>OW052184.1:4237498-5649998 GCA_932526625.1 Rhingia campestris
TCCAGTTAAACAATCGAAATATTATTCAAAAATCCCAACTTGTTTATCGCATTTTTAAAATATTCTCGTCGAAAACAACACATTTGTAAAGATTTTCATGTGAACGCAGATCTTTAATTAAACTTCATCCTTCGTCCCAAAAACCACTTCACATTCCGTTTTAACGGTTGAGCGCTCCATCAAATTGTTTTCGTCCCTATCGCTAATTAAATCAATTCAACAAAAAAAAAAAACTTTCCAAGGATTCCCAACCTTGCGAGAGCAATATCCTTGAATTCACGTCTCCTGCTCATGTATGTGTATCACGAAAGCATCGGTGCTGTGGCTGACGCTTCATTAAAGTCACTTTCATCACTCTCTGAAGACCATCCAGAATGGTCTCATCGTCATTACTGATTCCCTACATTTCGCCATTAGTGGTGGTTCACTGTTGTGATTGATTAAGGAAATCAGATTACAATCCTTCCACCCACATATCCATTAATGTTCTCGCAGTGTCCATGGCAAGGGTAGACGCACATTTTTGGTCAGAAGTGTTGATGAAGTGGGCAATTATTGTGATTTGTGCTAAATCACCAAATCTCGGGAGGTTCACAGATTTTCAAATGCCACAGAGGTGCCGCTCCTATCCTTGAAATCGAATTCGAACGAGTGGTGGAACATTTTCGCCAAGTTTCCGATGCAGACAACTTTAAGTCAGCTAATTTGTTGGTATGGTACCAATTATAATGCAAATTTGTTCCCGTTCTTTGGTCTTTTGATGAATTTGCGTCTACAACTTTTTTTCCCGTAGCGCACTGCACAACCTTACGGCTATAGGGTGTCGACGTCTATGCTTGTGCTGATAAGTCCTTCAGCGAAATTAGATTTTTTGAAAGTGACACCATAGATACATAGATCCGTTGCCGACGACGGCAACAACAACGGTAACGGGAGGGAATTTAAATTTAAAATTTGAAGATTGTTATCTGTGATAGTGAAAAACAAGAAACGCTCTTCCTTATGTCGGCGATAAGCGCATTACATTATCCTTGGTGTTTTTCGCCTCTATTCTCTGCTGCTGCTGCGGCTGATTCTTCTTTACGGCCCGGTATCCTTTCTTTGTGTATTTGCATACGACTGCAAATTTTATGCATTTCTATTTAGTTTTTGTTCGCCACATTTATAGTAGACCACTTTTCAGGAATAAATGTTCATCCTTGTTTCAACTTACATTTCCGCTTCCTGTGTCTATGTGTGCATGGGTAGTATGGTAAACGCTTTCCTGCAGTGTAATCAAATTTTGTTTTTTTTTTCGCTCCAATATATAAATTTTGAGGAGCTGACAAAAAGAAAACACCAAGAGAATAATTTATTTTATTGCTCCAAATTGTTTGAGGAAGATGTTGGGAATGTAAGTGTGTGTGCTTTTCAACTTAACGAAGGCATATGAAGTTAGGAGGAAGCTTGCGATGGGACAACATTAAATATTGATAGCTCAATCAATGCGGAATAATATCACACTAAATCAGCTTGAAAGCATTCTGATACTATAGAAGTTTGTTTATGATGGTTTTTGGTCTGTGGACAGGATGTGATGGGGTCACATAGTTTTTGATTTCCCATTTGTTTGGGTATCCTTGAATGATTGGACTTACATAGACTTTTAAGAAGTTAATATAAAATCGTTAAATTAAATTTAAACCGATTAAGTTATCGACAGTATAACAGTTAATTAACTTAATTTCAGAAAACCGTTGGCGGTCACAGTACATAGGAAAATTTTTCATTTGTTGAGTAGGACGTTGCAATTGAAACTAAACGTGAAAAGCGGTGGATACTCTACAGCTAAAATTAATTTCAGAAAATGAGGAATCAGCAAAGGTATTAGGGATTCCCAGATTATTTAAACAACACCCACGAAACAAGCCATCACTACACCCAATTGTGTATAAAAGAAATATGAGAAGGCTACAATCCGCTGTGAGAATCGTTGAATACCCTTTCCCAATCCAACCTTAAATTAAACATCGCCAAAACGTGGGAGTGGCATTTTTACAAAATACTTTATGGTTCGTCAAAACAAAGTTTTTCTATTGCATATGCTATGGGGTATGTAGGGTATACAAATCGTTTTGTAGGAAAACGCCCCCAAAAAGTGGGCTCCAGTCAAAATGATATATGGACGAAATGCATCTTACGTTATTTTCGCAAATTTTGCATCAATACTTTTTTGAATTATACTAAACTTTTGCCGAAAATCGTTTTTTTTTATTAAACGCCCACAAGTAGTGGACGTATCTGTAAGCTTATACGGATGATATGTTAACAATGACATAGGCTAAATATGTTGTTAGGACTTTTTTTTTATTTCTTATGATTTGATCAGAAAGATGTTTATTTAAAAAAGTGGGCGTGGTATTTTGCGAATTTTGAAATGTTTTATACTTGACCAAATAAAAACATCTCAATACCTATGGGAAAAAACCCTAGTGTATTCCAAGCTGAGCTCCATGCCATAAAAGAATGCGCAAACCTAATACACAACTCAGGTATTAAAGGCGCAAACATCCATATATTCACGGACAGTCAAGCAGCTATAAAAGCCCTTAGCTCACACATCATTGACTCCAAATCATTACTACACTGCTTCAACTCCCTCCAAACACTCAGTTCCAGGAACAAAACCAAACTATGGTGGGTCCCGGACATAAGGGAGTTGAAGGTAACGAAAAAGCTGATGAACTAGCCAGAAAAGGTTCGGAAACCCCCTTCAGTAGACCTGAACCCTTCTGTGCAATCCCCAAATCAGCCATAAATCTAGTCATAAAAAACTGGGAACAAAACAGATGTGTTTCATACTGGGGAAACATCCCAGGCCTAAGACAGGCCAAAAGAGCTATTCAGCCCTTCAAATCAGATGCCAACAAGATACTAAATCTTCGCAGGCACGATATCAAAAACTTAGTAGGCTACCTAACTGGTCATCACGGTCTGCGATATCACCTTAACAAAATGCGTCTAGTCGACTCACCGGAGTGCAGACTATGTCTAGAAGAAGACGAAATAGCCGAGCATATCATATGTGAATGCCCGGCCCTTTACGGTATGAGAAGAGAATCTTTCTTCAGGGAATTCTTAAGTCCCGAAGAATTGAGGAAATCTTCGGCTGAAAGTATTATCAGCTACATTAGGAAAGTAGAAGCGCTACTAACCTAAAAAGCATCTGACGGCAAGCACAATAGATCTTTTAGGTCGATGTGTATATTACTGCTTAGACAGGTCAGAATTTAAAAAAAAAAAAAAGTTTTATACTTATTCTGTTTTGTCGGACAGATAGTCTATATACCAAATTTTAGCACTCTAGCGCAAAATTAAAGGCCACAAATATGTGACACACAGATGGATGGACAGACAGAGATGCCCCAACTAACAATTTCGCTTCGATAAAGCACTATCGAAGCTATTTCTCCTCTAGCAATATTACTTGTATAAAGTCTAATATAGTCTAAGACTTCTTTAAATACTTCTAATATGCCTAACAGATAACACGTTGTTTGCTTATAAAAGGCCTTATAGGCTTCGAAAAAAGTCTTTCCGGAAATATTTGCAAGCCTTCTCGAAGTTGAAAAAAATATTTTTTTATGATATTCTTATATTGTTTACTCTTATTAATTTCAATCTCTTGTAATTAAAACCCAATTCATTATTATGAAAACATGAAATTCAATGCAATTAATTATATAAAAACTGTTATCTTACTGGGATTCAAGCTCGCGTTCTCTCCCACGCTATCGACTAGTCTGTACTCTGGAACATGAAAGACGAGTAAGTACGAAGTAATTCAATCGTGATGACTCATTCTCCTGTAGGTACCCGATCTTTTCACCTTTTCCCGATATTTTTTAAGCCATCATTCGTAAGCTCTATACATGCTTCGGATTAACTTCGTGCGAAGTTTTACCGAAACATCTTCTTAATATTTGGTAAATGTACACACATCTCCGGAAGCTTAAAAACAACATTACAGAGTTTATACCATCATAACTTCGGTTATGCTTGTGAATTTACCTGTATAATGTCTTAAACAGGTTACCACCCAACCAATCAACTGCTGAAATGCTCAACCTCTGCGCAAAAGCACTATATAAGACCTACAGAAATAATTGTTTGTGGACATTAGTTGTTAGTTGGGTTGCTATATCGCCTCAGCAAGCGATTCTGAGTCAATCCATACCTATACTTTAAGGTATATCTAGCATTTCTTTTTTTCCCTTGGCTTCGAAAGCTCTGTTGTTCTCTATATATCAGAATATTTTAAATCTTGTAATTTTCATCCACCAATTATGCCTGAAACACCTTGACACAGCAACATCCACATCGACATAAACTGAAGTCATCGACATAAACAAAGTCAGCTTACCGGCCTTCAAAATCATTTACGGGAGAAAAGTACGTCAAGGTTAAACTATCTCTACGTCTTGTTGCCAAGCTAAGTGCAAAATATATCGTAAGAGAGACCCTTAAAGGTCCTAGCTGTGAATATGAAATCACTGATTAGGATCGAACGTAGTTACTTAAAGGCCAAAGTCACCCGATGTGCTTATGGCTAGCGAAACCAACATCGTTTAAAAGAAGCGGTACTTTTCTGGATCTTTTACAGCGAGACACAATACTGACAGTAACTCACACCAGCAAACTGTATACGGATGATAAAATACAAATACAACAGTTTGGTTTTTAAGGAGGGTATATGGTGAATGAAAGCATTCGCCCGAATCTCGTCCTGGAAAATTATACCTTGCTCCGTCATTTCTATTTCCGAAATGACATAACGCAATGGCGATCTGAGAACCGCGGTTTAACCCTGCGCAATGACGAAAACTTGGAAATTTCCATTATATCTGAGCAAAGGGGTCTAGTCCCCTTTTAATCTCGAAGGTGAAACACCAGATCATCTTCGATTTAATAAAGAAACATATGAGAAGGCTACAATCCGCTGTGCGGATCGTTGAATACCCTATCCCATCCTATCCATAAAACTAATATCCCCAAAAAAGTGGGCATGGCTAAAAACACGATGTGGATAAAATAGAAAAAATGATATAGTGACAACAAATTCTTCAGACTACTTACAAAACACTTTTACGGTTCTACAAAAGACAAGGTTTTCTCCTGCATATGTTATGGGGTAGGGTATAAAAATGGTTTTTATATAAAAACGCCCCCAAAAAGTGGGCGTGGGTTAAAATAGTATATAGACGAAATGTTTATATTAATAATGTTAATGATTCTGCATCAAAATTTTTTTCGAAAAATTTAAAATTTGACCGAAAACAGTTTTTTATAGAAAACGCCCCCAAAAAGTGGGCGTGGCAAAAAACTTTATATGGACGAAATATAGATATTAATATTGTCTAAGTATGCTGTTCAGAAACTTTTTTAAAATTAATTACGGTTTGGTCAAAAACTGAGTTTTTCTTAAAAGGGGGCGTGGCAGTGGGCGGATTTCAAAAATTTTTACACTTGTTCTGCTGGGAGCAACAAAGAGCACGTGTACCAAATTTCATCCTTCTAGCTCAAAATTTAAGGCCCAAAAACTGGTGACGTACGGACGGACGGACAGACATGGCTAAATCGACTCAGCTATCGATTCTGAGTCGATCCATATACTTTGAGGTATATGTAGCTAAATTATTTCTCTATGTTACAAACTATGTATCAAAACTAATATACCCCTATGGGATAGGGTATAAACATATGAGAGGCTACAATCCGCTATGCGGATCGTTGAATACCCTATCCCATCCCATCCTTTAAATTAATATCCTCAAAATATAGGCCTTATGAAGAAGAAATACAGAAAATGACATTGTCACAATATATTGCTCAGACAGTTTCTCAAAATCTTTTGTGGTTCGACAAAAAACAACGTATTTCTATTGCTAATGCCTTGGGATGGGGTATACAAATGGTTTTTGTAAGAAAACGCCACCAAAATGTGGGCGTAGGTGAAAATGATCTATTGACAAAATGTTTATATTACCATTTCGGAAGTATTTGCATCAAAATTTTTGTCGAAAGTTTTAAAATTTGGACAAAAAGCGTTTTTTACTAAAAACGCCCCCAAAAAGTGGGCGTGGCAAAAAACTTTGTATGAACGAAATATAGATATTAGGATTGTCTAAATATGCTGCTCACACACTTTTTTGAAATTCCTTACGGTTTGTCCAAAAAATAAGTTTTCCTAAAAAGGGGGCGTGGCATTGGGCGGATTTCAAAATTTTTTACACTTGTTCTGGTGGCACGGACGAGGATCCTATATACCAAATTTCATTATCCTAGCTCAAAATTTAAGGCCCAAAAATTGGTGACGAACAGACAGACGGACGGACGGACGGACGGACAGACAGACATGGCTAATTCGACTCAGCTAGCGATTCTGAGTCGATCCATATACTTTGAGGTATATGTAGCTAAATTATTTCTCTATGTTACAAACTAAGTATCAAAACTAATATACCCCCCTATGGGATAGGGTATAAAAAGAACTCTCCAGCATTCACGCCAACATTGTGATAGGTAGTCTTGCTCAGGCAATTGCGTATAAGAACGATCATATCGTTTATAGATCAGCCCCTATGGTCGAGGTCATTCAAACTCTTTTGCAGCGGGACTTGACAAAATCCAGAGACATTGTGATGACTGGAAATTAAATATCAATATTTCAGCTGATATTAAGATGCTGCTCGGGCGAGAGCTAGGGGAGCGTTTATCCTTACAAGCCGAGTGTTTTATAGCAGCCATTTTGACAGCAGAGTGAAGTTGATTCGCTATACATGGCCCTTATGGCCCGATGATTGGCTATAGGTGCCCGGTGTGGCTTAACGTTGTTGCTTGCAGCCTGAAATTCTCACCAAAAAAATTAAAAATGCGCTAATAGGAGCCCAAATAGTCATCAATAACAGCCATTGATTCTGAACAACAATTTTGGGTAAATCTGGTGCATAAATTGTTGTCCATCTCCCCCATGATCCTTGTACTAAAGGTCGTAAATTGTTGCTTGTCATAGGCGATTTAACGGAACCAAAAACTTTAAGTTCATCAAATTGCAAGATCATGAAGATCAATTGATGTCATTTTGTCTTGAGAGTTTATGACCCTTAAATCTTCAATATCTCCAGTACGTTGTTCTATGTAGGTATGACTAGTCGAATTCTCCTTTTGTCACAACATATATACCCAAACAATTACTTTCTAGTCACACAAACTACGTTATCATGCTTGGGTATCGCTCCTGACATAGGCATCGACGTCCGTGATCATCTTTGAAAAAAAAGGTTCGATCGATTAACCGATTATGCCGTTGGCCTATACATATCCTTTTTTGTCCAATGTTGGGAGCACTTGTCAACTATTCGGAGCGCATCAGCCAATTTGCGAGGCTCGAATAGGTAAGGTTATAGTGGCTGCACTTGATTTTTGTGAATACATAGACCGCAGAAAGACCCTTTAGTCTCCTAGATGGAGTTTTATTTTGTTGGAGAGAGCCGGACAAAAGCAGAGAAGGTGAGGAATTCACTTCTCTTTCTCCTCCTCCCCGTTCAAGCAGTTTCTGCAGAAGTCATTGCTAAAGGAGTCCATTTTTTCGAGGCTGGAATATGCAGTAGATATTAATTTTTTTAATTATTGAAGCTTTGCATGAAAACAGGCCAAAGTCTGTTCGCAAAATTCGCCAAGTTAAAAATGATTTTTTGAAAAACAACCCAAAATTAAGACGTCTTCGTTTTCTGTCCCACTGCATCAATATGCTCTTAGTGGAACAATTTATTTCAACTGTGCTTTACAAAAGAGAGTTACATAGGGTTTAATTTTTGACTCCACCCTTCTCAGCTTTCAACCTGAGAATCCTCTAGCGTTTGTCCTTCTTCAACGTCTGTGTAGTTCCGTCGCTATTTGTCCTTCTTCCATGGTTTTGAAATCGATGGTGAAAGTCTTGTTCCTAGCATACCTCAGCTTGAACATATGTACTACAATGACCCATTCTGTTTCAAAGAGGTAATTTAGATCAACTTTTAACTCTAAAAACCTCAAGTTCGCTATAAAACCTAGGAAATGTACGAGAATATTAAATACCCAAGATTCACTATAAATACCCGTTTCCCTTTGTCACAATTTTTTTTTTTAAACCGGAATTTCACTTATTGTTGACGCCAAATAGATATTTATGTCCGTACTTATTTAAGCTGTAAAATGCATTTTTTCAGACAGTAGGTAGGGTACATTAAATTAAAATCGAATTTCTTTCGCAATAAACATCCTTTTTGTTGGATGGACCACAGAAGCAGTAACCCACACTCGCGCGCGCTGCGTCCACTGACCCAATTGCCCAACAATGTCCATTGGCATCAGTGCACTGCGTTTTGGCCAACGAAAGCATTTTGATAGCCGAACCACACAGACACTTTATCGCCATAGCATAACCCATAACAATGGCGGGTCATGATGCGGCTGGCGACTGTTGTTACTGATAGTGGCGGTTCTGCCCGAAATGGGTCCTGTAAACCTTTAACTACATTTGCTGGACAGTCAGATGTAATTATGGATAAAAGGTGTCAGTCACAGTTGTACTTTATTACAAAAACAGGACTGACACAAAGAACCGTCTACCCCTTTGTGGGTGCTACTCATGCAAAAGGACATTTTTGTTGGCCACTAGGCAGATATTTAAATTCTGAGCATCTTTTGTATACGTGTGTGTATTTTTTTTTTAAATAAATACCTCATTTTGAATTGTGGTAATAGTTGGGTAAACATTTAAGAACATCTTTTGAAGATTTAAGTCGCTTTTAATTATTGCAAACACCACAAGCACAAACAAAAACTAAACCTATAAAATAGAAACAAAAATATTACATAATATCATAACGTAAATAAATATGTATCATGGCTGTGGTGATGTTTTTGGGTCAATGATTGGTATAATACTTCACTGGATTTGGGTTAATGTTTTTCTTGTTCGCTTGGTGCGGGTATCCTGCGAATAAATCACAATTTACTCTTCTCTGCATCCTTTCTAGAGCAAAAAGAATGTCATTCATGTGTTATATTATGCAAATGGAAAAGGGAAGCAGTCTTTGCAGAAGTGTTTGTGAGTTTAGTTTAGCTGCCAGAATAGTTAATAACGATATTATTCTTGTTTTTAATAATAGATATACCATTTGTCAAATTGACATTTCAAATCGATAACATTTTTATAGCACAATTATGAGATACAAGTTTGATGAGGTTATTTTTTCTTTTTTAATTGCGATCTATAGTACTCCATATTTATCTTTAAGTGAGTAATTTGCCATTTTGACAGTTTTTGTGACTCTTCAATTGTTCTTTGCCAATTGAAAGACATAAAAGTGACAGCTAGTTTGAGAATATAAAAAATAACAAGGAAATATATAAAAATGAGCAATTCAACACATGATATCTCTACGGATGGCGAAGACACTGGAGACAAAAAAAGGGAAGTGGATCGAGAAGACTTCAACACATAAAATAACCTGCATACTTGCTAAAAGCGAATTGTCACCATCAATCCCTCTGGCTCCAATTGTCTATCATATGTCATTTTGTATTGTGAATGGTTTTTCTTTTTCTAAAATGAAGTTTAAGTCACTTTTGGTTATGTGCGTATTCATCCTAAATATCGTTGGCTCCATTGGCTACACTCAGCAATCTGATTTGTTCCCTTTCCAATTACTTTTGGATCAGCGAAAAATTCTATCAACAATTTTGACAGCCTGAATGACTAGAAACAGCAGCCTGATCTTCGGGGCTTACTACCCCGATGATAAACACATAGAGAACACGCTTATATTATGCTTTATTCCACTATTGGCATTTATTTATATTGACTCGTAAGGGTTAGGTCAAGAAATTAACGGCATCCCAGTTTTATACCACCGCCGACCGGGGCGCGCAGGACAAGCAGGTGATCCGCGACGCGTACGTCGACAATGCTTGGAAGCTCCTTTGGCACTTCGATTTCCGATCGTGATGAAATTTATACCAAATTTATTTATTAATGAGGAAAATGTTCTCAGGACCAGAGATCTGGGCGGTCATTTCGTAACTTTGAAAACGATTATCACTCAGACGGTAGTCGACACCTCATGAACAATCGCTCAATAATCGTCTGTGTTTTGACGATTACTATTTTTAAGTCAAGCAAATAAGTGATATCGCCGACAGCAACAACGACTATTGATCTTACGTGATGCAACATATACCTTCGAAATGTTGTCGTCAAACGGAATGAGGGCCCAGGTAAATAAGAGTTAGGAAACTTTCCAGGACTTTGATCTCCAAGCTAATCCTGGAATTTTCCAGAATTTTGACAGATAAATAGATCACTACGGTCTAACAAGATACACACATTCCATGTTTCACACCCACTTGTTTGCAGCCCAGCTAATTTATGTGTCAAAACGACACATAAGAAATTATGTGATAGAGGGGAAGACATACGAATGTTTCGTATCTCTTCCTTACTTGATCTCTGCTCGGGACTTTGCTCCTAAGTTTTTCAGTTATATTAGAGGGTCTTGGAAGGATCGCTAAAAATCATGTAACCGGCAAGATGCTCCCGAATCAACTATGCATCTTAAGAAACCCTGTTAATGATAAGTTAGATTTAAACATTTTTGTCCAGTATTAAGATAATCTGCCCTAGCGAGGTATCTGTCGGAGCGGAAAATTTTCCGCAACGCATAATTCGTCGGAGATTTGAATTCCATTCGAGGTATTTGCCATCGGAAAGAAATACTACACAAATGACAGCACTTAGCTGTCAAAAAATGAACAAAAAATGCACCTGAACGCACTTCAACGCAATTCGCTGGGATGCGTTACGAAATGTCGGAGAAATATTCCGAACAGCTTTTCGGAAGAATACCTCGAAGCAAAAATCATCGGAATCGTACAAAATCGGAGAATTTTCCGCTCCGACGGATACCTCGCTAGGGCCGAATATTTTAAGAATTAATAACGATGAATTTAAAAGTAAAAAACACGACGTTCATTGGAACGAAAGTAGAAGAAATGCACACTTAGCCAGGAAGTAACACATCTTTCTTCGT
Source organism: Rhingia campestris (assembly GCA_932526625.1). NCBI lineage: Eukaryota > Metazoa > Arthropoda > Insecta > Diptera > Syrphidae > Rhingia > Rhingia campestris. The sequence goes on from OW052184.1 coordinate 4,248,610, forward strand.
GTCGCTCTAGAACAGCATTCACCAGAAAATCGAAAATCCAAAAAACGGAGAAAATAAATGCATTTCCTATTTAAGATATATAACAGTTGAAATGTTAATATTTTTTCAATTAATTTGTTTGATAATTCAGCATCATATTCACACCAATATTAAAGGTATTCATGCAACGTCGTAATTTTATTACGTGCGAAAGATTTTAATTTTACGACGACATTTCATGAACGACCCTTAAACTGCACCGCTAAATAAGTGTACCCACTGAATTCAATCTCATTTTAGTAATTTATTTATTGATAAAATTTTGTTTCTTTTATTCTTTTTCCGTTCTCATTCATTTTCTTCAGTTTAGCGCATACGTTTGATGTGTGGAAGTGACTGATTAACTGTCAAAATAGCATTTCAAAAGTTTACAACGTTTACCATCTCAGTTTACGCACCCAATTACTGTGAGAAAATATATTGTTGGAAAAGATTTCCCATACAAATTTTGACAGTTCATTTATCACGTCGTAATTTTATCACGTTTACAACGTTTACGACGACTTTCCGATGTTACATGAATACCCCTATTGTTTTGAAGTCTAAAATAATCAAAACAATTATTTTCTTACATTTTTGTATATCTGCTACCTACCTTTCGCCTAACAGAAATTCTACATTACCGACTCATTACCCATCTGAATACACTCAACGAATGAAAACATTCAACCCCCAATGTTTTGACGATCGTCGCTTGCTTTTGAAATTTCAAATTTGACATTTGTTCAAAACAAATATTCGCATTTTGCGATTCCATCAAAAAATGACTGAATTATCGTTCGGACATTGTGCTGGATCTGATTATAGAGGTATTTAAATACAAAATGTTATTTCCTTTATGAATATTGATAGTATCTCCATAGAATTCCTACTTTACCGCGCCAAAGAAGCATATTCCAATGGTGACATGGACACCTCAATTTTTTATCAAATAAAATCCCTATGCACAGGATTCGAGTCGCGTTATACTGGAGCAGGTAATAATCAAAAGATCCTATTTACATTTCTTGTATGACCACCACTATTATTTGCAGCTGAGGATGGTGTAGAAAATACAAAAACTACATTCAACTTGGAATTGACGGACGAGTAAGTAAATATTAGTGAAATATGATGCACAACTGAAGTATGTTTGCTTGGTACAGAAGTCTCCTGGTAAAATATGCAATAGAGTACCTGAAAGGAAAAAAGCAAGTGCAATCAGAACCTCCAGCCGATGTTTTTCTGTTGGATGATGTCAAAGATGCGACTGAGGGTATGCAACGGGTTCAAGAAATGTGTGCCTCTCTGCCTGAAGAATGGACTGTGATTCAATTGTGCAAAGAACAACGCTACGATACTACATTCTCCACATTTCGGGAAGTTCTAGCAACAGATGCAGCCATTTATCTGTCGATTTTGAAGCATCCCCGGAGTAAAGAGTTTCCTGAAGCGATTTCTCTTCGTTTGTCGTCCAGTAATCAAGGTAGGGAGGTAGTCAATTGAGTGATTAAGTTTATGACAAAATTCTTCCCCCACAGCTCAGATGTTTGATCAATTTTCAAAAATGACCGGCTTATTCACGGAATACTCGACCTTTCCATCCGGGTCCAGAACCAATCAGGACTTGGAGAACTACTGGGCGGGTATGGCTATTCTCGAAAGTCGCATATCAGTAAGAGACGTTCACACAATTATGGAAATTACTCATGAGTCTGATACTTTCAGGATGCAATAGCAGAACTTAAAACCTTCATGGGGCCATGGGTCAGCCTGCTATGTGGTAATGTCAAGGCGAAGCATAAAAAACGACAACAGCAACTCTTCAAAGCAGTCGATGATTTCTGCGATGTTAATGAGTAGGTAATTCCATCATCAACCAGGCTTTGATTATATTTCCCACTCCATTCCCAACAGCATTGATTGTGAACAGCGCGTTCTCCTAAGTCTATTAGCTCAACAGCGGCACCTGCTTACTGACGACCACATCAAACAAGCCAGTTTAGCGCTGACAGACGACGTAATCAATGATGACGAGGCCACAGCCGCCACATCACGGGTAATTTATGAATTTCTCACGCGGATTTCATCGGAAGGGGAAATTACATTTGGTCCTTGCATTTTGATTCTCGACGAAGTAAGTCTTGCCAAATAGACCACACACACGCACACACAATCCGCAGATTGAATTTTACGCCCTTCATTTATCCTCGCAGCGTATTGATCACTTTTACTGGGAAGTTCTGAATCCCTGGCAGGAGCTTTGCCGTATGAGCTCATTTCACATTCTTGTTCGACTGTTTGAGCGCTACAAATCACGTATAAAAAATGGATATCTCATGGTGGATGTCGAACGGGGACGTTGTGTCGTTAATCCAGGTGCAGTTCGATTGAATTATTAAGTCTGCTTGTCAAAAATTAAATAGAATTTCCCAATTTCAGATTGCAATCTACCGAACATGGAGGATAGGATGAAGAGTTTCTTTAATTACTGGCTGCCGGATTGGAAGTGCACGTACAGTGTTGTGCCAACGGTTGATGAATTTATGAATATCTTTGATGAGGCTGATTGTTATGTGTAAGTAGTACTGCTTCTACAGTTGATACAGCCAAATGAAAGCTATGAGATCCCTTCCTATAAAAATGTAAACCCTGTAGTTGGTATTTAGTCGCCTGTTTAATGTAATTCAGCATCAACCCCATCACATATATCTTCCCTGGACCCAACAAACAATCCGTTCCTTTCACCGCAGCATTTATAAAGCTAATTAAAAAAAACACCATGGAAGCAGAGCACCCCACAAAATATAGGCGAACCACATTCTGATTGACGCGCAGCATGTCAGCGTGTTATTGTTTTCAGCTAATGTGGATACCCGACCACTGATTTGTTGTGGGGAAGTGTATATTTAACAAATGCTGGATTCAGATTGTTGGCAGCTGTAAACTAAATGAAATCATAACGCATCGGTCACGGTTTCAAGGATTGATTTGGATTTGGTTTGGCTTTTCGGTTTGGGAAGAAGCTGAAGGGTTTTATCACATTCATGGATTCAGAGATTGTTTTAGAGAATTCAATGTAAAAGGTCATTTTGAAAGAAGCTTGGGGCGTCTTTTAAAGTACACGTGAGTGAACTCTCATCATGTCATAAAACTAAGGCTTGGAAATTGATGAATGGAAAGAATAAACGTCAGGGTGTAGAATGAGCATATCTAATAATTCGTTGATATTATCCTTTTCAGGCATTTTCATACCTGAAGGTACAATGTTGTTGATAACACATCCGACCTCAAGTCCAATGATAAGTTATGGGCACGAAATTGTTGAGCGTTGACATATTAAGGCAGATGGGATCTTTAAGGCGATATTGAGGAGACTTATACCCCTGTAGCCTATGATACAAGACCTTACTTACTTACTTAAGTGGCGCTACAGTCCGGAATCAACCAACATGCCTCTCCAATTAGCCCGGTCCTTAGCTAACTGCCTCCAGTTGCGCACTCCAAGTTGGTTGAGGTCGGTTTCCACTTGTGCGCGCCACTTAAGGCAAGGTCTTCCTCTACTGCGTCCGACGTCTGGCTGGGAATCGAAGACTCTGCGAGCTGGAGTATTGGTGTCCATTCGTTCTACATGTCCTAGCCATCTTAAACGTCCAATGCGGAGTTTTTTGACCAGGGGCATGTCGCTGTACAGCTCGTATAGTTCTTGGTTGAATCTTCGTCTCCATAGCCCGTCAACGCAAACGGGACCGAAGATTTTCCGAAGAATTTTCCTCTCGAATCTACCAAGGATTTCTTCATCCGCTTTTGATACGGTCCATGCTTCAGCGCCGTAGAGCAGGACTGGGATGATCAGGGTCTTATATAGGATCTCCTTAGTAGTTCGAGTATCGTCATCCTACACAAACGGACGAGTTTGGACGGTATACCAAAACTAGACATGGCTCTGTACAGTTCGTCTCCATAAATGCTGTTATATGCGGCTTTGAAATCGATGAATAGGTGGTGGGTATCGATTTGGACTTCTTGAGTTTTTTCCAGGATCTGCCAAAGTGTGAAAATTTGATCGGTTGTGGACTTTCCTGGCCTAAAACCACACTGATAAGGGCCAATCAGGTTGTTGGTAAACAGTTTCAGGCGTTCACATATTACGGCAGATAGGATCTTGTAGGCGATGTTGAGGAGACTTATGCCTCTGTAGTTGGCGCAGTTCAGAGGGTCTCCTTTTTTGTGGATCGGGCAAACGATGCTGAGGTTCCATTCTTCAGGCATATTTTCATCCGACCAGATTTGGCTTATGAGTTGGTGGATGTTACTTACCAAGTCATCTCCGCCGGCCTTATAGAGCTCAGCGGGAAGGCCGTCATTTCCGGCAGCCTTATTAAGCTTGAGTTTAGATATTGCTATCCTCACTTCACTCAGGTCGGGTGGTTGGCAGTTTTCGCTGTCGTTGCCAATATTGAATGGTTCGTTCTGCCTGACCGCGGAATGTTGTTCGTCATCGCCGTTTAACAGTCTGCAGAAGTGGTTCTTCCATATCCTCAGCATCGACTGTGTCTCACTTACGATATTTCCTTGTTCATCTCGACAGGATTCTGTTCGAGCCTTGTAGCCTTGGCTTTGACGTTTTACACTTTGGTAAAACTTGCGAACATCGTTCCTGGAGTGTCACCTCTCTATATCCTCGACCGCGCGCTTTTCTTGCTCTTTTTTCTTCTTGCTGAAAAGCCGATGTTCTTCCCTTCTTCTTTGCCTATAGAGTTCAATGGCAGCTCTCGTCTTCACCTGCAGCTTAGCCTTGTAGGCCTCGTTCTTAGCCGCGAGCATCTGTCGGCATTCCTCATCAAACCAGGGGTTTCTTGCTGGTGGCGCGAGAAACCTAGCACATCAGTTGCGGCTGATCTAATGGCCTGTTGGCATCGTTGCCATTGCTCTTCGACATTCGATGCTGGTGGTATGGTGTTAATCGAGAGGTTAAGGGATACGCGTTGTGCGAAGGTCTTGGCGGTCTCTTGCGATTGCATTCTTCCGACATTAAATGTTTTCACAGTATTTCTGGATTGTTGTGGCGTGGTGGATATCCGCATTCTTACCTTGGCTGCTACAAGGTAGTGATCCGAGTCGATGTTAGCTCCTCGGAATGTTCGGACATCCAAAATACTGGATGCGTGCCTCTTATCTATCGCAATGTGATCAATTTGGTTGACCGTTCGTTGATCTGGAGACCGCCATGTATCCTTATGGATATCGAGGTGAGGAAACCGTGTGCTGGCTATAGTGGCATTTCGTTCCGTAGCGAAATCAATTCCGTTACCAGACGTGTTGTCGTGTAGGCTTTGTTTTTTTGATAAAAGACCATCAACGGGTTTTATGAAACTACCAAGCGACTAACTGGTATAATCTGCTTGACATTTACGGCTCTCTTTCTTGGGAAGTCATTTGTTTAAGACAAAGTAAGGCAGTAATAGAGATCATTCTCCTGGGCATGGAAATATTCTTTCCTTACGTTCCTCGTTCAATTAAAAATGCCAGCAAGTTGTAGCAGCAATAAAAAAACATTGAGACAATGGCGGGCAGATCCAACTGCAGAGAAAGATTTGTTTCCATTAACCAGTGAAACATAGCCAACCAAACAATAGAAGCCACAAAGAATGACTTCAACGAAAGAGTAACTAACAAACTTCTGGCATGTCCTGAAGGCTCCCAAACATTTTGGTCAGTGGCAAAAGAGGTCTGTAATAATTTTACACACTCTTCATTCCCTCCCATAATCAGAACTGATGGATTGCTAGCTACAACACAAAATGAAAAGGCAGACTTATTTGCTAGGATGTTTTCAGTGGCGCGATGGTTAGTGCGATGAACTGCCGCGCCGAAGGTCTAGGTTTAATCCCCAGCCGTAAGAATACCTAAATGATGTTTCAATGCTCTCCTCTCGTGATAATCTGACAAACCATCCGATCAGTATCAATTGTCAAGAAAAGCTTACCTCAACTTAGCCGTTCGGAGTCGGCATAAAATAAGAGGTCCCGCCATCGTGCAAGGAGTACACACGCACATGAGTGGTTGTACTAACGATCCTGTTTCTCCACAAATTTGTATATTTTTTGTTTTCAGAATTTCAACACTATACTCGGTACAAACGGTGCCAATGACCCTCAATGATGGTTGAAGTAATATTTCGACCACGCATCCCAAACAGTTTGAGCTGTTAAAAAGCCGAAATTCCACCTATTGATCTTTAAAAAAGCGCCCCGAACTTGCACCCGTCCTTTGCAAATTATTTTCTATGCCATATGATCAACGGGTTGTCCCCAGTTTGCAGGAAAATTGCTCGAATCCAACCGATTCTCAAAAACAGGAAGGAAATGCATGCCTGAAAACTACAGACCCTTTGCTTTACTATCCATACTTTCAAAGGTAATGGAACAAAATATTAACACCGAGATTATGGATAACGTAGAATGGAATAAGCGATCGGTTCTGAAAGAAACGCTAAACTGGAGACCAGCTTAGTTATGTAACCCATCTATTGAGATTTGCGATAGAAAATTATGGAGAAGAGAAAGCTGTTGTACTGGATATTTAGAAGGCTTTTGATCGCGTTTTGCACAGGGCTTTGGTATCCAAATTGACAGCATATAGACTTCCTCAATTAAAGTGCGGCTGGATGCACAACTTTCTTAAAGACAGATCTTTGGAAGTAGTGGTGGACAGCGTTTCATCAGATAGGTTCTCTATAAACGCTGGGATGCCTCAAGGAATATTTCTCAAGGCTATTTCTGCTTCAGAATAATGACCTTTTGAGAACAACTAATAATCGCATTTTTAGTTATGCAGATGATAGGACTCTAATAGGGACTCAATCAAATGCACGCCTATCAACGATATTGCTGCCGCACACCGGCATAGATGTGAACAAATCTGCTCTATAAAAGAAGGCTCTGTTTTTTTTAGAGGTATAGAACTTCCGATAGGGAAAACTCTCAAACCAGCATGCATACTAATAAAATGTGTTTGACTTTTTTTCAGTATACTTTGGCAAATAACAATGGAAAGACTTACACCAGAACAACGTTTACAAATCGTGGAAATTTATTTCCAAATTCTGGCTCTGTTCGCCAAACTTATAGAGCACAAGCTGGCCCGTCAAACGTTGTTTTGCCATTATCAAATGGAATGACCGCCTACAGCGCCACCTGTTAAGAATTTTTCAATTTTTCTTTTTTCCTAAACCTTCGCGGAGCAATTACGAACAAATCCGCAGAAGGAAGTATCCAATTTGGTCCAGTCGTTTTCGAGTTTTAAGCATCCGAACAAACCAAGATCCATTTTTATACATATAGATTTCGAAAGTTTACGGTTCGAATAATCGCTAATACACAGTACTATCGATCGGTTCTTGACAACAATTACACTTTTTGATAATATTTATCGAAATCGAGCCCGTACCTTACGTGCAGAAGAAGCCATCGCCGCTGTAGACGTAATGTGATAGAGGACCCGAATTTATCTAATTTATCTTTCCGCTGCGCCGTTCTCAGTAATTCGGTCTCAGCCCGTCCACTACTTGGAAAATTTTGAGAAAATATCTTGGCCTACATCCATATAAGATCCAACAGGTGGAAGACAGTGGACCATCAATTGCGTCGTGTGTTTTGTGAAAGGGCTGAGAATCAACTTGAAGTTCAACCAGATTTGTATCGTCAAACCATCTTCAGTGATGAGGCTCATTTCTGGCTAGACGGGTATGTAAATAAGCAGAATTGCCGTTTTTGGGGTGAGCACAAATCTCATGAGACTTTTGAGACTCCATTACTTACTACTTACTTAACGGGCTCCCGACCCGTGAAGAGTCTCTGCCTGAGACACGGCAGACTTCCATCCTCTACGATCCCTGGCTCGTTGTTTCCAGTTGTCTAGACCAAGCGCTCTGGCATCCGCGATGGCTTGGTCTTTGAAACGGAGGTTCGCTATTTCTTGCCTTCTCGAACCTGGGGGCTGGGATTCGAAGATCTTCTTAGCTTGAGAATTAGTGTCCATTCACTCAATGTGGCGTTTGTCGACATGTTTTGGCTTTTTGGACTACATCCACATCTTGGTACAGCTCATAGAGTTCGCGGTTGTATCTTCTCCTCCATTCGCCTTCCTCGTGCACAGGGCCAAAAATCCGCCGAAGTATTTTTCTTTCGAAGGAGCCCAGTATAAAATAAGAAACTGGCAGAACTGGCAGGATAAGGGTTTTGTAGAGCATACATTTCGTCCTTCGAGTTAGGGAGTTTTGAACCAAACCGAAGTAGCAACAATTTCCTAGGGTAATTCTTCGACGGATCTCCAATAGGATGTCATTCGTGGAGTTTATGTAGGTGGTGAACTCCTTAACTACCTAGAAATTGCTGCTAGCTATAGTGACGTTTTGTCCTAGGCGGTGGACAGATGCGCTTGTTTATTTGTTGATAGCATGTCCTCATTTATTTCAATGCCAACGGATTTCGCCTGTTCTTCAATCGCCGTGAACGCTTTTATCACGGCACGTTGGGAGCGACCGATGATGTTAATATCGTCCGCATAGCCCAGCAGCTGGATGGAAATGTTGAAGATAGTGCCTTCCGTGTTAACACCTGCCCTGCGCACTATCTGCTCCAGTACGATATTGAAGAAGTCACACATTTGAGACTCCATTACATCCCAAAAAATCACTATTTAGTGCGGTTCACATGCCGAAAGCGTCATCGGCCTATTTGTCTTTAAATTACCGTGAATGGCGATCGCTACAGATTTTTTAATTCCTCGTGTAATTAGAAATCATTTAGAGGAGAAATGTTTCCAAGACGGCGAAACATGTCATACGTGTTCACCCATGACTTGGTTGAGCCAAACTTTTGGTGACCGAATCATTTCAAGAAAATGGAAGAACTGAATTGGAAAACTCGTTCGTGTCATTTGACACCTTTGGACTCCTTTTTGTGGGGGTACGTCAAATCTCTGGTCTATGCTGCTAAACCAGCAACGATTGATCACTTAGAATCCAACATTCGACGCAATATTGAGGAAATAAGGCCGGGTATGCTCGAGAAAGTGGTGCAAAATTGGACTCACAGAATGGCGTTCATAAGGCGTAGTCGCCTTATTGGTCTTTCTGTTTCACCAAATGTCAGCTAACTCCCGCCTTTACACTTAAGGTCGTCCAACGTGATCCAAAAAGAAAACTCAAACATGTCGACCACAACGATTAAATTCATTTTTGTTCCGATTGCTCAGAGTAAAACACGCAAACGCGCTCACACGGGTGGTTTTTACGACGTGATAAGCCTTCGTTTTTTTTTGTAATCTGTTCCAAATGAAACTCATTGCGAACTCAAAAGTTGTGCCGGCAGCCCATATCTTAAAGAGATGACGGACTAGGTTAACTTTCATCTCGCTTGGACAGTGTGATTTCGAAAATCGTAAGACGGATAAACTGCATCGACATCCAATTACGGTGCCAACCTTATCTGAAACGGTTCAATGAATTGATATTGATAGATCGCGCATTAACGCTACCATTATTGTTGTCATGGCAAGAAGCTGTCTAATACAAAAGCACGTATGAAGACTTGACGTTTTTGCAGACAACTCATCATTAAAATAACGCTTTACTTTGGAACTTACTGTCCCCTCCTGTTTGACCTTCACCTTTTTTAACTTCCTTTCAGGTGAAAGAGAGCGCAGAGATAATATTTTCTCGAATCTTTTTTAAGTGGGCTGTGTGCCTATGTGCTCCAACTGTTTGTCTCATGTCTCGTAAAAATGTCAGAAGCCTTGGGATGATTTCCTACTAGTTCTCGCTAAGATAAAGGTTTGGAGATTTTAAGGAATCATAGAATCATGGGTTTCAAATGGATGACCCTCCTTGTGGCCTTGTGGCCATGGTAATATCCCCGTTTACTGCTTATCCAAACCTTTACCGCTCATTTAGTTTTACCAATGGCCGTACCAAGTGTTAGTTTGGCAGTTTTACACAACACTCTCATGAACAATATTTAAGAGATCACTTGGCAATGCTTCTTCTAGCTAAATCGTTCTTTCGTATCGAATGTGAGATGAACGAGTCTAAGCGGTATACCAAACCGAAACTCAGGTCTATATCAATTTTCCCTTTTAAACTACACGGGTTTGAAATCGATTAATAGGTGAGCTGTATCGATTTCAACATCCTGATTGTCTTTAGGTTTTAGCGTTCACATACCACGCCAGACTGGATCTTGTCGGTAATGTTGAAGGGATTTTTTTGCGAATCCTTGAAATGATGCTGAGATTCTATTGTTCAGGCATATTTTCATCCGACAACATCTTGGTAATGTGTTGGGGTATGCTTCTTACAAGGGGCCGTGGCTTTATATACCTTGGCTGGAAGGACCTTATTTCCCGTAGTCATGTTAAACTTATGGTAAGATATCGTATCCTCACTTCATTAATGTCAGTTGGAGGAGTGCAGCGTTTTTATATTTTGGATTCAGATACTTCTAATCATCATAAACTAGAGTTCAAGATGTTTTTTTACAGAATTAAGTCATTCATCCTAAAGGACTTGATTAAATCAGAGAATGGATACCCAAAATGTGCATCCCCGTTAACAGTTATTTTTCTTAAAAATAGCATAGACGTTCAACTTTTTCTCCGCTATACTGTTGTCTATTCGCATGTAGTTTTCCAGTTTGGTAACTGTGTATATAGTTGCGAATGATTATATCTGGAGATGGTGCTTAATGCTTATATAGCGTCGATAGATGTCATTCATTATCAATATCTTGAGATTGGCGGTCTTGATCCTCTGCTTGGACCAAACTTAACTACCACATGCCAGCAGAGACATAGGATAATTTTTGGTTTCGTACCCCAGGTCTTGCCTAATATTCTATTACACGAATAAAAGCATTCATAGGTATCTTTGAACTGTTTATTACATTGAGATTGAAGTTTATCTTTCTAACTTGCACCACACCTAGGTTTTCTGGGTTTTGAGAAATACTTAGTTGTGTCCTCCAATCCCCCCTGGGTTTAAAGAATTTATTTGTAAAATGGACTGCGGAATCACCTCGGGTTGTTGCAGTGACCTAGTGGTTAGTGTGTTGGAATACTAAGCGCGGGGTCCCTGGTTCAAATTCCGAAAGTGACGACAACACCTAAGGTTTTTCACTGCTCCACCACTTGCGGAAGTCTGACAAACATCCAGGAGATGAGAAGCTTCTCAAATTTGCCCTTAAACAGAAGGTCCTCTTCTGTGTGGCAAAAATAAATAACTTCGTACACACAAATGGAGGAGAGGCTTAGGTTTGAGGCTTTGTAAGGGCTGTTATTGGCAGATATTTAATTTTGATCGAGTCCGCTTTTGTTGGCCCAATTACAGATGGACTTAATGGATTTTCTATTTGTCCCTTAAGCACCAACAGGAATAATTTATCGTAAGAAGCGCTACATCATCCATTGTGCTCTAGCTTAACCAGAAATTCATTAACTACTAGAGCCCATGAAAGGGTGATAAGACCCGGTAATGAGTTTTACCTTCAATAGAACACTTTCAAGTTCTGAGTGTATATGTCTACTTACCAACATGCATATTATCCTTTCGATGATAGACATACGTCAAGCCCCCTTATTAATAAACTCTGATTCACTGATTAGGGACAGTGACTAACTTTTGACATTTGTGCGAGTATTTCTTATGGCGCAAACTGTCAAGTTAGCCATTGATTAGCTAATCAGCGTTTATTAATATTCGGAAAGGTGTTATAATCTCCCCGATCGACTTGGTAGATCCTTCAGCTCGTAAGGTACTAGGAATGGTCTTTGTCTTGTCTTTCGTGATATCTATCTTGGTCTTGTCTTTCGTGATATCTATCTTGGTCTTGTCTTTCGTGATATCTTTCGGGGACCACATGTATCATATATTTGCATATATTTGCTGTTCACCCATATCTGACGTTCAAACATTCAATATTCGGCGGTCCTTCAGCTAGCCACTTTGTTAAAAGTATTTTCTCTTACAGCTACTGCGGTCATGGTTCCGGTCTGCAATATCTCAATGGACGTAAAATTAGTAAATTCCAGATGAAATGTATCGTTTTCCTGTTCGGATGCGATTCCGTACGTTTGAGATCGCAAGGATTCCACAGTGAGATGATCGGTTCACACTTGTTTTACCACGCAGCTCTATGGTATGAAAAGCTAGGCGTCCTACCAAACATTTATTTTATTCCCTCCTTTCATTTAAGCCCCGCAGTAGTTGGAACCCTACAATTAGGATTCGACTTCCAAGTGGATAAAATCGCTACGACCCTTCTCAGTGAATGGATTCCCTCGAGCACGGACGATGTAGTGCACTGGCATCAAATAGACAAAGTCCAGTGGAAGAAAGGAACTATAACACGTAAGTTTCATTGGACTATTAGTTTGTAGTTGAATTTTAATGATTCCGAATACTAGCGTTGAGTGCGAAAAGTAACGCAATCGCATTAGATAACTATGAGGGAAGTCTGGCCCAGGCGGTGTGCACAATTCATCAGAAAACTGAAGCGAAGCTCTATAACACAGTTGGGTTTGTGTATCGGGGCTTACCAGCATGGAATTCAAAAAGTGCTCAGATCATCTGAGTTCTCAGCATGAGTAGTAAAGTTTTAGTTAGTTCGGAGTAATGTTAGTTTTAAATCAATTAAAAATAAATAGAAAGAAAGTGCTCGTTATTTGCAATTGCAGGCGTACAGTTTGATCTGGGTGTCTCACTCAATACTTAAAGATTTGACTTCCTTAAATGTTGTCTAGAGGGATTAACTGGGATTGAATGAAAATTGCCTATAAAGTGTTTAAGAGTTGATTTCAACTGAATTTCTTGGTGAGCAGTGAACAAATTTTGAAGCTTTTAAGCCAGAAGGATTGGATCCATTTAACAAGTAAGTCAATCGCAGAGCTTGATCTTCTAGGTTGAACGTTCAGGTTATACATAGACATGAAGCAATCAATTCTGAATTTTTTTTATTGTTTAAAACCTTGCACACCAAGAAAACTTAACACGGGAACTTACGTTATTATCAGGTAGGTGATAGGTGTGTATCAATTCGATATGCAACAGCTACAACACTGTGTCATCATTTAGTGGAAGCATTTTATCCTGAAAATGTGGTGCCACTCCAAGAAATATGTTCGTAAGTTTAAAACGTCAAAGCCAGGGATACAAGGCTCGAACTGAATCCTGCCGTGTTGAACGATTAGAGATTGTAGTTGGGGCACAGTAGATGCTGAGGTTATCAAAGAACCACTTCCACAAACTGTTAAACGACAAATCGCATTGCCTACCATATGGAAACACAAGCGTCAACGACCGCTGGGTTTGAAAATGGGAAGCCATTATAAAGGCGGCAGCAGATGATAGCCAGGGGAACATAACTTAATACTAAGATGCATCACCCTTTTCCAAAACGGCAGTGGAAAAACTTTAAAGATGGTGGCTTCTACAGTCCTAGTCAGGATATACACAGCAATCGATTAGTTGTGGGGACCCGTCTTATGTCAACCTGTTGATGCAGTGAATCTCATCAGAATTACGTTATGTAACATCAGCCTCACATGTCCACACACACCCCTACCGACTAGACTAAAAACTTAAGAAAGAAAGGATTTTACGAGCTACTGGTGGGACTTTATGAAGTGTATCCGAAATACGATTTAAAAAGCATGCTTTTCAATGAACATATCTTTGTCTGGCTTCACGTGTCTATCATTAGACCCTTAATCTGGTGGACGGATTTAGAAACAGCTTCCAACCGCAAACCACTACGTAAAGTTCAAAGATCAGCTTGCATAGGCATTAGCGGAGCTCTAAGAAAATCCCTCCGCAGCCCTAGATGCTATCCTACATGTAGTGCCCCTAGATATCTACGGCAAACAGAAAGCAGCTCACAGCTGCACAGTGAGACTGAGAGCATCGTCACAATGGATACCCAATCAAGGTGAACACACAAAAATTCTGAATTACATTAACATTACAGAAAAGAAAACATCAACCACACCACTACCCAACTCAGTTTTGAGCATAACTTCAGGACATCCATTCCCAGTCGCCTTGAATGTGTGTCGGATACGATCGGAATCAAAAACTCGATTCACATCTATACCTATGGGTTTTAAACAGAATCTAGAGTGTGGGGGGGAGGGTGTTTTCTCCAAGATGCTTAACCTAAGCATGTTCTTTTGCTTTCCTGATCGTTGTAGCATTTTCCAGGCGGAAATCATGGCAATTAAATAAGCCTTGTTCTGGCTAAAAAGGTATGTAATATCCGCGAAGTATATTACCTTCTTCAGTGACAGCCAAGCGGCAATCAAATCCCTGGAATCTATCTCGTTAAAATCGAAATCAGCCCATGAATGCTGACTATCTCTTAATGAGATGGCAGAGCATTTCACAATTCACCTCTTCTGGGAACTGCAAGTCGGATGAGCTTGCCAGACTACCGGGCACTACTCTTGACATTCTACCGCCAGTAGATATGTTTGGTACCAAACTATAATCAGAGGCGCTCCATCTGCTTGACAATGATGAACAGATCAAATTTCAGCATCATAATCGGTGTCATTACAGGACACGGTCCTATAGCCCTACACGCAAAAAACTAGGTCTCTTTAGCAATGACTTCTGTAGAAGCTGCTGGGACGAAAAATATGAGGTAAGTATTCCTCATCTTCTCTGCTCTTGTTCAGCTATTTGCGATAAGAAGAAAACTCTATCTGGGAAACTATTTCTTTGATAATCTAGGTGAGCTGGCAAATATTAATGTCAGTAACCTCCTACGCTACATAGTCAGCTCTGAATGATTCAATTAGGCGAAGGAATAGGGAAAGTCGACAGATCCAAGTGGTACCGCAACGGACCTTTATGGTCTAAGTGTGCACGCGCATCGTGTGCAGCCACTGCAATCTTACCTAATCGAATGCAATGATTCAGAAAAACTAAAATCTTCTTAGGTTTGGTTGGAAAACACAGCCTCCACAGAAGGACAACAGATAATGGGTTCAGACTAATTTCTTTTGCAGAATCGTGTAATGCTGTGATTACAGAACAAGCAAACAAATGAACGAACTTCAGAAATCCTATTTCCACCAATATACAATCTACAATAATTCAAAAGCAGAGTCAATAAACACCGGCAAGCATCACCTCAGGGATCTCCTGGAGCATTATAGGTTTGCTTCACCTGAGAAAACTTTATAAAAGAAAGTAGCACTGGGTTTTGTCGCCTTCCAATCAATAAGCTACCAAACGATCTGTATGTCACCCAAAATCCTGGTTTTACGTAAACTCTGAGTACGTTTTTCGGTGCAGTGAATTTCAGAGCCCGATTTTGTAACGAGAAAAAAGTCCTTCAATTTGCTCGCTTTTGAGAACCAAAAAAAAAAAATACAAATTTTTGGCGCAACAGGCTCGTTAGTACCCAGGGCCTAGCTTTCTCACAACCATTCATGTGTGCGTGTGTACTTCTTGCACGATGGCGGGACCTCCTGTTTTATGCCGACTCCGAACGGCTAAGTTGTGATAAGCTATTCTTGACAATTGATACTACTCGGATGATTTGTCAGATCATCACGAGAGGAGGGCCAGTGAAAAATCATTTAGGTGTTGCTACGGCTGGGAATCGAACCCAGACCTCCTGCGCGGCAGTTCATCGCACTAACCATCGCGCCACTGAGCTTTTGAGAACCACAGTAGAGATACTAGTTGTGGCCTCAACCACCACCAACTAAACACTTAGTGCCTGCAGAACCAAAATATTATTAAAGAGGGAACCAAATCCACCCTAGGATACCAGCAAAAACCAAAAGATACTCGTGGAAGCGGATATCAATGCCCGACTGCGAGTAAAGGAAATATTAATTTTCAAAGCTTAGGGAAATCGAAAATCCTGGCGATGAGAAACGGATCCGTCAATTGTTACAAGACTTACTAACCTTTAGTCACAGAAGAGATAACCCTCCTTCGCAGTAAAGAACAAAATCAGTTCATTCACCAAAAACTTACCAGACTATCTCTTAAAACACGAAGGTGTTCTTAAAATAGTGTGCATGCACCAATCACGTACCAGATTTCAACAATGATATTCGGTATCATGTACTATCCACCCAGCTACTGTCGTACGTATACGATATCGACATCATTAGTTTCTCACGTCGTGCCATTTTGGAGGCGTTTAAAGCATTTAATGAACAGGCTAAACGACTTGTTCGATTATTTAAAGAGGACAAGACACAGTATCTGCTATCGTCAAAGTCGTAATTACAAATGCTTGCTCTACCAGACCCTAATCTTAGCAGTCCTACTTTGTGTGCAATTATAGACGATTCTTCCCTTACTTCAAATCTGCAACCTTTAGCAAAGCGAAGGAGATCTGTCTATTTATTACTTATATCATAACGACAGATCATCTAAGGAACTTAGAGAAATCATTCCTAGAGTCATTGTATTTCAATGATCTACGAGAAACGCAGTTTCGGCTCATAGCTACACTGTGCATCTAACAACGACACGAACAAGGCAGTGCCAAAATTCTTTTTTTTTACACAAAAAGCAGACAATATACAATCTACAACAATTCAAGAGCACAGTTAAGAACATCTACAAGCATCATCTCATAGGTTCACTATAGGTTCGCCCTAACAGAGCTATGTTTACAGAAAAATGGTCCTGCCTACAGAAAAGAACACCGAAATTTTGGTTTGAAAATCAAGATCCATTTGAGAAAAATGTTGCGAAATTATATTCACCCCTATCGAATATTTTTTTCCGTTCGGAATAATTTCCGAAACGAAATTCAATTCCAATCGGAACTCAATTTGCTTTCGAGGTATCCATTGCGGAACAAAAAAAGGATACAATCGCGTTCGATTAATTCCGCAGCAATTCTTCGTCGGACAACATCGGAGGAAGTTCAACGCATAGCTGTCAAACATTTTTCAAAACACATATTGCCGATGCGCGATCATGTGTCGTTACATTTCGTCGGAAGATCTGTTAGAAATGCAAATCAGAACGAATATCTCGGAAAATAATTCTCCGATTTCGAACAAATCGTAGAAAATTTTCTTCCGGACGGATACCTCGATAGGGGTGATTGTCTTTATCGACGAGGCCCATTTTTATATGAATAGATAGCGGACAAACAAAATTGTCGAATTTGGAACAATAACGTTCGTGTTATAACAAAATTTGTTTGGTATGCCTGAAGAATGGGATCTTTTCAGACAAAAGGATTTGCGCCAACTACAGAGACGTAAGTATCCTAATATGGTTTATATAATAATCCATTAAAAAGGTCCATAGCTAATCAATTCGACAGAAGCTTGCAACAGAAGAATCGATAAAAAACCATTTTAAAGAGGTTTACTTCATAAAGTCAGTTTTATACCGCACAGAATAATTCATCTCTCAACAACATCGACAATTTAAACAAAACACTGCCATCGTCAGGTACGGCCTTGATCCATTAAGGGCGAGGTAGCTCCGCTCTTAACATTGATAACATCATTTCGTCAGAAATGAAACTAAAAATGACTTGCCAACCGCTGTTTCTTCAGGCTAAGAAGGCAACTTAGTGTTAAAACCCAATTCCAACAGCTAGAGAGATGCCATATAAGACTTTGGGCCCTCATTTAGTAAAGTGATTATCGTTTGACGATAACATTTTGACTGTACATCTTGCATCACGTACGATCAATAGTAGTTTTTGCTGTCGGCGATATCTCTGTGATGATCAGGGGGGTCATTCCGTAACTTTGAAAACGATTATCACCCAGACCGTTGTCGAGGTCTGAGTGATAATCGTTTTCAAAGTTACGGAATGACCCCCCTGATCATCTCAGCCCTGTTCTACGGCGCGGCGCTTAAATTTAAACTATTCAAAAGTGAATGAAGAAATTTGAGCAAAAATTCTATGGAGTGGATTCAACTAAGAACTGTAGAACGTCATAGACCTGGTTAAAGAAAAAACTTCATTTGGCGAACAAAATTAGAAACCAAAACCAACTAGAAGTGCCCAACTGGAAGCAGTTAGCTAAGGCCTTGAAGCATTGACAAGGTTTACCGAAATTAAAAAAAAAAGCAGAACAATATTTCAAAGTAGCGAACCGAGATCAAGTAGGGATCTCTACATTTTTTCTTATCTGAAGTGTACTCTATAACCCTTGAAAAAAAGTATGTATCTGGCATTTAAGGCCCATTAAGGGCCTCAAACATAGCTTCTTCCTTTATTTGTGTGTACGAAGTTATAATTTTTCCACAAAGAAGAGGAACTCGTGTTCAGAGCCAAATCCGAACGGCACATTTGTGATGCTTTTTACTCTTGGATGTTTATCAGAATTGTGCACCAAGTGGAGCAATGCAAAAACGTAGTCACTTTCGGAATTTGAAACAGGAACCCCACGCTTAGTTTTTCAACACACTTACCACTAGGCCACAGCAACCCACCAAGATCTATGAAATGTAATAACATCCTAAATCATAGCCCCCCATACCATCTCAAACGAGAAGAATATTTACCTCCATTAAATTTACACAATGTCCTTCCAAAGCGTCAACACTTGCACAAGTGTCTTTTCGTCCTTACGCTGACAAACAAAATTCATTAATCCATTTGTCGTAAAAGATGCAACAAATTCCTTTTTAATTAACTCTCATAATTTATTGCGTTCTTCTAGTTTTCTTTTTTCTCATCTAAGTGACACGCGACATTTAATGCTCCTGATTGCCAGTGCCATCTGAATAAGCTTGTTAATGATGGAAATGATGAAGGACTTCCATTTATATATTCTCTCTTATATGACCAAGAGTGTTGGAAAACTTTTCGCAAGTGTCATTTTGCCACGGAATTTATCTAGCTAAGTTGGCCCCCATAATGTGCCATTTTGACTTTCTGCGTTCCATTTATTCAATCACGACAGCCGAGTCTTAAAACTTTCTTAAGTAACACTCGACTGAATGTGTGCAAATTTGCCTCGCAAACTTTCACGAACACTGTGTCGAACAATTCCAATGAAAGGCAAAGACGGGACACACAAATAGACTTGGCGAGAGGAGGGCTAAAGAATACGCGCGGCAAACTAAACGCGGATGGCCTTTGGTGGATCATCTTTTTCTAGTTCATTGTAAATGTACAAAGTACACACTTACGACATTTTATCTAAGCCAGGGTGCAGGAACTTTGCGATCATCATGTGCATCTGGTTCTATGTATGCAGTTGGAATGATTAGGATTCTGTTTCTAGTAGTTTGGTACTTATTCTTGTAAAGTTGTGGTGGAAATGGATTTATGTGTGGGTTGTTTGTAAATAGGGATTGGGTTCAAGTTGAGGAGTGTTCAGTGTTCGCTGGGCTTCTTTGGAAAAGGTCTGCGCTCAATTTGCTGTTTTTGGGCGAATCCCTTCTAAGTTGTCGAATTTCTACTCATTCAGTGTCTCGCCAATACTGTTTTTTATCAGTTATCTCCTCACCTGTCCTATACCAACAAATATATCGGTTATGTGGATGAAGCATATCTACTCGTGTGAGAAGGTACACTAAGTATAACAATACCAATTGAATTAAGGTTGTTTCACTCATCTGGCTTTCTCTGAATCCCTTAGGCCCACCCGTCTCCTCACCACCCGTGTCCTTTTTACTTATCCCCGATATACATAATATACGGCTGTTTTGTGAAGGCCCAAAAATTAAAAGTTCCGATTTTAACGAATTTCCTTATTTTGAGATGCTCTGAGAAAAAGTAATTTATGTGTTACATAGGAGGCTCTGTCAATACGATTGCACTAACGATCCTACTTTCTAAGATCATGGAAACGCTGATATAAAATATCTTCAATGACGAAAACTTCTTAATGACCGACAAAACCATTTTCGTAGCAAGATGTCCATTACCGATTTAATGACATATCTCTCCGAAAAGTCGAACCAATCAATCCACCTTGGTGGCGAAAACAAGATCGTTGCACTTTATATTTCATACAGCCCTTTATCTTATGCTTGTCGAATCGATGAAACTTTTCATCTATGGATTCGAAACTAACTCTAGAAACGTTCAAGTGAAGTTCTTTTTGGACGGTTTAAAGTCTGCTCACCACCAAATAAATGCTGGGGTTCCCCAAAGCTCTGTTTTGTCTCCAAAACTGGTTCTAATTTTTATTAATGACCTCTGCAACTTTTATTATAAATCATTCTTTTGCTGATGACAGTTCCCTCAGCTTTTCATATTTGTTATCCATCCATTATCTGCGGAAGTGTAACAAAAATGTCAAAATATGTTAAGTTCATTAAATTTCGACCTCGACAACATAATGAAAAATCTGTGAAGAAATCTGAAAAATATCAAATCTCCAATATCGTTAGAGAATTCACTCATTTCAACGAAAAGTACCAGTACCCTTTGGCAAATATAAATGAAAAACGTCAAAGTGAAAGTGTGAAGTATTATGAAAGAGACACTGAACAAATTATCCCCCACTTAAGTGTTTTGCCTATTAAACCTTCTAACATTGTTTTTACGAAAATGATTTATATAATAATTTTTTTCTTCGTTCATCTTTTACAATTTTCTCAGTAAGCGAACGGTTTTTATGAAGTTTCACATCAAAGTTTATTCAAATTAACTTTTTCAAATAGGTCCTTTCGCGTACTTTTGTGTACAGCTTAAAAATTCCAATAAAAAATAAACAACCACGCATACGAATCTTAAATGGGGTAAGTCTAGCTTGAATATTTTCAAGCAAATTTATGTGGACATTTATCAAAAACTATACAAAAATATGGTTTTGAATATTTTTTTTAAAACAAAAAAAACTAAAAAAAACTAATGTCATCATAGGTTTTTTCGAATTTGACATTATAATACGGTATTCATACATTAAATATTTTGACAAAAAAACAGTGAAGTTTTTTTAATTATAAGTAAATAAATAATAAATATACATGTGTATGTTAATCACTCAAGTATTTGTTAAACTATAGCTTGCTTGACCTCTGGTTCTATTAGGAACTGAAGTGCTTCAGATAGAAATACATTTTTTGGTTTATCAATGGGTCAGAAGAAACCAAAAGGTTGTGAAACACATTTTCCATATTTTGCTGCCTGGAAAATGTTCTTGAAAATCTTTCTCACAACCGCTTCATGTCTTTATTTCGTGATTCCTGGGCCACTTCGAAGAATAGCTTCGGATATAATATTTCAGAGCTGTGTATTAAAACTGTTTGTACGTCACCTAAATGCAAGAAGTATATAACTCTTTTTTTTTTTTCATTTTTGAGATATATCTACATTTTTTGCTACCTTGATTCGATATAAATGTAGTGCCATAACCAAGAAACTCATTTTCCTGATCTTCTGCCCCCTATTGGGTATTAGAAAAAGTTAGTGCTGTGCGAGTCGTGGAATATCTACCCTATCCCATTCCATCCTTAAATTAAACATTAGCGTTAAAATGTGGGCGTGCCTAGAACTGAATGGAAATGAAATTTAAAAATGACATTGTCACCACATCTTGTGCAGAAAGTTTATCTTAATCTCTTATGGATAGGCAGAAAAATACGTTTTTCTATGGGATAGGTTTTACAAATGTTTTTTAACTTTCTCTTACAAAGAGAAAGATATTATTTTCGTGAAAATTTTCGACCACGAGATTTTGATTGATTCTAACATTACGATGATAGCGGAGCCTAAAAAAGTGGTTTTTGGAATTCCGTCCGTCGGTCCGTCTGTCCGTGACGGTCTCCCCAGCCTAAACGGCTTGACCGATTTTCTTCAAACTTCGTATCCAAGCCTGTTTTGGTCATAATTCTAGGCCATTTTTTTTTGTTTGCTTTGAGCCATGTTAAAACTGGTACCTGCCATATAAAAATTACACATAACCTCAATTTTCTCGAAAACGGCTCTAACGATTTTGATTAAACTTTATATATACTATAACCATATTAGTTCCAACAAAACTGCATACCCAGTTTTTTCGAGAAAATCCATATAACGGATTTTGTCATTCAGGCCATATAAAGAAAATTGTTAATTTCTTGCAAACTACTATGTCAAATTGAATAAAATTTTATATATATAGTACTATAATAGTTTTAAACAATTCCGCATAATTAGTTTTAGCCCAACTATCACTTAACGGAATTTTCAGTTTTGGCCAATAAGGAAAAATAATTATTTTTCACATTTTTCGTATTTCGACATTTTTTTTATAATTTTTAGCATTAATAATCAAAATGCGCACTATTTGATCTAACGCCCAGCTCGCTGTGAAAGAGAAAGTTGCGTACGACCCAGTCGTGCACCCACCACTCGTTTTTTATGAAAACGGCCCCAAAAATTGGACGTGGGTTAAAATGATATACAGACGAAATGTTTATGTTATTATTCTTGAAATATCTTCATCAACAGTTTTTCGATTTCTTGTTAAATTGTACAGAAAATCGTGTTTTACGGAAAACGCATACGCAACACTACAACCGAAATTATACCGTTTTGGGTGATGAGTTTCTTTGTTTTTTAACTTTCTCTTACAAAGAGAAAGATATTGTTTTCATGAAAATTTTCGACCTCGAGATTTTGATTGATTGTAACATTACGATGATAGCGGAGCCTAAAAAAGTGGTTTTTGGAATTCCGTCCGTCGGTCCGTCGGTCCGTCTGTCCGTGACGGTCTCCCCAGCCTAAACGGCTTGACCGATTTTCTTCAAACTTCGTATCCAAGCCTGTTTTGGTCATAATTCTAGGCCATTTTTTTTTGTTTGCTTTTAGCCATGTTAAAACTGGTACCTGCCATATAAAAATTACACATAACCTCAATTTTCTCGAAAACGGCTCTAACGATTTTGATTAAACTTTATATATACTATAACCATATTAGTTCCAACAAAACTGCATACCCAGTTTTTTCGAGAAAATCCATATAACGGATTTTGTCATTTAGGCCATATAAAGAAAATTGTTAATATCTCGCAAACTATTGTGTCAAATTGAATGAAATTTAATACATATACTACTATTACAGCTTGAAGCAATTCCACATAATTAGTTTTAGCCCAACTGAATTTTCAGTTTTGGCCAAAAACGGAAAATCATTATTTTTCACATTGACATCGATTCCTTCAAATTTTGGAGTAAAAATTCGTATAAATACATTTCGACATTATTTATATCATTTTAGCATCAATAATCAAAATGCTTATGATTAGATCTAACGCCCAACTTGCTGTGAAAGAGAAAGTTGCGTACGACCCAGTCGTGCACCCACCACTCGTTTTTTTTCAAAAACTGGACCTAGTGTCGATATTTTAGACAAGATTTTATCATTAAGTAAGAAACATATATTAAAACTTCACGTAAAGTTACAAGAAAAGGAAAAAATAGCAACTTATATTATAATATAATACCAAAGTTGTCTAACGAGGTAACCAAGTACTGTACATACCTCGGTCTTGAAATTCCATTTAATTAAGCTGTTCAACTAATTTGATTGCACTTTGAATTGATCAAGTATTATTCACTTATGTTCACTTCAGTTAAAAAATTAAAAAAAATAATGTGACTTTTTTTATTTTTGCCGTATGGGAGAAACCATGGTACATCGTGGCAAATATCCAAGCAACTCTGGCCTAACTTTAACCAGAAGCGCTCCACCTGCTAAACAATGCTGAACAGATCAAACAACAGCACCCTAGTCGGTGTCAGGACACAGGACAGATTAGGCCTTTTCAGCAATGACTTCTGTAGAAGCTGCTAACACTAGGAAGAGTATTAATCACCTTTTATGCTCGTGTCCAGCTGTCTCAGAAAAAAGCAGCTTTTGAGAGACTACGTCCTCGATAATATTGGTGAGCTGGCTAGTATCAATGTCAGAAACCTCCTACACTACATAGTTCAATTGGATATATACAAATAACATTTGAAAATGCTATAAAATGCTATAAAATGAAAATGTTATAAAAAAAACTACTGAATATTTTTTCAAATATTTTTTTTTTATTTGAAAGTACAATCCTTCCGGTTAATAATGGAAAATAATTTAATTCAAATGGCTGCCTCGGCTGGCCATGCCATGCCTACACGATCGTTCCAATTTTTAAGCACATTATCGATTGTGTGCAGCTGCATTTCACCAATGGCTTCACGAATATTGTCCTTTAAATACAAAGTCCATTTGGCTTCAACTCCTGAACCAATTGGACTTTGTATGGCGTCATACCAAGGTCGTTATGCAAAATTCGTCTCATGATGTCTCCGAAATGTTCAATTGTTGAGAACGACGGTGAATTGATATTGGTGGCGCTTCATGCACACTTTCTGCCACAGCAGCAATATTCTCGGGTGTACGCACTATTTTTGGCTTTTCACGCGCATCGCGTGCAGCCACTTCAACATTTTTGTTTGGATAGTTTGGATACATATGGTTATTTGGTTTTATTGCAGAATCTCTTATAATATTGAAAGAACGTTGGTGCACCGGTATGCACCAAGAAAGTGAGTTTTCTGTCAATAAGTGAATTTGGGTACGTGGGATTGTGTGTGAGCAAGATCAAATTATGAAACTCATCAGTGGACTGTTATCTCAGGAAAGCAATATCCATTGTTGTAAGAAATCAAACGAAAGTTGCTACGTATGCCTATGGATGCGTCATTTGGTAACATGTAGGTGGCCAAAATAGTTATTTCCCGCTGAATGTTGAAATGACAGCTGATTTTGGTGTCATAAATGTGTTTTAGCGAAGGTGTGTGTCTGACTAGGTAGATTTGGTTGAGTTTTAGATGTGTACCTATGCGATTAGTGGTAATGAAAATAAAGATTTATTTTTGGAATAAAGTGCGTTCATGAAGGACGGTGTTTTTCATATGACGACATTTTTAAAACGAGATGCTAGATATCGGGGACGCCTTTAACGTCCTTGATTGACACATGAGTATTTCTCTTGAAATGAAAACTACTAGATAGGACAAGCCTAGTTGTAGTATCAAAGTATCTTACATAGATTAATAAGGTTTGTATTTTTAATAGTCCCACAATCGAATACCACCAATATATCTTTTAAGCTTTTCAGTTTCGACGCAAAAAAAATTGTAAAGCATCGGTTATTTAAAAAAAACGAGTGGTAGGTGCACGACTGGGTCGTACCAAAGATTATGAATTCTATACAGATGACGCACTCCATATAAGAAAAACTGTTCTACGGCGGGTCGTGCTGGCACAGCCCGCCATATGTTTTTGTTCTTGTTTTCCATGTGTTTTCTTGCACACCGCTCGCCGGTACCATGAAGCTACTGAGCAAAAGGAATAGGCGTCTATGTGATTTTCTGTTATTGGCCAAAACTAAAAATTATGTTCAGGAATAATTGGGCCAAAAATAATTAGGTGGAATTGTTGGAAATAGTAATAGTAGTACCTATATAAATTAAATTTCATTCAATTTGACAAAACAGTTTGCGAGAAATTGAACATTTTCTTTATATGGCCTAAATGTAAAATTCCGTTATATGGATTTTCTCGAAAAAAAACATGGGATCCAGTTTTGTTGGAATTAATATGCTTATAGTATATATAAAGCTCATTCAAAATAGTAAGAGCCATTTTCAAGAAAATTGAGGTTATGTATACTTTTATATGGCAGTGGCAGGTACCGTTAATATAATTGCTTAAAGTACAAAAAAGGCCTAGAAAGATGGCCAAAAAAGCCATGGATACGTTTGAAGAAAATCGGTCAAGCTATTTAGGACAGATGGACCGACGCCAACGGTCTTAGGATTTTGTAATTTTCTAGCCTTTTAGACTCACAAAAAAACATAAGAAAGCGATCCGCTCAGGTAAACAATAAGCCAATTTGTTTGCTCTCACCTTTATTTACCCTTCTCTGGGCGGATACTGCTGATGGCGAAGATGCTATTTTACTCCTCATCATGAATCTGACTTTTTCTATCAATAAATCCGCGTAAGTAAAAGTTTAAAATTATACTTTTAAAGAATTTTAAATTGATTTTTCTAAGTTAATTTGATGAGCTGAAGGCTAGATGACAATGATCACAGTTTTAATAAATAGTTGCATATCTTTTAGGGCTAGATAAGTTCTTTTCCCCCCAAGTGACACAATTCATTCCACCGACAATAAAAACAACCCTCCATCTCTCTCTCTAATAAAACTACTCAAACTAATAAACAAATAAAATCCCTTTCGACAGGATTTAGCAATGCCAGCAAAGGCAAACCCATCTCACACAGACACCATCGTTAAAAATAATCGGAATCCTATGCAAACAAAATGAAATTTTGCGAAAATTTTATCCCATTCGAAGGATAAACGACAGGCTGAGCTGAGTGTGAGCCGAACGACGAAATGGTTTTGTACCAGGAAATACGACTTTATTTGTTTTGAGTGTATTATCCACAGATCCTGTTATCTGTTATTCAAAAATTCGATTGTTCTTGTTTTCTGAATTTTTAATGAATATAAATCAGCTACACAAATATGGGGTATAAGGCAAAACCACACTCCAACATCGACCCTATGATGGGATTCAACACATCGACCGAAAAGTAAATCCATTCACTTCGAGTGTAATTAATTACCTTATCCTATTCAAACATAATTCAGCTGTGAGCGACGGAGTGAACAAAAAACTTGTCTGTGTGTGTGTTCACCTTTGACTCTCGCATCCATTATGCGAAAACTTTTCACAGGTCACGTATAAACAAGTGAAAAATATTTCATAAGCCAACAAAATGTTCACGCCCATAAATTACATGTCCTGCGAGTTTTTTTTTTTTGCGTAGAACGACTGGGAAGCTAGGGTCTGGCTATTCGGTGTTGGAGGACACTTTCGTTGTTATCGCATGGTGTATCATGTATGCTTCCAATATATGAGTACAGGCAATGACAGCAATTAGTTTACAACAAAACAAAAGAGACGAACAAAAACAAAACAAAAATGTTTTACCAGCTAGATGGGTTTAACACATTTCTATTCAGAGGGAGATGAGCGTAGAAAAATGTTGGTGAATTCCAAAGTCGGTTTTATTGTTTCACTCTTTGTGCACGCAGACAACCATTTGTTTAGGAAAAGTTCTTCTATCTGTGGCGTGAATACATTTTGATTGTTTTACTTTTATTACCATATCTGGTGAGTTGTTATCAGGATTCTCTTCTCTTTAAGGACCACTTTCGAAGGCGTATTCCTTTGGGTTAATTGCATGGATGTTTTGTATAAATGAGGATGAGACGGCAATAGGAACACCCATTTCGTGGAAGAAATATGACGATGGATCAATGGGGAGGATTTACTGGAGAGATGTTCTAAAATCTTACCAGAGGGCAGAAAAATACAACACAAAAGCGAAGACTCACAATGGATTTTGGAATAACAGTGAGTCGATTATGCAACACAAGAAATTATGTTCAAATATTTGCTTAAAAGGTTAAACGTCAAAGACAGAGGTAGAAGCCCGAAACAGAATTCATTCGAGATGAACAAAGAAAATGACGAAGACCTTGTCGGTGCTGAGAAAAGTAATTACAATTCAGTGCTTCAGTACTTCAGTGCGAGATCATCCTAGTTTCAGGATTAACCTTGAGTCAATTTTAATACTGAGTTTGGCACACAACCGTGATGAGCTAAATCGAAATGAAATCAGCATTGAAAAGCGGTAGCTTAACATATTTCTTCTTTTTTGAACCCTTTATATATGCTGGTCTAAAGAAAAGCTTAACCAGGCTGCCGGAAATGACGGCCTTCCTATCCAGCTTTAAAAAGTGGAGATGATTTGGTAAGTAACATTCACCAATTCATAGACTAGATGTGCACGGATCAAAATATGACTGAAAAATGGAACCTCAGCATCGTTCGCTCGATCAACAAAATAGGAGACCTTCTTAACTGCGCCAACTAAAGAGCCATCGCATAAGTCTCCTTAGAAGCGACAATAAGATCCGTGAAAACGTTTACACACAATCTGATCGGCCCTTATCAGTCTCGCTTTACACCAGGAAAGTCCGAAACTGATAAAATCTATATAATTAGGGGGATCCTGGAAAAATCCAAGAAGTTCAAATCGACAGCCATCACCTATTTACGATTTCAAAGCCAAATACGACAGCATTTAAGAGTCGAACTATACAAAGCCATATGTCTAGTTTTGGTAAACCGCCCACAACTCGTCCGTCTGTGAAGGATGATGATCGAGAATTCTCGCTGCTCGATCTGGGTCGGAAACGACCTCACCAACACATTCGATACGAAAAAAGGATTTAGGCAATACGAAGCACGGTCATGTGACTTCTACAACATTATTCATGAGAGGATTGTTCAAAACTCCCGAGCCAACTCTAGAGGTACAAAAAATCAGTGCAACTCATTGACTCAAGAGCCAAAAAGGAAACACAACATCGACGAATTATCACCATTGACAGATATAACTTTTAGGTAGTACTGGACTTTGTCTACCTTGTCTCCGATATTTACTCTGGCAACGACATCTCGTCAGAAATAAACCGAAGAATTACTCTTGCCAACCACTGTTTCTTAAGACTAAGAAGGCAATTTAGTAGTAAAGCCCTATACTAGACCCCGATTACCCAATTCAGATCTACGGCGCTGAAGCATGGACCATATCAAAAGCGGACGAAGAATTCTTTGGTCGGTTTGAGCGGAAAAATCTTCGGTCCCGTCAGCGTTAAAAAAGAAGATTCAATCAAGAACTATACGAGTTGTACAGTGACAAAGATCTGGTGAAAGAATTCAGCTTGGTCGTTTAAGATGGCTCGGACATCTAGAGCGAATAAACACCAATACTCCCGCTCTCAGAGTCTTTGATTTCCAACCAGACGTAGCGTCGGTCGGACGCAATAGAAACCGACATCAAACAACTTGAAGTGCGCAACTGAAGGCAGTTAGCTACGGACCGGTTCAATTGGAAGAGGAATGTTGGTTGAGGCCTGGGTTCATTCCGGACTGTAGCGCCGGTAACTTCTTAAATGTGATATCGCCTAAACGTTAGTCGCCAGAGCAAATGACGCAAAAAAGCAATAGTGGGTTGAGTTGTATGAGATGTGGCGCCATGTTTTTTTGAAGCAGAAGTTGTAAACATATAAAATTGAAATAAAAAATATCCGTCATAATGCGGCCATAATGCTCCTCATTGATGCTTACGGCTGTTTTAGCTTCACCTTCGAAGACGAATGGTCCCTGATTCTTTAAGTGAAAATCCGCAACAGACACGTGCTCTCTCATTGAAATATCTCATTCAAAGAAAAAGGCTCCTCATCGGTCATGATAATTTATTGGCCAAAATCATCGTCGATTTGAGAATAGGGCCAGCTCACCAAAAAGGTTGCTCTATCTAAGCGGCTTGACTCTTCGATCGATAACTTTCGTTACGTTTTCGCAATTGAGAAAATGCACGCAGGCATTACGCTTTAAACGAGGGCTGTCATAAGCCAATCTACAATCCAATGTTAAAATTATAGGGTTACCATATATCAAAAGCTTAAATGATCAACAAAAAATTGACGCTCAGAGATTAGGAACAAACAGCGAGGATGAATCAATTGACCGATTTGAGATTTCCTATTCTTAATCAGTCAAAATCAAAACAGTATTGTTGTTGTTTGGTTATCAAAATATCAGAAAGCGACGTTAAACTGCGAAGATATGGTATGGTATATGCGAATGGTATCTTCCATTGTGATATACCAAATGGACGAGTATAGTAAAACCAGACAATCAGTCATATCTTCTCCCACAGATGTATCGCACAGTGCAGTTGAATGCGACCAAAGCGATGTTCTGGCTATTCTGTCCGTATCCATAAATCATCGGTAGTATCAGGGTCTTAGCTACAAATAAACGTGTGCTTACTGGTGCGAAAGAGCATTACCGACAGTGTTCGCTGTAAACCATAGACTTTTCCGACGAGTGGATTTATATGGTTATGCCAAGTCACATAGCGATTGAATATCAATGCGAAATTTTTCGAAGTTTCGACGTATTCGATAGAATCATCGTTCAACACTATCGGATGAAAATATGAAATATTGAATTTATTCTCTTCAGACGAAGCATTTTGACTTTTTAGGGTGCAAAATAAGACCATTTGAAGGAGACCAATGTTTAATTTTTCTCGAAGTCCTCATTGACACTTGACACAATTAGACGTCATCCAACTAATCAGTTTTTAGTTGCTGTTGGGAGTTCATTAACATAAATTAAAAATAAAAGAGGACCAGTAATGGGACCTTGTTTGGTAGAAAATTTGATAATTGGACATCTGCTAGAACTGCTTGCTTTGGTAGCTGATGATGTAAAGTTGTATTGATGCAGAAGTTAATTACATAGGTTAGCATGATTGACTTTATCAAACGTTTTCGGGAAGTCAAACAATACCAAAATGGTAACTTCATCCATATCCAATCCCTTTCTTTTATCGTCAGGAACGCTCATAAAACTGTTTTAAATATGTTTGACAAAAAGGCAAGATGTCCGGGTCATAATCCCGAAAACCGAAATCCCGAAAATCCAAAATCCCGAAGTTTTTATTTTTCTATAATAAAATTTTCGGGATTTTGGTTTTTCGGTATTTTGGTTTTCCGGGATTTTGGGTTTTCGGGATTTCAGATTTTTGGGAATTCGGGCTTTTAGGACTCTATCCGACTTCCCAAAAAGGTCCAAATTCATCACCTTTAGCACTTTTAAGAATAGGTAAGGTTCCATATGTCAGGATATTCACTTTAATTCAAGATAGTAATAAAATAAATGATATGTGCGACAGTATGATCGGCAAAATAATTTAAAAAAAATGACTGATGAATTTCATCAAGCCCGACATCATTTGACTTAATAGAAGGCACACTTTCAACGACATCTGCACTACTTACCATTTGAAAACAAAACCCAGGTCAATTTACTTGAGACAAAAACAAAATAGGAGTTTCAGAAATCGACAAGGGTTTTGAAAATCCTTTCCATGTAGGATGGTGCTACATTGAACGACATGAGACAAACGTAAGCGATGATTGGCCGTATGGCTATGTAGCATATGACTTTCACCCTTGAATCAAGTTGATTGCTTTGAAACAGTCTTCTTGTCAGAGCATAAGCTCCTTGCCTTGGCCAGACAAGCATCTAAGCGCCATGCGGGTTGAAACAGCACTTCATGATGTTGTCAGTGCTATAGAAAAGTCTCTAAAAGACAAGGAATACACACTCGCAGCATTCCTAGATATTGAAGGAGCTTTCAACAATGTCAAAACATGCGCAGTGGAAAGGGCATTGCAGAATTCCAACGTCGACCAGGCAATCACTAACGTGATTGTAAGTCTTCTCAAAGAAAGGAACATCAAGGCAAAACTGGGCGACACTGAACTAAAAGTAAACGCCTCAAGGAGCACACCACAAGGAGGAGTCATCTCCCCTCTACTATGGGTTCTTGTCGTTAATGAAATTCAAAAACAGGGGGGTTAAAGTAATTGCGTACGCAGACGATGTAGTATTGCTTGCGACAGGCAAATTCTTACCAACCATAAGTGAGCTGTTAGAAAACTCGCTCCGGACACTCAACACGTGGGCAAAGCAATGCGGCCTTGGGGTCAACCCCCAAAAAACCGAGCTTGTGCTGTTCACAAATAGAAGAACAATACCAACCACCAGCTATAGAAGGAATACCCCTTAAAATAGCTGAAAGTGCGAAATATCTGGGAATAATTCTAGACAGGAAGCTCAATTGGAAACTTAATGTCAATGAAAGAGTTAAGAAAGCAGCAAATGCTTTCTACGCATGTAACCGAATATTCGGCAGAAAGTGGGGACCTAGCCCCAAAATAATCCTGTGGATGTACACGGCTATCGTGCGACCAATACTCACATATGGCAGTATAGTCTGGTGGCAAGCCACAGACAGAGCAACCAACTTGAAGCAAATGACAAAAATACAAAGACTAGCGTGTATAGGGACAACCAGTGCGATGAGAACAACCCCAACCTCTGGATTGGAGCTGATTCTGAATCTGCTGCCCTTGGATCTATACATGCAGGAATCAGCTGCCAAAAGCTCCTCGAGGATCAGCCAAACAAACAGCTGGATCCCGAGCCTCTCTGGGCATGCGCAGGTCCTAAAGAAATACGTAGGGAGCGTAGTAAACTCTGACTATCTATCTCCCTATCTAGACTTCGATCGACCCTTCACCTGCTCGTTTCCGAGCAGAGGCGAATGGGACAAGAATGAACCCACAAAAAGGAAATCGATATTCATCTTCACAGGTGGATCAAAGATGGACTGTGGAACAGGTGCTGGCATATTCCCAGAGGAATTAGTAATACACAAATCAATCAGGCTTCCTGATCATAGTAGTGTGTTCCAGGCTGAGGTACTAGCAATCGCTGAAGCGGCTCATTTGGTGTCAATAATGGAAATACCACACAGTGATATCACCATAATCATTGACAGCCAAGCGGCTATAAAAGCAGTATCTGCTATCGAAATTAAAGCAAAGCTAGTTTGCCGCTGTCGCGAAGAGCTCAAGGTTCTCTGCTCACAGCATAATGCTGATCTCTGCTGGGTTCCTGGTCACAGGGACATAGACGGCAACGAGATGGCCGACGAACTGGCAAGAAATGGATCTGCTACAGATCATGATCAGGCACTACAAACGGTCGAACCACCACTCTGTACCCTCAGGGAAAGAGTGGAATACAAAACCCGAATGAAAGCCAATACCAGGTGGAAGTCATTGACTACCTGCGAAATATCTCGGAAGCTCTGGCCAGAATACAACGGAAACCGAACCAAAAAACTTTTGCGGTACGACAGAAGCTCCTTATCTAAACTGGTAGGGGCTCTAACTGGTCACAACTTTCTCAGAACCCATACAATGAAATTAAATCTCAAGGGTGACGATATCTGTAGAGGCTGCGGCAATGAGGAAACACACGAGGATACACCTCACTTCCTCTGTCACTGCCCGAGTCTCTGTCACCTGAGGAACAGAACACTTGGAAGCTACTACTTCCAAGACATCCAAGAGCTATCCGATATTCCATTACCCTATCTTTACAGGTTCCTACCAACATCAGGATGGCTGGTAAGAGTGGAGTAACCCATAGTAACGATAAGGAAGGACGTAATCCCACCAAGGGTATCACAATGGGTCCACATGGACCTAAGTGTGGCGGAATAGAGAATCCTCTACTCCACGAACCCGTAAACCTAACCTAACCTAAAGCGCCATGCGGTAAATCCAAGAAGGATTTTTACATCAAAAGCGATCATTCATGAGATATCGTATAAGATGCCAAAAAAAATTCTGCTTCATGGTATAGTTCATAAGATACGGAGTCATATTTTAGCACTTATCATTATAAATATTTTTTTCCTGTGAATTCCCCCATCTACTCCCTCAAGATTTATCACCTTCCAAACACAGTGATTCCTATATCAATCTTATCAATTAAATGTGTTGACATTTCAAAAGGCACCCGAAATCTCCCTTTGAAGCACCTCTTACCGACATGACAGTGTTATATATACCACGAAAATAATTAACAAATCTCCAACTCCCACACCACCCCAAAATCCATCATTAGATCACGACAATGGCAAATTATCCTATTCTCTCTGAATACAACTTGTTGAGCCAGTACCTCTAAATCCGATTCCCACTCCCTTCAAAAACCGTACACATGGCCACTCTCAACAATATCTATAAATCTTCGTCCATTCCTCTGCCTCCAGTGCCTTATTCATTGATCCAACCGACCGTATACTGTCGAGGCAATAAAAGTGGATTTTGTTTCTATATTCACATTCTACCGCAAACCACACACATAAACACACCCCCACTCTCACATCACAGTCGACTATCGCCAGCTATACTGTGTAATTCATCAAGCATTGGCATATCCTTGCTACCCCACTATCGATACATCAACGTGGTTATTTATTAACGATTATCGTGTGGCAGCGGGGGGAGGTGGAATATGCAGATGCACACGCCCTAGTGGGTGGATAAAGAGCGAAAGAATTGCCTTAAATCATACTCGATACTATCATCAATAATGCACATACCACTAAAATCCGTACAATCCTGCAAACATGTTTAGCAAACAAAAACTTCGTCCGCGTTCAAAGGTTCTTTTGAATGGGTATCGAATATTTTTGTTGATCAATGCGATAAAGGATTTGAATTGAGTTTTTCAATTTTATTCGCATCCTAATTCGAAATGAATATTTCATTTAACTAGCAAGCATCAACAGGAAGAAATGCGTCATAGAACAATGATCTATACACACAGAGTCCTACGGGCTTCGAAATTAAATCTTATCAGTGTCTGAAATTTTTGGAGCCTGGGCGGAACATGATTAGTTGTAAATTATCCGAAATTAGACGTGCTTGGTTAGCAATTATGATAAATTTCCGGGGAAGTTGTTATGGAAATCAAGAGCTTCCTGTTGTTACAATGATGAATAGTTCTGGATAATAGTGATTTGTATATGTAGTCGTATCTAACAAGAGCGCACGTTTTTGATTAAACAACATTTATGATGTCCATTAATTTCTACCATTCAAATATCCATTAAGGGTATGACCCATCCTACACATATATGCGAAATTGGGGCTCTATCTAGGATAAAAAAAAAATTGTGTCGTAGAAAAAAGCACTGCATGCCGAGACCACGTCATGGTATAAGGATCGTTGTTACTACTTTTTAGAGTTTGTCGAATTCGCCGCAAATGAGAGCGGGGGGGAAGACGTGTACTCACACTAATGCACATAATCCTAAGATGGAGTCAACGGTGGCGTCTAAAGTCTCTGTTAGGATGGACAAAGTAGAAAACCTAGATTAGCTGCTTCGACATATTCGGACAACAGGTCATTTAGGAATCCCAAGTGTAAGTCAGCGCTTGAACAGAGACGGTGACGGATGAGCCGAAAGGCCAACGGCAGAGTTCAATCCCGTAGTGGATACTTATGGCCCATGTCCTTAGGGTATCGAATAAATTGGCTGGGGGTTGTGCCTTGGGTTAACTACCCAATCACGGAAAGAAACCATTGTAACGAATCAACGAAGATCCTCGGAAATGACTGATCTTATT
Source organism: Rhingia campestris (assembly GCA_932526625.1). NCBI lineage: Eukaryota > Metazoa > Arthropoda > Insecta > Diptera > Syrphidae > Rhingia > Rhingia campestris. The sequence continues at coordinate 4,283,765 of OW052184.1, forward strand.
GTTGACTAATATTTAAAAGAAAAAAGGGCAATGACGTTTGTATCTGCACCTGAATTGTGAGAACATTAAACAGGAGTGGTGCAGGCGAGCAACTAGCGAAAGCCGTAAGCTGCTTCAAAGCAGACATTACTACCATCAAGGAAATTCGATGGGATGGACTGAGAAAAAAGAGGATGAAAAACTGTGACATCTACTACGGACTGTGTTATAGTGAGCAGAAACAGCGACTATTCGGATGTGGATTGGTTATAAGTGCCAGACTTAGGCAAGAAGTAAAATTTGTTTCAAGGCATTAGCGAACACATTGTAAAAATCGGCATCAAAGCCAAATTCGCCAATAAAATCCTTATATGCGCTCACGCTAATACAAAGTGGGGAAAAATATGATTTAGCGAAAGACTGCTTTACGTGCTCCTTGACAAAACTAATGAGCGACTACCGAAGTACGATGTTGAAATCATGCTGGGTTATTTGACACAAAGGTAGGAAGAGAAGATATCTTTAGCAGTATTGTCGAAGGAAACACAGCCCAGACGACAACAAGACATGTATGGCAACGGACTTAGGCTAATTGACTTAGCTGTGGAACGAAATGCCAATATAGCCAGCACATGCTTAAATCAATTCGATATCCATGTCCCCTGGTGGTCTCAAGATCCCCGTACGCACACAGGCGATGCTAAGGATTTGGAAGAACCATTTGTGCAGACTGTTAAAAGGCGATGACGAACAATATTAAGCTGTCTGTCAGAAGGAACCATTCAATATTGGCGGCGACAGCGAAAACTACCAACCACTCGGCCTAAGTGAAGTGAGGATAGCAATATCTAAACTCAATCTTAACAAGGATACCGGACGGCCTTCCCGCCCAGCTTTATAAAACTGGCGGAGATGACTAGGTAAGTAACATTATTGACAAAAAAAAATTGGTCGGATGAAAGCATGCCAGAACCTCAGCATCGTTTGTCAGAAAGGAGAAAAGGAGAACCTCTGAACTGCGCAAACTACAGAGGCATAAGTCTCCTCAACATCGCCTACAAGGTCCTATCTGCCGTAATATGTGAACGCCTGAATTCTGTTACCAACAATTTGATCGGCCCTTTTCAGTGTGGTTTTAGGGTAGGAAAGTCACTACTGATCATATCTTCACACCTCAGCAGATCGAGGAAAAACCCCAAGAAGTCCAAATCGATACCCACCACCTATTCATCGATTTCAAAGCCGCATATGAAAGCATTTATAGAGACGAACAATACAAAGCCAAGTCGAGTAATCGTAATCAACCTAAACTCGTCTGTCTGTGCTGACGATGGAGAATTCTCGCTGCTCCATCAGGGCCAGAAACGACATTACCGACACATTCGATACAAAAAAAAAGGATTTAGGCAAGGCGATGAACTGTCATGTATCTTATTTAATCTGATTCTTGATACGATTGTACAAAACACCCTAGCCAGCACCAGAGACTCAATATTTCATAAATCTATGCAACTACTGGCATACGCCAGCGATATTGACACGATATTGTCGAATTCAACGTGATGTCATAGCCACCACGTCTGCTAGTATAGCGAAGGAAGCGCCAAAAATGCTCTCAACACGAAAGGACATACAATATCGACAAATTGGACAGAACGTCACCATTGGCAGATATAACTTTGTACGGGACTTTGTCAACCTCGGCTCCGATATTAACTCTGAAAACAACATCTCGTCAGAAATTAAACGAAGAATTACTCTTTCCAACCGGTGGTTTTTCGCGCTAAGAAGACTACTCAGTAATAAAGCCCTCACTTGATCTCCTTGGGAGATCCTATATAATACCCTGATCATCCCAGCCCTGCTCTACAGCTCTGAAGCATGCACCGTATCAAAAGTGGGTGAAGAAATTCTAGGCCGATTTGAGAGAAAAGTTCTTTGAAAAATGTTCGTCCCCGATTGAGTTGACGGGTTATAGAGGCGAAGATTCAACCAAAAACTATATTAGCTGTACTCCGCATTGGATGTTAAGATGGCTAGGACATGTAGAACGAATGTAGACCAATACTCCATCAGACCTAAGTGCCGCGCCCAAATAGAAACCGACCTCAACCAAATTGAAAAGCACAACTAGTCTTTTGATACTTAACATCCTCTATTGGTTGAATATCCTGTATGTCGTCAACTCAAATCGTTGCTATCGTAGACAACATACAAGAAAGGATGTCTGCAAGAACAATAAAGGACCAACGTCATGGAGAATGACTGCGCCATAAAATGCCAAGAAAAATTTAATCTCTGGTTTAACCACGACAGAAAGTACACAGTACTTCTTGACATCTAGATTAAGTATTTTTTTTTCATAATTCTAAGGACAAACACAAATAGTTCCGTTACTGGCCACTATGTTCATAGTCGAAAGTGAAAACAAGTAACTTCTCGCTCATGCAACTGAGTGCCAATATACAAATCCACAAAGTCAATTGCGGTACGACGCGTATTTGCCCTTCCATGATAGTCCTGTCCATACATTAATAACAAATCTATTTTTATTCATGCTCAGTTGAATCCCGATAGTTCTGTGTACAAGGACTATTCAAAGTAAAAAAAACCTCAGCTCTGAGCTATACCAGAGACCAGCAATAACGGAGAGTAGCGTTGCACTTAATTGAGTTTTCTCTTTCAGGAAATGCATGCCCAACGATGCGGTTACAATGCATCAAACTCTCATATCTCCAACTATTTGGTCGGTACCATCTTCTCCATTGCTCACCCTCGGTCACTCATTATCCGTATGCTCGGTTGGATTTGATTCAGTTTGTGTGCAATTTTTAGGATCCTCTTGTGTGTCTGACACAACGACGATGATGATGACGATGACGGCGGTGATGGTACATTGGTACCCCCCATCAACAAAAATCGATTAAAATCGGACTCTACCAAGTGCCCTGGATATGTGATACACATACATATGCGAAAGTATGAAAAAAGCCAACAACAAATGAAATGGGTTAAAAGGAATCGAATAGCAGTAATACTTCTGGAGAATCCTTGAAATCTGAATCGTTTATTTTTTGTGCCGTCTCTTACCCAATATTCGATATCTGTCTGCGCTCTCCATATCTTTCATTCAAATCTATTGATTCCTTAACGGGAGTTGACGATATTAGTTACCACAAAATCGGTTGCATAACACCAGATTAGGTGAGAGTATCTTTTAATTTTCAAGTCCTCACAGGTTTAGCTGTTTCCTTGTAATAAGGGATAACTTTACACGCCCCTTGCTTGTAATGAATTCTGGTAAAAAAAGTTGTCAAAGTTAACTATGCGAGTCTATAAGGGTGTAGTTGTGGACGACGACAACGAGATGTTAAACAAAAAGGAGAGTAAAAATCGCCGTCCTTGAAACTGAGATAATCGATACTGTGATGCTTTTTACACGAATGGACTCTTCAGCCATCGCATCAGATCCGTACGTCGCACGGGGATATCATCGCAATTTATTTTTAGAAAAGCGTGTACATATACATACATCATCCCGAAGAATTTATACATATAGTACACCAAAAGGACACTGAAATTGAGTCAAGCATTATTCAATGCTATTTCAAAAAAAAACGTAATTTCATCTCACAAGTACACATTTTTTTTTAAATTAAAGGATTTTCTTCAAGTCCTTTTTTTTGTTTAATTTTCTCTTTCTGTATATATTTCTGAAATTTATTTCATTCGAGTCACTTTGCCTCGTATCTATCTGGCTTCATTGTTTGGATGAGCGATTAAAGGATGAGTGCAAATGGATTTAAGGCAAACTATGTCTCGGAGATAAAGCAATTTTTAGTTTGACGTTTCATTTCACAATTGGATTAGGACGACAGATTGATGGGGGAGGAAGAAAATGCGATAGAGAAACATTCATTTAAAATCAATGACGTGGAAGAAGATGAGGTGGCATAAAGGACAAGGAGACGAGATGAGCTTGTAGTGGTTGTTCCCGTAAAGGGGTTCTTATTTAGTTTGGAATTAATTCAATTGTGTAAGCAGCAATATCTAGGAAAACCAAGGCAATACGGTAGAAGTATGTTTAGACAACTTGATTTACTTAATCTGGTCAATCGTTGGATAAGAAGGAAAGTGTTCGAAGAACGTGTTGGTAACTTATCTATTCATGCAGATGCTTATAAGATACCTGTTTTGTTAATTTTTATTTTGAACAATTGTTTTAAAATAAATTTACAAATGAATCGATAATTTGTCGCTGATGTCATCAAACGGCTGGACCGATGCGACTATTTTTTTTTTCAAATGTTGGTAACAATTGGTAGGCAATGGGGTTTTATGAAACCTCGAATTTTCATCTACCTACTCCGATTGTCAGTCTTCTCGTGGCGACCTCTGAGTACAATGATCGTAGACAGAGTTACAAGTCTTGTCGGTAGCAGATAAGAGTGGGGGGAAGACGTGCTCACACTATTTCACACATGTACCTTTTCAAAGGCGGCAGCAGAAGGACTCCAAAGATTAAGTCAACGATGGCGTCTACAGACCCAGTTAGGTTGGACAAAGTGAACAACTTAATTAAGCTGTTTTGACATATTCGGAAAAGATGTCATTTAGGAATCTCAAAGGTAAGTCAGACCTCTTGAACAAAGATGGTGGCGGATGAGCCGAAAGGCCGAATAGGCAGCGCTCAATTCCGTTATGGATACTGCTGGTCCTAGGGGTATCTAATAAATTAAAACTGGCCCTCCAGGTTGTGGTTTGTACCATCAGGGTGACTTTCTAACTACCTAAAAAATAGATATAGTTATGCGAGAGATAACTGCCCCGGAAAACGGATCCCCTTAAATACTAACCAGACCCGGAACGTTCAAGGACAACGACATTCGAGTATGCACCTGTAACTTACGCACGCAGGAACACAAAAAAGAAAAACATGCGAAAAAAAACACACTCTGGCTCTCTTTTGTTCCACCATTCGTAGCTTCTGCTCATTGGAAAGTCAGGTTTTGAATTTGGCTGCGACGAGCAAATTGTCCAGAGTCGACGTTTGTCCCACTGAATGTGTGTACAAACTATGATGCGGATTCGTTGTGAGGAGCCGACACAGGTAAACAATAATCCAGTTTAAGGCGGTAAGTGATTGCCTGGCTGTAATCCGCATCAGAGCAATATTTTGCAACATCAGCCTTATATGTGCATACGCAACAACCGATGAGATTAGGGACCATACCAAGAAGGAGTTCTATGACCTCCTGAACAAAGCTAGTCAAGAATATGATGTGAAGATCTTACTAGGGACTTCAGTGCGAAAATCGTTAAGGAAAACATCTTCGGTGGGTTAGTTGGAAAGCACAACCTCCACCAAACGACAACAGATAATGGCTTCCTACTAACAGACATCGAGGCAGAATGTAGTAGACACTGTTATCAGCAGCAAGACTTTGAATCTACAAAGGAACCTGGCGATCTCCAATTGGTCAAACAGCTAACCAAATCGACCATGCACTCATAGATGAGAGGCACGCATTCAACATCAGAGGGACAAACGTTGACTCTGGCCATTTACTCGTCGCAGCTGTCCAACGAGAAGAAGCTACGAATGGAGCAAAAGTGACTTCAAGTTGGTCGCCTTAGTCACCCGGAGATAACCAAATTCTACAAACAAAATTGAGTGAGGGACTCCTTGCTGTGCCTTTATCTTTTATTAATATCAACACCCAGTGGATTGGATACAGTATAGCTATATTATCAAATAAGAAGCCAAAACCACCATAGGCTATCAGCTACACCTGAAAAGATGTAGCAGAAATGAAAGAAGAGGCAAATATCAAGGCGGCGGGAAGAGTATCAAACGAGAAGAAGGAAAGAGAAGAACGTCCTGCGTAGGAAAAAGAAAACACCTATGCTCCTAGCTCAGGCGAATGGAAGAGTCTCGCGACAAGAAGAACAGAAAAGCCAAACGACAGGCAGCTTCAAAGTTGGAACGCAGGCTCTACGAAATAACAATGGCTACCTAGTTACTGACGCGCAGGGAATTGTAGATGAATTCAGGCAAAAAACCGACCCACCTCTAGTGTCTTCTGAACTTTTCAGAGGTATGTATATAGGACTCTGACAAGGAGATTCTCAATCATGCGATTTCTTTAATATCATGCTTGAAAAGATAGTGCGTGGAGCAAGAGTTAATATGAAATCTTCAACAAATCCGTCCAGCTACTAGGGTAAGCAGATAAGAGTGATCCTCGATAAAAAAAAACTAAGTTGGAACTACCACATAAATAGCAAAATTGAAAAAGCAACCAACGCTTTCTGGGCTTGCCGTAGCATGTATGGTAAAACCTGGGGAAGCTCTCCAAAGATCACACACTGGATCTATAGGATGATGGTCAGGCACATTATAACATACGCTTCAATAGTATGATGGAAAAAAGTAACCCAAAAAACAACCATAAATAAATTAAACAAGGTACAACGGTTTGTCTGTCTGGGCACTACCGGAGCCTTGCGAACCTGTCCCACTGCGGCTATAGAAGCCTTAATAGGACTAACGCCCCTCCACATCTATATAAAAAAGTGGCAATTCGCAGCTCAGCAAGTTTGACACAAGCGGAAGAGTTAAACTTAAGCAATAATTCAGAGCTAAATGGAGCATTATCCGAACTTCCAGAATTTGATATGATCTGTGCGGTTAGATACCGCTTACCCAAAGCAGTATGCATCGAACAAAGATTCACAACGGAGATCACAACCAGAGAAGCATGGGTTAGCAATAACGAACCAAACTGCCAAAACGGCCTAAAGTGGTATACGGATGGTTCTAGAATGGACTCAGGGGTAGGAGCTGGTATCCATGGACCAAATCGGAACGTTTCAATACCTATGGGAAAAAACCCAGTGTATTTCAAGCAGAGCTTCATGCCATCAACGAATGCGCAAACATAATACACAATTCAGGTATAAAAGACCCCAACATCCATATATTCACGGACAGTCAAGCAGCTATAAAAGCCCTTAGCTCACATATTATTGACTCCAAATCAGTACAGCATTGCTTCAATTCCCTCCAAACACTTAGTTCCAGGAACGAAACCAGGTTAAGGTGGGTCCCCGGACATAAGGAGATTGAAGGCGACGAAAAAGCTGATGAACTAGCCAGAAAAGGCTCGGAAACCCCTTTCATTGGACCCGAACCCTTCTGTGCAATCCCCAAATTAGCCATAAATCTGGCTATAAAAAGCTGGGAACAAAACAATTGTAAGTCATAAAGGGAGGGTCCCAGGCCTAAGATAGGCCAAAAGAGCTATTCAGCCCTCCAAAGCAGATGCCAACAAGATACTAAATCTTCGCAGGCACGATATCAAGAACTTAGTAGGCTACCTAACGGGTTACCACGGTCTGCGATATCAGCTAAATAAAATGCATCTAGTCGACTCACCGGAGTGCAGACTATGTCTAGAAGAAGACGAAACAGCCGAATCAAATGTGAATGCCCGGCACTTTACAGTATAAGAAGGGAATCTTTCTTCAGGGAAATATTAAGTTCCGAAGAACTAAGAAAATCCTCTGCTGAACGTATTATCAGCTACATTAGGAAAGTAGAATCGCTACTAACCTAAACAGACATCTGACGGCAAGCACAGTATATCTTCTAGGTCGATGTGCATCTTACTGCTTAGGAAAGTCAGAATTATAAAAAAAATCTCTGATACCAAAACTGAGGTCTGCACTCGGCGAAGATAAAATTCGAATGTGTATTTTTGCCAAATTGAAATGGTTTGGATGTGGAACGTTCATGTCCACACTATGAATTCAGTTCAAAATAGATTCTCGGCGGATTTTCGGTTAAATCTTTCTTCTTCCTTTTTCTTTTCGGTTCACATAAAATCTACCAGTCTCGCTGGATATGACTTTCATTGTAATGAACTTGTGGCCAGGCACTTACAGCATACTTCTCTATCGTGTATTTGGTCAGCTCAAACTGAAACTTAAATATCGCAGACATATTAGAAAATTTGACGGCTATCCTTTGCTAGCATCCGTAAAAATGAATATTCTTTCAAATTTTGTAGCGCATCCTTCAAAACTTCTTTTGCCACTTCCCTCTTCGTCCTACCACATTTAACATTCTTAGCTGCCATGAATGCTGATATTTGAAAGAGAGGAATAAACATATGAGAAGGCTACAATCCGCTGTGCGGATCGTTTAATACCCTATCCCATCCCATCCTTAAATTAATATCCCCAAGATGTGGTCTTTATGGGCATAAAGTATTGTAAATGACGTTGTCACAACATAATGTTCAGAAGGTTTATCAAATTCTTTTATTGTTCGACAAAAACCAACGTTTTTCTATTGCATATGCCTTGGGGTAGGGCATACAAATGGTTTTTGAAAGAAAACGCCCCTAAAAAGTGGGCGTGGGTTAAAATGGTCTATTGACGAAATGTTCGTATTAATACTACCAATGATTGTGCATCAAAACTTTTTTCGGAAATTTTAAAATTTGACCGGAAAACGTTTTTTTATAAAAAAAACGCCCCTAAAAAGTGGGCGTGGCAAAAAACCTTATATTGACGAAATATAGATATTACCGTTCTCTAAATTTAATGCTCAGATCCTTTTTTTAAAATTCAGTACGGTTTGGCCAAAAAAATACGTTTTCATAAAAAGGGGGCGTGGCAGTGGGCGGATTTCAAAAATTTGACACTTGTTCTGGTGGCACGGACGATGATCCTATATACCAAATTTCATTATCCTAGCTCAAAATTTAAGGCCCAAAAATCGGTGACGAACAGACAGACGGACGGACGGACAGACAGACATGGCTAATTCGACTAAGCTAGCGATTCTGAGTCGATCCATATACTTTGAGGTATACGTAGCAAAATTATTTCTCTATGTTACAAGCTAAGTATCAAAACTAATATACCCCTATGGGATAGGGTATAAAAATGTGTTGAAAGCGGTACTGTGCCTGACCCGTGTGCGACATTCCATTTTGGGCTAAAAATCCGGACGTCAGGCAACGTTGGTAGATATGGATGAAAAGTACGTCTCCACAATTTTTCCCATAAAAATCTTACCGCTGTCAGTAACATCTCAGCATAAAAAGAAAGAAAGATGGCCGCACTCACTTTAAGTTGGATGCAGTTGGTCCATTGATCAATTTAAATTGCGGCCACATTCTGTACATAGAATGTCTAATTGAATTTCAACAACAAAACGATAAAAATCGAATTCAGTTTGAATAAATCACAAAATACGAGGAGCCATTTTTTTTTGGCATAACGTGCAAAATAACAAGTGGTCTTTGTATTCAAAAATAAATACTCGTGCCCGTTCGAATGTAATAAACGTTATTTAAAACAACCGTTGAACTAGGTATTTATGTATTGTTTATTTGGGTGGACATTTTTAAATTTGATAACCCACCCCAATCAACCGATGCAAAAGTTCCATTTTTTATTCTGATTGCAACTGAAACGAATTTTGGACCACAGATGTAAAGTCCTTTCATCGCAATCGATTTTTTTTAGAAGCATAACTGCAAAATGTTATGCACGTACCTATATTGTTTTGAATCCTTTGCTTGTTCATGTAAATTAACATTATTTCTGTACACAAACGAATCTCGTAAAATGTGCCAACAAATATTTAAAAGGAAACCCAATTGATTAATAAATTCATGCTGATACAGCAGCAATAAAAAAATTAAAATACCCAGGATTGCATACAATCACACAACAATCTCAATGAATATAAAATTTGTCTTTCAACAAAGAAAAACAACACAAAAACTATTTCGTCCTTTTCCTATTTTTTTTAAATTCAATAAAAAAACACGTATGTATATATATATGGAATAAAAAAATACACTTACCGATTTTTAATGACGTTACTATACTCCTCGCAAATAACAACAAATTGAATTTCAAATTGTGATCTCGGTGCGGGTATGTGTTCAAGTCTCAGCAGCAGGGCATCAATGTTAAGTGCATACGGGCTTCAATTTGCAAGTCAATTTCCTTCCAAAAGGATGTTCCCACTCGGTTCACGTTCACTGCACACAGCGAGACGAGGATGTAAACTTGTTTGCAGAAATTTATTTTCTAGTTGCTGTCACATGTATTATTACAGGATACGCTGAATTGTTTTTGATTTTTTGCACAACTTCATTTTTAATTTTTTTCCTATTCTCTTCGACTTGACACAATTTATTGAAATCTTTGACAAAGTCCACAATTTATTGGCAACATCACAGATCACATATTCACACACAAGTGTTGGGGGGTTGCTCTAGAAGGATAAAACTCATTCGTTGGTGTGGTGTCTCGGGGAGAGAATAATGTTAAATCAGAAATGCTAAAACTTTTGGCGAAAATATTTTACGTTAAACATTTGAAATACTTTGGCGAAACTTTTCCCAAAACTTACGAAAGAGGAGAAAGGACCAACCGCACCATCTACTTTACTTTAAAAAAAAAGGTTCTATCGGGAGAGGAGGTAGGTAATTTCGTAATTTCATTAATATAAAAGCCCCGCACCTAACCAACCGACTGATAGCACATAATCGCTTGGTGGTATTTGCATGACGGACGAGTAGATGAGGAAAGTGAGAGAGAACGCAAGGACGATGGAGAAAATTATTAATTGAAATATCCTTAACATTTGCATGTGACTTTGAATGAGATACAGAAAAATGCTCCTCACATAAATAAAGTTTATGACCAAAGGTTCGGCGGCTCTTATGTAGATATGCCAATAGTACTTAAGTTGGTCGTTAATCATTTTGAATTACCGGGTGTGGTCGGTGTCGGTCGGATGAACCGTTCGGTATGTCTTCGTTTTTGAAAAAGATTATTCTGCTTCGGAAACGTCACATACACAAACTTTTATATATGTTATGCAAGAAAGTTATGTTTTTGAGGTGGTGTGACCGTGTGTCCTTTTGAATGAAGTGGGGAACTTGACAGGAATGTAGTTTTTGATTTTGAGTCAGAATTATGTCAAGCCAAGTGAAAAGATTTGTATACGTTAGGTGGGGTAGATGACTGGACTGGTTAAATGGGACTGGGTTCGCCAACCAGGCGGAATTGATAGTCATTTAGGAAATTTGTTCGCCTTGATTTATATTAAAGTCTTGTGTGATACCTTCTTATGCATTCCATCAGGATAATCCAATTAACGTTGATGATATTACTTTGTGGTTAAGTATAAAGGGTGGAGGAGTAGGTATACGATGATACGTGTATGCATGTTTAACTTAATATTGTTAAAACATAGACTAGATTTTCTCTTACTTCGTGTTCGTGTATACCTAATACTTCCAAAGTGGTGGAAGCTATGTTTTTTTTGCCGACCCCTACCGGTTGAATTGAGAATAGCTTTTTGTTGCGAAATATGTCTTCATTTATATTTCACCTTAATTGGCAATGCCACAATTATTATGCACACTCGCCATCTCTTTCTGCTCACGAAGCATAACACATAATATGAATTATATGTACTCCTTTTTATTACTTTAGTTCTAATAAATATCTCAAACCGACCGGCTGTGTTTTTTGTGGATCTGCTACAGGTTATGGGCCCAGGCACATAAAGTAATCGGAAAAAGCACATAAAGGAATAAAACATAAAGTTTAAAATAGTTTTCGAGTTAGTCAAGTCGAGTTTGAGGAAATGGAAGCAACAGAATCCAGAATTGAAAAGTTGCAGACAGCGGAGCAGTGGCCATGCTGGAAATTCCAAATAAAAGTGATCTTAAGATCGTTAGAATTATTTGATTTGATAAGTGACGTATCTCAAAGGCCTACTAACGTGGCCTCGACGGAATATAAGGTGTTCCAGCAAAAGGAATATAAAGTTCAAAAATTGATTGTTACCGCCTTGGGGCAACAAGCGCTCACACATGTCATGACATGTGACACAGCTAAGCAAATGTGGGAAAAACTTGAAGCAGTCTACGAGCAAAAAATGCCATCAAACGTGCACATGCTTCAACAGAAATTTTATTCCGCCACAATGGACGAAAGCGACAACATTGCAACATATATTTCAAAGTTGGAGACAATCGTACAACAATTACGGGATCTTGGTGAAAATTTTTCTGAAAGTATGCTCATAACGAAGATAATAATGACGCTGCCCGATACATATAAACATTTCAATACTGCATGGGACTCAACAGCAGCTGCCGAGCGCACACTTACAAATTTAACATGTCGCCTTATCATGGAAGAAAACCGTTTCTCGCTTCAACCAGGGGCATCAGAGCAGAATGCTTTTGTTGCACACGCTCAGACACGAAAGGCAAACACACACCCTCAAGCAAACATTAACTGTCGCACTCAGGCTAACGCAAACGGCAAGAACAGGAATAGTGGTAAATGTTTTTTTTGCAAGAAGTCTGGACACTGGAAAAGGGATTGTCCGAAAAGGAGAAACCATTATAAAAACGAAGAGAGGAGCAGTGATGCATTCATCTCAACTCTTCTGTTTTGCGACGGTGATACCGACGATGGTAGTTGGTTTTTGGACTCAGGCGCGACGGATCACATGACGAATAAACAACATTATTTTTCATCGTACAACGAATTTGTTTGTCCCAAGAACGTGCGCGTAGGAAACGGGCAATTAATTAAAGCTTTTGGTCGCGGAAACATACCAATTTTATCCTACAACGGTAGTGCGTGGATAGACAAATATTTAAAAGACGTTTTATTCGTGCCGGACATTAAAGTGAATTTATTCTCATCAAATGCCGCGCTTGATAAGGGACTTCGACTTGAATCAAATAATGAGAAGTGTCACTTGTTCGACGGGAAACTAGTCGTTGCAGTAGGAGTGCGGGAAAAATCACTTTTTCAAATGATGTTTCGAAAAAAAGATTTGTGTGTTAACATCGCGGCAAAGCCAGACACCTTGACGGAATGGCACGAAAGGCTTGTACATCAAAATACATCGATAGTGCGTAATTTTTTAAAACAAAGAAAAATACCCGTAGAAGATGTAAACAATTTCTTTTGCGAAGCGTGTGTTGTCGGTAAACACTCAAAACAAAAATTTTCAACTAGTAAATCCAGAGCAACGTACCCAGGCGAATTGGTACATACCGACTTATGCGGTCCTATGCAGCAGTGTTCTTTATCAAACTCTCGTTATTTTTTGCTATTTAAAGACGATTTTTCAAATTATCGCTGCGTTTATTTTCTTAAAGGTAAGCATGAAGTGTCATTCTATTTTGAAGAATTCGTAAACAAGATAAAAATGGAAACCGGTTACAATTTAACAACAGTTCGTTCGGATAATGGCACTGAGTTTTTAAATAAAGATTTTAAAATGATTTTAAATAAATTCAAAATTAAACATCAAACATCGGTACCATATTGCCCGCAGCAAAATGGAAGGGCAGAGCGAGAGATGAGGACGTTGGTGGAAGCAGGAAGGACAATGCTGCATGCAAAGGGTTTGCCGCTCAAGCTATGGGCTGAGGCAGTCAACACTGCCGCCTATGTAATAAATAGGACATCAATTAATGCGGATGGTCGATCTCCTCACGAAATGTGGACGGGAAACAAAAACACAAGTAACATAGACTGGAAAGTTTTTGGTTCGGAGTGTTACATTCACGTACCCGACCAAAAAAGGCAGAAATGGGATGTCAAATCTCAAAAAGGAAAGTTTGTTGGGTACATGGACTTCGTTAAAGGCTACAAAGTGTGGATTCCTGAAACAAATAAAATCAAGGTTAGTCGTGATGTTATTTTTAAAGTTACCAGGCAAGTTTCGTCGGTTTTACCTGAGGCAATAATTCAAACCCAACCTATTGTTACTCAAAATTATGAGCAGCCTCATTTCTTTGAGGGTGATGAAGATGCCTTCCAATCTGCCGAAGAGGAAGATGAGGTGGTTTTGCCAAAAGTTTCACAAGTTCCAGAAGTTCCAATCAAGGAACGTTTACGAAGTGCACAGGTACGAACTAGTTCCATTTCAACTATGATAGCAGGATGTGCTTTTGTTGCTGAGTTCGCAGAGCCTATAAGTTACGAAGAGGCGTTAGCTTCTAAGGATTCGATTAAGTGGGAGCAAGCAATGATTGAAGAACTTGAAGCACATGAGCAAAATGGTACTTGGGAACTTGTAAGACAGCCAAAAACACGCAAAATCATCGATAACAAGTGGGTTTTCAAGGTAAAAGATTCCAGTTCCAACGAGCCATCAAGGTTCAAAGCAAGGCTTGTTATAAAGGGATTTTCTCAAATCAAGGGCATCGATTATGAGGAGACATTCAGCCCAGTAGCCAGGTTCAGTTCCATCCGGATGATTTTAAAATTGGCAGCATTGAGAAGGTATAAGCTAAAGCAGTTCGATATTAAAACCGCTTTTTTGAACGGGGATCTTCAGGAAGAAATTTACATGAGCCAACCAAAGGGATTCGACGACAAAACCGGACGGGTATGTCGGCTTCGTAAAAGTATATACGGTCTCAAGCAGGCATCCAGGTGTTGGAATGAAAAATTCAAATCGTTCCTTCATTCCTTTCAACTAAAGGCATCTCGGGCGGATCCATGTGTGTTCATCGGTATGGAAGTTATTTTGGCATTATACATCGACGACGGCATAGTAGCAGCGGCTAGCGATGAGCAGATTGAAGGACTTTTCAACCACTTAAGGAAAGAATTTGAGCTTAAAGTTTTCGAAGCGAAATGTTTTTTGGGTTTGGAAATCAATCAAACAGCTGACGGCTCTATTCAACTTAGCCAAAGTAACTTCACTGCAAAAATCATCGATAAATTTGGTATGACAGATGCAAATGCTGTAGCAACTCCTGGGGACGCATCTCTTTATGACCATGTTGTTGATGACAAGGACTGCTGCAGTGATTTTCCATACAGAGCAGCAGTTGGTAGCTTGATGTATCTTGCCATCGGAACGAGGCCTGATATTTCTTTTGCGTTGGGCGTTGTTAGCAGATTTATGGAAAAACCTTCTGAAGTCAATGTGAAGTCCTTAAAGCGTATCATAAGATACCTTAAAGGAACGAAAAACTATGGTATACAATATAATTTTTTTGCTAAATATAATTTTGATTGTTACAGTGATGCCGATTATGCTGGTAGTCGTGAGACTAGGCGATCTACCAGTGGATATATTTGCTTCCTTGGTGATGGTCCAATTTCTTGGGGTTCTCAGCAGCAACGCTGTGTGGCTCTTTCAACAACTGAGTCAGAGTACATCGCTGCAGCAGAGGCAGTCAAAGAGTTAACGTGGCTCAAACTTTTACTGGATGATCTCCATGTTGACTGTGAAAATTCAACTCTATACATAGACAATGAAAGTGCAATCCGTCTCATCAAGAACCCGGAATTCCACAAGAGGACGAAGCATGTCGACATCAAGTACCATTTCATCCGTGAGAAGCATGATGAGGGACTTTTTGACATTCAACACGTACCCTCAGAGCATCAGAGAGCAGACATTTTCACCAAGCCGCTACCTCGAGACCGTTACCAGCAGTTAAGAATGTCCTTAAGTATTTTACCTTTTTGATAAAATAACAAAAACTGTATCAAACAGAATATCGATGTAATTATGAATTATGAAATATTAATAAAAGTGGGAGTGTTGCGAAATATGTCTTCATTTATATTTCACCTTAATTGGCAATGCCACAATTATTATGCACACTCGCCATCTCTTTCTGCTCACGAAGCATAACACATAATATGAATTATATGTACTCCTTTTTATTACTTTAGTTCTAATAAATATCTCAAACCGACCGGCTGTGTTTTTTGTGGATCTGCTACACTTTTCCATGATTTATTCGATCATTGCCAAAGGAAAGCCAGTGAAAAACATTTTGGTGCCGTTCTGACCAAGTCCTTTTGTTGAAGTGAAACACTACATATATTGGGCCATAATGTATGACCATATCCCTAATGTGATACCATGACCATGGCCATATGCCAAACGGTGGAGTATATGTTCCCAGTTAGGACGGATAGAGTGAGTAACCTACAAGGCTTTTTCGACATAATCGAAAAACAGGTGATCTAGGAATCTCAAGGGTTAGTCTGGCCCTCTTGAACATATATGGTGGCGGAAGAGCTGAGAGGCCAACGGCACCGCTCAATCCAGTAGTGGATACTGATGGCCTCGTGTCCTAAAAGAATGATGTTCGCAATACCAAAGTGTGAAAAGTCAAGGCCAAAGATGAACCAGGAAAAATCGTAGTTGAGACACAGTCAATGCTGAGGATCTGGGAGAACTACTTCTGCAGACTGTTATACGGCGTTGCCGCACCCACCACCTGTTCATGATTTCAAAGCTGCATGCGACAGCATTTATAGAGACGAATTATACAGAGCCATGTCGAGTTTTGGTATACCGCCCAAAGTCGTTCGTTTGTGTAGGATGACGATGGATACTAGCACGTTTGCTAGTATAGAGAAGGAAGCGGCAATGAGGGTAAGACTAAGTCTATGCTTTCATTTCAAAAGGCCACACAACATCGACGAATTATGCAGTAAGCAATCATTGACAGATAACACTTTGAGGTAGTAAGGGACTTTGTCTACCTCGGCTCCACTATAAACTTCGACAACAACATCTCGTCAGAAATTTAAGGAAGAATTACCTTTGCCAACCGCTATTTCTTTGGGCTAAGAAGGCAACTCAGTAGTACATAAAGCCCTCACTCAAACAACTAAGGTTTTTTATATAAGGCCCGGATCATCCCAGTCATGCTCTACTGCGCTGTATCATGAACCTTATAAAAAGTGGATGAAGAAATCCATGGTCGATTAGAGAAAAACCTCTTCGAAAAATCTTCGTTCCTGATTGCGTAGAGGGGCTTTGGAGACGAATATTCAACCAAGAACTATACAAACTGTACAGCGACATGACCCTAGTCAAAAAACTTCCTATAAGACGTTTATGATGGTTTGAACATGTGGAACGAATGGACACCAAAGTCTTCGATTCCCAGCCAGACTTCGGATGCAGTAGAGGAAGACTCTGCCTTAAGTGGCGCTCACAAGTATAAACCGACCTCAACCAACTTGGAGTTTGAAAGGCCCAGGTTCATTCCGGACTGTAGCCCCACTTAAGTAAGTAAGTAGCTGTGGCTGTTTAATTTTTGTATGAGGATTGATGCTCGTGTTGTAGATTAACAGAAAACCAAGGTATTTGAACTTGTTTACTACATCGGTGTTATTACAATTTAGTGTCCAGTTCCCTTACACCAAAGATTATGAATTCTATACAGATGACGCATTGAGAACAAAAAACTTTTGCTCAGTAGCTTCATGGTACGGTCGGGCGGTGTGCATGAAAATACATGAAAAACAAGAACAAAAACATATGGCGGGCTGTGCCAGCACGACCCGCCATAGAACAATTTTTCTTCTATGGAGTGCGTCATCTGTATAGAAATCATAATCTTTGCTTACACCTACCCACTTGGGAGAGAATGACCAAGTCATCTGCATACTGTGACTTCCACCCCGCCATAGTCTATACAGCCTGGTATACTTTCGCAGACATCATCTATATACAGAGAAAAGAGAACTAGACTTAGGATGTATCCTTGCGGCACACCATTATTTGTAGCGTAGGTTTTTGACCGATGACCACGATTCGGCACAAATTCGGATGTATTTGAGAGAAGTGTTCGAAAACTCTTATGAACTTTGTTGAAAGCCCTAAGGCTCCGCTTTTAACTGTTACAATAAAATCTCGTCTGAAGTCTTTGATTCTCAGACATACGTCAGACGCATTAGAGGAAAGTCCAGCCTTAAGTGGAGCTCATAAGTAGAAACTGACCTCAATAAACTTCAAGTGCGCAACTTAGCTAAGTACCGGGCTAATTGGAGAGACATGTGGGTTAAGGCCCAGGTTCATTCCGGACTGTAGCTCCACTTAAGTAAGTAGAAGTTCTAGAGTCAATCTTTATGTTTCTACAGCCAACGGCATAATAAAACATATTGTATATGAAGAAAGGTTTACGAAATTAAAAACGTGTCCTTTCTTCCTTCATTCTTTTCCATTTAACCAGATTAATCCACAGGATCGCGTAACCGGATACGGATACATCTACTAAAACCATATCTAATCACCTCTTATCAAATCAAGCAGTGATTCTTTACATCCCTTGGTAATTCTTCTTCTACGATTTTGTACAAAATTTCAGATTTCCTTTTTAAGGAAAATATTATATTTCTTTAGGTAAGGCTTATTGTTGTCCTACCTATGTCATACCGACTTCAAAGGATATTATTTATTATCTACTGCAAACTCCATATATTCACCATCCAATCCCATAATACCCATCTGATACAGATAAAAAATTCTATCCTTCCATTCCGTTTGCGTGAACTTAGCTCTCGTGTTCTCCTTGTTGTAGCTCCACATTCTCCTCCTAGGTCAAGGAGAGAAGTTGTGTCCCACTCTGTGTGTGCACTGCGATGATGATAGTAACAGAACAAAAAAAATCCGCTTCATCTTTCTTTCAACCGAACCACCTCTGTCACCTGTTTGCGTTTGCACAAAAAAAAAACGAAACTTGAAGGCAGAACAAAATTCCACCAAGGCTGTCTCCAGCGTACCCCCCAGTTGCTTTGTAAGCTAGTTAAATTTGCATGTGATAATCACCGACTACTTAAGTAGGTTATCCCCCTAAAGCGCAGAAAAACACTACTCTTACATACGTAGGTACACAGAAAATAAAATTTTATAAGAAGGACTCTTCAATGTCCTGTTTTCGCATTCGCATCATCCCCGCTTTAATTCCTGCAAATAACAGAATTTTCAAGGTAGACCTGCTTCAAGCCGGGGAGTACTTGTACTCCACCTGTTCGTCACCACCTCGTCCTGGGTAATGGGCGAAATGTTTTATTTGTGAATATCTGATGCTGTACATATTTAATGAGAGAGATTACCTAAAGCTCTGCTAGCTGCACTATGTCTGAGGTCAAGCTTTGTTACTGCTTCTGTTGTTGTTCTGTTTTTTTATCCTCGATGTGGCCAACAACGAATGAAACAATGCGCTCGTCTTTCATTCATGTGGGTCTAGGCACGGGGAATGGGGAACGGGACTGGGACAGTGGGACTCCTGCCTAGCTTGAACAGAAGAACAATAGCAACACAACTGCTGAGACAGGGGGTTGACAGATGGATAGTAGTTGGTGGTTAGGATTCCGCAAGGACACATGATAGCTACGGAATAGCATTTTTCAATTATGTGTGTGATTTCGTTTTTTTTTCCTCTAGCATTGTTGTGTATGTTGCACAGCAACATATGCAACATGTGGGGAGGGAACTACTCCGATGACGACAACGGCAGCGACGGAAGCTGAGGACAAACGAAATGTTGTCTTTGGGATTTGCAAATTGAAACAATAGATGTCATCCGCAGTGGTGTATGTTTTTTTTTCCTCTCTCTAAGATAAGGGAAAGTAATTATAATAAAGGTAGACTATGTATGGAAATGGACTGTTGATATTTAAAGAATGTCCTTACGACAAGGACATTTGTCGAGGTAAGTAGGCGATGCCCTATGAAGGAACATAGTTTTGAAATGAAATGTACTCGGAATCTCTTTAGATTTATTGAGATGAAAGGATCTGAGGTAAATGCATTTAAATGGATTTAGAAACAAACATGAGATGTGACTGTTTTCATGGCATGTAGTGAATGATTTATGTAGGTGTATCTGATTTATGTAGGTGGAGGTAAAATTGGGATAAAAACTCGAGAGGGAATGCTCTGGGAACATGTATGCATTTAGTACGTGTGTAAGGGAGTATATTTATCTTATTTTCAGGAAGAGTAATTAATTAACTTATCATTATATATAGTTGTGCGCAGAATCTACTTGTGTTCTCAGTTCAATTAGGATAATTTGCATATGTAGCTACAAGCTTCATCATGATTAAGTCGGAGATTTCTTGAAACCACTTTTTTGAGATTTTTTCCTGCTACCTACTGCAGTTATTTTGTCAGGTTTTGTAAAATACTATAGATTTGGCATCACTTAAGGCCTGCCCAGAATGTTTATTTGTAGCTTGAATCTTGCATTACTGTCAAAAGAGAGATACATTTCTTGCATGAAGTTGCCCTCTATTCAACTTCAAGCTACAGATTCACGAAAATACACAATGTGTAAGCGATTACTTGTTGCCTGCCTTTTAACTTTTTACTCAGCTAGAATTATAAGCAACAGATACGCATTCTGGGTGGCCCTTTAACCGTAACAGAGATTTACTAGATGTGTCATCGATAATCTTACTTACTTTTGAAAGCGGCACTAGAGTTAGAAATGAACCTGGGCTGCAACCAACATGCCTTTCCAATTAGCCCGGCCCCTAACTAATACCCTCCAGTTGGGCGCTTCTACTTGGTTCAGGTTGGTTTCTACTTGTGCGCGTTACTCAAGGCAAAGTTTTCCTTTACTGCGTCCGATGTCTAAAGGTAATGGAGGACTCTGCGAGCAGGAGTATATACTTTTTTCCACAGTATACGTAGTAAAGGGAAGTATTGTGTTGGCGCAAAAATACGAAGTTGAGATTTTTGCAAATTCTGGTCCAAAAAGTAGTTTTTAAAAAAACTGCATGCCTGCCGTCTGGTCTGTTATTCAGACTAGAGCCCAAACTACTCATTCGATTTGACTTAAATTTCAGCTATGGACGTTGTTGGTATTCTTATAGAGGGTTTTTACGGAATTGGGATTCTAGATCAAAAATTAAAAGTACCTCCCATATAACGGAATTTTTAAAACGCGATTATCTTAACTAGAGCCGTTGTTAACGATGTTGATAAAAATGTATAACTAAGCTTTTACAGCTTTTTAGATGGGATATGTAGTTTTTCGTTAAAAATTCACACACTGGACTTTTGAAAATGAATGATTTCTCAAAAACGACATCTTCGATTTAAATGAAAAATGAAGTAGAAGATTTTGCAAAACAGTTACATTTTGCTGCAAGTTGATTTTCTCAAAAAAAGGGCTCTAACGATTTTGGTTAAATCTTGAAGCTTTGATGGTGTACACATTTGTTAAAATGCTGCATACTCATTTTTTCCTTAATTATAATTATAATTATGATTACAACGGTAATTCATAAATTAAATGATATCTTGGTAATGGAAAATAGAATTTTAACGAAATTTTGTTGACTGGATATTAGTGTCCATGGCAACATTTCAACATTTTTTTTAGAAAGATCAAATAACGGGACTTAAAATAATTGTCAAACCATTACAGACAGACGGACCGACGCGACGGACGGAATTGCAAAAAAACACTTTTTTGGGTTCCGCAATCCTCGTAATGTTAGAATCAATCAAAATCTCGAGGTCGAAAATTTTCACGAAAACAATACATTTCTCGTGGTAAGAATGATAATAACGGTAATACAACAAATTGACCATATAGCGAAAGTGGATTTCATCAAAATTTATATCAAACACACAAATCGTCTACATATTTGGGTAGGTTGGTCCGAGTTGTGTCATACCTTAGGGAATTCTCCATCCTTATATTGCATAGACGGACTAGTTTGGACGATATACCAAAATTAGACCTGATCTGTATAGTTCGTTTCTATAAATGCTGTCGTATGTGGGTATAGATTTGGATCCCTAGGGTTTATTAAGGGTCTGTCGAAGTCAGCTGCGGACTATTATGAATCGCACTAACGCTCTAGTAATGAGTAGGTATTGGCTACTTACCAAATCATCTATAACCTGACGGCCGTCATTTAAGAATTGATAAGGTTAAGGTTAGATATTGCTATCCTCACTACATTAAGGCGGTGTATGGACGTTTTTGGTGTCACTGACAAGTTTGAATGATTCATTCTGCCTGTTTGTGGTAGATTGTTCGTTATCCTCATATTCTTTCTGGTAAAACTAACAAACATCATTCCTAGAGTGGCACCTTCAATATATTGGGTTCCGCTGCCTTTTTTCCCTCTATCTGTTTTCTCCTTCAGCCTTGCCTTGTAGGCCTCATTTTTGGCACCTTTGTTTGTCTGATACATTTTTAAAAAAATTAAGATAAGGTAACTTTTTGAGAAACAACCACTAGGTACTACTCAATAAATCAAAAAGGGCCACGCTTTTTTTTAATTTCCCAAACAGTTTTTTTAATATTTGTTGAATTTTATTACGTAATCGTCTAAGGGCTATCTATTTCCTTCTGCATCTAATCTGCTATCCACTGAATAGTTACAACCTTAACTTTGAGAATGTCGAGAGAAACCACAACTCGAGTTCTTTTAAGTCTACTCCATTTTCGTCTGCAAATATAAAATTTATTGTCTTTGTATCTTTTTCCCACAGCCGCAGCAGGTGCTAAATGCTCATGTTTCATTGTAGAATCATGCTGACGAGTTCCTAAAGAAGTTCGGTGAACGATCCTGGCTAAAGACCTCTCATTCGAGAGCATTCATTTCGTTTTGTTGTAACAATGGTAGGTCTTTGTCGTCTAAGTCTGTGAGTTGCTCCTATAGTTCATCCACATCAATACGATAGGTGTAGGAGTTTCCGTTTCAATCAAACATGTCCTTTACCTGTTCCTTAATTTCAGCAGGGACCATTATCAAATCACGCGGTTTTAATTGCATACGTTTTCTACTGGCTGCTTCAAGCAACCACTTGCATGAGACGATGTTGTAAAGGCCTGAAATGCATGTAGACATGGGATCCGTTGGTGAAGGAATCTCCACAAGCTTGCCGCCCATTCTTAATGGCGGTTACACACACGCAGTTTAACCTGTCCGGTTTGCCTGTTCAGTTTTACCGGACCGCCATAGCGCATTCACACGTTCCGGTATATATGTGAGGCACATCAGTTTGTGTGTTTTTGTCGTTCGATAAACATGGCATCTACAGATGACGCTCTTGCACTAGTGGGCTTATTATTAGCAATAAATAGTTCTAAGTAAACAAAAATTGTAAAATGTGGTTAAGGAGTGTTTAAAAAAATAATATTAAATGAAAACCGTCTCCACTCTTGTAAATTTCACTTAAAACTGACGGCCTGAATGCCTGATGCTACACACGACACGCTCCGGTTTTTCTAATAACAGGCGGACAAAATATTGTACTTGAGACACAGTCGATGCTGAGGATATGGAAGAAACACTTCTGCAGACTGTTAAACGGCGATGACGAACAAAATTCCGCTGTCAGGCAGAACGAACCATTCAATATTGGCAACGACAGCGAAAACTGCCAACCACCCGACCTGAGTGAAGTGAGGATAGCAATATCTAAACTCAAGCTTATTAAGGCTGCCGGAAATGACGGCCTTCCCGCTGAGCTTTATAAGGCCGGCGGAGATGACTTGGTAAGTAACATCCACCAACTCATAAGCCAAATCTGGTCGGATGAAAATATGCCTGAAGAATGGAACCTCAGCATTGTTTGCCCGATCCACAAAAAAGGAGACCCTCTGAACTGCGCCAACTACAGAGGCATAAGTCTCCTCAACATCGCCTACAAGATCCTATCTGCCGTAATATGTGAACGCCTGAAACCGTTTACCAACAACCTGATTGGCCCTTATCAGTGTGGTTTTAGGCCAGGAAAGTCCACAACCCATCATATTTTCACACTTCGGCAGATCCTGGAAAAAAAACTCAAGAAGTCCAAATCGATACCCACCACCTATTCATCGATTTCAAAGCCGCATATGACAGCATTTATAGAGACGAACTGTACAGAGCCATGTCTAGTTTTGGTATACCGCCCAAACTCGTCCGTTTGTGTAGGATGACGATAGAGAATTCTCGCTGCTCCATCAGGGTCGGAAACGACCTCACCGACACATTCGATACCAAAAAAGGATTTATGCAAGGCGATGCGCTGTCATGTGACTTCATTAATCTGATTCTTGAGAGGATTGTGCAAAACTCCCGAGCCAATACCAGAGGCACAATTTTCCAAAAGTCGGTGCAACTACTAGCATACGCTGACGATATTGACATCATTGGTAGGACTCAACGTGATGTCATAGCCACGTTTGCTAGTATAGAGAAGGAAGCGGCGAAAATGGGTTTAGCAGTAAATGCAGCAAGACTAAGTATATGCTTTCATCACGAAAAGCTTACAACATCGACGAATTGTACAGAACGTCACCATTGACAGATATAACTTTGAGGTAGTACGGGACTTTGTCTACCTCGGCTCCGCTATTAACTCTGACAACAACATCCCGTCAGAAATTAAACGAAGAATTACTCTTGCCAACCGCTGTTTCTTCGGGCTAAGAAGGCAATTTAGTAGTAAAGCCCTAACTCGAACTACGACCCTGATCATCCCAGTCCTGCTCTACGGCGCTGAAGCATGGACCGTATCAAAAGCGGATGAAGAAATCCTTGTTAGATTCGAGAGGAAAATTCTTCGAAAAATCTTCGGTTCCGTTTGCGTTCACGGGCTATGGAGACGAAGATTCAACCAAGAACTATACGAGCTGTACAGCGACATGCCCCTGGTCAAAAAACTCCGCATTGGACGTTTAAGATGGCTAGGACATATAGAACGAATGGACACCAATACTCCGGCTCGCAGAGTCTTCGATTCCCAGCCAGACGTCGGACGCAGTAGAGGAAGACCTCGCCTTAACTGGCGACCTCAACCAACTTGGAGTGCGCAACTGGAGGCAGTTAGCTAAGGACCGGGCTAATTGGAGAGGCATGTTGGTTGAGGTTTCATTCCAGACTGTAGTGCCACTTAAGTAAGTAAGTAAGGCGGACAAAATTATTTAATTTTCATTTTTTCTCCGAGCGCCTGCTCAGGCCAAAAAGTAATAAATGCGCAGGCGGCCTGAACAGGCAAACCGGACAGTTAAAACTGCGTGTATGTCGCCGGCTTTAGCAACCAACTTCTCAAGCCTGGTTATTGTGCATAATCCTCTCAAATGACTAAGCGTCCAGTTATAGTAGCTATCATTGAAAAGCCTCATTTCTTTTACTTCTTTTGGCTTTCAAAACAATGCTTTTGAATTTTCAAACAAGATTATCCAAAAATATTTTCATTTTTAAGTTTTCGCGTCAAACCAATTTTTGTTTTTCAGTGATAAAGATTTATTTTTCTGAAGTAATGTTTCTTATTTCACCCAAATGAAACACAAAGTTTTACAATAATTCCCATAACCTTTGTTTTATAATTGACGCGCGCTAAAGGGATTATTAATACCCTTATGGCGTTTAAGCACAGTGCGGGCATTAAGGAAATAGAGGAGTAGAAAAGAGGAGATACCGATGTGCGTTGGTTTTGAATTTCTGTAAATTGTAATGGAGAGGAAAAACTGAGCTAAGGAATGAATCTCTATATTTCATAGTACGTCCGATGATAGGCTTTAGGGTGAATTGATTAGCATTCGTGGTACACCGAGTATTACGGTTGAATTGTTGAAGGGGCGGAATACAGCTGGCTATTTCGTTAGAGCATTTGTTATTGTAATAGCGATAAAAGAGTGTAAGGCAGGAGACATTCCTACGATGTTCGAGCAAAACAATGGAGTTCGCTATGGTTGGATCTCCTATCAATTTTATCGCACGCTTTTGTATCCTATCTACAAGGTGGCGCAAAAATAACCTTTCGATGTTTTATGGCCGTAATTTAAAAAAAATGTATGTAAAAAATAGTCACCAATATTCCGCGTTCTGGAGCAGTGTAGCGTAAAATTGTTTATTAACGTGTATTTCGCATGTGTTTACTAAACAAATGTCAAAACAGAACTTACATTAGGGGCCAATCGCAAAATTTATAGCATTTTCTGATAGGAGGATTACTTTTGCGCCACCTTGTAGTAGGTGCAATGATGTTTTGGCTGCATCTGACCATATGTGGGCGTTGAACTCAAGTTTGGGGCGTATGTACGCTTTATATATTGTGGCCAGATCAGAATGGGTGAAGTATTTCTTACATCGATTGAGGAAACCTAGACATTTTGCTGCATTTTTGGCGATTTCGAATATGTGGTCGTTCCAATGAAGGTCGTTACTAACACACATATCGAGCATGGAAAGTTTTTCGGTTTCGGCGATGCAAGTGCCATTCATGGATAGTGGTTGTAAAATTTGGTTTCGCTTGGATGACAGAAGACAGCATTGCGTTTTGGAAGCATTAAATTCCACTCTATTAGATTTACCCCATTTAATTATGCTGTCGAGGTCGGAATTTAATGAACTTAACATATTTTGTCGTTTTTCTTCCACATCCGAAGGTGAAGGGCTTGAATTCGAGAACGAAGCTGAGGGTACTGTCATCAGCGAAGGAATGGATTGGATTAGAAGTTGCAGACAATAGGTCATTAATAAAAATGAGAAAGAATGTCGGAGACAAAGCTGAGCCTTGGGGAACACCAACATTTATTTGGTGAGTAGCAGACTTGAAACCGTCCAAAACTACTTGAATTGAACGTTTCGAGAGGTAGTTTCTAATCCATTGAAGAAGAGTATTATCGATACCAAAAGCACGCATTTTCGACAAAAGGGCTTGATGCCAAACCCTGTCAAATTCCTTTGAAATATCAAGTGCAACGATCTTGTTTTACGCCACCAAGGTGGATTGATTGGTTCCACTTTTCGGTGAGATATGACATCAAATCACCAGTGGTCCTGTTGCTACGAAAACCATATTGTCGGTCATTGAGGAGTTTTCGTAATTCAAGATATTTCATAAGCTGATGGTTTATCAGCGTTTCCATGACCTTAGATAGAAGGGAGGTAAGTGCAATTGGTCGGTAGTTGGAGAGAGAAGAAGATTCGCCTTTTTTGGGGACGGGCTGGACAAATGCAGTTTTCCATCGACTCGGAAAGGACAGTTGGAAAAGCTTACGCAGTGGTTTTGCCAGCTATGGAGGTAATGTTTGGTGTTCCAACGAAGTTCAATGATAGCTAACGGGTCCGCCATCTAACGTTTTTTTTCAACTAGTGCTTATTTCGTGATTGGTAACACTAAGCTCATGTCTGATTTGACAGATAATTAGTTTTACCCTTCCGCTGAACGAATATGGTTGTGTATATGCTTGAACAACGATGGGAAATATTGCGACAATACTTTGAAAATCATTGTAATATTGCAGAATGTGTGCGAAAATTGCGATTTTGGAAGAAGAGAAGCACCGTCAGCTCCGTATGTTCGTTATCTTGTGAAAAAAGTGAAAGAAACTGGCATCCTCATCGATAAACCAAAGCGTGAAAAGCCAAAAACAGTGCGTACACCCGAGAATATTGCTGCTGTGGCAGAAAATGTGCGTGAAGCGCCATCAACATTATTTCACTGTCATCCTCAACAATTGAACATTTCAGAGACATCATTGAGACTAATTTTGCATAAAGACCTTGGTATGACGCCATACAAAGTCCATTTGATTCAGGCGATGAAGCCAACTGACCATCCAATGCGTTTTCGCTTCGCTAAGTGGGCCTGCGATCGACTTAGAGAAGATGCCGACTTTGCCAAAAAAAATCATCTTTTCAGGTGAAGCTCATTTTGATCTTGGCGGGTATGTAAACAAGCAAAATTGTCGCATTTGGGGCACAGAAGACCCGCACGCATACATTGAAGACCCGATACACCCAAAACGAGTCACTGTTTGGTGCGGATTTTGGTCCAGAGGCATAATTGGGCCATTTTTCTTCGAAAATGAGCAAGGAGTGGCCGTTACAGTCAATGGCAATCGTTATCGGGCCATGTTGAACGAATTTTTGTTCACAAAAATTGAAGAGGAGGATATTGGCAACATTTGGTTTCAACAGGACGGCGCTACGTGCCACACAGCCGAAGTTACACTCGATGTTTTGCGCCCTTTTTTTGAAGATCGTATTATCAGCCGCAGAGCTGATGTCGTTTGGCCACCTCGGAGCTGCGATTTGACACCGTTGGACTATTATTTGTGGGGTGCCGTAAAATATAAGTGTTACGCCGACAAGCCAGAGACAATTGACGCTTTAAAGGACAATATTCCTGAAGCCATTGGTGAAATACAGCTGCACACAATCGATAATGTGCTTAAAAATTGGACCGATCGTGTAGGCTACTGCATGGCCAGCCGAGGCAGCCATTTGAATGAAATTATTTTCCATTATTAACCGGAAGGATTGTACTTTCAAATAAAAAAAGAAATTTAAGAAAATATTCAGTAGTTTTTTTTTATAGCATTTTCAAAAAAAAAAGTTTTTTGGCGGACCCTTTATAACTGGACCCTAAAAATGCCAAAATTCAAGCGTTCAAAATTGGACGGTTCTGCAGGGTTGAGACATCTGTACTTTTAGTATTTTTGCACAAGTTTTATGAATTTTTCTCGGCTATTACATCTTTCAGACACGCTTGTTGAATTACTTCACACCATGGTTGGTAGCTGGTGGTATGGTGTTAGTCGAGAGGTCAAGGGATACGCGTTCTGCATAGAACTTGGCGGTCGTTTGCGATTACAGTCTTTCATCTTAATTTTTTTATAGTATTTCACATTTGTTGTGGCATGGTGGATATACATTCCTACTAAGCTGTAACACGGAATATTCTGACACAGGGGACCACCATGCCACCTTATGGATATCAAGGTGAGGTTCGTTATCTCAGATGTGTTATTGTGTAATTGTGTAAAAACTCGATATTAACATCGTTCTTGCCCAGAATCTCATAGAAACCAAACCTTAGCGATACTATTTTTTGCACCGTCGCGTCGAAGCGTGAACGCATATAAGGCATATGTTGGCGAATTTGCTCTGGATGCGTATAGTGACAATGCGTTCACTAAAGTCTTCGAAGTAAAGATTTGGTACCTAAGTATGTTACTTATAATAAATCCTCATTCGAAAAGTCGAAGTGCCTGCTTACTATAACACGAACCGTAGTCGAAATCACAGTTTTCATCCTCTTTTGCCCGGCCCATCCAATCATATTTCCTGGATGGCAGGTTTTATAACAGCTTCTGCTAGTTGTTCAGTTGCACCTTTTCTGTTAAGTGTTTTCTAGTAGTTAGTGTGTTGGACTACTAAGTGCAGGGTTCCTGGTTCAAATCCTGAAAGTTCTCGTTCTACAACCCTCAAACTTTCACTCTACTCACTTAGATTTGTTAAAAAAGCAACAGTACTGTATCATTTGCACTATCAGGTCTATCACCCTTATGTATCTTCGCCTTTATCGTTGTTTAAGTTTGACAAACATTTAATTCATTTGTCATTCCGTTTTACCATCTTCCGAGTGCATTAACTATATTTCCCCTTGCTTAATGACAAATCTCCCTTTTTTCAATTGAAAATTTTAAAAAAAAAAAATGTGCGAATCAGGAAAAAAGTGTAATAAATTACAGGAGCAAGCACACGAAGAAATAACTTCTCTCATTTTGCCGGATGAAATTCAATTATCATTGCTCCGTTTCCCTTTTCCATTCAGTTTTCCTGTTCTCTCGATCGCACCTTTCCCAGTCGAGTCGATTGAGATTGAGGTAAAGCTTTTAAATAGCCACACAATGACTTAGCTCGAAAAGGCGTAAAATTATGATGCCGTTATGAAATCACTTTTCCGTTAGAAATTTTACGCTCCTTCGAGGATAAGTCGGCCATGAGATGAGCACACAGTACATAACTAAAAGACCAAAAGGGAGAACTTAAAACTATTTAGCTTCAAAGTGTTTCACTTTTTTGTTGTTTTTGTTGCCATTAATTTAAGGCCTTCTCACCCACACACGTCACAATGTGGAGCAACAAACAAGAACAACAACGATGACAAATAAAACGTCCGTACTCCACTTTTACCCTCTTGTCGTAAGTAAGACAAATTCGTGTGCTTTGTGTGTGAAAAATTCTAGAAATGGGACTATCTCCCCGTACAGGATATATGTACCTTTGATCCTTTTGTGGTAGCTAGTCTCACAGATAGAGCATATCGCCATAAGGCTGGCAGGCACTCGTTAAATTTAGTGTACTTGTCGTCTCAAAGGTAAGCGAACATTTCAGTGGATGGATGCATGTCGCTACAAAAGTATCCTTGATGAAGGAGATTGTTTCGGGGGGTAGATGGCATACATAAATATGCGTGCACACAAAAGGATATTTCGAATTTCAAACTGAATTTGTTGGTTGATATCTATTTTTTTTTCTTGCTTGTAGAGAATGCGGGAATTATGTTTGTTTAGGAAAGCGGGAATTGGGGAAGGACTTAGGTAAATAATAAAAATAACCTATCTGCATGGAAATGTGTTGGGTTTTTAATTCAGAATTACATTATAAGTATAAATAAGGTAGGGCAACCATGGAAAACAAGAATACCTAGATACTTAATAATAGAGGAGGTACCACACAATAACTTCTTGTTTAGTAAGGTTAGGTTTGAGTCGGTGCGATGGGTTTGCTAAGACCATGTCTATTGCGACTTTACTCTACTGATACGAAAACATTCAAAGCTTCTTATAGAACCATGAAGGCTTTTACTTCGTATAGAATTTCAAGGCAGTAGACTGCAAGCAGGTACAAAAAAGTTGAGGAGTGTCACAACTCCTGCACAAGGCATTTCCATGATGGCCAGATATTTTAGTTGGGTGCAGTAGCCTAGTGGTTAGTGCGTTGGACAACAGTCCTGAAAGTGACAATACCCACGTTTTTTTCACAGCTCCATTTCGAAAAAGTCTGAGAAATAATCAAGAGTTGCACTGTTATGAGAAACTTCTCAAATTTGCAGTACGGGTTCGGCATTGAACAAGGAGTTCTCTTCCTTGTGACAAAAATAATAACTTCGCACTCAAAAATGAGGAAAAGATTAGATTTGAAGCCCTTAATGGGCCGTTAATGCAAGACATTTAATTTTTCCAGGTCTTGGTGTAAGCTTCCTTTGTAGACAGTGCACAGTAACGACATTTATGGCTTCGCTATCAAGCGAGATCACTTGGCAGATGTTGGCGCTGGTAGGACTAGTCCGCTCACTACGACAGCTATTCGTTCTCCAACACGGAAGCGGAAGAATCCTCAAGATAGAGGCAACGGTGGCATCCAAAATCCCAGTTAGGAAGGACAAAGGGAACAATCTACGTGAGGTGCTCCAGGATATTCGGGTCATTTTGGAATCTCAAGGGTTAGTCAGGCCTCTTGAACAGAAATAGTGGCGGAAAAGCCGAAAGGCCAATTGCAGCGTTTAATTCCGTACTGAATACTGATGACCCCGGGGTAATTAATAACTTAAAACTGGACCTCCAGGTTGTGGGTTGTGCTTTGTGTTAACTACTTATTTCTTCGAAGCAATAAAAAGCATAGTAAAGGAAGTTGGTAAAGCAAGCCTTAAAAAAGTGTAAAACATCAAAGCCAGGGATACAAGGCTCGAAGAGAATCTTGTGGAGATGAAGGAATATCCTAGTTGAGATATAGTCGATGCTGGTGATATGAAAGAACCACTTCCGCAGACTGTTAAACGGTGATGACGAACAATCTCCCGTTGTCAGGCAGAACGAACCATTTAATATTGGCGCCAATAGCGAAAATTACCAACCACCTGACTTAAGTGAACAGCAATATCTGTTCTTAATATTAACAATGCTGCCGTATATAATAACCTTCCCGCAAAGCTGATTTGGTTTTGTATTTGGTCACCAACTCATAAGCTAAATTTGGTCGAATGAAAGTATCTATGCCTGAATAATGGAACCTCAGCATCATTTGCCCGATTCAAAGGAGACCATCTGAACTGAGAGACATAAGTCTGCTGAACATCGCTTTTAGTCTGGGAAAGTCTACAACTGATCAAATCTTCACACTTCGGCAGATCCTAGAAAAAAAAACCCAAGAAGTCCCATAATAGGTGATACCCACCTAGTGATATGAAAGAACCACTTCCGCAGACTGTTAAACGGTGATGACGAACAATCTCCCGTTGTCAGGCAGAACGAACCATTTAATATTGGCGCCAATAGCGAAAATTACCAACCACCTGACTTAAGTGAACAGCAATATCTGTTCTTAATATTAACAATGCTGCCGTATATAATAACCTTCCCGCAAAGCTGATTTGGTTTTGTATTTGGTCACCAACTCATAAGCTAAATTTGGTCGAATGAAAGTATCTATGCCTGAATAATGGAACCTCAGCATCATTTGCCCGATTCAAAGGAGACCATCTGAACTGAGAGACATAAGTCTGCTGAACATCGCTTTTAGTCTGGGAAAGTCTACAACTGATCAAATCTTCACACTTCGGCAGATCCTAGAAAAAAAAACCCAAGAAGTCCCATAATAGGTGATACCCACCACCTATTCATCGATTTAAAACCGTATACAACAGCATTTATAGATACGAATTGTACCCAGCCATGTCTAGTTCTGGTATAGGTACCACCCAATGTCTAACCATGTCTAGTTCTGGTATAGGTACCGTCCAAACTCGTCCATCTGTGCAGGATGACGATCGAGAATTCTCGCTGATCCATCAGGGTCGTAAGCAACCTCACCGACCCGTTCGATACCAAAATCGGATTTAGGCAAGGCGATGCACTGTTATGTGACATCTTTAATCTGATTCTTGAGAGGATTGTGCAAAACTAACGAGTTAACACCAGACGCACAATCGTCCATAAATCGGTGCTATCTACCAACCTCTGACGATATTGACAATCTTGATCGGACTTAGCGTGATGTCAAAGCAAAGTTTCCTAGTATAGAGAAGGAAGCACCAAAAACGCTGTCAACACGAAAGGACACACAACATTGACAGATATTCCGCTTTTAACTCTGACAACAACATCTCATCAGAAATTAAACGAAGAATTACTCTTTCCAAACCACTGTTTCTTCGGCCTAAACGCGGGTTTTAGTAGGTTTCAATTCAACTATAGAAGACCTTATCATCCCAGTCCTGCTCTACTGTGCTGAAGCATTGACGGAATCAAAAGCGGATGAAGAAGTCCTTGTTCCTTTTATCGAACAATCTTTGGTCCCTTTTGCATTGACGGGTTAAAGAGAAGGAGATTCAACCAAGAACTATAAAAACTGTACAGCGACATACCCCTAGTCATACAAAAAACTCCGCATTGGACGTTTAAGATGGCTAAGATATGTAGAGCGAATGGACACCAATACGCCTGTTCGCAGTTTTTTTCGATTCCTAGGCAGAAATCCGCACTAGTAAAACCCGACCTCAACTTACTTGAAGTGCGCCACTGGAGGCAGTTAGCTAAGGACCGGGCTAAGTGGAGAGGCATGTTGGTTGAGGCCAAGGTTCATTCCGGAGTGTAGCGCCACTTAAGTAAGTAAGCAAAGATAAATAGGTCAATTAAGTGGTCAATCTTCTTCCTAAATCATAACCTTCGATAGGAGAAAACATTCCTAACTTTTTTTCAAAATCTTACTGTACAATTAGAAAAATTAATTTTTTAAATCTCTTAAAATTTACACGAAAGTGGGTGTGTTCCATTTAGTTGAAAGCAGAAAAACCCTCACTCCTAAAGCTCGTGGCTTATATAGATTTTCACAATCTCTAAATGTTCCTTAAATCAACTATTTACGGATTTAAAATAAAAAATAAAAAATGCTTCTCTACAATCTTTCCAGTCACAGGTTTTTTTAGACAACTTTCCATTTTTTTTTGTTTGTTTTTAAATATTTTCCATCATAGATTTTAATTACAACAATTTTGTGCACATGAAACAATCATAAAACCAACAAACTTTGCTCAGCCCTTCCCAAAAGAGTACCAAAAATTCGTTTCCAAATTCACGGAGTAACCATATTGCAAAGGGAAACACCCTCTCACGTAATGCTGTATTCGGGTCGCCCTAAACGCGTTTATGTGTCTCTATGCTGCCATGGTAAAAAAATTCAATTAATTGGCCAAAAAAAAGGTCAACGATATTCCTTAGGGCTTTTAAGCTATCAAATTCGATATGTAGATCCTTAAAAAAAACAAACCTACAAGACATACCGTTGAAACATGAAACACATGTAAGCCCGACACACAAATGGAAAAAAATAAATGGTTTCTGCATTCCTCACATCATCCTTTGTCCTCTCTTCTTTTCTGGTATGAAAAACGTCGTTAGCTAAATTTTAATTATCCTCTTATAAGGTTTTTGCTTTTTTAGATTTTTGTTTGTTTGTTTGTTTTTGTTTTTGTACTAGTCAACTTCACTTGCAATTGAAAACAAATACAACTCTGTTCTCTATATTCACATACAACAAACAAAAAGACACGTATCCGAGGGAAAAAGGAAGTAAAAGCACTCCACGCTTGAGGAACCGTAGAACCGTCCTATCACCATCATCACCACCAACCACCACGACCAACGACAATAACAGGAGGACTCTAAACGTTTAAGGGCGCTGATAGTATGCCGCCACTTGATGAGAATGACGATGCTACTATGTACTACTATCCTCACTAGAGGTGCACTACAAGGATACTTTGTTTTTTTAATTCAAATCTACGTATGTATCCTTGCTCGGAGTATGGGATTACGTAACGCGTAATACGGAACAAACACACACATATATTTGTCACATTCGAATTTTCCGTTTGGCATAAAATTTCATTTCAATATTTTTTTTTTACTGCTCACACTATATGTTAACACGCAAAGGATCAACTTTTACAGCATGTGTAGACCGTTATCCGTGTCGGATTAATTTGAATCGCGTTCCGGAGGAGAGATTATATTTCCTTTCACCGAGAGTGTATAATATGTGAGAAAAGCTTAAAACATTTAAACCAGGATGTCATCGTCGTGGAGGGAGAATAACAACAACAACAAAAAAAAAATATAGGTGTTTACCGTTTTGTATCAAATGTCCTTGAACTTAATTTCAATGCCTATACGTTACTGCAGTGATTATGCAGCAAAAGGACGATATTTTTTTGGAACCCGAGTATTTATTGTTCACAACACTTTTATGATGGGGACATTTGTAAACAGAACGCGTGCAAATTAGAAATTCGTTTCCTGTTCGACTACCGGATCTTTATTGTGGGCATACAATAAAAGGATGTTAGAAAAAATAACACACACTATAAATTCAATATAAAACACAGAACGGCACCATTTGACATCAGCACGCGATCTGAGAAGCTAAAAACTCATCACGAGTCCCTCTGCTGCTGCTGCTATGTAACTTTCACAGGATAACAACAATCATCTAGGGATGTTCCGAGCACCATTGTTGGTGGTGGTTGTTGTTGTTGTTTTTGTCGTCTTTTGGCATAGCTGTTTCAGTTTATTCTTATCAATGTGCAAGAGTATTGGTGGGTGTATAACAGTTGGGCAGTGAGCTTTTCGATGATTAGATGATAGAACGCATGTTCATGGTTCGAGGGGATGTAGGGTAAATGGATGGAAACTGTTGAGAAGTAGCGCTTTGTGAGTGGCATAGGGAAACAAGGACCTACCTCATTGTCTTTATTGTTGTTTTTTTTTTATCGGTGAAGGAGACTTGGTGGGACAGGAATACCGAGTATTTTTTTTATTTCTTAAGATCGGCGGAAGTCTATTATTTTCTTAAATCCCACTGTCAGTTCACTGGTATTTTGGCTTAGAGAAAATCAGTTTTTTTTTAAAACCATTAGTTTAATCTGCTTTGTCAATGTAATACTGGGATGTTCACGAGATTCCTAGTTTTACGTCAACATCAGGCTTACGCTCATACCGAACAAAGTCAGAGCTAGCAAACGCAGGTACCAATGAAAATGGAGATGATTCCAAAAGTGCACAGGACAATAGTTCATGAAGATAGGGAAAACGACTCCAGTATTGCCACTCTAAAACAGACAAAGAAAACTTTGTGTTCTTTGAATGATTAGAAAGAAGCCATCTGTGATCGAAGCCATCTCTTCAAAAAGTAAACCATATAATGTCGTCTTCAGAAGAAAGCACTCAAAATAAAAAAAAAGGCCTTGACTCAGAAGACTAAGGAAATTTATGAAGAAGTCTAACAGAAACCAATTTCAGGACCACCTGAAAGGATAATTATTTTACCATGATGTACTGTTCATAGCAAAGCGAAGACGAGTTGACATTATGAGAAGTAGTGACGCAACACTTAAACGCCCTGAAACAGAGCTCGTCATCATTCGAAGCCACAATGAGAGTCAATGTCCTAAATAAAATACCTAAAGGTACCAAGATCACCACTGGGTTAACTCAGAGAATGCCTAAAGCAGCCGAGTAGTCGCCGGATTCTCAAGGACTCAGTCCCATTTAGGCATATAAAAGAATTTTTCACTCAAAACGAATAAAGATTTTTTTCAGTTCATGATTCAGCGCCGTAGAGCAGGGCCGGTATTATCAGGATATATGATCTCCTTAGTCTAGTGGTTCAAGTGAGCGCTTGACTTCTAAAATGCGGACACCCTGTACTTTAAGTATACGTCTCTGCATGACCATATCAAGATTCTAACCATATTTAGCCTAGGTCTACATGTTTCGAAGTTACATGCCTTATAAAACAAATTTTAATCATCAGTTTTCAAAACAAGGTTTTGAATTTCTTCCTGCTATCATTTTTCGAGCAATGATGCGTTGATGGTCAAAAAATATTTTGTTGGTTAGGTATAAAATAGGAGGCCCAGTCATGTGACAAGAAATACGCTCAGACACATAAACTATTGTGGGAAGAAAAGTTCACATAAAAACTAGTATGCCGAAATGAATAAATATAAATTGTTGGATATAACCTATAACGTAACCTTGCTAGCAGACCAGTTACAATTCTAAAAAGGTACTGCATACACAAACAAATTAAACTAACAGAGGAAAAATTATAAATGCGAAAGTTTTTCCAGCTTTAAGAAGCAAAATTTAAGTCTTATAGTCCATCCAAAAAAAGTGTCGAAAAAAATCGAATAAAAGTGCTATGCTCACATTATTTCCCAACAAGCTGAATTTTACATCAGGTCTTGAATACGTTATTACAAATACTAGGTCAAAAAGCTCCATCGATCGCCCTTGTGCTTTTTTTTGAACGAGGTCAAAGTTCACAAATTTCTGTCTATATCTCTGAAACGGTGAGCGCTACTAGAAAAATGAATGAGTAAAGTTTCTAGATCGTTCAATGCTCTACAAAAAAAAACATTTTCTAGGTCCCGCCGTTCTTGAGTTATCGCGATTTCAAAGCGATTTAAAAAAGGAGTATTTTCAATTACAGGTAATTGTCGCATTTTCTAACGATATATTTCGATCGAGAAAGTACAATGGGACAGTATTGTGAAAATTGTGGCAGCAAGAAAATTACATTTATTCATCATAAAATTTAACATTGTCAATTAATTATTCTTCTTCCTCTTATTGCTCAATTTGTGGTGACTGCTCTAAGAAGAAAGTTATATCGTAAGATCC
Organism: Rhingia campestris; assembly: GCA_932526625.1. Lineage (NCBI taxonomy): Eukaryota > Metazoa > Arthropoda > Insecta > Diptera > Syrphidae > Rhingia > Rhingia campestris. The sequence continues at coordinate 4,321,072 of OW052184.1, forward strand.
TCATCTAATGCATTTGATTCAGCATTAGTGCAAGAGCGACTTTGACAATTGTTACAGACTGGTGAACTAAACCATCCCAATTTTCTGCACCCACAATTTTTCATACAGCCTTTCATACGTCAACGCAAACAGGACCGAAGATTTTTCGAAGAATTTTCCTCTCGAATCTACCAAGGATTTCTTCATCCGCTTTTGATACGGTCCATGCTTCAGCACCGTAGAGCAGGACTGGGATGATCAGGGTCTTATATAGGATCTCCTTCGTATTTCGAGTGAGGTCTTTACTACTAAATTGCCTTCTTAGCCCGAAGAAACAGCGGTTGGCAAGAGTAATTCTTCGTTTAATTACTGACGAGATGTTGTTGTCAGAGTTAATAGCGGAGCCGAGGTAGACAAAGTCCCGTACTACCTCAAAGTTATATCTGTCAATGGTGACGTTCTGTCCAATTCGTCGATGTTGTGAGTCCTTTCGTGATGACAGCATATACTTAGTCTTACCCTCATTTACTGCTAAACCCATTTTCGCCTCTTAGTTCTCTATACTAGCAAACGCGGCTATGACATCACGTTGAGTCCAACCAATGATTTCAATATCGTCAGCGTTTGCTAGTAGTTGCACCGACTTTTGGAAAATTGTGCCTCTGGTATTGGCTTTGGAGTTTTGCACAATCCTCTCAAGAATCAGATTAAAGAAGTCACATGACAGCGCATCGCCTTGCCTAAATCCTTTTTTGGTATCGAATGTGTCGGTGAGGTCGTTTCCGACCCTGATGGAGCAGCGAGAATTCTCTATCGTCATCCTACACAAACGGACGAGTTTGGGCGGTATACCAAAACTAGACATGGCTCTGTACAGTTCGTCTCTATAAATGCTGTCATATGCGGCTTTGAAATCGATGAATAGGTGGTGGATATCGATTTGGACTACTTGAGTTTTTTCCAGGATCTGCCGAATAGTGAAAATTTGATCGGTTGTGGATTTTCCTGGCCTAAGACCACACTGATAAGGGCCAATCACGTTGTTGGTAAACGGTTTCAGGCGTTCACATATTACGGCAGATAGGATCTTGTAGGCGTTGTTGAGGAGACTTATGCCTCTGTAGTTGGCGCAGTTCAGAGGGTCTCCTTTTTTGTGGATCGGGCAAACGATGCTGAGGTTCCATTCTTCAGGCATATTTTCATCCGACCAGATTCGGCTTATGAGTTGGTGGATGTTACTTTCCAAGTCATCTCCGCCGGCCTTATAGAGCTCAGCGGGAAGGCCGTCATTTCCGGCAGCCTTATTAAGCTTGAGTTTACATATTGCTATCCTCACTTCACTAAGGTCGGGTGGTTGGCAGTTTCGCTGTCGTTGCCAATATTGAATGGTTCGTTCTGCCTAACAGCGGGATGTTGTTCGTCATCGCCGTTTAACAGTCTGCAGAAGTGGTTCTTCCATATCTTCAGCATCGACTGTGTCTCAACTACAATATTTCCTTGTTCATCCCGACAGGATTCTGTTCGTGCCTTGTATCCTTGGCTTTGACGTTTTACACTTTGGTAAAACTTGCGAACATCGTTCCTGGAGTGGCACCTCTCTATATCCTTGACATCCATTTTACAATTGTTTATTTAGGATAAGTGTTTTACCCTTGATAAGGATAGCGTGGGATGTGATTTTGGTCACTGGGTGGCCTAGAACATAACTGCACGCCACAATCGATTTATTGAAGGAAACATTCGATGGGCGCATAATTTCGTGAAGTGGACCTATCAATTGGCCACCAAGATAGTGTGATTTGACACCATTGGATTATTTTCATTGGGGAATGTGAAGTCGCTCGTCTATGCCAGAAACGTAAGGGGCCAGAAACGTAAGGGAAGCCAAAATTCGTGGCGTTATTGCCGACATACGGCCCCAAATGATCGAAAAATTGGTTAAAGATTGGACCTCTAGACTTGGCTCTGTTCGAACCAGCCGCGGCGGCCACATTCCCGAAATCATATTTAAACATAAATGGCATAAAATTATCCTTCTAATGAAGCCAAACTGATCGACATTTAAACGATTTTCTTGTGTTTTATTCGAAGTTCTAATTCTAGAAAAGAACACCCTTTATAAATGAAAATAATTTACGATGTTTCTTTTATACAAACTAAAAAATAATTTTTAAACTGTTTGAATATAATCCTTTTCTACATCAACATTTACGCTTTATCCTTTCACCTTTGCATCCCAGAATGTCTCCAAAACATTGCCAATGTTGTTGCAAAACCAACGACATCGCTTCAACTAAAAGGCATACCCCAACGTGAAACCTATTAACTCTAGGTATTTCGAAAAAACATAGTCCGCCCAGTACGTCGATGTCCTTAGGAAAAGCTTTCAACACAAAACGAAAGCCCTCGCACAAAGTTGGTGGACCGCCAAAAATTACAAATTTAAGCCAAAAATGTTAAGATAAAAATATAACCACAACCACATTTCCTCATGCAAGGACATCCTGAAAAGCTGTAAGCATACATCTCTTTACAGAAAAAAACAACAACAACAAAACAAGGATATTTGTAATGCTAACTGTCATACATGCCACTGCATTCATCATCAGAGATTGACTGACAACTATATCAGGATCAGCTTCAGCTTCAGCAGCGTCTACCTTCATCGGTTGTCAGTTGTATGCGTTCGGTGAGATAAAAAGCGAATAAAGGGTGCGGTTGATTAGTGTGAACCCAATCATATGGTTGTGCCACAGCACAGCTTCCACTGGCCTAATCCCACTTTGTGTGCTCATTTTCCGAAGAACAAACTTTGGTGTGTTTTCTTTTCTCGTTTAGAGTTTGGAATTTTATTTTTCTCCTCGTTCGTCTTTTTGTTTTCGTTTTGGTTTTTTTTTAAGGTTGTTTAAGGGTGCGGCTGGCCCGAATCGACGGAGAAACTGGCACAGAAGCACAGTTTTTCTCGTCAGTTCACCTACATTTTTACAACACCAACAATAGGAAAACAACCTAAGGAGCGTATAGAGGAGCTGTGTGGGGCAGCAGACCCCTCTTACTGGATGGTCGCGTTGGCAGCAGGATGCTGCTGTGTGTTGCTCTTGCTTTCCAAATATAGTCTTGCTCAACCCTTAGCCGAAATGCAGTGTTTGTGTTGTGTGTGGTGATGATGTCGCGCTGCCTTTTGTCACTAGGAGTTTGTTTTTTTTTTGGATTTTGGCACAAGAAATGTTTTTTTTTTATGACGACGCAAATATTAGATTTTTGCCTGGTGAATACGTAAGTATCCTTCGTATGCAGATACAGTCAGGCGGTGCAGAGGAAGTCCAGTAATCAAAATAGGGATGTTGAACACAGTGCGAATTGGTTTTGCGAATTGATGCAAAGACAGTTTTTATGGGGTTTATCCTTTTATGGTGTAATCGAAGTTTTTTGTTTGAGTCCTTTGTATTTAGTGGGCTTTGTGAATGTTTGAAGAACAGGAGACAGGCGATATGGCATTGTGTGGGAGAGGAGTGTTTGCGAAACAATATGTGCATGGATATTGAGGTTGAGTTACCTTTGTTTGAGTTTCACCTTCGAGGATGATTGATGGCGGTGTGTGATCCTGCATGTATCAATGTGGGGGTATGGATGGGTTGTTTTGTATATTTGCAAATGTATCTGTTGAGTTGTTTGATCATTTTTGGGTAAAAAAACGAGACTGGTGGGCTTTCTGTAGTACGTGTTTCAACAAATGTGGAGATTTGAAGGAATGCAAAGCAAATACGAATTGCCTTCATTCAAAGCATTTAATATGAACTGTAACTAGTAGCAAGTTATGTCCACAATACGAAACGGCGTTAGAAAAAAAAAGAATGCCATATAGCTTAATTCTAATCATTGCGAAGCTATTCAAGATCAAGAACTTATACAAAGCACAGTGAAAAAACTTGGTGATCGGTGTACCGAAATAGCCTGCACTTAAGACTTGCGGGGACGGTTTTATATGAAATACTCAGAGGTATAAGAAGATTTATTTATATGGGAAAAAAGGTAAGCAATGCAATTACATAAGAATACAATCGTTTTCAACTAGGTATGGGCAACCTATTGACCGCCTTATAGCTTGACAGCATATTGGGTACAAAGATTTGCAAAGTCTTGCTAGCAACAGTTGTGGGCGTGGGAATGAGTTCGTTTACCAAGACAACTCTTACCTTTCCCAAATGGCAATGAAAGAATACCTAAGATAAAGTCAACGGTAATGTCTACAGTCCCAGCTAGTTTGGACAAAGTAAACAATCGACGACGACTTAAGGTGCTCGGATATTATTATTATAACTAGCGTAGCTACTGCAAACTATAGACATTACTGGGATCGAGGAAATATGATGGGATGGGTCGGAAAAAGGGGACATGTACATGAAATCGGAAAACGTATGTATGGTATGCGAGAGTGAAAAAACACATGAATTAAGGTACATTTTGTTTTTATTCACAAATCATTAAGTTGAAATTTTGTGCGTTTACGTATAACCAAAGAGTATACACATACAATAGTGCGCATCTCATACAACGAACACTTACTATGAGGGGTACTGATATTGATACCCCAGAGTGCACTGGCATGCCAGCATCAAGCAACAGCATAGTCGATGCATACGAACGACGAAAATTCCCCTTCGCACTTACCGCCCGAGTTACGTCACCAGCCTGACCCCACATTCATCCAGTACATTACCTGCAGCACCAATCAGGTTATTAACCTGCAACGTTGACAATAAACATTGTATCCAATTCCAGCTAATGTAATGCTGAGGTGACCCAAGAACTGATGACCTAGCGTCTGGTGCATTTCCTTTCTATCAGTTGTGGTTCTTGGAATTCACCTTTGCAATTAGGTTTCATTTATTAATTATGTATCAATACCACTCAGTTGTAAATTTACTCTCAAGAAATAAAGACCAATTCGGTCTAGTAAAATATATTTTTGCCTTCCTCGTAGTTTATATATCTAACTGGCGCAGTCGGTAGTCCGGTGACGGTTTTTTCAAAAAAAATAAAATAAGATGAAAAAAAGGGGGAACTATTGCGTAAAAGTGAAAAAAAAAAAAAAAAGAAATAACTAAAACTCTAGACACTTTTTCAGACCTAGCTATCTACAAAGAATCTACAAAATTAACTCGACTTAAACTCAAAGAACTCGAGAGGAAATTCCTCACTTTGTATCCAATAACAAGAAATAAAAGAGGTTTAATAGATGGATTAGGTTCTACTATAAAATTTATCACAGGAAATATGGATGCACAAGATGCACACAAAATAAACAGCCAAATCGAAAATATCAATACTAACATACTAAACCTAACCAACAATATAGAAAAACAGGATTTTATCAATACCCAAATGATAGAGAGATTTAAAAATATTACCGATCACATAAATAACGAACAAAATATCATAAAATTATTTTTGGAATCCTCCGCTAACAAAATAAAAACCGATGAGGACTTAGTCACACAAATCCAATTCCTTAATCAAATAAATTTTAACATTGACCTTCTGAACAATCATATTTCCGATATAGCCGAAGCTCTAATATTAAGTAAATTAAATATTATACCAAAACTACTACTGAGCACTAAAGAACTCGAACTAATAAAAAACAGATTGTACAACCAAGAAATACAAATTACCTCTCCTGAACAAATTTATGAATTATTAAAACTCCAAGGCTATTATAATGGATCTAACGGTGTATTTAACATTCAAATTCCTAACTTTTCGAAACCTAACTACCACATGTATCATATTTTAAAACTTCCAATTAACGAAACAAAAATTGTAAAAATGAGTCCCTATATTGCATATAATGATCATAACATTCAATACTTTGATACGATATGCCCCAAGATAGCAGGAATTTTCATGTGCAACTCGCCGGAGCTGGAAGAAGAGACGGTCGAATCCAAATGTCTGGGCAGACTAATGACGAACAAAATGGCTTACTGTGCTTTTGACGATGTAGGAAAACTCCAAATAATATCGCAGCCTCAACCAAACTTTATCCTTTTTACTAATGTACCACAAGTCTATTTTAATTCCACTTGCAGCACCAAAGCCGGGTCGATAGAAGGTACAGCCCTATTGCACTTTCAAGGCTGTAATGTTGATGTGAATGGTATCGTTTATGAAGACACCCCCTCATCATTCTGGGACGACATCCATTTACCACCCCTATCCAGTAGCAAAATACACACTACACGCATCAACAATATTGTCAATCTGGACAAGCTACAAGAGCATCAATTTCTCACTGAAGGGAAGCTGACTACTCTACATTTCAAGACCGAAATCCTGCACTATCTAGCAGCCTCATCTTCAGGATCCATAATAATAGCAATAGTGGCATTTACCATCATCATCATCGGAATCAAGAAACAAATCGAAAGGGACCAACTTCCATCACTTCGTTCTTTCGCTCCAGCCCCGTTAACATCACTTTGGCCGTCGCTCTACACTAAGGGTACATCATCCAGTACATTACCTGCAGCACCAATCAGGTTATTAACCTGCAACGTTGACAATAAACATTGTATCCAATTCCAGCTAATGTAATGCTGAGGTGACCCAAGAACTGATGACCTAGCGTCTGGTGCATTTCCTTTCTATCAGTTGTGGTTCTTGGAATTCACCTTTGCAATTAGGTTTCATTTATTAATTATGTATCAATACCACTCAGTTGTAAATTTACTCTCAAGAAATAAAGACCAATTCGGTCTAGTAAAATATATTTTTGCCTTCCTCGTAGTTTATATATCTAACTCCCGCGTCTGAAACAGCTACAAAATTTTTAGCTTTGTTGCGTACTCTATAGTTATATAACGGGTGATCCAAGTAGAGATACTTTTTTCAATAGCCTTTTTTGACAGATCACGTGTGAGTCGTGTCATGCTGTCATGTTATTTTTTTTAGTATTGTTTGGCATTTCATAATGGAAAGACTTACGCGTGAACAACGTTTACAAATTGTTCAACTTTATTATGAAAATTCACGTTCTGTGACGAATGTGTTTCGTGCACTTCGGTCAACTTCTGGTAAACATAATCGGCCTACTGAGCGTACTATTCGCAACACCATCACCCATTTTGAGACCCAGCATTCATTATTGGATAATATTCGACCGAATAGACCACGTCCAGTACGCTGTGAAGAAAATATAGCGGCCGTAGCTGAGAGTTAAAAATTATGCCGGTGCGAACGTAACCGTCAATGGCGACCGTTATCGTGCCATGTTAACCGACTATTTGATGCCTGAAATTGAAGCTCGTGATCTCGGCGACATCGCATCAATCAATGGACTTATTGAGAGAACATTTCGGTGAGCACATAATTTCACGTTTTGGGCCGGTCGATTGGCCACCAAGATCGTGTGATATCACACCGTTAGACTTTTTCCTTTGGGGATATGTAAAGTCAAAAGCTTATGCCGACAAACCCGCTTCGATTCAGGCCTTGGAGGAAAACATCACGCGTGTCATTGGCCAGTTACCAGTCGAAATGCTCGAACGAGTGATCGAAAATTGGACTCAACGGATGGACCATCTGCGACGTAGCAACGGCCAACATTTGATAGACATAATCTTCAAAAAATAAATGCCAAAGAATTTCCTTTCAAATGATAATAAACATTCTCCATTAAATTTGAATTTTTTGTGTTTTTTTCTTTAAAAAAGTAGGGAACCTAGAAAAGGATCACCCTTTACTATGCGACTGCTTCAGAATTTACTTTTTGGAACACCAACTGATTCGGATCCGAAGAAGTATAGTAGCTTTGCCCGCCCAAAAGCTATATGACCAATTCCATGAATTCATGACCGAGCAAGATCTGAATTACAACGATTGGCTCAAAAAATGAAGAGTAGGTTTGACTATAAAGTAAACGTTCCTCAAGTACTGTTTTTTTTTCACACATCGCAGAGCACTACGGTCTCAGTATCGCTTTACAAAACTGGGTTTTGTTGCGCGACTTGGAAGCTATGTGTGGTTTCAAATGCTCAGGAGAAAAGTTAGAGTCTGCCAAAAACCTCAATCGGACTGGGATGGACCATACTGTGTCATGGAAGTCATAATCGATGTCAACAATGAGATTCACAAAATGACACAATGAAAGTGTAACTTCGCTTACATTATTGATAGTCCCAAATAAATCTTTCGACCGAACCGGCTCCAATTCAAGAAGGGAAAGTATTATTGATCTGTGAACGGCCCCAAAAAATCTGCTTTAACGTTTGAATGAAGGGGCAATCGATGTCGTATGCTGTCACCCTCGATTTTGTGTGAGCCTAATAAAGTTTCCATAAAGTTAATCCCATTTTTGTTTTTAATAGGTAAAGCGATCAAAATATCTCTGCCTTGAGTTCCCTTAAATCCGACTAAGCCATAAACAACATCTACATTTCATCCAAAGATCATTTTGGGCCACGACATCCTTTCATCCAGAAATGCACTCGCTACCATCCGGTTTCGAAGAGTGTGATTGTGAAAACAGCGTTCGTTCAATGAGTTATTGGTTACAAAAATCCAATAAAATAGTATGATTAGAATGTTACCAATAAGAAATACCAACAAACAGAAAACTGCGACTTTCTGAAACTTTAGTTTCTTAGCGCATCGTTGGCACAATACTACCTCCATATATGAACGCCTAATATCAATCATCAACACTATGTGTATCTTATCATACATCTACAAACTATGGCTTATCCTAAAAATAACCAAAGAACTTCAAATGGATAATAACCACCATTTATAGATTTCAAAACCACATATGATAGCCTTTTTAAGGCACAAGCTAGTGCCATGTCTTTCATTTTACCACCCTTACGACTATTTTCTCTTGAAAGTGAAATCCTATTTTTGCATAATCTCTAAATCAGCTGTAAACACTCTCCCAAGATACATCACTTCATCGAAGCACAATCTGCACCACTGGCACACCTAATTCCATTCCATCGCAACCCAGAAACGACTTCCAACAGCTCCTCAACAACTCGTGTTCGCCTAAGTTGCACATAACCTTCGACAAGCAAACAATTCATCATGTTGACTATGCAAATCAAAATGCATAAATCCCTTATAGGGTTTCGCCTAACAGAATGTAAATTAATTCTAAGGACCGCTTGGAAGGCAAGCTACTTTGGTCACATCGTGCCACAACGGAAGGAGAACATTTCCAGTGATTTGCATTGACAACGAATGCCAAGTTTTGTAGTTTGGCATTGTGCATCAGCACATGTATGTCTTATCATATTGCCAAAGGTAAACTGTTCACTAAGCGTGCAATAACTGTTATCTGGCTAGAAGTCATATAAGCACAAATGGCAGGACAGCTTTTCACAAAGCGGATTTAAGATGAAAAGCTTTTAGGGTTTACTGCGGTGACTCTACGTGAAAACGAGTGAGGTTGGGGGATTAAAGGTTCAGGAAATTAACTAATTTTTGTTTGACGCCTTCAAGGCATTTGGCTTTAATTTGGAGATTGACATCTGGGTTTTGACATACTCAACTGGAGTTATAGAAAATGTGGGTTGTGGGTTAATGGGTTAACACTTTGCTCGGTGGGATACAAAATGCGAACAAAAATATTTGACTGTGTAGTAAACGTTTGTGATAGTACTCTGGAGGACAAAGAATCTGTCAAAACAAAATATAGATTTAGGAAAATCCAAATATACTTATAAATGATAAGCTGGTAGTAGTTTTTTAGGAACATATCAGACAACTTTCGATGGATCTTAGTTTTGTCTGTATATGTTCTACTGGAAGAACGCACGAGGCATATCTCTATTATGATGAAAAAATTGTACCTTAACTCTAAAATTTAAAATGAAAATGTATTCAGTAAAATACTTTGAAAGTACAGCCTGCACAAAACCTCAACAGATAGGCTAGACACTGAGCGAGGTTTACTGGCACAAGGTTTAGTCACTGTAACTTAGACTACACATCAACCATCGCATACTTGTATGATCCAAATGGATGAGACACTTAAAGGATGTTATTTTTAGGTTATAGAACTTCCGATAAGGATAACTGTCAAACTAGCTGTCATACTAATGAAGGGATTTGACTTTTTTTTCAGTAAACTTTGTCAAATCACCATGGAAAGACTTAAACCAGAACAACATTCACAAATCGGGGAAATTTTTTTCCAAAACTCGCGCTCTGTTCGCCAAACTTATATAGCATTTCGTCAAGTTTACGGTGCGGATAATCGTCCATCTGATCGGATCGATTCATGACCACATTTACTCTTCCTGATAATATTCATACAAATCGAGCCAGTATCGTGCGTACAGAAAAAGCTGTAGACGTGAGTCTCTGTCAGACTCACGTCTCGATCCGACGCCTTTCTCAGCAACTCGGTCTCTGTCCGTCCTTACTTGCTTACTTACTTAAGTGGCGCTAAAGTCCGGAATGATCCTGGGCCTCAACCTCTAAAATAACCCGATCCTTAGCTAATTGCCTCCAGTTGCGCACTCCAAGTTGGTTGAAGTCGGTTTCTACGGCGCGCCACATAAGGCGAGGTCTTCCTCTACTGCGTCCGACGTCTGGCTGGGAGTTGAAGACTCTGCGAGCCGGAGTATTGGTGTCCATTCGTCTACATATCCTAGCCATCTTAAATGTCCAATGCGGAGTTATTTCACCAGGGGTATGTCGATGTACAGCTATTATAGTTCGTGGTTGAAACTTCGTCTCCATAGCCCATCAACGCAAACGGGACCGAAAAGTTTTTAAGAAAATTTTCTCTAGAATTGACCAAGGATTTCTTCACCCGCTTTTGATACGATCCATGCTTCAGCGCCGTAGAACAGGACTGGGATGATCAGGGTCTTATATAGGATCTCCTTAATAGTTCGAGTGAGGGCTTAACTACTAAATTGCCTTCTTAGCCCGAAGAAACAGCGGTTGGCAAGAGAAATTCTTCATTTAATTGCTGTTGTTGTCAGAGCTAATAGCGGAGCCGAAGTAAACCAATACCAAGTCCCGTGTTACCTCGAAGTTATATCTGTCAATGGTGAAGTTCTGTCCAATTCGTGGATGTTGTGTGTCCTTTCGTATTTATAGCATATACTTAGTCTTGTCCTCATTTACTGCTAAATCCATTTTTGCAGCTTCCTTCTCTATACTAGCAAACGTGGCTATGGCATCACGCTAACTCCTACCAATGATGTCAATATCTTCGGCGTATGCTTGTAATTGCACAGATTTTTGGAAGATTGTGCCTCTGGTGTTGGCTCGGGAGTTTTGTAAAATACTAGAATTATATTAAAGAATTCACATGACGCGCATAGCATTGCCTCAATCCTTTTTTCTTTCTCTTCCCGTCCACTACTTGAACAATTTTGAGGAAAGTGCATGAATTAAAGCACATCAATTGCATCGTGTGTTCGGTCAAATCTCTCATCTTTGCTGATGAACCAACAACGATTGATCACTTAGAATTCATCTTACGACGCACTATTGACGAAATAAGACCACGTATGTTCGAAAAAGTGGCGCATAGTTGGACCGACAGGATGGCGTTCATAAGGGGCAGTCGCGTAGCTCATATGCCAGAAATTATTCTGAAATGCCATGAAGTTTGTTAGCTTATTTAAAAAAAAAATGTATCCTGGGTTGACTATACAGAAGGCAAAATAGGAATACTATAAAAAGAAAACCTGGTCAGAGTAACTGGTGGAGAATATACGGCCTGCTGTCCTCAGGTCAAAATATGGGCCAGTACCTTCAGGCTGGAGGTTGTGCTTTGGGTTAAATAATTCCTTACGGGGAAAAATACTAATAGCTAAGGAAAGGACACATTTTTTTGTCAGTTAGACACAAGCAAAGAGGCATAGAACTTCATAGATTGCGCATATCATACAACGAATATTTTCTATGTGGGGTACTGATATTGATATCCCAGTGTTCACATTGTCATGCAAGCATCAAGCAACAGCATAGCCTATGCATACGAACGACGCAAATTCCCCTTCGCACTTACCGCCCGCGTCCGAAACGGCTACAACATTTTTAGCTGTGATGCTTACTTTATGTAGTTCTATACCTCTTTGACATAAGTCACACAGGCCAACTTCTCCACTTAAGGTTGATCAAATCCAGACTTTGTAAAAAAAAAAACTTTTTTGTTCTTAGGATACCTCAAAACTTAAGAATTTGTTTCAGACTTAGCTTTGCGTTTTTGCGTCATGAAAATGTTTACTGTTGATATAACAAGGATATAGTACACCTGTGATGCGAGAACAGTTATAAGAAAAGATAAAGCCGAACAACTAGCGAAGAATCAGCTACAAAGCAGATACTAATGTGACCAAGAATATATTATTGGACCAGACTGGCCACAGGAAACAGCGAGACAAAAAGTCAAAATCGCAAACTAAGCCTTGGCCGAATTGCAAGAAACCGCTGATTTTAAAAAGAATAACAAAAGATTCTCGGATCGAAAAATTAGACAAATGACGCAATGATACAGATAAAGAAGTGAGCTGCTAATAAGCTGACATTGAGCTTTATAAGCATATACCATATACGGAGGATATAACACTGGCTTTTCAGAAAGAAGAAAACAAAAATGGCACTGCCGAAAATGACGATCTTCCTGCCGAACTATATAAAGGTGTCGATGATTTGATAAAAAGCATACTCAACTCATTAGAATGTTCCCTCAGCCTTGTTTACCCAATCCACAAAAAGGAGAGTCAACTATTCTGAAATAAGCCTCTTTGCATCGCTTACAATATCATATCTGTCGTGATATGTGGACATCTTAAACCGTCCACTTACAACCTCATCTGCCCCTACTATTGTGGTTCTATGCCAGGAAACTAAACAAAAAAAATTCAAATTTTTGGCGCAAAAAGGCTTGTTAGCACCCAGGACCTAGCCTTTTCTCACAGCCGTACATGTGTACGTGTGTACTTTTCGCACCGTGGGCGGGATATCGTGATCCAAAGGGCTAAGTTGAGATAAGCTTTTGTTAGCAATTGATATTCTTGGATGATTAATCAGTTCATCACGAGAGGAGCGCCAGTGATAAACCTTCTGTACTGTAGTTCATCGCACTTTAAAAATTCCCAGACTTTAAAAAATCCTAAAATAAACCGAAGCCAGCATTTAAAGAGACCAAAATTACTATACAGAGCCATGTATTGGTATGGTATAACCTACTCTTGCAAACCGCTTGTGGCTTTACTTACTTTACTTCACGGGCTCCCAACCCATTGAGGGTCTCTGTATGAGCCCAGGCAGCATTCCATCCTCTTCGATACTGGTAAAGTTGCTGCCAGTTATTCAGTCCAAGCGCTCTGGCATCCGCGATCGCTTGATCCATTAACCGGAGAACGACCGATCCTTGTCGCCTCGAACCTGACGGCTGTGATTCGAAGACTCTTTTGGCTGGAGCATTATTGTTCATTCACCCGATAGGGCCGATCCAGATCTTGGTACAGCTCAAAGTTCGCGCTTGTATTTGCTCCTCCAATAGATCATACCACCGACATCTTTTCGAGGGTGGTTTCGACTACTTTTTTGATGATATTTCGATACCGTCGATATGTTAACAGCCAGTGGATACACAGTGGGTGCCATTATCTGGTATCGTTTCATAGAGGATGTGCTTTCGAACTAGCCCACCGAAGATGTTCTCCTTATCGATTTTTGCACTGAAGTCTTCTTCTTAAGTGGCGCTACAGTCCGGGATGAACCTGGGCCTCAACCAACATGCCTCTCCAATTACACCGGTCCTTAGCTAACTGCTTTAAGTTGCGCACTTAAAGTTTGTTGAGATTGGTTTCTACCCACTTAAGGCGAAGTCTTCCTCTACGACGTTTGACGTCTTGCTGCAAATCGAAGAGTAAGGTCTTCCTCTACTGCGTCCGACGTCTGGCTGGGAATCGAAGAGTAAGTTATCAAAAATGTTCACACAAAATATTCTCAGATTTTCCCGTTTAAATGTCGAAATGTATTTGGTGGCTAATGGACATTTTCAGAAGCTTTATAGAAATGTTGGTTCATACATTCGCAAAGTAACATACTGGAATCTAAGGTGCCAAATTCTGAATGAACTAAAGAAAATATTCTGCACTTTGTCAAATGCATCCTAAAGGGGCTGTTTCAAGATAAGAATTTAGTCCAGAGAATAGAAAAAATGTCAACTGCATTAGCTTGGTCAAATAAAGAAATGGCTCTGTCCAAGAGGATCCTCATATCCCAGCTCCCAGTTGGGAAATGGCACAGATTAGATATGCCAGAGCGTGCAGGCTTTCAGAGGCAATACTCAATGATAGTAAAATTCTTCCACAATATCACCAGCCCTACATGTTCTTCTGACTATAAAGCTACTTTCCTCCTTCAGTAAAATTGCAAAAGGATACACTTCGAAGAATCAAAGAAGTAATAAACCTCTTGAAATCCTACTTCACTCGTTTATCCTATTATATCTTCGCCTGAACCCTTTCCCAATATCATCCATTTCGTTTACAGTCTCCATTGACCCTTATTGCAGATTTGTTCACACACATGAGCTCCTTTATCGATACTTGTGTGTGCTCTTCTCTTCTTTCCTGCAACTGACTCCTTACTAAACTTTTATTAAATTAAATGTGATTTGCTGTGTGTTCAGAGGACTCCCCGAACGAAAATCTCCTCATAGGGACAATAGTATACTGTTACATTGACCTCAGTATATGGAGTATATGTTGAGTGTTCTCGAAAAATATAAAAAAAAAAAACTTTAAGAAAGCTCACCGACTTCGTCATTTTTTTTAAAGAAATTTATCACGCTCGTCTTGCACAAAATAGAGTACTGAACAACCGTTTCAGTTAAATAAGTATACGTACGGTTGAATAAGGTTGTTGTCATCCTTTCAGTCGCGCTTTTGTAGTTTTTTTTCATTCTTTATACTATTGGCTCTCAAAGGATATGACAAAAAAAAAGGAGCTAGCTAAAATCTTATTTATTTAGGAGCGTGCTGTAGAAAGGATATCTCTCTATATTAGGTACGTGCAGGAGATAAACGATTCTGCAATTGTTTTCTTTTAGCTTAAGTCTTTTCGACTTGAATCGTTGTTGTTGTGTGGGTGTATGGTTTTTTGTTAGTTAGCTTTTCTTAGCTATCCATTGCTTGGCATCTTTATCATTGTAGTCCTGCTAACTATTTGTCTTACCCTTAGTCACTATTGTGTGTGTATTTTATTTCTATTATACTGCGTAGGGAAAAAAGGATATGTTGGGATGTCAGAGTCACGATTGAGGAATGTCTTCGACTAAGAACGCTTTGCAACTACAAAGTGAGTCTACCATGGAATCCTTTGTTGAGTGATGTATGCAGACAATCATTTCACATCATTTACGTGTGTTTGCTTTTCCTCGTCATAGATGACAGAAAGGATTTTTTTTATTTTGTTGTTGTTTTGTTAAATGACTCCTTGGTGCCTGTGCGACATGCGTTGCATTGCAGCAAGCAGAATAAGTCGAGTGTGAGGTGGAAATTTATTTTTTTCTGACACGATATTTGCGCTGGTATGCACAAATGATATGTCGTGCGTTATGGTTCGAAAATATCCTTACAGATTTTATTTATGGGCGAAGTTGCTGCAGAGATTTAAAGTGATATTTATATAACATAGAGGGATTTATAATTTTTTGTTGCAAACATGAAGTTTGTTGAGCACATGACTTAAAGGGAAGTTAGTCCCGTGCTGCGCCAACCACCTAGTGCTGCTAATAACAGTACTACACGATGTGGCAAAGTCTGTTAATCGGAAGCCATTATCTGTTGTCGTATTATCATTTAGGTCGAGTGGATGGATGGTAGTTCTTGCTGTAGTCAGAAATAATAAAGGGTTTGTTCTGTCTGACAGCAGGAGACCGCTCGCTCTCCTAGTTTAACAGTAAGCAGACATTGTGCTTACTTACGAATATTTGATCCTGATGTAACGATCCATCAGTGATGATCAGATTTCACCTTGGTTGTGGTCTGCTACAGTAGGCTTTATCAACTGGTGAGTCTATACAGTTTAACTGAAACTTTCTCATCAGCTTCCGCCTTAGGTTAGGTTAGGTTAGAGTGGCTGCCAACGATTCGCCAGTACACTTAGACCATTTTTTTGTCGATTGTGATACCACATGGATTTCGTCCATTCTTCTTGCTACTTTTGAAGAAACCAATAGAAGATGTTAATGAAACGGAGGAAACTTCTCACATCCGTTTTCGTCAAATCGCTGAGATTATGGAAGAAGTAAGCTCTAAGATGAAGCTTCCTTTTGTTTAATAGGGCCATGCAGTTACAAGGAAGATGAAGTATTGTTTCTTCTTCTTCTTCATTCATACAGCTACTGTAGAAATCGTTTGATTGAAGGCCTAGCCTTTCTGCGTGCTTGTCAATTAGACAATGTCCAGTGATGACACCTATGGTGGCGCTAGTGTGTGGCATAGCGATCGAAATCAATCCCTTGGATCTTCTTATATCCAGTTTTGCCAAATTTGTTTGGTTATTTGATACGTCGTGCCAAAACTCCATCTGAGATTTGATTTGCTGTTAGCATGTTGCACTAGGCAATATATGGTTGTCTTTGAGTTTGGTGAGACTGATTCCAGGGATTTGATGGCCGCTTGGCTGTCCGAGAAGATGCTAATATCCTTTGCAGATGTTGCATTCTCTTTCAGCCAAAATAAGGCTTCTTAGACCAAGAGTTCCGCCTGGAACACGCTGCAAGGATCAGGAAAGATAGGCTGAGATTTAGCCTGTCGGAGAAGACACCAGCACCCAATCCGTCATTTGTTTTAGAGCCATCATCGGTATTAACGTGGATAGAGTCATTTTGCACAGGTTCATTACTTTTCCACAACGAACTGTATGGGATTGTGACCAGGAAACTCTTATAAATGTTTAACCTGGTAAGGATTTAGTCGGCCAGTTTGTATATTTGCCCACTGTTGGATGGCTTTAAGACTGACAGCTATCGCCTTTGTCTATTAACTCTGAAAACAACATCTCGTAAGAAATCAAACGAAGAATTACTCTTGCCAATCGCTGTTTCTTCGGGCTAAGAAGGCAATTTAGTAGTAAAGCCCTCACTCGAACTACTAAGGAGATCCAATATAAGACCCTGATTATCCCAGTCCTGCTCTACGGCGCTGAGGCATGGACCGTATCAAAAGCGGATGGAGAAATTCTTGGTCGATTCGAGAGAAAAATCCTTCGAAAAATCTTCGGTCCAGTTTGCGTTGACGGGCTATGGAGACGAAGATTTAACCACCAACTATACGAGCTGTACAGCAACATACCCCTACAAACTCCGCATTGGACGTCTAAGATGGCTAGGACATGTAGAACGAATATACACCAATACTCCGGCTCGCAGAGTCTTCGATTCCCAGCCAGACGTCGGACGCAGTAGAGGAAGACCTCGTCTTAAGTGGCGCACAAGTAGAAACCGACCTCAACCAACTGGAGGCAGTTAGCCTAGGACCGGGCTAATTAGAGAGGCATGTTGGTTGAGGCCCAGGTTCATCCCGGACTGTAGCGCCACTTAAGTAAGTAAGTTATCCGAATATTCCCTGATTATGCTCACTATTTCGGACAATTCAGAGCCATTTTTCTGATTTGAAGTGCGGACTGCCTGTTAGATTAGGCTTATTAAGGTTATGGTGGCTGCGGGCGATGCGAGTCTACACATAGACCAGAAAGGTCCCTTGCAGCTATAGAATTTTCCTACCGACTCTTACAGATGGTGCGCTAGGATGCTCTCTATCCCTTCGTCAATGAGATTTTTTTTATGTTTTGTGAGACGACTTATAGTGGCCCATGTCTAGTGTCTCTTTGTACCTCTTGGCTTGCTTACATTTTTTCTTTACAATGTCGAGGTTGGAATTCGACCAGGGAGGCTTGGCCTTCTCACGAGGCAGTCTGATAATACAGGCCGATCATCTTCCCTCGCTTAGGGCTGGCTCGTGAGAGGGTTGCCACTAGGCTATTAAGTTCTATTTTCTTACTCGGTTGTTTTAAGGAATCGGAAAAAGGTTTATTGGCTATAATCCTTAGGGTTTGGAGGAGAGTCGTCCAAAGTTAATTGGATGTATCTGTGGTCTGAGAAAGAGTGCTGGTTAGAGACTACCCAGTTCTTAATCAAGCTAATTATTTTATGGAAGATAAGCGTTATGTCTATGACTGCTTGTCTAATACTGCAAATGAAGGTAGAAACGAACACAAGTTACAAAGGAGGTTTGTGCGTTAGCATCACATCCAATGACAGTTTTGCGTATTTGCTTTCGCAATCATTCCTTAGGTTGCCCTGAGTTAAGTGAGCCTTGAAGAAGTCACAAAACTATGCATTCATAGCTGAAATCCAGTACAAACCCGGAAAAGCATTTTAGCAAATTTATTCTGCATCCCATGTGCCTGGATAGCGTTCTTCCATAATATGATAAATAACCAAAATATCCTTTACTGACCTGTGATTTGAAAAAGTTGAAACCTAACCCCAGATTTAGGACTTCACTAACGTAATTCCTTCGCTGCCATCTACACATATAGGGCTATCTACAAATATAGGGCTATCTCAAGGAGTCGAAACATACCTCTTCCTCACACTGGAACTAAGACATTTTAATGGTGTTGGTTTTTAATGCGCACATTATGATCAAAGTTACTCGACGAACTGCCAACAGACCTAAAAATCTAAAATGACAACCCTCAGGCCTCAGTCAGTTGCAAATACTTGAGTATTGTTGTATACACAAGGAACCTTAATGGCATTAGAATTCCATTCTTCTTCGATTTTTCTCGCCATGAGAAGTGATAAATGCTTATCAAAATGCAGCCCTTATGACGCGAGGTTTTCCTTTACTGCATATCACAATTGGCTGAAAATAAAAGACTCTACGATCAGTCTATTCGCCCTATATATCCAAGGCATATTAAACGCCGACTGCGGAGATTTTTATGCAGATCAACGGCGTTGTAAAGCTCGTAATTTTCATAATTAATATTCCATGGCCCAACAACGCGAACAGAATTAAAGGTTAAAAAAGATTTCATTCTTTCGTATTAGAATTAGAATTTTCCAGGCGACTGAAAACGGCGATTCGTATAAATCTAGAAAGTATCGACGGCTCCGCTATTAACTCTGACAACAACATCTCGTCAGAAATCAAACGAAGAATTACTCTTGCCAACCGTTGTTTTTTTTCGGGCTAAGAAGGGAATTTACTAGTTAAGCCCTAACTCGAACTACTAAGGAGATCCTATAAAAGACCCTGATTATCCCAGTCCTGATCTACGGCACTGAAGCAAGGACCATATCAAAAGCGGACGAAGAAATACTGGGTCGTTTTGAGACAAATAGTTCATAAAGATTCAATCACGAACTATACGAGTTGTACAACGGCATGGACCGTTTCAAAAAAACTACGCATTGGAACTTGTAGAGCGAATGGACACCAACACTCCGGTTCGCAGAGTCTCTGATTCCCAGCCAGACGTCGGACGCAGTAGAGGAAGATCTCGCCCTAAGTGGAGCGCACAAGTAGAATCACACCTAAACCAACTTCAAATGCACAACTTGAGAAAGTTGGATAAGGACCGTGAGAATTGGAGAAGCATGTTGGCTGAGGCCCAGGTTCATTCCGGACTGTAGCGCCACTTAAGTAATTATGTTTTTCAAATGAAGATTTGACCAAATTTTTTGCACAACTGGTTGCAGTTACTTTTTTTTAAGGTTTTAGCATCCGAAACCATGTTGTGCTGGAATTCATCCGCCACTTAAATCCATGTACTGTCCTTAATCCGAGGTACCAAGGAAATCTGAGTTATGAGTCACGATTGGATAGCATTGATTTGCATGGCTCATTGGGCCGCCGTATTTTTTGTCAAAAATATCATGAGGTAAGGTAGTAGGTGAATTAGTGCTCTGTATGGTGTTGTAGTGAGACACGCAGTTCTTTTCGAACCTAGCTAGCTTAATACTGTTTATATCATTTTCGAGTGTCGTCCACTATACTCAGTATAAAGTTGAAATGTAGATGAACAAAAATATATAGTATCGGTCTTATGCAACAGATATAAATCCAAGTGTTACAAGGTGTCATAACCCTATAGCTTTTTTGAAGGATCAAGTAGCAATCGTTGCTTTCTTTACTGTTTCTGTTAAATGTGACTTCCTACTTAGAAATCGAAACAAAAAAGTGTTTTTGCTTTATCTGATAATGCTGGGCTAATGTCAGTCTTTTAATTAGGTTGGATCAATATGCGGCATCTTGTATTTATCAGTGAATGGGACTAGCAAAATTTTAGGACTTGACTCCTAAGCCACACCTGACTGCATGTTTGGAAAGTTTTGTAGCGCGTTTTGAAGTACTTCTCAAAGGCTTCCTTGCTAATGTAAGTGGTTGTACAGTCTGGAGTAGACCTGCGCATTCACTTGCACAGACGGAAACTACCCATAGCTGTAGATAGTTCGTCTCTCTAAAACATTTTTTTTTTTTTTTTTTTTTTTTTTTTTTTTTCCGTGGGCTGGTGGAAATCTTCATAGACACGATGAGCACGTGCCCAAAGTAGTGTGAGATTTTTACTCACTAAAACCACCACCCATTTGGTATTTCTATTGCAACTAAGTATTCGACTTATCCAGCAATTTTTTTTATCACGATTATATAATATGTTTGGCAGGTAACTTTGCTTTGAGAGTTTCTGCTTTTCCGCAATTATAGCGCGGTTTGTTATTATCGGGCCAAATCTAAGGGTTTAGTTCTTTGAAGACGCCGCAATATATTTGTTTCGTCCAGAATTTGGAGGACTGTTGTGTTAACGTGTCCTAATAAACGTTTTTTATGTTTTCGTGCAAAATTTTTTGTTTCATCTTTAACCGCGGGAATACCCAGATCTCTGCGTAGATCTTCGTTCCTTATGTACCACGGCGCATTGACGAATGATCTTAACATTTTGTTTTCAAAAGTTTGTAAAATGTTTAGATTCGTTTCACTGGTACAACCCCATAGTTGTATACCATATGTCCAAACCGGTTTTAGCACTTGCTTGTATAATAGCAGCTTGTTATCAAGGTTAAGCTTCGAATATTTTCCGAGCAACCAGTACAGTTCTCTGTATTTATTCTTAAGTTCTTCGCATTTCTTTTTTACATGCGACTTCCATTTTAATTTTGCATCGAGTGTCATACCGAGATATTTCGCTTCATTTGCAAACGGGACTCGAACCGTATTTAGAAATACAGGCAAATTGTTTGTCCGTTTATACGAAAAATCTACATGGATCGATTTGCTCTCATTAAGTGCAATCCGCCAGGATTTAGTCCATTCATTAACCTCGTTAAGAGCGTTTTGTAATTTAATATTTGTTTCCTCTATTGTTGTGGCAACTGCTAGTATAGCAGTATCGTCAGCAAACGTTGCAACTATTGTATCGTTTGTTTGTGGGATATCACGAGTGAATATGAGGTACAGGATTGGTCCAAGGACGCTTCCTTGCGGTACACCTGCCATTATTTCTTTGAACTCGGAATATTCGCTTCCAAGTTTCACACGGAAGAGTCTATGCTCAAGATACGACACGAGGATTTTATATAATTGTTCTGGCAAAACTTGACTTAGTTTATAAGTAAGGCCTTTGTGCCACACCTTGTCAAAAGCTTGCGACACGTCAAGAAATACGGCTGAACAAATTTTCTTTTCTTCGAAAGCTTTCTCAATTACATCTGTAATTCGATGTACTTGGTCCACCGTTGAATGTTTACTTCTAAACCCAAATTGATGGTCAGGTAAAAGACGTTTCTGATCAATTATGGGGTGTAAGCGACCGAGTAATATCCGTTCAAAAACTTTTGAAATGATTGGAAGAAGTGAAATAGGCCTGTAAGATTTTATTTCATTCGGTGATTTTCCTGGTTTTAGAACCATAATCACTTCCGCGACTTTCCACTGTCTTGGTATGTATTCTAATCTGATTGCTGCATTTATAATAAAAAGAAGCTTAGTTAATGCTTTCCGAGGCAACATTTTAAGAAGTTCTCCTGTAATCAGGTCATAACCCGGAGCTTTTTTAGGCTTTAGTTTCTGTATTTCCCGTTTAAGCTCGGCAATACTTGCATATCTTACTATGTTATTATCGGTTGTACTCTCGAATATATTAATGTTTTCATTTTGCGCCGGACCATCAAATGGCTTAAATGTTTCCTCAAGATGTGAGGCAAAAACGTCAGCTTTTTCCTTATCGCTCTTTGCCCAAACGTCTTGAGTTACCCTAATGGGCGGCACAGCGATTTTTGGCCGTTTTATGACTCTAATTGCTTTCCAGAGCGAATAATTCGATTCCTTTCCAGCGGTTAGGCTTTGCAGATAAGTTTCTACTGAATGGTTTTTAAAGTATTTAATCGAATTTGATAGCAAATTACTCAACCGATTGAGATGTATTTTATCTTGCGGGGCACGAGTTTGGTGCCATCTTTTACGAGCTTTTCTTTTTTGTCTTACTAAATCTTGTATTTCACGGGGGTACTTAATTTTACTATAGCTCACTATTTTGTTCTGTTGAGGAGTATTATTCCATGCTGCTTTTTGGATGGTATTGATAAATGAGTCAACAGCGACTTCGAGTTCCAATGGGGTTCTAAGCGATACACCCAGTCGGATATTATTTTCAATATCGTTTTTGAAACCTTCCCAGTTGGTTTTCGCGTTTGTTAATCTGGGTGGTTTTTCATTTATAATCAGTGACTCGCTCATTGTTAAAATGACTGGAGAATGATCAGAGGAAAGATCAAAGCATTCTTCAACTTTGATTCGATTGGACGGCAGACCTTTTACAATGAAAAAATCGATCAAATCCGGTATTTTTCTAGCATCAGTTGGCCAGTAAGTTGGTTTTCCCGTAGAATGAAATTCGGTATTGTACTTTCTACCTATATCATAAAGCATCCTACCTTTCTGTGATATGCATCTAGATCCCCAGAATGTATGTTTTGCATTAAAGTCCCCTCCGATGACAAAACGTTGTCCAAGGGAATTAAGCAAGTTTTCAAAGTCAATTTTCTCAACCTTGCATCGTGGTGGGCAGTAAATAGACGATATCTTCAGAAAGGATTGTCTGCTTTTGACTTGTATAGAGCTAACTTGCATTGTTTCGATTTCTAGTTTAAGATCAATCGAATGTTCGATACACTCTTTTATATATAGTGAGGCTCCACCTCTAGCCTTATTCGATGGATGTAGAGCATGATAGTCGAGGTAACCTTTTATTTTTAAGTTCGAATTACTCTTTGCGTGAGTTTCGGATATTAAACAGATGTCTATATCTTTTTCCTGCATAAATAATTCAAGTTCTCCAAGTTTTTGCCAAAGGCCATTGGCATTCCACGTAAGAATTTTAAGCAATCTATTCATGTTAAAGGTGGGGTACTTCTATTGCGAATACTATTTTCGAGCTTAACGAGCCTGTCAAAAATAAGTTTATTCGTTTTGCTTTGTTCCTCAAGTTTTGAAAGAATAATCGAAAATACATTTGAAACTGGGTCAGGTGAGATATTTTTTTGGGCGTTATTGGATACTGTAGCTTGAGCATACGTTTGTACATTTGGTTTTGGATGTACAAGATCCGAACGGATATCTGATGGCCGCGTAGTTTGTGGACATTTAGGTTCTTCGATTATGGCCTGCTTTTTCTTCGACATATTTTTAATCGGAATTTTAGGCTGTTGCTTGTTTAAATTTAATTTCTGTGAATTAATACTATTAAATTTCTTCCGTCTTTTTTGCAACTCTTTAGCTACTTCGCAGCCGCGATAATTTGCCGGATGATTGCCTTTACAGTTAATGCAGATAGCAAGAGCTTTCTTATCTGACATACAATCTACCGTCAGGTGATTGCCGGCACATTTTACACACCGCGGTTCTTTTTGACAATAGCTTTGCGTATGATTGTATCCTTGGCAGCGCTTGCACTGGGGAACTAGTTTGGAATCCTTACGCATAGGCTCTATTTTTACAACAATATTAAGTATTGTTTTTATTTCATAAATTTTGTTCAAACTTTCTGTTTTATCGAAAGGGAGTATAAATAAAGGAAGGCCGCGTTTTATTACATTTCCTTCGCCATCTTTTTGCTTTTGGTCGCGTTTGACAATGTTAACGGCATCTATGACTTTATATTGCCTGTTTTTCAGATCATTTACAATGTCATCCTTTAAGCACGACGCATGTAACCCTCTAGCTACAACGCGTAAAGGCCTTTCAGATTTATTTTCAAAAGAATACCATTCTATTTTATCGATATTAAGCTTGCGAGATAATAGACGGTAACTTTCAGGGTCTTTAACGCAGACTTTCCATGTATTTTTTCTTAGCGAAGTTACTTGGTAGCCCGATAATGGCAACGATTTTAGCAAGGTATGCAACTTGTTAAAGTCGTCAATACCGATCACATTAATTGGCGGTGGGGGACGTTGTTTTAGCTGTTTCGCTTTGTTAATAATCTCTTTGTCGCGGTTTATTATTTCAGGAGAGGATACAGCTTTCCTCTTTTTAACTGGTCTTTTCTTTAAGATCCAGTCAGTTTCGCGACTGAGTTCTTCTTCATCCGTGTGGTATTCCGAATTCACGGGGCCGTTTGAACTTGTTTTTGGTATTTTAAATGAACTCTTCAGAGTCATATTTTCTTCCTTTAGATGGAGAATTTCTTTACGAAGCTCTTCGCAGAGCAGTTCGACATTGTTAAGCCTTGTTCGAAGAACGTCGTTTTCTTCCTTTAGGCTCTTATTTTTCACTGAGTCTCGTTTTTCGTGGGCTGACACTTCTGGTGTTGTCGAGCTCTTTGAGACACATATATTTTTTTGAGATCCTGATGTAGGTGACCTCGTTACCCTTGAACTTTTCCCGAAAGGGTTACACATTTGCAATAATTGGCTCTCCCCAGAATCCGTAGAGCCGACCTCCGTAGAGGGTGGATTTTCCAGTGAAACTGAATTGCCACCTGGGGTATTAAATCTTTTCGTTGTACTCATTGCATTTTTGTTGTTTGTATACGCTTTACACTCGGTATACGGGGAGTGGATTTTAGTCGCCTTCTACGACAGGCATGCCTTACCTCGGGTATATTCTGACCCCTAACCCGAAGGGGTAATCTCTAAAACATGCCGTGTGAATGCGACTTTGTAATCAATGAATAGGGTTTTTTTTCCGGAAGTGAAGTGTTGGTGTTTTGGATTTTCTTCATCTTAAACAACACAAATAGATGCCAATAAGGATGTTGTGAAGTATTACGCAAAACTTTGTGAGCGATGTTAAGTAGACTTATGCCATATGTTTGGCGCAGTTCAGATGACTCTCCTATTTTTTATCGGACATGCAGATTCTCTTCTTAAGGCATACTTTCATCCGACCAATTGTGGAAATTTAAATGTTTTCTAAAGAAAACGTAGACTCCCTCTTCCCTAAGAAAAAATAAAAGTTTTAAATAAAAAGGAATGGGTCTTACTTGAGGGGCCCTCTATACTAGCCTGTATTGTGTTCAAAGCAAGGCCTATATTTGTAGTTAAATTAATTACCATTCAATGTTACTAGACTTTCACTAACAAAGGTACAAAGAACAGCATGTCTTCTCATTACAGGAGCTATGCGCATCAGTCCTACCGTCGATTTGCAAAAAAGCTAAACCTTCCACCAATTGACCTTCAGATCAATGACATAGCAGCGAAAAGCGCAACACGTCTCATAGAAGCTGGAAACATGTTTATCAAACCCTTTGGTCATACTACAATATTGAAATTAGTAGCATACGAAAATGGGACATCTGGCTACACCAACCCATATCATGATTTTGACATTATTTACTCAATCAGAATACCAAGTAAAGACGAATGGACACCGATGGGTCTTAAATGAAAATAGGAGTGGGCTATGGGGTCTACTCCGATGAAATCGGGTTAACCACATCCCTTCGACTAGCAAACTCGTGCAGTGTATTGCAAGCAGAGATCCTAGCCATACTCGAGCTGCCGAAACGGATATAGTATTGAAAATATCACAAGAGGATACTTCCATATACGTAGATAGTCACTAGGCCATAAAAGCGCTGACATCCAACATCCAACATCCAACATGGTAAAATAACGAGTATAGTTGGACGCTGCCGCACAGAGCTAATGGTTCTATGTAACCAGAATAAAGTCCAAGTTATCAGTGTGCCAGAACGTACATAATAAAATTCCAGGGAATGAGAAAGCAGACGTGCTAGCCAGACTAGGATCGTCCAGCTGCATCTCCTTATGTGATAGTAGGGTTAGACCCACACTTGTTTTTAAAAAGCTGAAAATAACTAGACACACAAAATGAAACAATAGGTGGAAACACACAACAAAACACTTGTAAACACACCAAAGACCTAGAGCCGGAATTAAGCGGTAGCAAGGTAGCAAATAGAACAAGTGTATAACTCTGAATAGAGCTTCTATATCTATAGCGGTCAGAGTGATAACATGCCATAATCTGTTGGGTAAATACTCCCACAAAATCAAATTAACTGACACACATCCAAACGTCGAGAAGGACATGACTCACCTACTATGTCACTGCTCCGCGATCAATGACATCCGTAACAAACTCCTTATAGCTTCTACTGCGAGGACTTGACGGAACTAGTTACAATCCTTATAGCCAGATCCTCCCATTCTGCTGTAAATCGGGATGGAGCAAGTATGTCTTTGAAGCAGATGGAATTACAGTTTTATCACGATTCGATAGGTGGTTTTTCGAGACCTTGCACGGGTCTCAAAGCTTGGCGGTCTGAAAATCACGGATTTACCGCATTCAATTAAGAATACCACTCAAATGGCATAGTCCCCGACAGAATGGTGCTGTTCGTCCAAAAAGATGAGCTCCTGCACATTTTGGTACTCCAAACATCTTATTGAGAAATCTACTATCACTTTGTTTAACAAGGCACTGCATAATCCACATTATCCACTACACTGAGAAATACCGGTGGTACGTGTTATCCTTAAAAACGACAAGGACATGATAAACCATGCTCTCTAACAAACTAACACCTCTTATCAGATCCATTGCTCAAAACTTCAAAAAACTTTTTGTGAGGTACCGAATAATTGCTGCCATACCCTCTTTTCGGTTTAGAGCTTCACACAAATAGTTCGCCCATCCCTAATTACTCATTGTCATCGTATTGACAGAGAGTCAAGAGAACTTTCCAAATTAAAAGCTCACCTCAATGCCATCACCACTTCGTCCACATCCATTTGAAGGCATACACACAAAACCTATCAATTGGCCAAAGACTTAACAACCTCAATAAAAATCAACCTCCTAATCTCCACGTTTGGTGCACAAATAGTGGACGAACGCAAATATCTGGAAAAAGGACTCAACCAAGTGGCCACTGAAACCACAAGGAATAACTCAATCTTTTCGTTTGGTTGTTCACAACTCAGTTCTCAATTGAAAGGACCAACTTTGATTTGTTCTTTTGCAATTCGCCAAACGGTCATACAGCCCATGTGCATGGGCACTCCCAGAAGCGTTTTGGTTGTTGTTCTACTTCGTGTTTTTTTCTATCCTGTTCGTCCTTTTTTGTACGTTGAATTGGAAACTAGGTAACAACATGCAATGAATTTCAATGAGTGCCGAATGCAACTTTTAAGTTGTATGCGATTCTGTGAAATGCAATATCTCTCTGAGGATAGGTATATGTGGATGTCTGAGGCAGACATGGTAAAATCGTTTAAATCCGTCTTCCGATTTTTTTTTTTCATTGGTAAATAGATAAATCTCTACAATTGATGGTTGAAATTGAGGTTACACTGGGATGATTTCGGCTGTAGGACTTTTTTTTTGTACTAATACGACATTTGTGTGAATGGCGCCAATGCGGGGATTGTTGTGGGATTTAAGTGTCAATTTAAGGAGTGTTTGCAATCGGAAATTATTTGCACAATCATGGGTATTTCGGAACTTGAAAATGTTGTCAAAATTCGGTAAATCGAACAGTTTGTGAGATATGAACAAGTATGGGATTCGGATGGACCAATAATTGATTTTTTTTAATTTGCTTGTACGTGAAGCTTGTGGTGTTGGTATTTTATTTTTAATTTATTTGTTGGTGTGATGAGATGGTTGAATTATGTAGAACGAGGGCGAACTTTGATAAAATTTATTTTGGCAACTCCTTCTCGTTGTAGTTTTGACTACATATCACATTGCGATAGACAGGAAACACACATCCAGTATTTTGGATGTCCAAACATTCCGAGGGGATGACATTTTGACTCGGACCACTACCTTGGTTCAGTCATGGCAAGAATGCAACAACAAATGAGAAATACTGTAAAAAAAATGTAAGACTGCAATTGCATGAGATCGCCAAAGCTTCCGCAGAAATCGTGCCCCTTAATCTGCCCATTAATAACATATCACCATCATTTAAAGTCGAAGAAGAAACCCAATGATGTCAACAAGCGATAAGATCAGCCGCAAGAAACGATTAGTTTGATCAAGAATGGCCACATGCCTCAGTCAAGAGGCAAGATGAAGACAAGAACTGACAATAAGCTCTATAGGCAAAGAAGGAGGGAAGAACACCGATTTTCAGAAAGAAGAAAAAAAGCAAGAAAAGCACGAGATCGAGGATATAGGGAGGTGCCACCCCAGGAAAGATGTTAACAAGTTTTACCAAAGTATAAAACGTCAAAGCCAGGGATACAATGCGCAAACATAATCAAATCATATTGTCATATGTTCTGGAAGTAATGTAACAACTTCCCTTTAAAAACCTTAAACCCCCTTTGACTCGGAAGCGAATAGCTTCAAGCGTTTATCCAAAAGCTAAAGAGCTCTGTAGGACGTCAATAGGTGGGTATCAGGAGAGAGAAACACTCCGTTTGAGTTTCAGAATGAATTATTATTCCAAAAAGTATGCTCTTATATACTAAATTATTATCTATATTAATGTCTATGCATCGCATACTGAACACTACGCAATACACACAAAGATAGGATTTTAATCCCTTATCTTTTTTAGTAGCCGAAACAAGAATATTCTGTAACCCGACTAGATAATGCATTTAGTTGCATTTTATGGGCTACGATCCCATGGGTTATTGTACAAGATAAACCAAGTGGTTTATTCTTGTTGTGTGACATCTGTTTGCTATTAATGTTCAATTTACGAGGCGTTTATCAATACAAAGATAATAGGCGCTGGTGCATACACTTCACAATATAAACAAGGAAATATAGGTTAAGATACAGACGATGTTGAGGGCATGGAAGAACCACTTCTGAAGACTGTTAAACGAACAATCTCCCACTGTCAGGCAGAAGAAACCATTCAATATTGTCAACGATAGCGAAAACTACCAGCCACCCGACTTAAGTGAAGTGAGGGTAGCAATATCTACACTTAATCTTCATAAAGCTACCGGAAATGTCGGCCTTCCCGCTGAGCTTTAAAAAGCCAGCAGAGATGACTTGGTAACTAACATCTACCAACTCATAAGTCAAATCTGGTCGGCAGCAAAAATAATGTCAACACGAAAAGACTCACAACATCGACGAATTGGACAGAACGTCACCGTTGACATATATAAATTTTAGGTATTACGGGACATTGCCTACCTCGGCTCCGCTATTAATTCTGACAACAACATCTCGTCAAAAATTAATCGAAGAATGTCTCTTGCCAACCACTGTTTCTTCAGGTTAAGAAGGCAATTCAGTAATAAAGCCCTCACTCGCCCTCAATCCATGGTCGTTTTGAGCGAAGATGTCTTCGAAAAATATCCGGTCTCGTTCGTTGACGGCCTATCGAGGCGAAGATTCAATAACGAACTATACAGCTGTACCGAAGAAAGGCCTGGTCAAAAATCTTGGTATTGGACGTTTGAGATGGCTTGTACATATAGAGCGAATAGACAACAATACTCCGGGCTGCAGTCTTCGGTTCCCAGCCAGATTTCGGAACCAGTAGAGGAAGACTTTGAATTAATACTTACTTACTTAAGTGGCGCTACAGTCCGGAATGAACCTGGGCCTCAACCAACATGCCTCTCCAATTAGCCCGGTCCTTAGCTAACTGCCTCCAGTTGCGCACTCCAAGTTGGTTGAGGTCGGTTTCCACTTGTGCGCGCCACTTAAGGCGAGGTCTTCCTCTACTGCATCCGACGTCTGGCTGGGAATCGAAGACTCTGCGAGCCGGAGTATTGGTGTCCATTCGTTCTACATGTCCTAGCCATCTTAAACGTCCAATGCGAAGTTTTTTGACCAGGGGCATGTCGCTGTACAGCTCGTATAGTTCTTGGTTGAATCTTCGTCTCCATAGCCCGTCAACGCAAACGGGACCGAAGATTTTTCGAAGAATTTTCCTCTCGAATCTACCAAGGATTTCTTCATCCGCTTTTGATACGGTCCATGC
Organism: Rhingia campestris; assembly: GCA_932526625.1. Classification (NCBI taxonomy): domain Eukaryota; kingdom Metazoa; phylum Arthropoda; class Insecta; order Diptera; family Syrphidae; genus Rhingia; species Rhingia campestris. Next base: position 4,351,528 of record OW052184.1, read on the forward strand.
TTCAGCGCCGTAGATCAGGACTGGGATGATCAGGGTCTTATATAGGATCTCCTTAGTAGTTCGAGTGAGGGCTTTACTACTAAATTGCCTTCTTAGCCCGAAGAAACAGCGGTTGGCAAGAGTAATTCTTCGTTTAATTTCTGACGAGATGTTGTTGTCAGAGTTAATAGCGGAGCCGAGGTAGACAAAGTCCCGTACTACCTCAAAGTTATATCTGTCAATGGTGACGTTCTGTCCAATTCGTCGATGTTGTGAGTCCTTTCGTGATGACAGCATATACTTAGTCTTACCCTCATTTACTGCTAAACCCATTTTCGCCGCTTCCTTCTCTATACTAGCAAACGTGGCTATGACATCACGTTGAGTCCTACCAATGATGTCAATATCGTCAGCATATGCTAGTAGTTGCACCGACTTTTGGAAAATTGTGCCTCTGGTGTTGGCTTTGGAGTTTTGCATAATCCTCTCAAGAATCAGATTAAAGAAGTTACATGACAGCGCATTGCCTTGCCTAAATCCTTTTTTGGTATCGAATGTGTCGGTGAGGTCGTTTCCGACCCTGATGGAGCAGCGAGAATTCTCTATCGTCATCCTACACAAACGGACGAGTTTGGGCGGTATACCAAAACTAGACATGGCTCTGTATAGTTCGTCTCTATAAATGCTGTCGTATGCGGCTTTGAAATCGATGAATAGGTGGTGGGTATCGATTTGGACTTGTTGTCGTGTAGTCTATGTTTTCCGACAATACTTCTAAAGATGTCTTCTCTTCCTACCTTTGCGTTAAAATCTCCCAGCACGATTTTAACATCGTACTTGGGTTCGGTAGTCGCTCATAGGTTTTGTCAAGGAGCTCGTAGAAGCAATCCTTAGCTTTATCATCTTTTTCTTCCGTCGGAGCGTGAGCGCATATAAGGCTTATGTTGGCAAATTTGGCCTTGATGCGGATTGTTACTATGCGTTCGCTAATGTCTTGGAAACATAAGACTTCTTGCCTAAGTCTGGCACTTATAACAAATCCGCACCCGAATAGTCGCTGTTTCTGCTCACTATAACACGGTCCGTAGTATATGTCACAGTTTTTCATCCTCTTTTTGCCCGGCCCATCCCATCGTATTTCCTGGATGGCAGTAATGTCTGCTTTGTAGCAGTTTAGGGCTTCCGCTAGTTTTTCGCCTGCACCTCTCCTGTTTAATGTTCTCACATTCCAGGTGCAGATACGAACGTCGTTGTCCTTTTTTCGTTTAGTAGGGTCGTCAACAATAAAATCAGTCCTTTCCGAGGCTATTGGTTGCTTCGTAACCATATTTTTTTCTGTTGGTGGGTAGTTAACCCAAAGCACAACCCCCAACCTGGAGGGCCAGTTCCAATTTATTAGATACCCCTAGGGGCCATCAGTATCCACTACGGGATTGAGCGCTGCCGTTGGCCTTTCGGTTCATCCGCCACCATCTCTGTTCAAGGGGCTTGACTAACCCTTGAAATTCCTAGACAACCTGTTGTCCGAATATGTCAGAGCAGCTCATCTAGGTTCGCCTGGGACAGCAGGCCGGGTATTCATCCGTGCCATTCTCACCAGGGTGTTTATAGTGTTGCTGTTTTTCATCGTGTTGTCAACACTCGCGCTTATCGTTTAGCAAGTCAAATCTGGTTGGATGAGACGAGTTCCCGATGGTTACCACTTGGAGGTAAAAATTAGCACATTTGATGTGTAGTCAGAGTTACAACACTGGGCATTGCCAAGTTAACGCCAATCAGAGTCTACCTTCGTTCTACAACACCCAACCATCATAGCGCCACTGAGTTGGTAAAAATTGCCCTTAATATTTACCAACATTATTTTATGGAAAAGAATGCAACATGCCATTTATTATTATTAACTATACAATCCTTCGTTGTGTCAGTGACCTCTAGATCTCAAGAAGTATATTCATCGAGTAACCAATCTTCCAGTCCTGTTTGTAAGCATTTTCGCGACAACCCAAGAAATAAACTTTTACTCAAATCATAGATCACAGAACTTGAATAGTTCCCACATTCAGTCTATCCCTTCGCATTACCCCAACTGTTCTTTTTTTCACGTTCTCACATTCGCAAAATAAATAGTCCCTCCGCATACATAAAAGCCTAAAGTAAGTTATTCCACTCATAAGAACAAATTGCCGACTAAAATGTCCCATGAATTTCAAATGGAATTGTTCCGGCTTCCTACCCGAGTACGCGCCGCCCTACACAGTCGTTGCTCTTTTTCCGGGCAAAATTCCAGTGTACGCGAACATTTTTCCTCGGAAAGGATTGTTCTTCCACTCCCTGGCCGGAGATAAAGGCGAATGTGTGAGCGCAATTATGTGCCTCTGTGTGTGCGGTTGGTTACATACTCGTACACATCTCTTTAATCATATAAATGGGGTGGCATGCGGGTGATTCTGCACCACAAAAGTACGACAAACGACAACGCACCCACCACCAACACCAACCCACCCACGTGAACCTACCGCTTTTGTGTGCCATTACGATGATCCCGCTCTTGAGAGAATCCATCATATGAGATATGAGTCGAGAGTCCTCTGCAGTGCATATGGGGAGCGAATTTAGGACATGCTGGGACTGTGAAGTGAAATTGTTTGTACAATCAGACACGACAGAAATGCGAGGTAAATTACTCTTTCTCAAGTGTTTGGTTGCAGCAGGGAATGCAATGAGTGCACCGTCTCCCAGGAGTAATGAGAATTGTTAATTTTCCAACGCTCGTCATCGTCTTTAATCTAATTTCCCTTTATTCGAGTCTATTCTGGTTACACCAGTGTCGACGTTGAAGACGGCCGTCGTGATTATCGCAGCCCCACTTACGCCAGGATACTGAATTCGGATCTGGGTCTGGGTCTTTCATTCACTGCTGCAGCTTTCGTTGCTTTTGATAAAGAAAAGCAATTAAAAATTTTAAAATTGCTTTCAAAATACTTCATGCATCGTCATTTGCACCCGCACTGCTCCCTTTCTGCCGGTACCTACTGGAGATCCTTTAATTGTCAGAAGTTCTGTTAAGGCTCTCGCCTCTTACTGCCCCGGCATAGGAATGAACTTTCAACGATAGAGCGAGAGGGATAATACCTTAGATTTATTTGCAGCGTTCCCTTGTTTTCACCTAATGCAGTGTTAGCTGCGTTCTATATTTCATCTTATTCGCAATGGTAACCTAGATGAGCATCCAGTAGTCAGCTACTGTAAAAGGTTTTTTTTTTTGTTTTGTATTTCAAGTCGACCGATGGTGGCCCTACTTATAAATGCGTTACACATTCCACCGAACAGAGGAATGAAAGTTGCAAAATGTGAACGTTTTTTGCGGTCTTGCGGAGAAAAAGTTGTTTTCTCTTTACCAAGAAGGAACAAAAATAAAAGGAAAAAGGAAAAAGGAAATTCCAATATGTAGCTGGAGTAGGGAACATAAATATACCACAAACCCTTCCGTAGAATATAATTCTCAACATGGCCTTCGGGATGAAGGGTGTGATACAGAACTCTTGTTGGTCCCTTTAAAGCGTTAGAAATTCCGTTTTTCCTTTGATTTCCTTTCGATTTTGTTTTTTTTACGAGCATGTATCTCTTGAGGAATGGATGTCGAAATTACCCGCATAAATAGTCGACGTTTACACCTTGTACCTACTGAACTTTCTTGATTATGTAGATTGAATGTTGCTATTAAAATGGTGGTAAGGATACGAAATAGGAAGCTTTAACAATTTAAGATATAAATATTCATTTTAGAATTCAGTCAATGCCACACCCTTTGTGGAATAGTCTTGGATAGTCTTGAGTTAAGTTAGGTTAGGTTTTAGAGGCTGCTCGTGATGCGCTTACATAAGAATATCTAGGCGCATCTAGAGCTGCGTAGGGGTTGGTTTTTAGAGCTCCGGTAATTCATATGCTCGCTGATCTTTGAACTTTCCTCAGAAGATTTGGAGGCTGTTTCTAGAACCGACCACCATACTAACACACCATTCAAAAATCAAATGATGGACACGTCAGAAAGTGATATGCTGTATTTCTTTTACATGAGTATAGGGTACAGTGGCTTTTTAACGCGTTCATCAATATTCAATAACGCTTTCCATGCCAATTTCTTATCCAGGACCAGTCCCAGGTAGGTTGCTGATTCTGCGAACTTGAGATTAATGCCATTAGGTTTTCGAGGATCAACTTGCGGGACTTTCTATTTCCTACCGAAAAGGACTAATTCAGGGCTAGAGCCGCGGCCACTTATGTCGGCACATTAGAAAATTTTTCTAATTTGTAATAGTTCTAGTAGGGTTTTAAGGTACCTTCCTGATACAGCTGTTACCATAATCTGTATAGGGAATCACCTTGCAGCCTTTCCTATCTAAATTTACTCGTATCTCATTGAATACCAGATTTCAGAGAAGAGGAGACAGGACATACCCTTGCGGGTTGCCATAGCTTACAGATCTACATGCGGATGAGACGCCAAAATTTGTGTTGATAATTCTCCCAACGAACCATCGATATTCAATTCTTAAGGTGCCTTAGCTTTGACATCGTTAAAGGCTCTATCTATATCAAGAAAGGTATACTCGTTTGCTCTTAACGAGGTTTCGATGATGCATACGAGTGAACGAACCCACTTCTCTGCATGGGGAAGTATGCATAAGCATGCCACTTTTTATAAAACTAAAAACTAAATGATTGAATCCAACCTAAGTAGCGGTAATGTCATTATTTAAAATGCATGGGTTTGGGGAGCACTGCACCATCTGTTCTCAATCTTTAAATTCGAATCAGTAGCTTTTCAATTTGTCGGCGAATAGGTTGAATCCCCTCTCTGTTGTTGTTTCGACATTTAACGAATTTTTTCATTCCAACAATGCATAGCGCCACAGCTGCAATTGAAGCTACATGGGTTTTTCACGGTACAAAGTCAAATCACATTTTCAAATCGGCGGATTGTGCCACTCAAATTTTTGGAACATGTTTTAAAATGAAAAATTTATCTTGCATGAACATTTTCGCACCAGATGCAAAAAGGATTCTCAAAGCCGATTTATAGCATCGTAGATATGTGTCCATTTATACAGATGCTTCCAACCATGGTTTTGTGAAGATATTTCCTGTTCTGGTTCGATAAGAAAAAAACGTCATAAATAAATAGTATACAATGAACATTTCGTCATTTTTCTAAGGTATCTAAACCAATTAACGCACATCTTGTTGAATAAGATGGCATTCTGTCCAGGTTCCATTTCATTTGTCTTACAACAAATCTTGTAAAAAAAAAAAGACTTTTGCACTCTTTCTAGTCGCATTTGACAATTCGCATAGATTGGACACCTGACCATAGAACAATATTCATGTAAAGGACGTACTATAGACATATAAACAGACTTAAGGGCATATGGGTTAGGGAACTCAGCACTCGTTCGTTTCAGGAAACCAAGCATTGAATTCGCTTTAGCAACAACGTAATCGATGTGAAGTGAAAAAGCAAGTCTCGTGTCAAAGATCACACCAAGATCTTTAATTTCGGTTTTACGAGATATGCAGGTTCTGGATATTGTGTAGTCCATAAATCACAGGGACTAATATACGATACACAGAAAAAGAATGACATTTATTTATGTTTAAGGTCAGGTGATTAAGCTCACACCAACAAACAAGTTTGTTTAAATCGTTTTGAAGACTTTCACAACCATACATACTCTTAACACGCAAAAAGATCTTAAGGTCATCGGCATACATTTGGCAATTAGCATTACTAAGCAATGAGGGGATTTCATTAATAAAAACATTGAAGAGCATAGGCCCTAAATGGCTGCCTTGGGGGACACCAGATAAGACCTCAATGAGCCTAGATTGAGAACAACCAATTTTTACGTACTGCTTCCTATTGGAAAGGTAACAGAGTGGAGCCGAGGTAGAAAAAGTCCCGTACTACCTCAAAGTTATATCTGTCAATGGTGACGTTCTGTCCAATTCGTCGATGTTGTGAGTCCTTTCGTGATGACAGCATATACTTAGTCTTACCCTCATTTACTGCTAAACCCATTTTCGCCGCTTCCTTCTCTATACTAGCAAACGTGGCTATGACGTCACGTTGAGTCCTACCAATGATGTCAATATCGTCAGCGTATGCTAGTAGTTGCACCGACTTTTGGAAAATTATGCCTCTGGTGATGGCTTTGGAGTTTTGCACAATCCTCTCAAGAATCAGTTTAAAGAAGTCACATGACAGCGCATCGCCTTGCCTTAATCCTTTTTTGGTATCGAATGTGTCGGTGAGGTCGTTTCCGACCCTGATGGAGCAGCGAGAATTCTCTATCGTCATCCTACACAAACGGACGAGTCTGGGCGGTATACCAAAACTAGACATGGCTCTGTATAGTTCGTCTCTTTTTTTTTTTTTTTTTAATTCATTTTTATTTTTCTTTATCTTATAACTAACTTACATGCTAGACAAAAATTAATAAAAACTAGCCTACTTATCTACTAACTTAACTAACTTACTTGTCCTATGCGGAAACCCTAAATTAAATAATAACAACTTAAAACTAATGCCTTTCGGCCTAAAATCTAATTTAATTATTTTAACATATATTTATCTTTTTTCTTAACCAAGAAACATTTTTTTAAAAACTTGGTTTCATGTGTTTTTTTTTATTTTTATTTAAACTTACGTACTAATTAAAACTACTTATGAACTAACTAAAACTACTTAGAACTAATTACAACTACTTAAAAATAACTTAAAACTAGAACAGCCACAGCAAGCATTTTGTATTTTGTATTTTTTTTTGTGCCACCACGACTGTTTTTATTAACCTAACCTTAAGTGAAACCTTAGATATATGCAAGTCGGCCATACTTCAAAAAGTCAACTATCTTTAACTAAGCTTGCAGCCACCACAACAGGCTCTCCTGTTGCCACCTACTCCGACGGTCCCAATCGGACACACTCCTGCTGAACCGCAGGCGCTCTCCTCCGCCCTGAGCGACTACGTCTCGGTCGTACAGGAGCCGCCTATCCACAGTTCGTCGGAAGACGTGGTAGATTAGCGGAACCGCCGATCTGTCCTGTATCAGCCCTCGACTATCCAAAAATAGGAAAGCTTCAGGCGGAATAAAGCCGCTTAAACGCGCACTTTCAAAATATTCATCATTGGGGTAGAAGGCCCCAAAGATGAGACTATTGCTCGAGGACATCGCTCTTGCCGCGTGAAACCGAATGAGTTTCACCAGAAAATTGTCAATCCTGTTTATGTTGGCCCCGTTGTATAGGACCTGGTTGGAATAATATTTTGTGTAGTCAGATACTGGTGTTCTGTGAAGTCCAAGGCAGCTTCTCAAACACTGCCTCTCAAACACCCGTATCTTTTCCATTTGAGATGGGGCAACGTTGAACCACACCGGGCACCCATAGGCAATCATCGGTCTGATAAGAGACATGTAGCAAATCACCTTCACCCTGCTATCAAGACGGCTGCTATAAAACAATCGTCTTGTCAGGGCAAATGCTCCCCTAGCTCTCGCCAGAGCAGCATCTACATGTCTTCCGAAATATAGATACTGATCCAGCCAGATGCCAAGGTACTTTACTACACTTTTATTCGCCAGTGGATGTCCGTTTGCTCCAACGATCACCAGCTTGCGCCAGTTCTTTCTCGTATCCCTAGAGGCCTTAGACAACGGTGTCCTAAACAGGATAGTTTCCGATTTCTGAAAGTTGATTTTCAACTTCCAGTCATCACAATATCTCTGGATCTTATCGAAGTCCCGCTGCAAAAGAGTTCGGATGACCTCGACAGTAGGTGCTGATCTGTACGCGATAAGATCGTCCGCATACGCAATTGCCTGAGTTAGACTACCTATCATATCGCTGGTGTAAATGCTGAAGAGAATCGGCGAGTTCACCGCTCCCTGTTGCAGACCATTTTTAATGAAATATTCGGTGGTAGAAGTTACATTGCCACTTTTGACAACAAACGTTCTACCAGTCAACATTTCATGAAGCATATATGGTAGTGGTTTACTTATGCCAAGTCTGGTTAGCTTTAGATAGAGGCCCTCTAACCATACGGTGTCGAAAGCCTTCTCCAAATCAACCAGACATGCACCCGTGCACTGTTTTTTCGCTTTGTTCCATTGTATATCAGAGACGAGTTTGGAGGCGGCATGAATACAGTCATGTCCGGCCTTGAAACCAAACTGGTTCTCTGGTATAATATTGTTGTCCTCAGACCACTTGAACAGAGCCCGATTGAGAATCTTTTCGAATACCTTGCTGATACTCGGAAGGAGACTTATCGACCGGAAATTTGCCGGATTGGAGTTGTCCTTTCCCTTTTTCGGGAGAGGATGAACCACCGCCGTCTTCCAACGCACTGGATAATATGCATTATTCAGCGCGTTGTTGAACAGAGTGGCGTAAATGTCCACAGCTTCAGGGGGTAAGTGTCGCAGTACAATGTTGGATATACCATCGACTCCCGCTGACTTCTTTTTCTTTATGGAATCGAAGATGGTCTGGAGTTCCACCTTCGAAATTAACAGGGGATAGTTCGTCTCTATAAATGCTGTCGTATGCGGCTTTGAAATCGATGAATAGGTGGTGGGTATCGATTTGGACTTCTTGAGTTTTTTCCAGGATCTGCCGAAGTGTAAAAATTTGATCGGTTGTGGACTTTCCTGGCCTGAAACCACACTGATAAGGGCCAATCAGGTTGTTGGTAAACGGTTTCTAGCGTTCACATATTACGGCAGATAGGATCTTGTAGGCGATGTTGAGGAGACTTATGCCTCTGTAGTTGGCGCAGTTCAGAGGGTCTCCTTTTTTGTGGATAGGGCAAACGATGCTGAGGTTCCATTCTTCAGGCATATTTTTATCCGACCAGATTTGGCTTATGAGTTGGTGGATGTTACTTAACAAGTCATCTCCGCCGGCCTTATAGAGCTCAGCGGGAAGGCCGTCATTTCCGGCAGCCTTATTAAGCTTGAGTTTAGATATTGCTATCCTCACTTCACTCAGGTCGGGTGGTTGGCAGTTTTCGCTGTCGTTGCCAATATTGAATGGTTCGTTCTGCCTGACAGCGGAATGTTGTTCGTCATCGCCGTTTAACAGTCTGCAGAAGTGGTTCTTCCATATCCTAAGCATCGACTGTGTCTCAACTACAATATTTCCTTGTTCATCTCGACAGGATTCTGTTCGAGCCTTGTTTCCTTGGCTTTGACGTTTTACACTTTGGTAAAACTTGCAAACATCGTTCCTGGAGTGGCACCTCTCTATATCCTCGATCACGCGCTTTTCTTGCTCTTTTTTCTTCTTGCTGAAAAGCCGATGTTCTTCCCTTCTTCTTTGCCTATAGAGCTCAATGGCAGCTCTCGTCTTCACCTGCAGCTTAGCCTTGTAGGCCTCGTTCTTGGCTGCGAGCATCTGTCGGCATTCCTCATCAAACCAGGGGTTTTCTTGCTGGTGGGCGCGAGAAACCTAGCACATCAGTTGCGGCTGATCTAATGGCCTGTTGGCATCGTTGCCATTGCTCTTCGACATTCGATGCTGGTGGTATGGTGTTAATCGAGAGGTTAAGGGATACGCGTTGTGCGAAGGTCTTGGCGGTCTCTTGCGATTGCAGTCTTCCGACATTAAATTTTTTCACAGTATTTCTGGATTGTTGTGGCGTGGTCGATATCCGCATTCTTACCTTGGCTGCTACAAGGTAGTGATCCGAGTCAATGTTAGCTCCTCGGAATGTTCGGACATCCAAAATACTGGATGCGTGCCACTTATCTATCGCAATATGATCAATTTGGTAGACCGTTCGTTGATCTGGAGACCGCCATGTCCCCTTATGGATATCGAGGTGAGGAAACCGTGTGCATCGAGTGTATGCCAAATGATTTTAATTTTGTAATGAGGATATTATGGCATATTGTGTCAAAAGATTTTGTGAAGTCGGTGAAAATAACATCAACTTGATATCCTGACTCCACAGAGTCAAAGAGATATTTTGTAAAGAGTGTCAAGTTCGTTGATGTCGACCTACCAGAAACAATCCATGTTGTTGGAATGACATTTGTTCCTTTATTGAAAGGTAAGGTTTTTTTGTAACAATAGACTCAAACAATTTAGGAATAGCTCAATATTGCATATTTCATCGGAAAGCGGGGAGATATCAGTAAATTGTTGAAGAAAATCGCTACAGACTACGGATTGGAACGGAAAATCATTGCGCTCTGTGGTGACAATGCTAAAGTAAATTTAGGAGCAAAACGGGAGGAGGAGAAAACATACCGCCTTATTCATTAATATTCACTAAAACACATCTCAAAGGTTGTATAGTTGATGCATAAGTATTTATGCAGCCTTTATTCAGGGTCCCACAAATTCTTATTCATAAAATATTTCCCCACCCATAATAAATGGCCGATGTTGAATTTAAATAAAACACAAATTATTCAATATTAATAATAATATTGGTATGGTTCAATTATGCATGCAACAAAATATCGGCCAAATGGACGCCGCGATCTGGGCGGCACACCTCCATCCGGTGGTCCAAATTTTCGATGACGCTGAGGCATAATCGAGGTTCTATGCGTTAGTGTGCCGAATTATCTCATCATTTAGCTCTTCAATTGTTGCTGGCTTATCCACGTACACCTTTTCTTTCAAATAACCCCAAAGAAAGAAGTCCAACGGTGTCAAATCACATGATCATGGCTGCCAATTGATATCGCCACCGCGTGAGATAACACGGCCATTGAATTTGTCGATCTAAAGAGCCATTGTTTCGTTAGCTGTGTGGCAAGTGGCACCGTCCTGTTGAAACCACATATCGTCCACATCCATATCTTCCAATTCGGGCCATAAAAAGTTCGTTATCATCTAACGATAGCGAACACCATTCACAGTAACTGCCTGACCGGCCTCATTTTAGCAAAATACGGCCCGATGATGCCGCCAGCCCATAAACCGCACCAAACAGTCACTCTTTGTGGGTGCATTAGTTTTTCGATAATCACTTTTGGATTATCATCCGCCCAAATGCGGCAATTCTGCTTATTGACGAATCCACTGAGGTGAAAATATACCTCATCACTGAAGATGATTTTCTTCGAAAATTGATCATCCACTGTTGCCATTTCTTGCCACCATTCTAACCATTGACGATGCTTGAAATGGTCAAGAGGCTTTACTTCTTGAGTCAATTGCACCTTGTTAGCGTGTAAATGCAAGTCTTTATGCAAAATGTTTATCAACGACGAGCGTGAGAGGTGCAATTGTTGTGCACGACGACGAGCAGTGTTGCCGGAGATAAATATTATAAGGGAGTACTGCAGCCAAACAATGGGATTATTTTGAAAAAAATAGGAGTATAGACAATTTTTAGTCTTTAAAAATACGTGTTGTGCACATACGTACATCTTTGTATACTCTATCCCATAGGGGTATATTAGTCTTGTTTTAAGTTAAGTTTTTAACATTATATACCTTAAAGTATATCAGCTATCCATTCTTAGTCGATCTAGCAATGTCTCTCTGTCTGTCCGTCCGGTCGTTTGTGTATCAACGATTTTTGGCCCTTACATACCAGAATTTTGAGATAGAGTGTTGAAATTTAGTATATAGACTCTCTTTCCAACGAAGCAGAATAAACGTCTTTTCTGACCAAATCATAAGAAATTTAAAAAAAAAAGTGACTGAGCAAGAAATTTAGACTATTTCATCATCTATATTTCCTTCATATATAGTTTTTGATAAATGTTTGCCGGAGTTTTATTAAAAAAATGAGATTTTCACAAACAAAAATAACATTTCGTTGCCATATATCATTTTGATTCAGTTTTTGGGGGTGTTTTCCTATAAAAACCATTTGTGTAGCCTACCCAGCGTTGCCAGACGTCCCGATTTGGTGGGACGTCCCGATTTTTGGCCCAAAGTTAAATTTCCGCTCGGGACAGGCACAGTCCCGCTTTCAAGACATGTTCATTCCTCTCTTTCAAATATCATAGCAGATAGCAATCATGGCAACTATGAATGTTAATTGCGATAGGACGAAGAGTGAAGCAATAGTTTCTGAAGTATTGCCAAAATAATTTTGAAGGATGCAATCCAAAATTTTAAAGAATATTCATTCTATTTGATTTCTATGGATGCCACCAATATGTCTGCGATATTTTAGTTTCGAAAAAGGCATACAAAACAAATTATTGGATTTTTCAGATAGTAATGATGAAACAGCTTGCCAAATACCAAAGGTACTTTGTGAAACATTGGATAAACATAGCTTTAAATTATCGCAAGTAACTTCATATGAAGCTGACAATGCAAATGTAAACTTCGGTTCAACTAAAAGGATAAGTATTAGAAAAACATACTGACTTCTTATGCTCTTTGTGTCCCGCTTTGGACGTAAGAATCCCGCTATTATCAAAAGGTTTCAAAATCCCGCTTTGCCCGAAAAAAAATCTGGCAGCGCTGACCCTACCCCATAGCATATGCCATAGAAAAACATTTTTTTTTGTCTAACCATAAAAGATTTTTATAAATTGCCTGTTCAACCATCCCTAAAATAAATGACCCCAAAAAGTGTAAATATGTCTAAAACTGAATGGAGAAGAAATATAGAAAATGTCACATCTGATTAAGAAAGTTTATCTTATTTCTTGGTTCGACAAAAAAGGCCTTTATCTATGGGATCGTTTTTACAAATAGTTTACGAAAACGGCCCCAAATATAGTGGGTTAAAATGATGTATAGACGAAATGTTCATAGAATTACTTACGAACCTTTTTTTAAATTGTACCTAAAACCGTTGTTTACTAAAAACGACCGAAAAGGGGGGCCTACATATAAAAGATTTATATGTATGAATTATAGGTTTTTGTGATTTTCTAAATATGTTTTACAAAAACATTTTGAAAGTTCTTTACCGTTTGTCCAAAAACAACGCCTAAGGCCTAAAAATTGGTGATGGACAGACTAGGCTAGTTCGACTAGTCGAATCATATACTTTGAGGTATATTGTTAAACGAAAATGATAGTAAAGATCAATAAAGATAGACCCTTAAGTATTTAATGCGAAAACACATTTTGCAAGATTAAAAATAGAGCGTCATGTTTTTGAAACGAGACGGCATGCAGTTGAACGATGTAAAACCATTGGTTTAAAAATAAAAAGTGATCACAAGTGAATTTCAGTTTTATTAAATACAAAAATTATTAAATCAAAACAATTATACAGCTATGGGATAGGGAATAAACACACAAGAAAGAATGAAAATCACTTTTTGATGACAGTTTTGAATTTTAAATGAATTAAATTATTTTGGTTGTCATTCACCTATTCTTAAAAAAAATAGGAGTACGAATGTGAAAGGAGGAGTACGGGAGTGCGGAGGTGTTGAAAGTAGTACAATACTCCTATGGGAGTACTTTCGGCAACGCTGACGACGAGTTGAGGTAACGGCTTTTCAGCCACACTATCGTGAACAGCTGTACGAGCATGCCTATTATGGGTTAGAAGGAGCGGATTGCTGTGGGATGCAAGTTTTACCTTTACTTCCCTCCATCTGAGTCACAGTGGTCAATTACCACGAATTCAAGCTTCTAATTGAATGTTCTACCAGGGTTTATGTAGTGCGAGGGTTTGGCCGTTTTTTCTTTTTGCCGCTCCCCCTGATGTGTTCCACCAACCAGTGCCTTTTGGACGCGGTGTCTTCGATGGAGCTGGCGAACGTTGAAGATGTTCCTTGGCTCAACTCAAGGAAGACGCTTGTTTTGCCGTCCCATCTGCGGTCGGGATACTTTGGATTTGCTTATTAAGTGCCCGTTTATCACTCTAAGCAGGTTAGCAGGGTGTAGATGCTTGAATCTGGAGGATGGTTGGTCTGGTATTGATTTGGGGGACCATCTCATGTAAGCTTGAAGCCTTACAGTAGATTAAACCAGAAGGGTTCGCAGGTAGTGGGTCAACTAGATCCGAGCACCAAGTCGTACATAAAGTTGACACAGATGTCATAGAATAAGGGTGGTGGTGTATTATAGTGGTATGCCATACCTGGGCACACACGTACTACTTTTGGACCAGGTTTTTCCAATGTCGTTACGTTAGAAGAGGAGATCAATATGCTTGACCAGTGTGTGAGTTGGAGAAGTGGGTAAACCATTCTCGGTAGAGGCGGGACATCAATACGAGCTCAAAGTCGAAGAACTGGTTGATACTTTAAGGTCTGTAACGGGTGGGGGAGTATCACGGCATGACACTCGTCCAGGGTTTAGGTTAGGACTAGGCTTTAGAGCCATTGTCATTCCCCTTTTCACTAACACAGATGCGCAATTAGTATCCTTCGGAGTGGCTACATTTCTGCAGTTGCAGTTTGTTTACCAAAGTCATATTTGCCTTGGCTACAGCAATGCGTCGAGGAGCGTCTTTCCATTTTTATTTTGTGTTTTTATTATTTTCTTGTGGATTTTTGTGTGTGTGTTTTTTTGTGAATTCATTATTGGACCTGGCGGAAGAAAGTCGGTACACCTACACAGAGATCCGCATTGTGCAGGCAAGACAGGGCTAATCAGGAGGTTGCCTGGTATCCGGATATTGCGTAGGCAACTAAACATTTGATAGGGCCATCAGTCTGGTCGATTGTCATAACGGGTTAAACAACTTCATCCAGCCCTTTAATAATTTTTGGTTCGCGGGTGGTATTTTATATTTCTACCAGCCCTGCGAATATCCAGGCCGTATGGTTTACATACACGCAGGACCCCCTATATACAACTATACCTCACAGGGGCTCTTAAAAGGCAATATCGATTTGTCCAACCACGAGACATTACATTCTACACAGACATGCTCTTAGACTGGCTGTTGCCTGCAAAGATTTACGGAAGTTGGGTACTTCCGCGGCTTATTTAAAGCTCTCTAACAAACCAGACAAGCCAACCCAGTTAAACACTTCAACAAATCCCTGTCCTAAAACGGATTTTTAAAGACGTAAATGGACCTTGTCCCTCCTAGTGGTACCACAATTGACCTATCCATGGTCTTAGTGCATCATTTCACTTCAAACAAACAAAACCACTTACAATGGTTGCATCAAGTCTTGCTAGCTCAAAACTCAAGTCAAATCTTCTCTCAATCCATTAACTTGTCAAACACCAATTATATGTCGAACAAATGTTGAAAACTTTGACACAACTACCCCCCTCCCCGCCCGTTACATGAATGCGGTTCGGTTTGTTGAACAAACAATAAATATTGCATCAGAGTTTGTTTTTTGAAGTGGATTCTCAATTTTGAAATTGATGATTTGGGGCAAAACTAGTCAACTTTAGCAGAACCACTACACACCCTCCAGCCCACCCCGAGAGCACCGAACGCAGCGTAACTTTGTCGACTTCCTCGCAAGGAAATTGAGTTTGTTCATGATGTACAATTTGTATAACTATTGTCTTGCTCTGGCCTGGTTGCTCGAGTTAAAGTTGTCTGTACTCGTGTGTATCCTTTCGGCATCCTCTTGTATCATTTGCCTTTTGCCAGTCGAATATGAAATGAAAATCTGACAGCTTGCTTGGAAAATTAATAATAGTCCTCGATTCGTAGAAACTCATTTACTTTGTTCCTAGTTGTGCAAAAAGTTAACTCAAGTTGGCTGTTCGATGCATTGTTCATGTGTCTCTTGTGTCTCTACCCAGAGCAAAGGATGACTTTACAAAAGACTCCTTCAACAACCCACTGGGGGCCGCACGCCGCCTGAGAAACTTGGCCCGTATGTTTGTGCGAATATGAAATTAATGATGAAAGGACGACTTGCAATTGAAACCTCTCACCTCCTGATGGAGGAGTTGTTACGGCAGCCTTCACCACTTTTGACAAAACAAAATATAAAAACCAAAAATTGATCACGGAAAATTTATTCCGAAATATCTTTATTTGTCATATAATTCGCATCATTGAAAAATACTTAAAACAAATACCTACCCACATCCCATTCTTCTAACTACCTTACACGACTAATTTACCCGGCCCTCCCGCATGTTCCATTTCTCCTTTGTCATAACCACTACTTTCCCAATCCATCGTTTTGCCGTCGGCATTTCGCATTTCCAAATTCCACCCTATATGCATCCAAATATCCGTCTACCTGCGAATAAAAAAATTAATGTTTAATCCCACTAAACTTACTATAACACATCGGAGATTTCTAATTGTTAAAACTTTAGTTTACACAATTAGAACATCTTCTAATCCCCATGATTAACATTTTTTTTACTTACCAGCACACCTCTTAATAAATTTTCCTTGTTCCACGTCCCTCCCTCCACTTAAACATCACAACAGAACGTCACCAAAGAAACATTAAATTAATAAACGCGAATAAAAAAAATTGTAAACAAAGATTTACTTACATCCAATTCGATGTAACCGCGATTCCCTCTTTTCCGCCTGTAATAATGATATATGTGACGTTTGTTTACATTTTTTTTGTTTTATTGTCTCCCTTTGTGATCATATTCGCGAAAGATATTTCGGCGAATATGTAGGCTAATTTTTATGTAGGTATGTAGATATGTATGTGCAATTGAAATTAGGTGTACTTTTTGTAGGTTTGGTCGTCAATTCTTATTTATATACGTATATTATATTTTATATATTAATTTATTTGGTTATTTGTTAGACTTGGATGTTTATTTATTTTATTGATGTTAGATGTTACCATTATATATGTGGTACCTAATTTAAAATCCTTTATTGTGAACTTCCCCGATACTGGCACAGGCGAATTGACATGAGTTTTGGGAAGAGAGAGGAAGATATAGGTGACAATAATTAGATTGTGTTACAAGAGAACACCAATACAAACAATAAGGGAAACGAAATATAGACGACAGCTGTTAATATTAACTGTTGACAATCTGGTCAGTGCCCTTTTCACAAAAAAAAAAAATTTTGCGTATGAGAGCGGTTGATAATACCAGCTGATCATCGCCACGATTAAAGATTTTTTTTTCTCTTGTTAATATTGGCTACAGTGTAGCATAAAAATATAAATATCTCAAAATAATTTTTGGGTGAGTTTTTGTGTTCGAATTTAAACAGTGGGTTATATGTTTTAATCAACTGTAGGAATTTTTTTGGCGACGGTGTGTCAGTCTGACATTTTTTTTTTTGGGGAGCATCTCTAGTGAAGGTGAAGTTTTGGAGATTTTGTGCAGAGGTGAGTGTATCATTGTTTTTTTTTGGTAATCAATAATTAACCCCTCCATTTGTGTAGGTTCGAGGAAAGCAGAGTCTTCCGGAAAAATCGAGCCTCTGCTACCAATTTTGTGGGGATTAATCCAACCCGTTCTGACGGCCGCCATACGGTGTCGTCAGCAACAAAGGATCCGTCGGTGGATACTGCATGAGGCAACGCTCTATCCAGTTTCAGCGGTGAAAGTTTCCACCCCCCCCAAAATGTACCTTAAGTGAAACGACACAAAAAGCGAAGAAAAAGTGAAGTGAGATAGTGGGTGCACCGTCACCATTTTAAGACCCCAATCTCAACATTTTGAGACAGAAGAGCTTACAAAAGTGAATTAGTTTATTAAAGTAGATTAAGTTATTTTTTTCATTCTCTTTAGTTTTATGTAAATTTAGTTTTATATTTGAATTGTATCTACGGTTAGGAAAAGTGAATTTCTGTAGTTATTAAGTTGTGCGCGTAAACTGATATTGGGAAATATCCTCAGGAGTCTTCCTTCAGTGCTGCCGGCAGAACTTCGGGGGACGGAAGAAGGATACGTAAGTAATAGTTTCTAAGATATTTATGAATTTTTAATATTTTTTTTAACCACAGAAATCCCTTCATTTAGATTTACTTTGTTTTATTTTCTTTAAATGTTGATTTTAATATATATAATGCTTGTTCATTATTATTACTCAAAAGGTGAATTTTGTTATATGTGATGTGTGACTAAGTCAAAATTCGTTGGTGGTGTGTGGGCGGTGGGCGGGCCGTCCATTGGTGAATAGACTATGACTTAACATGACGAATAACAGACGACGACATCACGTGACAGAGACTTACATTTTTATAATTTTTAAGACGTTGTGACTGGGAGGTGATTAAGGGGCTATCTCTCATAAACGTGGCCAGAGGGATAGCCATAGGAAGTCTCTCGGGACTTGAAGGGTGGGAAGGCCAGCCTTTGCCAACAACAACCGGCATGTTTTGGAATCTAGGCGAATCTATACTGCTGATGAACATTGGAAACAAGTTTTCCTAGTCGTTTTTCAGTGGTATAGACATAGGTTTTGATCATTTTCTTTTCAGCTTTTCTTTAATCTATCCTTTTCCTTTTAAAGTCCTTATTTTCCGTCCGAGGTCGAAGTAAAGTAGTTTTCTTTATTCTCTTTTTTTTATTTTTCGTATCATCTGGCACGAGACAAAATGTTTGTTGAGCTGGGATGTTTTGGGGAAGGGGCAAGAACTACCCCCGTCCGACGAGTTAAGCCGAGCAATCGCAAGCGTGCCGAGCCCTCTTCTCCAGCATCGAAGTTGCCCCCGTGGCTTACCTAGACTCACAACAATGGCGCCCAACGTATTTATCCGGCTAAGAGGCCGAATTCTGACTCCAAGGGAACGATTTTCAATCTTAGAAGATCGTTGCCTTGGACTTAAAATAACCTCGCCGCGAATTTTTATTTTTTTATCTTTTTATTTTACTTTCCTATATTTTCTACCTGATCAAAAGCCGTTTATGCTGTCAATTTAAGAATAGACCGAAAGCGGCTGTCCGATCTCTGGGCTTAACGCTTAAAGATTTAGTGAGGTAGCTGGAAGTCTATTTTGAAATCGATAGCGGGCTGAAATGGATAGTCAAAACTGCTAGCTGCTGCCCAAGTGATTTTGGCTAAGGCCTTATCATTTGTGAGGCGTGAGTGGTTCGACTTGAAGTTTTGGCCGTGTTGAAGTATTTCCAAAAATATCTCAGCCAGCCTGGCCTTAGGTTAAACCAGAAGCCAGTGTGGTTGTGAGGTAAAGGTTATACTTCATACTTCGTCAAGATTCCAAAATGCCAGTCACAATCCAACGAGACTTAGGGACTAACGTCACTAACCAGTACAGGACAAACTATACAAATTCACCAAAGTGATTGGAAAACCTGTTGAACTGTTCACACACCACTACGAGCATATAAGTTATTTAAGCAAACCTAATAGAGCAATATTAATGAACACGTTTTATGTTGTCTTCGAAAATTAAATTTCTTAGAGGAAAACAATTATAAATTTGTTTGTATTGATTTTTTTTGTTCTTTATAAGATTTTAATTTTTCCTTGATTTTTTTTTTCAATTTCAACCCAATTTACTTAACCTTTTAATTTTCTTTATTTTATTTTACTTGGAATCAGTTTTCCTTTTGTTTATAAACTAAACCACTTTTGTAATTATAAGTTTAGATTTTGCTTCACTTTTCTGAATCTGCTTTCTCGTTGTCGTATACGTCGTAAAATGGGGGACTCCAAAAAGAATTCTGGGGAAGTTTTTAAGCACCCAATTTCTGGGATGCCTTTCACGTCCGCGATTAATGAGGGTTCTGAAAGAGGTAGCAGAGAGTTTGAAGGGGTTTCCGAAGACCTAGAAGCAACCGTGTTTTGGGAAAGTCCCAAAAGAACCCCCCGAAAAAGCAACCATACTAAACGACATATTAAAGACATTAACGACCAGAACTTTGAATACGAGACCTTGGACATAAAGGAGCAATTATCTAAAATTCGACGACAACCAAACAAACAACGACTAACATATGACGCATGTGACTGTGATCTGCCAAAACAAACACAAATAGAGGACAAAAAAATAACGTCGCGATTACATGAGGTAGTCTCTCTTGCGGTTCAGGAAAACCAAGCTAGGATTATGACAGCATTTGAGCTATCCATGAAGAGTTTGATGGTCAACGTTCAGGATAGCTTAAAGGCTGTCAACGACAAGATCAGTGGCTTGGAAGTTTCTTTAACGGCACAAAGAGACTCACCTTATGTCACTAACAGACCACAGGCAAGGACCATGGAAAACTCAATGACGCCTACTTTACCACCTATGGACAGGACAAGACTAGTAACTGACCAGGGATTTGTTAGGGACACAGGGAGAAGAAACGAAGTCCCAATACACAAATGGGGGGTTAATTTTGATGGCACCTCGAGCACTATGTCTGTCAAAAGCTTCATCTTTCGAGTTGAGACTCTCCAAAGAAGAAGTAAATTTACTGACTGTCACCTGTTCGACCACTTCCATTTCCTTCTTTCAGGGCCAGCTGAAAACTGGTACTGGCAGTTCCTTCAAGAGAACGATCACAATGATCAGCTGAACTATCCGGACCTTAAACAGGAACTTTTAACACAATTCGGACACAATAAACGAGACCATGAGATCCTAAGAGAAATCATGGACCGAAGACAACATCCCCAAGAGACATTTGACGACTTTTACAGTGACATCCGCTCCATGAACCTTGAAAGGACAAAAAGACTACACGAACTCGACTTATTGGACATACTGAGACAAAATCTTAAAGACGAAGTGGCAACACTGACATTCAGTTGCTCCATAAATAGTATACAGGACCTGAGAGAAGAATGTAGACGCGCGGAAAAACACTTATCCGCAAGAGAAACTAGACGACAGGTCTCTGATATTGACGAAAGGCTAGCGACACAGACAAGACACGAATTTAATGAAAACATAAAGGACGAGGAAATAAACTTTGCCATGTCGCAACCACCACGGACAGACACACAAACAATCTCTAAAAATACTGACCTTACGAATACAACTGACTTGAGCAACAACACCTACAAACAAAGAACCTACAGACAAGTACAAATACAACAACAAGAACAAAAAAGGGACCAGGAAACGCACCAAACGAACAATTCAAAACAATCGACGAGAAAATACAGAAAAATATTCAGGCTTAGGGAAAAATGTGCAATAACTAGACAGCGAAAGAGAGCCATCTTAACAACTGTGATATCAAACAATGACGATAACAGACCGTATGCAAAAGTAAGGATTGACGGTGAAGACATACTTGGTCTGTTAGATAGTAGGGCCTCTGTTAGTTGTCTAGGAAAAGGGGCTTTGCAATTAATAAATAAGCATAATTTAAACATGACCAAAATGACAACGAAGATAAAGACAACCGACGGAAACCAACCGATACTAGGACGTTTAATGACAACAGT
The DNA here is from genome assembly GCA_932526625.1 of Rhingia campestris. Lineage (NCBI taxonomy): Eukaryota > Metazoa > Arthropoda > Insecta > Diptera > Syrphidae > Rhingia > Rhingia campestris. The sequence goes on from OW052184.1 coordinate 4,372,773, forward strand.
CTCTTGGGGAAAGAAACGAAACAGATTGGAGCTTTTCGTGGTCCCAAGCTTAAAACGGCCATTATACTTAGGTGACGATTTCATTAGGTTGTTCAGGGACCAGAAGCAGACATGATACCTGACCTAGACACTATATATAAGTTGTGTTAAGTTATGTTTTAACTATGCTTTGTAGGTATAATAGTGATGATTTATTTATTTATTTATTTGTTGTATTCTTAATTGTAATTTAATATTTATCTATTTATTTATTAGTTTTAATGACATAACTGTGATATTAGATTAGTTAGTTTTAGGATATGTGCACTAATAGTAGTAGTTAACCACCGTGATTTATTCTGTGATACAATAGATCTCAACTGTTAAATCTAGTTAAGTTTAAGTTAGTACATAAGCATAGGTATGTTTATAATTGCCCGGTTAGCTATTGCGGTAGTACAAGAATTACCTCAGGGAGTGGGCCCTTACCACACGTTGGTCAAATAAAATAAACCGTGCCAGAATCAACAAATTTTTGTCAGCGTGTCGAAGGACTTTCCTTTTTTTTTACGAGTCCGGATAACTCACGACCACTCATTATCCGTTCTCGAGCCTGTTACGGCAGCCTTCACCACTTTTGACAAAACAAAATATAAAAACCAAAAATTGATCACGGAAAATTTATTCCGAAATATCTTTATTTGTCATATAATTCGCATCATTGAAAAATACTTAAAACAAATACCTACCCACATCCCATTCTTCTAACTACCTTACACGACTAATTTACCCGGCCCTCCCGCATGTTCCATTTCTCCTTTGTCATAACCACTACTTTCCCAATCCATCGTTTTGCCGTCGGCATTTCGCATTTCCAAATTCCACCCTATATGCATCCAAATATCCGTCTACCTGCGAATAAAAAAATTAATGTTTAATCCCACTAAACTTACTATAACACATCGGAGATTTCTAATTGTTAAAACTTTAGTTTACACAATTAGAACATCTTCTAATCCCCATGATTAACATTTTTTTTACTTACCAGCACACCTCTTAATAAATTTTCCTTGTTCCACGTCCCTCCCTCCACTTAAACATCACAACAGAACGTCACCAAAGAAACATTAAATTAATAAACGCGAATAAAAAAAATTGTAAACAAAGATTTACTTACATCCAATTCGATGTAACCGCGATTCCCTCTTTTCCGCCTGTAATAATGATATATGTGACGTTTGTTTACATTTTTTTTGTTTTATTGTCTCCCTTTGTGATCATATTCGCGAAAGATATTTCGGCGAATATGTAGGCTAATTTTTATGTAGGTATGTAGATATGTATGTGCAATTGAAATTAGGTGTACTTTTTGTAGGTTTGGTCGTCAATTCTTATTTATATACGTATATTATATTTTATATATTAATTTATTTGTTTATTTGTTAGACTTGGATGTTTATTTATTTTATTGATGTTAGATGTTACCATTATATATGTGGTACCTAATTTAAAATCCTTTATTGTGAACTTCCCCGATACTGGCACAGGCGAATTGACATGAGTTTTGGGAAGAGAGAGGAAGATATAGGTGACAATAATTAGATTGTGTTACAAGAGAACACCAATACAAACAATAAGGGAAACGAAATATAGACGACAGCTGTTAATATTAACTGTTGACAATCTGGTCAGTGCCCTTTTCACAAAAAAAAAAAATTTTGCGTATGAGAGCGGTTGATAATACCAGCTGATCATCGCCACGATTAAAGATTTTTTTTTCTCTTGTTAATATTGGCTACAGTGTAGCATAAAAATATAAATATCTCAAAATAATTTTTGGGTGAGTTTTTGTGTTCGAATTTAAACAGTGGGTTATATGTTTTAATCAACTGTAGGAATTTTTTTGGCGACGGTGTGTCAGTCTGACATTTTTTTTTTTGGGGAGCATCTCTAGTGAAGGTGAAGTTTTGGAGATTTTGTGCAGAGGTGAGTGTATCATTGTTTTTTTTGGTAATCAATAATTAACCCCTCCATTTGTGTAGGTTCGAGGAAAGCAGAGTCTTCCGGAAAAATCGAGCCTCTGCTACCAATTTTGTGGGGATTAATCCAACCCGTTCTGACGGCCGCCATACGGTGTCGTCAGCAACAAAGGATCCGTCGGTGGATACTGCATGAGGCAACGCTCTATCCAGTTTCAGCGGTGAAAGTTTCCACCCCCCCCAAAATGTACCTTAAGTGAAACGACACAAAAAGCGAAGAAAAAGTGAAGTGAGATAGTGGGTGCACCGTCACCATTTTAAGACCCCAATCTCAACATTTTGAGACAGAAGAGCTTACAAAAGTGAATTAGTTTATTAAAGTAGATTAAGTTATTTTTTTCATTCTCTTTAGTTTTATGTAAATTTAGTTTTATATTTGAATTGTATCTACGGTTAGGAAAAGTGAATTTCTGTAGTTATTAAGTTGTGCGCGTAAACTGATATTGGGAAATATCCTCAGGAGTCTTCCTTCAGTGCTGCCGGCAGAACTTCGGGGGACGGAAGAAGGATACGTAAGTAATAGTTTCTAAGATATTTATGAATTTTTAATATTTTTTTTAACCACAGAAATCCCTTCATTTAGATTTACTTTGTTTTATTTTCTTTAAATGTTGATTTTAATATATATAATGCTTGTTCATTATTATTACTCAAAAGGTGAATTTTGTTATATGTGATGTGTGACTAAGTCAAAATTCGTTGGTGGTGTGTGGGCGGTGGGCGGGCCGTCCATTGGTGAATAGACTATGACTTAACATGACGAATAACAGACGACGACATCACGTGACAGAGACTTACATTTTTATAATTTTTAAGACGTTGTGACTGGGAGGTGATTAAGGGGCTATCTCTCATAAACGTGGCCAGAGGGATAGCCATAGGAAGTCTCTCGGGACTTGAAGGGTGGGAAGGCCAGCCTTTGCCAACAACAACCGGCATGTTTTGGAATCTAGGCGAATCTATACTGCTGATGAACATTGGAAACAAGTTTTCCTAGTCGTTTTTCAGTGGTATAGACATAGGTTTTGATCATTTTCTTTTCAGCTTTTCTTTAATCTATCCTTTTCCTTTTAAAGTCCTTATTTTCCGTCCGAGGTCGAAGTAAAGTAGTTTTCTTTATTCTCTTTTTTTTATTTTTCGTATCATCTGGCACGAGACAAAATGTTTGTTGAGCTGGGATGTTTTGGGGAAGGGGCAAGAACTACCCCCGTCCGACGAGTTAAGCCGAGCAATCGCAAGCGTGCCGAGCCCTCTTCTCCAGCATCGAAGTTGCCCCCGTGGCTTACCTAGACTCACAACAGAGTTCTGTTGCGAAAGTTGCCTTATTCAATTGATTATGGCTACGATGGAGCTTTGATTAATCGCGCCGTGGGTCCTCGCATTTAGCACACCATATGTGCAAACTCCTGTGAACCTGTGAATACCCATTGAATACATTATCCAAATCGATGAAGATGAATATGGCGGTGGCAAAGGCAAAGACAAAAGCAAGAAGCCTTACAAACGACACGAGTCTCTGTGTGCAGATGGGAGGAAGGGAACATGGATAGTAATGTCGTAACATTGTCCTAGAACTCAAACCATGTCGAATGCGATTGTCAAACAGAAACGAAAGAATGGAGAAAATGAGAGTGTAACCCAAATTACAGCATCTGTACATGTCGGAGGGGAGCTCATAGGATTTTCTTGTGCACATCCTTGCTGCTGCCACTGAGACCGATCTTAATTTGGCGTGCCCTCGAAAGTTCAAGAAAATTGTGTTAGCATAGAGAGATGATGGCGAAAATAGGGGCAAGCAACATACACGCTTGTGTTCCGTGTGGCTCGGTCGTATCGCTCTGCGAACGGTAGAAGTTCATGGAAAAAGTTGAGCGAAGATTATGCTCTTCTTCCTTCTGTTTCGACAAGTAGTGCAGTTTCGAATGGTGAGGCGAGGACTTTTTTTTTCTTGTTGGTGGGCGGCGCGGCGGCAGGGGGTGGGTTCTTTGAATTTGTTGAATATTTTTATCTTCTATCCGGATGAGTGGGTGAGGGGTGCAGAGAGGATGAAACGAATTTTAGGAATTCTTGAAACTGAAATCTAATACATGTCCTTTAGTTGTAAATCGTTTAACTGGAACATTCCGAATGAATGGGAAAATATTCTTTTTCGTTGGTAAGCTGCCAAGTGTGAGCTTTTGATTTTATTCAGATGCGCCGTTATTTTTTGTTCTGTTGTCATCCACTTGCTATAGGATTTTTTATGGATTCTTGTACTTTGACACCAGTTTTGGGGAAACAAATTGTAAACTTGTAAAAGATGCATGCGGGTGGGGGATTCCCATACAAGTATGTGATGTGTTCCTGTTTCTGCTGGATTGAGTTTTGTTTCTCGGGGGATATCCGGCGTTAGAGTGAAGTTTGTGTGGACAGTATTGGCAGATGACTTAAGCGAAGACTACATTTCATTCGTAGGCAATTAAAAAATCGTATTCCCTATTTTGAATGCCTAACGGATAGAGACGATTCACGATTGATATATGACCTCGGATATGACAATCTAGTACAGTGGATTCGCCAACATCGGAGTAGTACGTGATAGTCATTTTAATATCTGGGTATGAAGTGTTCCTCCAACAGGCCGTTAGGAACAACTGCATGCTCTAACATGCTTTGCATACTCAAATAATGTGGTGCTCCGCATATTTAGGCAGCATCCTGCCGAATTAGTCGAAAAGGCAGTTTCCTAAAATCAGATGCAGATGAGAATTGGCGAGGAAATTTTATTTGCATACGAACGACAGATATGCTGGATGACGATATTATTTTTAAAGCTTTACATATTTGAAATGTGGTGTTTTGAAATGGCCAGAGAATCGTCAGATCGCTATATGAGAGTTGTAGTGTTCGCAATGAGTAAATAGGAAATCGCATTACTGTGTTATCGATGTAGTATCAGTGTATCATGGAGTATCAATGGTTGTTTAATGTTCACAAATTCAAATACTGTCATCACATTTTATGTCAGCTACTTAATGCAGTGTTATCCTGACTGCAAATGTATTGTATGTTAGAAGGGGCGGAATGCAGCTGACTATTTTGTTTTCGACACCAAGGTGGATAGAGTGGTTCTACTTTTCGGTGATATGTGTCATCAAATCGATAGTGAACCTGTTGCTTGGAAAACCGTATTGTTTTCGTGATTCAAGATATTTCATAAGCTGACGGCTTATCAGCGTATCCATGACCTTAGTGGCCTAATCGGCTGGACCGATTTTCTTCAAACTTCGTACTGACAGTTTTTTTATGGTCACAATTTGGAGCCGTTTTTTTTGTTTAGCCTTGATCGTTTTATTAACAATACTTCACATTTAATGGTTTAATATAACGATTTTAATTAAACTTAACATACACTATGAACATATTATAGATACCAAAAAACTGCACACTCATGTTTTTAGTGAAAATACAAATAAATTGCATTAAGGGCAAATAAGAAAAATCGAAATTTTCACGCAAACTATTTAGTTAAATTTTGAATTTTATTTTTCTAAGTTTTCGACTATTTTTTAACATAATTTTTAGATTTTGACATTAACTGAAAATCATCATAATTTACATGGACACCAATCTTCAAATCGAGCTCGAAGGTCAAAAAACATTTGATAACGAACAAATAACTTACCATATATGGAAGAAGTGTATAATTTTGTTGGAATACCAAGATGAAGTTTCGTTTTTATAAATATAAAAAATATATATTTACATTTTTAATTGATAACTTGAGACATTATTGAATTTTTTTATTATATGTATACTAGATTTATTTATATAACCGATCGGACAGTGAAAATGCGAATTTATTAAACAAATACTGGGGCATAACCATGTAATTCGATTCGAAATTTATTTGCGATTCTAACGGGTGATTTCTTAAGACTTAAGTTTTTTCAGATTGGCAGCACTGGTTAGTAATGGCGTCAAAACGTCATCTGTCCAAGTAAAAAGTTTTCAGTATACTCTGCCATTTAATCAAAGACTTACAAACGAGGAACGATTGAAAATTATTGAAATTGATTATCGAAATTCGTGGTCTGTGAAAAATGTTAAAATCCGCTGTTTTATGGAAAAATTGTGTTCAGCGATGAGCCTCATTTCTGGCTCAACGGATACGTAAATAAGTAAAATTGTCGCATCTGGAGTGATGAACAGCCACATACCACACAAGAATTGCCGATGCATCCCGAAAAGACGACATCATCGGTCCATTTTTCTTCAAAGACGACTGTGGAAGAAACGTTACCGTCAAGGGCGAACGATATCGAGTCATGCGATTTTTTTTTTGCCCCAGTTGGCTGCGTTGAACTTGGTTGACATGTGGTTTCATCAAGGCGGTGCAACCTGCCACACATCTCTTGAACCACTGGAAATGTTGAAGAATGAATTTGGTGAGCAGCTTATCTTTCGAAATGGCCCTGTGAGTTGGCCGCCAAGATCATGCGATTTAACGCCTCTTGATTATTTCTTGTGGGGTTGTGTAGAGTCGTCAGTCGATGTGGACAACCCGAAAACGATTGAAGCCTTACAGATTAACACTTAAATGGCAAAAGCCTATTTATTGAAAAAAAAAAAAATAAAGAAATTATATGTAGGTACTTAAATGGTTATTCAGTCGTTTTTTATGATTTAGTTAGAGTACATGAAAACGTTTTGATTTGTTTTTATAGAATCATCATTCATTCATTAAGTGACGCTACCATCCGGGATGAACCTGGGCCTCAACCAACATGCCTCTCCAATTAGCCCGGTCCTTAGGTAACTGCTTCCAGTTGCGCACTCCAAGTTGGTTGAGGTCGGTTTCTACTTGTACGCGCCACTTAAGGCGAGGTCTTCCTCTACTGCGTCCGACGTCTGGCTGGGAATCGAAGACTCTGCGAGCCGGAGTATTGGTGTCCATTCGTTCTACATGTCCTAGCCATCTTAAACGTCCAATGCGGAGTTTTTTGACCAGGGGCATGTCGCTGTACAGCTCGTATAGTTCGTGGTTGAATCTTCGTCTCCATAGCCCGTCAACGCAAACGGGACCGACGATTTTTCGAAGAATTTTTCTATCGAATCAACCAAGGATTTCTTCATCCGCTTTTGATACAGTCTATGCTTCAGCGCCATAGAGCAGGACTGGGATGATCAGTGTCTTATATAGGATCTCCTTAGTAGTTCGAGTAAGGGCTTTACTACTAAATTGCCTTCCTAGCCCGAAGAAACAGCGGTTGGCAAGAGTAATTCTTCGTTTAATTTCTGACGAAATGTTGTTTTCAGAGTTAATAGCGGAGCCGAGGTAGACAAAGTCCCGTACTACCTCAAAGTTACCTCAAAGTTATATCTGTCAATGGTGACGTTCTGTCCAATTCGTCGATGTTGTGTGTCCTTTCGTGTTGACAGCACATACTTAGTCTTACCCTCATTTACTGCTAAACCCATTTCTGCCGCTTCCTTCTCTATAATAGCAAACGTGGCTATGACATCACGTTGAGTCCTACCAATGATGTCAATAACGTCGGCGTATGCTAGTAGCTGCACCGATTTTTGGAGAATTGTACCTCTGGTGTTGGCTCGGGAATTTTGCACAATCCTCTCAAGAATCAAATTGAAAAATTCGCATGACAGCGCATCGCCTTTCCTAAATTCTTTTTTGGTATCGAATGTGTCGGTGAGGTCGTTTCCGACCCTGATGGTGCAGAGAGAATTCTCCATAGTCATCCTACACAAACGGACTAGTTTGGACGGTATGCCAAAACTAGCATGGCTCTGTATAGTTCGTCTCTATAAATGCTGTCGTATGCAGCTTTGAAATCGATAAATAGCTGGTGGGTATCGATTTGGACTTCTTGGGTTTTTTCGAGGATCTGCCGAAGTGTGAAAATTTGATCGATTGTGGACTTTCCTGGCCTAAAACCACACTGATAAGGGCCGATCAGGTTGTTGGTAAACGGTTTCAGGCGTTCACATATTACGGCAGATAGGATCTTGTAGGCGATGTTGAGTAGACTTATGCCTCTGTAGTAGGCGCAGTTCAGAGGGTCTCCTTTTTTGTGGATCGGGCAAACGATGCTGAGGTTCCATTCTTCAGGCATGCTTTCAACCGACCAGATTTGGCTAATGAGTTGGTGGATGTTGCTTACCAAGTCATCTCCGCCAGCTTTATAAAGCTCAGTGGGAGGCCGTCATTTCCGGCAGCCTTATTAAGCTTGAGTTTAGATATAGCTATCCTCACTTCACTTAGGTTGGCAGTTCTGTTTTTTTGTGGCGTGGTGGATATACGCATCCTTACTTTGGCTAAAACAAGGTAGTGGTCCGAGTCGATGTTGGCCCCTCGGAATGTTCGGACATCCAAAATACTGGATGCGTGCCTCTTGTCTATCGCAATGTGATCAATTTGGTGGACTGTTCGTTGATCTGGAGACCGCTATGTCCCCTTATGGATATCGAGGTGAGGAAACCGTGTGCTGGTTGTAGTGGCATTTCGCTCCGTAGCGAAGTCAATTAGCCTAAGTCCGTTACCAGACGTGTTGTCGTGTAGGCTATATTTTCCGACAGTACTGCTAAAGATGTCTTCTCTTCCTACGTTTGAGTTAAAATCTCCCAGCACGATTTTAACATCGTACATTGGGGTGCTCCTACAAAGCTTCCCAATTATATTATTTATAGAAATTTATTGCAAAATGGGTTTAGGAGTAAATGGAGGTAAGACTAAGTATATGCTGTCAACACAAAAGGGCACACAACATCGACGAATTGGACAGATAAAACTTTGAGGTAGTACGGGACTTTGTCTACCTCGGCTCCGCTATTAACTCTGACAACAACATCTCGTCAGAAATCAAACGAAGAATTACTCTTGCCAATCGCTGTTTCTTCGGGCTAAGAAGGCAATTTAGTAGTAAAGCCCTCACTCGAACTACTAAGGAGATCCTATATAAGACCCTGATTATCCTAGTCCTGCTCTACGGCGCTGAAGCATGGACCGTATCAAAAGCGGATGAAGAAATCCTTGGTCGATTCGAGAGATAAATTATTCGAAAAATCTTCGGTTCCGTTTACGTTGACGGGCTATGGAGACGAAGATTCAACCACGACCTATACGAGCTGTACAGCGGCATACTCCTAGTCAAAAAAACTCCGCATTGGACGTTTAAGATGGCTAGGACATGTAGAACGAATGGACACCAATACTCCAGCTCGCAGAGTCTTCGATTCCCAGCCAGACGTCGGACGCAGTAGAGGAAGACCTCGCCTTAAGTGGCGCGCACAAGTTGAAACCGACCTCAACCAACCTCATAAGCAATCGCTCAATATCGTCTGTGATTTGACGATATTTGAAGCAAATAAAGTGATATCGCCGACGACAAAAACAACTATTCTCTTACGTGATGCAAGATGTACCGTCGAAATGATATCGTCAAACGATAATCACATTACGGAATGAGGGCCCAAGGGTAGAATTACCATATCAGTTATCGAGTGAGTGAAATTTATGCTTTATCGAATGATCGAGTAATTATATTGGCATGATCGCATACGAAAGTTGTTTAATGTCAAATGTATTGTATGTAATGTAGCTATGTATTCAAATTTTAATTTTCTTGAAACATATTTCATAACTTAAGCTTCTTACAGTTTTATTAAAATGTTCAGAGTGAATAAGAGTGCATTCTTGTTCATAATGGTGAAAATTAAATAACTAAATGAAAATCGATTACTCGACACCACAAACCCTACCGTATGAAAATATACTCGATCTCTGATGACAGAATACCAAACTTCGATACTCGATACTGGAATCTCGTATGCGATCATACCAAATCAACATTTTTCAGTCACGTATGACTCGATAACTGATGTGGGAATTTGACTCCAGTTTTAAGTTAACGAGTAATCCGTTAACGGATGCGATGATACGACCCCTGGGTATGTATAATGTAGCGATTTTAAAACCCCATTTTTTTTAAGGGGATACGTTCACTTCTGGTGAGAATGTTGTTCACAGCATTAAAAATCTCAACTCAGGAAGTGGAAAAAGATCTTTGAAGGATCCGTATGTGCGATCTTGCCAATTGTAAATTCCTTCACCTCGCCGTAAATAAACAATATTGAAATAATAATATTTTATCGTTAAAAATGCGAGTTTAATTTAAAATTATCCATGGTATACACTTATGAAAAATAGTTTACACTCTATAATATGTATATGTAAAGAAAATTTTAATTTAAATATTATATATTAAATTGCATTGTCTTTTCCATTTAAGAATAAACCGTTTCATGCATTTTATTTCGCCCTTATTTTATTTAAATAAAAATGTAATATTAAAATATATTTTTATTTTTTCCTTTGTTGTTTTAAGAAATTTCTCTCTAATAATTTTCTTATAGTTATTTATTCAGTTTTTAACTAAAATAAAATCCTTGGCATTTTAAGCGATGGTTTTAGTAATTGCTTTTCTTGTCTAATTTTGTATGTCAATCATATTTTATATCTCGTCTCGTCACTGCAAAGTGCACCAAGGATTTGGGTGAGTTTTAACCGCCACTGTTAGGTTGTTCGTTCGGAGTCTTCTTGGACGCCTATTTCACTGCCATCTGCTGTTGCCTGAAATATTAGGGATTTAGCAAATCCACGAACCATAAGTGAGCACATTTGATACACCTACCTTTTTATTCGGACAGTCGGCAAATAAGTGGTCTTCGCTTTTGCACAAGTGACATCGCTTGGGTTGTGGTCCTAGCTGGCATTTCGATGCGATGTGATTGGCGAATTCGCCACAATTATAGCAGCGAACTCGACGGAATCGTTTCTTCGGCCTTGGTCGAAATGTACTCCCATTGCAATCGGCACCTTCACGACCTGACACTCTCGTCGCCTCTAGACCACGTTCGGTGAGCTGGCATTCAAATTCCACGTCTTCCTGCTCGCCTAGGGAACGAAAACCCGTCATCTGGATTACGCTCTATAAAAATACGAAGGAATACAGTAATTATATCCTTTTTTTGTAAAAAAAATACTTTGCTGCCTACCTGATGTACAAAGACTTCCTGTCCGCCGTCGTTGGGCGTAATGAAACCCCATCCCTTTGCAACATTGAACCATTTGCATTTGCCATAGCGAACTCCTTGGGTTTCCGATATGCTGATATCTATTTAGAATTAAAAGAGTTTATACAATACACATGCATGAGTTGATATTATAGTTGTCCTGGGAACGTATACAAAAAAAAATCAAAACAACCCTGCACCCTAAGATAAAGCAATGGGGATGTTGATGCGGACGAGAACAGGAAGATAAAGACGAAGAAGGGATCACTCAACTATGTAAGCAATGTCAGGCTTGGGACCTTTTGACCTGAGAATTGAAAATGCATTAAGGCGAGCGAAAACCTGATTGTTGGCATTGTCGAAGAATATGGGTTTCTGAAAGGCTTTTGATGTTGGAACTCAACTCGAAATGATCTGGCTACTTAGTGTTTGCATAATGAATTGGATTGTAATTTTGAATTAATTATTATGATTTTTTTTACAATGAAAATAAGGGTGGTTTCAAGGAATTGGTTATTGACTCACATTCAGAATAGTGCTCTTGATATAATTTGATAGGGTTAAAGGTGACAGAAGAAGTAGAGGACGGTTCGTTTCTTCTTATGTCCGGTGATGCTGTTTTTTCAAGAGAAGATCGATAGGTGCAATCATCATGAGTAAAGGATTTGCCGCCAATGAAGTAGTGTTTGGGAGGTCCAGAAATACCAGAATCATTATTGATACAGCTACCTCCAAAATGTTATTTCAAGGAACTGCAAAGGCGAAACACAGAACATGGCAAAAAGAGTTCCAAATCAGAAGAAGTGGAGGAGAAAATCGTGCATAGGAAAAAGTGAAAGGACGCAGTTTCCCAGAGTCCCGGCTTAAAGAAATTCCCCGACAAGGCAAATATCATGGAATTTTATAGAACAGCCAGCAGGGCTCAAAATTTAAACTCAGGCTTTACAAATTAGTTAGTCAATGACTCGCTGAGAAGTGTGTTGTTTCGAATAGCAATCAACAGCTTGTAATAACATCTTCTTGTGAGTCTATATTAGCCAAGGAGGATCTTTAGTGCTCGGCTCACGGGTTGTTCTTGCCCACCCATTCTACATCCTTGCTCTACAAACAATTATCTCGTGCAATATGTTTTTATTAAGAGAAAAAAAGAAGAATGTTAATCTACTTCGGACGGAAAAAGAAGATAAAGAAGTGAGATATAAGGAAAAAAACGCAAAAATCGATCACTAACCTATGCCACAACCACTGAAAAGGGTCAGGAATTTACCGCGATGCTAAAATTAGTAACCTAAGATAAACTTTAACTGCCATAAGAATAAAATAACCCCTAAAAATAAATCTTGTCTAACTCAAACCTAACCTAAAATACCCTACACACTATAAAAAGCATTCCCTATTATCAGGAATCCGAAAATATGCCCGAGGTTGATGGCAAAGTTTGAGCTGTTTGGGATTGTTTTTTAACACTTGGGGTGGGAAGTGTTAAAAAACAATCCCAAAGGCTATCTTTTTGGTCAAGTCTGTGATGAATAGCCCCTTAGGTTAGGTTAGAGTGACTGCCAGTGAGTTCGCCAGCTTTACCTTTTTTTTGGTCCATTGTGATACCACGTGGATATTGTCTATTCTTCTTGTTATCTGTGAGATTTCTTTCTGTTTGCTTCCTTTTTTGTCAAATCGCTGAGATTTTGAAAGTAGTAAGCTACAAGATGGAGCTTCCTTTTGTTTGATAGGACAGTGCAGTTACAAAGGAGATAAAGTAACGGGTCCGCCATCTAACGTTTTATTTTTCAACTAGGGCTTATTTCGTGAATGGTAACACTTAGCTCATGTCTGATTTGACAAATAATTAGTTTTATCCTTCCGCTGAACGAATATGGTTATGTATACGCTTGAACAACGCTGGGAAATATTGCGACATTACTTTGAAAATCATGGTAATGGTAATCGCGTACGGATTTTGGAGGAAGAAGAGAAGCACCGTCAGCTCCGTATGTTCGTTATCTTGTGAAAAAAGTGAAAGAAACTCATAGATAAACCAAAGCGTGAAAAGTCAAAAACGTACACCCGAGAATATTGCTGCTGTGGCAGAAAGTGTGCGTAAAGCGCCATCAACATCAATTCACCGTCGTTCTCAACAATTGAACATTTCTGAGACATCATTGAAACGAATTTTGCATAAAGACCTTGGTATGACGCCATACAAAGTCCAAATGGTTCAGGAGTTTAAGCCAACTGACCATCCAATGCGTTTTCGCTTCGTTAAGTTGGCCTGCGATCGACTTAGAGAAGATGCCGATTTTGCCAAAAAAAATCATCTTTTCAGTTGAAGCTCATTTTGATCTTGGCGGGTATGTAAACAAGCAAAATTGTCGCATTTGGGGAACAGAAAACCCGCACGCATACATTGAAAAGCCGATACACCCAAAACGAGTCACTGTTTGGTGCGGATTTTGGTCCAGATGCATAGTTGGGCCATTTTTCTTCGAAAATGAGCAAGGAGTGGCCGTTACAGCCAATGGCGTTCGTAATCGGGGCATGTTGAACGAATTTTTGTTCACAACAATTGAAGAGGAGGATATTGGCAACATTTTGTTTCAACAGGACGGCGCTACGTGCCACACAGCCGCCTTGTTTTTGAAGATCGCATTATCAGCCGCAGAGCTGATGTCGTTTGGCCACCTCGGAGCTGCGATCTGACACCGTTGGATTATTATTTGTGGGGTGCCGTAAAAAAATAAGTGTTCGGCCAACAAGCCAGAGACAATTGACGCTTTAAAGGACAATATTCGTGAAGCCATTGGTGAAATACAGCTGCACACAACCGATAATGTGCTAAAAATTAGACCCATCGAGTAGGGTCTGCATGGCCAGCCGAGGCAGCCATTTGAATGAAATTATTTTCCATTATTAACCGGAAGGATTGTACTTTCAAATAAAAAAAGAAATTTGCGAAAATATTCAGTAGTTTTTGTTCACAGCATTTTCAAAAAAAAAAGTTATTTGGCGGACCCTCTATTATTTCTTCTTCCTCTTCGTACATGTAGCTCCTACAGAAGTCGTTTGATTGGAGGCCTAGCCTTTCTGCGTGCCTACCTATTAAACTGTTTCCAGTGATGACACCTATGGTGGCGTCAATGTATGATCTATCGAGCGAAATCAGTCCCTTAGATCTACTCAAATCCAGATTTGGTAAAATTTGTTTGGTTATTTGACACCTAGTGCAAGACTCCGTCTGAGATTTGATTTGCTGTTAGGATGTTGCGCATTGCGCTAGTAAGCTTTTGCATGTAGCGATAGGAATAACTAGCGTACCCGTGTCGGGTACAACTGGTAATTTAGTCCCATCTCTGGCTAGTTCATCAGCCTTACAGTTCCCTGGAATGTCTTTATACCCAGGCACCCAGCATAGGTGAATGTTAAACTGCTTTGACATCTCAATCTCTTGCAGAGATGAGCGGCAATCCAGTGTTGTCTTTGAATTTGTTGAGACTGTTTCCAGGGATTTGGGAATTCTTAGCAGATATTACATATTACATTCTCTTTCAGTCAGGATAAGGCTTCTTTCATTGCCGTGAGTTCCGCGCTGCAATGATCAGGACGACGGAAAGGTTCGTTACTCTCCCATGACGATTTGTCTGGGATTGTGACCTGGATATCAACCTTTAACCTGGTAAGAGTGTAATCGGTGTTCCAGAAATATTTGTATGTTCATTTAGAATTTTCGAGGGCCAGTTTGTATTGTTGACCACTGTCGGATGGCTTTAAGACGTATGGCTGAGTTACCTGCCATTTGCTTGCTGAGGGTGTTGTACGGAGTGTTCCACTGATATACATACACGCAATTCTGTGCACCTTGGTTATTTTTATGCTGTTTATAGCTGTCTCTAGCGCTGTCCACCATATTACTTTTCCATAAAGAAGTATCGGTTTTATAACTGAGATATAGAGTCAGTGCCTGATACGAGGTTTCATCCCCCATTTTATGCCTATGGCTTTCTTACAGGAATAAAGCGCGACTGTCGCTATATTTACTCTTTTTGTTATGTCCAGCTTCCAGTTATGCTTCCTGTCCAAAATAAGTCTTCTTTAACGACTTTTAGATAATTGTGTAGGGTTGTTTCTACAGCTAATTTATTGATATGAATATCAATCAATATTTCTAGGGTTTTTAGAAAGAATGATGGTAAGGTGATCGGCTTCAGGTCGTCTTGGTTTGGGTATGATTTGGGTATGAATACTCTTTCACATCCCTCCAACCTTGGAAATGTAAATCAGCTCGATGCAGCAATTAACGATGGCTTCCAACCGTGGTATGATGAGATCCAAAGAGTGTTGTAGCTCGGCTGGTACTTACTTACTTACTTATCGGGCTCCCGACCCGTGAAGAGTCTCTGCCTGAGACAAATTTACTTTGCTTTTGCAGCTCGGCTGGTACAATACCAAATAGCCCCTTAAGATGGCAAGAAAATAAAAAAAAACCATTGCTTGGAAGTCTGCATGCACCAGATCATGAACCTAGTTTGGATGGACGAAAACATGGAAGCCGACTGAAATATTAGTTCTATATGACCTACTGATCAAAAAGAACGATATTCTAGCATTCTAGCTTCCGGTGGAACTGTAAACACTTTTTTGATCGAATTGATTTTGGCAAGGTAACGCTCGCAGAATGATATTGCACTTTCACTTGCTTCATCAGGAATTGCATCTACATTGTTGGAAGGCGGTCGAAATGCTCATTCAGTACTCAAGTTGCCATTAAATATGCATATCAATGAAAATCCATCGTGTAAAATTTCCAAGAACAGTGCGATGGCCAAAGTTTTGCAGCAAAGCAGACTGATCGTTTGGGATTGTCGTACAGTGGCGCATAAAAAGTCTTTGGAGGGATTAGACAAAAATATTCAAGGTTTACGAAACAATCCTAGATGGTTTGGTGGTGCGATAATTCTGTTGGCAGGTGATTTTCGGCATACATTGCGCCAGTGATCCCACGGTCACCGCCAGTCGATGAACTAAGTGCATGTTTGAAGTCGTCCGTTTTGTGAAAACACTTCAAGAAACTCAAAATGACTACGAACATGTGTATCGATTTGCAGAACGACCAATCTTCAAGAAGATTGGGGCTGCTGTATTCAATTTCCCGTCGCTTTCTGTCAGCTTACCGAATCAAAATCCGAACTCATCCGAAAGGTGACCAAAATTACAAAATCATGATTGGTTGAGCGAAAAACATTGATGTCGAAGAATTGAATTTTAAGATTCTAGGTGAAATTGGTCGCGAACTGGTGACGTACAAATCGATGGATTCCGTTACTTCCCAAGATGATATCGGCAACTACCAACCGCTGAAATTACCCAGGTGACCACCTCACAATCTCCAACTGAAAGTCGTCGGATCGGTAATCATAATGTTACGAAGTATCAACCAAACACGTCTTTGTAATGGCACTCGACTTGCGGTAAAAAACCTAATGAACAACGTTATCGAAGCAACAATACTTAGAGGGAAGTACAAAGGAGATTACGTTTTATACCACGAATCCCAATGGTTCCGACTGTCTTGCCATTCCATTTTAATGGCGAAACGCTTGCAGTCGCAATGACAATTAACAAAGTTCAGGGGCAGTCATTGCGTGTTTGCGGCATTCAAATTGAAAATCCATGCTTCTCGCATAATTGGTTGCCTGAATATACGAATTAGACAGAACGTCACCATTGACAGATATAACTTTGAGTTTGGGCGGTATACCAAAACTAGACATGGCTCTGTATAGTTCGTCTTTATAAATGCTGTCGTATGCGGCTTTGAATCGATAAATAGGTAGTGAGTATCGATTTGAACTTCTTGGGTTTTTTCCAGGATCTGCCGAATTATGAAAATTTGATCGGTGGACTTTCCTGGCCTAAAAACGCACTGATAAGGCCGATGGTTCGTTCTGCCTGACAGCGGAATGTTGTTTGTCATCGCCGTTTAACAGTCTGCAGAAGTGGTTCTTCCATATCCTCAGCATCGACTGTGTCTTAACTACAATATTTCCTTGTTCCTCTTGACAGGATTCTGTTCGAGCTGTATCCTTTGCTTTGACGTTTTACACTTTGGTAAAAACTTGCGAACATCGTTCCTGGAGTGGCACCTCTCTATATCCTCGATCACGCGCTTTTCTTGCTCATTTTTCTTCTTCCGAAAAAGCCGGTGTTCTTCCCTTCTTCTCTGCCTATAGAGCTCAATGGCAGCTTTCGTCTTCACCTGCAGCTTAGCCTTGTAGACCTCGTTATTGGATGCGAGCATCTGTCGGCATTCTTCATCAAACCAGGGGTTTCTTGCTTGTCTTTCGTAATGTGATCAATTTGATTGACTGTTTGTTGATCTGGAAGCCGCCATGTCCCCTTATGTGCTGGCTATAGTGGCATTTCGTTCCGTTGCGAAGTCAATTAGCCTAAGTCCATTACCAGGCGTGTTGTCGTGTAGGTTATATTCTCCGAAAATAGTGGTAAAGAGGTCTTCTCTTCCTACCTTCGCGTTAAAATCTCCCAGCACGATTTTAACATCGTACTTTGGTAGTAGCTCATCGGTTTTATCAAGGAGCTCGTAGAAGCAATCCGTAGTTATATCATCTTTATCCTCCGTCGGAACGTGAGTGCATATAAGGCTCCGTCGGAACGTGAGTGCATATAAGGCTTATGTTGGAGAATTTGGCCTTGATGCGGATTGCTACAATGCGTTCGCTAATGTCTTGGAAACATAAGACTTCTTGCCTAAGTCTGGCACTTATAACAAATGCGCATCTGAATAGTCGCTGTTTCTGTTCACTATAACACGGTCCATAGTAGATATCACAGTTTTCATCCTCTTTTTGCCCGGCCCATGCCATAGTATTTCCTGGATGGCAGTAATGTCTGTTTTGTAGCAGATTAGTGCTTCAGCTAATTGTTCGCCTGCATCTCTCCTGTTTAATGTTCTCACATTCCAGGTGCAGATAGAAACGTCGTTGTCCTTTTTCCGTTTAGCAGGGCCGTCAACAATAATATCAGTCCTTTCCGAGGCTATTGGTTGCTTCGTAACAATGGTTTTTTCCATGGGTGGGTAGTTAACCCAAAATACAACCCCCAACCTAGATGGCAAGTTCCAATTTATAAGATATCCGTTTACCTTTCGGTTCATTCGCCACCATCTATTTTCAAAGGGCCTGACTTACCCTTGATAACCTCTTGTCCGAATATGTCGAAGCAGCTCATCTAGGTTCGCCTGGGACGGCAGACCGGGTAATCATTCCGCGCCATATATGTAAAATCTCCTGTTTAAGTCGATAAACCCGAAACGATTAAGTCTTTGGAAGCCAACATTACTAGTGGAATTCGTCGAATACCGACCGATATGCCTGAAGGAGTAGTCTAAATTGGACCCAGAGAATGGACCATTTATGCAGCATTTGAAGGAAATTATCCATGAACAATAAATGGTATAAACCAAACTAACACCTCTAATACAGATCTATTAAATGCCATAAAGCGTTAAATTTGAAAAAAAAAATTATATAGACCAAATCAATCCTTGAGTTGTTCTCTAATTTCATTGAGAGATACCACACTAAAAAGTGTTAATACGAAACCACTTAACACCTTCACGTTCCAACATCCAAAAACATTCTGACTCAACAAACTCTCACGAAATTCTGTTTTTCTCTGACACAAAAAGGCGGAGCAGAATGATCAAACATTCTAACACAATAAATAAAAACAACAACCCACACCAGCGGGAAGATAAAAATGAAGAAAAAGCGAATTTCAAGTGATAACGGTAGTTGTGACATATCAAAGATATCTTTAGAATATCCGAAAACCAAAGGATAGGCGATAGTCCCCTTAATGAACGAGATGTACACGCAACCGAACTCCCCCCCCCCCAAAAGACAACAACGCGTACAATATGCGAGACGATAGCTAACCATGATAAAGTGAAGTTCGTGCGTGTGTTGTGTACTCTTCACAGATACCCCAAAATACTCCTACAAATCCTACAAATCATTGTAAACTCCAATTGCCATTCATAAAAATAATTCCTTCTTGTGTGAGTACAGATATCGTTGTTGTGTGGGGGGACTAGTAAAAGACGTCTAACATGTGCCATCACTCGTCAGTGCTCCAGAGGTTCCAATAGGTCGTCAGATGAAGCAGAAGGGAAACTTTTGTTTTGTTTTTTCCTGGGAATTTTTCTTCCATAATAGTTAATTGGGATTGGGATTTTTTTTTTCCAAAATAGCATTTCTTCACATAGCGAATGTGTTGATGGATTTTTTTCAAATATTCAGAACGGTGGTATGCTAATATTGGTTGCGATCCATCATGTAATGGGAAAATGGGAAAAATATATCTGAAACTGTCTTAATTACCTTACACTTGAGTTGTTTATGACAAAAGGAAAGCATAACACAGTCTTGTAAGTCCTTTATCTATATCTTGAGAATTTCATTTTTTTGCGTTTCAAAAAATCCGGTTTCGTACAGATTATGGTAGCTTACATGACCACTTTTGTAATGTTACATAAAATATTGCTTTCAGAGGAAGACGATGAACTGAATGTAGCTTGGGGTTGGTTGTTTGCATGGAAAACTTTCTCACAAGATTTAAGGGATAAAGAACCAGTACATTGAAAAGTAATATGTGCCAAGATGGATTTGTAACTATATTTCAGTTGCTAATGTAGAGTGATTGCATTTTCTGATCAGATTTGACCTTTTCTTCTTAAATTATCTTCATCGACCTGAAAACATATTTTAACAAATCTTATGTGGAATTATGCTTATTATGTGTAAGGATCAAGGTGTGTTCTTGATGACTGGCCGTTGTTCTTGAAAGTGTGGAACTTAAAAAATATCTGTTTCTATGTCATTCATAAGTGACTTAAACGAGAAACATTCCCAATAACACAATCGTTCTGAACATCGCTGCTTTCTGAAGAACGAAATTATTTGTGATTAAGTAATACTAACGACAATAACAACGCAAGTAAAATGTGGAGGATTTCTGTAAATCATAATTTGTTTAGGTGGAACTCAACCATATGTCCGTATGGGCCTATCTATTCGACAAACTTCATTTCGCAAATCTTACTTCGCATTTATCAAAATGAATTTTGTTTACCTCGCAATATTTATTTCGCAAATTTCCATTCGGTCTTTGATTCATCTTGCAATTTGATCATTTCGCAATGCTTCTCCCGCGCATTTGCATTTCGCTTATGATTAGACAGCAATTTGTTGTTTTGAAAGAATTTGTTTTGCTAACTGTTAATTCCCGTCATTTTACGTCGTCTTTTATGTAATTGGCAAAATAACACTTGGCAATCATTCGTTTTGCAAACGCCGCCGGCCGTGGTTAAAATTGAGATTTCGGAAAATGAATAGTCCGCAAAACGTTTGTTTCTTGTTTAAATCAATAAGAAACAAGGATAAGCTTAGTGTTGAAGGTTTTTCTTACGACTTTGAGTACATAAACAAAGAAAAAAACTACGCTTGGTGTTGTGAACTCAGAAAAAATATTCATTATATGTGCAAAGGCCGTTTGGTTACCAACGAAAATAATGGAGTGCATAAAGTAATAACTAAAAGCAATGAACACAACCACGAGCCTTCTGCTACTCGGAAACCTGTGGCGGATGTGTTGTTCGAGATTAAGACGCGCGCTAAATGTGGTGAAATCGTGAAAAGTGGCAAGGTATTGCAAGATACAATTGCCTCATGCAGCCATGAAATTGCTGTAAATCTACCTGGAAGGTCAGCTATGTTGCAGCAGTTAATACTTGTGCGAAAAAAGACACTTAGTTTACTGGTAGAACCCACAACATTGAACTTTGTTATACCAAATGATATAAAATATTTAGGCGGAGAACTTTTTATTGTTGAAGATGTAAAGATAGAAGAGGGACATATTGTTATAATGACAAAAACAGAAAACTTAAGACACATGGAACAAAGTCAATTTTGGATGATGGACGGTACATTTAAGATTGTTCCGTCTGTATTTTACCAACTTTATACCATCCACTGCGACGTCGACTCAAGTTTAAAAGCATATCCAATGGTCTACGTACTTATGTCGGGCAAAACTGACTGAACATAAGTACTGAACCGCTTGTTGTAGAAGAGAACGATTTTTATATGTTAAGCTCTCATTAATATATACCACACTAGTTGATGTTGAGTTTGGCAAAACGTCTTTTAATAAAAGAGATTTTTTACTTGAATTACGAAAATGGGAGGTAGCCTTAAGTATTAAATTTCTGTCTTGTGGCGAGTGAAATTTAATAATAATAGGTGCATTATCCGGTCGCGGGTGTTTGGGGCGAAAAATGTCTTTTACGGTAGGAACATTACAGTTGATGGTATTGCATAGGTGATTAAAATAAACATTCAGATTTTCGTTTGGTAGTACTGGTACCCCAAACAAAACAGCATCAGCGGCAAGCTCCTTACGTTCCATTAGATCGAGTCGTTGTTGTAGTGCATTTACTTCTGTATTTACAATAGGCAATTGATTTTTACCTTCTTAGACAAGATCGACTCAAGCTGAGATGTTATTTAATTGTTGTTGGAGAACATCAAAGCGCTCGGTCCATACTCTTTCCAGTGTGTCCATTTTAGCTGAGAGATCGTTACGGATGCCAGTGATCTCTGTTCTTAGCATACCGTAGAATTTGTCCAGGCGCTCTTCAAGCAGAGCCACAGTTAAAATTCGTGGACTTGGACTAGAAGTCGGGGTGAGGCATGGAGTACTCGGTTTAGGTCTCTTATTGTACATATTTTGTGCATTCGACATAATTTAAACAGGAGTTGATAGATTGAGAGCGAAGCACAAGAAAACAAAAATGTCTATAGAAGTTACCGAAACTATTTTATGAGTTAACTATTATAGATTCGATTAATTAAATGTTAAAAGGGTTAACTGGGCAAGTATGTTATATGGGCTATATTATTTGATTCTTGGAATTGCAATTGGTCAATGATCAACTCGAGAAATTAAATGTTTAGCCGGACGACTTAGCTATACGTGTTATTCGCACTTACACATAACTGACGATGCGTTGTTTAGGAGTCTGAGTGAGTATGCGTCAAGGCAGGGCATACGCTTGAATCCGAAAGTATGCATCCTGGACTTCGAAAAAGCACCAATAAATAGTATTAGGCACTGTTTTGAGGATTGTGTGGCCAAAGGATGCAGTTTTCATTTATTTCAATCAATCTATCTACATGTCCAAAAATCTGGCTTGCAGACAAAGTACGGCTCTGATCCGGAGTTTTCGATGAAAATTCGGCAGATAGGCGCATTATCATTTTTGTCACCCGATCGCATTCCTTTCGCCTTTAACAAATTAAAGGAAGTTATGCCCATTGAGACAAAAACGATTATGGACTTGTTTGGGGAGTACTACGTTTTTGGTAAAAATGGAAATCCTGCAAGTTACCTACCAACATTTTGGAGTATTTCATATCAGTTTGGTATGAAAATGCCCACTACTCAAAACTATGCGGAGTCCTTTCATATGCATATGAACTCAGTAGTAGGGACTGCAAATATAGGATTCTATAAATTAGTAGGTGAAATAAAAAAAGAGACAAGAAACGTAGAAGTGGCAATTGAAAAAGTAAGCAGGGGTGATGATATTCCACAAAAGAAAAGAAAATTTTTGGACAAAGACAGCAGAATAAGAAGTATTTTAGAAAAAAAAGATGACTATTCTGATCTTGGCTTATTAAAAGCACTTGCCTCCAATATAAAATTATATTAATTCTTATAAATTATTCATTTAATGTAAATATGAATATTGTTTATCGATTTTTGTTAATAAATTTAAATTTAATTCTGAATTAAAACAAAAAATAAGTTTGACAATTTTTAATTCATAAAAGATACAACAAAAAATTGTTTTCATTGTCATCGAATGGACATCGAAAACTGTGTGATGGTCATAATCTAGACATTCAGACATTGAATACACAGCTTCTCTAACTCGGCATTCCTCTAAAGTTTGTCAACACAAACGTAACAGATCCTTATACCCTATCCCACAAGGGATTTAGTCGATTTAGTCATATCAGTACGTCCGTACGTCACCAATTTGGGGCGTTAAATTTTGAAATTTAGTACAAATATACTTGTTGGTCAAATGGTAGGCAATGCGATTATTTATGTAACCTTGAGTTTTCACCTAGCTGATACCTACCACTTTCAACTCTGAGCCTTCACGTGGCGTCCGCTGGGGTCATAGTACCTTGATAGTATATACCTTATAGAAAGGGTCTCAACCACTGTGTAAAGTGTTGGCGGCAGCAGATGATAGCCGGAGGAAGAAGTATATTCAATTCACAGTGATGAATATATTCTATTTCCAGGGTTCAGCGGAAGAACTCTCAAAATGGTGGCGTCTACAGTCCCAGTAAGGATGGACAAAGTGAAAAACCTAGATGAGCTGCTTCGACATATTCGGAAAACAGGTAATTTAGGAATCTCAAAGGTTAGTCAGGCCCCTTGAACACAGATGGTGGCTTATGAACCGAAAGGTCAACGGCAGCGCTCAATCCCGTAGTGGATACTGATGGCCCCGTGTCCTTAAGGTATCTAATAAATTGGAACTGGCCCTCCAGGTTGGGGGTTGTGCTTTGGGTTAACTACCCACCCATTGAAAAAAACTATTATTACGAAACAACCAATTGCTTCTATGAGCTCCTTGACAAAACATATGAGCGACTACCGAACCCAAGTACGATGTTAAAATCGTGCTGGGAGATTTTAACGCAAAGGCAGGAAGCGGAGAAATCTTTAGCAGTATTGTCGGTAAACACAGCCTAGGCGAAAACACGTCTTAGGGTAATTGAATTCGCTACAGGGCAAGAAGGAGGAAGGAACACAGGCTTTTCAGAAAGAAGAAAAAAGACCAAGAAAAGCATTCGATATAGTGTTCGTAAGTTTTACCAAAGTCTAAAAAGTCAAAGCCAGGGATACAATGCTCAAACAGAATTCTGTCGAGATGAACAAGGAAATGGAAAAACCACTTCTGCAGCCTCTTAAGCGGCGATGACGAACAATATTCCGCTGTCAGGCAGAACAAACCAATCAATATTGGCGAGGACAGCGAAAACTATCAACCATACGACCTAAGTGAAGTGAGGATATCAATATCTAAACTGAATGCTGTCGGAAATGAAGGGATTCCTGGCGAGCGTTATAAGATCGGTGTAGATGATTTAGTAATTAACTATCAATAACTCATAAGCTAAATTTGGTTGGATGAAAGTATGAAGAATGGAACCTTAGCATCGTTTGCCCGATCCACAAAAAAGGAGACTCTCTGAACTGTGGTAACTACTGAGGCATAAGTCTCCTACAAGATCCTATCTGCCGTAATATATGAACGCCTGAAAACGTTAATCAACAACCTGATCGGTCCTTATCAGTGTGGTTTTAGGCCAGGAAAGTCCACAACTGATCAAATTTGCACACTTTGGAAGATCATGGAAAAAGCCCAATAGGTCCAAATCGATACGTACCACCTATCAATTTCAAAGCCAAATACGACTTCAATTATAGAGAGAACTATACAGAGCCATGTCTCGTTTTGGTGTACCCCCCAAACTGTCCGTCTGTTTAGCATGACAATGGAGAAACGGTGGGAAACGACCTCACTGACACATTCGATACCAAAAAAGGATTTGGGCAAAGCGATGTGCTGTCATGTGAATTATTTAATCTGATTCTTGAGAGGATTGCGCAAAACTCCCGAACTAACACCGGAAGCACAATATTTAAGAAAGCATAGCATACGCCGACGATATTGAAATCATTGGTAGGACTCAACGTGTTGCCATAGCCACGTTTGCTAGTTTAGAGAAGGAAGCGGCAAAATGGGTTAAGCAGTAAATGAGGTTAAGACCAAGTATATGCTGTCATCACGAAAGGACACACAACATCGACGAATTGGACAGAACGTCACCATTGACAGATATATACTTTGAGGTAGTACGGGACTTTGTCTACCTCGGCTCCGCTATTAACTCTGACAACAACATCTCGTCAGAAATCAAACGAAGAATTACTCTTGCCAACCGGTGTTTCTTCGGGCTAAGAAGTCAATTTAGTAGTGGAGCCCTCACTCGAACTACTAAGGAGATCCTATATAAGACCCTGATCATCCCAGTCATGCTCTACGGCGCTGAAGCATGGACCGTATCAAAAGCGGATGAAGAAATCCTTGGTCGATTCGAGAGAAAAATTCTTCGAAAAATCTTCGGTCACGTTTGCGGTGACGGGCTATGGAGACGAAGATTCAACCAAAAATTATACGAGCTGTACAGCGACATACCCTGGTCAAAAAACTCCTCATTGGACGTTTATGATGGCTAGGACATGTAGAACGAATGGACACCAATACGCCGGCTCGCATAGTCTTCGATTCCTAGCCAGACGTCGGACGCAGTAGATGAAGACCTCGCCTTAAGTGGCGCGCACAAGTAGAAACCGCCCTCAACCAACTGGGAGTGCGCAACTGGAGGCAGTTAGCTAAGAACCGGGCTAATTGAAGAGGCATGTTGGTTGAGGCCCATGTTCATCCCGGACTGTAGCGCCACTTCAGAAAGTAAGTAACTTACAATCTAATGGTAATTAAAAAGGGATCAGTTTGAGTGTACTTTCTGAAAATTTGAAAAGCTCCAGCTATGGAAAAGAGTCTCAAACGCTTTGAAGCTGTCGAGCGGAACTAATAAGGCCACTTTATTGTTGTCGATCGCTTCTCGCTTATCCTCCGTGACAATTATCAAGGCATAAGTACAACTATAGATATTTCAAAAATTGGATTGCTATTACTAAGGTTTTAACCCATTTATAATATTCTTTCACAAACTTTTGAAAGAAATATGTGAATTGATATGGGCCTGAACTTTTCAGCCTTTAAATCCTTTGGCACAAATGTAACCATTTTTCAATAATTTGGATATTCTCTGGCAGTTAAACTTTAAATTATCTACGCAAGGTCAATTGGGAGAATGATTTTCAAGAAGCAGGGATTAATTATATTTTATCCAAGATTTCGATCGCATCAGTACCGCCGACTGTTCTAAACCCGAAACTAGAAGCTGATGTTAAAGATGAAGTTCGTCTGCTTCATGTGCTAGTGTTGTTAATTATGAATTTATTCGGCTACCACTGTGAGGTTTTTCTTTTAAAAAATTCTAATTCAGCACTCATCATTTCATTGAGGAAGCCTTTTAGTTTCTCAGTTACTAAACTAAAACAAAAAAAAATAATTGGGACTGATTGTTGTAAGAAAGAAAATTTAAAAAAAATCATCTCAAAGAAATCCAAGATTCTGAAAACCCTCATGAACAGAAACCCTTCCAAAAGATGGGAAAAACGTATAATATCGGATTACAAAGTGCATTGACCGGGTAACTAAAATCTAATAAGAACCAAATATGTGGATTCCCACTACCTCAAAAGTATTCGTCTGTCTCTTTGTTGGTTTATTATTTAAAAAAAAAACCTAAGAATTCTTACTAACGTGGAATTTATGAGTTTCGCCATTTTATTACCAACCCCGACCACACCAATTCGGTTTGCATTGAGGGTGGATATTCGACCCACACCCTAAGCAACCACAAAAGGGTGGTTTTATCTTAAAAAAAATATCCATTGTCCAATAAAAAAGTGTTAAATTGATATCTGATTAGCCAATGACATTCACTAGAACCAATTATTCCTATTTAGTCATCAGGATCATACAATTTTCCAACGACTTACCTTTCCTATTGCAGTTCCTGAACAACGCATCGACTTCATCCTCATTCTCTCGGTAACTTTTGTCACTGTGTTGTGATCCACCACCAGGTACTTGCTTGTCACCTGTATTGCTTGAGGTCGGCGATGACATATTTAACAACTTTTCTTATAAATAAATTTTAGTCACTTTTCAAATTTCCTTTCTTTTTTTTTTCTTTAAAACATTTGTCAACAGCACATTATCCTTTTGTGTTGTTTTCTACTTTTTCTTCCTTTCTCTTGCTTGCACTTTGTTTCACTTTCGATATTCAACCGACCGATGTTAAAAACGCACTTTATCTATATTTTTTTTTGGGAAATATGTCCTTTCTTGTAATTATGTTACAACTCCGGTAGTACTGTACTGTATTGGAACACTGAAACACACACACTGTTCGTTATTCGAAATGATCGGGGCATAGGAACCCATTCAACACAAAATATACCTAGGCCCACAACTCTCCGGATGTGAGAGTGTGATTTTCAAAAGGTCCTAGCACTAGTGCAACCACAACCATATACGCACGTGTACGAGTCTCGCTAGAGTTATTGAAACAGAAACACCACCACACACGCACTTTGGTGTTCTCTCTCGCCTCGTTCTCTTCTAATTCTAATTCCGTTGTCTAGTAATTTTCTAGGCATTTTTCGTAGATAATAAACAAGGACAGGCGAAAGCAGAGAAATTAAGAAAACAAAACAAACCTTGATCGGGTCTCTTTCGCACTTGTGAGGATTGGTAACCGGGGATGTAAGGCAGAGTTGTTTTTTTCATCGTCTTCTTTCTATCCCTTATCTAATGAACCCTTTCTTCAACTATGGCTTGTCATTCATGTTCGTTCCCTAATGCGTAACACGACGTTTCGTCGACAAAGTGAGACTATGCCATGACCCGATTAAAGACGAAGCAGACAATCACAGAAAGGAAGGAAAATGCGTAGTATGAGTGGTTTCGAAAACAATTTCTTTGGAATTCGGTTTTTGGACGCTGCTTACTAATTCTTTGGGCTCTTTCTTACTGCCGGCTACTTGCTGGTGCTGTAGAGTAGTACAACTGGATGCAGCAGGTTTAAGATTTTGGAGTGCAGTTGACAGTTTTCTATCATCTTGAAGGGCAAGTGTGTGGTGGATGTTTTGAAACGAATTTTATTTTGATACTTTAGTCGCTGGTGGTTGTGTTTTTAATGGAATCAGGAAATTCCTTTTCTCGTGGGAAAATTGGAGTTTGGCGTCGTACGATATCTCCCAGCCACTTAGCATTGAGCAGACATATTTTTGAAATAAACAAATGTACGATTTATGACGTACTTAGCGGGACAGGATATTATGACAGAATTTTGATATCAATATTTCCTGATAACGTTGTAAACGATTGTAGTTTTGTTTTTAATGGGCGTTCACTCAATGAAAGCGAAATTGAAAAGGATGCTCGTAAAAAGAGGTGTCGATTGTTATCAGGAATGTATTTCAGAATGAATGTCACCAGAGTGAGCTATATTTACTCGATATGATAAGTTCTCCGCTTTTTTTTACATTCTTCATGTGAAGGGCAATGTTGTTTTCGCACATATAAGGACATCTTGTGTGTTAAATAATTATTGAGTCGGATATCCCGTCTTACCCGAGAGGAAATTCTTTCTTGGGGATAGCGCTTATTGACGATATAGGTACTAGAACCAAGGAAAGTTAAACACGTGTGGAACGCGATCATTCGAGTAGCAATAGTACGGTATTGGTGTCGTATTCCAAACGAGAACACTCAGCTGGAGGAGTTCGACGAAGTGCGTTGTTTCGACTATTGGAGGACGAACTGGCAACACTTCGCCAAAGTTGTAAAGTGAAAATTAGTTTAAACGAAATAAATCCACCGACAAACAGAAATCTAAATAACGACGAGATTTGCCGACATTTAATCTAAGTGAAGGAGGTCATCACAAGGTCAATGAGTGGAACTATTCCTGGCATAGCTATTTTTAATGACCAGACGGAGAACGCCAACAATCGATGCACTCCACAGACACAAAACCACACTGCTCTTGAGTTTGAAGTCACTGATCAAAAATCTTAAATAGGTAATATCGGAGAATTACAGAACATTTTTAAGTTTGTAGTAGGGCAAGACAATTCAGTAGCCTAAATATATTCCCACAAATAAATAAAACATTCAAGAGAAAGGATCATAACGAACTCCCATGTGTCCTGGGATATTCGGACACATGGGTACATCAGAGAGCAGGCAGACACTCTCGGCTGTTGGCATAAGTCCAAAAAGTGTTGACTCGAACGATAGTTTTTTAACGATGGAACATCTTAAGGAGAAGGCGAATTCGATAGGCGCTATTTTTGAGTGAATTCTGTTTGCCCAAATCGCGATTTTGAGGAAAGAGCCTTTCTGGGTAACTTGGATCTGCGAACTGAGCTCCAAGCTTGGCGATCAGAGAATCATGGTTTCATTGTATTCAATGTAAAAATCCACTCAAATGTTCGTCCAAAAAGATGAACTCCTGAACAATTTTGTATCACTTAAAAAAGCTATGGTATCGCAAACGTCATATTGAGACGTCTGCTAATAAAAGCAATCGATACCCTCACTACCCTGCTTAAGAATGCACTAAATGATGCATATTGTCCGATGCATTGGACAACGGCTACAAAAATAATGACAAAATGAAATGAATGAAATGAATGAATATTCGGTCAATAAGCCTTCTGTCAAACGTAAGTAAGGTAATTGAAAAGATAGTCAATAGAGTTCTTCTTAATTGGGTCGAGGAAAATGAAATTATTCCGGAATTCTTTTCTCGAAGGAGCCATGCCACTATCCATGACGCTTCGAAACAAGTGTCCAACTTCCAATGCAATAAGTTAAAAAAAAATAACGCACAGTGTCTGGTTGACTTTGAGAAGTCCTTAGACACCGTAAGGTAAGAGGGCCTTTCCTACAAGCTAACCAGACTGGGCATGCGTAAAACCATGCAAAAATGATTTTTGAAATGGTTATGGGAAAGAAGTTCGTTGTAAAATGTGGAAACGTAACTTCAAGTAAAGTCTTTACAATTAAAAACGGTTTACAACAGGTGGCGTTGAACTTCCCGATATTGTTTAACATTTATACAAGTGATGTTGGAGGTTCCCCCGCACACTGAAATTGAAAATCAGGTTCAAAAAAACCGAGACAATTCTTTTTAGAACCCCACTGCTTACGACTTCTAACGATAGCTACCAGAAAAAAAACTTGAAAATTTTGTTAATCATTGGACAGCATGCAAGTAAAGTTAAATATTTTGACATGTGGCTTGTCAAGTTTCTGTATTTTGACAAAAATGTAGATGGTTCACTGGCCAGAGCTAGGGGGGCTTATGCTCTGACAAGAAGACTGTTCAAAGCAGTCAACTTGATTCAAGGGTGAAAGTCATATGCTACATGGCTCTTATAAGGACAATCATCGCTTACGGTTGTCCCGTGCGGTTCAATGTAGCATCATCCAACATGGAAAATAGAGGACTGAGAGGCTGTGATCGGAGTATTATAAAAAAAATTCCTATACGATGGGGATCAACGTGATTCGAAGGCACGTCTCAAGGGCGTTAGCTATCGAAAACAGCCTGATCTTCGGGGCTTACTATCCCAATGCTATATACATTCAGATCACGCTTATGTCGTTTATATCAAAACGCTAAGGTTAACTCAGGAAAGGAATGGTATCCCGGTATTATTCAACCACCACCGTGGCGCACGGGACAAGCGGTTGATCCGTGAAGGGTGTGTCGCTAATGTTCACGATTAAACTGACGTTGCAAAGCATTGCAACGAATTTTGGTGGCTTAACGAGGAAAGTGTTTCTGGACTACCTCAGGACTTTGCTGACTTTTACTCCACTCCTTAGTTTTAAATATATTAACCTTAGGTGTTATGTCTGAGCGGGGCTTGTCAAGCATTTTAGCGGTGTTTCATCCACCCTGGCCGGGCACTTAAAGACTCAATTAAGATGACGACCACTCAAGTCATATTGCAACGAGGGTTTGCCAACCCGATTATATTTCAGTTCGGCTTAAATAGTTAAAGCTAGGTTAAGTTCCAATCCATTTTTTTTTTAACAAGCTGGCCCGTCAAACGTTGTTTTGCCATATAAATTATTTATTTATTTATTATTACTGTGCTATCAAATGGAATGACCGCCTACAGCGCCACCTGTTGAGAATTTTTCAATTTTTCTTTTTTCCTAAACCTTCGCGGAGCAATTACGAACAAATCCGCAGAAGGAAGTATCCAATTTGGTCCAGTCGTTTTCGAGTTTTAAGCATCCGAACAAACCAAGATCCATTTTTATATATATAGAAGATTAAAACACACAAAAAGCATATTAAAGCAAACTTAAGCCGAAAGGCAAAAATAAAAATGTTGGAGATAAACTTAGAGTGTCCGCTAAAGGCCAGTAAGTTAGTGTCAGTTAATTAGTGTCAGATTTAAGCATTTTTGTCAGGTATTAAGTTAATATTTTAATTTAAAGAGAAATAAAAAATGCATTATAAAGTTAAAAGAAAAGAACTATATAGGTTGCGCCATCTTTTATGCCGGTATAGAAATACTATTGAATAACTTTAAAACTTTTTTTTTTATTACATTTCTCGATACAGTAGTGTCATAGTAATTTCAGATTCTTACTGACTGAAAGCAAGTAAGATTTATCTTATGGAAAGATAGCCAAATAGCTAGTACATTTCTTTATATCTCTTTGAGGTCTTAACGTATCATTTTTACGTGCGAGTTCCATTTCAGCTTTGTGTAGTGTGGCATTCCCAGGCATTTGTCATCGTTTGCAAAAGGTATTCGGATCGAGCCAAGGAAATTTGGAGAGTCTCCAGTTTTCTTATAGATACAAATCACGTGGACATATTTAGATTCGTAGAATCGGCAAACGACGCAACAGTTGTGCCATCATCTACGGTATATAAAGAGTATATAACATGTACAGTAGCGGCCTAAGACCACTTCCTTGCGTCATGCCAGCCTTAATTTCCTTACGCACCGAGTATTCGTTCCCATTCCTAGCACAGATTATTCTATTCCAAAGATATGATTCTAGGATATCATATAGGCATACTGGGAGAACTTTGCGTAGTTGGTATTTTTAGCCATCATGCCACACCTTGTCGAAGGCTTGCGAGAAGTCCAGGAATTATCATTTTTTTTTCATATGATTTCTCGATTACGTCAGTATTTCTGTGAACCTGGCCAATCGCCGAATGCTTACTTCTGATCAAAAACTGGTGGTCAGGGATAACATAACTTTCTTCTATAACCAAATGCAAATAAAATTTTTTGGAGAGAAAGGCTCGTTAGTACCTCGTTAGAACCTGTATGCGTGTGAGTGTGTACTTCTTGTACGATGGTGGGACCTCCTGTTTTATGCCGAATCCGAACGGCTTAGTTGAGATAAGCTTTTCTTGACAATTGATACTACCAGAATGATTTGTCAGATCATCACGATCTTCTACCAGGTGGGCCAAAAGAGATCACCCTATTGGAAGATGCTCTTATTTTTGCAAATGGCCGCCAACGTCAAATCTGTTTTGCCATTTGTTTTCGTGTCTATTTTTTGCGTAACAATTCGTCTGTAGTGTTCCGTCGCCGATTCCCCGGCCGTCTGACACCGACTGCGCAAACACTATGCCGTTTGGCCACCAACATTGAAGAGTATGGGACCACACGAGACGTTGCCAAAAGTGGGCGGCCCCGGAGCGCCCGTTGTGCCGAGAATATCACCGCTGTTACCGAGAATGTCGAGCTGTCGCCGGAAACATCGACCAGACATGTTAACCGATTTTGTTCTGCTACAATTGGACGTATTTGGCCTGGAGGACATGTGGTTCCAACAGGAAGGAGCAATGGCACACACTGCGCGAGCCACAACCAATATTCTGAAGGGCCAAACAACATCGGATGACTTCTTTTGGCCCACCTTGTATAACCGGCTGAAGTATAATTTCTAATGTTTATGATATGACTGGAAGAAGCGAAATTGATTTATAGTTATTGGTTTTCCTGGTTTTAAGACCATTGTGACTTTAACAACTTTCCATTGGCTCGGCACGTGTTTTTATTTGTGAGTAGTATTTACAATATGGAGAAGCTTAGTTAATGCTTTTCTAGGTAGCACTTTGAGAACTTCCCGGATATCATATCATAATACCACTTTCTGCGGTCACTTAACTCTGTTGGTGCGATTTTGCTAATAAACTAAAAGGGCCAGACCTCGGGTTGAAGGAAGCCCAGCAGGAAGTGATATTGTTTCCAGTGAAGCCTTATTAGAATCTATATTCTGGTACCACGGGAGACAAGAGCCCCTGAGACTTGAATGGTCTACAAACTGCATAACTCAGCCTGTTTAGAAGGTAGGCCTACATAGTGGTAGTATCAAAAAAATAATGGGAAGATACGGTACTCTAGAAGTGGTGCACCTTTTGTACCTACAATGGAAATTTTACCAACTTGGTTTGATGGTCCTGATATTTTGGGTAGGTCCACTGCTGTAATGGCCACTACTTTCTATACTTTCTATACTCCCATCACTATCCTTACGGCACACATATCTCATGTAGATTTGTGCGTGCTGTTGGAGGTCTATTTTCTAAACAAGTTCTTCTTTCCGTTATTTTGTCTAAGAGGGCTGGTGAGACGCTCTTATTTTAAGTAAGTGAATGATTTTGGGGCTATAACCTTTAACTTTGTTTCTAGGTGATGGTTCCGAAATTCCAAAAGATTTGAATGTCGGTATAAACTTTAGCGGAAACTTTCGATTGTAGTTGTCCAACGTTGAATGTTGTCCTCGTAGTTGTTGATTGTCTTAGCTTCGCTGGATATGAGATAGTACAGGCTGGTTTTCACGATGTTGTGTATGTTTTTGCAAGAATCTCGTAGAACTTTTTCTTAATATAATTGTCTTTCTTCTCTGTAGTGGTACGTTCGGTAAAGCGATAGAACTAAGCCTTGGTGCATCTAGTTCACATCCCCACGGTGACGTCGCCAATGCCCAAAACTGTTAATACTTACTTACTTACTTAAGTGGCGCTACAGACCGGGATGAACATGGGCCTCAACCAACATGCCTCTCCAATTAGCCCGGTCCTTAGCTGACTGCCTCCAGTGCCTCCACTGCGTCCGACGTCTGGCTGGGAATCGAAGACTCTGCGAGCCGGAGTATTGGTGTCTATTCTTTCTACATGTCCTAGCCATCTTAAACGTCCAATGCGCAGTTTTTAGACTAGGGGTATGTCGCTGTACAGGTCGTATAGTTCGTGGTTGAATCTTCGTCTCCATAGCCCGTCAACGCAAACGGGACCGAAGATTTTCGAATAATTTTTCTCTCGAATCGACCAAGGATTTCTTCATCCGCTTATACGGTCCATGCTTCATCGCCGTAGAGCAGGACTGGGATGATCACTGTCTTATATAGGATCTCCTTAGTATTTCGAGTGAGGGCTTTACTACTAAATTGCCTTCTTAGCCCGAAGAAACAACGATTGGCAAGAGTAATTCTTCGTTTGATTTCTGACGAGATGTTGTTGTCAGAGTTAATAGCGGAGCCGAGGTATAGACAAAGTCCCGTACTACCTCAAAGTTATATCTGTCAATGGTGACGTTCTGTCCAATTCGTCGAAGTTGTGTGTCCTTTCGTGTTTACAGCATATACTTTGTCTTACCCTCATTTACTACTAAACCCATTTTTGCAGCTTCCTTCTCTATACTAGCAAACGTGGCTATGACATCACGTTGAGTCCTACCAATGATGTCAATGTCATCGGCGTATGGTAGTAGTTGAACCGATTTTTGGAAAATTGTGCCTCTGGTGTTGGCTCGGGAGTTTTGCACAATCCTTTCAAGAATCAAGTTGAAGAATTCACATGACAGCGCATCGCCTTGCCTAAATCCTTTTTTGGTATCGAATGTGTCGGTGAGGTCGTTTCCGACCCTGATGGAGCAGCGAGAATTCTCTATCGTCATCCTACACAAACGGACGAGTTTGGGCGGTATACCAAAACTAGACATGGCTCTGTACAGTTCGTCTCTATAAATGCTGTCATATGCGGCTTTGAAATCGATAAATAGGTGGTGCGGGTATCGATTTGGACTTCTTGGGTTTTTTCCAGGATCTGCCGAAGTGTGAAAATTTGATCGATTGTGGACTTTCCTGGCCTAAAACCACACTGATAAGGGCCGATCAGGTTGTTGGTAAACGATTTCAAGCGTTCACATATTACGGCAGATAGGATCTTGTAAGCGATGTTGAGTAGACTTATGCCTCTGTAGTTAATAGCAAGATTAAAAAAAACTTAGTTTACCTTAATGTTTTCTCATTTTTTAAAACAGTTCTAACTAATAATTGGAAAAAGTTTTTGTAGTAAAACCAACAATAACATCTACATGTAAGCAAATAAAGGACTATTCCAAATTTCCTATTTCTAAACACCGACCAGCAATCATCGACAAAACACAGAGTCCTGCCAATAACAATGACCACTACCCAAACTTTGTGTGTGTGTAGTGCTTGCACATTGCA
Organism: Rhingia campestris; assembly: GCA_932526625.1. Taxonomy (NCBI): domain Eukaryota; kingdom Metazoa; phylum Arthropoda; class Insecta; order Diptera; family Syrphidae; genus Rhingia; species Rhingia campestris. The sequence continues at coordinate 4,408,233 of OW052184.1, forward strand.
TTTTGAACAAATTGCCACTTGATTTGGTTTACATAATAGACATGTCAATCAAATGTCCAAAAATTGGACAACAATCATCGGCTATTTGACAGGCACAATTAGGGGCACATGCAAATTTTCGTTTTTTGTCGCTTTTGTTGCACTATTTATATTTTTTGTACGGCTCTCGAGGATTATCTCACAGTTGCATCAGAGGGAATCCCAATCAACCCCCTCGAGTGCTAATAGGACGGCAGCGGAATATAAACGCATTAATGCATAAAAAGTGAGAGTATGTACACATGGTTTTCTATTATCGATAGAGGTCATCGCAGCTGGTCAACACATGCGGCGCGTAGGTACTACACAAACAAAAATTGGCACGAGCTCCCTCACCCAGCGATATATCTTTTTGAGGATTACTTTCATCAGCCAACGAATATTCTTATTCATGGGCGATATAAAAAAAATACAAACAATCCTGGTGCAATTATCCTGGCTCCCTGATTGCACGTTCATATCCGACAACATCCGGCTTTGGTCCACTATTTTTCAATGAAAATCGAAAGGGAATCTGACGCCCATTCGTACGCATATTGTAACCAAAAGGACATGAAATCTTTACACACATCAAACACGGGGTGACCTTCCTGATCTTTCAGATTCAACGATTTTCTTGGTAGAAAGTGTGAGGTGAAGTTGTTAATGTTGGTCACACGCTGGTATGTGGCGTGTGCTCATCATGACATGAGGGATACATTTTGTTGATTGATGGGTAAAAGTATCTCACAATTTTCTTAACTCTACCATGGTTTGGTAAATATTGTTTTCGAACACCAAATATTGACTAGACGGACTTGATTTTGCTTTTAAAAATTCTCTGATCCTTAACGTTTTTTGTATCGATTTCTTTTGTTAGAGACCTGTATCTAGGGATATAATTTAAGGTTTTTTTTTCTGTGCTTATTTTTGCATTAATATTGCTACTTGTAGTGGCGGTTAGATAGGATATTTATGTTTATAACCAAAAAGAAATCTCTTATAAGATAAATAGGATTACTTGGGGAATACTGGACTGGGGCTAATTCATGGACAAAATCTATGGTTACGAAGCATTCATAATGCTCGGACAGGTCACATTTGTATACCCTTCCTCTTGGGGGTCGATCTAACAATGTCTGCCTGTCCGCCGATCTTTCCGATCCACCGATTTTGAGCCTTACAGTTGGGCTAGAATATTTAAATGTTCGACGAAGCAGGTCAAGAGTAAATATTTTTCAAATGTGCCCACTTTTCAGAAAAAAGTTTTTACAAAGCGAAAGATAAAGATATATATATACAAAGTTTTGTTTGTATAAAACGGATTTCGGTACAATTTTAAGAAAATGGAAAAAATTGTTGATGAAAATACTTCAAGTATTACTCTCGAAGTATTTTCATAAACATTTTTTAACATTTTTTAACATTTCGTTAATAGACTATTTTAACCCATGCCTACTTTTTGAAGCCGATTTCCTAAAAAAAAACCTTTTGTATAGTCTGTGCTATATCATATGCTATAGAAAAACGACGTTTTTTGTCGAACCATAAAATACTTAGATCAACTGTCTGAACAAGGTGTGGTGACAATGTCATTTTCTATATTTCATCTCCATTTTAGCAACTTACCCTAGCATTAAACTACATACAACTAAAGGGTTTTCCAATAGAGACCTGCGACCATATTTATAAAGCTATATCTGTCAAATTGGCTGTTTTCATCCGCGCGCTTGCCCATTTTACGGTCGCCATAATCGGCCTACCGGAACGACTATTCGCAGTGTGGTGGATAGATTTGAGTCCACGGGTTCAGTAAACTTTATACCAAAACCCATACGTCGAGAAAACGCAAGATCTGGCAAAAACATCGCCGCTGTACATGAGAGTGTGCAGGAGAATCCGAGGCAGTCGATTTCGCGTTGCTTACAAAAATTCGGCCTTTCGCAGACCACAACTTGTCGAATTTAGCATCTTGACTTGATCCTGCACCCGTATAAAATTCAACTGACCCAGGGCTGAAGATAAACGACAATAGTCACATAGTCATCGGCGCGTGCTCGCTGTATGAGCTCTGGAGTAGTTGTAATCCGAACCTAATTTTCTTTGAAAAATTATCTTTAGCAATGGGGACTATTTCTGGATGAATGGGTAAACCAACAAACAAAATTGCCGAAATTGGACGATACCAATCCATATGAGATACAAGATCGTCCAATACATCTCGAAAAAGTCACTATTCGGTGTGGAATGTGGTCTGGCTGTGTCATCGTTCCATATTTCTGTAAAAACGACGTTGCCCAGGACATCGCTGTCGATTGCGAGCGCTAGATGTCGATGATTACCTACTTCCTTTGGCCTGAATTGGATGATATAGACACAAACGACATGTGATTTCTACAGGAAGCTGCTACGTGCTACACAGTTCACTCCACATTGGAAATTCTGCACGAGTGAATCGAGGAGATGGAGGTGATGTGAACTGGCCACTGAGATTGTACGATTCGACCCAGTTAGACTTTTTCTTGGTTTTCTGAAGTCGCAGGTATATGCGTTTAAGCCACAAACCACAACGGCCCTCAAAGTCAACATAGACCATGCCATCGGTCAAATTCAGCTTTATTAATGCGCCAATCATGGAAAATTGGACATATCGGATGCGCGCCACCCGGAGAAGTCACGGCGGGCATTTGAACGATGTTTTATTATATACACAATGGCATCGATAGGCCTTTCAAATGAATACAAAATTTGATGATATCTCATACACACTTTGTTTTATTTAAATTTAAAGATAGGAGGAGCTTAATGAAAGATTATTTACTTAAACCTACTTAAACTTAAATACAATCATGGTGGCAAGCACTCGTTGCCATATATGCGCCGAGTTGTCGCCATCGAAATTGGGACTTTGAGTACCCGGCCAGCCAACGTGGAGCACCGCCTATAGCTGGACAAGCTATAGCTAAGGTGTGGACTAAAAGTCCACAAATTCCTGGTAGGGTACCAGAAAAACATTCCTTATTGTAATTAATCGATCAAAACTAAGCGTGCTGCTTTTCAGCATCAGTTTTATCGGAGCTCCGTTCCATTCGTGGAACAGCCGCTTGTCCCGCGAGCCGTTATAATACCGGGATACCATTCCTTTCATGAACTAACCCTAGGGAGTCGATATAAATGAATGCCTCTTTTGGAATAAAGCCCAATATAAATGATTTCTCCATGTATATGTCATTGGGGTAGTAAGTCCTGAAGATGGGACTGTTATCGCTAGCCATCGCTTTTGAGACGTGACTTCGAATCATCTTAATAAGGAAATTGTCAATTCTATTCAGTTAAGCCCCATCGTATAGGAACTTGTTGCGATAATAATTTATGTAATCGGATTTTGGCATTTGATGCAATCTTATCAGGATCGTGAGCCAGTCTCAGAAACAGCCTTACCTTTTCCATGTAGGATGATTCTACATTGAACCACACGGAACAACCGTAAGCGATGTTGGCCTTCTAAGGGCCATGTAGCGTATGACTTTCACCCTTGAATCCAGTTGACGTCTTTGAAATAGTCTTCTTGTCAGTAGTTTCAAAGAGCATAGGAAAAGACTGATATAGTGTTGGTCACCTAGAAGCCCTAAGCTAATACAAACTACGGTTCTTAACTCTTAATCTGGTACTAATGAGGCATTACTGCCATATTGGAAATACGATGGGATGGGCCTGTCAAACTATGGTGAAAATCTTTGATATACGGTGTCATGGTGAGCAAAACCAGTGACGTTAATAAACGATAGGCTTAGGCAACGTAACTATGCTTCGAATTGTGAAAATCAGCATCAAAGCCAAATTCGCTATCTTAAGCTATATTAAGCTTTAAATGTATGTGATGAGTGAGTTTGGATGTTTTTAATCCCAAATTAGTAAAAGAGGTCATCTTAAGCCCGTTTGAGAACGGACTTGGATAATCAACTCGCTGTGGAATTTATTGTTTGTTTCATAGATGGTTCACTCAAATAACAATCCAGAGCCTCATAGATTTAATTGGCCTCGTGATAATTGCGTTGGACTACTAAGCACGGGTTCCATCGTTCAAATACCAAAATTGACAATACCTATACGTTTTTTTGAAAGTCTGACAATCATCCAAGAGAAAACTGTCATGAAAAGCTTCTTCTTTGTGGCAAAATTAATAGAAGCTAGGTTTGAGGCACTGTATGGGGCGTTAACGTCTAATATTTAATTTTAAGACAGCTCACCAACAACCTGACCGCCTTCTAACAGCGTAGTTTTCAGCAAGGAATTCTGATGAAATTTGCATACTGCAACAGATCCTCGAAGAAAACTAAGTTGTCCAAAACGATACGCAATACCTGTTCACCATTGAAAGCCGCGTATGAGAGGATGTATAGGGAGAAACTATACAGAGCAATGCCTCTTTTTGGTTTATCACCCAAATCGTGTGTCTTTGCAGGAGGACGAAGAAGAACTATCGTTGCTCCATCAAGGATTTGACACGACCTATCCAAGATTGTGGATACTAAAAAAAAATTATTGCTATATGATGCATTTTTATAAAATTTTTTCAGTCTCTTACAAAGAGAAAGGTATGGTTCGACCTCGAGAATTTGATTGATTCTAACATTACGATGCGAAAGGGGAACACAAGAAAATGGTTTTCGCAATTCTGTCCGTCTGCCGGAATGTCTTCTTCAGCCTTACGACAATTTTCTCGAAAATGGCTAAAATAATTTTGAATAAACTTAACACGAATATAGTAGTTCCAACAATACTCCACAGAAGAAGAGAAACACAGAAATCGTCAATTTGTTGTAAAATATTTTGTAATGTGGAATGAAATTTAATTCAAATATTACTGTTACTGTTATACATTTCCACATAATTAGTTTTACAATTCAAATGAACACCAATTTTCTTAAAATTAAGGATTAGAAGTTTTTATAATCGTAGTTTCTCATGTTGTATATCTTTTAAGATTGAACATCATTATAAAGGTACAGATTTTCCATAATTTGTCCAATCGTCAAATTCTGGCATTCAAGACCCGCCGTATCCTTACCGGATCATTAATACAAAATTCCTTCATTTTTTATCCGTCACCTTCCTCCTTTCAATTGATTGGTTATTCATCTGATTGGTTGACGCATTCTCCATTTCGCTTAAAAAACGCATAAAAACTTCCCTAAAACATGCTTAAAAAACACCACCCCTCATCGATATTTCACCGGTGTAGACTTATCGACGAGTCAGAAAAATGCATTTCAAAACTGTAACACAAAGGAAAACAAAAAAAAAACAATTCAAAATCAACCCCTGTGCTTAATGCATGCCGCGTGCAATCCTCTTTTGTAGCTACCCCACCCTAGTGCATATTTTCAATAACCATGCCACACCACACCACATTATTTTATTTTATTCATCCTTTGCCATATTACTCCTAGTCTACAAACAAAATCCTCAAATTTCACAATCTGGACAAGGGAAAGTTGATATTAAAAAAAATCCATGCGTTTGCTAGTGCACCCCTACTTTTGGTTGAGATGTGTGGGGTGCGGTGCATTCGTAATGCGTGAAAGTGAAAACTGAATCAACCCTCGATATATGCCAACGATTCTTTCACCTATGATGATTGATTTGAGCGTAAGTTGGTACGGCGCGCCGCGTCGTTTATCTGTACATAGAAAGTGATGTATACTTTCACATATATCGTCGGCTGGATGCTGTCTTGTTCAATGTCCATTTTTCAAAATGTTGGGAAAACGATTTTTAAAGTTCAGATTGAAAATTTTTGTTTATATCAGATATTTTTTGATTGGTATTAATTTTTTTCTGAAAGCCTTAACAATTTTGTTTATAAAACAAGTCACAGACATTATTTTCCTTTTATGTTGAATTAGTTATAAATTAAAATCGACAAGGAAGTCATTTTGGATATTGAACAAAGTTATATGGAGTTACAAAAAGTTGGTGAAATTTTTGGATGTTGAACAAAAAAACTCAATATTGAACAACAAAGAAAAAAACACAAACATAGAAGAAACATAATGTTGATTATGTTATATAGAACAAAAATAGTTTTATTGCTTAAAGCTGATAGTAACGAATTTTGAAAGAAACAAGAAAACATATAAATGTTGCAATGTTTTTTTTTTGGAGAGAATCAAAATCATGTGGGTTTAAGTAAAAAGACTTTTTTGTTTCTCAAGTCAAATCATTATTTTATAAAAAAGTTAATAAAAAATACATTCTGTTTTAGAAACCAAAAACAAAACAGTAATTCTTTTTTAGCCTAAGTTCTTATTTTATACTTTATAACTATACGTACTATCGTTACATACAAAAGTTAATACATTTAACTTATTGCATTTAAATTGTGGATATTGGACAAAATAGAAATTATGAAATAGTATTTTTAAAAATATACTAACAATTGTTCGATATAATACAAAAAAGATGAAAAGTGGTTTATTGAACAAAATAGACATGACAAATCGTTAAAAAAGTGTCCTATTGAACAAAACAGTTCTCTGTAACTTGAAAACTAAAAGAGATAGAACAAAATGGTTTGCGCCAAACGAAAGAGCGTCCAAAAATTATGAAGACTACGTACTTAACTCAATTTCGTAAAAAATGGCCTTTTGAACAAGATAGCATCCAGCCGACGATTTACAAGTATATAGCAGAAATGAGAATATTTATTACGGCTGTAAGTAGTGGAGACCTTTGTGTGACATTAGCAAGATGGTCTAATAGTGCGGCATTAATGGCGATACATTTTTGAGTTTAAAAAACATGCGGTCTTTGAGGTTAATTAAATAATTCAATTCGAATTCAAGAGCGTAATGATATCGATTATTGTTTAAAAAAAATTCCCTTATATGAACTCCATGACCTTACTTTGGGATACAATCTGTGAAGACTCGGCCATATAAGCTGGGCCTAGCTCAATTGTTGTTGGCTTAGCCACTTGTGTGAACGCTTTTTTCAAATGACCAGCTCTTTTCAGTGTCCAGAACTGAACAAATCATCCCACTTCGCAACCTAAGAATCGACACCTTTATATCGATTTTAAATCCGCATTTTTAGAAAACAATACTAAGCCATGTTAGGATGGAGATTTCGCGCTACTCTATCAAGGCAACGACCCCACTTGTACCGAAAAACGTTTTTTTTTACTGAAAACTGGGCGTGACAAAAAACTTTGTGTTGTTGGTATTGTCTTAATATGTAACTCAGACTTTTTTTCAAGATTCCTAACCGTTTGGCCAAAAACAATGTTTTACTGAAAAAGAAGCGTGGGTGTGGGCGGATTTTGAAAGTTTTTACTCCTTTACCTTTATACCTTCGTCGGCCAGAGAGTCAATATACCCAAATTCCATACTCTAGCTCAAAATTTAAGGCCAAAAAATCGGTGAATCACAGACGGGCGAATGGACAGACAGACATTGCTTGATCGACTCAGCTAGCGATTCTGAGTCGATCCATATACTTTGAGGTATAACTAGCGAAATTATTTCTCTATGTTACAAACTTAATTTCAAAACTAATATACCCCTATAGGATAGCCCAAATAACAATTATTCTTCTATAAGGCACAAAAATAGCAATTATTTCTATAGGCCTTATATAGTACTTGTGCACGGAGGTTAAGCATTTTGGCAGTCGATTGTATGGGTAGAAGCTTGTTTAAGACATTATGCAGGAAATTCACAAGCATAACCGAAATTGTGATAGCGAAACTTCTGTAAGGTTGCTTTTAAACTTCCAGATATGTGTGTACATTTACCATAAGTTAAGATGTTTCGGTAGAACTTCGCACAAGTTAATCCGAAGCATAGCACATATAGAGCTTACGAAAGAAGGCTTAAAAAAGCTAAGGCTAAAAGATCGGAAAAAAGGTGAAAAGATCGGGACCAGGTGTAAAGATTGGAAAAAAGGTGAAAAGATCGGGAACCTACCGGAGAATGAGTCAACACGATTGTACTTCATTGTACTTACTCGTTTTTCATGTTCAACAGTACATCCTAGTGGATAGCGTGTTGGACTACCGTGCGAGAGAACCGGAGTTCGAATCCCAGTAGGATGAGAGTTTTTATATAATTAATTAGATTGAATTTCATACATTGATAATAACGAATTTGGGTTTATAAGAGATTGAAATTTGAATTAATAAAAGAAAATAATAATAATAAGAAAATATGAAAACAAAAAGAAAACAATAAAAAAGGCATATTAGAAGTATGTAAAGAAGTCTTATAAAAGTAAGTAGCTTCCTAAAAGTGCGCCAAATATTTTTCCATAAGACTTCCTACAAGTAATATTGCTGGAGGGGAAATAGCTTCGATAGTGCTTTATCGAAGCGAAATTGTTAGTCTTGAGAGGCTTGTGCCGAATTCCAGACACAACACAAGATCACAATATTCCAAAAATCTGTGCAACCCCTTGCATACGCCGGCGATATCATCATTGATATCATATTTGGCATTCAGATGTCATGTAATAGAAAAGAAAGCGGCAAAAATTGGTTACTCATTCCGTAACTTTTAAAATGATTATCGTTGTCGATAGAGGATGCTCGACAAAGTATATGCTGTCAACAATATGGAACACACAACATCGACGAATTGAACAACATATCACCATTCAAAGGATACAATTCAAAGGTAGTAAAACACTTTAGTAAAACACTTTCAGCCGTGTTTATTAGATTTCCTTAGGCGGTGTCTCAGAGGTTACCTAGTTAGGCATGCCTAAATATTAAAGTCGTCTCTAGGCAAAATTGCCTAAATTTCTTATCTATAATGGATTTTCCTTTGCTGCCTAACTAGGCGAAGGTTATTACAATTCTAGTATACAAAATTGAGATTCTTGTCCTTTTTTTAACATCAGATGTTTTTTTCGGGTATGAAAGCATGTTATTTGTTAACAATCATCCAAAAGGAAGAACATCGTCTATATATTAAAGCAGCCATCAGACCACTTCTATTTGATCCTTCAAGATCGGATCGCACAAGATTGATTACCGTCGCCATATTGGGTTTAGAAAATCTATACTTTTGCATTACATATTTATCTTTAAGTTCCATTTGATTATACCCTATCCCATAGAGGGGTATATTAGTTTTGATACTTAGTTTGTAACATAGAGAAATAATTTAGCTACATATACCTAAAAGTGTATGGATCGACTCAGAATCGCTAGCTGAGTCGAATTAGCCATGTCTGTCTGTCCGTCCGTCTGTCTGTTCGTCACCGATTTTTGGGCCTTAAATTTAGAGCTAGGATAATGAAATATAGTATATAGGATCCTCGTCCGTGCCACCAGAACAAGTGTAAGCATTTTTGAAATCCGCCCACTGCCACGCCCCCTTTTTAGGAAAACGTATTTTTGGCCAAACCGTAAGGAATTTTAAAAAAGTGTCTGAGCAGCATATTTAGAGAATCGTAATATCTATATTTCGTCAATATAAAGTTTGTTGCCATGCCCACTTTTTGGGGGCGTTTTTTTTATAAAAAACGTTTTCTGGTCAAATTTTAAAATTTTCAAAAAAAAAAAATTGATACACAATCATTGGTAGTATTAATATGAACATTTCGTCCATAGACGATTTTAACCCACGCCCACTTTTTGGGGGCGTTTTCTTACAAAAAAACATTTGTATGTCCTACCCCAAGGCATATGCAATAGAAAAACGTTGTTTTTCGTCGAACCATAAGAGAATTTGATAAACCTTCTGAAATATATGTTGTGACAACGCCATTTTCAATACTTTATGCCCATAAAGACAGCGGATTGTAGCCTTCTCATATGTTTAAATCTTGTTTTGACATTTTTGGTCTCATACTTGTTGGCATGTATGTATTTATAATATTCTTTACACCTAAATCATTCACAAACGAAATGTAGCTTGAGTCCATTTTTATTAAATTAGTTTCACTTGATTGAAAATCACAACACAAAAACTCAAAACAAATTTCCAGATGGAAATTCTCGCAAATGTCAAAATGAAAATGAAATGAAAATTCCTTAAGCAGCCTCTAGGCAACCTCTAGGCAGGCGACCTTTAGGCAATGTTGCCTAAATGTGAAAATCGAATATTGATACTGATTTTGCACTTAGGCAGTACTTAGAGGTTGCCTAAAGTTAACGTTTTACCGTAAACAGTTTTTTTTTTACTGAAAACAACCTAAAATAGTAGGCGTGGCAAAAACCTTATTAATGATGAAAGATATATATTGTTGTTACTTAAATATCTTGTTCAGACAATTTTTCAAAATTCTTTACGGTTTGTCCAAAAATAATGTTTTTTGAAAATTTGTTCACTTGTTCAAAGGACCCAAAAAACGACCATTTACCAAATGTTACTATCCTAGCTCAAAATTGAAGGCCTAGAAATCGATAAATACCTTGAAAACAGCCCAAACGGCTGTCCGTCTTTTCGTGAGATATACCATATTTGTAGTGTTTCATATATGTCAAGTGTCATTTATGTTTCATTAAAAAAAAAATTACCTCTTTTCTCATAATAATGTCATGGCAACGCTGCAGGTTAGCCGAATAAGTAAAGTCATCATCCATATTGGGACATCAACCATCAAATCGGAATTTGCCTGAGAAACTTATCAAAGACAAATTCAGCAGTGGCGACATCTATGTATTCATGTTTGTAGTAGTTTTGGGTTGTCGTATATGGTTAATAAATTGTGTAGTTCTTATGAACGACGCTAGGTTATAATAAATGGTGTCTAATCACGTAAGATATCTTGATCTGGGCGAAATTAGGCGTTTTCCACTTACGGATCTATCCGAGAAGTAAGGACATTTTTGTTTGCAAAAAAGTTCCTGCCTGCTGATTGGAGCCCAGCATTTACACTCCTCTACAATAGAAACTAAAATAATGATGTTGGCTCTATGTACAAGGTGTTTTTAAAAGACAGATAGTTAGCTTATTGGGTGTACTTAACGAATGCGAGTGGCGCGAGAGGTATGTCGATCAGTGTAGCCTATGTATGGGAAATTTAGTTGCTATGGAGCGTTTTTTCGAGAGCGGAACGAGCGTTGTTCGTGCGAGAGTTTTAAAAAAAAGGTGATTCAACGACTGCACCGAGTATACGACTCTGCAATATTTAAGGTTTTCACTACTTAAATGACGCCAAACGTACCTCTCATTTAAAAATGTGTAACAAGATTGAAGAGATCGATAGAAAACTAGAAAAAGAACGGTTACAAAATTATTTACTTACTTAAGTGGCGCTATAGTCCGGGATGAACCTGGGCCTCAACCAACATGCCTCTCCAATTAGCCCGGTCCTTAGCTAACTGCCTCTAGTTGCGCACTCCAAGTTGGTTGAGGTCGGTTTCTACTTGTGCGCGCCACTTAAGGCGAGATCTTCCTCTACTGCGTCCGACGTTTGGCTGGGAATCGATGACTCTGCGAGCCGGAGTATTGGTGTCCATTCGTTCTACATGTCCTAGCCATCTTAAACGTCCAATGCAGAGTTTTTTTTGACCAAGGGGTATGTCGCTGTACAGCTCGTATAGTTCTTGATTGAATCCTCGTCTCCATAACTCGTCAACGCTAACGGGACCGAAGAATTTTTCTATCGAATCGACCAAGGATTTCTTCATCCGCTTTTGATGCGGTCCATGCTTCAGCGCGGTAGATCAGGACTGGAATTTTCAGGGTCTTATATAGGATCTTCTTAGTAGTTCAAGTGAGGGCTTTACTACTAAATTGCCTTCTTAGCCCGAAGAAACAGCGAATGGCTTCGTTTGATTTCTGACGAGATGTTGTTGTCAGAGTTAATAGCGCGGAGGTAGACAAAGTCCGGTACTACCTCAAAGTTATCTATCAATGGTGACGTTCTGTCCAATACGTCGATGTTGTGTGTCCTTTCGTGTTGACCTCATTTACTGCTAAATCTATTTTTGTCGCTTCCTTCTCTATACTAGCAAACGTGGCTATGACATCACGCTGAGTCCTACCAATGATGTCAATATCGTCGGCGTATGCTAGTAGTTGCACCGATTTTCGGAAAATTGTGCCTCTGGTGTTTGCTCGGGAGTTTTGCACAATCCTCTCAAGAATCAAATTGAAGAAGTCACATGACAGCGCATCGCCTTGCCTAAACCCTTTTTTGGTATCGAATGTGTCGATGAGGTCGTTTCCGACCCTGATGGTGCAGCGAGAATTCTCCATCATCATCCTACACAAACGGACGAGTTTGGGCGGTATACCAAAACTAGACATGGCTCTGCATAGTTCGTCTCTATAAATGCTGTCGTATGCGGCTTTGAAATCGATAAATAGGTGGTGGGTATCGATTTGGACTTCTTGGGTTTTTTCCAGGATCTGCCGAAGTGTGAAAATTTGATCGGTTGTGGACTTTCCCGGCCTAAAACCACACTGATATTAAGGGCCGATCAGGTTGTTGGTAAACGGTTTCAGGCGTTCACATATTACTGCAGATAGGATCTTGTAGGTGATGTTGAGTAGACTTATGCCTCTGTAGTTGGCGCAGTTCAGAGGGTCTCCTTTTTTGTGGATCGGGCAACCGATGCTGAGGTTCCATTCTTCATGCTTGCTTTCAACCGACCAGATTTGGCTTATGAGTTGGTGGATGTTGCTTACCAAGTCATCTCCTCCAGCTTTATAAAGCTCAGAAGAGAGGCTGTCATTTCCGGCGGCCTTATTTAGCTTGAGTTTAGATATTGCTATCCTCACTTCACTTTGGTCGGGTGGTTGGCAGTTTTCGCTGTCGTTGCCAATATTAAATGGTTCGTTCTGCCCGACAGCGGAATGTTGTTCGTCATCGCCGTTTAACAGTCTGCAGAAGTGGTTCTTCCATATCCTCAGCATCGACTGTGTCTCAACTACGATATTTCCTTGTTCATCTCGACAGGATTCTGTTCGAGCCTTGTATCCTTGGCTTTGTCGTTTTACACTTTGGAAAAACTTGCGAACATCGTTCCTGGAGTGGCACCTCTCTATATCCTCGATCGCGCGCTTTTCTTGCTCTTTTTTCTTCTTGCTGAAAAGCCGATGTTCTTCCCTTCTTCTTTGCCTATAGAGCTCAATGGCAGCTCTCGTCTTCACATGCAACTTAGCCTTGTAGGCCTCGTTCTTGGCTGCGAGCATCTTTCGGCATTCCTCATCAAACCAGGGGTTTCTTGCTGGTGGGCGCGAGAAACCTAGCACATCAGTTGCGGCTGATCTAATGGCTTGTTAGCTGCGTTGCCACTGTTCTTCGACATTAGATGCTGGTGGTATGGTGTGAATCGAGAGGTTAAGGGATACGCGTTGCACGAAGGCCTTGGCGGTCTCTGGCGATTGCAGTCTTTCGACATTAATTTTTTCACAGTATTACTGGTTTGTTGTGGCGTGGTGGATATCCGCATCCTTACCTTGACTGCAACAAGTTAGTGGTCCGAATCGATGTTAGCCCCACGGAATGTTCGGACATCCAAAATACTGGATGCGTGCCTTTTGTCTATCGCAATGTGATCAATTTGGTTGACTGTTTGTTGATCTGGTGACCAACATGTCCCATTATGGATATCGAGGTAAGGAAACCGTGTGCTGGCTATAGAGGCATTTCGTTCCGTAGCGAAGTTTAAATCTCCAAGCACGATCTTAACATCGTACTTTGGTAGTCGCTCATAGGTTTCGTCAAGGAGCTCGTAAAAGCAATCCTTAGTTATATCATCTTTTTCCTCAGTCGGAGCATGAGCGCTTATAAGGCTTATGTTGGCGAATTTGGCCTTGATGCGGATTGTTATTGTTATAGTCTTATGGAAACATAAGACTTCTTGCCTATGTCTGTGTAGATGTCACAGTTTTTCATCCTTTTTTGCCATTGTATGGCAATTACTGCCATCCTCGATGGCAGTAATGTCTGCTTTATAGCAGTTTAGGGCTTCCACTAGTTGTTCGCCTGCATCTCTCCTGTTTAATGTTCTCACATTCCAGGTGCAAATGTGAACGTCGTTGTTCTTTTTTCGTTTAGCAGGGTCGTCAAAAATAATATCAGTCCTTTCCGAGGCTATTGGTTGCTATGTAACAATGGTTTTTTCCATGGGTGTGTATAGTTAACCCAAAGCACAACCCCCAACCTGGAGGGCCAGTTCCAATTTATTAGATACCCCTAGGACACGGGGCCATCAGTATCCACTACGGGATTGAGCGCTGCCGTTGACCTTTCGGTTTATCCGATACCACCTCTGCTCAAGGGGCCTGACTTACCCTTGAAATTCCTAGATAACCTGTTGTCCGAATATGTCAAAGCAGCTTATCTAGGTTCGCCTGGGATTGCAGACCGGGTATTCATTTCGCGCCATTCTGACCAGGGTGATTATATTGTTGCTAAAAATATCGTTTAACAAGTCAAATCCGGTTGGATGAGACCAGTACACGATGGTTACCACTTGGAGGTAAAAAATAAGCACATTTTATGTGTAGTCAGAGTTGCGAGCACTGGGCATTGCCAATTTAAAGCCGATCAGAGTCTACCCTCGGTCTATAATACCCAACCATCGGTTTCCAAGAAATGCGATGCAATAAATGAAATAATCAAAACAATATAAAATATAAGTTTAACACGTCTGTCTGTCTGTCAGTTTCTCCCGTTTCTGAGAAGTTAAATAAAGCGGTGAAGAATACTAAAGAATAGTCAGGCCAAAAAAGTTAATACAAATAAAATTGTAAGTGTTTGGAAAATTCTGAAATATTTCAAATTTATACATCGATTTCGTATCTACATACAAATATACATTTATAGAGACAAACTATACAAAGCCATGACAAGTTATACCGCCCAAACTTGTACCTCTGTGCAGGACAATTTTAAAGACTGCTCAATTAAGGTCTGCAAAAACTCTCCGACAAATTAGAATTCTGATTTCAGTTTTGATATAATATATAACGGGTGATTTTTTAGCTGGTTTAGTTTTGGCAACACTGGTTTTGACAGCTGACGTGTGTTTAGTACCTTGTGTCACTGTCAAACAGCTTCAGTTTGGTTTGCAATTTAACCATGGATCGTCTTACAAATGAACAACGCTTGCAAATTATTGAATTTTACTATCAAAATTCGTGCTCGGTTCGAAATGTTCATCGCGCGAGTTACGTTATGGGAGTTTGTTAAATTAAAACGGCTGTCGACTCTTCGGAGTGACGACAAAAAAAGAAAGAATTTAAGTAGTGTAAATAAAACAGACCGACTCTTAGGAGTGACGATTACAATGTGTCTTTATTATTTCATCAAAAATGTTCTGAACGTCACGTTAGCAACCAATTTCCACATTGACTTCTCACGGTGAAACTGTATACTTTTGCTTTATGAGTTCTAAAGCATTTGAGCTGTCTGGAGCGTTTCCGCTGCAGATTAGCATGTCAGCATTTCGCAGTGGAAGACTGTGGGAATTAATAGATAACGTAACTCCTCCTTCCCCAGTTTTTCGATTCCCCTGAATCGCTTTAAATTGTACATTTTTTATAAAACAAAATACAATTATAATAAATATTACAATTATTACAAATGAACTTAGTCCAATAGTATAATTAATAATTTTGTGAAACTTAAGTTCTGTAATTTCTTCTATGTTATTTTCATAATTCAATTTAATTTTTTCAAAATTTAACATAATATCTTCATTGTAAGTAATATTTTGGGTATGGGGTATAACAAATCGTTCCGCAAGTTTATATATCTTATTGCTAAATTGTTTATTTCCAATTCTTATAGTACAGTTTGCAAAATTTATAATATAATTACCACAAAGTTGAAGATTTCTTTCATCACAAGTACTTTTAAAACGTTTATTTTTGACATTATTAAGAATAACAAGATCACTTCCGATTTCAATTATTTCTTCGTCTGGGCTATTGACTAACTTACAATTTCTTTTTATTACACAATTTTTGCTTAATTTTAATTCTGATAAATTCAAATCATTTTCGAACTTATAGGTCTCATTATTAATTCGTACAATA
Source organism: Rhingia campestris (assembly GCA_932526625.1). Lineage (NCBI taxonomy): Eukaryota > Metazoa > Arthropoda > Insecta > Diptera > Syrphidae > Rhingia > Rhingia campestris. Next base: position 4,424,255 of record OW052184.1, read on the forward strand.
TATTCAAGTTCTTCGTCAATTTGATTATTTTTTAAATTCTTAATTGGTACAATTAATTTTTTATCAGTTTTTAAAATTTGTACAGGAATTTTAACTGCAAGGACAATAGAATCATTTATATACCTGGCTAAACCAGCTCTTATATTACTCAGTTTTTGGATGTCAAATTTATATTCGTTTATTTCTTCATTACTTAGTATGCTTTGATGAATAATTCCTAATCTAGCTGAAACAATATTATCTTGGATGTGATCAATTTGTTCTTTTAACATATTAATCCTAAGTTGTTGTTCTAAATAATGTTCCTGTTCAATAACTTGTTTTTCAATTTTACTTATTTCATTGAGTTCATTTATAATTTTATTTCTATCCGCTTCCAAGATATTTTTTATTAAAGTAAAAGAATTGTTAAAATTGTCGTTAATTTTTACCTGCTGATTTATTGCTTTGATTGCGTTATGACTGTTTTCCTCTCTTAATTTTAATTGCTCTTCAATCTCAATCTTGTCATCTTCGCTTAGAGTTCCAAAAAGCCATTTTAAGCTACTTTCAACTATGTTAATAAGACCTCTTTTACTTCTACGTGGAAGAAGTGTAGAAACTTTGTTTTTAATCGAAGAAATTTGTTCAGTAAGGGAAACTTTGTTTTTAAAATTAGAGTCATTTATACAGCGTTCAAGTTCCAAAACAATATTAAGAATTTCTTTAGGATGAATGACATGTAAAACAATGTCAAATTTACTGACAATATCTACTTCGTCTATTTTGATTTCCGTAAATCCCAATTCCGATTCGATCTTTTCAATTACGAGGGCTGCTTGGCCAACGTTGGCTAGTACCAACATCCATATCAGGATTATCTGAAAATTTTAATGGTCGTTTAATATTATTTTCATGCACACCTTTCAATGGATATTTGCGAAATTTGGGCTGTTCTTTGTGCCTAAGGCTAATATAATTTTTTATAAATCCTTCTTTTCTGGTCTCCTTGTAATCCACTCTTTTTATATTATGCTTATTAATTGAACTAACCTTTCTCGCCTCGATTCTCTCTTTAACAAGTTTGTTATCGACAGTTCGATTTTGAACATCTATCGGTTTAGCTTTAATAGTCGAATGAAATGAGTGGTTATAAAATTCTACAGCTTTGAATATTTGCTCTCTAATTGGAATTTTTTTTTCTATATTAAGTACTCTAATTTTTTCCGTTAACGTGTTATTCAATCTCTCCGCATCGGAATTTCCAGTATGGTTATTCGGTTTGACAAAATGGACTTCTATACACTCATCTTTGCAGAATTCTTTTATGTTAATGCTATTAAACTCATTGTCGCAAACTATTTTTTTCATTTTCCCTTTAATTGAAATAAATTGCCTTAATTTCTCTATTAATGTTTTATGGTTCCTATCTTCGAGAAAAAAACAAACTGCATGTTTGGAAAATTTGTCTATAAAATTTATAAAATTGTGTTTGCTGTTTGTGTAAACATCTACGTGAATTATTTCGTTGATGTCGTTCGGAGTTTCTGTAATATTAAATTTTTTCCTAATTGGATTCCTATCGTATTTCGCAGCGGTGCAAGTGTCACAATTATTTATAACTTTATTGATTAAAATTTTTAAATTTGGGAAATATACTTTCGTCTTTATCCCTTCGTAATTAGCAATTATTCCGGAGTGACCAGATTCCACTTTGTGAAACAAAGATATTTGTTTCAGGGCCTCTTTTTCGTCTTTAAGGTCTTTGGCTAAAAAACTACATTTTACAAATTTAACATGTGGGTTTCCTAATTCAATTAATTTCTTCTGAACAATATTGTACAGAGAGTCGTGTAATTCACAATAAATACCAATTTTACCTCTATTGATATGTCTTCGGACTATATCAGAAATATTTTCAGGTATGTCATTTTTCTCGATAAAAATTCGTTTATTGTTAAAAATCTTTTCAGTTTCTGCTTCTTTTTTTTCTAGGATTATAATTTGAGTTTTAAACCGATTTACCACAGTTTCTAAAACCGGAATGTAGTTATTGCTATTCTCTTCTTGGGAATGGACTGTCGATATTTCTAAGGATTCGTGGGAACTAATATGTTCTTCGGCATTTTCGTTAGAATAATTTTCAAATAAATTTATTTTATTACTAACATGGTCAATTCTGCTTAAAAAATCAGCTACCTTGTTTTCTTTGCCTTTTATGTAGTCTATTTTAATATCATATTCACCCAATTGCATAAACCATCGTTGGAGTCTTGGGCTAATATTTTGACCAATGTTTTTAGCTTGCAACCATTTAATTGGTTGATGATCTGTTTGCAGATCGAATTCTGTACCGAATAAATAGGGTCTAAAATATTTTACACCCCAAATGATGGCGAGTAACTCTTTTTCAATCGTGGAATAATTTTTCTCATGATCGTTTAGAGTTCTCGATGCATAAAAAACTGGATGCCCATCCTGTGTTAAAACAGCTCCCAGGGCAAAGTTGCTGGCATCTGTTATTAGCTTGAATCTTCTACTGAAATTTGGGTACTTAAGAATGGGATAATCTGTTATTATAGACTTAAGTTTTTCAAACGATGCAATATAGTTTGGATCGTTGGAATTGACTTTAGTATTTTTCTTTAGGTATTTAACCATGGGGAGGGCTATTTTCGCATAGTCCTTTATGAATTTTCTATAAAAACCGGTAACGCCAAGAAAGGATTTTATTTGTCTTTGTGTTCTAGGTAATTTTAGGTTTTGAATAGCTGTAATCTTGTCGGGGTTCGGTTTAACTCCTTGAGGGGTGAGAATGTGACCTAAATATTCTGTTTCTTTGTTCAGAAATCGGCATTTATCGATTTGAAGTTAGAGTCCAGATTTTTTCAAAGTTTCAAAGATTTTTTTCAAATTATCTATGTGTTCTTCCAAAGACGTGCTGAAGACTAGGATGTCGTCCATATAGACAACACAGATTTTATTTATGAATTCCTTCAGAATGGAATTCATTAATCTTTGGAATGTTGAAGGGGCGTTATTGAGCCCGAATGGCATTCTGTTATATTCAAAGTGACCGAGTGGTGTGGAAAAGGCTGTTTTTTTTCCTATCCTCTGGCTTAACTAAGATTTGGTGGAAACCCTTAGCTAAGTCGAGTGTTGAAAAATATTGCGACTTTCCCAATTTATCTAATATTCCTTCAATATTAGGAATTGGAAATTTGTCACTTCATTGAGTTTTCTATAGTCTATGACAATTCTCCATTTTTGTTGTCCTGAGTTTTTCTTTGGAACTATCCAAAGTGGACTATTATACGGAGAATTGCTTTCGACAATTATGCCTTGATCCAACATATCTTTAATTTGTTTTTCAATTTCAAGTTCATGAGCTTTGGGGTATCTATAAATTTTTGAATATATAGGGTTATTAGTGTTTGTAACGATCTCATGTTGAATTTCATGAGTGAATGTTAAGTGATCTCCCTCAGTAAAGAAAAGTTCTTTATAATGTCTTAACAGCTTCTGAACTTTAGTTTTTTCCTCTTTATTAAGATGATTCAAATTTATTTCACTTTGTGAAGAAGATTCTATTGGATCTAATGAGATGCAATCTAACTCAAATTGAAAATTATCTTTAATAAATCCCATCTTATTCCCTTTGATATCTAGATATTGCTGTTCAAAATTCAATTTAGCGCCTAAAGGTTCTAATACATTTTGACCTATAATTGCGTCATAGTCTCTTTGTGGCAAATCCACAACTTTCCATGTAATCGTTCCTTCTATATTAAATTCTTGAGGAATAGGAGTAACTATTTTATTCGCTACTCTAGCAATCCCAGTTAATGTTGAAAAAAATTCTGGTTTGTCCAGTGGAATTTCTTGAGAGTCACTGAAAATATTTGGTTTTATAATGCTTGTTGTCGAACCGGAGTCAACTAGGCATTTAATTTGTTTGTTTTGTATAGTTAGGAGGATTAGAGGGAGTTTATGTTCCGAGGCATGTTTGGAAAATTTACCGCGGCTTCTTGGATATTTCCAATCGACATCATCTCCACGGGATTGTCATTTGTGTTTTGCGAAACAATTGAGTTTTGAAAGAAATTTCCTTGGGCAGGATGTCGATTGTTACCATAGGTATTGTTAACATTATGAGAAATTCTTGAGTTTTGGTTACCTTGAGCTCTATATCGATTGTTTAAATTAGTATTATTTGTATGTGAAACTCGTGAGTTTCGAGAGTAGTTTCTTTGAGCTGTATATCGATTGTTTTCATTTTGGCTATTATTTTGGCTTCCGTTGTTGTAAGAATAAGAAGTATTATTGTTCTCATTGCTAACTCTCTGGGAGGATCGCAAGTCTTGATTTGTGAACTTATTTTTCCTATGTTGTATGTCTACACATCTGAAATCCTCTAAAAGTCTTAATCTAGCGTATTTATTATAAATTGAGATAATACTTGAGTTTTCTTCTATATGAGCCCTAATATTTCCATCTATTTTCTCAATTAGAATTTCTTTAAGGTCCCTGTCTACATTTTCTGGTTTATAGATATCAGGTTTTCTATCATCGAATTCATACATTTCATTTAATTGAAAACTTATATTTCTAAACTCGTCGAATAATTCTTTTAAATTACTAACCTTTACAGAACGGCAAAAATTGAATAGTTCGGCATAACTTTTGTGGGGCTGGAAATGTTGTCTCAGCTTTGTTATTATACTGCTCCAATCCGGATTTTCCCCAAGTTGCTGAATGCACCTCCCTGCTTCACCTTGAATTTTTTCATTGGTTACGATTTGCATTGCGAAGAAACTTAGTTGCTTATTTGAGTTGCACAGCAATAATGTCGTATTCACAGACTTAATAAATGATGACAATGGAAATTCATCTTTTCCATTAAATGGTTTCAAATGTCTGAATTGCGATAAGACACTTTCTGGACTTAGTTGAAGTTGATGTTGTTGTGCTGATTCTTGGTTTGCCGTCTGTTGACCTTGAGTTAATAGTTGTTGTTGCTGTAGTTGTTGTTGTTGCTGTAGTTGTTGTTGTTGCTGTAGTTGTTGTTGTTGTTGTAGTATGATATTTCGCAGTTGCAGAATCTCATCCTTTAGTTCTTCCATTTCGATCGCAGCAATATTGCGGTTGTTATCAAACAATTTATTTAGTTTCTTCCGCATAAACAACTATTTCACATTCACTGTTTTACACTTTCACTTTATATGTCTTTTCTTTTTATATATTGCCTTAAGTTTTGCTCGGTTCTAGTATATTTAGATCTAGAACTACCCGACTGCGCCAGTTACGTTATGGGAGTTTGTTAAATTAAAACGGCTGTCGACTCTTCGGAGTGACGACAAAAAAAGAAAGAATTTAAGTAGTGTAAATAAAACAGACCGACTCTTAGGAGTGACGATTACAATGTGTCTTTATTATTTCATCAAAAATGTTCTGAACGTCACGTTAGCAACCAATTTCCACATTGACTTCTCACGGTGAAACTGTATACTTTTGCTTTATGAGTTCTAAAGCATTTGAGCTGTCTGGAGCGTTTCCGCTGCAGATTAGCATGTCAGCATTTCGCAGTGGAAGACTGTGGGAATTAATAGATAACGTAACTCGCGCTGCTTCCATTTTATGATCGGCATTCTCGACCTTCTGAGCAGTCTATTCGGAAGATTGTGACCAAATTTCGCACCAAATTTACTTTGTTGGACATTAAACCACCAACACGTTTACGTACTGTGCGTAGTGAAGAAAATATTGCGGCCGTATCGGCTAGTGTGACAGAAGACCGCGAAATGTCGATTCGGCGCCGTTCCCAGCAGTTAGGCCTTTGTTACAGCAATACGTGGAAAATTTTGCGGAAGGATTTGGGCGTAAAGCCTTTTAAGATACAGCTGGTGCAAGAACTAAAGCCAGCCGACCTACCACAACGCCGAATTTTTGGTGAATGGGCTCTTGGAAAGCTGGCCGAGGATCCGCTTTTTTATCGAAAAATTGTGTTCAGCGATGAGGCTCATTTTTGGTTGAATGTGTACGTAAATAAGCAAAATTGCCGCATTTGGAGTGAAGATCAGCCAGAAGCATTGCAACAGCTACCAATGCATCCCGAAAAAGCCACTGTTTGGTGCGGTTTATGGGCCGGCGGCATTATTGGGCCACATTTCTTCAAAGATGTTGCGAATCGCAGCGTTACTGTCAATGGTGAACGCTACCGAGCGATGATAACAAACTTTTTTTTGCCCGAAATGGAAGTTCTTGACTTGCATGATATGTGGTTTCAACAAGACGGTGCCACATGCCACACAGCACGCGAAACAATGGCGCAATTGCGAGGCGAGTTTGGTGAACAGTTAATTTCACGTTTCGGGCCGGTCAATTGGCCGCCTAGATCGTGCGATTTGACACCATTAGATTATTTTTTGTGGGGGTATGTCAAGGCTAATGTATATAGGGACAAGCCCGATTCGATTGACGCACTGGAAGCCAACATCCATGCATTCATTCGTGAGATACCGGCCGATATGTGTGAAAGAGTATGCCAAAATTGGACTCAGCGGATGGGCTACCTGAGACGCAGCCGCGGTCAACATTTGCATGAAATTATCTTTAAACATTAAATTGCAAGGTTCAAACTATCGATTCAAATAAATATTTCATTCATTTTTTCGAATTTTTTGTTTGTTTTTTTTTTTTAAAAAAAGTTCTAAACCTCTTAAAAAGTCACCCGTTATAATGTGGAAAAAGAATGAATTTTAGAGTATAGGAATCTGTTCGTTCGTAGCGTCGGTTGGTATGTCAACAGTTTAAGAGTCATATATGTTAAACTAGGCTGATGAAATTTCAATCATGAAGTGTCTGTTGATTCCACTACATTGATTCTAAGGAATCAAAATCCGCCCATAACCAATTGTATTTTAGATGTTGCCATTGGCTAAAAATGATCCTTTGTTTTTACCCGTGTACTTCTCGTGTGTTTCATGAATCCTTCAGATGGCAGATTTTAAGCTCCTTGGTGCTGTCATTTTGCATATGCGTTGATGTCAATAGCTCGTATTCACGCTAGAAGTCATCAACCAAATAGAGTGTAACAAAAGTGATTGCCAATAAAATGTTGGCATACAGCCCTTGTCACGTCTACCAATAAAGACTACCACCTTTTGTAAGAGTAATAAATTATGTATTTTTTCACCATTGAATATTTGTTTGTTTTTGTTAATAATACATAAATGCGAAATTAACAGAATTCTTATTCATTACACTCACACATTAATAATTTTATTTTTTTTTGCATTTCAATTTTTAGGTTACTTTTTTTTAATTGTTGCTGTTATAAAACGTATGAAACACATTTAGTTTTACAACGTGTATTTTCGTTCGCATTTTTTTTGTTTTTCATTCAAGATTAAATAAAGTAATATAAAAAATAAATTCCATTTATTTTTAAAATGTATTTTTACTTTGTTTATTTTTTAAGTTATCACTTTTTAAGGTTAGAAAGAGGGATAAAGATGAGAGAACTATATAAGATAAGAATTAAAAATTAAAAAAAAAACATCCTAAACATAAAAACAAAACTCAAATTGAGTTTGAAAAAATTCGCACCGTAAGTTCCAGAGTAATAAAATGTTTGTTTTGTTTATATATATATATAATAGCTTACATTTAAAAAGTTTGATTTTTTTTCTTTAGTACAGGTAATTAAATTCATTTTGTATTATTTTATGGTTTCGCAATTTAATCATACAATACAATTAAATTCATAGAATTTTTTTGAAATTTATTTGGATTTACTTCTAATAGTAGGATTTGGGTTGGTTTCGAAGTAATACATAAATTGTTTTTTATTTAATTATTAATTATATGTTCATGTATGGGAATTTTGTATTTTTTTTGTTTTCTTTTATAACTTACAGTCTAAAAAGCAGTCATTTATTTCTCCTTAATAGTTATTAGTTTTTCAATTTACATGTGTATGAATATGAATATATCTTATTTAGGATAAACATTTAAATTATTATTTTTGTTAATATGTATTATAATAAGTGTTTTTTTTTATTATTAATATTAGATAATTTAACAGGGTTATTTATTTTTTTTTAAATTAAGGATGACCATTGAAGTGAAAATAAAAATGGATACCCTGTGTTCTGGGAAAATCATTTTAATGTTCTGAGTTGTATTGCTAAGCATTAAAAAAAATGTTTCTCCAAAATGGATAGACTTTGAATATTCGGTATTGAAATTGAAAAAAAACGAGTGGTGGGTGCACGACTGGGTCGTACGCAACATTCTCTTTCACAGCGAGTTGGGCGTTACATCAAATAGTAAGTATGCATTTGGATTATTGATGCTAAAAATGATATAAAAAATGTCGAAATGTGATTATACGAACGTTTACTCCGAAATTTGAAGGAATCGGTGTCTATGTGAATAATAATGATTTTCCGTTATTGGCCAAAACTTAAAATTCCGTTTAGTGATAGTTGGGCTAAAACTAATTATGTGGAATTGTTTCAAACTATAATTGTAGTGTATATATTAAATTTCATTCAATTTGGCGTAACAGTTTGCGAGAAATTAACAATTTTCTTTATATGGCCTATATGACAAAATCCGTTATATGGATTTTCTCGCAAAAACTGGGTATGCAGTTTTGTTGGAACTAATATGAATATAGTATATATAAAGTTGAATCAAAATCGTTAGAGCCGTTTTTGAGAAAATTGAGGTTATGTGTAATTTCTATATGGCAGGTACCGTTATTAACATGGCTAAAAGCAAACAAAAAAAATGGCCTAGAATTATGACCAAAACAAACTTGGATACGAAGTTTGAAGAAAATCGGTCAAGCCGTTTAGGCTGGGGAGACCATTACGGACAGACGGACCGACGGACGGAATTCCAAAAACCACTTTTTTAGGCTCCGCTATCATCGTAATGTTAGAATCAATTAAAATCTCGAGGTCGAAAATTTTCACGAAAACAATATCTTTCTCTTTGTAAGAGAAAGTTAAAAATATGGGTACTTAAAAAAAACTGAGAATTAGTGGTTAAATTTAAAAATAATTAGATGTTTCCAAGAAATAATCAAAAGTCGGCTATTGGACGAGGACCTGTAAACGAATATGAGAAGCTGAGGGTACTGTCATCAAGGAATGAATTGGATTAGAAGTTGCAGACAGGAGATCATTTATAAAAATGAGAAAGAGAGTCGGAGACAAAACTGAGCCTTGAGGGACGCCAGCATTTATTTGGTGAGTTACAGACTTGAAACCATCCAAAACAACATGAATTGAACGTTTCGAAAGATAATATCTAATCCATAGAAGAAGTTTTTCGTCGATTCCAAATGCACGCATTTTCGACAAAAGGGCTTGATGCCAAACCCTGTCAAATGCTTTTGAAATATCAAGCGCAACAATCTTGCTTTCGCCACCATGGTGGATTGATTGGTTCCACTACGTACGAGAAATTTTTGTTGAGATATGTCATCAAATCACCAGTAGACCTGTTGCTGCGAAAACCATATTGCCGGTCATTGAGAAGTTTTCGTGTTTCGAGATATTTCATAAGCTGACGGTTTATCGGCGTTTCCATGACCTTGGAAAGAAGGGACGTTAGTGCAATTGGTCGGTAGTTGGAGAGAGAAGAAGATTCGCCTTTTTTTGGTACAGGCTGGACAAATGCTGTTTTCCATATATCTACTCGGAAAGAGTCCTGATGAGTAGGATAGATAGAAAAGCTTACGCAGTGGTTTTGCTAGCGTAGAAGACCACCTCTTCAGAATGATGGGGGATATACCATCTGGACCAGCGGATTTGTGTATGTCAAGATCAAATAAAACTCTTGCAACTGTACGAGTACGAAAGTGAATTTGTCTAATAGAATAATCTACGTTCTCAAGTACAGGAGGAGACTGAACACAATCTGGCAATGTAGAATTGGCTGCGAAATGCGCAGCAAGCAGATTGGCTTTGTCTAAAGAGCTGACAGCTGGAATGTCATTGTGAATGAGCGTCGGAATTGATGATGAGGCCGATTTTTTTATATTTTTAACAAATGACCAAAAGTTTTTACTACCTCTGGGACATTGTAGAATTTTTTGCCTCAGCTTTTGGTCATAGAGGAATTTGACACGCTTTAAATGGGCATAACAGTCATTTCTGGCTTGTTTGAACCTTGCTCGGTTTTCCTCTGTTGGGTTGGTCTTGTACAACCGAAAGTTTGTCTCTCTCAACCTGATAGCTTCTTTGCAGCTCAAGTCATACCACCCTTTTGCCTTTGGTCTGATACTCTTAATTCTGTTGGAAATAAAAGATCTCATACCAAACAGAATGATATTTGATATCATATCAGCAGCAGCATCCACGTCACTATCGAGGAAACATAGTGACCAGTTAAAATTCCTAAAAAAAACTGTTTAATGCTTCCCAATTGGCTTTCTCGTATTGCCATACAGTTTTTTTTTTGGGAATTTGCTCTTTAACTGTGTGGTTGGAGTACGAGAAATTTGTTGATATGATACAGTGGTCTGACGAACCTAGAGGCAATAATATGTGTTTATTAAATGAAAGTGGTTCAACTTAGAAACAAACTATCATCTATATTAAATAGTTTTTGCAGGGTTACCCTTGATAAATTATATTGACTAGCATAAATAAAGGGTGGTTAAATTTTAAGGGCCGATGTTGAATGTGAACCACACCTAAACGTCAAGTTTTTTCTGCATTTTATTTGAGATTTCTTAATTTAAGACTAAATCAATCTGAACCATGGAAAGATACACAATCGAGCAACGCGTTAAAGTTATTCAGGCTTATTAAGAAAATGGGCGTTCAAATCAAAATGCATATCTTGCACTTCGTGATTTTTTGGTCAATTTAATAGTCCAAATGTGCGTACAATCGGAAAAAAATCGTAAAAAAATTTGAGCAAACCGGGTCTGTAGGAGATGTGAAAACATCAGTGCATGCTCGTACAGCTCGTACTGCAATGGTCAGAATGGTGGCAAGAAATGGCAACAGTAGATGATCATTTTTCGAAGAAAATCATTTCCAGCTATGAGGCACATTTTCATCTCAGTGGATTCATCAATAAGCAGAATTGCCGCATTTGGCCGAATGGTAATCCAAGAGTTATTGTCGGAAAACCAATGCAACCACAAAGAGTGACTGTTTGGTGCAGTTCATGTGCTCACGGCATCATCGGGCCGTATTTTTTCCAAAATGAGGCCGGTCAGGCAGTTACTGTGAATGGTGTATGCTATCGTGATATGATAACGAACTTTTTATGGCCCGAATTGGAAGATATGGATGTGGATCATATATAGTTTCAACAGGACGGTGCCACTTGCAACTTATAAAGCTAACGAAACAATGGCTCTTTTGCGTGACAGATTCAATGGCCGTGTTATCTCACGTGGTGGCGATGTCAATTGGCCGCCAAGATCATATGATTTGACACCGTTGGACTTCTTTCTTTGGGGTTATTTGAAAGAAAAGATGTACATCAATAAGCCAGCAACAATTCAAGAGCTAAAGGATGAGACAGTTATGCCTCAGCGTCATCGAAAATTTGGAACATCGGATGGAGGTGTGCCGCCGAGGTCGCGGCGGCCATTTGGCCGATATTTTGTTCCATACATAATTGAACCATACCAATATTATCATTAAAAAAAATAAATTACAGTAACTTCCTAAATAATTTGTGTTTTATTCAAAAACAACATCGGCCCTTAAAATTTAACCACCATTTATTTAGATTTTTGGGTTTTATGAGTTTAGCATAATTTTTATTATGTGTCACCATCACTCCAGATTAAAGTGATGGTCACCTATAATCCTATATCGTGTGAAACGATTTGCCTCTGTCACCTTAAAAACCAATAAGGAGCTATTTAGGAAGTCCATCTTCAATGTTTAGTCTTCAGTAAGTGATCACCGCCTTAATCTGTAGGATCTACGAAATCCGAAGGATCTAAGACCAATTGGAAAATATTCCTTTCTATTAAAAAAAAAAGGAAATATCAACATCAACAGTCTTCGTCTTGAAGCAAATGCAATAGCTGATAGTCGGAGCTTAGATAACGACCGTTTTCGCATGATGGTATGCTATACTTTCAGGTTGAAAATTATAGCTGTACTTATTTTAATATAAACAAATGGGTCTAAGGTTTTATTTAAATGGAGTATAGCCCAATTGAGGCATCCATTCTAATGAATTTTTGAAACAAAAGTCAGTTCCAATAGGAACTCTGTTTGCTTTCGAGACATCCCTTGCGGAACAAAATAAATGAACGTTTCATTGGATGGATTCCGTAAGAATTCTTCGTCGGACAACTTTGCAACAAATTCAACGATTGTCAAAAGTTAAATAAATTTCATCAGAAGATCTGTTTGAAATGATTATGGGAACGGAACCCATAGGCCTGATTATATTCTGCCTGAATGATCATATTCTGCTACTATACTAGTCCGTATGAAAGTTTAATTTTAATGAGCTATTTACGACGAATGACTGTAGGAATCTGTAGAAGACCTAGATATCATATAGGATGATGATTTTTGTGAGGGAATCGGTTTAACGAGCCGGATATTAAGGTTATTCTGACAATGCCCAACGGTCTAGGTATACTAAAAAGATAGCAAGTCATCTGCATGTTACATGAGACCATCTAGGGTTTAAGTTTTCTACCGTAACCTAGTCAAAAGAAAGATAGGAAATATCCGTATTCTTTATACCACTCTTTATACCACTTCAGCTTAAAGGCAACTTTACATATGAGACAGGCGAATTTGAGGTAAACGACCATAGACGACAGCGCATGTTTGACGATGGAGTTCTCGAAATATGACTCAAACTTAGCAAAATAGCAAAATAAAAAAACATCTTTAGCGACCAAAACAATTTTTTGATGAATATAAAATGAAATATTGCCATAATAAGCTCGTTAGGATCCAGGATCTAGCTCTTTTCTAAAACCATTCATGTGTGCGTGAATGCCATCTTGCACGATGGGGGGCCCTCTTGTTTTTTGGAGAACCCGAACGGATGAGTTGCGATAAGCTTTTGCTGACAATTGATTCTACTCGGATGATTTGTCAGATCATCGCGAGAGAAGGGGCCAGTGAAAATACATTTTAGGTATTGCTAATGCTTCAAATTGTAGCCAAACCTATTCCGCAAAAAAAAAAATTGGTTTGGATTTTAGTGTGACTGATTCATCAGTCCGTTCTTTCACAACGAAACCGTCGACGAAAAGGAGCGATAATAAGCAACTTCTTGTCACCAAACAGTATGATATGGATACCGCCATTGAGTGTTTCCAACATGATGATGCTACGTGCTACACAACGTTTATCACGTTGAAAATTCAGCATGACCAATTTGAGGGGGTGGTTATCTTGATCGGCGGCGACTTGAACTGACCACCGAGATCGTCCTACTATGCCAATAATCCACAGCAAATATATCTATGACTTCAAAGTTTATCTACCGAAGTCTTTTAAAGTAAGTTCAGCCATAATTATGCCACAATGCATTAGGAAATTAGACCTCTACATTACGTGCCTCTAAGCTAAGTTACGGTTTCAAAAAAGTTCTTAAAAATTAAAAAAAATGGTAGATATCACATACACACTTCTAGCGTCCTAATTGGAAGAATATTTACTGGCAAGAAGAAGAAACACACAACAACGAAGCATTAAATAGAGCGTCACAATCGTCAGCTATACCTCTTAGGTAGTAAACGACTTTTTGCATCTTTCGGCTTCACTGATTATTTGGTCTTCGAAGGCAATAAAGTAATAAAGCCCTTAATCGAATTAATAATAGTCATCAACAATGCATCTATGCAGAAAAAAAAATTGTTTAATTTGGCGATAAAATATTTGGTGGCATCGGAATTGCATCCAAACTTGCGGCGTGTGACTTTTAATACATATGGGATTTCTATGTAAAAATAAAAATACATGAACTCAAATACTTTACTTTAAGGAGATTGACTTCATCTAAAAAAATGGTGTCAACATACAAATACCTCGGTGTTACTCTAGACTACAACTGAAAATGGCTTTGTTTCACCGAAGCTAACATTCTCCAGCAGATGTTCTTCGGCAGTGTTAGGGCGCTGTTATATCTATCATTGAAAAACATCATTGGACATTTTCTTTTACTTCTTGTGGTTTTTTCATCAATTCAATCATTGGCGAGTTGGTGTCAAAACAAACTTATGAATTTTAGACCATTATTATCCAAACATGTTTTAATTTTTAATTGTAGTAATCGCAGAAAATCACTTTTTATTTTTCACTGATCATGATTTATTTTTGTGAAGTAATGTTTTTCATTCCACCGAAAGGAAACGGAATTTTCCTAAGATTCCTATAAGCAGCTATGGAGGTAAAATTTTAATTCAATCATGTTTTGTGTTCCAATGAAGTTGTCCAATGATAGCTATAACTGAGCCCTTACTTTGGACTAGCTGAACCACATATTAGATGTGGCATTCTCGGGCGGGGGAAGGCTTCTTAAATGTCCAGTCTTGAAAATATATACCGTAACCATCAAAAGATTGTATACCGAGCTGAGTTAGAAAAACAATTGATAGACGATTCATTGACGACGGTATAAAACAGAGAGATAAGCCACGACTGCAAAAACTTGAAGTAATATCGAGCTTTTACAACGACAATACATACAAACTTCAAACAAAACAAACATACAACACCAGGAATGAAATGCTAAAAATGATAAAAAATGACTGCCGCTACTACGCTGCAAAATAGGTGGGAAATCATTTTATTCGAAATAATTTGATGTGAAAATATTTTTTTTGTATTTGCTTTAAGTCTAAAATTACAACATTTTAATTAGTGTACCTATTAATGGATAAAAGTGGATTTAATTTTCCAAAAAAAAATATAACCCCAAAATGCCAACAAGGAAGTGTTGCCAAGTCACCTAATGGCGTTTATTTCTCATTTTTATTTCAACCTATATAGACTTAAAGAAACACACACTTAATAATTTAATCTCAATAGAAAAACTCGAAAACCTTAAAATTTTGAGTTAGGTTTTGTGATCATTGCAATGCCAGAATAACAAAAAAATGGTTTCGATCCAAACACTATCCTCTCAAAGTATACCAAATCTCGAATATTTAAAAAAAAAAAATACACACTAAAGGCCTACACAGAATGCATAACTTGCATCTTTGTCAATAGAGAGATACTTTTCTTGCCCTCTATTCAACTTCAAGCAACGCTTACTTACACAATGCGAAGATACGCATTGGGTTAGTAAGCGCTTCGTTTTAACTTTTTACTCAGCTCTACAAGCATCAGCTACAGATAGCATTCTGGGCGGCCCTTTAATGTAAAACTAATTAGAAAAAAGTTTCATATTGAAAAATGTTGCTAAAAAACCTCAACTGCAAACAAAATGAGGTAACTGTGAAATAATGTCTTGGGTTCATAAAGCCTGAAACAGACTTGCGGACTTCTCAATGGGAGTGAACACAAGTAAAATCTGCAAGCATTACAGTTCTGCAGGTTGTCCTTTTTTAAATCCACTGCAAAATTCAAGGCCACCACAACACAAAATAAAAAAAAATTCTATGATATTTACTTTCATTAGCCGTGTTCCGGGTTTCAGTTTTAGTAATATACGTTGATGAAGCTCTGTTCTCATTGGTCAATCGACAATTAAGTCCTGCTCAGAATGCATATCTGTAGCTGGTATCTTGCATCGCTGTCAAAAGGGAGATACATTTCTTGCATGAAGTTGCCCTCTATTCAACTTCAAGCTACAGATACACATTGTGTAAGCGCTTACGGGTTGCCTTGTTTTTAACTTTTCAGTCAGCTACAGATACGCATTCTGAGCAGGCCTTTATAGTCATGTGACGCTGGAGGTGGAATGACTGACGAGTCAAGTTAAAAATTCTATGCATGGACACTCAGATATGAATGAAACAGCTGACTTTGCTTAGACCTGTCATGCATTTTTTTTGATTTCAGTAAATTAACCTGATATTTTAGGCCCATTTAAGTTATTTCTTACTTTTTGATAATAAATGATTATTTTGAATAGATAAAAGTTAATAAAAATCAATAAATATGGAAAAATGAAATTGAAAAATAAGGGTTGGCATAGTTTGACATTTACCTTACCATTCAGTAAGATTTTGCCTTCCACATCATCTCACCTTATTTTGCAGTTGTATGTATGTCCAAAAAAAATTCTTGCTGCACAGCATCCAGAACCACTGCACAACTGTTTAGGCCATATCATTACCCAGAACGACAAAAAATTCTATCTATAATTCAAATCTATTTGTTTAATTTCGAAATCAACTCTGAATATTTAAAAATTGAAAAAAATATTTTAATAAAACCCGCGATAATATTTCTGACTTATTTTTTGACTTCATTTAGTCAGATTTTTGCACAATGGGGATATATATAGGAATAAACAATATAGACATGAAAAAAGCGATATGGAAAACGAGAAACGGATAAAAAAAATCCTGCCAAACGAAACAGAAAGAAATGTTTTTCCAAATCCTTATCGCTTAAAAAAACAATTTAGATACAACAACACCTTAGCCCAGGGGTCGGCAACTAATTTTAAGTGGGGTACAGATACGGTTGAACACTTTTATCGAGGTCCAGAAAACTCATAATGTGACTCAAAGATGATTCGCATTTATGTTGAGCCAAGTTGATAGATAGTTTTTTTTGCAATTTTTTTATATTTGTCTGAAACATGTTTATCCCAAAAATCTTCAGTGGATATAGTTTTATACTTTTGCAAGTAAATATCTTCTTGAAGGTCAATTAAAATCATTTGCAGTAAAGCCTTTGAAAGACCGAATAACTTCGCAGTAACGTCAGTCCATTCTGCTACTGCAGCGACTTCATAGTGTAGTTTAAGGTATTGAGATAGCTTCTCTCTGCAAAGTCTTGGAATCTTACAGCAAATTCGATTCTAAGATCGAATGGAAACTTTACTCCCTGATACACACTGAAATGTCTTCTTCAGAGTTCTTCTTTTGAAATTCATGAAATGTTGGGAAATGAATAAATTTTGGTCTAGCAATACTATTTTCAAATATATCCAGCTTACGACGAAAAGCAAACATGCTTTGTATCAAATATTAATTCCCAATTTCCTTGTAACTCGATGTTTAGCTCATTTAAATATTTCAGAACATCTTTTGGAAAAGCCATGAACTCCAAGTGATAACATGCCTTTGGCGTATCCTTGTTCTTACATCACCAAGAAGCGTTCAATAACTTGACCTTTACTTAGCCAACGAATACTGTTGTGTTGCAGTAAATCCAAATACGCCGATTCACATACAGATTCCAGATACCATATAACGGATTTTGGCATTAAGGACATATAAAAATAATTGTATTTTCTCGCAAACTTTTTGGTTAAACTGAATGAAAATTAATATCTGTGTTACTATTATTGTTTGTAACAATTCCTCATCATTAGTTTTGGCCCAATAAGTTCTTAACCCAGTTTAACAATGCACTGCATAATGCACATTATCCGGTGCACGGGAAAACGGCGGTGGTACATCATATCCATAAAAAGGACAAGGACGAAATAAACCCAGCTGTTCTACGATCAATAAGCCTTTCACCGAATGTAAGCAAGGTATTCGAAAAGTTAGTCAACAGAGCTCTATTTAAGTAGGTCTAGGAATAAAAAATAAATTCGGAAAATCATTTTGGTTTTTGAGCGAGGCTTAACACCATTCATGCAATGCACAGGGGCCTGTCTGGTTGACTTTGAGAAGTCCTTTGACATCGTATGATTAGAGTGGATTTTCTACAACCTAACCAGACTGGGCATGCGTAAACCCATGCTATATATGATTTATGATATGCTTATGGGAAAAAAGTTCGTTCTCAAATCTGCAACGTAACTTCGAGTAATGTCTTTGAACCTAAAAACGGTTTGCAACAGGGGCGGTTTACTCCCCGATATTGTTTAAAATTTATACAATTGATCTTGGAGGTTTCCTCAGACAAAGGTCATCGAGGTCATCGACAAACTTTTGCAACGTGACTTCGATCACATTAAGGTACATTGCCATGATTGGAAATTGAGGAATTTTAGCGACACCTGAAAAAAACTGGAAAAAATTGTGCATCATCGGACAACACGGACAGCCGTTGGCGGTGAGAAGTGATGTTAAATACCTTGGCATCTGGCTTGACCAATTTCTGTATTTTAAGAAAAATGTAGATGGCCAGGGCTAGGGGGGTTTGTGTTCTGACAAGAAGACTGTTCTAAAGCAGTCAACTTGATTCAAGGGTGAAAGTCATATATGCTACATGGCCCTTATAAGGATGTTCCAATCATGGGTATGGTTAAATGTAGCACCAGCCTACATGGAAAAGATACGGCAGTTTGAGAGGCGGTGCCTCCGACTCTGCTTAGGATTGTACCGAACGCTGAACTGTACATAAATGGCCTATACAATGGAGCTTAGCTGAATCGGATTGACAATTTTCTTATTAAGGTCATTCAAAGGCACGTCTTAAGGGCGATGGCTATCGACAACAGCCTGGTATTCGGGGCTTACTACCCCAATGACATATACATGGAGAGCACGCTTATTTCGGGCTTTATGCCACCTGAGGCATTCGGTAGGACTTGTTCAAGTAAGGAACGGTATCCCGGAATTATAACACCGCCACCGTGACGCGTGTTACGAGCAGCTAATCCGGCCACGTTTACGTCGACAATGCCCTGGAGCTCCTCCGCTTTAGCGCTGCGATATCGCATCGCTATAGAACTGAAAAGCAGTGCACAGAGTTCTGGTATCTAAATGAGTAAATGTTTCTGCATTTTCTCGGGACTTTGCGGACTTTTAGTCCACTTCTTGGTTATAAGAATATAAATTTAGGTATAAGGTCTGTGGCGGACCTTGTATACCACATTGGGGGACAATAAGGTTCGATGCATTCTGGCCGGGCACCCAAAAACTCAATCAGGGTGGCGGAAACTCGGGGCATATGCAACGAGTGCTTGCCACCCAGATATAATTAAGTTGGTTTTAAGTAGTTAAGTAGTCTTAATTAGTTTGAGTTAGTTTTAATCCAGATTATGTTTTTTTGTATAACACCATAAACGAATGTCACGACTCTAAGTTTTTTTTTTTTTTTGAAAATAAAAATTCATTATGAGAATAAACAATTCATACATTTAAGTCGAAAGGCAATATATAAATGGATGTTATTGATAGTTGTATTTAAGCATTTTTGTCTAGTATTAAATTAATATGTTAAGAGAATAAAAAATGAATTTTAAAGTAAAAAGGTCAGCTAGTTGTAAAAAATATACGTAATTGAATTGAATAGGTAGTCGGTATATTCAAAAAAAAAAAATTAAGGTCCAAGATTTAACCTTCCGTTGGTACACTAATTGTCATGTGTGATTTTAGATTCAAAACAAGGACAAAAATATATTCACATAAGATAATTTCATAAAATATAGACTTCCCACCTATTTTGAAGCGTTTGTTTACCGGATGTGCCACTTTTTTTCAATTATAGCATTTTCGACAACCGTTTTCGATAACAATTAAAAAATAGGTTTGGTAGCACATTTTCTATCCAGGCTAAGGGTGTAAGACTGGATAATTATCCAGGCTTCACGAAATCTATATAGGCGTGTATAGCTGTTGTTGTATTTATCATGTAAATTGTTTTCTAAGCCTATATAGATATGGAATAAAAATCAGTACTACACTGCTTCAACTCCCTCCAAACACTCAGTTCCAGGAACAAAACCAAACTATGGTGGGTCCCCGGACATAAGGGAGTTCAAGGTAACGAAAAAGCTGATGAACTAGCCAGAAAAGGTTCCGAAACCCCCTTCATTGGACCTGAACCCTTCTGTGCCATCCCCAAATCAGCCATAAAAAACTGGGAACAAAACAGATGTGTTTCATACTGGGGAAACATCCCAGGCCTAAGACAGGCCAAAAGAGCTATTCAGCCCTTCAAATCAGATGCCGACAAGATACTAAATCTTCGCAGGCACGATATCAAAAACTTAGTAGGCTACCTAACTGGTCATCACGGTCTGCGATATCACCTAAACAAAATGCGTCTAGTCGACTCACCGGAGTGCAGACTATGTCTAGAAGAAGACGAAACAGCCGAGCATATCATATGTGAATGCCCGGCCCTTTACGGTATGAGAAGCGAATCTTTCTTCAGGGAATTCTTAAGTCCCGAAGAATTGAGGAAATCTTCGGCTGAAAGTATTATCAGCTACATTAGGAAAGCAGAAGCGCTACTAACCTAAAAGGCATCTGACGGCAAGCACAATAGATCTTTTAGGTCGATGTGTATATTACTGCTTAGGCCAGAATTAAAAAAAAAAAAAAAGAGATAAAATCCCGCCTATTAATGCTCTTCATACTTTTAAATAATGACGAAACTATCAAGGAAATATATTAAATATTCACTTGATTTAAAAAAAATAATTTGGACATGTCTAGAATTCAATAAAATCGTTTATAAAATGCAAAATCGAAGCAAAAGTAAGTAGCTCAACGTGTAAATACAAAATGGTGCAAATCTCACTAAGGATCAAGATCTAGAGCACAAAAAGAGTACGCTCTTCCCAATCGAAAACATAAACAACACAAGAAAAAATAATAACTTGTTTGTCATAATCAAAACACAGATACAAGTAATCAGGCCAAATGTCAGACGTTAGAAAAAACGTGTATCTCAAAATCTTAAACGTTTTTCGTTTTACGCAGTCTCATAAACTGATGTGTATCATCATATTTTCTAGCAGAACCTCTACCCACTGTCCTATCATCTAGAACCAAAAATTAAATCATAACCGATCAAAAGCAACCAAAATGTGTGCAAAACGCCAAACATAAAATAAAAAAAATAGCAAATTAATTAAATAGAATTTTTATTTTCGTCTTCATGTCTTCTCATTTTTTTTGTTTGTTTCTTTTCTGTTTTTTTTTAAATGTTGTCTCAACTTAAAACATAATTTTCACTAAAACTTAAAATTTAATTTTGTTGTAGGCCATCTAAACAAAAACATAAGTGTAAACTTAAAATAAATTAAAATTAAAAAAATTATAATAAATATACAAAACGTAATATAGTTTAATGTTAATTATATAATAATGAAATTTTAAATTTTGTTCCTGCAATATATAGTACTATACATGTATTCTGTTTTCTTACATTCACATATATATAATGATATTGCATATAATTTTCCAACTTTGTTTTGTTATATAGAATTTTTTTTTATAAATATTGATAATTAGGTATGTACGTAACTAATCAGCCTCATAAATAAGCTTAAAATTTAATTATTGTTAAATTTTGTTTTATTTCGAATTCTCCATATGTTTTTCTTATGTAAAAAAATACAATTTTTCATTTTTTTTAAATATATTTTTTCGTATAGTTTTAGTTTTTTTTTAATATTTTATTTTATTTACAAAAAGAGAATTTTGAATGATTTGTTGGGGAGTAATATTTTTTTTTTAAATACAACAAACAAATTTATCGGTGGGACTAATTGTTTTTTTTTTTGGAAAATAAATTAAGGGAGAAATGAAATAGGAAAACAAGGATAATTGGTTTTGTTTTAATCCACAACCGATGTTGATAGAAATTAATAAAATCAAATTGGAATTAAGGAAAATTTAAATTCAGTTCTATGAATGATTGCGGTTTATAATTATTTTATATATATGTATCTTGTTTTGTATATTAATAGTAATGGTCGTTTAAGTTTTCCTTATTAAAAATGTACAATAATAAAATTCTTAATATAATTTAATATTTTTTTTTTCTGTTTTAGACTTAAATTCTAATATTCTTGTTTTAAATGTAGAAAAATTGTTTATTACCTGCTTTATTTGGCCACTGTACGTTAACAATAAATTTTTGTTGTTGTTGATGTTGTATATGATTATTTTTAATTTGTTTTGGTATTGATTATTGAAAAAATGTTTTTTTATGGATATTGCTGTATCAATTCTCATGCATGATTATGATTTTGTTAAAAAAGAATAAGGACTCATTGCTGTTTTGTTGTTTTGGGTAAATATTATGTTTACATATGGGTAAAATTTAATGTTTACTAATACATCGTACAAATAGAAACAGGTCAAAAGCACCGATCTTCAGCTAAGTTTTTTGTTTTTTTATACTAAATGTAAGCCTAATATATATACTTTTTTTTTATTTACAATGCAATATATTTTTGTTTGTTTTATTAAAATTTAAATTAATAAATATAGCTTTAGAGATATCATTTAATAGGAATATTACAAGTCAATATAAATTCTTTATGTTTTTTTTAATGTTTATATTTGGATTGAATATGGAAAACGATTTTTAACAAAAACAAATTATTTACAAGGGAGTAAGCATTTTTTTTAAAATAAGCTTGAATTTATTGAACAGGGTATGAACAAAATAAGGCAACTTTTTTCATCTTAATAATTTAATTGGGGGCTTATCTTTTTTTAAGGTACATTTTGCTAAAATGTTGATAGATAGATATAATACTTTTTATATTTAATGTGAACACAAATTCTGAGAAAAGGGACACCAATGACTTTTATGTAAAGACTTGTTTTTATTTTTAACACATAAAGGTTGCCAATTTGAGATCGAAAATTTTGATTTTTTGTAAGAACAAGGAATCAATTTATATTTATATTTATTTTTAAATTTTGTTTGTGCTAAACTTTCACTCAACTAATCTCAACAAAAACTCAATGGTTTTCTTCATACGCGCATACGCATTCGACTCAATAATCTATAAATGTATGTGTGTGTGTTCTAGATCTATGTATGTACAACCTAATCTCTAGCTTAAAGGATAGTTTTTTTTTTTTAATTGGTTACTCAAACCCTCTTCAGAAACACTGCGTATAATCATTCAAAATGCTGCGCAGCATGTTACTGGGGAGTGTCTTGGTTTACGTGCACTCGATGATCATCGGTTGGTTGGACTCGATCACTGTCGGTCGGGATTCCTGCGATTGTGAGTGGGGATGTGAGTGCTGGTGTGGGTGACTTGTCACCACGTATTGGTCACTGGGATTCGTTGTTGCGGCGGTTTGTACGACATGTGTCATTATGGTTGGACCCTTTTGCATTGATGCCTTGATGGCTTGGTGTTGTTGATGTTGTTGTTGTTGTTGGTGGTGCAGGTGCAAGTGATGCTGATGATGTTGATGGGCATGGGAGTGCTGTTGCAACTGTGAAGTCGTTGTCAGCAACATTGTCGCAGAGGGATGTTGTTGCTGGGGTAGAGGTTGCTGGTGAGCGACCATTACTACTTGTTGCTGTTGCTGGAGGGTAAGATGTTGCTGCGGGTGTTGCTGGGGATGTTGTTGGTGATGAGAGTTCTGCTGGCTTTGTTGGGGAGTAGGGGCTGTGATTTGGTGATGCATCTGGTGGTGGTTGTTGGATGGTGATTGTGCGTGAATCGTGATCAGTCGTGGCGGTGAATGATGCCCAATATGCCGAAGGTGGGGATGAGTGTGGGCATGGATTTGTTGCTGGAGTTCGTAGGCCTCACGAGAGTCGGGCTCAGGATGGTCTTTGTCACTAGGACCTATAAAAAAGAGTTGCAAATTATATTAAAATGTTCCAATCAAGTCTGAAAAAAGATCCTTACCTAAACACTCCGATGTAGCTGCTGCCGCCATAGCTAGCTCCTCTTCCAAATTGTTTGGCTTGCAACTGGTCGTCTTCCAATGCGTCCTTAGACCCGATGCACTTATGTACTTTTTATCACATCCCTGGCAGACATACGGCCTGTCGTTCGTATGCAAACGCTTGTGAAGTTTTAAATGCACAAACTGAGTGAATTTCTGTGGACACAAATCACAGGCATAGGGCTTCTGTCCACTGTGCAGTCTTAAGTGTGTCTTCAAGTTTGACGTTGAAGAAAAGCGTTTTTTGCAGATGTCACATTGATGTGGCTTCTCGCCGGTATGTACCAGATGGTGCTTTTGTAAGTGTGCCAGCTGGGTGAAGGACTTTGTGCAGACATTGCACTTGAATGGTCTCTCGCCCGAATGCGTTCGCAGATGTACCTTCAGGTTAGACAGTTGGCCGAAAGTCTTGCAACAGACATTGCACTCGTAATGCATCTTGCCGTCCTTCTTCTTGAGAGGGTATGGCAGGGATCGGTAGCCGCGAGACCCAAGCGAGTTCGGACTCAATGGGCTTCCGCTGCGGGGACACGAATTGCCATCAGGACTTAGGCTACTGGGTGGCGATATACGGAGGGGTGACAGTCTTTGAAGTGGTGCAAGTGGCTGCATCAAGGGATGATTAAGCATCTGCGTGCTGTTCTGCAAAAGGTGGAGATTTGGTGTAGAACCCCCATTCGAGTTCCGATCGAATGGGCTGTTGCTATGCGGCGGCGAATAGGTCGATGTTGGCGCATGTGATATAACATTGGTTCCGTTGGAGGAGTACGGTGAGTACGCGCTGTATGGTGGTGTTTGATGGCCATCTTGATACGTTTGTGTCGTCGAATAAACAATATTCTGTGGCTGCGGACTTTCGATCTTAAGACTACTTCTCGACGATGACATCACGATGTCCGAATCATGCATATGCTGCGGTGGTTGTGCCAGATTTGAGCTAGAGTCTGGACTGACGGCGTTGCCATAACGCTGGGACTTTTTGTACGAGTACGCCATCTCAGTCGGTGATGTAGGTGGTGGCGTGGCATTTGGCTGGCGGCGTGACGACTGGTCAATGCTACTGCTCGACGCAGTTCGGTTGCCCGTCAATATGTTCTCCAGTATACTTGAACTAGGTGGGGTGAATCGCATATATGCTTGCGGAGGCGGAGATGATGTCTCGGCTTCGTAGTACGGTTTGGTAAGAGGAACAATTGTGTGCGGCTCTTGGCTGCCTTCCAGTACAATCACTGTACTTGTTGCGGCCGTGGATGTTGTTGTCGTCGCCGATACCCTCTTCACAAGCTCTTCATCCATGGGCACCGCGCTTGTCAGAGTGGTCAGGACCATCTCATCTTCTGGCGATGTTGTGGTCACCCCCGTGGTACCGCAGTCCTTGTCGACTTCAGTCTTAATGCATTTGCTATTTTTGAACTCATACTTGAGGGGCAACTTCACCTTGAACTTGCGGTACTCGTTCTTATCACAATCGTTGAGTTTTTGTGTGATTACAGTCTCTTTGGGTTCGATGGCTTTCTTCGAGCAGTCCAACACGTAGTTATGCTCACTCTCCTCGCTGTCACTGGAATCCTCTGGCGGTGTTAGCCCATCCTCGTGGTATTCATTGCTATGGTAGCCCTCATCCGATCGTACCGATCGCACAGATCCATCGTTTGGCGTCAGCTGGTGTTCGTATTGCGCGTCGCCTTTGTGCGAGATCGGTGATTGGACATCTTTGTCCTTACCGCTACCGCAGTCACTCACCGAGGGTGAACGATCGCGTACGATCACCTGAATACGGTTCTGGTCCGGTTCAGGCTTTAAATGCAGGACACTCTGATGGCTGTTGGTATGTCGCAGATGCGGTTGTTGCTGGTGCTGGTGATGTTGATGATGGATGTGGTGGTGCTGCAGATGATGTGAACTCGTCGCTGTTGACGTGATGGGGGGCGACGGACTCGGTGTTAGAGAGTTTCGTCGCGGCGGAATGTGCAAGCCCATTACGTAGGTGATGTGGTTATAGGCGACCTCCGGCGGAATTTCTGGTGCCTGCATGCATGCGTAGTTCTTCTTTATCCCTGAAGTCGACTCCTCGGCTTCCTCTTCCTTACTCTGGCATATGCTATAGGTGGTTCTCTCCGGATCGACATCGTAGCCCAACCGTTTGGCAAAGTCTTTGCAATACCATACCATCAGCTCCTCGTTGGGCAATATATCGCGGGTGGTATAGAAGTAGATGTTTTCCTGATGCTGACATGCAACCAAGTTCATGACGGAGAGGCTGTATGCCGACGCAACATATCGCATCCAGTTCGATTGGGATCGATCTGAACCGTCCAGATAGTAGAAGTCATCATCCTTAAAGATCTGAAAATAACATTGGGGGAATGTGAGTATTTAAGGCAGAAATTTAGGGCACAGCAAAGCAGTGGCGATTTTGTGTGGTTTGTTGTTTTAAGAAGCAAAGAAAAACAGTTATACCTTGATATTTCCATAGGTAACATGACATTGACCCTGCACCTGGAGTATTTACATGAAATGGAAGATTGGATGAGGTTTTTGTTAGTTGGTTTCGAAAAAAGCAATGCACACCAATTTGTTGTTTTATTGTTAATCAGTGGAAGGAAGATGAATAGAGGATAGACTTGCAAAGAACCAGCAAAGTGTAAACTTAAAAAAAAAAATAAAAATGGTATAAGCTTACCCGCCAAAAGTATCTTGCAGCGTTCTTATCGTTGGGATAGTTTGGAGTTGGAACGCCATCAAATGGCCCGAATCTTGTACCACGCGGTATAACACCGGTGCTCCACACTCCTTCAGTCTAAAAAAGAAAACATAAATTAAATGTCTGACCTTGTCTGAGCGCTCTGTGTTCGGCTTACCTTAACATTTGGCGTTGATAACACCATCGATGGCTTTAATGTTAAACTCCTTGGCAGAGTCTTGTCCGCCCTATTTGGTACACCGCGTTCACATTGTACATCGGGCACGATATACACTGCCAGACGCTCAAAGTCTTCCTCCTTCATCCGTGTCACATCGTAGTCCTGTGAGCCATCTGGTGAAGGGCTTCGACTATTACTAGGTGGGCAGATAGTTGTTGATTGCGCTGTGGTGTCCATGGTGTGTGTGTGTTTTTTTTTGTTTATTTTATATTTATATCTATTTGTTAGTTGGTTTAGATTTTTTCTTGCTTTTTGTTTGTCGCTGGTCGGATTGTGGTCTGTCTCCTAAACTGCAACCATTGCAGGACTATATTTATTTTGCAAAATATTCTGAAAAAAATGAAAAGGATTGTTAAAAGATAAGCAAAATACGGTTCGATAGAGATTATGCAATGTGTATGACTAGGGAGCACTACGCAAGTTCGGCGTTAAAAGTCAAAGGCGAAGGTAACATACGAAAAAGAAAAACGAAATGAAATGTTCACCCCCCATTTTGAATTTGTTTGCAAATTCACCGCACACTGTTGACACACATAATTGCATTAAGCCAAGGTTGCACCACCGCCGACGTCGTCGTCGTAGTTGCCGCACCGCTTCTTCATCTAGCCAGTATTTGGATAAGAATTCACTTTTACTTTAGGCTATTAATACACAATTATACAACCAGCTGAAGCCCGCTCTTCCACCGCATAGACCGAATCTAAGCTTTGTTGCACCTGAACTACACCGAACTACCCTTGGTTCACAACCATTTTTCATAAATTTTAATATTTTCAATTTTTTTTCCTCAACTTGCATACGTATAGACTCTGTATATATGTGTTTTTCTATTTGTTGCTTGTTTTTTGTGTAATTTAGCTTGATTGCCTCATACAAACTTCCACAGAGAGAAAAAAATAAAACATTTTCCAGCTTTGGATATTCCCTACATGTATAGTTGGCATACCTATACCACACACCATGTTGGGTGAGAATGTATGCATTTCAATGGCGTCGCGCTGTAGTTCAAGACTACAACTTCAACGACGTCGACTCGGTCAGACGCCCTCAATGGGGGTCTCGTTCATGGATTCGGTTTTGAATCCATAAGCTAAAATCCCTTGCCACATACATACAACGTTCTCGGCGCGCGCTTAAAAATTCACAAAAGAAACGTAGAGTCGCCTCAATTGTTTTTGTTGTCTTTACCCCAAACCTTCGGCATTTCAAGCCTTATATATCACCGGAAAATCACTTTTTTCTCTATATACTCGCTGCCATTTATGAAAATTAAAAAAAATTGTATTCCATCACTTTTTCACAAACTTTTCGAATTTATTTTTACCTTAAATTTAGTAGAAATTTTTTTACTTTTCATATTGATAGGTTATCACAAAAAAGTATCCACATTTGTTACGAAGATTTGAAAAAAATAATATTTTTTCGAAAATTCTTTTCTCTACCGGAAACACTTTTTAAAATTTATTTTCCAAAAAAAAACGAAATAACATTTAAAAGGGAATTTTCTCCTTTTTTATACGCCGACCGATTCAAGAAAAAAACAAAAAGCGTACTTCTAACGCTCTAGCACTCGGTCACCCTTACTGATGCATTCTGAGATGCACTGTAGTGTGATCGGTGGCGGAAAGTTTTTCAACTATGTACTGCCCAAGTTCTGAGAATATAAACGCTTCTCGGAGAGTAAACGAGCGGCGGACAAAAAAAAAACACAAATTCAAACTTTTCAACACTGACATCGAATTTCCACTACTGACCCAAATATACGAGAGCGCAGAAGAGGAAACAGTAGAAAATCGAAAACAGTTTCTAACTTTGCATGCAATTCTCCAACACATGCTCAGAATTCATAAAATTCATTTTCACTTGCATTTGCACAAAGCTCAAGCAAAAAAAAAAGTGAGCACTGAAAAATGCAAACTTCCACCCTTACAGTCAGTCCTCCATCGGAGAAAAAAGCTTTCCAGACGCACACACATATACAATGCAAAGAGTCTCTCTAGTAGACGCAATTGTAAAAATATTGTGCAAGGTAGCACACACGGAAGACTCCTTGAAGCTTTTGCACCCCCCTAAAACAAGTTGCGCGACCCCCTTCCGATGGATTCGTATTCCGCCAGCTCGTCATTAAGTCAGGGTGGTGCGGCGGTGGGGCTGTTTCACATGTGCAATGGCAGTGCTCACATTTAAAATTGAAATCGAAATTTTTTCCACTTTCACCCCCATTTTACTGTCGTTGTGTTGTCTATCTTCTTTAGCTCGCCAGTGTGTGAGTTCTATTTTTGTGCATTGGTGAGTTTTTTAAGACGAGACATGCAAGTGCACCTACTGCACTCGACACTTGGAGCAAGGGTTGCGGTGTGTGTTTAGGAAAGGGGGTATTTCAGTTTTTTTTTCTGCCCGTAACCTCAAAATCAATCTAAAATAGCGTTGAGGACTGGCTTTATAATGCATGTGCATATATGATGTGGATGGTGCTTCGTAGGCATGCATTGTTTTGAAACTTAACAGAGGTGTGTAGTCGAGGATTCTGTTGCTGTCCTTGAGGGCTGTGCTAGGTGAAGGAGTCAATAGAAAAGTCGCTGCAATGTAGGCCTAACTTTGTGGAAGTAAAAACCGTCCTTTTGCATTTAAAATTTTAAAACGGAAATGTGATCGTTATAAGGGAAATGTCTCGAAAAATTGAGACTGCATTTTTTAAAAGAGTCGATAAATTCACTTCTAGCACTTATGTTCTACTGGTATTTTGAAAATAACTTCCAATATTTACATGTTATGGGTTTTTAAAAAAAAAATCCAAAAATTTACAAAGTATACCTAGTTACTTTAAAAAACACAAGTCTCAACAAAAACTAATCCCAACTCATCTTAAGCCTCATTTAGCTCGACCACATTACACAATTCATTATTGACATTCACATGACCCCTAAATGACATTACACCGCACTTATGCCAGATGTATACTTACACTTTCTCCGAATATCCGTTCAACTTATCGATCCCAGAAGGCCCCGTTTTTTTTTTCAAAGTTAAGCTCAAAACACAAGCCGCTTGCTCACGATATGAATAAAAATCGTTATAAGACAAAATTTAATGAAAATGCCCACATTGGGACAAACACTACGCACCTCATCAAGCCCTGCACTTAATTCTCACTTTTTAAGTCCATGCACCAACAATAAATTTTCAAAAAAAAAGAAGAAAACTTTCGATTTTTATGCAAATTTTCTTTGAGGAAAATTTTCTTTTCGCTAATAGAGAAAATTGCAACAAACTAATTCGTCGATGGCATTCTACCACGCTACACATCTGACACCACTCTTACTTAGTAGAATATGTTCGTACTTCGCATTATGCCCCCAATTGCTTTGCCGCCGGTGCAACAGCAAAACAAAAACACTCGCAAACTAAAAAAAAAAAACTATCTGCATCCATATAGAATATTTTATTTATTTATGAATGTGTGTGAAGTAGGAAGTGTGACGATTCGCACATTTCACACTCTTCAAGGATATTTCGTTTCACGTTTGTGTGTGCAACATGTTGCTAGATACACGGGTGAAATGTTGCCAACCGGTCGAAATAAAATGCAACAAGGAAATCAACAGAATTTTGTGTGTATTTCTGAGGTTTTTTTTTTGTATTCTCCACCCTGGGTAGATTGTTATTATGTAAGGGACTTATACGCAGACAAACGTAAATTGATCGAGAGGCGTTTTTGTTGCATATAGATTCATCGTTTGATACTAGTTAGTGCATCTTCTTGAATGTATCTGGGTTTTTGTTCTTGACAAGAGCTAAGACTATTTATTGTACGCATCACATGTTGCCTGCATGTATGTAGGGAAATTGTGCAAAAAATGAATACTAATTGTAGAAATGGGGTGGCAAATAAGCGGCAGAGAGCTAGCAGCATAGCGTAGTAGTAGCAATGAAATGCGGTTTATGTTGTTCAATTAAATGCAGACAAGATACAGCGCACAAATTATATGGTGCACTTGGACTTGGCACGCATTCTGTGTGAGTTCTATATTTAGATTTATACATGTTTTTTTGTTTTGATTGTATTCTTATGGATGATTCCTTTGGCTTGGATTCGCAATGAGATTGAATGTAGGTATCTACCCTACCCCTGTTGTTGCACTTTATTTCCTGTAAAACGAGAGAGTTTTCTCGTAATATTTTCGATTATTTTCTCAAGGTTAATGCATGCTTAGATACTTTTTTTTAAATTGTTTGCAATTTTTTTTCAAGTAGCTGTGGTGCATAATATGTGACACATGACATTTAAGGTTATTTTTCTTGGGATGGGGTGTTGTTTTATATTCAAAATGATAGCTATTTCAGGTGAAAAGTATATAATCATTATAAAATCGTAAATCGTGGTATTTGTGGGACTTAAATTTAATTAATGTTTGATCAAGTGATTAGGATTGTTCCTCTTCCGGGATTCCAGTAACCAAATGCTAGCTGTATAATTATCAGCACATCGCATGCTAGGGCTTCTGATCTTTGATTACGGGGTACTTCTATTTTTTTAGACCGGTTGCGATTTAAATTATTAACTTAGGAGATTTCAACTGCTGGATAGTATCGGTCATATGGTCAAAATGTGTCGAAAAACATCCTAAGAAATGTATTTTATAAAGCCTGGTCGACCAAATTAAGTTACGTTCCTACACAGGAAGACATGTCAACTAATGGTTTGAATACTCAAAAAATGATTGGTCGAATGATCAAAATGTGTCAAAAAAACAGTCACAACACTTAAGTTCCTTTGTTGACCAAATTAAAAGAATTATTTGTCCATAAAGTTTGGTAAGTATATAAGTAGGATGAAGCTGGATAATTTTTGAGGCAATAAAAAATTAAAATTGTGTCATAAACGGCCAATAAATGGCTTTTAAACATTGGGTCTCCTTTCTCTTGTGTGTGCGAAGTTATTATTTTTGCCAACAGGAAGTGCACCTACTGTTTAAAGCCGATATTTGGCTGACTTTCGCAAGAGTTGAAGCTGTGATAGGATTACCTATTTTGGTTCTCTATAAAAAAAGAAGACCCTTGGCTTCCATTAAATTTCGGGTCTTTCACGTAAATGACTAATTTAAAGCATATTTTTTCCAAGATAGTTGAAGAAGTTAACATAAAAATATCAAATAAAGTAATCCCACTCAGTTTTAGTATTTATGCGTTTTTTGACGTAGCACATTACATATTTCTATTGATTTTTTTAATTTTAAATTTGTTCCTACATCTGCATTTCAGTAGTTTTTTGCAATGAAAAATGTAAATCAAGATGTTACCCTACAGGAAGAAACATTTTAGTCGCCCCTTATGCTGGCTTAATATTAATTTAAAGACTTGCAGTGCAATTTATGCAAATAACCATAAATACCATCCCTACTTCAATCAAAAACCAATTAGCCGCTAGTTCCGCAGTACCGAACTAATATCAACAACCCCCAATGTCAGAGCCATGTGAAAACCAGGAACTACTAAATTCTAAGCCAACAATTACCCTTACAGAAAAAAAAAACAATAATAAAAATTTCAACACACTTCTAATGTACGCATGCAATAATAAATCTATCATAGCGCTAAGTATACGGAACAGAAATCGTTCATCATCTTGACCTTGGATTTATTGCGCCAAACGCAATTGCAAGTGCACGCACACCATTCCACCCAAACACACACAGATACCGCAAATCAAGTGAAAATAGTTCTAATTAAATATTTACACTATATGGGTGAAGAAATCTAATATTTATTTTTCAATTTTTTTTTTACGGTTGACATCCATACTGAACACGACGTAACAGCATTTAGTAACTGATAAGGGGTTGTATAGAATGTGTTTAGCATGTAATCATGTATTTATAAGTGTATTGGGTTTCCAGTAAAAGTTTTTTTTTGTTGTCACATAACAAAACTATCGCATAAAGCTTGCCCCAATACTGATAAGCGGATGGCGCAGAGAAAAAAAATACAGATATTATTTTCTATTTGATTAGTTGTGTATATATATGGCGAAAAGTATATTGCACAAAATATATTGCAAATGGAAAAAAACAAAATAAACCTTAAAAAAATGTTTGTTCTTCTGACTATGTTATTTCAGTTCCTCTTCCCTGTTGATGTATAGTTTTGTATTCGCAAGAGCGTTTCGTTGTGATGTTTGCATTTGCATTTCCTATTGAAGAGGCAGCATATGTGTTGCAAGTTGCAAAGTAAACGAGCGAAAATATCTAACGTTAAATGATTGTCTGTCCTTGAACTGATAAATGTAAGTTCAACAAGATATGAATGAGTTTTTCTGTTTAATTTTTGCTCAGTTTTATATTTTATCGTTGTTTGTACAAAGACTTGGGTGAATTCGTTTGCTGATTTATATTTTGGTAGGAAACTTTTTTTTATTTCATAGATGCTAGATATATGTATTTGTTTTTATTTTTTTATTTTTTAAAGATTTGAACTTTTTTTTTTGTAGAAAGTGTGTATCTTTTGTATCTGGTAACGTTTAAAATGAATATGATGTCAATTATTATGCTTTAGCAAACATATATGCAGAAATTATAACCGAATTTTATACTGCAACAGGTCTAAAAAATTTTGTTTATCATTTTTAAAGATTTCCTCTTTTTATTTTAGAAAGTGTGTATCTTTTGTATCTGGCAACACTTTAAATGAATAAAATGACACTAATTTGTCTTTATCATATATATTTGTTGTCATTACAACCAAATTGTTCACAATAACGGGTCCAAAAAGACATTTCGTTTAGCAATGTTCATGTTGATATAACTGCTGAATGTTGTGTATAAGAAACAAACATGTCGAAAACATTATTAGAATAAAAGAACATTTGGAAAACATATATTCTACAAAAATGTTTTAGTAATATTTTCCTATTCGTAAAAAATTACAACACAGACTTATTTTTATGTCTTATTTGGCTCTTCTTTAGGCAAAAACATTTTCGAAAAAATATTTTGTAAATCTTTTTTGTTTGCTTAAGTGAGACCGGATATTGGAAGGTATCGTGACTTTAAATGTATACTTGACTCACTTGACTAATTCTGTGTCTTAATTTGTTTTTCTTGAGCGCGGTAAAACATTTTCCAACAATAAATTTGAACACATTTTTTGTTTGCCAAAGTAAGGCAGAATTTTGGATGAAATCAAGGCTTTAAATGATTACTTATGAACAATTTGCTATAATAACGATTTCCTTAGACTGTTCGCAATAAACAAAGACGTTGAAAACACACTAAAACATCTGAAAACATATTACGAACATATTATAAGCAAAAATGTTTTTTATTCGGTTTTTCTGTCTTGAACAAATTGAGTTAAAAATTTTATATAGTAAATATGTTGGTAACAACTTAAACACCTGAGAGCATGTTGAAAAGACATTAAATATATAAAAATATCTTGGAGTTTGTTTTCGTAAGAAACAAATTTTATGTGAAGTAATTTCTTTATGTTTTCAATTTTTTATTTTAAATAAACACTCAAATTTTATCTTTGTTAAATTTGATAAAAACCAATTAAAAATTAATTTAATCTCTCTACGACTAAATGACGCAAATCAACTTGGTGTCAGAGTTGATCAATTTGCCCCATGAACCTCCCTGCTAGCGTAGTTTTTCTTTCATATCCCAAACCATTTTAACGATACCCATTAATTAAATTCCCCAAAGCGTACAAGACACGTAAATATATCTAGCTACAATAAGCAATTGACATGAGCACATTTCAATTATTTCTATTTTTACATTTTTGTCTACTTTTCCTAATTCAAAAACGCAATTAACGCAAAACAACTGCATTTCGTTGGGTGCACTCTATACATGTTGCGAAAAATTATTTTTAGACAAAAAATAAATAAATAAAAACATTATCGCCCCCGATCGCTTGTCGACGGATAAACGCAAGCTGAAACATTATTTGAAAATTGATTTTATTTAAATGTTTATTCACATTGATTTGCCCTGGCCTTTCTTTTCTATTTTCCTAAATGGTTGTCTAAAAATTATTTTTTTTTTTCGTTTCGAGGTTGTCTACAAACAATTATTGTCGTCGACGACAATGCAATCTGCAACCCCCTCACAAATTGCACTAAACGAGGAAAAAATGCAAAAAAAATTGATAACAACCAGTCAAGGCCAATTCACTCACTCGTGGAGATTCGCCACATAGATATAGGGTACACAATCACCCATACACCCACAACTATATTGGATAAACTTTCCTCTCTGTGTGTATGGCCGCGTGCAATTTGGTGGAGCTTTGCTTTGAAAAATATGGATAATCTAAGGGAGTGAGGAAAACTATAAGGCAATCCAACACCCACGTATATTTCCACAGATGAAGTCCAAAGTCAGAATTTAAGGGGAGAAGATAGTAAAAAAAAGCTTCGACACGCGTGCAACAAGAATCGAGAAAAAAAATACAATGCATCTGGCTCATCAGGAAGTCCAGTGTGAGGGTTGTTTAGAATTAAGATTCTAGTTGTCAGAGCATGTGATGATACAGTGGAGACCTGTAAAGAGGGGTGCTCGTTTCGATCGTGTCATGTAAACAAACATGAGTTAGTGGAAAATTGTATTGAAGCAATTAAATGGAATTTTATTGAAAATGCTTGGATTTATTTAATGATATTGCATGTGCATTAATTGAGCTCAATTTATGAAGCGAATGCGATATCTAAGATAAATTAGTAATTAATTGTTAGCCCTTTGGATACCTAGGTGCAACCATGTTATTTTTTTAAGTATCCAATAATTATAACTTTAATATTTATTTTGTGCACCTTTTCGTGAGTTTCATATCAATATATAAAAAAATGCATTTCCTTAAGTTTTAACGAACACATAAGGTTAACGAACACAAGTGGATGGGTAGCCTACATAATATATGTTGTAGTTAGTTATATTGCCAGGTATATTCATTATTCATTGTAATTATGTAGTCATTTTTTTAAATTGTATTTTTGTTATCCAGCCTGATGTATTCAGCTAGTGACGACAAAAAGTGGATGGGTAGGTATACTATTCCTACGATAAATAGTTTTACAAATTTTTGTTTTGTGATTCATCCTTAACTTTTACATTATTGAGATCGATTTATTTGTATAGAGAGTGATGGTGATACATTATATTTGAATGGTTAAATAAATATGTATATGCCGTCGTTAGCGAATTGGTTAATTCAAAATGTTTTATGTTCCCTCCCATTTCCACTATAAAGGGATTTGCTAGGTAGTATCTCCATCCTATCTTGACTTTATATATTCGCATTAATTCAGCGAGTACTGATCTTTGAGTGTCAATCAACTGATAGCATTTTCGATTGGGAGTTTTAGATTTACTCTCAGATTTCAGATTTTACCCGTCCCAATCGAACATTAAAGAGGTTACTCTGGTTTTCTGTTTGTGTTAGTGTGTCATTTGACAGCTTATTGTTTATCTTTAGGCCGCAATTATAGCTATTAGCTATCTATGTAAACCATAATTTGAAATTTTCTTTTACTCATTGCGGCTTTTTTATAAACTCAACCCTTGGCGAGTTGCTGCCAAAACAAAGCTTATGCATTTTAGAACATGATTATCCAAAAATATTTTAATATCTAATTATAGTTTCCTCCGAATATCACTTTTTAATCATCAAACTGCGAAATGCAAACTTCAAATTGACATATTAAGTAAGATGTTAAATGTTTTTGTGTTGGTGCATGTTGGTGTAAATCTGACTTGGAATCCAGATTCTTCAAAAGTACTCTAGAGTAAAAAAAGAGTGCTTTTTGTATCCCAATCGAAAACGAAAAAATAGATCTAGAGTAAAAAAAGTGCTCTAGAGTATAAAAAGAGTGCTTTTTGTATCCCAATCGAAAACGCTATGAGATTACATTCTCGTTGATACATCACTTCTATATTCAGTGCCTCCATATTTTAAAGACATTTCGTAGCTCACTTTTTTATAAACATTTCTCAGGTGAGGCGAACCTATAAAGCTCTCCACGAGCGCCCTGAGATGCTGCATGCAAATGTCTATCTTGAACTGTTGTAGATTGTATATTTTGTGGAAAAACGTAATCTGGAGGTTCGTTCTGTTATTTGCTTATTCTGAAACAAATAAAATTTCAGTATTGCATTGAACCGAAACTACGTTTCTTGTCGGTCGTTGAAATACAATGATTCACTTGAATACTGCAATCACAAACAAAAATGCTTTTGAAAAATCAATGAAATGAATTTTTCTAATCATTGAATAGCAATATTGAAACACAAAAGATAATAGAACTGAAATTTTACCTGAGAAGTTCGTTGTATGAATCATTGGAAAATTCTGTCACTAAGATCACCACGGTGGGGGACGAACCATACTTTAGGTTAGGCTTGATCATACATAGATAGAACTAGTGACAGATTGAAACGAACGAAAAAGTCAACAGACACCATTGGAATGAATCTGTTTCATTTGGGTGGAATGACAAATATTAATTTTGAAAAATAAATCTTGATCACTGAAAACCAAAGAGTAGATTATATATTTTTTTTAAATTTATAAGCTTTATTGCCAATGATTTTTTTTATAAAAAAAATTCGCAAAATACAAAACAAAATGTTCATTTTTTCAGTGAGTTCCATAAGACAGCAAATAGTAGATGGTTTCTTTGATGGTGGTCTTATGTAACCATTCATTCGTCAATTACTGAAGCATCTACAAACCGGTGACAAAAAAATCCTCCCAAAACATGAACACATCCTCAAAAATCACCGAACCGCATCGCTAAGATGGATCAGTCTAAGTGATCGGCTAACTAAAGCAGTTAACTCAATCCACATTAGACAACAAAATTCCAAAACTTTACATAAATTATACATTCATCGTTGTTATCGAAGCGAAACAACGTTAAATGATAAAAAAAATATTATTATTGTTCATTTCATTCGCTGTTACTTGCTGCCAGACGAATTAAAATCAGCAGTAAAAAATATCGCTTTCGCTTATAGCGACTACAATTTTCAGTTGTGACCTTGAAGCTTTGAATATTTTTTTTCTCCATTTGAATGTGCAAATCTACAGTGAGAGGGTTAGGAGCTGTTGCACACGTTTGAAAAAAATATGGACAGTAGAAAAAAATAAATAAAATGGAAACCAACCAGCCGGTCAACAAATACTCCTCTACAGGGTGGGATGAAACTCGTCATGCATATATGAGAGAACAGAATGAAAAGTGTCATATAACACCAGACTGATGCTTAATTTACATCATCATCGAGTTGAAAAAGTGAATTCCATCATTAAAAGGGGGTGGTTGGATAGAATTATCATGCTGCAATTCTTACCTAACCAGGGGGAGAGCTGTAGGTACGACCACTGAAATATGGTGAAACTCAATACAATCAACATCACCGCAAAAGTCGACTTTATATGCTTTAACCGTCCAACATAAATCGCTCATTCCTCATTTCTATCTCTAAGTTCATTTATAGCCAAAGAGCGTTGATTTTTTTTTGCTGGCTAAAATTAAATTTCATCTATTCATTGAATTTTCGTAAATCATAGATGTGTGTGTGAGCTGCATACGTAAATATAGTGTGATGGGGATGATGACATACGCTTGAGCGGGTTCCGTTGCACTTTAACCTTGAATTTGAAGCGCATGTCTAAGAGAAGGTATCAGTGTATTGAGGTTTCACGAGTGCGGTACATAGTTGCGAATGCGAATGCACAATGAAAGAGGGATTACCTTATAGTTGTATTGGTGTGCGGAAGTTTCCCTTTTGGAACGGACGAAGGTGAGGGTTGCAACAAAATAAAAAAAAAAATTCCTAAAGGAGAAGAAAAGCTTTAAACGTGTGTCTACCATCAACCCCCTTCACCTTAGCGGTTGCATTGTTTTATTAAAAACAGACACACACCAACAAACAAAATATTGGGGTTCGAGGAGCGGGTGAGATTTTCTCTTTCTTCGACGCACTAATGCGCTTTCATCATTACTTTCGCTTCTAATGACTGATACAACCCGCTTTTAGTGGGTGGAAAGACTAAGTATTTTTAGAAGTCTTAAGTAGTGAGAGAGCAGAGAGCAGATTTGCAGGTTGTTTTACAGCGCTCGATGGGGGTTATTTGGGGTCAGTTGCAGTCAAATTGATGTGAGTAGCTGAAGGGTTTAATAGTCGATATAGATAGTTTATTCTTTTGAATGAGCTTTTCTGTATGATTGTGAGCTTTTAATGGGAATCGGGCCCTTATCACGTAGAGGTGTTGAATATTGTGTATAGTATCCTGTTCCTATTCTGTCGACAAGTAAATATCTACCTGGTATTTTGATTTTTTGAGAGCTTAAGGACTTTTTTTTTGCATCTTATTATGTTGTAAATATCGTTAAGGTAAAACTATGATACCACACAAAATCGTGGTAAAAATCTAAAAAATAGACGTCGATTGGTAAATCCATGTAACGCATTTGACTAAATACAGGATCATACAGGATCAAAGAATTCGTAAAAAGGTATTTTTTATCTAAAAATTACAATCTTTGTACAAGCAGATACCTAATAATTTGATCACTCGAGGATCAAATATGATGGCATATTCGTTGTTAGGAATTGAATTGAGAGAAACCAAATTTATTCCTGGGAAAAATTTAAAAAAAAAACTCTCAGTACCCTAGGTCATAACAAAGCTCTCCTTTAAATAGCTTCAAATTCAATTAAAAGCATAACCTCTATCAGCCCTTTCTAATTACATTTTCAAGGCAAACACCAAACAAACGCAAATTCATAAATTTATTATCATCAAATAACGAACAGAGAAAAGGTAAACAAATCATAAATTCACAATAAATTGCATTTACTGATAGTGTGCATTATTACCAAACAAATAAAAATCCCAAACTAGGGGAAAAATGAATAAAATTGCGCAGTGAAAGTCATTCGTTTTGTTAGAGTTTTACTTTTAAATTATCACTATCAAGCTTTGATGGGTAGGTAGGGTACTTATGTGTTCGTATGAGTGTTGTAAGGGTTAATTGCCCTTATTGATAGAAGTATTTGTTTTGTTAGTAAGTGTAATGATATAATTCAAGGTTAATTGGTTATCAAATGGAACAGCAATATACAAAAAAAACAATTATTTACAATTGCAAGTGTTTGCAAAGCAACTGGAGAGGTAAAGCTTTTTAGTTATAAGAAAGATAATGGATGTAGATTGTATTCAAAGTGATATTTGTTTTTGGAAAAAAGCTCGATTGTTTGTTAAGGCGTTTCGGAACAAGGGGTTCATTGTACTACTAGGGAGGTATGTATGTGTTTAGTGGGTTTATTTCTATATTTCTCGTTTTTTAATTTATATTATCATCTCAAAATAAAACATTGCAAATGTTTTTTTTTATATACAAAATTATTCAAGGTAACATAATATTAGCCAATACAGGAACCAAATATAATTTCAATGCATACAATTCAATATACAATATGATACATGAATCAGAATATTTACTTTCAGAAATAACCTACAATCCGTCCAAAAAAAAATAAGCCAATGAGCACATTTTTGTAAAAAAAAAGTATTTGGGATCTACCACCTTAAACAATACCTACAACCTAGCTTGTTCGTTCATTTTCTGGTGCGAATATATAATTTTGACGCAAAGAACTGATCCCACAATTAAGGCTGTTTAAGAAGCTTTTCAGATATACTCTTCGAGGTTTGTCAAACTTTAACAAAAAGTGCGACATACAAAAATATTTTATATGGTGTCAAATTCAAGATTTAAATTAGGACTCCGCACTTATTTTTATTGACAGCAACATTAAAGTCTAATTATGACAACTTAAATCAATTCATCTGAAGTTTACGGAAACAAAAATAAAAAATAAATCTGACAAGGCTACAAAATTAGCTTCTCCCTTCTTTTGCGTGTGCGAAGTTATTATTTACCACAAAGAAGAGGACTTCATATTTAACGCTGAACCAAACGTCAAATTTGAGAAGTTTCTCATAAAACTTGTATACTCACAAGAGAAATGTCGGGATTTGAACCATGGACGCTCGCTTAGTAGTCCAACGCACTAACCACTAGACCAATGCACCCACAATTATGGAACCTTTGTGACTTCCGCAAGAGGAGGTTAGGGATTTGAACCAAGGACCCGCCCTAAATAGTCCAATGCACCCACGATTATGGATCCTTTGTGATTTTCCTTTTCTGATATATTTCGGAATAGTGAACCGACGGTATAAGCAGAGGGGAACTTTATCTGTCAATCGAGTTTCTAATTTCCTTCCATGCTTTAAGGAATAATAGTGAAGACACATAAATAGGTTTGTGTTCTTGGCGATTATATGTCAAAAATGCTATCTAGTCTCAATGACAACAGCTTGAAACAAAACAAAACACATAACTAAATGATGCTGATAGACATGATTTCCAGAAGTTTCGATGAAGTCAAAGTAAAGACTAATAATGGCTTAGATGGTCCTTACTTGAAGTTTTTTTGAAAATATTGCAAGATGACGCAGGCGTTGATAGATTTGCAATAGTATTGATGAAGGTAATTTAAGATGAAACAAGCACTATATAGGTACAAGCCTTTCTTGAAGGAGTTAATAGGCATACTTTTTCCAAGTTTGATGGGTGGAATCGGCTTTAACGAGAAAGGTTTTGAAGTCAGTAGATCTTATTCAATATTCTAGAAGGAAATTCGTTGCAAGATTACGAACACTTCCACCATATTCTGCCGTATTATTCCCAATTCCTAGTACTAAACAAATATAACGCTCCAATAAAGAAATCCTATTCGAAACGAACGAATATTTTGAAAGTCTCGACAAATCACTGAATAGAAGCTTTTGTATAAATGTTCTAAGGTCGTTGAACCTTTGGTATCAATGTTGGAGGAGATTTCATTGATAAATTAAGGCAACATTTTAGACAGCAGATATTTTGAACGAACTCTTGCTTAATCCCAACATGCAGCATAAAGCCAGCATAGTCCAATCAGTGTCAATGAAAAGTAGTTTCATCAACACAATTCCTAACTACAAATACACCACCCAATTCCACCCTCGGCTAGATGTTGATTCAAGCAATCCTTGAGACTTATTTATATTTTATACCCCCAACTTTTATGTTCAAACAAATTATCTGAAACCACGATTAATGATGAAATATTTCCCAAAATCCTAAATTCGTCAATTGCCCGAAAAAAAAACATCCTCAAAGACCACACTACCAATTCGCTTAGGTTAGGTCAGTACAGACTCTCCCTCTCCACAAGAAAACCAAATAGATACACACCCTCTCACCGCTGCAGTTCAATTCATTCATTCAATTTGCAATTCATTCATTATACCACATGACAAAAAGCTAAAGATGGATAAAAAAAACGCCCGATTATGCAATCCAACAATTTACATAATTATTTCCATAGCATAAATCACAAGAATCCAATTTGAAGCTATGCGTCGCGTCTACACCATCCCCCTTGTGAAATCCAGACACAATGAGAGAACATAATTTTTTTTGGGGTAGGCCATGATTATTATGATGTTGTTGGCCTAAAGAAACAACAACAAGCGTCCACGACGACGATGACGACTACTACTACGACGGAGCCTCGGCCATTGAACTTTTAGTTTGGCTGGATAACTGACTGGCTGACTGATTGTCTGCCACTAATACCAACGCAAAAAAGCGGTGCTAACAAACCCTTTTTCACTCTACCCGATATCCTGTTTTATGTGTTTGTGTGTAGCCTACACCAGCTGAGTTTTGTTGGTACTATGCCTACTAATGTACGCCTCGCAGACAGGGCTTGACTGCAAGAATACCCTTTATGGTTGTTGCTGTTTTTTTTTTTGCTACTCTCTAACGTCGTCGTCGTTATAGAAGTCGCGGCACGGGTCGTTCACAGAAGGGCAAAGCCCTTTTGCAGAACAAGAGAAATTTCACTTTTCATTTTTTGTACGGTCGCCTTGCCACACACAACCACCCACCACCACCAACACCACCCATTCTGCAAGAATCCCAAGCCCCAGTTTATGTGTATGTGTGTTGATCATATCCACACAAAGGGTGGTTCACTCTCGAATGTATTGGTGTTTGTCGAGGTTAATGAACTCTGCGCCAGCAAGGATGTGTACAGATTATTATATGAACGCATAATAGCTATGTAGACATTTTTTTTTATTAATTTGAATTTTTACTTTTCATCACTAACCATATTTTTGGGATTTATTTCAGGTGGACACTCCTCCTTTTGTTTTGGGAACTTGGTAAAACTTCACTTCAAACGCGATTTGAAAAAATTCACTGTTGCAAAAATGTTGCGAAAGTACGATAGATACTTTACTAGCTTTTTTCTTAATAACTGCATATTTTTGTTTATTTGTTTAGTTGTGTTTAACTTAAGCGTTTCTTTTTTTTTGTTTGTTTAATCAGTCTTTTCGTTATCGAAATTACACAGAGCAATGTATAAAAATAAAATATTTAAACTTATTGAAGAGAAAAAAATTATTTTTAGAAAATTTACAAAAGCTACAGCAAAATAGGAAGCACAGTCGTCGCCATGACCTGCCTTACACGATACCATCCCGGGATAGGACTAAAACCTATAAAGCAGCAGAAAAGGACAGGGCACAAGGAATTGCTCGTTATGCTCGGTCTCGGTGTTGTTACTGCACATCGCATACATAGAACACATACCCTGCGAATGGGATTGTATATGTGTATGATGGCGAAAATTGCATGCCAAAAAAGCTCTCATGGCTCTGTGTGCTGCAAGGATTTTTATAGTGTTGTTGGTTGAACAATTCGTGTGAGTTTTTAGTTTTTTTTATGTTTTGTTGTTAATCCTTGTACAATGTACAGAGGAGAATTGGAAAATTACATTCATATGTAGTGAGTGAATTCCGCATACGTTGTCGGTCGACGGTCGTCGCTGGTGTCTACGATGACGACGAGGTCAACAACCGGATAGGGAAGAATTATAGCAACAAACAGTAGAATATGGTGGAATCAAAAAAAAAAATTGCAATCGAAAGCGCCATCGCAAATTTTGTTCCCTTTTGCACACGAACACACATACATATGTGACGATGGTGTGGTTCCCCCCATTATGATGTTTTTGTGTTTGGCCGCAAAAGTGATGTTTTTTTTTATCAAGCCCATATAGGAGGGCGTCACGCTGGTTAGCTCGACATGAGCAATTCCTCGAGTTACCCTCGCGCCTACAATGACGACGACGATGATGTTGACAATGAATGTATGAGTACAATGTGGGGTGGGCAAGGACGATGCTCGCTCCTTTTTTTTTCTC
The DNA here is from genome assembly GCA_932526625.1 of Rhingia campestris. Classification (NCBI taxonomy): domain Eukaryota; kingdom Metazoa; phylum Arthropoda; class Insecta; order Diptera; family Syrphidae; genus Rhingia; species Rhingia campestris. Next base: position 4,468,243 of record OW052184.1, read on the forward strand.
AATTTATTTCATCCCTTGTACACTTGCCATGACCACAGACAAGAGAAAACGAAATGTGCAAAAGTTTGCCATAGCCACCCAGCCGTCGTACGGAAACGCGACGAAATTTATTACATCCACAGCCATGCGAAGGGTTGCACCCACCCACCGCAAGCATAGCAGTAAAAGTTTTTGTTTTTTGTGTTATTTCATAGAGCGAGGGATGCGAGACGTTATGGTGCGCCTGGTGCACGTAAATCACTTTAATTGAAGAGACGGGGTGGCATAGGCACCAGAGAGCTTTCGCATATTGCAGCATACAACTTGTTGGTGGGAAAGCGAATGAACGTCCTTGGGTGTGAATGACCCTTGCTGCTGGTGGTACTGATGCGATGCGATGGTTTTTGGTGCTTGTGTATGCACTTGGGGTAGTCCGGAGACGTTTGCGTTTGGGGGTACGTTGCACTTTTGTAAACCGGTAGACGGGAAAAATGATTTTTCTATATTAATGATTGGGGTTGGGGGTGGTGAAAATTTGTCTATTCATATGGAGGGGGATGGTTGGGGTTTTTGTTTTTTGTTCTTTGGGTGTAAGACTTTTCGAGACATTTACTCTCGCTTGTAGGTGTTGTATAGACGATGAAATTGTCGGTGGGTATTGATTTTTTTTTCACGAATGGGTGTTGGAAGGTATTAATTAATTTGGGAAGGATTTGTTTTACCACAGCAGTGATTTTAAGGATTTTATAGTGGAAATGGGGATATTTTGTAGAGTTTTCTAAGGTGTGTCCATATTTTGGTGGTTTTGGTGTAGGACAGGTGCATGCAGGTCGTGTGATGACGTGAGTATTGTGACCCGAAGTGGCTTTTTAAGTTGGATGATGGCATTATGTCTAGAATAATAGGTAAGTCGAAATTATTATTCTGAAATTCAGCTCCAATTTTGATATAGTCTCAGTTAAGGAACAGGCTGTTACCTTCAAAAGGCTTGTTTCTACTCGAGGTATTTTTTGTATGAAGATAGCTATTTATAGTCATTAAGAAAATATCGTAATCTGGTTGTTGGATTGTCGGGTTAAAATGTAGCATATAGCTTGAGTTATGGTCTAAGTTAAGCATTAGGCTTTTACATTCAAACAGCTTGATTTTTTTGGTACGATTTAGCCAATTGTATGTTTTAGAGAAACACCATAACGTGATTGTTGGATTGTTTGGTTAAAATGTAGCCTATAACATTGAAAAACCCAAAATCTTCCACCATTTAATCTTTTGTGAGAAAGCCTTTATGTTGCCTATTTATATTGCTAGCTATATTGTAAGAGAATCGATTGTAAGGCTTTTTTTATATTATCAGTCTAGACTGTAGCCTTTGTCGTTTAGCTTACATCTATTGCTATTAAAATTATTGTTTGTAACATTTGTAAAAGTTCTTTTTGTATTGGTATTTAAAAATGCAGTTTGCAACCTTTAATTATCATTAACCTGAAGTCCTCGAATATTTTTTGAAACATCAGATTCAATGCTTATCTCAAAAAATGTAAAATCCCTGTTGAAACATCCACCAATACTCAAATTGTAAAGCCAAGTTTATGCAATACCAATCCTATCATGATTTGGCTTACATATCCCCTTTAACATTGCCCAACATTTGCATTCAAATGTCATGCCTTCGACACACCTTACAGAAATATCCATGACTTAGTCATAACTTCAGCCTGCATACAGGAAGAGCCAAACCAACATAATACAATCATTCCAACGGTAACAATAATATACAGCAAAAATAAAAACTTGTCACGTACGATTAATAAATGAATTTTCCGTTAGACCATCAAGCTGAAAATAAAATACGTCCATCAAAAAACTCCAGACATCTACCGCACGCATTACATATGCAAAACACGTTCTTAACACATTTTCAGCCATCAGTTGCATTTCGTTTCGAGTTTCGAGAAATGCACACGAAAATTGTTTCAGTGTAAGCTTTACCCGTGACTACCTACGACTACAAGGTACACGATAAAGCTTTTCTATCGGCAACGAAAAAATCGCAACATTTCTGAAGTTTTCGCTCGAAGTCAGTGTCAAACGTGTGTTCACTCATCCATTGCGACCAAAAACCATTAACCGCCAACTAGATAGAAAGATAGATAGATACTCACGGTATGGCCGTCAACGTTGGTGTCGCATGGAGCATGTCAAACACAAAAGCAACCCTGACATTCGAACGAGATAGTGTGTCGGATGTGTTTTTGTGTAGCGATACATATTGTGTCGCGGTGTTGTGCTTTGTTTCACCGTGTGCTTTGATGTCAGCAGTGGTAACCTGACGAACAAAATGTTGCGAGCGTTGCATTCAACACTTGTTGTGAGAAATATGGGTGTGTTTTTGTTTGTGTTTGTGAATTGCACTTTTGTTAGCGCTTGAGTAGGTCGGTCATTCACCTGTTTTTTGAGGGGTTACGACAGTTGATTGTGCACCGCAAAGGACAAGGGATCCAAATATTTCGTTTGACTTTCACGTATTTTTGTACCGTTGCTGTTAAGATACACACATACACAAATGAGAAATCAAAAACACAACAAACCTCTCAACGCTTAGGGAATAACAAACAACAATCGAAGAACCCGTGTGTGCGGTGCAACGTTATGCAAATAAATTTATTACCCACATGTGTTCGATTACAGTTCTCCTTTACTTTGTCTCCTGACGGCGAAACAAGTGTGCAAAGAAGTACAAGAGGGGGAAAAATAATACAAGGGGACCGCGTCAGCCGATGACACAATATTGGTTCAGCCATCGTCAATGTCGTTTAGGTATTGTCATTGTCGGGAGATGTATGCCTTCGATTGTAGGAGCGACCCAGCAAATCAAAGACATCGAAGAATAGATGAATGTGAAGGTACCTACAGTTTGGTGGAATCAAATTACATGTTCACCTAACGGAGGTTGATTAGATAATGACATGTGAAGGCCCGATTTTGTCAGCACTTTTGTATAGTGGTATTTGTAAACCGGCAGTTAATGATCAAAATACAAAAAATAAAAAAAAAACATTTTGTCATACAGCTTAAGACCCCAACAATTCGTCAATTTAATCACCTGCATCTGTCTACTTCTTCACCAGCATAACTCATCGAAATATTTTTAAACGCACATGGCAAGTTCATTGCTACAGTTCAAGGTTAACCAACCAATTGAAGATCATTACACAAAGGCCATTGCTGATGGTACCTGCCACTGTACAGAACCATGTATCTACATGACCACCATTTCAAAGCATGTCAACCCCAGCCCATCTATATACACCTTGAGTTATGTAAGACACAAAGTTTGCTAAAGAAATTAAAACCCTTCTTCATTTAGATACCAAGTGATGGATGGATTGTCATATGTATGAGATACAAGTCCCTTAACCCCATAAAAACTCGATCGTTTAACTCGAAGAACCAAAGGAAAGAGGAAATCGGCCCGAACCGAGAATACGAAAATAAGAGTGAAACAGACAGTTCTATACTCCACATACATAAGACAAAACGTAGGCCCCCGAATGGTGAAACAATCGAGGAGTGAGAGCGATCGCGCGCACGCGCATATTCTACAGTTGAACGCCCTTTTCACGGCAAGTGATTCCTCGTACTTCGTATATACTATGGGCTCTTGGTGTTCTTGTTCTTCTTCCGAGAGCAAAAGCCTTTTTGAGAACTGGTTTCCCTTTATTCCAGCTTTATAACATAAGACAAGCAGCAGCAGCAACCAGCAGCTCCTCATCTCTCTCATCTCTCTAACAACCATCAAAGTATTCTTTGGTTAACTGCGGCTGTTGTCTTTCGAGACAGCAGAGCCGGGATTGTAGATGTAACGTGTACTTGATTCAGTTGGGGAAGAGAGATATTCAAACGAAAATGAAACCATTTCACGGGAAAGGCTAATGCACTTTGAGGCGAAGGTATACACTCGGGCTGGGCTGGGCCCATACAGGATTGTCGTTCGTAAGGAAAGCCATTCGAGAGCCAGAGACGTTCATTGAACTACAAGTTGAATCTGGAAACCCACCTGGGCGCAAGTGCTGGCTGATGGTATGTGTGTTTGGATTTTCTAGTCCAGCAAGCTCTTTAAGTGGTCAATGAATTCTGTACCTTGGTACCATCCTTGCAGAACACACACACATATGTACAACTTTGCTCTGATAGGAAGATGAAGAAGAGTGCAAGTGAATTCTATACATGTGCTGGGTATGGTTATGACGGCAATGGTACAATTAAGTAGTTCTTCGGTTGAACGATTTTATTTCTTCTAATGGCCAGGACTCTATCTAGATTTTAATTCGTTTGCCGATTCAAAGGCAGAAATGACCATAGTCCCATTATATGGACACGTATGAAATACACAATAAAAAAAAAACGAAGAATTAAACTCCAATACTAGAGTAAATTAGAGAATAGAAGACAAATGATAATGGCAGTGAAACCCACTCGTTATAGTCGTCGTTGTAGTCTTCGTCGTCGTCGTTGTTGTTGGAGTTGTTGTCGTTTGGTGGTGGGGTAAAGTTCTTTGGCATTTGTCTTCGGATACATTGACCTTTGCGAGGAGTGAATCTAAGAGTAGCAAAGAATAGTGGCGACTTTGATAGAGCTACACGATTATGATGATGTGCTATTAAGTCGCATATACATTCAAGCTCAGAGGTGCCACTGATGGTGATGATTCTTCTTGGTGTTGTTGCTGCTGGTACTTCTGCTGTTGCTGATGATGATACAACAAGAGAAGAATTTTTCGCGTGATTCTATTCTACTTTGGGTTCTTGACCGAGACATGTGTTGCTGTGGTGTGCGAATAAAGGCATATGAGATAATTTTCATTTTCATTTCAAGGTGTTTTCTGTGCGCACCAAATTAGCCAGCAACAGCGAAGATAGTGTTGTTGTATGGTTAATAGTCGTTTATTGCCACCACGGTTAATGGTCAACAACCTCGTGTTGTTGACTAGCTCGCGCGTGTTTTTCTCCCAAGGGAGGTACGAATTAATGTAGTTGGGCAGTTTATTTACGTTAATTATAGAGGTTCTGATGGGCTGAAGTAGTTGAGCGGAAGGATTTTGAACTTTAGTTGAGGATCAACATTCGTCATGGTAAATATATGAGAATTTGAAAAGCTGATGTACGATGATATTTATATTAAAAACAATTGCTATAGATCACAACTTCAAGAACTGAACTTAGCCTTTTTATATATGGGAAGACCACAGTTGCTCTTAAGAAATCTTTTTTGGTATTGGCTTTTAGAAGAATGAGAAGAAAATGTTTAAGCCGACTAGGTGCTTTAGCGATTTGATTGCTTCCTTTATTGATGCATGCAAAATTAATCTCTTTCATCCTTATTTTACAAACTTGAAGAAGCTAAACAAAGAAAAACATTTAATATATGGATCTTTAAATCACGGCCTTAACTTTATATTTGATGTTGATGTTGTATGACATATCTGGCTCGCCAACTGATTTGCGTTATCGATGTCTTAAAATATTCCCCAACACAATTTCAATCAATCAACACCATGTGCTCAAATGTATCAGTGCGATTTCAAAAAGTTCGTATACATACTGTTATTCCTTGTATATATGATTATTGTTCACGATTGGTTGGTAAAACATGATTTACTACATAAAAACGCACCCGTAATGCAGCAGTTCGTACATCAACTCTTTCATATTAAAAACGCAATTTTTTTCAAAAACGGATTTTTTTCCATCAAAACATCCGCTAAGCTTTAAATTAAATTAAAAATCATTAAAAACATCTTAATATAATATCATCCTAAACAAGTACCTGATGTCATAGCACTATACCGTCGGCAAAGTGAAACAGCCCCACGAACACAACCTGTCCATTCATTAGCTTTTAACAACTTCCCTAACACTTATTATTTTCAATAAACCCATTAGCCTTGGCATTCAAATGATTTGCCAAAAGCAAACAAATTGAATTGTTTTGTGTTTGTGAAAATTCAGACATTATCCAACAATCTAATATCCCATTTAGATTCTCCCGCCTGTTGATTACCAACGTTTCATTAACTCAAAAACTGATATTACGTAATTGCAATAATTATGACAATTATACTCAAAAAAAAAAAACACTAAACAACAACAATAGCACACAAAAAACACAGATAATAATTATCTCATTACGTAAGGTGCTTGCGACAGCAAAAACCTTGGTAAACATTTCTCACGTTTAGCTCGACGCCGGACAGTGAAATGTGTGTTTTCTTTTATGACAACAACTAATTGATATTCCCCTAAAATCAAAAAACTCACTACACAACAGGTTCTAATGCTTTTAGATACATTTATCTAAAAATACACCCTCCTATACTATTTGGAAATTAAATGTCATTGACATTCAGCATTTCAAATTGAAATCGAAATTTTATAAATTTCTAAATGAAATTCATAAAAACAAACGATAAAAAGCTTGCAACACTATCAAACTACGTAGAACGTAAAATATTTGTAATTATATTCAGCCTTGATATTGAAATTGAAATGCGCGAATATCAAAGTGACTGGCACCTCGAGAAACTCGAATAAAATTATCACCGAGAAGAGGAGGAGATTCAATTGTGCAGTGAGTCAAGCGTTAGAGAGAAGTCAACAAAAGTCAAAGTCAAGGACTTTTTGTGCGCTGTAAGCTTTGAGAGAATAAAATAAATTATTAACATCATCGATAGAAGCAGGTGGCAGTATGTGAAATTATAAAAAAAAAATAAGTTGTACAATGCCATATTGATAGTTTACTAATTTGCATTTTGGAAAATCTCTCTCAAATGCAATTGGTTTGAGTTCTAGTTGTCAGTTCGCATGCCACAGGTGTTGTGATGTAATATAGCGAGTATAAAATACTGCGCACTGCATCTTATGCAAGTAGGGTGAGTGGTGGTTGGAGCTGACAGGCATATGGTACAGCGTAGGTGTGTGTTCCATTGCTATGGAAGTTATTCATTTGAATGCATGCGATACATAAGGAAATTCTATATTACCCTTACTTGTCATGCATTTTGGAGAGGAAACACAATGCAGTAACGACTTACGTATGAATTAGTCATGAATGTATTTTTTATTTAAGCATATCCCCATCGACATTGACAAATTTTCCAACAAAATGCTCAGGCTCACTGTGGCGAGCCCAGTTTGCACATCAACTCTTTCATATAAAATTTCCCCTTGACCGCTTTTATTCGAAACTTACCATGGGGGGACATGATTTATGTTAGTGATCCTTATTGTAATCCTTTTTCAGTTAATCCAGTCATATTTTGTGGTGGTTTTGCAGAGTTAATCCTTTTCTGGTACTCCGTGTTGGAAATGCTTATTTTTTTCTCATTTTCTTGCAAACACATAACAACTCTTATATTACTTAAACTTCTAATTCATATTCTTATTCCTTTGGGAAAAAATTCACACGTTTTTGTTCACTTTTATTCTGCCGACACAGGTGGGTGGTGGGTAAGTTATCCAAATTCACAAACGTAATCCAAAAAAAAAATAAATAACGCACGTAAAAACTAATCCGTGTTAAAAGTCTAAATCCAGTCTCAAGAGAAATAATATATTTTTTATTTAAATCCGATTTGTAAGGGGTTTTCGCGATGAAATTTACAAACTACATCAACAAGATCGGTTCGCAAAAAAATTTGTTATATTCCATTAAATGTTGTATAAGAAGCGAAAATGGTTAGAATTTTTATTCCGTCTATGTCGTGTTATTGCTTACGGAAAACTGAATCACGGATGATTCTCAATTCCCAGTCCAGACTCGTCGCTGTCGAGCGTATCATCAGTGAGCAGAAGAGCCGAAAGAATACCTTGTGTGTATGTGCGTATTTAACACGCATACCATAACAAAAGGTAGATAGAACCAGAAATAAGAGATTTTTTTTTCCTTCTTCAACACAACACATTGGAGTGAGAAGAGAAATACATGCACACAGGTGAGTGAGTTGAACACACACTAGCACAGAAGAAAAGGTTCTTATTCTAATGAAAGACGGAAGCGAAAAAAAAGAGAGCATCTACCTGTTCGACGTTTACCTGTTGAATAGATTAGTGGTAGATCGTACTCAAAGAGAATACTGTCGATTCTCTTGCTGAAAATGATGTGATAAATGTTAAGACAAATGGTACTCGTATCTACCGCATTTATTTTCTGCAACTTCAAGACGATTTATTGCAAATTAGAACTCTTTCTTTGTGGCTGTAGTGTGGTAAGAGAAATGATAACGGTAGTTTTGCAAATATACATTTTTTCTCTCATTCACTTATACCCGCAGAACTGCTGATATCAACACACAATGGTAGAGTGGAAAAGAGCTTTGGATTAAAACCGAAACAAAGTGTGTATAGCTTCTTGCATTTAGTGCTGTTCCTCCGCACAATGAATAATCACAAAGAATGGTCATCGCATGGCTTCATGTTTCCTACAACTGTTAAAGAACACCATCAACAGACTACAAAAAAAAAATAAACATGAAGAGAGATATATGAAATACATTATTCGGAGGGTCAATGACATTCTCGAAACAGAAGAGTTGGTTGGATTTTCATTGCCCTGGTGGTACTGCTGCGGCGCTCACAACTAAATGGATGGGTTCAATGGCATTTTGGTTGATTCTTGTATCTGTTTTTCCGAAAAGAATACAATTTTTGGGCTCTCGCAGTTTGTTGACTTGTTGCTTTTGGTTGTTCGGCTGGTTAGAGCCCAAACAATGAGCGGGACATAAATTTAGAAATAGAAATGAAAGAATGGGTTTGAATAGGGCCGTGGTTGGCGCAACTTATTTATGGCGCGCATTAATTGATTTGAAAATATTCTGACATGCATGGAATGTTGTTTCACTAAATAATTGGGATACGACCGTTTTCGATTGAAAATGACAGTAATGTGTAATGTCTGTTGCAATGCTAACGGATGGCAAAAGACTGGGTTTTTGAATGATCGGGACAGACAAAAATAGGTATTACTATGCAACAAAGTAAAATATATGCTCTTTAATCTGTTTAGGTGAAAACTGATATCCATTTGTACAACCTTATACATTGTAAATGTCAAATATTATCAATCTTTAGTTGATAGAAGTTAATGTACTTACTTATCTATATACTTAAGTGGCACTACAGTCTGGAGCGAACCAATGTCTCAGTTAATACTAGTGGCGCTACAGCCCGGAATGAACCTGGGGCTCAACCAACATGTCTCTCCAATTATCCCGGTCCTTAGCTAACTGCCTCCAGTTCCGCACTGCAAGGTGGTTGAGGTCGGTTTTTACTTGTGAGCTCCACTTAGGTTAGATCTTCTTCTACTGCGTCCGACGTCTGGTTGTGAATCGATGACTCTGCGATCCGGAGTATTGGTGCCCATTCGTTCTACATGTCCTAGCCATCTTAAACCTCCAATGCGTAGTCTTTTGACCAGGGATATGTCGCTGTACAGCTCGTATTTGTTCTTGGTTGAATCTTAGTCTCCATAGCCCGTCAACGCAAACCGGACCGAAGATTTTTCGAAGAATTTTCCTCTCGAATCGACCAAGGATTTCTTCATCCGCTTTTGAGACGGACCGTGCTTCCGCGCCGTAGAGCAGGTCTGGGATGATCAGGGTCTTATATAGGATCTCCTTAGTAGTTCGAGTGAGGGCTCTACTACTAAAATGCCTTCTTAGCTCGAAGAAACAGTGTTTGGAAAGAGTAATTCTTCGTTTAATTTCTGTTTTTGTCAGAGTTAAAAGCGGAGACGAGGTAGACAAAGTCTACCTCAAAGTAATATCTGTCAATGGTGACGTTCTGTCCAATTCATGGATGTTGTGTGTCCGTTCATGTTGACAGCATATATTTTGTCTTACCCTCATTAACTGATAAACCCGTTTTTGCCGCTTCCTTCTCTATACTAGCAAACGTGGCTATGAAATCACAATGAGTCCTATTAATGATGTCAATATCGTCGGCATATGCTAGTAGTTGCACCGATTTTTGGAAAATTGTGCCTTTGGTGTTGGTTCGGGAATCTCAAGAATCAAATTAAAGACGTCACATGACAGCGCATAGCCTTGCCTTAATCCTTTTTTGGTACCGAATGTTTCGGTGAGGTCGTTTCCGACTCTGATGGAGCAGCGAGAATTCTCCATCGTCATCCTACACAAATGGAAGAGTTTGGACGGTATACCAAAACTAGACATGGCTATGTAAAGTTCCTCTTTATAAATGCTGTCATATGCGGCTTTAACAGGTAGTGAGTATCGATTTGGTTTTTCCAGGACCTGCCGAAGAGTGAAAATTAGATCGGTTGTGGACTTTCCTGGCCTAAAACCATGGGCGTTGGATCTTGTAGGCCGTGTTAAGATTGAGCAAACAATTCTTCAGGCAAACTTTCTCAATTAATATTCCTCATAAATTAGCTGGTCTCTAACTAAGTGCCTCCAATTCCACACTTAAGGGTCCACTTATGGGCGCCACTTAAGTTGTGGTCTACTGCGTCTAACGTCTGTCTATACTCAGAAACTCTGCGGGCAATGCTATTAATATTCATTAGCTCTAGATGTCATACCAAAATTCAACGTCTTATGCGTTTTTTTTACCAAATCAATGTCACTGTGTCTGCAGTAGACTAGCGGAAGATTCTCAAACTTGCGTTCGGATTCAGCTCTAAACAGTAGGTCCTCTTCTATGTGGCAAAAGACGCACGAAAAATTAAGGGAGAAGCTAGCTTTCATTTTTTTATGTCAATGATAAGTTCGTAATGTTCTTGGTAGAATTTTCGTTTACGCAAACAGGACCAACGTTTTTCAAAAACTCAACGATTTTTTCATCTGCTTATAATATACTCTATACCGCAACGCCATAGAGTAGATCTAATGATCTTATAAAGGATCTACTTACCAAGTCGAGTGAGCGCTAAGTTTTAAAATTTTTTACAAGGATATAGTAAACATATAATATTTGTCGATGGTGAAGTGCTACCAGAATCGTCGACGTTGTGTCTCCGTTCTTGCTGACAGCATACGTTTTGCCTAGGAGCTTGTGGGTTCAGTGGCCAAGTGGTTAGTGCCTTGAACTCCTTAGCGCGGTGTACCTAGTTCAAATCCCGAAAGTGACAACATCTACATTTTTTCACTGCTCTAACTCTTGCGAAATTCTGACAAACATGCAAGAGTAACACTGTCATGATAAGCTTCCTAAATTTTCCGTTCTAATTCGGCACACAGAAATAAAGGAAGAAGCTAGGTTTGAGCTGTGTATGAGCCATTAATGCCAGATAGTTCATTTCATTTGCTTGTAGATGCAGTAGAAGAAAAACTGTATTCTGATTAATTTATAGAAATGCGTTTTATCTGATTCTCTTACAACCTAAACGCTATAAATACATTTATAGTTGTCATGTTTTCGTTACACTTGCCGTTTCATACAATTTCGTTCTTAAGTTGCAAACACATTACAGGCAGTTTTGCGCAACAAAAAACGGACAGATGTACGATTTTGGTCTGATCTGATCTTAAGCTTTATAATTAATGGTCGATCATAAAAATCGGTAAAAGCAATAGGTCGGAATTTTATTCGCAAGTCACAAAAGACGTAGAAACTTATTTTCAAGAATAAAAATTTCTCCCGAAAATCGATTTCTTTTTAAACGTTTGTATCGACATAGTTTTGGAAACAACACGCGGTGTTCCCATGCGGTCTTAGTACTAACCGCAACCGATGATCAGATGAGAAACTTTTTTTCGTTGCTTTTTTTCGTTTCATAAAATCCAATTCACGCCGTCCCAAAAGAAGTTTCGCACAAACATTTATTTTGAAGCACACAAAAAATTAATGAAATCTAAGTTTTATTTACAGTTAATTTTTTTACTTAAATATGAATTAGTATGTAGGTATTAATTTCAAGAAACATTGAATTAAATGTTTCTTTAGGTATATTAATCTAATATGTTCTGAAAGACGGCATACCTTATAGTTTTGTTGCCATGATACCAAAACAAAAAAAATTATTCGTATAATTAAATAAAAAAAAAACGAGGGTTTAAGCGCGGTAGACGTGAAACTGTATTCTTTTTAATTTCTCTCTCTCTCTCTTTGTTTACCACCTCCATAGTGTATCTCATTCTACCTCCGCATACGAGATGAGTTCAACTATCATAAAATCGGTTTACCATATGTACTCACGACGCTGCTGTTTTCTGTGATCAGATGAGAACCAATATTCCTCTTTTTCGTTACACATTTTCGTTTCATAAAATCCAATTCACACAATCCTAAATGAAGTTTCACTACAAAAAGACAATCACACAAATATCGCCATTAGCCACTTCTGCAATAACTTAAGTGTGAAGATATGCTCTCTTCATTGCACAAAAACTCACAAAATTCTACTAAAGCTACAAGCTCTACCACCCAAGTTTTGGTGAAACCGTCAAAACTATCCTCGAGACAGATAAATATTCAAAAGCCAATCTTAGCCAAAAGTACCGTTATGCAACTGAATACATTTTTAAACCTGACTACGTCATAATCAGACCACATACCAATTTTTATCTTCATCTTGCGGCCTCTCTCGTCCAATCACAAAAACAAACGTAAGAGGCATCTACGATAGCATCTCGTTCCAAAACTATCGTCATATGTTACGGTTGATTTTTTAAGAGGTTTAGAACTTTTTTAAAAAAAAAAAACACAAAAAATTCGAAAAAATGAATGAAATATTTATTTGAATGGATAGTTTGAACCTTGCAATTTAATGTTTGAAGATAATTTCATGCAAATGTTGACCGCGGCTGCGTCTCAGGTAGCCCATCCGCTGAGTCCAATTTTGGCATACTCTTTCACACATATCGGCCGGTATCTCACGAATGAATGCATGGATGTTGGCTTCCAGTGCGTCAATCGAAGCGGGCTTGTCCCTATAGACATTAGCCTTGACATACCCCCACAAAAATAATCTAATGGTGTCAAATCGCACGATCTAGGCGGCCAATTGACCGGCCCGAAACGTGAAATTAACTGTTCACCAAACTCGCCTCGCAATTGCGCCATTGTTTCGCGTGCTGTGTGGCATGTGGCACCGTCTTGTTGAAACCACATATCATGCAAGTCAAGAACTTCCATTTCGGGCAAAAAAAAAGTTTGTTATCATCGCTCGGTAGCGTTCACCATTGACAGTAACGCTGCGATTCGCATCATCTTTGAAGAAATATGGCCCAATAATGCCGCCGGCCCATAAACCGCACCAAACAGTGGCTTTTTCGGGATGCATTGGTAGCTGTTGCAATGCTTCTGGCTGATCTTCACTCCAAATGCGGCAATTTTGCTTATTTACGTACCCATTCAACCAAAAATGAGCCTCATCGCTGAACACAATTTTTCGATAAAAAAGCGGATCCTCGGCCAGCTTTCCAAGAGCCCATTCACCAAAAATTCGGCGTTGTGGTAGGTCGGCTGGCTTTAGTTCTTGCACCAGCTGTATCTTAAAAGGCTTTACGCCCAAATCCTTCCGCAAAATTTTCCACGTAGTGCTGTAACAAAGGCCTAACTGCTGGGAACGGCGCCGAATCGACATTTCGCGGTCTTCTGTCACACTAGCTGATACGGCCGCAATATTTTCTTCACTAAGCACAGTACGTAAACGTGTTGGTGGTTTAATGTCCAACAAAGTAAATTTGGTGCGAAATTTGGTCACAATCTTCCGAATAGACTGCTCAGAAGGTCGAGAATGCCGATCATAAAATGGAAGCAGCGCGCGATGAACATTTCGAACCGAGCACGAATTTTGATAGTAAAATTCAATAATTTGCAAGCGTTGTTCATTTGTAAGACGATCCATGGTTAAATTGCAAACCAAACTGAAGCTGTTTGACGGTGACCAGTGTTGCCAAAACCAAGCCAGCTAAAAAATCACCCGTTAAAACACTCCAATTCCAAAAACACATCTTCATTATCACTAACCATATAATCATCGAAAACTCCATCAAATCTACCTGTTGGATTCAAGGTTCAATTACAGACTCCAGGCGTCAGATACACACCTTTTCAAAAACCACCCCAACCATTTCAGCCAAGCTTCCCGAGAACAGAATCTTTTTTCAGAACATGTTATTAAATGTCGCATGAAGATATGCGGAATCAGTGGCGCGATGGTGAGTACGTAACATCATTTTTCACTGGCTCTCCTCTCGTGATGATCTGACAAATCCTTCGAGTAGTATTGTCAAGAATAGCTTATCTTAACTTAACCATTCGGAGTCGACATAAAACAGGAGGTGAAGCCATTGTGCAAGAAGTACAAACGCACCCACGTATGGTTGTGAGAAAGCTAGGCCATGGGTGCGAACCCGCCTGTTGCGTCCAAAATTTGTATTTGTGTCAATTTATCTACCAACGTTCGCTTGATTACAACGCAGAATATTGCGGTCCTTTTTGACAGGCATTGTTCCTACCACACTTTTTTAGGATGCATTTCGGTGCACCAACGTTATTTTTGTTATATAACAAACAAACAACCACTACGTCTACCATCTTCCTCGTTCTCCAACCAACATGTCAACATGAAACCGTTAACGCGATGAGACGACACCGCACACTTAGTTTAAATGTCCCCTTTTTTGCATACCAACGTACGTGTTGACTGAGATACAAGTATCTACACTCAATACACACGATTAAACAGCCACACCACTCTAGAACCATCTAAGGAATTCTCTTTTTCGTTACGCCTTTTCGTTTCACTTAAAAAAAAACACTTCAAATGTCTGGAGAAGGTCTGAACATAAAGTAGAGAGTTCATCACAAGAATACAGTTTTCAAAAGGGAGTTTAAGATTCACGTGTTTATTCCATATTTGTTGGAAGTATTCCTTCCAAACTCCCAAAACCACATTTTCGTAAAAGTTATATACCAGCTTATCTTATTTTTTTAATTCTAACATATACATTCGTGCTTACTTTGCTCTACGCTTAGCATTTCCTAATTTAATAAAAAAGTGCCTTACTGGTTTAAAGCTACCTATACACGGTCAGCACCCGCCTAAGACACACGTGCAACACCTATATCGGCCGTGTTTTCCCCATCCAACGAAAACATATTAATTTCTCAAACCTCTGGAACACAACCAAGACGTATAAACAAACAAAATCACGGATTCCACAATCCACATCGTGACCTGTTAATTTTTCGACCAAAAAAACGATTTGATGCCATGATATGTACTCGAGAACAAACCTTAAGCCTCGTGGCGATATACGCACGACTTGTAGCTCGGCTGAGTGTATTAATCGCATAAAATAATTTCGTTCTTACAATAATTTCTTATTTTACCTTGTATTGTACCAACGGTAATTTTAATTTATTCGGATAATAGCCGACACAAGACTTTATCATATGTCACGTAAATGAAGCCGTCGCCGACGCAAAGGGCGTAGTAGCCGTAGAAAAAAAGTGCAATTACCTCCTTAATATGCGTTACGCACTATCCAATCCCAATGCATTCGCTCATGAATGAAATTGCATTTTTGTTCAGTTATGTCTGCTGTGTGTATGCAGCACTCTTGAGACCTACAACCAGCCATAGTGGCAGCAGAGTCTATCAGTCTAACAACAACAGCAAAGCAAAAGTCATACTTAAGCAAATATGAACGACATTCCACGGACGCACCGGAACGGAAGCCACGGATGTGACGTCGCAATGGCGGTCATTCACAATATAGGTGAGTTGAATGGCCAAATTAATCGGAAGGCGAAATAACTTTCCAACGATTGACATAAATGGCCGTTTGACTGACGTCTGCAAAGAACTGGAGAAATACGCACGGTAAAAGAAATGAAAACCGCTCTTAAACGGTGGCAATCACTGGCAGAATTGACACTTCTCGCTGTCAGTGCAAACAATGCGAAGTGAGGCTTTAGGCGATGTACCTCTTGGTAGCTGAAGATAGGTATCTTTATTTTTTTTACTAAGAGTTAATTCATTTGTTTGTGCAAGTTTTTATCAGCCCTCGTTATGGATGAACTCTTTCGATTTGGGGTATTTGACATACGCCTTAAAATGATTCCTAGAATCTTGTCAACCGGTAACAAGCAATTATGCTTGTGAATTCTATTTTTGAGTGTCAAATGAGTGTATGATGTTGTTTGTTTAGAAACTTTCTTTGGGGTGTTTCCATAGCTGGGTGATTCATTGCCTGTTGACAACTAGTGATTGGGGAACTATGAGAAGAAATGATCGTGCAAGCGATAGTAGTTTGAAGATCTGTAGATTAGCAATTTTGATGCCTTGAGATATACAAGTGTGTTAATCAACGTAGTCGGGTTATATCGACTTCCTATGAATCTGATAAATGGTGTGGGTCTATGTAACACCAATCTTCGAATTTAATTGTGGCGATTATTTGTTTCTTGTAAAAGGAATCCTGGGGCAGGAACATTGTAAGTGAGGAATCTACATCTCTATATGCTTGTGGAAAGGATAAATGCGGTATCTGATTCTGCGAGTACGTAATTCTTTAACATAACCAAACAAACTTATTTGATTTGCAAATCTTAAGCATCTAAATGGAGCTGAAGTTATTTATTTTTTTTTCATAAAATTTTCTCATGTGAGACAAACCTATAACGCTCCAGGAGCGACCTGAGATGATGCTTCCTCTACTGCGTTCGAAATCTGCGGAGCCGCGGTAGATAAAGTCCTGTACTACCTAAAAATTTTATTTGTCAATGGTGACGTTCGGGCTCATCCTACAAGGCTAAGCTGCAGGTGAAGACGAGAGCTGCCACTGAGCTCTATAGGCAAAGGAGAAGGGAAGAACATCCGCTTTTCAGCAAGAAGAAAAAAGAGCAAGAAAAGCGCGCGATCGAGGATATAGAGAGGTGCCATTCCAGGAACGATGTTCGCAAGTTTTACCAAAGTGTAAAACGTCAAAGCCAAGGATACAAGGCTCGAACAGAATCATGTCGAGATGAACAAGGAAATATTATAGTTGAGACACAGTCGATGCTGAGGATATGGAAGAACCACTTCTGCAGACTGTTAAACGGCGATGACGAACAACATTCCGCTGTCAGGCAGAACGAACCATTCAATATTGGCAACGACAGCGAAAACTGCCAACCACCCGACCTGAGTGAAGTGAGGATAGCAATATCTAAACTCAAGCTTAATAAGGCTGCCGGAAACGACGGCCTTCCCGCTGAGCTCTATAAGGCCGGCGGAGATGACTTGGTAAGTAACATCCACCAACTCATAAGCCAAATCTGGTCGGATGAAAATATGCCTGAAGAATGGAACCTCAGCATCGTTTGCCCGATCCACAAAAAAAAGGAGACCCTCTGAACTGCGCCAACTACAGAGGCATAAGTCTCCTCAACATCGCCTACAAGATCATATCTGCCGTAATATGTGAACGCCTGAAACAGGACAGGAAAGTCCACAACCGATCAAATTTTCACACTTCGGCAGATCCTGGAAAAAACTCAAGAAGTCCAAATCGATACCCACCACCTATTCATCGATTTCAAAGCCGCATATGACAGCATTTATAGAGACGAACTGTACAGAGCCATGTCTAGTTTTGGTATACCGCCCAAACTCGTCCGTTTGAGTAGGATGACGATAGAGAATTCTCGCTGCTCCATCAGGGTCGGAAACGACCTCACCGACACATTCGATACCAAAAAAGGATTTAGGCAAGGCGATGCGCTGTCATGTGACTTCTTTAATCTGATTCTTGGGAGGATTGTGCAAAACTCCAAAGCAAACACCAGAGGCACAATTTTCCAAAAGTCGGTGCAATACTAGCATACGCTGACGATATTGACATCATTGGTAGGACTCAACGTGATGTCATAGCCACGTTTGCTAGTATAGAGAAGGAAGCGGTGAAAATGGGCTTAGCAGTAAATGAGGGTAAGACTAAGTATATGCTGTCATCACGAAAGGACTCACAACATCGACGAATTGGACAGAACGTCACCATTGACAGATATAACTTTGAGGTAGTACGGGACTTTGTCTACCTCGGCTCCGCTATTAACTCGGACAACAACATCTCGTCAGAAATTAAACGAAGAATTACTCTTGCCAACCGCTGTTTCTTCGGGCTAAGAAGGCAATTAAGTAGTAAAGCCCTCACTCGAACTACTAAGGAGATCCTATATAAGACCCTGATCATCCCAGTCCTGCTCTACGGCGCTGAAGCATGGACCGTATCAAAAGCGGATGAAGAAATCCTTGGTAGATTCGAGAGGAAAATTCTTCGAAAAATCTTCGGTCCCGTTTGCGTTGACGGGCTATGGAGATGAAGATTCAACCAAGAACTATACGAGCTGTACAGCGACATGCCCCTGGTCAAAAAACTCCGCATTGGACGTTTAAGATGGCTAGGACATGTAGAACGAATGGACACCAATACTCCGGCTCGCAGAGTCTTCGATTCCCAGCCAGACGTCGGACGCAGTAGAGGAAGACCTCGCCTTAAGTGGCGCGCACAAGTGGAAACCGACCTCAACCAACTTGGAGTGCGTAACTGGAGGCAGTTAGCTAAGGACCGGGCTAATTGGAGAGGCATGTTGGTTGAGGCCCAGGTTCATTCCGGACTGTAGCGCCACTTAAGTAAGTAAGTTCGGGCTCAGTGGCGCGATGGTAATTGCGATGAACTGCTGCGCAGAAAGTCTGGGTTCGATTCCCAGCCGTAACAACACCTTACTGATTTTTCACTGGCCCTCCTCTCGTCACTCGTGATGATCTGACAAATCATCCCAGTACTATCAATTGTCATGAAAAGCTTATCTTAAGCTTAAGTAAACACGTACACATGAATGGTATGAGAAAGCGCGGCTCTGGGTACTA
This sequence comes from Rhingia campestris, assembly GCA_932526625.1. Lineage (NCBI taxonomy): Eukaryota > Metazoa > Arthropoda > Insecta > Diptera > Syrphidae > Rhingia > Rhingia campestris. The sequence goes on from OW052184.1 coordinate 4,487,104, forward strand.
AAATTTGTCTATACGTGGTCTTGCCCTTATTTACTGCTTCCTTCTCTATACTAGCAAAGTTGGCTGTGATATCACGTTGAGTCTGACCAATGATGTCAATATCGTTGGCGTATGCTAGTAGTTGCACTGATTGAATGAAGATTCTGTCTCAGGTGGTGCCTCGGAAATGTAGCACAATCCTCTTAAGAATCAAATTAAAGAAGTCACATGACAGTGCATCGCCTTGCCTAAATCTTTTTAGTCGGTGCGGTCGTTTCCGACACTGATGGAGCAACGAGAGTTCTCAGTCGTCATCCTGGATAGACGGACTAGTTTGGGCTGTAACCCAAAACTACACATAATTCTGTATAGTATGTCTCTATAAATCTGTCTTAAAAGGCTTTGATATCGATGAATAGACGGTGGGTATCGATTTGATCAGTTGTGGACTTTTCTGACCTAAAACCACACTGATAATTGTCCATCAGGTAGTTGGTTAACGGTTTGAGGCGTTTTAGACTTTGGTTAATCTTACGAACATCTTTCGTAATATGGCACCTCACTATATCCTTTTCTTCATTCTGGAAAGCCGATGTTCTTCCTCCATCTCTTCCTGTAGAGCTCAATGGTAGCTCTCGTCTTCGCCTGCAGCTTAGCCTTGTATGCCACGTTTTTGGCAGCGAGCATTTATCGGTGCATTTCATCAAACCAAGGGTTACTTTCTGGTAGGTTAAGCCTGGCTGATCAGTTGCGGCTGAGCTAATATCTTGTTGGCATCGTCGCCACTGTTCTTGTACACAGTGGTTAGGGGATACGTGTTCTGCAAAGGACTTGGCGGTGTTTTGCGATTACGACATTAAATATTGTCACAGTGTTTCTTATTTGTTGTGGCGTGGTGGATATCCTCATTCAATGCAATGGTTTGAGTCAATTTTAGACCCTCTGAATGTTCGGTCATACATAATATTGGATTCCTAATTGACCGTTCGCATGTCCCCTTAAGGATTTCGAGCTGAAAAAATCAGTGTGATGTCTATAGTAGCATTTCGTTCTGCAGTGAAGTCCGTTGCCATACGTGTTGTCGTGTAGGCTCTGTTTTTTGACAGTACAGCCTAAGATGTCTTCTGTTCCTAAATTTACGTTAAAATATCGCAGTAAGATTTTGACATCGTACTTTGGTAGTCGCTCATAAGTTTTATTAAAAAGCTCGTAGACGCAATCTTTCGCTGTATCATATTTTGCCTCCGTCGGATAGTTAGCTTATATAAGGCTAATGTTGGTGAATTTGGCATTTATGCGGATTGTTACAATGTGTTCGCTAATGTCTTGAAATCATAAGAGTTCTTGCCTAAGTCTAGCACTTATAAAAATTCCACATCCAAATAATCGCTGTTTCTGCTCCCTAGAACACGGTCTGTAGTAGATGCCACAGTTTTTCATCCTCTATTTTGGCTTTAGTAGAATTATAATTAATTGTGATTCGACACGTATTACAAATACAAATTTTTGGCGCAACAGGCTCGTTAGTACCCAGGGCCTAGCTTTCTCACACCATTCATGTGTGCGTGTGTACTTCTTGCACGATGGCGGGACCTCCTGTTTTATGCCGACTCCGAACGGCTAAGTTAAGATAAGCTATTCTTGACAAATGATACTACTCGAATGATTTGTCAGATCATCAAGAGAGGAGGGTCAGTGAAAAATCATTTAGGTGTTACTACGGCTGGGAATCGAACCCAGACCTTCTGCGCGGCAGTTCATCGCACTAACCATCGCGCCACTGAGCCCGTCGACACGTATTAGCACGAATTTTTAATTTTTACGCCCCCAATCGATCTTCCCTTCGCCAATTTTGTTTGTTTGCTACACCTTTATGTTCTATGTGCCTGCTGATAATTAATAACAATCGTATGGACAGACTTCACGTTGGCTACACCATAGGTTATCGTAAGATATGATAAACGACTAGAATCAACACTTCAGATGAACGTTATTATAATATACCACGTTTGGTATGGAAAGCTAACCAAATATGTAACTTTGATTGATTTTTCATTTTTGAATTTATAATTTTTAAATATTCACGGGCTCAGTGGCGCTATGGTTAGTGTGATGAACTGCCGCTGAGAAGATCTGGCTTCGATTCCCAGGCATAGGAACATCTAAATCACTTTTCACTGGACCTCTTCTCGTGATGATCTGACGACCCAACTAACAATTTCGCTTCGATAAAGCACTTTATATAGATTTTCTTACCGAAGTTTTACCGAAACTAAAAACGAATATAAAAACAAAAACTCAAGTACTTTATTTAATTTAAATATTTCTATACTGCCCGAATATATTTGTTTATCTAATTATTATTTATAATAATTATTGTGAACAGTGTTATTTATAATATTTTAACAAATAAATAAGATTCTGGCGGGGATAGACAGGTGTTGGTGTTGCCACGACAGGCAATCTTCTGCATCATGGTAGTTCATAAGCCTTAAGTCAGCAGGTCTAAACATATTTTGGTTCTATATCACTTCTGCGGAAGCTCTACCAAAACATCTTTATAACTGTCACATGTACACACATCCCTGGAATCTTTATAGAAGCTTTATACTGATATAAAGGGTGATCTATTTCGAGGTTCCCTACTTTTTTAAAGAAAAAAACACAGAAAATTCAAATTTAATGGAGAATGTTTATTATCATTTGAAAGAACATTTTTTGGCATTTATTTTTTGAAGATTATGTCTATCAAATGTTAGCCGTTGCTACGTCGCAGATGGTCCATCCGTTGAGTCCAATTTTCGATCACTCGTTCGAGCATTTCGACTGGTAACTGGCGAATGAAACGCGTGATGTTTTCCTCCAAGTCCTGAATCGAAGCGGGTTTGTCGGCATAAGCTTTTGACTTTACATATCCCCACAGGAAAAAGTCTAACGGTGTGATATCACACGATCTTGGTGGCCAATCGACCGGCCCAAAACGTGAAATTATGTGCTCACCGAAATGTTCTCTCAATAAGTCCATTGATTGATGCGATGTGTGGGAAGTGGCGCCGTCTTGCTGAAACCAAATGTCGCCGAGATCACGAGCTTCAATTTCAGGCATCAAATAGTCGGTTATCATGGTCCGAGTTGCTGCGAACGGCGCCGAATCGACTCTCCACTGTCTTCGTGTACACTCTCAGCTACGGCCGCTATATTTTCTTCACAGCGTGCTGGACGTGGTCGATTCGGTCGAATATTATCCAATAATGAATGCTGGGTCTCAAAATGGGTGATGGTGTTGCGAATAGTACGCTCAGTAGGCCGATTATGTTGACCATAAGTTGAGCGAAGTGCACGAAACACATTCCTCACAGAACATGAATTTTCATAATAAAGTTGAACAATTTGTAAACGTTGTTCACGCGTAAGTCTTTCCATTATGAAATGCCAAACAATACTAAACCAAAATAACATGACAGCATGACACGACTCACACGTGATCTGTCAAAAAAGACTAATGAAAAAAGTATCTCTACTTGGATCACCCGTTACAATTTCGTCTATTTTTATAATTTGCGCGCACTCAAGGTGTTATGAATACATTTTTAAATGTTTTACCACTGATGAATAAGCCTTAGAGAAGGGGAAGAAAGAGAGTGAGGGAGTCACAGCTTATTGTGATTCGCCGAACTTTCAAGATGGGTGGTGTATACTTTTAAGAGTAACTACCTCCATTTTTTTATTTCTTTGAATAAAGTTTCATGGATTTTGCCTGGGATTGAACGCGCAACCTTCCACTCAACATGTGAACATATTACCACTACACCGCGGTCATCCACTTGTATAAAGAATGTGGATTTATCTCCAAGAGTTATTTAACAAAAACTAAAAAATCTCAATAGAAGAACATTCATCTGGGAGACTAATTCTTCGATAATATTGGTCAGCTAGCTTTGCTAGCTTTGAATAATTTAATTAGGCGAACGGATATAGGGAACACGACGGATCCACGTGGTATCACGAGGAACGTCTATGATAGAAGCCACTACAACCTAACCTAACCTAACCTATTGTAACTTAGCCTTTCAGATACCTCATAAAACAGGAAGAACCGTCATCGAGAAGTACACACTCACGCATGAATGGATGTGAGAAATAATCTAGGCTCTGTGTATTTACGAACCTGTTGCACCAAAAATTCGTATTTGATTTGTATATTTTGCATTTTGTTTGAGGTGATAAAAGTTTATCTCTTTACTTCATTTCGTATGTCATGTCATGGTTATTCCTTATTAACATTAATAAAGTTTTTAAAGTATGGTCTTATGTCAAGATACCTAAGCATAGCGGCACAGGGCCACATTTTCGAATATGACCATATATCACGTCACCCTGTTAGTTAGTTAGTTAGATTGGCTGTTTGTATAAGACGAAACACAATTAGCGCTGGGTTACGCCGTTTTGATGCCAAATACTCGTGCGGTTAAATGTTGTGTCTTGTTGAAAGTTGGCGTGTACTAAATCCAACCTGTGGCATTATGGGAGGCGATCAGTTCTTTGATGTGTTTATCAGAGAGCTCGCGGATATTGTCAAAGAAAGGTTTGCCTAGAGTTCGTTGTCTTACTCTTGACAGAGCCGGGCATTTGCACAGAAAGTGAGTCAAAGTTTCCTTCTCCCCCACCTACTTGCAGCTGCGACAGTTGGTGCTGTGGGGTGTACCCATTCTAACAGCATGGTCACCGATGGGCCAGTGTCCAGTGGTAATTGCTATCACCCTGGAGACTTCCTTACGGGATCTGCTTAAGAGGTCGCGTGTTCTTTTCTTGTTGTATCGTGGCCACATATCTCTAGATAAGGCGCACCCACTGAGGTTTCGCCACCTATGTTCTGCTGTTTTAAGAGAGTGTTTATTGATATTATTCATGATAGTTTTTAAAGGAGTGAGAATGCCGATTGCACGTGAGCTTGGAAGGGACGAGCCCAGCCTGGCTGGGGCATTAGCCCGCTCGTTTCCATCTATGTCACTGTGGCCTGGAACCCATATGAGAGTGATACTGTACCGACTCCCAATGGAGGCCAGTTCGTTCTGGCATTGAAGTACTAGCTTTGATCACGTCGATGTCGAAATAATCGCCTTAATAGCGGCTTGACTGTCAACAAAAATAGTGATATTTTGTTTGGGAGAACTATCGTGTCTTATCGAGTGACAAGGCTCCCTAATAGCCCGCAATCCCACCTTGAATACGCTGAAGGAGTCAGGGAGGCGAAACGATTTTTTTAATTTTTAGTGTGTCGGAGTAGACACCTGCGCCTACTCCGCAGTCCATTTTGGAGCCGTCGGTGTATATGAGTGTCTCAAAATCTTTTTCAACCACTGCCTCCTCTCTAGTTACAAAACCAGCGGGGAAATGTTTGTGGAAGGTCAGTTTGGGTATCATGTAGTCGGTTTGATGGTCAGCTAGACCTTCTGGCATTGAATCTAGGATATCACTATGCCCATAGGGCTTATTGAACCAGGAGCCGGATTCTTTGAGCCTGACTGCACTGCACATTGCAATGCCTTTGATATGGATGTCTAGAGGGAGAAGATGAAGAAGAACCGTTAAAGCACCAGTGGGACATGATCTCATGGCCCCAGTTGTACCGATACATGCAGTTCTTTGTACCCTCTTAAGTTTGTCAATGATGTACCCTTTACTCACAGAAGGCCACCAGACTAGTGCCCCGTAGGTGAGTATCGGCCGAACAACAGCCGTGTAGATCCAAAGTGGCATCTTTGGTTGTAGACCCCATCTTTTGCCAAATGTTTTTCTACAGGCATAGAAAGCTATACATGTTTTCTTGACCCTTTGTTCTATGTTGGTTTTCCAATTTAGCTTGGTATCCAGGTATCCCTAGATATTTAGCATTGGATGAGAGTGAGAGTGCTTGTCCATTAAGTCGGGGGAGATTAAAGGCTGGTATATTGGTCTTCGTGGTGAAAAGCATCATTTCTGTTTTGCTCGGATTAACACCCAGACCACAGCTTGTAGCCCAAGTACTAACAGAATCCAGAGCGTACTCCATGATTTTGCTTATCACTGGAAGAAACTTTCCTGACACTAGGATCACTACGTCGCGTCGTCCGTGTAGGCCACTGCCTTAATCCTATCCCGATCAAGTCGCACCAGCAGTTTATGCATAACGATAAGCCACAGCAGAGGAGATATCACACCACCCTGTGGTGTACCTCTGTCAGCATATCGCGTTAGGATGCTGTTGCCTAGTGTTGATTGAATGATTCTAGACCTTTGCATGGATATAATCCATTGGCTAAAATGCTCCTCAACACCAGTTACGGTTAGGGACTCTAGTATGCTGTCAGTTTGTACATTATTGAAAGCCCCTTCTATATCAAGGAAGGTGGCTAGGGTGTAATCTTTGTAGTAAAGGGACTTTTCGATAGTCCCTATCACCTCACGTAGAGCGGTTTCAGTCGATCTACCTTTGAGATATGCATGCTGTGATGTGGATAGCGGTGATTCAATCAGAATGCTGCAAACATGGATATCAAGGATCCGCTCGAGGGTCTTTAAAATAAAGGAAGCGAGGCTAATGGGCCTGAAATCTTTTGCAGATTCATGTCCACGTCTACCTGCCTTTGGTATAAAATCTACCCTGACACGTCTCCATGAGTGTGGAATAAAGTTTAATAAAATGCAGCTTCTATATATTGACAACAACCACGGTATTACAGTGTCTTGTAAGTTTTGTAGCATGATCGCAGGATGCCATCAAGGCCAGGTGATTTAAAGTGTGAAAAGTGTTTATTGCCGAGAATGTCTTTTCTTTGGTTATGATTAATTTGATATTTTCACAAGTTGCAGGGTCAGCGGGCCGAGAGTCAGCAGATGCTGGAGGCATTTCTTTACAACCCGGGAAGTGTGTGTTAATTAGGATAGACAGAGATTCAGATGAAGTCTATGCCCAGCTACCATCCGACTTTCTTATTAACGACGTGTTTGAATGGTCCTTCGCTAAGATTTTGCTCAGTCTGGAAGAGTCTTTAAGGGTATTGATGGATTCGCAGTATTCCTGCCAATACTACGTCATCCTGTAGAGTCTTTATGGGCTCCTTAACCTTCTCAATCTGCCAGTAACATATTGGCAGAAACTTATTGCTTATCATGATAGGTATGATGGGTATGATGAAGATCCATGCTGATCTGGTAATCTGTTCCATCTCCGTCACTTTATGAATTTATTGTCTTGGTAAGACTTTTTCTACCATGGCCCAGAAAGACTTGCAGGAATTTCTGATTAATTTCTGATTCAACATCCTCCATTTCTCTATGGTTATCGATCTTTTGCATAATTCCATAGAACATATATACCCAAACCATTCCAGTGGATTTAATTATATCTCCGAAATTGAAGACATCACCATTTGAACATATGACATTATTCGACACCGTGCCATAAGAGAAAACCAAACCATCCTCCATAACCAAATTGACCCAGCGCAGAACATGTTGCTTGTAATTCAAATTTCTGTAACGATCCGATACACACACATACTAACTTACCGAAGTAAATTAGCACAAAGCAAATAAGTTCAGATAAGGGTCAGCGATACTGTCCATCTGCCCCAGTGCAATCCATAAAATATTATTAGCCATCAGCGAGTCCCAATAACACAGAAAAAATGGCACACAACCCACCTCGCACATTCGTTCTAATTGAAATTCTGCACGAGTCTTTGTTTATGTTCTAGGAATGCAGTTCTTTTTTTTTTGGTCTAACATTTGTGAAGCGATTTTTTGATGGCATAGTTGAGAGAAACTTAAATAACAGACGAAATACATTTTCGTTGGCAAAAATAGTTCTTCCCGACTTCGACCTAAAAATTGTTACCACAAACCAAAGTCAAGACATTGGACTGGTCGGCGTCATGGCTGCCGCAACCATGATGATGGCATTAATCATAGAAATACGTAATCATAGTAATTTCTACCCCCGAGTGGCAGATCGGCAGCAGAATTTACTTCGGTGAGGAAAATTGATTTTTCCCAATTGAAAATGAGAAGATTGCGATTTTACGAATCTCGAATCGGAGAGACAGAGTTCGTATCGTGGTCGTGGGCCTCTGCGAAAAGCACACTCGCAGTGCTCTCTGGCTGGCCAACTAACATGTATCTGTTGTTATATGCTGGCTTGTGTTGATGTGTGTCTTGGAATCGACTCTTTTTTTTTCTTTTTTGCAACCGTGTTGTTGTTTGTGGACTCTTCGGCACTGCTTTGGCTTGGGCTTTGACTTCGACTCTGACTGTGGCTCTGTGTGGTTATTACACTCTCCGCCGGCACTAGGTAACTAGTTCAATATCCGCGAATAACCTTTCGGTTGGTTCGTTCGTTCGTTGGCTGACTGCCTTGTTTGCTTGGCTGCCAGTCAGCCGGCAGCTTCGCGATCAGTCCTCAACATACAAGTATACCTATAGAGCAGTTTTTTTTTACCTGAATTATCTTAACGACGACCGACGACGGTGGCTTGTATAGATCTTCCGCATACCTATACCAATGGTGTTATCGGCAGTGGAGGAGGTGGGCAGTAGACAACTTTGTCGTTGACTGGGCTTTCTTGATACTTGTTGCAAATTTGATGGATAGTAGTACAAAGGTATCAAATTCACGTCAAAAGACGAATTAATCGAGATGCCATAATTTCGCACAGTTGGGAGGGGGTAATCACTTGGTATGAAATCGCTGATGCGGCTTAGGATGCTGTATGCTAGGTTGCAGTATTAGGAGGACAGGTCTGCGTAACATAGCTGTGGGTAGGTATATTTCGTGTAGGTGGCTCTTAAATAGATTTGACATAATTTGCTGTCAATGAATTGTGGACACATTTTGATGAAACTGTACTGTGAGAGTGATCTGAAAACCAACAAATGGGTTTGCCACCCACTTACATGAGTTTCTCTGTACTGTTCCAATTTATTTCTAAAGAGATGCCAATAGGTAGTTATTCACACTTTTTTTTTATTCTGTAAGACCGTAGGTTCCACCATAGTGCAAGATGAACACATTGACACATAAATGGTTGTCAGAAAAAAAAACACCCTGGGTCCTTACGAGTCTGTTAAGCTCTGGAGGACGTTATAAGTATTTTGTGCTTTTTTATGAGTGACAAGTACCATTATGGGATTTTAAAACATTACATTGCAAACACTTGACTGTGCAATGACTTATTAAGACTTTTTGTGCTGCATAGTTAGAGAAAAGCAACTTTCGTAAGATTAGACTAAGGAAACAAAATTAAATCTTTTCAATTTTAATATCCAGGTGAGCTTGTGACACATTTAAAATTTGAAAACTGTCTCGTTTGTGTGCATTAGATAGATATTAGATCACACAAAAAAGACAATTTTTAATACAGTTACGTCGAACAGCCAACTAATCGGATTGCAAATAGATGAATAGTTATGGACATGGCCCATGAATCCTATACGGAAAAATAACCGATGACAAAAGATGTTTTCTAATCAATATTATAAATTTAACTAAGTGACCACAAAAAGGGTGAAGGTTCAAAATGTCCATTATAGATAACAATAAAGATTTAAAATACAGCAAATATACGTTTGCGAATAGGTTGAGGGATGTAGAACGAATGTAGACTCTGATTGGCTTTAACTTGGAAAAGCCCAGTGGTTGCAATAACTACTACACATCCAACCGGATTTGACTTGCTAAACGATAAGTGCGAGTGTTGATAACAAGACGTAAAACAGCAAGACTATATTCACCCTGGTCAGAATGGCGCGAAATGAATACCCGGTCTGCCACCCCAGGTGAACATAGATGAGCTGCTTCGACATTTTCGGACAGCAGGTCATCTAGGAATCTCAGAGATGGTGGCGGATGAACCGAAAGGTTAACGGCAGCGCTCGATCCCATAGTGGATACTTTTGGGCCCGTGTCCTTGAGTTATCTAATAAATTGGAACTGGCCCTCCAGGTTTGGGATTGTGCTTTGGGTTAACTACCCACCAATGGAAAAAACCATTGTTACGAAACAACCAATAGCATCGGAAAGCACTGATATTATTGTTGACAACCCTGCTAAACGAAAAAAGGACAACGACATTCGTATCTGCACATGGAATGCGAAAACATTAAACAGGAGAGGTGCAGGCGAACAACAAACGGAAGTCCTAAACTGCTATAAAGCGGACATTACTGCCAATCGAGAAATACGATGGGATACGCCGGCCAAAAAGAGGTTGAACAAATGTGACATCTACTATGGACCGTGTTATAGTGAGCAGAAACAGCAGCTATTCGAATGCGGATTTGTTATAAGTGCCAGACATCGGCCAGACTTATGTTTACAAGACATGAGCGAACGCATTGTAACAATCCGCATCAAGGCCAAATTCGCCAACAAAAGCCTTATATGCGCTCACGATCCGACGGAGAAAAAAAATGATATAACTAAGGATTTCTTCTACGAACTCCTTGACGAATCCTATGAGCGACTACCGAAGTACGATGTTAAAATCGTGCTGGGAGATTTTAATGCAAAGGTAGGAAGAGAAGACATCTTTAGAAGTATTGTCGGAAAATATAGCCTGCCTGGTAACGGACTTGATTTCGCTACGGAACGAAATATCACTATAGCCAGCACATGGTTTCCTCACCTCGATATCCATAAGGGGACATGGCGGCCTCCAGATCAACGAACAGTCAACCAAATTGATCACATTGCGATAGACAAGAGGCACGCATCCAGTATTTTGGTTGGATGTCCGAACATTCCGTGGGGGAAACAGCGACTCGGACCATTACCATGTTGCAGCCAAGGTAAGGATGCAGTTATCCACCACGACACAACAGACCAGAAATACTGTGAAAAATTTAATGTCGAAAGAGTGCAATCGCCAGAGACCACCAAGGCCTTCGTGCAACGAGTATCCCTTAACCTCTCGATTCACACCACCGCAGCATCTAATGTCGAAGAACAATTACAACGAAGCTAACAAGCCATTAGATCAGCCGCAACTGATGTGCTAGATTTCACGCGGCCACCAGCAAGAAACCCCTGGTTTGATGAGGAATACCGACAGATGCTCGCAGCCAATAACAAGGCCTATAAGGCTAAGCTGCAGGTAAAGATTAGAGCTGCCATTGAACTCTATAGGCAAAGGAGAAGGGAAGAACATCGGCTTTTCAGAAAGAAGCACAAAGAGCAAGAAAAACACGCGATCGAGGATATTGAGAGGTGCCACTCCAGGAACGATGTTCGCAAGTTTTACCAAAGTGTAAAACGTCAAAGGCTCGAACAGAATCCTGTAGAGATGAACAATGTTGAGACACAGTCGATGCTGAGGATATGGAAGAACCACTTCTGGAGACTGTTAAACGGCTATAACGAACAACAGTAAGCTGTCAGGCAGAACGAACCATTTAATATTGGCAATAACAGCAAAAAATGCCAACCCCCCGACCTATGTGAAGTGAGGATAGCAATATCTAAACTCTAGCTTAAAAGGCGGCCGGATATGACGGCCTTCCCGCTGAGCTTTATAAAGCTGGCGGAGATGACTTGGTAGTAACATCCATCAACTAAGAAGCCAAATCTGGTCGGATGAAAGTATGCCTGAAGAATGGAACCTCAGCATCGTTTGCCCGATCCACAAAAAAGGAGACCTTCGCCAACTACAGAGGCATAAGTCTGCTCAACATCGCCTACAAGATCCTATCTGCCGTAATATGAGAACGCCTGAAACCGTTCATCAACAACCTTATCGGCCCTTATTAGTCTTGTTTTAGGCCAGGAAAGTTCACAAACGATCAAATATTCATATTTCGGCGGATCCTGGAAAAAAACCCAAGAAGTTCAAATCGATACCCACCAAAGCCGCATTCGAGTGCATTTATAGAGACGAACTATACAGAGCCATGTCCAGTTTTGGTATACCGCCCAAACTCGTCCGTTTGTGTAGGATGACGATGGAGAATTCTCGCTGATCTATCAGGGTCGGAAACTACCTCATCGACACATTCGATACCCAAAAAGGATTTAGGCAAGGCGATGCGCTGTCATGTGAAGTTATAATTTTCCTAAAATCGGTGCAACTACTAGCATACATCATTGAATGGATTTCGTAGCCACGTTTGCTATTACAGAGAAGTAAGCGGCAAAAATGGGTTTAGCAGTAAATGAGGGTTAGACCGAGTATATGCATTCAACACGAAAGGACACACAACATCGACGTCACCATTGACAGATATAACTTTGAGGTAATACGGGATTAATAATAATACGCTATTAACTCTGACAACAACATCTCGTCAGAAATCAAACGAAAAATTACTCTTGCCAACCGCTGTTTCTTCAGGCTAAGAAAGCAATTTAGTAGTAAAGCCCTCACTCGAACTACTAAGGAGATCCTATATAAGGTCCTGCTCTACAGCGCTGAAGCATGGCTTTTTATCAAAAGCGGATGAAGAAATCCTTGGTCGATTCGAGAATAAAATTCTTTGAAAAATCTTCGGTCCCGTTTGCGTGGACGGGCTATGGAGGCGAAGATTCAACCAAGAAATATACTAGCTGTACAGCGACATACCCCTGGTGAAATAACTCCGCATTGGACATTTAAGATGGCTAGGACATATAGAACGAATGGACATCAATACTCCGCCTCGCAGAGTCTTCGATTCCCAGCAAGACGTCGGACGCAGTAGAGAAAGACCTCGCCTTTAGTGGCGCGCACAAGTAGAAACCGAACTCAACCAACTTGGAGTGCGCAACTGTAGGCAGTTAGCTAAGGAGAGGCATGTTGGTTAAGGCCCAGGTTCATCCCGGACTGTATCTCCACTCAAGTAAGTAAGTAAGTCAACTCCTCCGGCTTTATAAAGCTCGGCGCTGTCTTCGCCAAATTTGAATGGTCGTAGCCACTTAACAGTCTGCAGAATTGGTTTTTCCATATCCTCAGCATCGAATGTGTCTCAACCACGATTTTTTCTTAGATATACATCCCGCTAAGATTCTGTTTGCGACGTATATCCCAGGTTTTGATATTTTACACTTCTTTCCTGTAGTGGTACCTCTTTATGTCTTCACTCATGGTCTTTTTTTCTGAAAAGCAACTCTTCTTCCGTCCTTCTTAGTCTATAGAGCTCAATGGCAACTATCGTCTTCACCTACAGATTAGCCTTCTAGGCCTCGTTTTTGGCTGCGATCATCTGTCAGCTTTTTTCATCAAACCAAGGTTTTCTAGCTGGCGGGAGAATCCTTGGATATCCGCATTTTTACCTTAGCTGTATGAAGGTAGTGATCCGATTCGATGTTACCCCCTTTGAAATATTCGGGCATCCAAAATACTGGATGCATGCCACTTGTCTTTTGCAATATTATCAACTTGACTGACCGTTCGTGGATTTGGAAACTGCCATGTCCGATCAATTATGAATATCGAGGTGAGGAAACCGTATTTCCCGACAATATTGCTTAAGATGTATTTTCTACCTACTTTTACGTTAAAATCTCCCAGCACTATGTTAACATCGTTCTTCGGTAGTCGCTCATAATTTTGGTACAGGAGCTCGTATAGGAACAGTCTTTGGCAATATCATTTTTTTCCTCCGTTGGAGCGCATATTAAGCTAATGTTGGGAAATTCGGCCTTGATGCTGATTTTTACAATAAGTTCGCTAATATCTTGAAAGCATATGACTACATGCTTAAGTCTGGAATTAAAAAAAACACATCCGAAACGTCCTTTTGTTTTGCTTATTATAACACGATCCATAGTATATGAAACAGTTTTTCATCTCCTTTTTACACATCCTATCCCATCGTATTTTTTGACGGCAGTAATGTCTGCTTTGTAGGAGCTTAGTGCTTCCGCTAGTTGTTTGGCTCACCTCTCCGGTTTAAAGTTCTCACATTCCCGGTGCAGATACGAACGTCATTATCCTTTTTTTTCGTTTATCATGGTCGTCATCAATAAAATCATTCCTTTTCTAGATTGTTTGTTGCTTCAAAACAAGCCATCGGCTTTTGATAATAAAAAGGATTGCCAGCTCTCTTATCAACTCGTGTCTTCATCTATAACGATAATTTTAACTGCGTTGAACTTTTCTTTCCACTTGTCAAACCAAAAACTTAGTATTTACATATCGAAGATTGGATTAGTAATTTTCTTGACTTTCGTAGACCTTTACCGCGCTAATTCACTGAACATCAACTAGCCCTACTTACTCCCAAGTCATTATGACGTATCCCACACCAACTTCCATTGAAAACAAAAGCACCACACAAAGGTCTCCAACCTGCGTTACAAAGGTCACCAACCTATGCGTTCCAAACAATAGTCAGACAAACTAAAATTACAAAAAATAGTATGCTCCCCGATTTACATAATGCCATGCATCCACCGGATACAAAAGTAAAAATGTTAAAATTTTCATCTCCCAGCAGCAACAGCAGTTTGTGTCAGGCCTTTACGCCAGACTCTGAATCCAATCAGCCAACGAACTTGCCTAACGGACTATCTACCCACATTTATAGCGGTTAGTCAGTCTTTTACTCAATTCTTTATCTGATTTATTATGACACAGTAAATCTGCGAAATCTTCGCAAAAATAACGGCCACTTTGGTATAACCATCCATTAGTTCTGGATCAGATCAACGAACTCTGGAGCTAGTCTCTGAATCAATTCGATTGGCAGGTTATCGAGCGAGGAGTGCTTTTAATTTCTCGATCGCATTAGTTGGATCAATTCATTTCTCTTGTCAGCACCGTTTTTGGTGGTAAAGATGAATAGAAACAGATAGAAGTGGAAGTGATGGCGATGGCCGAGAGCAGCCCACACTCATTAGCAGACAACGACTAACACAAAGACGAAGATGACAATACATCAACTTGATGAAGGTGAAATTTATTAACCATTTTTTTTTTTGTTGTTCCTCTTTCTATTTCTTCTAGTTCTCGTTTTTCTGTTACTGTTGTGTGCCATCGCCGTCGCCGTTGTCGTTTTCCCGGTTGGATTTTTTTTTTTTTTTTCGTTTTTCATTTTCTAGATTCTGGTCTCCGGTGTAGTATTTCTCTTCCCCATTGGCTGCTTCGGTTTCTTTGACGGTATGGTGTTGGTTTGCTCTTAAAGAGTGGTTATAGTAGTGGTCTCGTCTTCTGCTCCATCCACTTCTTCATCGTTTGTTATTTGATTCCAAAATTAGGTTAGGAGCGTTGAACTCTGGTGCGAACGGGAAAGCGACGATGTGTTGGTGGTACAAAATGGGTACACAAACTATTTATCTCGCTAATTGCAATCGTGGACTGATATATCGATATTCACTTTCGGTGATAGTAGATACACAATTAGATAAATTACTGACCAAATCATGGAAAACAATTCAGGGGACTGTAGTTTGAAAGGAAAGGACGAAAGGACTTTCAACTAAAACGGAACTTTAGAAACGATTTAGCGGTCAACGGCTTAACATACATTTCCCTGAATTGATCATCTCTTCTCTGATCTGTTCATCAACGGGTACACTCTTACAAATACTTACGCGTATACTAAAAGCGCTCAACAGGTTGTAAACTAACGATGGTATTGGTGTTGTAACACTCATACAGTCACACTGCACTGGTGGTGTAATCAAATCGAACCGAAGCAACCAACCGCACATTCTCTTCCGGCATTCATCTGGGTTGGTATGGCATTCATCATCAATGGCTGTGCAATCGACTGTCGACGGACCGGCACGGCACTCTGGATGTCTGCACTTGGACTTGGTGTGACTCTGGCCAAGAACTTGAAACAATGCTGCAACTCGATGCTTCAGCCCGTAGTTGAGCAGTGATGCTGAACTCTTTGAGTGTCAAAGTTAGTGGGATGGGGCTTCCTTTGTTGTATGAATGCTCGGTGGGTATGCAATTTTGTTTTAATGGATAGGTACTTTCTGTATGAAACACTGATGAAGCTTTGACTCATGGAGTTAGATAATTGTTCAGTAATTTATTTGGCCATTAGGGCAGAAAGATCCAAATTGGTTTGGTGTTCCTTGCCTCTGCTTCTATGGTTGTTGCTTTGTTTTTGCTTGTCCAGACAGCCAAGACTATATACGAATCGACCCTGTTTTGAATAATACTCAGCAATATTCCTTGTGTTAGCTTAATATTCAAACGATGGTATGAACGGATTTATTCGATTTTTTTTTTAAATTTTATTTAGCGTCACCAAGCAGCTAAACGCCAAACTTGTTAACAATGTAAATCTAGTCGGTAATATGTGGTCTGAAGAGACTAGAAATTATGGTCTGTGATGGTAGGGTGTTGTTCAACGAGAGTTTATGCTGAGCGGGGTTAACTCAAAAATTCACATACTTGAATCTTTGACTTTATTTTCCATTGGCAAGTTTCGGATTAGTTTAATGCAACCGGACTTGAATTTCTAAAATTTTAAGTGCGAGTGTTGAACAAAGGAAGAAAAACAGGAGCACTATAAATAAAGCGCGGAATATCATGTCTACTATATCTACTCATTTCAAAAGACGGTCCTGATGGTGTAAGTTATGTTGCAGTGCAATAACCTCTGCGGAATTAAGCATCACGGGGCTAAATTCCCGAAAAATAGGAAATAGTCCCCGCAGGTCTCTGTATTGTAACTTAAATCTAAGATGAAGGCTACAACTCCACCAAAACCTGGAAAAGCGATGAGTTCCAACTTTTCTTATTATTCAGCCACCGAAATTCGGTTGATTTTATCGCTATCCGATATCACTGTGAAAAAGCATAGGAGCTCCTGAGCATTGCCAATGTACCGGTCTCGGATAAATCACTTGTCCGCGCTCCACGGTGGCAGTGTTATTATACCGGGATACCATTTCACTCTCTCACTAACCTAAAGAGCCGATGTGAATTAATAAGGCCTTACATAACATTGGATTTGGGTTGCGTGCGATTTTGGATGCATGCAAAGAAAATAAGCCCTACAACAGCCGCGGAACTTTTCTCCATTTCGAAACGGAAATAAGCCCCGCGTCTCTTTCCATTTTTGAGAAATTTATCCCGATGGGGCTTAAAACCGCAGAAGTTATTTCACTGCGCCCATATACACTCATACCTCGGTTAAAGGCCTAGCTGCGTTCCATAAAATCAGGTATAAAGGAAAATGCCGTATTACAAGCCATTTGTAAACCCTATCTTACAGGGGTATATTCGTTTTGACATCACGTTTGTAACACAGATAAATAATTTCGATAGATAAACTCAAAGTTTATGGTTCGACATAGAATCGCTAGCTGAAAAAAAAGAAAAGATAGAGAAAACTTAAAATGTTACTTGAACTCTAAAAAAAAATTGCTATTATCTTCACAAGCGGCTGATAGTTTAAAAAAAAAACGTTGCAGCGTGGTTTACTTGCTTAAATTTTCATTCTTTTTTAATTTCTTTTTCTTTTATAGCAGTTAGTAGCTACGTTAAGAGCTCTTGAAATTTTAGCACTGCGTCTTTCGTCATGATGGTTTTAGTGCTCTTTTAAAACCTCGAATCCCATTTCCATTGACAGATTTAAAATTTTGCATTAAAGGGTTTCAGGGATAAAGAAATCAGCATCAGATTATCCGTTGGTAATGCATTCAAGCCATAGTTTCTTCGAAACATGATTCTAAGGAGCACTTATGTTGTAAACGGCATCTATGAGTTGTAGTTTTTCCAATATTGTTTAACTTCTATTTAACAATTTTATAAAAACTACAACATCAAAGATGCCTTTTAATCGTACATCCGTTTCATTAATCAGCTTTTGAGAAGTTTTGCGCAAATAATACGCCTTAAAAGTGGCTATTCCACCACCCATGGAAGATATTCAACTCTAACATTTTCAGACAGCTCAGCTAAATTAACCGGGTGCCCTGGAGTATTATCCAAAATTAGCAAGACTTATTGCAAACTCTTCTTTTTCAGCTCGGTTTTGACTTCAAGGCAGAATTCTTTTCGAAACCAAAAACAGATTTTGTCATCCAAGCCTTTTTGTTTTATTTCCAAATCACTGGCAATTTATTCCTGTTAAATCCATTGAAAGGTCTTGGGTTTTCTGACAGCTACAGCATTAGCAACTTAAGCATGAAATCTCCCGTAACACTAGCACCAAGAAGAAGAGTCAAACGTTTTTTTGACACCTTATATACTTTCTTACTTACTTAAGTGGTGCTACAGTCCGGAATGAAACTGGGCCTCAACCAACATGCCTCTCCAATTAGCCCGGTCCTTAGCTAACTGCCTCCAGTTGCGCACTCCAAGTTGGTTGAGGTCGGTTTCCACTTGTGCGCGCCACTTAAGGCGAGGTCTTCCTCTACTGCGTCCGACGTCTGGCTGGGAATCGAAGACAGTGCGAGCCGGAGTATTGGTGTCCATTTGTTCTACATGTCCTAGCCATCTTAAACGTCCAATGCGGAGTTTGTTGACCAGGGGCATGTCGGTGTACAGCTCGTATATTTCTTGGTTGAATCTTCGTCTCCATAGCCCGTCAATGCAAACGGGACGGAAGATTTTTCGAAGAATTTTTCTCTCGAATCTACCAAGGATTTCTTCATCCGCTTTTGATACGGTCCATGCTTCAGCGCCGTAGAGCAGGGCTGGGATGATAAGGGTCTTATATAGGATCTCCTTAGTAGTTCGAGTGAGGGCTTTACTACTAAATTGCCTTCTTAGCCCGAAGAAACAGCGGTTGGCAAGAGTAATTCTTCGTTTAATTTCTGACGAGATGTTGTTGTCAGAGTTAATAGCGGAGCCGAGGTAGACAAAGTCCCGTACTACCTCAAAGTTATATCTGTCAATGGTGACGTTCTGTCCAATTCGTCGATGTTGTGAGTCCTTTCGTGATGACAGCATATACTTAGTCTTACCCTCATTTCCTGCTAAACCCATTTTCGCCGCTTCCTTCTCTATACTAGCAAACGTGGCTATGACATCACGTTGAGTCCTACCAATGATATCAATATCGTCAGCGTATGCTAGTAGTTGCACCGACTTTTGGAAAATTGTGCCTCTGGTGTTGGCTTTGGAGTCTTGCACAATTCTCTCAAGAATCAGATTAAAGAAGTCACATGACAGCGCGTCGCCTTGCCTAAATCCTTTTTTGGTATCGAATGTGTCGGTGAGGTCGTTTCCGACCCTGATGGAGCAGCGAGAATTCTCTATCATCATCCTACACAAACGGACGAGTTTGGGCGGTTTACCAAAACTAGATGCCATATGCGGCTTTGAAATCGATGAATAGGTGGTGGGTATCGATTTGGACTTCTTGAGTTTTTTGCAGGATCTGCCGAAGTGTGAAAATTTAATCGGTTGTGGACTTTCCTGGCCTAAAACCACACTGATAAGGGTCAATCAGGTTGTTGGTAAACGGTTTCAGGCGTTCACATATTACGGCAGATAGGATCTGGTAGGCGATGTTGAGGAGACTTATGCCTCTGTATTTGGCGCAGTTCAGAGGGTCTCCTTTTTTGTGGATCGGGCAAACGATGCTGAGGTTCCATTCTTCAGGCATATTTTCGTCCGACCAGATTTGGCTTATGAGTTGGTGGATGTTACTTACCAAGTCATCTCCGCCGGCCTTATAGAGCTCAGCGGGAAGGCCGTCATTCCCGGCAGCCTTATTAAGCTTGAGTTTAGATATTGCTATCCTCACTTCACTCAGGTCGAGTGGTTGGCAGTTTTCGCTGTCGTTGCCAATATTGAATGGTTCGTTCTGCCTGACAGCGGAATGTTGTTCGTCATCGCCGTTTAACGGTCTGCAGAAGTAGTTCTTCCATATCCTCAGCATAGACTGTGTCTCAACTACAATATTTCCTTGTTCATCTCGACAGGATTCTGTTCGAGCCTTGTGTCCTTGGCTTTGACGTTTTACACTTTGGTAAAACTGGCGAACATCGTTCCTGAAGTGGCACCTCTCTATATCCTCGATCGCGCGCTTTTCTTGCTGAAAAGCCGATGTTCTTCCCTTCTTCTGAAGGGCAGCTCTCGTCTTCACACACCTTATATCCTGATGCATATTTGTTGTCGTTTGAAATAAAGGTCCGGTCAGGCATTGGCATCCAATAAAGACCTGTTTCGTCCGGATTAAAAATTTGTTCTGGAACGTAACCCCTTATTCAACGATTTTGTTTTAAATGGTAGGATACTCGTGAGCTGCAACTAAATCAGCACTTGCTGCTTCGCATTTCATCTTGATGTTATGCAAACTATATGGATTTTAAAATTTTTCGAACCAACTTCGACTTTCTAGGAATATTTCATCTTTTGAAGCGTTCCCCAGTTTTAGACTTTCAAAAATTATCTCAAATTGTTTAAACAGTGGGTATTTTTAAAAATATTGCCAGCTTCTATTGTCTTGATAGGACGTTTAGAATAAAATCCTCTCCCGCTAATTTTTTTCTTTTAGTTCGGACTTTACTACTTTCTTATGGCAGTCCCTTGTTTTAACTCAGCAATATAGATGTTAAGTCCATATCGAGACCCACCACTTATTCTTCGATTTCAAAACCGCATATTACAGCATTTATAGAGACAAACTATAACTACACAGAGCCATGTCTATTTTTGGTACACCTCCCAAGCTCGTCTGTCTGTGCAGGATGGCGATGGACCATTCGCGTTGCTCCATCGGGATCGGAAACGACCTCACAGAAACATTTGATTAAAAAAAAGATTTAGGCAAGGCGATGCACCATTATGTGACTTTAGAGGATAATTCTTGAGAGGATTGTGTAATACTCCCGAGCCAAAACCAGAGGCACAATCTTAAATAAATCGGTGCATCTTACATATTGACATATTTGGTTCAACTCAGTGTGCTGTCACAGCCACGTTTGCTAGTTTGCTAGTTTGCTAGTTTAGAAGCGGTAAAAATCGGTTTAGCTGTAAAAATGAGTCTAAGATTATGCTGTCAACACGAAAGGACACACAACATTGACGAACTCACCATTGACATATTTAACTTTGATGTTGTAGGGGTATTTTTCTGCCTCTGCTCAGCTATAAACACTGACAACAAGATCTCGTAAGAAATTAACAGGAGAATTGGTCTTCCTAACCTTCGGGGTTCTTCTAAGAAGATTCTATATAAGACCCTGATCATTCCAGTCCTCCTCTACGGCGCTAAACCATGGACCGCATCAATGCGGGTGAAGAAATTATGAGCGAAAATTTCTTCGAAAAATCGTCGGTCCCGTTTGCGTTGACGGGCATTTTTGACGAATTTCAGCCACAAATAATATGAGCTGCGCAGCGATCTGGTTAAAACGTCGCATTTGTCGTTTGAGATGACTTTAGTTGACTTGATGGGCGATTTGTGGTGATCACCCCGTCGTCCGCTTTCTCGACTTGGCTTTTAGCATTTTTGGGTATTTTTTTTACTCCCTCGTTTATGTCAACTATACAGGGCCAATAAAGATCTGATGGAAACATCCGGACAGAAATCGCTAATATACCCGCTGTTAATGACGAACGCAAGATAGGTGTTGTTACTTTCGATATTTGAGGTAAGGCATCCTTGCTTCTAAACACTAAATAATAATGGAAAACAAATTGGAAACTGTAAAAGGTTCTACCAACTTTAAGACATACATATACTACATAACATACCCATTCAAGCGACCTGGCTCCATTATGAAATACAAAACCCACTACCCATTGTATCGAATGGGTATAGCTACATCACCAACACTTAGATCCACCTTAACATCCTGAATATGAAACAAATCGCTACACCAACCGATATTCCGTTAACAGGAAATGCACATCGTACATTCTACCTCTGTGTAGACAAAGACCCGTCATTTTTTCTCAGATTCAACATGCTAAAAAACAGACTCCATCTCCCGCATATGCACTTTTTCCTGCCATTAACAGTAAACCGCTGTAATTCCAAATAAATTACCACTTACAAGGCGCACAATCTGCCGATTGTACACACCTGACGACAATGGTGAGAAACTCACGAAATGTAGCACGGATGTCTTTTTTTCTAACAAAAATATCACGCCCATGCCTCATCATCAGCACCATCATCATCGCGAACGAAACAGTTATCAGGGTGCATATGAGCGCGATATTTCTTAATGCACTGCAATCATTAGATCCCAATCTCTGATATAGGATACGTACCCATGTACACACCTTTTATGATTACATCGCTCGAGGGAGATCCGCGAAAGGAATCTCCCTTTCTCGAAATTTTCCTTTCTCCATTCCTTTTATTATGCGAGTAGTCGTAACACGATCCTTAAATACAACTATCGAATGATCAAATTATGAGATTGGGTGCGCAAAATACAGCGCGCAGAAAGGATAATTTTCAGATGAGGTTACACAATGCAGATGCTGGCACATGCAGCGATCTCTTTCGCTCCAGCCCAAGGATATGGGTCAGTGAGACACTACTTAGCTGGTGCCTTTGTTACAAAAAGTGTTACGCAATATGGATAGTGCCGTTAGTTTGGATATTATTACAGATGTGTTTTACGGACACATAAATCAGCCATAAAAAAATAGATTGCGTATTACGTAAGAAAAGTGAAAAACTAAAGAAAAAAATAGAAAGCGAAGCATCCTACATACAACATTTGTTACCGTCCGTTATCCTTAATTAGAAACTCTATGCGCACACAATGGTGTTTTCTGTTTTTTCGCTGAAAGTGCTGTAAATCATAAATTTTTGACAAATGAACGGTAAAAATTTCGACCAAGATTACAAACATCCAAAAAGACACACAAAAAGATAATCCGCAAAAGTCCTTGACTTTCGTCGTCCTCACCCAGATGAGATTTGTTACCTGTATTTGCGGTTATTTTTGACATTTGATTTTTTTTTTGTCACCTCGTGTTTTTTTTAGGGTCATTCATCATTTGAATTTTGCGTAGTGCGTGCCTGTGCAACGGTTTCGGGGAATTGAAAAGTACCTAGCATACAGTTTTGCAAAAAAAAAAAAGAGAAATTTCGAAAAAGGACATAAATTCGCAAGGATGGGTGTATGCATGATAAATGATGTTTACCTAGATAGAAAGTTGTGTTTTGCCAGTTTGTGGGAGTTGTCGGGGCTTGTGGAATTTTTCTTTCACGATAAATAAGTCTTTTGTTGGACAATGCGTTTGAGAAATTTGAATAAAATAAAAAGACCCTTGCGGTTTTTTTTTAACCCGTCCCTTGGGGATGGGCGAATGGGAGTTCCTATGTGCCAATTTGTGTAATTGAAATTTAATGGTTGTTTTGAGAATCGCCTGTCTGCCAGGTGGATATGCTACATGTGCACTAAGATTGATTGATAATGCAAATGGAACGTGCTTGGAAATTTGTGACAAAGATGTTTCAATAGAGTTTCTACATTTTAAGAAGTCTTTTCAGACCAAAAGAAAAAATAATATTAGATGCCTTTACAAGAATCATATTTCGAGGAAAAGGTTGCTTTTACGCGCATAGAAATAGCAATTAACACTGAGATTGTGAATTACTTGGACATGAATGTACTAAAAGTGAACGACAATGTGGGTTCCAATGTTATTTAATCTATTTATTTACAATGTGTATAGAACAGCAAGGAATTGGAATTGGATTGTATTGCATATCTTAAAATCAATCGAGTTTGGCAGAAAGCTGACTACCAAGATACGGACTGCCGCAAATTCTCAGCACCTTAAAGGATAATTTTGAATACAGATCTCTTCAAGTCGTAAATTATATTCACACATTCTGTCAAATTTTATAAGCAACACCTCTTTGACCCTTAAAGTTGTACAAGGGTGAATGTCATTTCCTACATGGTCCATATAAGGCCTATTATCACTTACGGTTGTCCCGTGTGTTTCAATGTAGCACCATCTTACATGGAAAAGATACGGCGAACTCCAGATTCCGAGTATATCAAAGCTAGGCATATAACGGGTGATTTTTTAAGAGGTTTATAACTTTAGAAAAAAAAAACACAATAAATTCGAAAAAATGAATGAAATATTTATTTAAATCGATAGTTTGAACCTTGCAATTTAATGTTCAAAGATAATTTCATGCAAATGTTGACCGCGGCTGCGTCTCAGGTAGCCCATCCGCTGAGTCCAATTTTGGCATACTCTTTCACACATATTTCACGGTATCTCACGAATGAATGCATGGATGTTGGCTTCCAGTGCGTCAATCGAAGCGGGCTTGTCCCTATAGACATTAGCCTTGACATACCGACACAAAAAATAATCTAATGGTGTCAAATCGCACGATCTAGGCGGCCAATTGACCGGCCCGAAACGTGAAATTAACTGTTCACCAAACTCGCCTCGCAATTGCGCCATTGTTTCGCGTGCTGTGTGGCATGTGGCACCGTCTTGTTGAAACCACGTATCATGCAAGTCAAGAACTTCCATTTCGGGCAAAAAAAAAGTTTGTTATCATCGCTCGGTAGCGTTCACCATTGACAGTAACGCTGCGATTCGCATCATCTTTGAAGAAATATGGCTCAATAATGCCGCCGGCCCATAAACCGCACCAAACAGTGGCTTTTTCGGGATGCATTGGTAGCTGTTGCAATGCTTCTGGCTGATCTTCACTCCAAATGCGGCAATTTTGCTTATTTACGTACCCATTCAACCAAAAATGAGCCTCATCGCTGAACACAATTTTTCGATAAAAAAGCGGATCCTCGGCCAGCTATCCAAGAGCCCATTCACCGAAAATTCGGCGATGTGGTAGGTCGGCTGGCTTTAGTTCTTGCACCAGCTGTATCTTAAAAGGCTTTACGCCCAAATCCTTCCGCAAAATTTTCCACGCAGTGCTGTAACAAAGGCCTAACTGCTGGGAACGGCGCCGAATCGACATTTCGCGGTCTTCTGTCACACTAGCTGATACGGCCGCAATATTTTCTTCACTACGCACAGTACGTAAACGTGTTGGTGGTTTAATGTCCAACAAAGTAAATTTGGTGCGAAATTTGGTCACAATCTACCGAATAGACTGCTCAGAAGGTCGAGAATGCCGATCATAAAATGGAAGCAGCGCGCGATGAACATTTCGAACCGAGCCCGAAATTTGATAGTGGAATTCAATAATTTGCAAGCGTTGTTCATTTGTAAGACGATCCATGATTAAATTGCAAACCAAACTGAAGCTGTTTGACAGTAACACAAGGTACTAAACACACGTCAGCTGTCAAAACCAGTGTTGCCAAAACCAAACCAGCTAAAAAATCACCCGTTATATTCGATTGGGCTCAGCTGAAAAGGCATGTCTTAAGGGCGATGACTAGCGACAACAGCCTGATATTCGGGGCTTACTACCTAAATGATACATATACATGCAAATCACGCTTATGTCAGGCTTTATTCGTCCATAGCCATTCATTTATACCGACTCGCTACGGTAAGTTC
The DNA here is from genome assembly GCA_932526625.1 of Rhingia campestris. Taxonomy (NCBI): domain Eukaryota; kingdom Metazoa; phylum Arthropoda; class Insecta; order Diptera; family Syrphidae; genus Rhingia; species Rhingia campestris. The sequence continues at coordinate 4,512,474 of OW052184.1, forward strand.
AGGGAAAGGAATGGTATTCCGGTATTATACCACCACCACCGGGGCACGCTGGACCAGCGGCTGATTAGCTTTAGCGCGGCGATATCAGATCGCGATAAAAGTATAAAGGCCTGCTCAAACCAACGCGAAACGCGAGAGCGGTAGCGATAGCGAATATCGCATGAGAAAGATGCGGGAGCGGGAACTACTATTCACACCAAACGCGAAGCGTTTTCCACTGACACCATCTTCAAAGTACAATAACACACGCGGGACTGCGAAAATATAGTGCATGCAGCGAACTAGCGAAATAACGCTACAATCCCGCTATCGCCTCTCTGAGTACGCAGCTATTTGCATGATGTCATATCCCGCCATGTACTTATTGTCCGCGGGAATTTCGCTCCCGCTCCCGCACCCTTAGTTTCGCGTTGGTTTGAGTAGGCCTTAAAATTGATGCTGAAAAGCAACGCACCAAATGAGGAAAGTGTTTCTGCACTCAGCCAGGACTTTGCGAACTTTTAGTCTACTCCTTATTTTTAAAAAAATATTGAATTTAGGTACAAGGTCTAAGGCGGGGCTTACCCAGCATATTGGTCGTGTTTCAAGCATGCTGCGCGGGCACCTAAGAACTCAATTGGTAATGCGACCATTCGGGCCATATGGCAACGAGTGGTTGCCATCCTAGTAAGTAGTTCCAGTGAGCGCTTTTCTACTAAATTGCCTTCTTAGCCAGAAGAACCCTAAAGGTTGGCAAAAGTAATTCTTGGTTTAATTTCTGACGAGATTTGTTGTCAGAGTTAATAGCGGAGCCGAGGTAGACAAAGTCCCGTATTTCCTCATCGTTATTTCTATCAATGGTGGCGTACTGTCCTGTTCGTCGTTGTTGTGTCTGAAATTATGATGCAAGTATGCCTGAAGAATGGAACCTCAGCATCGTTTGCCAGATCTACAAAAAAAGGAGACTCTTGAACTTATGAGTTGGTGAATTTTACTTACCAAGTTATCTTCGCCGGCTTAATAAAACTCGGCGGTAAGGCCGACATTTCCGGCAGCTTAAGTTAAGATATTGCAATTCTTACTTCAATAAGGTCGGTTGGTTGGTAGTTTTTGCTGTAGTCGCCAATATTGAATGGTTGACAGCGGGATACTGTTCGTCATCGCCGTTTAAAAATCTGCAGAACTGGTTATTCAGGTGCAGTGCAATAACTCCCGCGGTATAAAGCCCCATGCTCAATTCCAGGTGATATTTTGAAATGGAAATATACCCCGCGGTTGTTAATGAATTTTGGTTGTGGGGCTTATTTCATTTTCATGGGTCCGAACTGGCACGCAACCCAAATCCATTGGGAATTCGGCCCCGCAGGGATTAATTCCGTGGGGTTATTGCACTGTACCGGTTCTTCCATATCCTCAGCATTGACTGTTAAAGTATTTTAACTACGATCTTCCCTTGTTATTATCGACATGATTCTGCTCGTATCCATGGCTTTGACGTTTTACACGTTGGTAAAACTTGCCAACATCATTCCTGGAGTGGCACGTCTATATATCCTTGATCGCGAGCTTAGTTGGAAGATAATTGCAACCCAAAATAGGATTAAACGTTCTTACACAAAAACTATTAACATAATTGACCCAATAAAACTACCAGCTGATAGATTTCGGCTAATATTTCCCACAGCGGGTAAGCGTTTTTTTTTTTTTCATTTGGATAACTTCATAGGTGCACTTTTCTCTCTGTTCTCTGTTCTGTCATAGTTCCTGTTGCTGGATCAGTGGTTTCAATTGGTGCTTTTACAAAACCAATAGCGAAAGTCGTATCTGCTGAAATTGGAGCTTGTTTCTACAGAGTTCATGCACCCAACTATTTCAATTTAAATTGATCTTCAGTTGATATTTCCGCTGGATTGTAATATGGATGCTCGGGATCATCATCTGTAAAATCATCTTCATCTGAATTTATTTGGACCGAATCCATGAAATGTTCAATCATCCCATCAGACATTTTAGATACATAAAATGTTTGTTTCATATCATGATGTTTCTCCATTTCAATTAAATCTGATATGTAGAAATATGGTTAAAGAATGTTACTTCAAATGAATTTTAAATTGCTTGTCTTCACTCACTTACTGGTCACACAGAATGCACTTTTGCTGCCAACTGCATCAGCATGAAACATTCAGACGGCTCACAATTCCAAATTTTCTAATTTCCAAAAAGCTGTAGTTATTGATTGAGTGTGGGATGTTTTTTTTATTAAAATCTAAGGAAGTTCATGTAATGGGTGCCTTAGGCCGCCTTACTTGTTGAAGGGTTTAATATAGTATAAGCTTTTTAAAATTCTGTTGAAAATTCGTTTAAGATTTCTATAACTAATGTTGTCATTTTACATCTATATTTTTTCATAACTCCTCCTTATATTCCAATTCAATTTTTTTAGAGCACATTGTCCACCATTAAGATGACCCATACGTACTCCATAATCATCATTAACATTCAATTACAAAAGACCTACATTTCCTTATACTCCCCTGAAAATCAGTTTCACTTCGGTACCTTCTCTCACTTTTAATTTTCACTTGGTTCGCCATACGGCAAAGTATCTACCCACGAACGTCTTTGTAGATAAAAACACATTAATTTCGCCTCAAAAATAATTTCAATTTTTATTTCTTCATTTCCTAGCAATTACCCAACTGCTCTCATCGTAAAGATGAAGAACTTCTCAAAAAATGTGTTTACTACTTTGTCAGCGAAAACGTTTCCTGTTGCCGCTACCCTTTCACACCATTACGTGATCCTTTTTAACGGTACAGCCATATGCCATCATTCGCAATGAGAAATCCAAACTCTCATCTCCCCTCAACAACGCCTCTGTGTCATCTCTAATCCTTTTTCCCAGACTCGACTTACGCCTTTTCCCGTTTTGTATAAACGCACACGAACGTGTGATAGCAAAATAAGGAAGCTATCAATCCTTAGAAATTCTCAATAAAAAAGAAAAAAAATAAACATTATAGAAAGGGATAAAAACTCCTTTCACCTGACTTCCATACCTGCTGTGCTACCTGTGAACTAATGGTTCTATAATGTGCAATAGAGGGTCAAAGATGATGAACATCAATCAGACAATGATCGGGCGAGGTGAGGGAAGATGAAGAAACGTTAGGATATTATAGCGAAAGAATCACAGTAAAATTTGTTTTTCCTTATTTTTTTCTCAGGGATGTTTGTGAATCCTTTGATAGCAGCGGAAGGGGTTCCACGTATGCCGTATGTTGTGTAATTTGAATGTGTTCTTTGTGATTATGTAAAAAGGAAGAGAGGGCAAAAAAAGGAAGATCTAACGGTTGCACGACAGATTTTCATAATTACTTAATTTCATTCAAGGATTTGTTCTCTCTTTGGGGAAAGGAGTCTTGTAATACATTGATTGAGATCACAGATGGTGAGGGCAGAGATGTTTTGTTAAAGGAAAGCATATGTGCGGATATGAGTAGAAAGGATTCAAAACGGGAGTTTGAAAGATTTAAATGAGAGAATGCATCTTATTAACGGAAATTATGACACAGGATCGTTTAAGATGGTTTGATATATCAAAACCTTTGTTTGTCTTGGCAGATGGGGGAGAATAGGGAAGAAAGAACATGGAACATATTCAATCTTACAGTTAACTAGAAATGTGCATATCCTTGGTCATTGTTGGGAAGCTGTTGAAAGGAAGATCATTGTTTTTTAATGAACATTTTCATAGGCTTGTTAGAAATAAATCAACGGTGAATATAATGCTATTACATGTTATACATCTGTTATGGCAGAATGAAGATTTCTTTATGCAAGACGTTTATAAAATTTCCCAATCGTATCTAAATTAAGTCAAAGCCCGGTGCACACTTATGTCATACTTATAAAAATGAGCATACTGAGGATTCACCCTCAGAAATAACCCTCAAAATGTATTAATATACCTTAACCCACCGTCTACTTCCTTGAAATACCCCACGCCAACTTCTTAAAATACCTCGCAATACTTCCACTGACGTTGTTTGCCAAAAATACATTTTAAAAATCAGATCAAGCCCATCCCCCAGAAAAGTGCAACAGGTCAATCACCTTTCAAGCGCCGAAAAACAATAACACATCACTTTCAGTTTCCCACCTTTCTATACCAGGCACACGTCATCCGATCAATCTGATCCGCCTTCATACTGTAGCTAACCGTTGACAATACATCTGATCATTCACCACGTTTCACTGATGCATTTCGGCACAAAAAAAAACCAAAAATAAAACTGGGTCCCCTTTCCCTCTCAGACACCGCCACCCCAATGATCACCTGTGCGCCAATACACAATCACGTCGTTATTGCCGCATCGCATCAACACTGACCAGCGCGGCGGCAGATATAGCGGCCATCGACCGCAAAGTTGATTGACCCTCTCTGGAGTATCTACAACAAAATTAAAAGTGGTCACTCACCATCACCAGCGAAATTGTATAACTGTAAAACTGCTTTTCGGGAGTTCCAAAATTTTTATCAGTATTCCTCAGAGACTGAGTCAGAATTAACTTTCCCAAGAGATATAGAGAGAGAGACCATCGAAAGAGTGTGAAATTCAAAAGTTTCAGTTTCAGTCCCCAAAAAAACACACACACACATGGCAGATGAAGAGATGGCAATTGGACAAAAATTTTTGACTTCAAATTTTGTTCTCTTTTTTCTCCAAAGAGAGGGTCAACGTTGAGCGATATTTGATAACCCAAAAAAAAAAAAAAAACAACCACCAGAGTGACGTAATATGACGTAGTCTTGCTGCTCGGCCGATCTCGGAGTCTGCTCTTGAAAATACGAATCATATCTCAAAGCTTCGTCACCGAGTTAATGTGTTTTTTTGGGTCTAGTGAAATTTATTTCTTTCAGAGGTCTTTGAACCTGATTCGTGTGATGGTTCTAATGACCATACCTTGCACTGGTGTGAGTCTCGTAACCGTTTGCTAGTCTTTTTTGTTGCTTCTTTATTTTTTAGACAAAAAAAAAATTCAACCCGAACAGATGAGTTGGGGTCAATGAATCTCGACAGCGGTATATCTGAGCTTTAGTTCGACATACGGTCATACACACAGCAAGTTGCGTGCGCAAGTAATTAGCGCATAATTTGTTCAACTGGTGTGGAGATTTTTTGGGGTTTTGTTGCCCTTTTCTTTATGGGAATAATTTTTGAGGCAGCAGTGAGTTCTTGGGAGGTCTGGGAACAGTTCAACTATAATGAGAAACAAGAGTTTTTGTAATTTTCGGAGAATTGAAGTAGATTTACGCAATATGTTCTCAGATTTTAGAGATGCAAATGTGTTGGAGCCATTTAGGTGATCTTTTTGGTTTTGAGCGAACATGGTTTAACTTTAACTAAGAATTGTTACAAGCTTTTTATAGACTTTAAACCAAATTTGTGTTGAAAAATCAATTACCTTGATATTTCATTTAAAAGAGTTGAGTTGCGAGCTGTATTGAAAAAATGCCAGTTTGTAACCCAACTCTTTTATATGATGACCGAGAATTAGCCCTATTTGAACTATTTTTAAACTATTTAGGAAACCTTTTTATATCAATAATTAATTGATTTAATATTTTACACAAAAGAGTTAAGTTGAGAACTGGTCAAGAAAAACAGATAAAGGAGAATTTTGAAGTCCGTGTTGGACAAATCGGTAAGATTTAAGCGTCATTGGGCTCTTTATCAAAGCTTACTTATATTTTATAGATGCGAACAGATACAAAAAAGACGAAAAGATGTCTCCTCCATACGACCTAAAGAAGTTATCTTCAAATCTTGTTGCGTACTTTGCAGTGGTGGACTGATTAAGCTAAGATGGTGATTAAAAAAAACGAAAGCTATATTCAAAGCTTATTTGAATTGGTCCTCTTATAATATTGATAGTAATGCTGGCCTTCCATTGGAATATAGAGAAGCCACAAATGCCATGAACTTAAATTGAAGCAAATAGTATGACGGGACTGTGCCAGAGAATAGAGGAAATATCTTAAAAATGTCTGTATTGTTGGAGGTTGGATGTTGTAGAATAAAGGCAACTCTGATCGATGTTATCTTTGTAATGCCCAGTCGTTGTTCCTTTACCTACATATGGTAAAACTATAAATTGGTTGGTCCATCCAATCGGATTTGACTTGCTAAACTTATATGTTTATAATAAGACGAAAAACAGCAACACTATAAAAAGCTTGTTCTCACTTAAGTAAGTAAGTCTTACATATTGGATCTTGGATTGGAAGTCCAGAGGAAGGTAATTGACAGATTCTACGAATTTGAGACTGGCGACATTCAGTTTTGGTGGGTGCATTGGCCTAGTGGTTGGTTTGTTGGGCGATGCTTATCTGCCTTAGTTCTTGTAATTGTCTGAAAAAACATTCAAGTGTAACACTATCATTAGAAGATTCTCAAAGTTAGGAATTGACTTTAAACTGGAGATACTAGAAGACCATTTTGTGGAATAGTTTTATGTACATAAAAGTGTCTGTGCTGTCAACGGTATATGGAATTACCTTGCTGCCTGGTTCCCAGCAAATGTCAACATTTCGCACAGATGATGCCGAGATTTATGTTAATAAGGCCAGTTTGCTGATTCTCTTCCTTAATTCATGTTTTTCGGTTGTTAGAAAATTTGTATGGCAAATTTAACTAAGTTATACTTAAACATGAATAGCAGCTAACTTCGTTTGGTTGCAAAATGTCAAATAGATGAAAACTGCGGTTAATTGAGTTCAATTATTCAAAACCAAATAGTTTAATTTGTTTTTGTGAGAAAAATGTCACAAAAAAGGGGAAGAAACCCACATTTTCAACCTTCAAGTGAATAGAAATTGATAATAGAAAACAAAAAAAAATGGAGAGAGTAACGTAGACAGAAAAGGAAATGTATTGGGAATGAATAGCTGCCATTCGAATTCAGCTTGCAACCGATAAATAGAAGTGCTTAAAAATTCTACCAAGTATGAAAAAGAAATTAGGAAGATTGCAGCTAATGAAAAAATATCGATAGTTAAGACTGCAGGTGACCTTGCCATATCAATTATGAATCCAAAAACAATAAGCGGGATGTCTTTAAATTCAAATATTAATTTCATAAATTTATAGAATGAAGAAAACAATAATGAAGTTGTAACAGATTGGGGAATATACCAACCAAGCCCGTCACCAAAATTAAAGGCAGGTCATCAAGAGGAACAAGCATCAGATATGGAGGATGATACAATTATTGAAAGTGCTGATGCAAATAAAGAAATAACAATTCCCTTCCCAATTCCCAATTTATTAGCCCGGTTGGAGATAAAGGAAATAGCAGTAAATGGTGTGAACGACGCAGGCCAGTTGCTTCAACACTGCCCAGCACTAAAATTACGGAGCAATATCAATTCAATTCAAAGAAAGTATTCTAATATTATTGAACGTGAATTGAGAAAACGTTCATTTCAACTTGAAGTCAAAATTAAAACAGAGTGGCTAAAAAAATCAGGACCAATTCGGTAACGATTGATGAAACGTGTAGTGCATCAGCTACTGCCTGTCGACCGCCAAACGCGTGTAACCTACGCCCAAGCCATCCTCAATCTCGAGGTCGAAATGGACGATTTTTCGACCAAAAGCTTATTGAGCGATGAGGCTGATTTCCACCTCAGCGGGTACGTGAACAAGCAAAACTATCGCTTCTGGGGCACCGAAAATCCATGAGTAATGCACGAGGAGCCATTACACCAGCTAAAAGTTCCTGCATGGTGCGCTGTTCACGCTGGAGGAGTCATCGCCATTGGTCAAACGACAACAGTGGACGCTGCGCGCTATAGGGCCATGTTAACCGAGTTTTTTCTGCCGCAATTGGACGAATAAGGACTGGGAATTGAAGACTCTACGATCCGTGATATTGTTGTCCATTCGGTCTATATGTCCAATGTGGAGTTTTTTGACCAGGGATATGTCGCTGTAGAGCTCGTATAGTTCTTTGTTAAATCTTCGTCTCCATTTTTTCGAAGAATTTTTCTCTTGAATCGACCAAGGATTTTTTCATCCGCTTTTGATACGGTCCATGCTTTAGCGCCATAGAGCAGGACTGGGTTGATCAGGGTCTTATATTGGATCTCCTTAGTTGTTTGAGTGAGGGCTTTACTACTAAATTGCCTTCTTAGCCCTAAGAAACAGCGGTTGTCAACAGTTATTCTTCGTTTGATTTCTGACGAGATGTTTTGTCAGAGTTAATAGCGGAGCCGAGGTAGACAAAGTCCCGTACTACCTCAAAGTTATATCTGTCAATCGTAATATGTTGTCCAATTCGTCGATGTTGTGCGTCCTTTGTTGTTGACAGCATATACTTGGTCTAACCCTCACTTACTGCTAAACCCATTTTTGCCGCCTTCTTCTCTGGTGTTCGCTCGGGATTTTTGTACCATCCTCATATAGAATCCGATTAAATAAGTCACATGACAGTGCATCGCCTTGTCTAAATCCTTTTTTGGTACCGAATGTGTCGGTGCGGTCGTTTCCAACCCTAACTAACGTACGAGTTTGGGCGGTATACTCTATAAATGCTGTCGTATGCGGCTTGGCTTAAAACTACACTAATAAGGGCCGATCAGGTTGTTGGTAAACGGTTTCAGGCGTTCACATATTAGGGCAGATAGGATCTTGTAGGCGATGTTGAGGAGACTTATGTCTCTGTATGCTGAGGTTCCATTTTTCAGGCATACTTTCATTGGACCAGATTTGGCTTATGAGTTGGTGGATGTTAGTTACCAAGTCATCTCCGTACAGTTTTATAGAGCTCAGCGGGAAGGCCGTCAATTCCGGCGGCCAATATTTCTTTGTTCATCTCGACAGGATTCTATTCGAGCCTTGTATCCTTGGCTTTGACGTTTTACACTTTGTAAAACTTGCGAATATCGTTCCTGGGGTGGCAACTCTATATATCCTCGATCGCAGGCTTTTCTGGCTCTTTTTTCTTCTTTCTGAAAAGACGGTGTTCCTCCCTTCTTCTTTGCCTAAAGAGCTCAATGGCTCTGGTCTTCACCTGCAACTTAGCCTTGTAGGCCTCGTTCTTGTCTGCGAGTATCTGTCGGCATTTCTCATTAAACCAATGGGTTCTTGCTGGTGCGGCTTTTCTAATGGCTTGGGGGCGTCGGTCGTTACCATTGTTTTTCGAAATTCGATGCTGGTGATATGATGTGAATAGAGAGGTAGAGAGGGGGTACGCGTTGCGCGAAGGCCTTAACGTGCTCTCGCGATTGCAGTCTTTCGTCATTAAATTTTTTCACAGTATTTCTGGTTTGTTGTGGCGTTTTGGATATTATCATCAAAGCACAACCCCCGACCTGGAGGGCCAGTTCCAAATTAATATATAGCCCTAGGAAACGGGGCAATAAGTATCAACTACGGGATTGAGCGCTGCCGTTGACCTTTCGGTTCACCCGCCATTATCTCTGTTCAAGGGGTCTGACTTACCCTGGAGATTCCTAGATAACCTGTTGTCAGAATATATCGAAGCAGCTCATGAGCAATTCTTAAATGATGATTGCCAGTGGCAAAGAATCTAAACCTTCTTCAATTTGCTCTAAAACATGAAGGCCCATTTCTTTGTTTTAACGAAATTCATATCATTAAATTGGAACACCCACTTCAATCAGTTCAAGAACTTCAACGTCATCTTCTAAAATATAAGTCAACTCGATTTCCATTTTCATGTATTATTTTTATTTTAATTGAAATGTCATTATAAAATAAAAAAAAATTAATTGAATTACAACTTAGCACTTTATTCCTTACTATTTCTTTCCCATTAAATAAGTTCTACTTAGTGAAATTTATGTCAAACTTTGAGTTTCGTGCGAACCAATAAGTAGAACTTAGTTGTTTATGTAGATTTTTAATAGTTATGACTCGTATCAGCAAACGGGCATAAATCAATTAGTTCGTAGCTAATTTATTACGACTTTCAAAAAATCATCAACATGTCGCTTCGATAGCGCATTAATTATTATACCGCGTTGACATCGTTGAAGCCTCTTTTTTGGCTTGACGAATTTCTGACGGTACTTGAGCTTAGCGCTGTTTCTATGTGCTTCCTTTTATAAGTGCCCGTTTTCGTATAAGTGCGATGTAGATCAATTAGGCATTCTAATGTTGCGAAAAGAAGAAAGGACAAGACTGAATGGACACATTAATGTCGATTATTGTTTCTAGTCCCGACTAAGTCTGTCATTCCAAACAAATTCCTTAGGTGACAGTTAGCTTCATCCAACCCAAGACAATCTCCTAACAGACAACTATATAAATAATTTTATAAAACAGTGACTGAAAAAACAATAAAAGACTCCTCGAACTTTGTATACCAAAATGACCATTTCAGTGACCAACTTTCTGGGATTTCCGATTTTTTTAAAATCACAGTCAAGAGTTACAACCTTGTGAACAAAGGACTAAAATAACACAAGTCTAAATCCAAGCACCTGAATCGCTTACACTCCTTATTCCCAAAAGAAAAACAAACATCTTTTCAATATTATGGATCCGTGAAAGACAAAACAAAGAAAACAATTCTCTTCCAACTACTTCATCAGTTGTATTCCTTGAATATGCATAAAAATCAAGAAGCAGAATGAATTTCCTTTGAACTACCCATTGTTGCACTGAAAGGGATAGGGAAAATTATGAATGCTGTCCACATGCAAATTGGCTTTGTTTTCACCATCAATGGCAGAGACAGTCATAAAATTGTCCTTGCTGCCACTCTCACTTTAACCCTTTCCAGGATGTGCCCGTTGCTACCTGTAGTTCAGTCATAATTGCAATCCTTTCCTGCGATTACCATGTCATAAAATTCAAACTCTTTCGTTTGTGCTAGTTTTGCTACCTAATTTTATTGCTGATTGTAAAAATTAGAGGACTGATAGGGACAGACCTTGTGTGTCTTTGAAAGGAGAGTGTTCCAATTTTGGTCAACAAATAGAAAGGAGTATTTATTTTTGTACACAAAGGGAAAATGCTATAATTTGTCGTTTATACCTGTTGTGAGGAAGAAGGACGAAGAAGAGGTGTTGGTAGGTTTGACAATTATGGTCGATAAAATAGGTTTTTATTGGTTATCATTTATAGCGTCAAATGACGCATACCAAAGAAATCCTCTTTAAACGAAAGAGTTGTCTAGCAAACTGGTGCATAATTTTAGCAGTTCAAAAAGTGTGAGGAAGGTATGTTGTAACCACGTTTTACAACTTGCATATGCATATAGAGCATAGACAAATAGTTCAAATCCTCATTCTTATCAAAATCGAAAAGCAAAAGTCCTCTCCAGTACCAAGAATTTTATATCTTTTATATCGGCAAATCTATCTCGTTCATGAATATATAAAATTCTTAGAAGACCGTCCAAGTAGATTCCCAGTATGGAAGTAACTAGTGAAAGGGTTAAATTTTGTCCTGATAACGTTTTAGAAAACTATAAAACGAAATTTACTATCATTTTGGAAAAAGGGAAAGCGCTTATATTGCAGCTATAAAATGTTATAATAAAATACGGAAGGGGTTAATTTACCTGTCATCAGCTTCTCACTTAACCCTTTCGTTGCTAGAAATTGGTGTTTTAGTTATTTCTTTTTTGGAAGAATTACCAATTCAAAAAATATGTTTTCTGTCAACTGAAAGAAATTTAGCTCTCATTTCTAGGAATAACGGCCCAAAACATCCAATTTAATTTTCCTATCATCATCATTAGGAAAAAAACATAAATACGAAGATTCATTTCAAGAAAATAACAACTCCATGACCAAGCTTATGTCTGATATTAATTGTGTCAAAAATTTAACTTTGCAAGCATGTATGGAGTTTTCTATGATTGAGGCCCTCTAAGATAAACCTCTAAGGACAGATATTTTTTTATTTTTTTATTTAACTTGGTGTTAACTGATTTTTGTAAAGGATTAATATGTATACCATATGTTTCAAATCTCAGTTATTTGGACTGACGAAAGTATATGGATTGATTGATACGAACATAACGAAATCCATTCCGAAGGACTGATCTGAAATATACGGCCTGTTGTTAAAAATAAGAATCTGGTTCCCAGATCTGTTTCTAGATTTTATGTTAACTTTATCGTGAATACAAAAAAAAATGGTTACTAACTAAGAATAAGCAGGATTTAACCGCCTTACAAATCATGCTGTACTATAATAGGACAACGACGATTATGTTTGCACCTTGAATGGTAGAACCTTTAGCAGAAAAAGTAGCCAAACGTCAAGTGCAAACCTTATCCTCTGCAAATCAGACATTACTGGCATCCAGGAAATACATGGTCATGGACTTGATAATATGAGAATGAAAAAACAATTGAATAGAAAAAATCGATCGATAAAGGGCCGATTGTCTGATCCAGTGCTGCCACTTAGAAATTCAAAAAAAAACATGATTTGAAAGCATGATTTGAGTTAAAAAAGCATGATTCATTTCGTAGTTGGAAAATGGTAAAATTAAAAGTGGGAGAGAACTTAAAATATACACTTTTAAAGCAAATTGTGACTTGTAACGAGTAAAACAAGTACATTGACGGGGGATGGAATGAGTGAAATGGAAGTACAGAAACAACAAGCAAGCATACAAATAAAGTGTCACTGTTCATCCTCTCTGCTTTTCAGTTGAAGCCCGATATATGTATGTTTGTTTTAAAATAGTGTAGTCGAGACGTGTTTGTGTCGGGTAGGTTGGGCATGTAAGTGGTAATGTTGCTTTAAAAAGTGATTATGAAGATACAAAGCGATTATAGATCTTTAAAAACAAAAAGCATGATTTTTGACCCAAAAACATTAAAACATGATTTGAGTCCAAAAAGGATGATAATCATGCTAAATCATGATTTCTGGCAGCACTGGTCTGATCCACGAGAAATACACACCAATTACAGAGGCTGGATGGAAAACTTTCTTAAAGGCAGTTCCTTCCAAGTAGTGGTGGATGGTATTTGCTCAGACAGATTCTCTAATAATGCTGTGGCACCTAAAATATCAATTTTCTCACTCAAACTATTTCTGTTGCACATTAATGCTCTTTCGAGGGCAACTAATAATCGAATTTGTATACCCTATCCCATAGGGGTATATGAGTTTTGACATTCGACAGATATACCTAAAAGTATATGGATATGTGTCTCCGATTTTTGAGCGAGAGTGATGAAACATTTTTAAAATCCGCCCACTGCCACGCCCTCTTTTGAGTAAAACATGTTTTTTTTTAGCCAAACGATTAAGAATTTTGAAAAATGCCTGAATAACAAATTTAGACAATATCAATATCTATATTTCATCCATAAACAGTTTTTTGCTGCGCTTTCTTACAAAAACACTTTTCGGTAACGTTTAGGAGAACTCGAAAAAACTTTTTATGAAAATATTCGAGAATAATTTTATGAATATTTCGTGTATAGATAATTTTTATTTTAGGCGGTGCTATTCGAGAAAAACGATTTCGAACGTCTAACTCATACCATATCTATAGAAAAACGTCGTTTTTTGTTGAACCATAAACGATTTAGATAAACCATCTGAACAAGATTTATTGAGGTTTAAGCAACTCCCACTTTTTTGGGACATTTATTACTAAGGTGGGATGGGATATGGTATTCAACAATTCGCACAGCGGATTGTAGTATTCTCATATGTTTAGTTTTGCAATTGAAATTAGTCTAATAGCGTCTAACTCAAAAGAAACGCATATTACGACTATTGCTGATCTTTTTCTTCTTAAGTGGCACTACAGTCCGGGATGAACCTGGGCCTCAACCAACATGCCTCTCCAATTAGCCCGGTCCTTAGCTTAATGCCTCCAGTTGCGCACTCCAAGTTGGTTGAGGTCGGTTTCTACTTGTGCGCGCCATTTAAGGCGAGGTCTTCCTCTACTGCGTCCGACGTCTGGCTGGGAATCGAAGATTCTGCGAGCCGGAGTATTGGTGTCCATTTGTTCTACATGTCCTAGCCATCTTAAACGTCCAATGAGGAGTTTTTTTGACCAGGCGTATGTCGCTGTACAGCTCCTATAGTTCTTGGTTGAATCTTTTTCTCCATAGCCCGTCAACGCAAACGGTACCGAAGATTTGACGAAGAATTTTTCGCTCGAATCGACCAAGGATTTCTTCATCCGCTTTTGATACGGTCCATGCTTCAGCACCGTAAAGAAGGACTGGGATGATCAGGATCTTATATAGGATCTCCTAAGTAGTTCGAGTGAGGGCTTTACTACTAAATTGCCTTCTTAGCCCGATGAAACAGCGGTTGGCAAGAGTAAATCTTCGTTTGATTTCTGACGAGATGTTGTTGTCAGAGTTAACAGCGGAGCCGAGGTAGACAAAGTCCCGTACTACCCCAAAGTTATATCTGTCAATGGTGACGTTCTGTCCAATTCACCGATGTTGTGTGTCCTTTCGTGTTGACAGCATATACTTGGTCTAACCCTCATATACTGCTAAACCCATTTTTGCCGCTTACTTCTCTATAATAGCATACGTGGCTATGACATCCGACCAATGATGTATGCCAGTAGTTGCACCGGTTTTTGGAAAAAAATGTGCCTTTTGTGTTGGGTCGGGAGTTTTGCACAATCCTCTCAAGAATCAAATTAAAAAAGTCACATAACAGCGCAGTGCCTTGCCTAAAATCCTTTTTTTTGGTATCGAATGTGTCGGTTAGGTCGTTTCTAACCCTGATGGAGCAGCGAGAATTCTCCATCGTCATCCTACACAAACGGACGAGTTTGGGCGGTAGACCACATTGATAAGAGCCGCTCAGTTTGTTGGTAAACGGTTTCAGGCGTTCACATATTACGGCAGATATGATCTTGTAGGCGATCTTGAGGAGACTTTTGCCTCTGTAGTTGGCGCAGTTTAGAGGGTCTCCTTTTTTTGGATCGGGCAAACGATGCTGATGTTGCATTCTTCAGGCATATCCGACCAGATTTGGCTTATGAGTTGGTGGATGTTACTTACCAAGTCATCTCCGCCAGCTTCATAAAGCATAGTGCGAAGGCCGTCATTTCCGGCGGCCTTATTAAGCTTGAGTTTAGATATTGCTAACCTCACTTCACTTAGGTCGGGTGGTTGGCAGTTTTCACTGCCGCAGCCAATATTAAATGGTTCGTTCTGCCTGACATCGGAATGTTGTTCGTCATCGCCGTTTAACAGTCTGCAAATGTGGTTCTTCCATATCCTGAGCATCAACTACGATATTTCCTTGTTCATCTCGACAGGATTCTGTTCCAGCCTTGTATCCTTGGCTTTGACGTTTTACACTTTGGTAAAACTTGCGAACATCGTTCCTGGAAGGGCACCTCTCTATATCCTCGATCGCGCGCTTTTCTTGCTCTTTTTTCTTCTTGCTGAAAAGCCGATATTCTTCCCTTCTTCTTTGCCTATAGAGCTCAATGGCAGCTCTCGTCTTCACCTGCAGCTTAGCCTTGTAGACCCCGTTCTTGGCTTCGAGCATCTGTCGGCTTTCCTCATTAAACCAGGGGTTTCTTGGTATTGGCCGCGAGAAACCTAGAACATCAGTTGCGGCTGATCCAATGGCTTGGTGGCATCGTTTCCATTGTTCTTCGACATTAGATGCTGGTGGTATGGTGTGAATCGATAGGTTAAGGGATACGCGTTGCGCGAAGGCCTTGACGGTCTATTGCGATTGCAGTCTTTCGTCATACATGTTTTCACATTATTTCTGGTTTGTTGTGGCGTGGTGGATATCCGCATCCTTACCTTGGCTGCAACAAGGTAATGGTCCGAGTCGATGTTAGCCCTCGGAATGTTCGGACATCCAAAATACTGGATGCGTGACTCTTGTTTATCGCAATATGATCAATTTGGTTGACTGTTCGTTGATCAGGAGACCGCCATATCCCCTTGTGGATATCGAAGTGAGGAAACTGTGTGCTGGCTATAGTGGCATTTCGTTCGTAGCGAAGGCAAATAGATTAAGAACGTTACCGGACGTGTTGTCTTGGAGGCTATATTTTCCGACTATTGCTGATCACCAGCTCAATAAACAAAAATCTCCAAAATATTATACAATGGGGAAAGGAAAGCCTATTTCAATTTAACTCAACGAAAACGCAATATACAACATTTACAAGAAAGAATAAGTTCCGCAAAAAGAAATTGAGAATACAGTCCTCAAATCAGAAGAATTCATGTATCGCAATTAGGTCAGAAGTATCATGGCAACAAAATGTAACCTCTATTGCCACCTCAGTCTCTAATTCTGTATAAAGTCCAAGTTCGACCTAAACCTGACATACTCTTAACATGTTCCCATGTTTAGAGTTCAACCCCGTAACATATACTGCACCAACTGGACTCTGTCTAAAGACGTGAAATCCACCACTCCCCCTACTTCAAAGCTGCAACCTTTGCTACAGCAAAGAATTGTCTCATTATTATAGATATTATAACGGAAGATGCTCCTCCAAACAGAGAAATCATCCATAGACACGGTCATTTTAGCGAACGGAACACGCAGTTTCAGCTCACAGACATACTGACCACCTAAGAAACACGAACAACGCAATACCAAAATACTTTTTGTTACAAAACAGGCAAGCGATAGACGTATTTCCACCAATATACAACAATTCAATGGCAGAGGCAATCATCTGCTAATGCGTTATAGGTTTACATCACCTGAGAAAAGTTGAAAAAGTTAAATAACAATATAAGAATGTCTAACAAACAGAAACATTAAACAAAAAATTAATAGCAAGAAAATAATATACCAAGCTGCATAGATCTGAATACACGTCAAAGTCTTTAAATGAAATGCTTTTATCTTACATAATGCCACTTTATAGCAATATCTACGGCAACATTTTGATTAGATCCATTTTTATTAGCACCGCTTAAATATTTGTCAACACCCCACTTTATGATTTATTGAACCTCGATTTGACTGTATCTTTCTGGCACGCATTCGAGCCTACACCTTTCAACTGCATTGCATTAAGACCATTAACTGATCCGATGAAATGCATTCCCTGCTGTCAGCGCGTGCGCCAATCTTCTTCACGATCAATACATTCGATCCTCACGAATGAAGTAACTGTGTCACCAATTTAACGGTACGTCCTTGCATTTCTCTTTATCCGCGTACCTCGTAGTAAGTTTTGTTTGTTTTGTTTGTCAACACTGTTGCACTCTTGTTGCCGAATTACAAAACCGACCTCGGCCGAGTCAACGAACTTTACGCCGAAAAAAAAGTATAATAACACCGGTGAGATAATTATTTCACTCGGAAAGCAAAATTGTTCTCTGCTGTTGTTTATATTTTTTTTTTGTTATGCAGATCTCATTAAAGGTTGATGACTTTGGGAGAACCAGCATAACAGGGGGACCAAGGGGCCGATTGCGTGCCACCAGACCATGGTAAAGAACCAACGAACCCGGCCGCATTGAATGATGAAAAGAAAAGAATCTCTTATTGCTTTTCTTTTTTTTCGGGAAAGCCCGGAAAAGAGAATGCACACAATCCAAGTCGAGTCGAGGTTGTTGACTCGAATGTGAAAGAGAATGTTCTCGACAATTTATTCGATAGTTGGATGAATAACTGGCTTAACGGGGAACCCTACAGCTTATTTGAAAGTATGACAAATTAAGGCATCATCTGCGTTATCATCACTTAAGGAATGAATTATCGTACGCGATCAGTATCGATTTCATTTAGCCCAATAAAAAGATCAGAGGTTGATGTCGCATTCCGGCGCACACTACGTGATGGTGGTGGAAAATCCTCAGCAATAACATTGAGTAGCTGATGGGAAAATCAGGCCGATGGCCGCTTACCCGTCAACAATGCAACATCGTTTGAGTCTTGTTTTTTTTTTTTTTTTATTTTCTTGTCGTTCTGTCTGAATGTTTTTTTCAGTTTCGCGCGATCACTGTCTTCTTGGCGCTTTTTTACCTTTCTATTTTTTTCTGTTTCATTTTCTGTTACTTAAACGGCTGATGGCTTGTGATGATGGACTAGAAGAAAAGACAACGTCTTAAGCTCTTTCTAAGTCGTGTAAAGTTCATCGAACTGGAATATGTAAAAAGAATGTGCAAAAACAAGGGAAAAAGTAAAAAACGGAATAGTAACAGTGATAGAGTTCAATTAATTGGTTGATACTATACTGTTATACCCTGCTAGTATGAAGAGGATTGACTTCATAGCTATAAGTTTGTCTCTGTCGGATGGAAGAGTTGTCATTGTCTAAGGTATAATGCCAGATATTTAAAAAAAAAAAAAAAAACAGTTTATACAATTTTTTTAATAAATTGTATCCCACCCCATCCAAACGATACAAATCTTTTTACTTGGCTTGACATAATTGTGACTACAAACCTACATTTCCGTCAAGTTCTTCACTTCATTTAAGAGGACACCTTCACACCATCTCAACCTAAATTTCTTGCATTTTTAAAGTCTGTGTATAGCTATGCTCTCTCAAAAGAAGAATTATCTTTAAAAAACGAAGGCGCATCGATAAATCATCCGACACACCGACTACACCCTTCATAGTTCTGTCAGAGACAAGAAATCTAGAACCCTGGGCACGTTGTTTGCATTTACTCATGTCTGGAGTCTGTTATTTCGGTCGATTTGATTGAAATTTCGAAAAAGACCAATCATTCGTGCTAAGTGAAGTGAGAATAGCAATATCTTAGCTTAAGCTTAAGAAGGCTGCCGGAAGTGACGGCCTTCATGGAATCTCAGCATCGTTTGCTCGATCCACAAAAACAAAAAGGAGATCGTCTGAACCAACTACAGAAGCAGAAATCTCCTCCTATCTGCCGTAATATGTGAACACCTGAAAGCGCTTACCAATAACCTGATCGGCCATTATCCGTGTGGTTTTAGGCCAGAAAAGTCCACAACTTATCAAATCTTCACACTTCGGCAGATTCTGGATAAAATCAAAGAAATCCAAATCGATACGCACCACCCATTCATCGATTTCAAAGCCGCATACAAGAGCATTTATAGATACGAACTGTACAGAGTCTTGTATTGGTATACCGCCTAAACTAGTCCGTATGTGCCTGATGACGATGGAGAATTCTCGCTGTTCCAAAGCAAAGTTTTCTAGTATAGAGGAAACGGCTAAAATGGGCTTAGCAGTATAGGGTGGTAAGACAAAGTAGGAACAGAACGCCACAATTGACAGATATAACATTGAGGTAGTACGGGGCTTTGTCTACCATGGCTCCGCTATAAACTTTGATAACAACATCTCGTTAGAAATTATACGAAGAATTACTTTTGCTAGCTGCTGTTTCTTCAGGCTATAAAGACAATTTAGTAGTGAAGCCATCACTCGAACTTATACAAGACCCTTATCATCCCAGTCCTGCTATATGGCGCTGAATCTAGGAC
This sequence comes from Rhingia campestris, assembly GCA_932526625.1. Lineage (NCBI taxonomy): Eukaryota > Metazoa > Arthropoda > Insecta > Diptera > Syrphidae > Rhingia > Rhingia campestris. The sequence continues at coordinate 4,531,907 of OW052184.1, forward strand.
CATATCAAAAGCAAATGAAGAAATCCTTGCTTGCTTAGGAGTATTCGGTCCCGTTTACGTCTACGGGCTATGATGACAAAGATTCAACTAAAAACATTACGAGTCATACACCGACATACCCCTAGTCAAAAAAACTCTGCATTGGACGTTTAAGATGGTTGGCACATGTAGAGTGAATGGAAACTAATACTCGAGCCGCAGAGTTTTTGACGTTGGACGAAGTAAAGTACGCAATTTGAGGAAGTTAGCTTAAGACCGGGCTATTTAGAGATGCATGTTGGTTGAGGCCCAGGTTGATTTCGGACTGTAGCGCCAAGTAAGTAATTTAGTATGAAATAACCGAAGCCTATGACTCAGCTTTGACCCTGTCTTGAAGCAGTGCGGATGAATGGAAACTTTTATTTTATGATTGTGTGCCTGCTGTAGATGATGGATTGTACCAAAGTTGCCTTGACCGAGTTAGATTACCATCAACGCTAAAAATCATCAGGCAGCTTCATCAATTCCTTGCCTCAGAAAAGTATTTCAACAGTAGATTCTCAATCGTCGAATTGCATCTCATTTATAAAATCTATGCAGAAATTACCCGAAATGTTTTTATTTTTCCTACCCCACCTCTACCGAAAACCTGTATGGGGAAGAAGTTAGAGAGATACATGTAGAATGTAGATAATCACCTTCCTTGAAAATTAGACATATGGCGGTGATATTCCAGTCTTCGTAGATGCCTATCGTGACTTAGATATACAGCCACGGCCTAGCCTTTTTTTTTCACAAACGTTAATGTGTTCACATCTTGCACAATGGCGGGATCGCCTGTTTTATGCCAGATATGGCTGGGAAATAACCCAGACCATCTGGACGCCAATTCATCGCACTTGGTTGATGATCCTGAATTGCTTGATGATTCAGTGAATGCGCGCTTCCAAGGCTTCACCTCCATATTTGTTAGGTTTTTGCTGGTAAATCATAAGAGCCGTCAGCTTTTTAGTTCGTCAAATATAATATCAAGGGTATACATTCGGGATTCGGGTACCGCTTTAATATTGATGCGGTGTGACATCCATTCCGCTTAAGGTGCTGGAGTGTCTCTCACTAAAATGTTATGTTACTACACGTCGAACGTGCTGTGTTTTTTTTTTTCGAAGTCTGGTCGGATAGTCGAACTCTGAATATGGCTATGACAAGAAAAGGTTAAAAATGAACACCTGTAGGTAGACTCAACCATGTCTCGATGTGGTCTATTTGGATGGCGGTTCGACTATCTGCAGATCAACTGACTGATTTGTCGATTCGAAGTCGATGTAATGCATGCTGCTGTAAAGTCAGCTTGTCAGAAACTATCACGTTTTGTTGTTTCATAACGGCTGATTTTTATTTTTTACTCCAGACCGCCTTCATTTGGAAATCATAAAATTTATTAACATATTGTGTGTATGGGGGCTTATATTGCAAAATATTGCTTTTGTGCGGATTACAGCCAGGCAATCTCTTACTTGCTATAAGTCGATGAACCTCTTGTCCAGAGACTGCGTCCCCTATGAATCGATATCCGAACATTTGGATCCTCTTCTAGCAGTCACATAAATTTATTATTTTTTGTATGTATTCTCGAGTCTTGTCCTTTTTTTTGAAATTGCAGTAGTATCTGCCCTGCGCTAGGCCACGTTTTTGCTAAATACAACGAGCGTAAATTTCAGATAAACGGTCAGAGTCATCCAATCTCGTTAGGTTAGGTTGGTGGGTTGATGAGGTAGGGAGTTTGCATCTTCCCTCATCATACTCAGGTCAATATAGACCCATAGTGATGCCCGATGGTATTCCACGTGTGTGGTTGGTTCCTTCATTATGCCATTACTATGCATCGTTTTTAGTCCCTTTCTAGCCATCCAGTTGTTGTTGCAAACCTGAAAAGATTAGAGAGAGTAACTTCGGATAGATCCATGAGGTCATGGAAGAAGTATTTTCCTTAGGTTCTCATTCTTAATTGACAGAGGCCTGGGCAGTGGCACAGAAAGTGAAGGGTATCCTCGGTCATCATCTATAAGATGCATTTTCAGTTTATGGCCTTTAAGTAAGTTGTGTCCTGTTAAAATCCATACTGGTTTCGAAACAGATTTCCTGTTTCTTTGAAGTAGTTTATGGGTTCTGGCTTTGTCATACTCAGGCCACATCCTTTTGGATGTTTCACAGGTGTTAAGGGAGTTCCATCCGTTTTTGGCAATATTCACTCTTTTTTGTCCCACCTGTGATTTGTGGTGTATGTTTGACAAACTGGTCTGCCTGTTCAATGCTAGAGGCAGATTCTTTTCTGGACAGTTCATCAGCAATTTCATTGTCATGTTCCGAGACACAACTTATTGGTTTTGGCGTGACATGAAAATACTTCTACCTGGAGAGTCAGTTTTAATTTGTTGAAACAATATTAGGATGTTAACTTTGCTCACTATATCTTATGCTGTAGACAAAATAAACCTTACTAGCTTTTTTCGTAGATTTACTTCTTAGGCCGGTATATGAAACTTTTACAATTTCAACTGATAGTCATTGATGCCTGCCTCTGATATTGGCGCAGTTCGAAGGCTTTCATTTCTTGTAGATTAGGCAAGATTTTTGGCAGAGATGTTATTTTTCAAGAATAGTTTCATCAGTCCAACTTTTGCCAAAGACCATCATTGTTGACAGTCTTTATAAGCTTAAGAGTAGATATTTCTTTTTAACTACAAAATCTTCATCGCGTCTATAATACTAAATGATTTATTCAGTCTAATACGCATTTGTGCAAATAGTTGAAGTTTCAAACCAGCAATATTTTATTTCAACAGCTATATTTGTCTCAACGTGCAATACTTCTTATATCATTTGGATGTTCAATTTACCAAATAAAGTTAGCTTCGAAATTTCCAGAACACCAGTTCGCAGTTGGGCTCTTTTGTTTCAACTGGTTAATTAGTATATTGGCTTGCTTTCATGGATACTGGTTTATTTCCATTGGAGTACTCCAAATCTCATCAGTGATAAATTGTATAACCCTTTAAAGCAGACGTGTTCACACTTACATTCGAAATCGAATGGCTCCGAAAATTCAGCACGATCACAAAACATCGGTTCAACTCTTAACAAAATCAATAGCTGCTCTCAGATCACAGATCGTGATCCCCAACACCGCAGCCATTCCATTCCAAAATGTATTGCGCTTGCATTCATGACTTTATGACCAATAAAACTCCTGAACCGCGGGTCATGTTCAGGTTGTGCCCGGTTGACTACTCTGTCCCGCATAAAAGAGCCCACAAATCTGTTTTTCCAACTGACAGTCACATAACCAAAACCCGATTCGTTTGTAGAATACAAATCCACGACACGATCCCGATCGATCGTTGGTCGTACAGCGTACCAAAGAGCACAACATCAGCGCAGAGAACAAACAAAAAAAAGACCACAACGGAACTGGCCAACAAGTATGACTGTTCGCTATCGGCTGTGTATAAGTCTGACTATACATAGCGGGGAGCCGCGCGGTGTAAACAGATCGAAAGAAGGTTCTGTACGTGAGTAGCGGTAAACTTGCGGTACTTTTCGTTTTCATTGCAACTCAAGAACGTTTAGCCTAGATTCGGTGTGAGGGTTCGATGAACCATCTTCTTGTTCTTCTTTTATGTTGCCTTCGTCTTCTTACATATTAGTGAAGTTGTTGTTGCCGATGGATCTCCGAACTGGTTAGGATTTCTGGTTCTGCATCCTTCGGTTGGTACGAGTACATCTGTCTTTGAAGTTTCAGAACTAGATATGTTCTATGGAAATGAAATACTACCACCCACGTTCGCCCACTGAGTTAGTACCTACTTCCTTGGGAATATTGTCTTCCGTGTGGGTGGGTGGTGGAATATGAGAATCCCTTTTTCCTACATACTTCCTGGCAATATTACTCCTGCTTCGGAAAAACGCCATCTCGATGGGCTGTAAGTCTCATTGTGCGTTTGTCTGGAGTCGCGCAATCGAAATTGAAAAGGGAGTTTTCCGCCCATTTCTGTGTGCACTACCATTTGCTTGCTGGCTATGAGCGCGGTCAACGAACTCAGGGCCAGAGTTTTATCGACTTTGTGGCTTGAACTTGAAATTTTTCTTCTTCGCTACTGTCAAGCTTTTGTGTTGTGTTCCTGAGGTTTTTATGTGCGGATTTGCGTGTTTGTTTGTTTTTTTTTTCTTTTTGTTGTTCACATTCTTGTTAATTGTGTTCATTCTGTTTTTTCGCGAGAAGAGATAATTTGGTGAAAGTTGGCTTTCAGCTGAAAGAGTTCTTTTGGAGGTGTTTTCCTGTTCTTGTTCTTGATTTTGTGCCTCTTTGACTGGCGCTGCTGCAAAGTTTGTGAAGGTATGTGGAGTGCTTTGACCTTTTTTATGTGGTTTGTTGTGTTTTGTTTTTTATGCAAGAACTGGTATTATGAGAAGGGACAAGAACATAAGAAATATAGAATAATTTAATGAAATGGAAGGGAGGGTATTTAATGAGGTTGCGATTTCTGGAAATGTGATTAATATGAATGGGGTTTTACCGAAAAGAATTTGTAACAGCTTTGACGTTGAAAAATAATATGAATCACTCTTACCTTGTATACATGTATTTGAAGAATTTATGTTGGGAAGTACTGTAACGAATTAAAGTGCTTTCAGAGCAACACCCATATATGCTATTATTTATGTTATTACAGCACTTATGTTAAGGCTAAAGCCATTATAGTTATATTATCGTTATGTCTATATAAAAACGCTCACGCTCTTGTTGCTGTCCATAGATCATAATCATTTCGGCGTTGTAGCGATGGATGTAAAGTTAAATTCAATAAAAAAAAAAACAAATTATAGCTAATTCCATGTATATTATATTATTCTCAAGAATATATTGGGTGTCTGTTATCCAAAGTGAAATATTATCAACAGATTTGAGTGTTCCATAAGGTTCGGTTTTATGTCAATATTTGTATACCCTATCCCATAGGGGTATATTAGTTTTGATTGATTTGATTTGGTATATAGGATCCTCGTCCATGTCTACAGAACAACGCCCCCTATAAAGAAAAACTCAGTTTTTTGGCCAAACCGTAAGGATTTTTAAAAAGGTTTCTGGACAACATATTTGGACAATCTCAATATCTGTATTACGTCCATATAAAGTTTTTTACCACGCCCACTTTTTGGGGGCGTTTTTATACAAAAACCATTTTTATACACTACCCCATAACATATGCAGGAGAAAACCTTGTCTTTTGTAGAACCGTAAAAGTGATTTATAAGCAGTCTGAAGAATTGGTTGTGACTATATCCTTTTTTCTATTTTATCCACTTGTTGGTTTTAGCCATGCCCACTTTTTTGGGGATTTTAGTTTTGCAGATAGGATGGGTTAGGGTATTCAACGATCCGCACAGCGGATTGTAACCTTCTCATATGTTTTTGTTTACATACATTTCTTGTTCAGATTGCCTTTTAAAAGTTCATTGACAGATTTTGCAGATGATGTTGGATTTACTTTTGGCACAGATAGCTGTCTCGAAACGAAATCATGCTACTGAGTGTAAAAAAATTAAGCTTTTCAGCTGCACTTGTAATTCTGTGATTACCTGTTTAACTTGCATTACTTCCAGAATTTGTTTTTATAACCATACGAAAAGTTTGCTCTTCTCAACTACTGCTTAATGTGTCTTATGGAATATCTTTTTGAGAATGTACGTATTATAATAACAAAAAGTCTGTATTAGTTCTACAAAAAAGTGTATAGGTGGTAAACCTCAACTATATCCTAGTTTTCCACTATTTGGGAAATTAAAAAATTCTTTCACTACGGCATATGAATTGCTATTAAGTTCTGAAATGATTCGTGAACGTGCGAAAATTTCAGATAAAGGGTGATCCATTTCGAGGTTCCCTACTTTTTTAAAGAATAAAACACAGAAAATTAAAATTTAATGGAGAATGTTTATTATCATTTGAAAGAACATTCTTTGGCATTTATTTTTTGAAGATTATGTGTATCAAATGTTGGCCGTTGCTACGTCGCAGATGGTCCATCCGTTGAGTCCAATTTTCGATCACTCGTTCGAGCATTTCGACTGGTAACTGGCGAATGACACGCGTGATGTTTTCCTCCAAGGCCTGAATCGAAGCGGGTTTGTCGGCATAAGCTTTTGACTTTACATATCCCCACAGGAAAAAGTCTAACGGTGTGATATCACACGATCTTGGTGGCCAATCGACCGGCCCAAAACGTGAAATTATGTGCTCACCGAAATGTTCTCTCAATAAGTCCATTGATTGATGCGATGTGTGGGAAGTGGCGCCGTCTTGCTGAAACCAAATGTCGCCGAGATCACGAGCTTCAATTTCAGGCATCAAATAGTCGGTTATCATGGCACGATAACGGTCGCCGTTGACGGTTACGTTCGCACCGGCATAATTTTTAAAGAAATATGGACCGATGATTCCACCGGTCAAAAACCACACCAAACCGTTGTGTTTTCTGAATGAAGTGGCAGTTCTTCAATCTCTTCGTCCCAAATGCGGCAATTTTGTTTGTTTACATACCCATTGAGCCAGAAATGGGCCTCATCGCTAAACAAAATTTGCCTCGAAAACGTCGGATCTTCTTGGAACTTTTCAAGAGCCCATAGAGCGAAGTGATGTCGCTTGGGAAGGTCGAGCGGCTTCAGTTGTTGTACAAGCTGTATTTTGTACGCTTTCAATTTAAGATCTTGACGTAAAATGCGCCAAGTCGTTCCATACGTCAGTCCGAGTTGCTGCGAACGGCACCGAATCGACTCTCTACGGTCTTCGTGTACACTCTCAGCTATGGCCGCTATATTTTCTTCACAGCGTGCTGGACGTGGTCTATTCGGTCGAATATTATCCAATAATGAATGCTGGGTCTCAAAATGGGTGATGGTGTTGCGAATAGTACGCTCAGTAGGCCGATTATGTTGACCTCACAGAACGTGAATTTTCATAATAAAGTTGAACAATTTGTAAACGTTGTTCACGCGTAAGTCTTTCCATTATGAAATGCCAAACAATACTAAACAAAAATAACATGACAGCATGACACGATTCACACGTGATCTGTCAAAAAAGGATATTGAAAAAAGTATCTCTACTTGGATCACCCGTTATATGGTCAGAGTCATCCGATCTCGTTCCGAGTTACAACTTAATGGTTTTAGGGTGGTATGAAAATATTCCTAACTGAGAGCCAGTTTTTAAAATTTGAACCAATATTAGCTGTAGACAGATGATTTTTTGGGTCGCCTTAAAAAAAGCCTATAAAACTTGTACGACTTCATGTGATGATTATTGACATCTGCCATTGTGATTGGCGCAGTTCAGATGATTTCCTTTCTTGTGATCGGGCATGAATTTTGTGCAGAGATTTTTAGTCTTCATCAGTTACAGACTAATTGATAGTAATAGCTTACGTGGACATTTTTTGAAATGTCTCTTCGTGTTGTATATTTAATAAACTCCATTAATCTGTTAGAAAGGAAAGAACTGAATTGTTATTTATCAAACAAGTAACGTCTTAGTAAGGAGAGTATCGAAATTTTGGTAAATGATTCTACCTGATGTTTTCTGGATATATATTTTTTTTAATTTCTGTATACATTATGTTATTTATTATTATTTTAATCACCATGTGAAATTTTGTAGGTTAAATTAATTTGCTAAGAATGGTAACTCTATTTTTAAAGAAAAATATTATAACACAAATAATTTTTGATTTAATTCTCTATATCAAGGACAATTTATTATTGTACACTATTAAATCTGTCGTAGAGTGGGTTTTCTTTTTCTTTTACTTCTTGCGTTTTTTTTTATAAATTCAATCATTGGCGAGTTGATGTCACAACAAAGCTTATGAATTTTAGAACATGATTATCCAAACATATTTTAATTTTGAATTCTAGTTATCGCAGACAATCACTTTTTATTTTTCACTGATCAAGATTTATGCCACTATAGCCAGCACACGATTTTCTCACCTCGATATCCACAAGGGGACATGGCGGTCTCCAGATCAACGAACGGTCAACCAAATTGATCACATTGCGATAGATAAGAGGCACGCATCCAGTATTTTGGATGTCCGAACATTCCGAGGAGCTAACATCGACTCGGATCACTACCTTGTAGTAGCCAAGGTAAGAATGCGGATATCCACCACGCCACAACAATCCAGAAATACTGCGAAAAAATGTAATGTCGGAAGACTGCAATCGCAAGAGACCGCCAAGACCTTCGCACAACGCGTATCCCTTAACCTCTCGATTAACACCATACCACCAGCATCGAATGTCGAAGAGCAATGGCAACGATGCCAACAGGCCATTAGATCAGCCGCAACTGATGTGCTAGGTTTTTCGCGCCCACCAGCAAGAAACCCCTTGTTTGATGAGGAATGCCGACAGATGCTCGCAGCCAAGAACGAGGCCTACAAGGCTAAGCTGCAGGTGAAGACGAGAGCTGCCATTGAGCTCTATAGGCAAAGAAGAAGGGAAGAACATCGGCTTTTCAGCAAGAAGAAAAAAGAGCAAGAAAAGCAAGAAATAGAGAGGTCCCACACCAGGAACGATGTTCGCAAGTTTTACCAAAGTGTAAAACGTCAAAGCCAAGGATACAAGGCTCGAACAGAAGCCTGTCGAGATGAACAAGGAAATATTGTAGTTGAGACACAGTCGATGCTGAAGATATTCAAGAACCACTTCTGCAGACTGTTAAACGGCGATGACGAACAACTTTCCGCTGTCAAGCAGAACGAACCAATTAATATTGGCAACGACAGCGAAAACTGCCAACCACCCGACCTGAGTGAAGTGAGGATAGCAATATCTAAACTCAAGCTTAATAAGGCTGCCGGAAATGACGGCCTTCCCGCTGAGCTTTATAAGGCCGGCGGAGATGACTTGGTAAGTAACATCCACCAACTCATAAGCCAAATCTGGTCGGATGAAAATATGCCTGAAGAATGGAACCTCAGCATTGTTTGCCCGATCCACAAAAAAGGAGACCCTCTGAACTGCGCCAACTACAGAGGCATAAGTTTCCTCAACATCGCCTACAAGATCCTATCTGCCGTAATATGTGAACGCCTGAAACCGTTTACCAACAACCTGATTGGCCCTTATCAGTGTGGTTTTAGGCCAGGAAAGTCCACAACCGATCAAATTTTTTACACTTCGGCAGATCCTGGAAAAAACTCAAGAAGTCCAAATCGATACCCACCACCTATTCATCGATTTCAAAGCCGCATATGACAGCATTTATAGAGACGAACTGTACAGAGCCATGTCTAGTTTTGGTATACCGCCCAAACTCGTCCGTTTGTGTAGGATGACGATAGAGAATTCTCGCTGCTCCATCAGGGTCGGAAACGACCTCACCGACACATTCGATACCAAAAAAGGATTTAGGCAAAGCGATTCGCTGTCATGTGACTTCTTTAATCTGATTCTTGAGAGGATTGTGCAAAACTCCAAAGCCAACACCAGAAGCACAGTTTTCCAAAAGTCGGTGCAACTACTAGCATACGCTGACGATATTGACATCATTGGTAGGACTCAACGTGATGTCATAGCCACGTTTGCTAGTATAGAGAAGGAAGCGGCGAAAATGGGTTTAGCAGCAAATGAGGGTAAGACTAAGTATATGCTGTCATCACGAAAGGACTCACAACATCGACGAATTGAACAGAACGTCACCATTGACAGATATAACTTTCAGGTAGTACGGGACTTTGTCTACCTCGGCTCCGCTATTAACTCTGACAACAACATCTCGTCAGAAATTAAACGAAGAATTACTCTTGCGAACCGCTGTTTCTTCGGGCTAAGGAGGCAATTTAGTAGTAAAGCCCTCACTCGAATTACTAAGGAGATCCTATATAAGACCCTGATCATCCCAGTCCTGCTCTACGGCGCTGAAGCATGGACCGTATCAAAAGCGGATGAAGAAATCCTTGGTAGATTCGAGAGGAAAATTCTTCGAAAAATCTTCGGTCCCGTTTGCGTTTACGGGCTATGGAGACGAAGATTCAACCAAGAACTATACGAGCTGTACAGCGACATGCCCCTGGTCAAAAAACTCCGCATTGGACGTTTATGATGGCTAGGACATGTAGAACGAATGGACACCAATACTCCGGCTCGCAGAGTCTTCGATTCCCAGCCAGACGTCGGACGCAGTAGAGGAAGACCTCGCCTTAAGTGGCGCGCACAAGTGGAAACCGACCTCAACCAACTTGGCGTGCGCAACTGGAGGCAGTTAGCTGAGGCACAGGTTCATTCCGGACTGTAGCGCCACTTAAGCAAGATCAAAATTTATTTCTGTGAAGTAATGCTTGTCGTTCCACCGAAATGAAACGGAATTTTCCAATTAACCTATAGGTATCTATCGGGGAAAAAATTTCAATTCCATCATGTTTTTTTGTTCCAATGAAGTTGTTCAATGGTAGCTATAACTGAGCTCTAATTTGAAAAACCGACCAAAAGGCCAGGTAGCGCCCTCACTTTACTCCGATCTGTGTTAAAAAAAACTTCCGGATGTTTACGGTGTGTCTAGAATGGACAATGTCGTACTAGACTTTATAAGGAATTCTCTTGGCTAGTTCGGGGGTGTTAACGAAAACGAATTAATCTCTGGATTATTCTAACCGAAACCTAGGTACTTCAGAAATGCCTTAGAAAATGGATACATTCCACCAGAGACATTCCTGTTTCTGGATGCGTCCAAATCATATACCATGCAACAAGGAGAGCAACAGATAAAAGTATATATTACGAGCCTTTTTAGGTTGGGGGTCAGAATACTGATCGAATGAGATTTTGCATTGGCATACCGGAATGCTATAAAAGTAACGTTATCAGGTTAAATAGAAACAAATACTGGTGGCTAGACAGGGCTAAAGATGAAATATAAAAAAATAAACAAAACAAATGATGTTGAAACATAGGTTAAGTAAAACTATGCCCTGACAAGTGATTTCTGATCTAACGATAACTGGGAGAAGTAAGCGTTGTGCTTATTTTCTGTTAGCCGATGGAATAGAGATCAAATGACAGAGCCTATATAGGTTTAGTTAGGATAAGATCGGTTAAGTTAGTCTTGTTAGTTTTAGTTTTATATAAGTTTAAAAAAATGACCATGTCTTCTAATAGATTTAATCACATGTTCCAATTCAAAAAAAAATATATATATGCATAATTACAAATAAAATTATAAAACATATTGTGAACCATAATGGTAATTTACACTGTCAAAAGTTCATGTATAGCTTTTACGTTTATTTAGCCTATCAATTATTTATTAAGATATTTGTGAATAAATAAACGTTAAAAAAATATAAATTAACTAAGTAAACATATTTACTCCAAGATCTGATTTGGGAATTTATTTTAACCAAATAGTGAAAAAAAAATACTAGGAAAATAAATTGACTTCTCCTTAAAATGTAGCAAAAGAATGTTAAGATGTGAATGTAAGAAGTAAAACGTTTTTAAAAAAATATATATGCGCCACCAGTAAGAAACTACTTTGTTGATTTGGCTAAAATGTTGGATGTTATTGGATGGCTATTTGTTATAGTCCTGATCGGATTTAAAACAACATTTTTACATGGTTCTTGGGCTTCAACTTTAAATTATTTTTTAGAACAAAAATAAATGCAACAATTTTCATAAAATAGTATATAATTGCCTTATAGAAAATTATATGTATTTTTGACATAGCTCTTCTGATTTATACAACAATTTACAGCTAAGCTAAGAACGATACAAAATCAAAAATCAATGATTGAAGCGCTTAGATGATGAGTCCCTAACCGAAGTTTTTTTTTTTAAATTTGCCTGCAAATACTGCAAATATTTCGTACTTAGTTAACGAACTAATACACTCCCATCATCAGCTTATCGCTTCTCTACTTGCTGATTCATCATTTTGCTGTTACTCATGTGCGAACTTGTTCCCACAGTTCGGGTACGAAGGGATCGCGTTTCAATGCCAATGAAACGGATGAGCGTGTGCTACCGACCGACGTGGGAAACTGATGGCAACGCACCTTTGGGCGAATGCAGCAGAGGTTACCTGAGGCGAAATGTGCAGCAGCGGAGTTAGAAGTTAGCTTTAGATACTGAAAGTATATTGGAATAAAGATACAAAACGGGAATTCGGAATAGTTTCATTTATATTATACGGACAAGTTGGACCAACTTAGGTTGGTGTCCATAATTTTTTTGAGTGTCCTAGGAAGGAAATCCTTAACTTACTTCAATACACTTCAGTTTTGTATACTTGCAAATATCAGTTTACAATTTTTTATTGTCTTCATCATAAGGGTTATAGGTAAACAAATTTAAACACTGATTACAAAATTTTTTGAAAATTTCGTTTAGGCCCTTAATTTTCTAAGGACTTCAATTGTTAAAAAAAATGTATCGATAATTGAATAGAAAATTGAATATAAAATTTTTAACAAATTACTTGAATTTTGTATTGCATTCATATTGTAAAAAACTAAACATTTTACTATCGAAATTAATATTTTTTAAGTTGACTTGCCTAAGCAATAAGATGCACGTCGACCTAGAAGATCTATTGTGCTTGCCGTCAGATGTCTGTTTAGGTTAGTAGCGCTTCTACTCTCCTAATGTAGCTGATAATACGTTCAGCAGAAGAAGAAGGATTCCCTTCTTATACTGTAAAGGGCCGGGCATTCACATATGATGTGTTCGGCTGCTTCGTCTTCTTCTAGACATAGTCTGCACTCCGGTGAGTCGACTAGATGCATTTTATTTAGGTGATATCGCAGACCGTGGTGACCCGTTAGGTAGCCTACTAAGTTCTTGATATCGTGCCTGCGAAGATTTAGTATCTTGTTGGCATCTGTTTTGAAGGGCTGAATAGCTCTATCGGCCTGTCTTAGGCCTGGGATGTTCTCCCAGTATGATTTACAATTGTTTTGTTCCCAGCTTTTTATAGCCAGATTTATGGATCATTTGGGGATTGCACAGAAGGGTTCGGGTCCAGTGAAAGGGGTTTCCGAGCCTTTTCTGGCTAGTTCATCAGCTTTTTCGTTGCCTTCAATACCCTCATGTCCGGGGACCCACCATAACCTGGTTTGGTCCTGGAACTAAGTGTTTGGAGGGAATTAAAGCAGTGTAGTACTGATTTGGAGTCAATAATATGTGATATAAGGGTTTTTATAGCTGCTTGATTGTCCGTGAATAAATGGATGTTGGCGCCTTTAATTCTTTTATGGCATGGAGCTCTGCTAGAAATACACTGGGGTTTTTTTTCCCATAGGTATTGAAACGTTCCGATTTGGTCCATGGATACTAGCTCCTACCCCTCAGTCCATTTTAGAACCATCCGTATACCACTTTAGGCCGTTTTGGCAGTTTGGTGGGCTATTGCTAACCCATGCTTCTCTGGTTGCGATCACCATTGTGAATCTTTGGTTGAAGCATAGTGTCTTGGGTAAGCGGTCTCTAACCGCTCAGATCATGTCAAGTTCTGGAAGTTCGGATAATAGTTCATTTAGTTCTGAATTATTGCTTAAGTTTAACTCTTCCGCTTGTGTCAAACTTGCTGAGCTGCGAATTGCCACTTTTTTTATATAGATATGGAGGAGCGTTAGTCCTATTAATGCTTCTATAGCCGCAGTGGGACAGGTACGCAAGGCTCCGGTAGTGCCCAGACAGACAAGCCGTTGTACCTTGTTTAATTTATTTATGGTTGTTTTTTGGGTGACTTTTTTCCATCATACTGTTGAAGCGTATGTTATAATGGGCCTGACCATGATCATATAGATCCAGTGTGTGGTCTTTTAAGAGATTCCCCAAGTTTTAGCATACATGCTACGCAAGCCCAGAGGGCTTGGTTGCTTTTTGAATTCTGCTGTTTATGTGGGAGTTCCAGCTTAGTTTTTATCGAGGATCACTCCAAGATATTTTACTTCGTTGGAGTACTCAATGTCTGTATCATGGATTGAAATTTGGCTAGGACTTAAATTTCTCCTTTTCGTAAAAGGGACGATGACAGCCTTGCTGGGATTTATAAAAAGATTTTCTTTTCCACACCAATCTATGACTATCTTAAGGGCGTTTTGCAGAAGTGTTGTAACCTCGTTTGGTTCTTTGCCCCTAATAATGATGACTAGGTCATCGGCGTATCCAATTATATTAAAGCCTGCATTACTTAGGTGTTGTAGTAGGTCATCGATGACCAGAGACCATAGTAGCGGGTAAGTGTACTCCTCCCTGAGGGCAGGCTTTAACGGCTGTTACTGATACTGAGGTCAGTGCTGACGAAACAGTTATTTTCCGACTATCAAGCTTCGCTTTGATCCATTTGATGGTGAGATTATCAATTCCTGTCAATGAGTCAATGCATTTGATATGGATTCATATCCAGTGTTGTCAAATGCACCCTCAATGTCAAGGAAGGCGCATATTGCAACTTCTTTGTTACGATATAACGAACAGAGCACATAGCAGATTGTAGTTTTCTCATATGTTTTTAATACTCAAGCTGACCCGATATCAGTGGTACTGTCCAAAATTCAGAAATTTGATTTATAAGTCTTGTGATATGCCTAAAACAATGAAATTCTTTTGAAAACTTTCCTGGACATTTAATAGTCTCTAAAAAGTATGTTAAATAACAACGCAAAACTATTTCAGTTTATTTTTCCAAATCCCTATACAATCACTCTTTACTAAAAAAAAAACTGGTAATAATTTTAATCATACCTCTGCCTTCCATATCAATTAAAATTCACTCCATAAAGCAGTTATAAACAGGGTGCAATAATGGCCTTCACCAACATACCTACTTATTCAGATATTCAGGTCCATAAAAAGAAGATTATGGACCAGAACTCGTTAGTATCCAGGGCCTGGATTTTTTTTTCTAAGGAAATTAAAAAAAACACGAACTTTAATTTGTATGTTCTAGTAAAATTGAATGCATGGAGTGCGACTTTCTTTCATCATATGTAAACGATGCATAAATGTGTTTAGGTAAACACACTGCACAGTATTATCCATGCACGACGCACGACACACGACTAAATACTCATTTTCTTCATTTTTGTGAATTTGTTGACAGATGACTGAAAATTTAAATTATTTTGTATTTAAACAAAGCAAAAGTCGCTCTCGCTGTATGAAAACTTAAAATCAAACATATGCGAAGGCTACAATTCGCTGTGTGGATCGTTTAATACCCTGTCCCATCCCATCCTTAAAATTAATAGGTATCCCCGAAATGTGGGCTTTATGGCGATGAAATATAGAAAAAATGTTCACAACATATTGCTCAGACAATTTATCAAAATATTTTATGATTCGACAAAAACAACGTTTTTCTCCTGCGTGGCCTATGGGGTAGAGTAGGAAAACGCCTCCAAAAATTGGGCATGGGTTAAAATGATCTACAGACGAAATGCTCATACTATCATAACCAATGATCCTGCATCGAATTTTTTTTTAAATATTTTAAAAATTTTCCGAAACACGTTTTTTACTAAAAACGCCCCGAAAAAGTGGACTTGGAGCAGAGCTAAAACCGAATCTCCACCTACGCTCAACATGTTCTTAGAAAAAAGAGAAGAGCAATCGCAGATGTATTTCGGAAACCGAAGGGACAGGAAGAGTTGTTACTTGACGTATAACTTTCATAAAGGGGAGTCGGATACACAGGAATACTCAACTCCAAAAAACACCTCCTATGTTGATTGAAGCATTTCGTCTTCCCCCAATGGGAAAAATGTGATTATCAAGAACCATGATACACTTTTGTTCTGCGTCAGCTTGGGCGGAGCATTCTACTAAAAATGTTCAACCAATTGATGAGTTGATCACATACCTAAACCTGCTGTTCATTGAACCGCTTGACAATAAGGTAAGGAATTGAAACTGTCCCAAAATCGGCTTGACCGAAATGGAGATCACTGGTGCCACAAATTTACGCTTTAGGGATGAAGATTTAACAATGAATATTACGAAAACTTGAGGCCCAACGATCTGGTGTAAACCTAGCATTGAAGGCTGTTAATCCTGAGACGTTTAAAGCGTAAAGAAATTAACGACCAACCTAAAAGATTCTCAACTCAAATCCTTTTGTAATGCAGTACAAAAAGACCATATGGAACGTGATAATTGGAAAATAACCGACCAAACTAAAGGCATTAAGCTAGTGACCAGGCGAAATTGGAAGCCATATTGATTGGTCCAGCTCACTTCACCAGTCCCGAGAAGATGATAGATAGCGTTTTGCCTTCTTAGCTCTAGCTGTCTATAAAGGAACATGTCCGACTATTCACAAATCTAGATCCCTTTTCATGCTTTGCAATGTAATAATTAATCGACCATGTTAAACAAAATATTCGTGAAATAAAAGTGAAGATTTCAAAAAAAAAAAAGAAACTCCAACCTTAGTGCATCAATCCAGAAGCAGCATAGCAATGACATGATGGTATCTCTTACCAGGAATGTATCTTAATAATTGTCCTACCCCACAGAAATAATTCAAGTTCCCATCGCATTCGCCATTCCTCCAACAAGATCCACAAGATGATCAAATATTTTAAAGATGATCAAAACACGTTTTCTTAAATTTTGGTAACAAATTTTATTTTCTAGTGGCAACCGTGATCTGGATCTAAGCGGATGGGTTTGCATTTTTGAAAATCACGTCAAGAAGACAGCTCAAAGGCTCTATGCAATAAAAAAGAGGTACAAATAATCTGAGTTACTATAGTGACGTTGTAGGAAACGAAAAAGAAGATATTTTGCTAAGACTATAATTGTTTCTGTATTACCATTTCCTATAGCAAACATAGCGCACATAATTTCAGGGCTTTCTATCTTCTACTCCCATTAAAAAGTTTTAGGCGTAGCTAGGATGACTTTTATATTATAGATGTTAGTTCAAATATTGCTTTTCTTGTAGCCACTGACTAATACTTTATTTTTTTTTTACAATCAAGGGGAAGTACCTAAGAGATAAATATTTTTTTTTATAATGATTCACTCCTATCGTATAGTTGACTGTGGCACTCATCCGCAATAACATTTAGAAAGTGACAAATGTGCGTTTTCCGTAGATTAACAACATGTCTGCAAAATCAATTGCTAGAGATTTTGTTGTGCGAATTCTTTACTCGGTCAGGTTACAATGACATCATTGTTTACTTACTAGACCATCGTTATAGAGAGATGAAGAATGCGCACGAAGAAAATTAGAGTTACTTTCTTGTGGTTTAACAACATTTATACGTTCATCTGTTCCTAATCATATATAGCTAAACATAATAATTTTTCTTATTGTGAAGAACTTCTCAAAGATTAAATGAACAATTTTAATTTTTTATCAGTTTCCAACTTTGTGTGTTATCTTTTAATTTATTTCGTGATAGCTGTAATGCATATTTTATTTAAATCACACATTATGTCTTTCGTTTTTTGGTTTTTGCAAATATTTTCAAATTTTTATTTTTATTATTTTTCTTGGAGTAACCCAAATTTTAATTCTACATTTGTACTGTACATCAGTTTCGGTTTAATTCTTTAATAATGTAAAAGCCCAAGTAAATGTATATTTAACAATGATCTGTAACTTACAATTCCGATATTTCTAGTAAAATTTATTTCGTCTTTTATGCAAATTATAATTTTTTATTGCAACAAATATAAGTTTCTTATGTTTGTTTGTTAGACAGAAGGGCAAAGATGCATTACAGTACTGCAGAGGGTTGCTGTCATTTGAATGCTAAAGTGTTCTTTGTTCAAGAAGATTTCTTAATTGCTCATGTGTAGTTATTTGGAAGAAATCCATTTTTAAAGATTTTAACTGTCTTATCAACTCTGCACCATTGGATTCTTCAAAATTTGTTCTAAAAACCATTAGTCATAAGTAGTTTTTATAAAACAACTAAATTAATTCAAAAGCATATATATGAGTTGTCAATAAAAAATGGTTGTTTCACGAAGACAAATACTCCCTTGATGGAAACAACAGTTTGAAAGAACGGGAGGAACCATTATCCTAAAAAAATGTTTGGCGTTGCCAACCATTGCCAATTTACATACCGAGAAACATCAGGCATCCAAATCGTCGCTTGAAAAGCAAGCATATGTCAAAATTCATAAATTTTCATTAAAGCTATTTGAAGTTTTTCATTACCATGAATGTTTCCTTAAATGCCAAACGACACTTACACCCTCACGCTGTCAGTTTAAGAGCTATAGATATGACGATTTGATAAAAAAACGTATTTTTTTGTGAAGCAGTCTGTATACTTAAAATGTATACTCAAAATCGCCAATTTTTGACTTTTATCAGTTTACTTTTCAAGCCACAAAATGTTCATGCGAGAAACTAACAGCAAAAGATGCAAAAGCCTATGATACTTTTCTCCGTCACTTCAGATTCCGCTCAGTTGACTGCAGATATAGTCCTTACCACACTCTAATATCAAAAAATTCAATCTTCTACTGAATTCGATGATTGCAGAGGGTGGCTGTTGAAAATTTTACCAGAAAAATGTAAAAACTATTTTTTTTCAGAATGAGTTTTTTAACAGATTACTGTAAAATTTATCAAAAATCTAGAATGGAAATGATAAAACAAAAATTTGGGTTATACGCCGCTATCAAATACATGAGTAGTTAATTTGCATATAAAGGGAATTTTTGGTACACGTTGGCGACACGCTTCCAAGCAAGTGCACCTTAATAAGCCTGGTAAAATATATTTCCGAAATTATTTATAATAATTATGAATTCCAACCAGCTCAAGTCACAGTATGGTGTGCAATTTCATTTACCTGTATTGTAAGGCCATTTGTTTTTGAAGAAAATGGTTGCAGTCTAATGGCGGCTACATACATGCAGGCATAACTGTCCGGTATGCCTATTCAGGCCGCCTGTGCAGTTTTACCGGGCCGCTATAGCGTATTCACACGCTACGGTACTGTTGTGAGGCACATCAGTTCGTGTGTTAGACATTTTAATCAAAGAACGTCCGCGCTCATATAAATTTAAATAAGAACTGAAGGCATTTTAGGCCGAAAGGCATTAGTTTTAAAGTTGTTAATATTTAATTTAGGGTATCCGCAGAGGCCCAGTAAGTTAGTTAAGTTAGTAAATAAGCAGGCTAGTTTTTCATTAATTTTTGTCTAGCTTGTAAGTTAGTTCTAAGTTGAAGTAAAAATAAACATGAATTAAAAAAAAATGAACTGAAGGCCTAATGCTACACACACTCTGGTTCTCCTAATCATAGGCGCACTCCACAGGCATACCGGACAGTTTTGCCTGCGTGTGTGTAGCCGCCTTACCGATCACTGGAGGCTGTTATTAAAAAATGGCAGAGGAATTCTTCTTCCCAGAACTTCGCCAAAAAAGAAATGCTTTTAATTCTGCGTTGTTTTCAGGCGGCGCAATCTTTCAAATATGTGGGCATTTATGGCAGAGTTGCAATTTAAATTGCTTAGAATTAAATTGCTATCAAACAAAATTCACTTTATCGAAAGAAAATTTTTTACAAAACAAAATCTTCAAATTTGATGATTTAAAACAATCGATCTGACCTATAATTGGGGCAGTTCCAACTTCAACTCTACAGACAGTGATCAACTATCTTATAAAAAACGAGTGGTGGGTGCACGACTAGGTCGTACGAAACTTTCTCTTTCACAGCGAGTTCGGCGTTAGATGAAATAGTACGCATTTTGATAATTGATGCTAAAAATGATATAAATAATGTCGAAATGTGTTTATACGAACGTTTACTCCGAAATTTTAAGGAATCGATGTCAATGTGAATAATAATTATTTTCCGTTATTGGCCAAAACTGAAAATTCCGTTTAGTGATATTTGGGCTAAAACTAATTATGTGGAATTGCTTCAAGTTATAATAGTAGTATATATATTAAATTTCATTCAATTTGACATAATAGTTTGCGAGAAATTATAAATTTTCCTTATATGGCCTAAATGACAAAATCCGTTATATGGATTTTCTCGAAAAACACTGGGTATGCAGTTTTGTTGAAGCTAATACGGTTATTATATATATAAAGTTTAATCAAAATCGTTAGAGCCGTTTTCGATAAAATTGAGGTTATGTGTAATTTGTGTATGGCAGGTACTGTTATTAACATGGCTAAAAGCAAACAAAAAAAATGGCCTAGAATTATGACTAAAACTAGCTTGGATACGAAGTTTGAAGAAAATCGGTCTAGCCGTTTAGGCTGGGGAGACCATTACGGACAGACGGACCGACGGACGGAATTCTAAAAACCACTTTTTTAGGCTCCGCTATCATCGTAATGTTAGAATCAATGAAAATCTCGAGGTCGAACATTTTCACGAAAACAATATCTTTCTCTTTGTAAGAGAAAGTTAAAAATGGCGGTGCAGGGAAATAACTTTACAGGGACAATAACTTCAACCTCAAGTGGGAAATAATTTCACTTTTTTAATGTGTAGTTATTTGATTTCCCACTGAATGCGGGATCAACATTGTTGGATATATTTTTACTTAATTTCTTCTAATGCTGCTCATAGATCATTACTTTTTAAGCTTTGAATAATACGAGCTTTGCAATATATAGCTACAAATATGCACGAACAAACAGTGGTTTACAAAAGGGGGCCACGCTGCCTCAGCAACTCCCTTGTTAGGGGTAACTGTTGTATTTTTAGTAAGTGCGATATTGTGTGTATCAAAGTAACTTTATAAATTAGGCTGCCTAAAAATTATTTTGACGAGGTAATTTTGAAATATAATTTTCATAACGCTAAATGAAAGCCTGGCATTGAAAATCATCAGATGCTGCACTTATGCCGTGCAATGTGGTGTTCATTTTGAATATTATAACTTACAAACCACAATACAAATAAAATTAAAATATCTTTATAATGGAATAATTAGTTATATAAGTTACGTTAAAACTTATTTGAGTTCCTTATGTACCAAAATTCATTAGCCAATAAATAAGAAAACAAATACAGTAGACGCTCGATATAATGAAGTAATAAAAACCAGCCATCTTCACTATTTCGAGATTGGTCACTATTTCAAACGGTAGGCTAGAAACGCTTTCCAAAGTTAAATTTGATCAAAAATGCACATTTTGTTGAGTGAGAAGATTATTATATTTATTTAATCGATAAACAAACATATTAATCAAGTTTAAACAGCTAAAAACAAAAACAATTCATGATACATATGTACTTATATAAAATAACGGGTGATCCAAGTAGAGATACTTTTTTCAATAGCCTTTTTTGACAGATCACGAGTGAGTCGTGTCATGCTGTCATGTTATTTTTGTTTAGTATTGTTTGGCATTTCATAATGGAAAGACTTACGCGTGAACAACGTTTACAAATTGTTCAACTTTATTATGAAAATTCACGTTCTGTGAGGAATGTGTTTCGTGCACTTCGCTCAACTTATGGTCAACATAATCGGCCTACTGAGCGTACTATTCGCAACACCATCACCCATTTTGAGATCCAGCATTCATTATTGGATAATATTCGACCGAATAGACCACGTCCAACGCGCTGTGAAGAAAATATAGCGGCCGTAGCTGAGAGTGTACACGAAGACCGTAAATTATGCCGGTGCGAACGTTACCGTCAATGGCGACCGTTATCGTGCCATGATAACCGACCATGCCTGAAATTGAAGCTCATGATCTCGGCGACATTTAGTTTCAGCAAGACGGCGCCACTTCCCACACATCGCATCAATCAATGGACTTATTGAGAGAACATTTCGGTGAGCACATAATTTCACGTTTTGGGCCGGTCGATTGGCCACCAAGATCGTGTGATATCACACCGTTAGACTTTTTCCTGTGGGGATATGTAAAGTCAAAAGCTTATGCCGACAAACCCGCTTCGATTCAAGCCTTGGAGGAAAACATCACGCGTGTCATTCGCTACTTACCAGTCGAAATGCTCGAACGAGTGATCGAAAATTGGACTCAACGGATGGACCATCTGCGACGTAGCCACGGCCAACATATGATAGACATAATCTTCAAAAAATAAATGCCAAAGAATGTTCTTTCAAATGATAATAAACAGTCTCCATTAAATTTGAATTTTCTGTGTTTTTTTCTTTAAAAGAGTAGGGAACCTCGAAATGGATCACCCTTTACATAACATAAAACAAAAACATTTTAACTCATACAAAACGAAAAATTTACATAAATGTACATAGATATAACATGTACAAATTAGTATCTTTTTTCTCTATAATAAAAAGAAGTGGAATGAAGTTTGTCACTTTTGTCTGACTTTTTCCTTAATTTAAATTAATTTGAATGGCTTTTTCTTGCAAACGTTTCATGACTAAAATAGAATTTGTTTTCACAATTACAATGTTGTACAAAAGTAAGAACACAGCAAAAACTTGTGTTCTACTAAGTCAAGTGACTACTTTCTTTTCTGATTCAGTGTGAGATTTAAATTTGTTCAAAGGCAGTCGACATGCTGTAGACGCATTGCAGCTGCAATATTCTTGTTCAAACCTGAGAAAAAAATATGTGTTCACTATATCGAGATTTTATTGTTCACTATTTAGAGTAGTGCATGTAGCTCTTCCGAGATTCACTATATCGAGCGTCTACTGTAAGAGTTTTATTTGTAAATATAAAATTTAATCTTTATTAATATTATTGACTTGTAGTCGATTCCTTTCAAAAATTAAGAAGTTAAACAATTTAAATTTATTTATTTCTTTTTCAAAATTATTTCTTTATATTTATTTTTAAACTTAGAATCAGCGTAGCCAAATTTTTTTGCGGGCAAAGCGGGATTTTGAAAACTTTTGATTAAAAAAGTGGGATTCTTACGTCGAAAGCGGGACATAAAAAAATAAGTAGCCTGTAGTTTTTATTACTTATCCTTTTAGTTCAACTGAAGTTTTCATTTGCTTTCTCAGCTCTGTTTATATAAGGTTTCACAAAGTACCTTTGTTATTTGGTCGATTGTATCGTTATTACTCTCAACAAAATCTACAAATTTATTATGTATTCCTTTTTCAAAACTGAAATAAGACATATTGGAAACATTTCCGGTTTCTCTTATTGCTGGCATCCGTAGAAATAAAAAAAAAACTAATATGTATTCTTTAAAATTTTGTATTGCATCCTTCAAAACATCTTTTTCCAATACTTTACTTCACTATTCGTCCTACCAAATTTAACATTCTTAGCTGCCATGAACGCTGATATTTAAAAGAGAGAAATGAACGTGCGTTGAAAGCGGGACTGTGCCTGTCCCCCGCGGGACATTTAATTTTATGCTAAATATCGGGATTACACAAAGTATTTTCTTCGTCTTTTCTTTAAACCAACAAAGTTAAATTTAAAACCGGTCTATATCACTCCGAATACAAACAAAATTTTTAATTTAAATTGTATTAGTAAAATAATTTATTTTTGAATGATATTAAATTAACTTGTTTATTTCGTAACAATCTCCAAATAAAACGGTAGCTTCTTTTTCTGGCTGTGTGCTTTTTTGTCTTTTTCTAACACACATTTTTAAAAAGTGACCATAAAAGTTGATTTCAAATCCTTGATATATTAAGGCACTTGAAAGAATTTAAATATTCAACTATCTCGTCATTTTAACCCTTATTTTGAGCAGATAATTATAGAATAGTTAAAAAAAGGAGTCGGTACCAGTGTCCTTGTTGTACTTTAAAATACAAATTGTGACACCTACAAACTGGCGCATCTAAAATTCATCAGCTATACAAAAGGTTTCTCTGCAATAAAAATAAAATAAGGCTACAATCCGCCGTGCGAATCCTTGAATGCCCAATCCCATTTTTTTTCTTAAATCCATAACGCCATACTGATAACAGTTGGCCGATATTTTAGTTTGAAGGCAATCGGCTAGCCTATCAAACAATTTTATCGGCCGATTTCGATCGTTGTAGTGTGCCCACTTCCATGTATCTTCATACTGATTAACAGACCGACCTAACTATCGGCCCTAAACTCTAACCCCTTTATTAATAAACGTTGATTAGCTAATCAGTTACTAACTTTTGACATTTGCGCGAGTATTGCTTATGTGGCAAACTGTCAAGTTAGTCACAGATAAGCTAATCAGCGTTTATTAATACGGGGGTAACATTCCTAAACATTATGGCGCAAATTTATAGTCAATCGATGTTTAAGGGTTTAACTCCACACTAGTTATAAGGTACTTTAAATTAAAAGGTTCCTTTAACAAATTTTCAATAATATATACTTTTTTAACGTGGCGCTAATTTCTGTATGCTAATGGACATTCCTCTGAGGCCTCTAAATCAAACTCACCTAAAAAGTGACATAACGCTAACTCTTTATTAAATATTTAAAGTGAGGTTTTGGTCGCTTTTACTTTAATGCAGAGTGACAACGCTAAAGTACACTTTTTGACGGTTATAATACCCAAAACGCGTTAGTACGCGATTAAATAATTTTAAAGTTTACTTTAAACAACTATAAATTTGCGCCTATATGTGTAAAATATAGCAAATGAGATTGTCCGAATATCTTGACTAGACACTTTATCAAAATTCCTTTTCGTTTGACTCCCAGCCGTGGTTTGACTCCCAGCATGTGGACCAAATTTCATCAATCTATCTCAAAATGTATTGCCCAAAAACTTGTAACGGACGGGCACACGAACAGGCATTGCTAAATCGACTCAGATAGAGCTTCTGAGTCGATTCATATTCTTTAAAGTATATCTAGCTAAATTATTTCTCTATGTTACAAACTATGTATCAAAACTAATATACCCCTATGGGATAGGGTATAAGAAATGGTATGCGTCAACTCGAGAAAGAAGGGCGTCTAGGGTTAAAAGAAACTTTGCAAGTAATTCATTCTAGATATTTCATTCTTTAAAGTAATTTTCGAATAAAAGCATATTTTTTTAATTTAAACTACTTTTTGAAAACAACACTTGGATTTTTTTCAGACTTTCGCAAATTTTCGGGATTCAAATAAGGGATTCTCACTGACCCACTATAATATTTTATTATTAAAACCTTAAATCTTTAAAGTCATTAGGGGTTACATGCACCTACTTATCTAGTAGACTAACCAGTCATCGTCTGCCGCAGCCAACCACTGATTAGTCAAATAAAACCATTGTTGCAACTGTCCCTCAAAAAGTTTAACATAATTTATCAAAAACTAAGAACTAAATGATACCTTCAACATTATTTACACACCCATGCCCACCCATCGCAATGAATTTATTTTTCTCAGAAGACGGCCATTCACCTTGCCAACCAGTAGTCTCGTCTCGTTAGAGATGATAAAGATCAACTCCGAAAATTACTCTCGCTAGATACAACAACCAACTTGGAGGGTTCATTATGCGGCTAAATACGAGGAAAAGAACTAAAGAAAGCATTTCCTCGGTCTCGGATGGTATAGGTGACAGACAGACTCAGTCGTCTCTTTGTCCATGTAACTGAATCTCTTTCCCTATTGATTTCTAGATTTTATTTGTCTTGATAACTATCTTTCCAGAAATTGGTTCAACATCTTCCAGGTGATGGTGGTGGAGTTCAGTGAACTTCATTGGAATGGAACTATGGTAGAGGAATGTTTGCGGAGACGAGAGTTGACCGTCGGTCGACTGGCCAGGCCGCCATTGTAACACACAGACGAATACATTGTCATATAGTCGAATGGAATACCAATTAATGACAACAACGACGATGACGGTGACGATGGCGGATGGTTCGACTGTGTTCAAGTGTGGCAGGTTGAAGAAATAGGTCAGCGGTGAGAACCTTTGTTTGGGTTGTTGGCTTTAGTATTTATATATATATATGTTATTTTTATTTTTTTTTTTGTTGTTTGTAATATGTAGGTACAATGAAGTGAATTTTGTTTTTTTATTAAATTTTTGTTAATAAATAAATGCTGAACTGAACAAATAATTTTTTTGAATTTACTTTTTAAGATGTCACAAAATGTTTAGTTTTCCAAATATCTACAAGATTACTACTTTTTAAATGTATTTTAGTTAGGTTACAGTGGGTGTATGCGAAGCGCGTGTACATATAGACCAAAAAAAGGAAAAAGGTGCGCTGTGGTGCAACCTGGTTCTGTAAACTTTTCCTGATATTCGTTTGCTTAATTGAACCATTCCGAGCTGACTATAAAGCGGAGATTGTCAAAGAAGTAGTCTCCTAGATGGAGTTTTCTTTTGTTGGAGAAAGCTAGGCAAGAGAAGAGAAGGTGAGGAATACACTCCTCCTAATCCTCGCCCAAGCAGCTTCTACAGAGGTCATTGATAAAGAGGCCTAATCTTTTTGCTTGTATGCCTAGAGGGTAGTGTCAAAAGTGGTGAATGATAAAGTGCTCTGCCATCTCATTAAGAGGTAGTTGGCATTCGTGGGCTGATTTCGATGTAAATATGAGATGAATCCCAGGGATTTGATTGCTTCTTGGCTATTGCTGAGGATGTTAATATTCTTCTTGGATATTACATTTAACCAGGACAAGGCTTTTTTAGTTGCCATGATTTTCGTCTGCAAAACGCTACAATGGTCCAGAAGGCGAAAGGATATGCTTAAGTTAAATATCTTAGTGAAAACACCTCCACCTACTCCAGATTCTGTTTTAGACCCATCCATGTAGATGTGAATCGTGATTCCATCGAAACCAATAACTCAATTAACATCTACACGGATGGGTCTAAAACAGAATCTAGAGTGGGTGGGCGAGGCACGCATCCAACATCCTCGACGTGCATACATTCCGAGGGGCAAGCGTCGACTCTGACCAATTTCTTGTCGCGGCTAAATTCAGAGCCTATTGTGAGCGCCTGAGTATGAAACTCTCCATGTGCACTCACCTCCCACAGACGCCAACAATCAGTGGTGCCAGTATCGCGACATCATCAAGGAGGTAGCCGAAACCACTGTAGGGTACCAGGCCACCCCCGAGAAAGAGCCCGTGGTATGATGAAGGCGTATACAAGAAAAAGGTGACAGAAGATGCACACAAGAAAGTGCTGCAGTGCAAAATAAGGGCAGCGAGAGAAGAGTATCGAGCCGGAGAAGGGAGGAAAAGAAGACCCTGCGTAGAAAGAAGAGCCTACACAGCCTCCCAGCTCAAGGAGATCGAAGAGTCGCGCGATCATAACAACATCCGGAGGTTTTATAAAAAAAAGGCAAGCAACTGGCTGCTGGCTACAAAACCGAAACGCTGGCTCTTTGAGACAGCGAAGGAAACCTAGTCTCCGAAGCGCAGGGAATAGTAAATGTGTTTAAGCAGCATTTCCAACAGCTACTAAATGGACATCATGTAGAGAGAGTGATAGGGAAAGAAGAAAACCCACGTCCAGTCAATCAAGAACTAGTTCCACCACCTAGTATAGAAGAAGTTGGCCTAGCTATAATAAAACTTAAGAACAACAAAGCCGCAGGTTCTCATGGCTTAGTAGCGGAGCTTCTTAAATACGGTGGGGATGTTTTGGTAGGGAGCATGCACCGAATCATCAACCAAGTATGGGTGGAAGAAAACATGCCTGATGACTGGACTATCAGTTCCATATGCCCCATCTACAAAAAAAGGCGATCCCCTGTCTTGCAAGAACCATCGAGGCATATCCCTGCTTAATGTCGGATACAAGATCCTATCCAACGTACTGTGTGAAAGTCTAAAACCGTTCTGTAACACACTAATCGGCACGTACTAGTGTGGCTTCCAGCCAGGCAGATCGACTATAGACCAAATTTTCACACTGAGGCAAATCCTGGAAAAGACCAACGAATTTCAAGTTGAAACTCACCACCTATTCATCAACTTCAAAGCCGCGTATGATAGAATACATCGTCAGGAGCTCTATATGTCGATGGCCGAATTCGGAATCCCGGCCAAACTAATTCAGCTGTGTCGTGTGACGCTGGAAAACACGCGATGCAACGTGCAGTTTGGAAGTAGCTCCTCCGAACTATTCCAAACATGCACTGGATTTCGGCAAGGAGACGCGCTATCATGTGACTCCTTCAATCTCGTACTGGAGCAGATAGTGCGCAGGGCAGGTCTTAACACGGAAGGCACTATTTTCAACAGGTCCCTCCAGTTACTGGGCTATGCGGACGATATTGACATCATCGGTCGCTCTCAACATGCCGTGATAAAAGCGTTCATGGAGATTGAAGAACAGGCGAAATCCGTTGGCCTTGAAGTAAATGAGGACAAGACTATGTAAATGCTATCAACAAACAAACAAGCATCTGTCCACCACCTAGGAAAAAACGTCACTATTGATAGCATAAACTCCACGAATGCCACCTTAGTGGAGATCCGTCGAAGAATTACCCTAGTTAACCGTTGCCACTTCGGTTTGGCGAAACAACTGGTTTCAAAACTCCTAACTCGATGGGCAAAATGTGTGCTCTACAAAACCCTTATCCTGCCAATTCTGCTTTATGGTGCCGAGTGCTGAACGATAAGCCAGAAGGGAGAGCTGATATTGGGCTCCTTCGAAAGAAAAATACTTCGGTTGATTTTTGGTCCTGTGCACGAGGAGGACGAATTGAGGAGAAGATACAACCGAGAACTCTATGAGCTACCAAGATGTGGATGTAGTCCAAAAAGCAAAAACACGTCGACTAAATTGGCTCGGCCACATCGATCAAATGGACAATAATGCTCCAGCTAAGAAAATCTTCGGATCCCAGCCCCCAGGTTCGAGAAGGCAAGGAAGACCGAACCTCTGGTTCAAAGACCAAGCCATCGCGAATGCCAGAGCTATTGGTCTAGAAAACTGGATTCAGCGAGCCAGGGATCGTAGAGGATGGAAGGATGCAGTGTCTCAGGCAGAGACTCTTCACGGGTCGGAAGCCTGATAAGAAGGGTGTTGCACTATACAGCTCTAAATGTATTCCTGAAGATGAAATCGCTTGTTTGTTTGACAACTACTTAATTACGACTTTTGTCAAGAAAACAGAAGGTCCCGTCATAGTGCAATGGTATAAAAAAAAGCTAATGGTTGTGAGAGTAAATTGAATGGTGACGATTTCAACAAGATTAGCCGCCTACAAGAAAGAAATGCCTGGTATGACAAAAAATGCCGAAAGAAACTAACTAGCCAAAAATGATTCCTAAAAGCCAAAGCTGCTGGGGCAGACGAGATCTGCTAAAAAGGGCGTCGGAACACCGACATGAAAACTCGTGAGGTATTTCACAACATTTATAATTTCATGATGCAAGGCTGCTGTAGTTGATTGAAAGGACGCTTGAGTTGACTATGAACAAGTTTAGAGTATCAATGTCTAATATAGCTGCTACTTACTTTACTTAACGTTATCCCGACCCATTGAAGGTCTTTTTCTGAGACATAGCAGCCTTCCACCCTCTTCGATCCTATGGACGTTGCTGCCAGTTATATGCCAGGTTCGAGCATTATTGTCTATTCGCTCGATGGTGCCGAGCCAATGTAGTCTACGTGTTTTTATATTTTGTACTACATCCACTTCAACATCTTAGGTACAGCTTCACGGTTGTATCTTCTCCTCCATTCGCCTTCCTTTTATACAGCAGCAACAATTCGAAAAAGTATTTTTCTTTCGAATTTCCAGCTAGAGCGCCGTAAAGTAGGAGTGGTAGGATTAGGGTCCGGGTAGAGCAAGTATTCAGACTTTCGGGTTAAGTGTTTTGATCCCAATTATTTTGATAAACCGTAATATCATCTCCACAAAGGAGTCATGTCTCTTACTCAAAAGCCATAAATGCTTCTTCAACGGCACTGTGGGAGTGACCAATTCTGTCGATGTCATCTGCGTACCCCAGTAGCCGAAATGATTTGTTGAAGATAGTGCCTTCCGTATGAACTCCTGCGCTGTACACTATCTTTTTCAGCACTAGATTTAAGAAATCGCATGATAGCGCATCTCATAGTTGAGTCCGTTACAAGTTTGGAAAAGTTCAGATGAGCTGTTTCCAAAATGAAGGTTGTATCGCATGTCCACTAATGTTAGGCTATACAGCTGTATCAGTTTTGATGTTATCCCGAATGCCGCAATCGTTTTAAAAAGCTCTCGATTATGCTGCAAAATGTTATTCTCTAGTTCTAGAACATGAAACAAATCAGAATGACATTGTCTTACACTGTCACTTGGAACCCATAATAGACTCAGTTGCTGATAAAAGGTTTTGCCAGAGTTTTTGGAAATATAGAGCCTTCTGGTGGATAACCTTCCAGTCAGACCTATATTTACATTAATAAGGAATGATTTTAAATTTTCGGAGTACAAATTAAACACAATTCTTCACATCAAATTACCTCACGCATTCATCTAACGATTGTTCTACAGCTGTCGAGGCGCTAAAAAGTCATTGTCTCTCTTCTATGTCGATCAACCTATCACCATCTACAATACCAGTCATCGTAGGGTGGTTGTGTATGGGTGGTCTCTACCCACCATTAAGTCTGCTAACGAAAACAAAAAAATTAACAAATCAAAAAAAGAACAGTCTATCTATCCGTGCTTACTGCAACTTAGTAGTCACAACTTAGTGTGAATTTTCTAAGAAAAAACTTATACGAAAAACAAGTCAATTTCGACTGCGCGCATATTAAAAAGTAGGACTATCACACAACCATAGCATATACTCCTTCAAGCTGAACTCTCTCATTCTCGATACTCATGCGCTGCAGCGCCGCAATAAGCAACAAAAACAAATTGAGTTCAACGTCAAGTGGAAAATTTAATTTTCTTTTACGCAGAAGTTGCAATTTTCTTCTACTCGAACCGCTGCACCGTGCGCCAGTGTCCTCCTCATTCCCTCTTCACTGCGCCGAAGTATTCCACACTAACACGCACACAAGCAAGCCGTTGAAATTCTAAGAAATTCAGAAAGAAATGCATCGCAGTGCACAACTTGTTCCGCTTTCCAATGCATTTTGCAATTTCTTTTGCGATTTTGCTGCTCTCGAACTAAAGCTTGCTAAAGGCTGCCACCATCTTCGAACTTTTGGCCTGCGAAAGAATGGGGAAAGATTTAATTTTTTTTTTTGTAAAGTTAACTCTTTTATATTCATGCGATATGTTTCTGGAATATTCTGGAAGTCTCGTAAGTACAAACCCCGACCCACACACATTCGCAACCGCTGTACGGCCATCTGCAAATCGACTTGATCGGCAGTGATCGCAACCACTTCGATGAACGACCAAAGCAATCGCCGACACCGACATCGCCATCACAAACGACAACAACAACTACCCGAACCCGACGACGACGACGACGACGTCAATGATCAACGTTGCCTCCAGTTAACCTCCATTGAGGTTGAGAGCGTTGTACTGTTGCGTTTTCTATTACGAAACTCGGCCTGAATGTGGGCCAATGACCGGGCTCAAAACGCAAGCGCAAAAGTCATGGCAATCCAAGCAAACATGTTTTGTGAGCGCGCATTGAAAAGCTCTGCGTGGTGGTGGTGGTGGTGGATTTGGTGGTGTTGGCGAAAAGTGGAAAGTTGCCTCGCTCGCTCTGAGCTAGTGAAATGGTGTTTTGTCGTCGTCCGTCGATTCGATTGGAGGTGCTTTCGTGCTCACTAACCCGCTGGCTGTTTGGAGGATGATGAATTTTTGTTTTTCAAGTTTTGAGATGGGTATGTGTGTACGAATGATAAAGGAAGGAGGAAATGGCAACAATGGAGCTGATGGCATAGAAATTGAAAACGCAAAAGTGCGCATCGAAGTGATGTTGGGTGGTATTGAATGCTGCAAATCGGCTATGATGGTATTTGCTACTTTGCAGAATCCTGTGTATACAAAAAGATTACTTAGTGCTATTAAAAAACAGCACATCAGAACCAAGAGATCTGTAGGTATCTCAGACGTTTTATTTATTATGCAATTTTTATGGAAAGCATCAATCAATAGAAAAACAAATAATTCCTGACAAAAAACAAGAAGTGCTTCATAGAATGGTAGGAGCTTACATAATTTTGAGTTATAGATTCCAGGTTTGTTGGTGCAGTGGTCTAGTGGCCAGTGCGGTTGAACTACATTAAATGGTATACACGAAGAGCATAGTAATATCGGCCTTTGTTCCATCTGAGTTGTTTGTTTAGAAAGGATTGATATAGCACTGATAGTGGTGCAATAATAATCCGCCACTATGGTGCGCTGGAGATGCAATTGATCTCTGACATATCAAGAAGGAAGTACACCTACTTTTAGCAGCGCAATAGTAAAACAAAAGTTACAATTAAGCAATCTCTGACTGTGGAGTTGAAGTCTCCACATTAGTTCTAAGTACGTGTACTTGGTATATTGAACGCATCCACAGAGACTCTCGAATCTTTAAAGCTTCGAGTAGAGAACTGAAAACCGCAACATGGGTGGCCTACACTGAAGCAGTGCTTCCCACCACGATTATATTAAACATACTTACTTACTTAAGTGGCTCTGCAGATAGGAATGAAACTGGTCCTCAACGGATATGTCACTCCAATTAACCCGGTCCTTAGCTGACTGCCTCCAGCTGCTTCATAATGGTTTAGGTCGGTTTCTACTTCTTCGCGCCACTTAACGTGAAATGCTTTCGACGTCTAGCTGGGAATTGAAGACTCTACGAACGGGCGAGAGTTGGTGTCCACTTGCTCTACATGTCCTAGTCAGCTTAAACGTATAGCTCGTATAGTATTTGATTGAATCATCGTCTCCATAGCCTATCAACGCAAACGGCAGCCTAGATTTTTCGATTTTGCGCTCAAAACGACCAAGAATTTCTTTATCCGTACAGTCCATGCTTCAGCATCGTAGAGCAGGACTGGGATGATCAGAGTCTTTTATATGAGATCCTTAGTAGTTCGAGTGAGGGTTTTACAACTAAATTGTCTATCTGATGAGAAAACTCGGCTTTATTAAACATTACTACTTCCTTACTTAACGGGCTCTTGGCCCGTTGCTTCCAGTTATTCATTCCAAGCGCTTACACGATGGCACAAACGATCGCTTGATTCTTAGCCGCAGATTCGCCCTTCCTTGTCGCCTCGAACTTGAAGCCAGGTATTATAAAATTGTCTTGGCTGGAGGATTATTATCGGTTGTATCCTCTCCTCCATTCGCCTTCCTCGCATACAGGACCAAAAATTCGACAAAATGTTTATTTGCTCAATTTTCATATTTATTGTCGAGTACTCGGCGCCGTAAAATAGGACTGCAAGGATTATGTGTACTCACAGTAAGGCACATAGCACTTTTCCAATACGGCAGCGGAAGAATTCACATGATGGAATCAACGATGGCGTAAACCGTCCCAGTTAGGATGGACAAAGTGAAATACCTATGTGAACTACTTGGACATATAAGGATAACAGGTCATTTAGAAATCTCAAGGGTATATCACACCCCTTGAACAGAACAGTGGCGGATGAACCGAAAGCCAGCGCTCAATCCCGTTGTGGATACTGATAGCCCCGTGTCGTTGGTGTATTTAATAAATTGGATATGGCCCTCCATCTTGGGGATTGTGCTTTGGGTTTACTACCCAACCAAGAGTCTCGGAAATGACTAATTTTTTTTTGATGACAATGCTAAACGAAAAAATAATAACGACGTTTGTATCTCCACCTAGATTCAAACAACTAGCGCAAGCTGTTGCAAAGCCGATATTACTGCCATCCAGGAAATACGATGGGATTGGCCGGACAAAAAGAGGATAAAAAACTGTGACATATAAACCGTTTTATAGTGAGCAAAATCAGCGACTGTTCAGATGTCGATTTATTATAAGTGTCAGACTTAGGCAAGAAGTCTTATGATTTCAATACACTAGCGAACGGATTGTAACAATCTACATTAAGATCAAAGTCGCCAACATAAGGATTATATTCGCTCATGCTTCGATATAAGGGATCATGGCGGTCTCCAGATCAACGAACGGTCAATAAAATTGATTACATTGCGATACACAAGCATTTTGTATGTTCGTACAATTCGAGGGGCTAACATCGACTCCTTCCTTACGAAAACCAGCAACACTATAAACACCCTGGTGAGAATGGCACGGATGAATACCCGGCCTGCTGTCCCAGGCGAACCTAGATGAGCTGCTTTGACATATTCGGACAACAGGTTGTCTAGGAATTTCAAGGGTTAGTCAGGCCCCTTGAACAGAGATGGTGGCGGATGAACCGAAAAGCCAACGGCAGCGCTCAATCCCGTAGTGGATACTGATGGCCCCGTGTCCTAGGGGTATATAATAAATTGGAACTGGCCCTCCAGGTTGGGGGTTGTGCTTTGGGTTAACTCCCCACACACAGAAAAAAATATGGTTACGAAGCAACCAATAGCCTCGGAAAGGACTGATTTTATTGTTGACGACCCTGCTAAACATAGACTCCACCAAGCAACAAAAAGAGAAAAATGCTGTGACAAAATTTAATGTCGAAAGACTGCAGTCGCAAGAGACCGCCAATTCCTTCGCATCTAATGTCGAAGAACAATGACGACGATGCCAACTAGTCATATGATCAGCCGTAGCTGATGTTCTAGGTTTCTCGAACCTATACCAGCGAGAAACCGTTGGTTTGATGAAGAGTGTGGACAGATGCAGATGAAGACGAGAGCAGCCATTGAGCTCTTTCGACAAAAAAGGAAGAAAGAACCCCGACTTTTCATAAAGAAGAAAAAGAGCTGGAAAAGCGTGAGATCGAAGATATAGTGAAGTGCCACTCTAGGAAAGATGTTCGTAAGTTTAAGCAAAGTGTAAAACGTCCCATCGAGTAGAACAATGAAAGAACTTAGTTGAGATACAGTCGATATTGAGGATATGGAAGAACCACTTCTGCAGACTGTTAATCGTTGATGACGGACAATCTCCCACTGTCAGGCAGGACGAATCATTCAATAGTGGTAACGACAGTGCAAATTACTAACCACCATAACTATGTGAAGGTACGAAAGGATATCTAAGACTAAACCTGACAAGCTTGGCGGAAATGACGGCCGTCCCGTCAAGCTTTAAAAATCCGGTGGAGATAATTTTATAAGTAACGTTCACATAGTATCCGTCTTGCGATCTTCGCCAGACAAGCCAGACGTTCTTTGGTCGGTCGCAGAAGAGGTACCTTGGCTAAAGTGGCATGCATAAGCAGAAAGGCAAAATAAATAAAGTAGTCAATAGACATAAACTTAGGCTTCTAAATCACGTCAATTTTGAAATGACCCAACTACATACTAAATACTGACAATCTGACAAGAGATTAGTAAGAGGAAACCTTTTGAACTAACTAGCTGGAACCAACAAAACTTACATGATCACATGAAATAGTGATTGAAAAATCTACCTAGGTAGGAAGCTTAAATAAAGAAACGGACAATGTGCCGTATATTACATGTTTTTACGAGACTTCAAGTATTAAAAATATAATGCTAATTATTTTGACGACTGGGCGTGGAAGGGTAACCTAAATTATGCCTCCCTTCGTGTTTTTAGTGGATGAAAGTACCAAACTGCCTTAGAACTTGCATACGATGTCTTATGACGATTTTTACCCAGCTTAAAGCAAAGGAAACAATTTAACTACATAATAACGAATCACCATATAGGCGGCAGTGAATTCTTTAACGAAAGTATTTTTTGTGTCATATAATACATGTATCATCACTTTCTTCTTAGTCTGTCAGAACGTATTTAAAGAGTTATAAAGACCACTATTTGACCACTTACTGTTCAAAAATATTACGACTACTGCCGTTGGTAGCTAAAACGCACCAACACGTAGACATCGAAACATTCGTTCCATTTGTTCGCATGTAAATATTCTGAATGATTAAATATCCACATTAAACATAAAATAATTTATATTCCCCCAAATGCGTGCCCTTTTCCCAAAAAAAAAACAACAAAGTCCAACGCGCACTTTGTCTAACTTGTTCGTTTCGCCTCCATGCTCCAGCAACGGTCGTATTACCTAACTTCCCCCAGCGACACAATTAACTTGAACTTCTCCCCCAAATGCATTTCATTCAGTCGCATGAAGATCAAATTTCCTCCCACAATGAGTAAGTGTGAGCTTTTTTTTCAAAAGCACCCCACTTAACCCCAAATACTATAAAATACAAAAACAACCACACCAACACGACTTTTTTTCAAAAGCTCGTTAGTGCAAAAAACTAGAGCGCAACTGCATAATTGGCGGTGCACTGCGAAGCGAATTGCCGTCGGTGTCGGCCAAAGTCAGGGGCCAAAGTCAAGGAGCGCGCACACACAACAAACGACGACGACGAATGATCATGCAATAGGCAAACGACACAAAGACCTTCACACACATAACCACGTCTCCACGGTGTGTGCAGCCAGATTGCAGAATAATTTTATTTCCTGGTTTTTGCACATTTGCGAGTGTGTTGGTTGATAAAGATAGCGTTTGGATTGGTGGTTGAATGTGCAACCAACATTGTCACACCACAATGCACTTCAACTCAATGTGTTCGTCGTTTTGTTCGAAAATTGAAAGAGAGCCGCATTAAGAGAGCACAAATGACGAATGGAAAGAGACCGATTCGATTGACCGGCGATCAGCGAGCGAGTGAAAAATATGCCGAGGTCAATGTACTCCTCTAGTGGTTTTCGTCTTCCGCAAATTTTTGCTATTGCATACTTGCAACAGTGTGTGTGAGTTAAGCAAAGGTATTTGACATACATGCAACTCTCTCTTTTGAGGTAAACTACTGCGCTTAGCTGCACTTTGGCATGTTGGAAATGGTGTAGCGTTGGCGAGGCAAGGCGAATTGCGATTTGCTCACAACAAAATCTTTGCTTGTGTCAGTGTGGTGCACGGTATAGTTTTGCATTTGGATTATGAAATTCAGAACGGAGGTTGAAGAAAGGTGTTTTGCATATATTTTGGCGATGGCCGATGTTATAATTGGTACGGGTGTAGTGGAGAAATATATTTTTAATAAAACATTTAATGTAACTTACATTCTATAAAATATATTTCTTTAAATTGATTTTTGTGGTATATACGAATTTCTTGCACTATAGGTAAATTTTAAGATTTGGATTTATTTATTCCACTCCATTCTATTATGTTTATAATAACATTTTAATAGATAATACATTTTATTTAGTTAATTTTCTTAGATATTTTAAATAATTTGTTTTTAAGTCATGGGCCCGACACTACTCGGACAAACTTCCCCACGAATGTAGAAAAGTATTGTGTTTGATATGGAGTTCGAACTAATACACTTTCGCTATATAAAAAATAAACTATTTGCTGTTTAAGCATTTTGATAAAAATATGTGAAACACTGGATTTTTTTTTAAATTTAATAATCTTACATCTTATGTAGGCCATCTACCATTCCATAGGGATATTTTTTTAGGAACGAATTTAAGCACTTATATTTATTAAATCCATTCACACTAGTCTAGCTTTGAAATTCTATATAGATCGTTTGAGGAGTTCTTGAGAAAATACAATTTTTAAGAATGTTGACCAAAAACATTAAAAACTCATTCATAATTAATATAATTAAAAACGTTCAAGTAATATTTTTCTGCACAAATCAGACAGTGAGATATACTTTAACCCCCTTCGGATTAGGGGTCAGAATATACCCGAGGTAAGGCATACCTGTCGTAGAAGGCGACTAAAATCCACTCCCCGTATACCGAGTGTAAAGCGTATACATACAACAAAAATGCAATGAGTACAACGAAAAGATTTAATACCCCAGGTGTCAATTCAGTTTCACTGGAAAATCCACCCTCTACGGAGGTCGGCTCTACGGATTCTGGGGAGAGCCAATTATTGCAAATGTGTAACCCTTTTCGGGAAAAGTTCAAGGGTAACGAGGTCACCTACATCAGGATCTCAAAAAAATATATGTGTCTCAAGGAGCTCGACAACACCAGAAGTGTCAGCCCACACGAAAAACGAGACTTAATGAAAAATAAGAGCCTAAAGGAAGAAAACGACGTTCTTCGAACAAGGCTAAACAATATCGAACTGCTCTGCGAAGAGCTTCGAAAAGAAATTCTCCATCTAAAGGAAGAAAATATGACTCTGAAGAGTTCATTTAAAATACCTAATGAGCCAATACCAAGTTCAAACGGCCCCGTGAATTCGGAATATAACACTGATGAAGAAGAACTCAGTCGCGAAACTGACTGGATCTTAAAGAAAAGACCAGTAAAAAATAGGAAAGCTGTATCCTCTCCTGAAATAATAAACCGTGACAAAGAGATTATTAACAAAGCTAAAACAACGTCCCCCACTGCCAATTAATGTGATCGGTATTGACGACTTAAACAAGTTGCGTACCTCGCTAAAATCGTTGCCATTATCGGGCTACCAAGTAACTTCGCTAAGAAAAAATACATGGAAAGTCAGCGTTAAAGACCCTGAAAGTTACCGTCTATTATCTCGCAAGCTTAATACTGATAAAATAGAATGGTATTCCTTTGAAAATAAATCTGAAAGGCCTTTACTCGTTGTAGCTAGAGGGTTGCATGCGTCGTGCTTAAAGGATGACATTGTAAACGATCTGAAAACAGGCATTATAAAGTCATAGATGCCGTTAACATTGTCAAACGAGACCAAAAGCAAAAAGATGGCAAAGGAAATGTAATAAAACACGGTCTTCCTTTATTTATACTCACCTTCGATAGAACAGAAAGTTTGAACAAAATTTATGAAATAAAAACAATACTTAATATTGTTGTAAAAATAGGGCCTATGCGTAAGGATTCCAAACTAGTTCCCCAGTGCAAGCGCTGCCAAGGATACAATCATACGCAAAGCTATTGTCAAAAAGAACCGCGGTGTGTAAAATGTGCCGGAAATCATCTGACGGTAGATTGTATGTCAGATAAGAAAACTCTTGCTATCTGCATTAACTGTAAAGGCAATCATCCGGCAAATTATCGCGGCTGCGAAGTAGCTAAAGAGTTGCAAAAAAGACGGACGAAATTTAATAGTATTAATTCACATAAATTAAATTTAAACAAGCAAAAGCCTAAAATTCCGATTAAAAATATGTCGAAGACAAAGCAGGCCATAATCGAAAAACCTAAATTTTCACAAACTACGCGGCCAATAGATATCCATTCAGATCTTGTACATCCAAAACCAAATGTACAAACGTATGCTCAAGCTACAGTATCCAATAACGCCCAAAAAAATATCTCACCTGACCCAGTTTCAAATGTATTTTCGATTATTCTTTCAAAACTTGAGGAACAAAGCAAAACGAATAAACTTATTTTTGACAGGCTCGTTAAGCTCGAAAATAGTATTCGCAATAGAAGTACCCCACCTTTAACATGAATACTTTCTATTAAAAAAATAAATTTTCAACTAAATCCTTTTATTACTTTTCGAGAAAATGGCAATTTTTGGATGTCCTTTTATTCGACATTTTGAAAAAAAAATTGATATGCAGATTTCTTTCTAAGCACACCACTCAGCAATTTACAAAAATATGTTGGAAATTCTTAGTTCGATTTTCGAGAAATAATTCAATTAACGAATTACCGTCATAGACATTTTAATAAAAAAGTATACCTACAGCATTTTAATACCCGTCCATAACATCTAAGGTTCAAAATTTAGTCGAAATCGTTAGAGCCGTTTTCAAGTATATTAGCAATTAGAAAAAAAAAACATATGAGAAGGCTACAATCCCCTGTGCGGATCGTTGAATACCCTATCCCATCCCATCCCATCTTTAAAATAATATCCTCAAAATGTAGAGGCTTTATGGCGATAAAATACAGAAAATGACATTGTCACGATATATTGCTCAGACAGTTTTTCAAATTATTTTGTGGTTCGACAAAAACAATGTTTTTCTATTGCATATGCCTTGGGGTAGGGCATACAAATGGTTTTTGTAAGAAAACGCCCCTAAAAAGTGGGCGTGGGTTAAAATGGTCTATTGACGAAATGTTTATATTAATACTACCAATGATTGTGCATCAAATTTTTTTTCGAAAATTTTAAAATTTGACCAGAAAACGTTTTTTATAAAAAAAACGCCCCCAAAAAGTTGGCGTGGCAAAAAACTTTATATTGACGAAATATAGACATTATGATTCTCTAAATATGCTGCTCAGACACTTTTTTGAAATTCTTTACGGCTTGGCCAAAAAATACGTTTTCCTAAAAAGGGGGCGTGGCAGTGGGCGGATTTCAAAAATTTTTACACTTGTTCTGGTGGCGGACAAGGATCCTATGTACCAAATTTCATTATCCTAGCTCAAAATTTAAGGCCCTAAAATCGGTGCTGAACAGACAGACGGACAGATAGACATGGTTAATTCGACTCAGCTAGCGATTCTGAGTCGATTCATATACTTTGAGGTATATGTAGCAAAATTATTTCTCTATGTTACAAACTATGTATCAAAACTAATATACCCCTATGGGATATGGTATAAAAACATAGGAGAAGGCTATAATCGGCTGTGCGGATCGTTGAATACCCTATCCCTATCCCTATCCCATACCATCCTATCTTTAAAATTAATATCCCCAAAAAGTGGGCGTGGCTTAAAATTTTACGGAGATGAAATTATAATATGACACAGTTGATCATAATCGTTTATAGTTCGACATAAAACGACGTTTTTCTATTTCAAATGCTATGGGATAGGGCATACAAATGAATTGGTTAAGAAAACATCCCAAAAAGTGGGCGTGGGCTATAATGACCCATAGAGGAAATATTCATGTAAATATTACCAATGATTTTGCATTAAGAGTTTTTTCAAATATTTTGAAAACTGAAAATGGTGGGCGTGACAGAAAAACTTTGTATAGATAAAATATAGGTATTGGGATTATCTAAATACTTAGTGTTCAGAAACGTTTGCAAAATTGTCCACCGTTTGGCCAAAAACAACACTTTTCTAAAAAGTGGGCCGGATTTTGATAATTAT
This sequence comes from Rhingia campestris, assembly GCA_932526625.1. Lineage (NCBI taxonomy): Eukaryota > Metazoa > Arthropoda > Insecta > Diptera > Syrphidae > Rhingia > Rhingia campestris. Next base: position 4,572,905 of record OW052184.1, read on the forward strand.
TACACATGTTCTGGGGTCTATATACCAAATTTTATCACTCTAGCTCTATGGATTCTGAGTCGATCCATATACTTTGAGGTATAACTATCGAAATTATTTCTCTATGTAACAAACTTAATTTCAAAACTAATATACCCCTATGGGATAGGGTATTAGCATACAATTTGCATCAACATGTACCGTCAAGTAGCTGTTTTTGAAAAATCTGAGTACCTAGTCATATTCAGAATATCCATATTACAGTGAATACGAATCTTGAGAAATCGATCATTCAAAAGTACCGTAATGTGCAGATTCGGCGAAAAATTGCTTTTACCATTTTATTGTAAATATTTCTAAAAGCTAAGTTACTATTTTTTTATCAAAATCGTTAGAAACGTTATAATCGTGTTCGTTATATGGGAGGTACCGTTAATTTTTGACACCTCTCTTGACTCTTGACTAGGGGCATGTCGCTGTACAGTTCCTAAAGTTCTTGGTTATATCTTCGTCTCTTAAAACTACCAGGGATCCGCTTGGATGATCAGGGTCTTATATAGGATCTTCTTAGTAGTTCAAGTGATGACTTTACTAGTAAATTGCCTACTTATCCCGAAGAAACAGCGGTTCGCAAGTGTAATTCTTCGTTTCATTTTTGAAGATATGTTTTTGTCAGAGTTAATAGCGGAGCCGAGGTTGACAAAGCCCCGTAATACCTCAATGTTGTATCTGTGAATGGTGAAGTTCTGTCCAAATCGTCGATGTTGTGTGTCCTTTCCTGTTGACAGCATAACCTTAGTCTTACCCTCCTTTACTGCTAAACCCATTTTTCGTTTCCTTCTCTATACTAGCAAACGTGTCTGTGACATCACGGTGAGTCTTACCAATGATATAATATCGTCGGCGTATTCTAGTAGTTGTACCGATGTATGGAACAATGTGCCTCTGGTGTTGGCTCGGGTGTTTACATATTCTTCTCTATGAGCAGATTAAAGAAGTCACATGAAAATGCATCCTTTGATATCAAATGTATCGGTGAGGCCGTTTCCGACCCTGATGGAGCAGCGGGAATTCTACATCGTCATCCTGCACAGACGGACGAGTTTGGGCGGTATACCCAAAATAAGACATGGCTCTGTATAGTTCGTCGCTATAAATGCTGTCACAAGCGGCATTGAAGTCGATGAATTGGTGGTGGGTGGTCGATTTTGACTACTTGGGTTTTCCAGGATTTGTCGAAGTGTGAATTTTGATCAGTTGCGGACTTTCATGAGTTAAAACCGCACTGATGCCGATCAGGTTATTGGTAAACGGTTTCAGGCGTTCACATATTACGGCAGATATGATCTTGTAGGCCATATTGAGGATACTTATGCTTCAGAGGGTATCCTTTTTTGTGGCTCGTTTAAACGATGCTGAGGTTTCAATATTCAGGCATACTTTCGTTCGACCAAATAATGAGTTGGTGAATTTTACTTATCAATTCACGGCCGCCTTGTTAAGCTTGAGTATTGGTATCTTCACTTCACTTAGGTCGGGTGGTTGGTAGTTTTCACTGTCGTCACCAATACTGCATGGTTTATTCTCCTTGACAATGCGAAATTGTTTGACAACGCCGTTTAACAGTCTGCAGAAGTGGTTCTTCCATATTCTGAGCATCGACTGTGACTCAACTATGATATTTTCTTATTCATCTCGACAGCATTATGTTCTCGGCTTGTATATCTAGCTTTGTCGTTTAACACTTATGTCAAACCAAGGGTTTCTTAGAAGATCAGCTGCGGCTGATCTAAAGGCTTCTTGACATCGTTGCCATTGCTCTTCGAGATTTAATGCTAGTGGTATGATGGTAATAAAGAGGTTAAGGAATACGTGTTCACTATAACACGGTACGTAATAGTTTCTCATCCTTACTCATCCCATCCTATTTGTTGGGTGGCAGTAAGGTCTGCTTTGTAGCAGCTTAAGGTTTCCGCTAGTTGTTCGCCTGCACCTCTCGCATCCAGGTGCAGATACCAACGTCATTGTCCCTTTTGCTTGACATAGTAGTGTCTTCAAAATTATACCTACGCCAATATCACAGATAACTTCGAATCATTATACATTTTTGATCTAAAAAAAATAATAGTCTTGCCATTGGATAATCGTGACTGATTTACACCAATACAGCCAACTACAAGTTCATGACTTGCCGGTATCTAGGTAGTTAAGCTTCCTACTCTGCATTACAGTCACTGACGACTCGAACTCGACTTGGATTGATCAATTTCTGCGAAGTAATCACCATTAGAAAACTGCTTTCCACCACATTCGAGTGTGCGATTAGTATTTTTGCAAAAGTGATCGATCGGCAAGAGAGTTAAGAGTCGGTAGGTACACAAAACAGGCTCACAAACCACGAAGAAGCCGCCAGAAGATATACCCCAGAGAAGAAGACCACGGCGACGACGACGACGACGAACAAGTTACAGAAGCAGAAAAACTTCCAAGAGGACTGTAAAATCAGACCAATGGCCTCGGATCACCTTAGAAAATGCATCTGATGTTACTGCGCTCAGCGACTGCAACTCCGAGAGTTGGTTGCGGTTGGGTTTAGCGCAGCTCGCGCTGCTAGTGCCAATGACCGCGAGTAACTTACATTCGCAACTTCTTCATATCGAGTGGTCTTTTTGCATTTCTTCGTCTTCGTAATTGTTGTTGTTGTGGCTGTTGCCGTGCTTCCAAGACCATCATTTCGATGATGGGAGAAAGAATTTCTTCGTCGTCATTGTAGTTGTGCTTTCTCACACCAAAGCCAATGGCAGGGGGTGGTGGTGGAAAGACGTTTTCAATGGAAACCCGTTGAACAGTTCTTGTTATGCACGAGGAGTAGTGTGCGCTATTTTTTCCTGGAAAAGCGAAAAAGAAAGGCGATCTTTGCACATTGCAGTAGCTGCGCGCCGAACGCGGTGCAAGGGGTCTTGCGCGCGTTATGTGCTCAAAGTACCGTAAAGTGTCTTTGATATGAAATAGATGGCCAAGGGGACTGCAAAGAAGAGGCAGCGTCAACGGGTGGTGGCTTTTAAAAGATTTTCTATGCACATAACTGCATTTGAAACCGCGGTACGCTACCTCGAATCGGACGTATCTCCCTACCGCGACAGCCTACAAGGGCGCTTCGGCTGCTAGTGTGGTGAAGTTTTGTGGCATAACTGTTGTTTCAGCGATAGGAAATAATGTAGGTGAAGTCTGAAGAACAGTTAATAATTGGCACAAGAGCGTATGTGCCGTCATTATTATTATTGCAGTGCTGGCTGTGTTCCAGGTTTTCTGGGTGCTCTTTGTATGATGATGATGGTCATGGGGTCCCCAGGGTTCCTGGCATAATTGAGATTTTCTTTCTTTTTATATTGTACTGGACGCCTATTTTCGTGTGCTTTTTCCGGGAAATTGGAATCGAACACTCTATCCATTCTCTTGATATTTGTCGGGCGGTAGAAAGAGATGGACTCAGTTGGTGTGTGCAACTTTTTGATGGAAGGATGTAATAAAGTGCTAACGAGCATTTGGGTGCCGAGTCGGCTGAAGTACCCGCCGCAGTTGGAAAGGTCATAATTGGTGACTGCTCAACCATAAATGGAGCATTACAAAGGGAAATCGTGGGATAGAAAATAGATTTGAATTCATCGAGAATGGGAACATGGACTAGGAATCATTTTGAAGTGCTAATGGGCATAATTGACACCTTTTCAATCACACACTCATGGTGATGGTGGTTTGGTTGGGTTGAAATGGGATCTTTAAAAATGGATTTGAAATGTTTGTTCACACTCTTTGGGGTCCATAAGTCAGAAACTGAGATGTTTTGAAAAAGGTAAATGAACTATAATCTCAAGGTATATGTTATATGCGGACTTATTTTAGAAATGTTATCATGCAATCCTTTTTAAACAAGGGTACGTGACGCTTTAATAAAAAAATTAACCCATGAACCGAACCGAATATAGGTTTTGGTTTGTACGCGCCACTTAAGCCGAGGTTTTCTCTCGTCATGGGTACGTGGTGGTTCAAAAAATTAACCTGCGGAATATATAGGATTTGATATGTGGGTGCAACCATCTGGATTGGACTTGAATACTCTGGGGCCGGTACATTAATCTTCGTTAGCTCTGTATGTCCAATTATTCTCGAACATCCAAACGCTTACTTTTTAACCAGATCTAAGTTGCTGTAAAGTTTGTTAAATGTGGCGTTGCATCTTCGATTCATGCATCCTTCAACATCACAATTGGAGTCGAAGATTTTGAAAGACTTCGGGTTCGGTACAGTCCAAACATAAGCGTTTGGTGTCTTAAAATATTACTGGTATTCTTTAAGTGCTTAATTCCTAAATAGCTTTATATGCCCAAAGAAAAAGTCATTGGCTGGGGATTTTACATAATCCTCTCAGAATCAATATTAAAGAAATCACATGATCGTCATTCTATACAGACGGAAGAGTTTGCGGGCTAAACCAAAACTAGACATTGCTCTGTATAGGTCGCCTCTGTTAATGCTGTCATATTCGGCTTTGAAATCGATTAATAAGTGGTGGTGGGAATCGTTTTAGACTTCTTGGGTTTTTGGAAGTGTGACGATTGAATCAGTTGTGAGCTTTCCTAAAAACACACTAACAAAGGCCGATATGGTTTTTGGTGAATGGTTTCAGACATTCATATAAAGGGTGATCAATCAGAGGTTTTTTTTAATGCGAAATAAAGCCTTTGATAGAGTGCACCACACCCTACTTTTAGCAAAACTAAAATCGTTGGATGTTCATTCCTCAATGCTTAAATGGTTCCATAATTACTCAACAAACAGAAAGCAAATGGTTAAGATAGATGGTTATACTTCTCGCGAAATCGATGTAACATCCGGTGTCCCGCAAATTAGCCACTTAGGCTCATTGCTTTTTATTTCGTTTTTAAATGACATTCATGATATTTTTAAATTTTGCAACGTTTTAACTTTCGCGGACGATTAAAAATTATATTCTCGTTTAAGTAATATAACAGACTGTATCCGTTTTCAGTCTGATATAAATAGTTTGTCGGCATGGTGTAATCATAAAGCTATGGAGCTTACCATCTCGAAATGTAAAATGTTTACAGCATTCCGTATAAATGCACCTATAATAAGTGATTATTATATGAACGATCTTAGACTTCAGCGTACGGAAGAAGTTAAAGATCTCGGGGTAATATTTGACAAACAATTAAGATTTTCTTCTCATTATGATTACACTATAGCAAAATCAAACTCAATGTTAGGTTTTCTAAAGCGAAATTGCAAGGACTTCCGAGACGTATTTAGCCCTAAAACTATATACTGCTCGTCAGTTAGGCCGCAGTTGGAATACACATCCATCATATGGTATTCGCCATATGTAATGCAGGCACTTAGATTAGAAAGAGTTTAAAAAAATTTCACGAGGTACGCATTCCGTAAATTATTTACATTTGAAGAATTGCCTAGTTATGATAAAAGATGTAAACAAATTGACTTGGAAACCTTAAGTTTCAGGCGTAAAGCATCTTGTATCATGTTTGTTCGCGATATTCTGAATTATCATGTTGTTTCACCGGAATTGATTTCTCTTATTAATTTGTATGCTCCCAAAGAATCGCTTAGGGAGCGAAATTTGTTAATGTCGAACTCTCATAAAACCAACTATGCCAGCAATGAGCCTATTACACGATGCATATGTATGTTTAATTTGATAAGCAACAAAATTGATTTTTGTTTGTGCCGGGTTAATTTTAAAAATTGTTTATATTCAATGGTTTAAATTAAAATATTGTTTGTTTAAGTAGTCTATAGGGTTGAAAAATCGGTAGATGATCATCTAAGTCGCGCAACAGAAACCAGTTGTGTACAGCGATACTGAGAGCGTAGTGCTCTGTGATGTGAAATAAAACAACAAACTCAAATATATCGTGAAATCTTTATTATTAATCTAAAGAAAAAATCTTGGCATTTACTTTTTAAAGATATAATCCCTTTCAAATTTTGGCCACAACTGCGCCGTACCTCATCCATGCGGACGTTCCCATTTTCGATGACGTGTTCGAGCATATTCCTCGGTGTTTCGCAAATAACACGGGTTATATTAACTTCCAAAGCTTCAATCGTAACTGGCTAATCCATAAACAACTTAGACTTTACGTAGCCCCAAAGGAAAAAGTCTAACGGTCTGATATCTCCTTATCTGGCCAATTCACTGGGCTTCAATTTCAGGCAAAAAACAGTAACGTTGGCGCAAGCCTCATTTCTGAAACGATGATTCCACCCATAAAAGGTTGTTTTGAGTGGATGTAACTGCAGCTCTTGAACATTTTCCGGTTGTCCTTCGGCCTTGCAGTTGATCTTGAGCAAGTGCAAGCAAGCATTGACTGAAACAATTTGAACGATTTTCAAACGTTGTTCGGGTGTAAGTCTATCCATTATGAAATGTCAATGAATACTTTATAAAAAAACACATAACAACTTGATACGACACCCGCGTCAATTTTCAAAAAAAAAAACCACTTAGAAAAAAATACATCATCATTGATCACCCCTTATTATGGCGTTATGCAATGTTGACAAGAAGTATGTTTCCTTAGATCGAGAGGATATGTATCATTTTGAGCTGCCTTGTTGAGCTTTGATATAGACATCGTTATCCTCGCTTTATTTTGGTCCGGATGATGTCTATCTAACAGCGGAAGATTGCTCGCCATCTCAGTTTTTGCGTCTTTGATGTTTCAGTGTTTAATTCTCAATTTGTCCTTTTTGTCTTGGGAAGATTCTGTTCGGAACTTTTATATCTTTCTTTGTCAACGTAATTAATTGGCAGCTCTTTATAGTCACACGCTGACGGTATTTCTTTCATCTCTATTACTTATAAGCATCAAATTTAATTGTTTCATCTGTTAATTGCTAGTTTTCATCTGCAGCTTCTGTTGGAATTCTTCCTCAAACTGGGGATATTCTGCTGGTAGGCGGTAGAAGAGGTTTTTTTTGACAATGTTTTGTTTTTTTTAAATGTCTTTGTCAATAGATACCAGTGCTATAGTATTAATCGAAAGATCGAGATATACGGGTTCTAAATATACTGAAGGGCTACGATTGTATTCTTTCGACCTTACATTTTCTCTTTATTGGTGGGTAATTGTCCTAAATACTAGAAGCATGCCTTTGTCCATCGCAATGTGATCAATTCGATTCGCCGTTTGTTGGTTTGTGTCGCCGAGGTGTTGTATGGGCCGTGTTTCTCTACAATTCTTGTCCCAACCTGGGCGTTGTAATCCACCATATCGAGAAATACGTTACGACTGGTGATGTCATATTTTTCCTATATCGGAGTGTATTCTATGAATGATTGACAATTATTTTTAGCAATTAAACAATTTATATATATTTATTTATGTATAGCTTTCCAATAATATTACATGCCGCTTATTTCATGCTTTCCAAAAATTTGATTATTTTCGCGATGATCTGACAAATTATTCGAGTAGTAGGTACCAATTTCGGTTTAGATTCGGCATGCAACTAGAGGCCCTCCCTATTGCAAGAAATACACACGCATATATAAAGGTTCATGTTGCGCCAAACATTTGTAATAATTTTTTAAGATTTTTTCTAAGTGCCTGCCCACACGTTCATGAAATGAAAGTCATTTCCAACGAGACAGGTAGATTTTGTGTGAGCCAAAAAGAGAAAGGATGATTGCACCGAAAATCCACCGAGAATCCATTTCAAACTAGATTCTCGGTGTGGACATGAACGTTTCACTTCCAAACGATTTCATTTCTGTCATCTAAGCGAAACCAAAATTTACAACCATTATCCATGAAACTTGCATCGCCGAAACCGAAAAATTTTCCATGTTCGGTATGTTTGTTAGTAACGACCTTCGTTGGAATGGCCACGTATTCGAAATCGCTAATAACGCAGCAAAATGTCTAGTGGGTAATCGATGCAAAAAATATTTTACCCCTTCTGATCTGGCCTTAATATATAAAGCGCCCCAATCTCGAATTCAACGCCCACATCTGGTCAGGTGCAGCAAAAACATCATTGCACCTTCTGAACAGGATAAAAAAGCGTGCGATAAAACTGATAGGAGATCCAACCGTAGCGAACTCTAGAGTCTCGCTTGAACATCGTAGGAATATCACCTGCCTAACACTTTTTACCACTATTTGAACACGAAATGCTCAGCTGCATTCAAACATTCAACCGTAATACCCCAACTAACAATTATTATGTTTCGGTAGAACTTCGCACAAGTTAATCTTACTAAAGAAGGCTTAAAAAAGCTATGGTTAAAAGATCGGAAAAAAGGTGAAAAGATCGGGAACCTACCGGAGAATGAGTCAACACGACTCAACTACTTCGTTGTACTTACTCGTCTTTCATGTTCGAGAGCACAGCCTAGTGGATAGCGTGTTGGACTACCGTGCGAGGGAACCGGAGTTCGAGTCCGCAGTAAGATGAGAGTTTTTATATAATATAATTGAAATTAAAAAAAGTAAACAATATAAAAAAAAATAAAAAAAATAATGTTATTTTTCAACTTCGATAAGGCTTGCAAATATTTTCGGAATGACTTTTTGCGAACCCTATAATTTGCTTCTGTATGGCATTTTATAACCAAACAAAGTTATTTCTGTAAGGCTTATTAGAAGTATTAAAAGAAGTCTTATAGAAGTAAATAGCTTCCTAAAAGTGCGCCCAATGTTTTTCCATAAGTCTTCCAACAAGTAATATTGCTGGAGGGGAAATAGCTTCGATAAAGCACTTTCGAAACTATTTCCCCTCCAGCAATATTAACTGTATGAAGTTCTATGGAAACACATTTTGCGCACTCTACGGGCCTCTATAAGATTTCCTTACCGAAACCTTACCAAAATTCACAAATTAATAACGAAAATAATTAAAAAATTCAATTGTTGTATTTATTTTAAATATTCCTGTACCCACCATATTTGTTTATTAAATTGTTTATATTAATGATAATTTACAACAATTTCATTGTGAATAGTGTTATTTATAATATAATATATTAAATTTAAAAGAATAAATAAGGTTCTTACTGGGATTCAAACACGGGCCTCTTTGCACGCCAGTCAACCACGCCATCCATTAGGATGTTCTCTGCAACATAGATACAAAAAGTAGTTTTAGTAAAAAACCACTTCAAACCATTGATTGAAAGACGAAGAAACGTGCTGTCAGATTATATCATTTATCCAATACACATTTGTTATATATGAAAATCATAGGCATCAGTTATATCAATCAGTAAAATGTACACCAAAAATGGAAAATATTTCATTTTGCATTTGATGCGACTATACAAAGAAATGGGTGTCTGAACATTCCTAGAAATGGAAAAAAACATATGAGAGGCTACAATCCGCTATGCGGATCGTTGAATACCCTATCCCATCCCAACCTTTAAATTAATATCCTCAAAATATAGGCCTTATGGCGATGAAATACAGAAAGTGACATTGTCACAATATATTGCTCAGACAGTTTCTCAAAATCTTTTGTGGTTCGACAAAAAACAACGTATTTCTATTGCTAATGCCTTGGGATGGGGTATACAAATGGTTTTTGTAAGAAAACGCCCCCAAAATGTGGGCGTAGGTGAAAATGATCTATGGACAAAATGTTTATATTACCATTGCGGAAGTATTTGCATCAAAATTTTTTTTGAAAGTTTTAATTTTTGGACAAAAAGCGTTTTTTACTAAAAACGCCCCCAAAAAGTGGGCGTGGCAAAAAACTTTGTATGAACGAAATATAGATATAAGGATTGTCTACATATGCTGCTCAGACACTTTTTTGAAATTCTTTACGGTTTGGCCAAAAAATAAGTTTTTCTAAAAAGGGGGCGTGGCAGTGGGCGGATTTCAAAAATTTTTACACTTGTTCTGGTGGCACGGACGAGGATCCTATATACCAAATTTCATTATCCTAGCTCAAAATTTAAGGCCCAAAAATCGGTGACGAACAGACAGACGGACGGACGGACGGACGGACGGACGGTTCTGAGTCGATCCATATACTTTGAGGTATATGTAGCAAAATTATTTCTCTATGTTACAAACTAAGTATCAAAACTAATATACCCCCCTATGGGATAGGGTATAAAAATGTTGTTGTAACAGCTGGGACTCGAAGCCAGACGTTTTTGGTGGTAGTTAATCTCAAACAATAAAACATATGAGAAGGCTGCAATCCGCTGTGCGGATCGTTGAATACCCTATCCCATCCTATCCATAAAACTAAAATCCCCAAAAAAGTGGGCATGGCTAAAAACACGATGTGGATAAAATAGAAAAAATGATATAGTGACAACAAATTCTTCAGACTGCTTACAAAACACTTTTACGTTTCTACAAAAGACAAGGTTTTCTCCTGCATATGTTATGGGGAAGTGTATAAAAATGGTTATACCCTATCCCATAGGGGGGTATATTAGTTTTGATACTTAGTTTGTAACATAGAGAAATAATTTTGCTACATATACCTCAAAGTATATGGATCGACTCAGAATCGCTAGCTGAGTCGAATTAGCCATGTCTGTCTGTCCGTCCGTCCGTCCGTCCGTCCGTCCGTCCGTCTGTCTGTTCGTCAGCGGTTTTTGGGCCTTAAATTTTGAGCTAGGATAATGAAATTTGGTATATAGGATCCTCGTCCGTGCCACCAGAACAAGTGTAAAAATTTTTGAAATCCGCCCACTGCCACGCCCCCTTTTTAGGAAAACTTATTTTTTGGCCAAACCGTAAGGAATTTCAAAAAAGTGTCTGAGTAGCATATTTAGATAATCCTAATACCTATATTTCGTTCATACAAAGTTTTTTGCCACGCCCACTTTTTGGGGGCGTTTTTAGTAAAAAACGCTTTTTGTCCAAATTTTAAAACTTTCGAAAAAAATTTTGATGCAAATACTTCCAAAATGGTAATATAAACATTTTGTATATAGATCATTTTCACCTACGCCCACATTTTGGGGGCGTTTTCTTAAAAAAACCATTTGTATACCCCATCCCAAGGCATTAGCAATAGAAATACGTTGTTATTTTGTCGAACCACACAAGATTTTGAGAAACTGTCAGAGCAATATATTGTGACAATGTCATTTTCTGTATTTCATCGCCATAAGGCCTATATTTTGAGGATATTAATTTAAAGGATGGGATGGGATAGGGTATTCAACGATCCGCATAGCGGATTGTAGCTTCTCATATGTTTTTTATATAAAAACGCCCCCAAAAAGTGGGCGTGGGTTAAAATGGTATATAGACGAAATCTTTATATTAATAATGTTAATGATTCTGCATCAAAATTTTTTTCGAAACATTTAAAAATTGACCGAAAACAGTTTTTTATTGAAAACGCCCCCAAAAAGTGGGCGTGGCAAAAAACTTTATATGGACGAAATATAGATATAAATATTGTCTAAATATGTTGTTCAGAAACTTTTTTTAAATTCCTTACGGTTTGGTCAAAAACTGAGTTTTTCTTAAGAGGGGGCGTGGCAGTGGGCGGATTTCAAAAATTTTTACACTTGTTCTGTAGGCAGAGACGAGGATCCATATACCAAATTTCATTATCCTAGCTCAAAATTTAAGGCCTAAAAATCGGTGACGTACAGACGGACGGACGGACGGACAGACAGACATGGCTTAATCGACTCAGCTAGCGATTCTGAGTCGATCCATATACTTTGAGGTACATGTAGCAAAATTATTTCTCTATGTTACAAACTAAGTATCAAAACTAATATACCCCCCTATGGGATAGGGTATAAACATAGGAGAAGGCTACAATCCGCTGTGCGGATCGTTGTATACCCTATCCCATCCCATCCTTAAAATTAATATCTCCAAAAAGTGGGCTTTATGGGCCTATAATATAGAAAATGACATTGTCACAACATATTGTTCCAACAGTTTATCAGAATCTTTTGTTGTTTGACAAAACACATCGTTTTCCTCCTGCATATGCTATGGGGTAGGGTACACAAACGGTTTTTGTAAGAAAACGCCCTCAAAAAGTGGGCGTGGGCTAAAATGATCTGTTGACGAAATGTTTATATTAATATTACTAACTATTCTGCATCAAAATTTTTTTCCAAAATTTTAAAATTTGACCGTAAAACGGTTTTTATTAAAAACGCCCCCGAAAAGTGGGCGTGGCAAAAAACTTGATATGAACGAAATATAGACATTACGATTCTCTAACTACGTTTCTCAGAAACTTTTTAAAATTCCTTATGGTTTAGCCACAAAACACGTTTTTCTAAAAAGGGGGCGTGGCAGTGGGCGGATTTCAAAAATTTTTACACTTGTTCTGCTGGGAGCAACAAAGAGCACGTGTACCAAATTTCATTCTTCTAGCTCAAAATTTAAAGCCCAAAAACTGGTGACGTACGGACGGACAGACATGGCTAAATCGACTCAGCTAGCGATTCTGAGTCGATCCATATACTTTGAGGTATATGTAGCTAAATTATTTCTCTATGTTACAAACTATGTATCAAAACTAATATACCCCTATGGGATAGGGTATAATAAATAGTCACAGCTGATATAGGCATTAAGCCACAAGCTCTATGCATATTATGCTTCTATATTACTTCGGCGGAAGCTCTACCAAAACATCTTTTCAACTGTCACATATGCACACATCCGCGGAAACTTTTTAGAAGCCTTAAATTGATATACCGTTTCATCTTCAATAAGGTCTGTGGATTTACATAAAAGAGTTATTAAACAGGCACACAGGTGCAAAACAAGCTCAATAGAAGAAATTGCTTCCTGAAATTTGTAATTTATATTTTATAGAAGAAAAATTGTTAGTTGTGTGTGTAGAGTTTATTGCTTTATAAATTGATTACCCAGCGATCTTCATTTCTAGTAAAGGTAGTTACTCTGTGCGATTTCTTTTTATCATTTTATATTCCAAATTGAAAAAAAAATTAGAATATGCATGTATTTACGTAGAATGTATATCTGTTAACATTCATAATTAAAAAAAAGATTTATAAAAATTAATTAAAAAGTAAAATAAAATTAAAATCTTCGAGGGTACATTGTGGTCATCTATACCTTCTGTTACTGTATTCGAATCCAAAGAAAAAATGCAAACAAAAATAAAATAAAATTCAGCACAAAATAATCCATCTCTTAACACCATAATGACACTCAAATCATTTAGCTTAACACATGCGCCTGTGGACATCAATGGACCATTGAAAGAGAGTTTGTTTTGACACCGACAATTTGTCCGCCATTATGGCTAACAAATGACCGATGACGTGTGATAATTTCGCTCAACAATTAAACCATTCGAAGCGCCCTCTTTCAATACCCAGCTTGAATACCTACTTTGTGTGCTTAAAAATGAAGCTTAAAGCATAATCAGAAAAATAAAAACACATTCATGCGAACAACACCAACAAAGAAGACAACAACTTCGATTGTATATTCGATGCGGTGGTTCTCTCGCTCTTAACGCGCGCCGCCCGTTCACTCGGTCGTCAGAGTTCATTGGCACACTTCTTCGGATGTTATGTTATGCGGCGAATGTCTTCCTGGTCTCAGCCAGTTCGTTCGCTTTGCTCATTTTTTTGCAGTTTGCCTCTTACCTTTATTTTTATTTTCTGCACCGACTTTCGTCGATGCATTCGATTAATGCCTCCCCAACAACACTGCAACTGCACGTTGAGTTCTGCGTGTTTCATAAAGACGTGTGGGGCTAGGCTTTTGAGATCTCAGATCTGCTCACCACTCCACCAGCCACGCGACCGTCACTCGACGATGAACATGAACTTGAATGGAACGTTCGCAAATCGCAAATCGCAACGCGCAAACACTCAAAGCAAAGTGTGGTCGGAAAGAGTCGCTTTTGAAGGCGACTTGGGCTTGGTGTTGGGACTAGGGGAAGTCGAGGAGTAAGCTTTAATTTGCAAGAAATGCGAGATTACGTTGAATAAAAGTATTTTATCCACCGTTTTAAAAAATGCGCAGAATCTAATCGGTGATTTATGCGAATATATTTTTATTGGGAAAATAATTATGTTAGTCAGCTATAAGCTTATCAGAGAATGAATAACTGTGACTGTAGTACGGACCGTGTTATAGTGAGCAGACACAACGACTATTCGCATGTGTATTTGTTTTAAGTGTCATATATAAGCAAACGCATTGTAACAATCTATAACAAAGCAAAGTTCGCCAACATAAGACTTTATGCGCTCACTCTTCGACACAGCTGTAACCAATGCAGTAAAGCTGTCGCCAAATCAACGAACGGTTAATCAAATTGATCACATTGCGATATACAATAGGCACGCATCCAGTATTTTGGATGTCCGAACCTTCCGATAGGCTAACATCGACATGGATTACTACCTTGTTACAGCCGAGGTAAGAATGTGGATATCCACCACGCCACAACAAATCAGAAATACTGTGAACAAATTTAATATAGAAAGACTACACTCGCAAGCGCTTCGCATAACGTGTTTCCCTTAGCCTTTCGATTAACATCATTTCAACAGCATCTTATGTCGAAGAACAATGGCAACGATGCCAACAAGCCATTAGAGATCAGCCGCAACTGATGTGCTAGGTTTTTTGCGCCCACCAGCAAGAAACCCTTGGATTGATGAAGATTGCCGACAGATGCTCGCAGCCAAGATCGATGCCCACAAGGCTAAGCGCAGGTAAAGACGAAAGCTGCCATTGAGCTCTGTAGACAAAGAAAGAGGGAAGGACACCGAATTTTCAGAAAGAAGAAAAAATAGCAAGGAAAGCGCTTGATCGAGGATATAGAGAGGTTCCACTTCAGAAAAAATGATTGCAAGTTTTACCAAAGTGTAAAAAGTCAAAGCTATAGACAAATGGCAAGAGCAGAATGCTGTCGAGATGAACAAGGAAAGGTCGTAGTTGATACACAGTCGATAATGAGAATATGGAACCATATAGAACCACATCTGCTGATTCTTAAACGGTGATGACAAAAATCTCCAGCTGTCAGCAGAACGATCCTTTCGATATTGGCGACGACAGGGAACACTACTAGAGCATAGCAATATTTAAACCTAAGCTTAACAAAGGGGGCGGAAATGACGGCCTTCTCGCCGAGCTTTATAAAGCCAGCGGAGATGATTTTACATTCACCAACTCACAAGCTAAATTTGGGTGGGTGAAAGTTTGTCTCGAGAATATACCTCGTATCGTTTGCAGGATCCACAAAAAAGGATAAAATCGACTATAAAATCAGTCCAAGGTTGGTTGCTTCGTAACAACTTCTTTTTCAGTAAATGGGTGTTTAACCCAAGGCACAACCCCCAATCTGTAGGCCCAGCTCCAATTTATTAGATAACCCTAGGAAAAGGGACCCCTACGGGATTATGTGCTGTTTCTTCGGCAGTTTTTTGATAGGGGACCTTTCCCCTATCTGTTTTGGTCCACTAGTGGTATGTTATTTCCCACCCACCCCGCATATCTGCACAGTATTCCACTATCGCATTGATTAAACATTATCAATGGTGTTACAAAACGATTTTTTCAATCTTATATATTTGGATTCTTATTTGTACTCATCGCGTTAAAGATTGCTTCCATTTATTGCTTTAACATCGTAAGTTACGTTTTTTCTTTAAATGGTACCAACAATTCTTCTAAAATTATGTTCATATGAAGCACATTCTTGCAATTGAAATGTTCTCCCCTTCGAAATCCCTTAGGATAATGTCATCCGAATGCAACTATTCTATGGGCTGTCAAAATGTGAATGCATGTGTGCATATTATGGAAATACCGATTAATCGCATAACAGTTTTTCTAAATGCACTTGCATGTCTGGGCGTAGATTGGATTATGCAGTCGTGTAGGGGCTCCTTGACGGGATGAAAATACCAAATAAACAACAACAACAACTACTGACACCTCTTTTATCATTCACCGTCACTTTGTTAGAATGCAATGCCTAGCAAGACAAGTCGTGTGCTTCTACTAGATACATGCATGTATGCAGGATTGCAACTTTCACAATTTTTCTAACTGTTAATGAAAGAAGGAGGTAGAAAAGAACATTAAAAACGAGGCATACACATACAAACAGAATGCACTGCAACTTGTTTATTTGCCATTGTAACTCTTTTCCTTCGAATATGTCATTCTCGATGACAAAGAGTGAGACATTGACATTTGACGTCTGTACTGACGTTTTAATCGGCACGCATTAATATGAAAACAAAAAATTGCAAAGCAGAGAACACGGTACATCATGGGTTCGATTGCATTGTGCACGGCGCACTCATCGTTGGAAAGTTGTATGACAGCCATCGATGGGGATGACATTTGGGTTATGTCAGAGATTGCTGAAAAATAAATATAACTAAAATTTAGGAGTTTTGGATGGTTACTTTTACGATAGATAGACATGAATGGGTGTAGATACAAATGTATCTATTTTTACATACAAAGTAAAAAATGACATTGTTGTGTGTGTAGAATGGACTAATATGGCCGAATGATTTGTTTCCAGGTCATGACTGACATTTTTTTTTGTATATGTCCAATTGGCAATTCTTATAAAAATCATTAGAAAAGCTGCTGAAATAATCTATTTAGAACAAATCATTAAATGAAATTTAGATACCGTACATTTTGCAGATGGGACCCAATTTCAAAAATGGAAAGTAAGGAGTTTGAACTACAGTACCATACACAGATACACCTTTTTAAAAATTCATTTCTGGACTGTTGGAAACTGAAATTATAAACATTTTTCAAACCATTGAAAATATGAACTTAGAATTGCTGCGCATCACAAAACATCCCTACCTTACATATACTGGGAAAGTATGGTAAACAGTCTGAAATAAATTGGACAAATGTGGACTCGGCGCGAACACTCAAAAAACCGAATTGGTCATTTTCAGCAGGTAATACATAGTCCCGCACATTGACCCTGCCAAACTTAATGTCGTCAGTTTAAAGTTCGCCGAATCGATAAAAAACCTGGGTCTGATTTTGGATAAGAAGCTGAACTGGATAGCCAACATCCAAGAACGCGTTAAGAAAGCCACCGTAGGATTATACTCTTGTAAAAAGGTAGTCGAAAAAAATGGGGTGTGTAACCAGATATATCTCTTTCTAGCTATACGTGTATATCATTAGACCCATACTCCTGTATGGTGTCTTAGTCTGGTGGACGGTTTTAGAAACAGCCTTGAATCGTAACCTACTAGGTAAAGTTCACATATAAGCTTGCATATGCATTAGCAGAGCTCTAAGTACAACCAGTACCTCCCCAGCCCTAGATGTTATCCTAAATCTAGTGCCCCTATAGGTATCTACAGCAAACAGACTGCAGCTTGTGCAGCTGTGAAACTGAGAGCCCCGTCACAATGGACATCCACTCAAGGTGAATACATAAAGATTCTGAATAACCTTAACATTACAGAAAACACCGAACCCATCACTACTCAACTCAGCTTTGAGCATAATTTCAGGACAACCATTCCCAATCGCCTTGAGACTCGGATTCCTTTGGCCTTCCCGAACATTTTAGCGTTTTTCAGGCGGAAATCATGGCAACTAAAGAAGCCTTGTCCTGACAGAAAAGGAATGTAATATCCACGAAGTACAAGGTGGCGCAAAAGTAATCCTCCTATCAGAAAATGCTATAAATTTTGCGATTGGCCCCTAATGTCAGTTCTGTTTTGACATTTGTGTAGTAAACACATGCGAAATACACGTTAATAAACAATGTTACGCTACACCTCTCCAGAAAGCGGAATATTGGTGACTATTTATTTGAGCAATAAAATTTTAAATTACAGCCAAAAAACATCGGAAGGTTATTTTTGCGCCACCTTCAGTCAAAACGAAATAAGCCCACAAATGTCGACTATCTCTTAATGAGATGGCAGAGAATTTTACCATTCACCTCTTCTGGGTACCGGACTACAGAGACATTCCAGGGAACTGCAAGGCGGATGAGCTTGCCAGACAGGACACCATCCTTGATATTCTACCGCCAGTAGATACACAGATCAAACATAAAGTGTAAAATATCCAGGCAACTCTGGTTTACTATAACCAGAAGCGCTCCATCTGCTTGACAATGATGAAAAGCATTATCAACAAACATCAGCACCATAATAGGTGTCCTTTCAGGGCACTATCCTATAAAAAACTAGACCTATTCAGCAATTACTTTTGTAGAAGCTGCTTGGACGTAGAAAAGATGGAAAGTATTACTCACCTTCTCTGCTCTTGTCCAGCTCTCTCTGACAAGAGAAAACTCCATCTGGGGAACTTCTTCATTGATAATCCAGGTGAGCTGGGTAATAACAATTTCAGAAACCTCCTAAGCTGCCGGTCTGCGTACCCGTATGCCCGTCTGTCCGCGTTGCTGTTCTGGTACGTTTTGGACTATGGCTATGTCCTGGCCGTGTTATTTCTTCTGATTTCAGCGTTTGCTCGTTCTTCTGGGCGGAGCTGTAGCATTATGCTTATGATAATTTGGTTCGCAGGGTTTGCTAAGCATTCTGTATTTTTCCTTCACAGCGCAGGCAGTACAGGTCATCCACGTGTTTGTATTTGTGGAGAAACTCCCGAAATCATCCATGCTCCGACAGAAACTGCCTCAGGTAAAAGTTTACTTCTCCATGTTTTCTACTGACCCATTTTTCCATGTCGTAGATGAGCGTATGCGTCCATCTTCCTTTGAGTTGAGTTGTTCCAGCTGCTTCGCCTCTCTGCGTTTATAATTTCTTAAATGGTTCTTTTATCTTCAGGCTGGTTCTCGCTAAGAGCTACACACCATTTTATTTCTAGATCGATGGGCATTCGGCTAGAGCTGACACTGATAGCATTTCCTGAAACCGTTCTAAAGGCACAGCATACTTTAAGCGATGCAGTTCTATACTGCGTTTATACGTTTATGTACGTTTTCCGATCCACTGCTGGTGCCCATATCGGGGACGCGTACATCAGTATTGACTTACTCACTGTTGCTAGCAGTTTTCTGATTGGCTGCCTTGGTCCCCCGACGACGTTCTGCATTAGTCTTGACAGCGTCACTACTGCCCGGGAAGCCCTTTTCCCTATGCTATTTAAAGTTGAGCCTGCGATCCTGGGTACTCGATCCAATGGTTTGTTCCCCCACTTGTATTGAAGGGTGTTATATCTTTTTCCTGTTACTTATCAGCACTGCTTCCCTCTTGTAGTCTGCCAGCTAGAGACCTGCTCCTTGTAGCCATACATTTACGTTTGTAATGGTCTGACTGCAGTTTTCAGACAACTCATCTAGTGTCTTTGTTACCATTGTGACTGCAATGTCATCAGCGTATCCGATTTTATCTACTCCGTTTGGCATTGGTATTTTTATTACCAGGTCACATTATGTTTTATAGAACTGGGCCTAGCACTGAACCTTACTGGACTCCTCCCGTGATTTGATACTTCTTTGGCCCTTCTTTAGTATCATGATATAGTGTTCTTTCACTGAGGTAGCTGTATATTATTTTCAGCAGATAGTTTGGGATTTTGATGTTGTCTAACGGTCCTACAATACAGTTCCAGTCGGCTTTGTTGAATGCGTTTTTTATGTCTAGAGTTATGATGGCACAGTACTTTTTACTGCCTCCTAACCATCTCTATCCTGCGATTGATTCACTCGCAATATCGCAAACTGTCCTTAACTCCTATAGTGTTTCGCTGGTTTTTAAACACAAACTGTCGGTTGGAGAGTCCAGTGTTTCCTTCTAATTCTTGAGAAAATTATGCAAAACTCCCGAGCCAACACCAGAGTCACATTCTTCCATAAATCGGCGCAATTACTCCTGTTGACATCATTCGGACTCAACGTGATGTCGCAGGCACGTTTGCTCGTATAGAGAAGGAAGCGGCTAAGGATCGGACTAATTGAAGAGGCATGATTGTTGAGGCGTAGATTAATTCTGGACTGTAACGCCAAACCTCGGGTAATTTTTCCGAGACTGATAGCTAGTAGACAGTTTCAATTTATTTGATACACAGTATGCCTTCCACCATCTACCAAATTCACAATTTCAAGTGCATTTGACTATCTCTTGAATTTTTAAAAATTCCCGGTTACCGAATATGTCAGAGCAGCTCATGCAGGCTATTGACTTTGTCAACGCCACCCTTGACTTTATCTTGGGAATTCGTCTGCTGCCGACTGGAAAAAGGAAACTGCCTTCGAAAAAAAAACCTTGCTCCCAGGTCTCAACTTCTGAGAATCAGATTTCTACAGTAGATTTTGTATACAGTCTATCAAAGTACTATGAAATTAGTGGTCGCCATGTAAAGGCTAGGAGTCGGAGTTAGTAGTTATCAGCTAGGTGAACTCGCATGTGTTTCCATGTAATCGCATTTCCTTATGTATGAGCACCCCAATTAACAATTTCACTTCGATAAAGCACTATCGAAGCTATTTCCCCCCCAGCAATATTACTTGTGGTAAGTCTTATGGAAAAACATTTGGGGCATTTTTAGGAAGCTATTTACTTCTATAAGACTTCTTTAAATACTTCTTATAAGCCTTATAGAAAAAACTTTGTTTGCTTATAAAAGGCTTTACAGAAACAAATTATAGTCTTCACAAAAAGTCTTTCCGAAAATATTTGCAAGCCTTCTCGAAGCAGAAAAATAACAATTTTATTATTTTCTTTTTGTTTTTTATATTTTCTTATATTATTTACTTTTATTAATTTCAATCTCTTACAATTATTAAAACCCAATTCGTTATTATGAAAGTATGAAATTCAATGCAATTATTTATATCAAAAAAACTCTTATCCTACTGGGAGTCTAACACGCCTAGTGGATAGGCTGTACTCTGGAACATAAAAGACGAGTAAGTACAACGAAGTACTTGAATCGTGTTGACTCATTCTACGGTAGGTTCCCGATCTCTTCATCTTTTTCCGATCTTTTCACCCTTTTCCCGATCTTTTAACCTTAGCTTTTTTAAGCCTTCATTCGTAAGCTCTATATATGCTACGCTTCGGATTAACTTCGTGATACATGTACACACATCTCCGTAGGCTTAAAAACAACCTTACAGAAGTTACGCCATCATAATTTCGATTGTGCTTGTGAATTTGCCTGCATAATGTCTAAAACAAGCTTCTACACAAAAAATCGACTGTCAAAGTACTCAAACTCCGCTCACAAGTACTATGTAAGGCCTATAGAAATAATTGCTTGTGGAAATAAAATGTTTGTGCCTTATGGAAGAATAATTGTTAGTTGGGATATCAGTGAATTAATCTTATTTGTAATTGAAAGGGAAAGCGGAGTATGCAATTTATGCATGAGCACTAACATTATCTCAGATTATTATTACGCAAGCCATTTAAAGAAAAACTTAGTTCTTAAATAAATAATCTTCTAGACGATATCAATGTGACTAATGAATGACTCTCTAGTTGAAACAATTCAGAATATCTGTCAATTGTCAAGAAAAGATTATTAAAGCTGATCTCAACGCAGGCGTACGGATTTGGCAGAAAACATGAAGTTTCGCCTCATGGTTGTTAGACGAAGATAGGTCTTTTAAAATGGAATCCACACATCTTAATTATAGAGTTAGCGATTTCTGAACATTTCCTGGAACTTTTTATTTTTGAGCGATCTAATACTATTTCACATATATTTTATTTTGTTTGTATATAAAAAATAAAAGTTTTGTCATCCAGAAATAAAAAATCATTTCCTCAATATTAACCTACACTTTCGTATCTTTTTTCGAACAAGCAGCCAGAGGCGAGCCACCCATCAAAACAATTAACATCGTTTACTCGCATATTCATCGATCAATTTGTCAAAATCGGGAACAATGACCGCCAGGCAAGCGAATTAATCACACACCAAAGATAGAGAACGAACAAAAAATTGGAACCTGCAGAAACGTAGAACGCACCCAGAAGCAAAACCATCAGCATCCATAATCGTATATAGCTTCACCTGACTCCATGTTATAAACAACTTACTTTTCTTCGGAGCGTAATCCAACCGTGCCCAAAAGCGACGTGAGTCTCACTCTCGATCGATGGCATGAAGCATGAATGGCCATTGCACTGTACAGCCTGAATCTATACGCTCTTGGGCTGCCTTCAGTCGCCCCTGCCTCCCAATCATCCAACCACACATCCATCCAACGCCGACCTACAGAAAAAGGAGAAATTAATTGCTCTTAGCAAAAAAATGGTGTACTTACACACACTCATACATTGATACATGCAATTGTGTGTGGATTTATGAAAAAAAATGAATCCATTGCGATAGAAATTGAGATCACACTTTTCTTTCCGAATCTCACAGAGGCATCTCTCTGCGTGAGAACAGGTAGCCGGGATTATGGTTTCCATTAAACCGAATGTTATTAGCCCCAAAGTGGGCCCGCAACACATCAAAGTAGTTAACCGCGACAAGCTGGTCAATGGTCTGCTGTCGAAGCCCTGTTTTGTGGCCCAAGGAACAATGGTGATTTGGATATAATGGATGTTTTTCTTGTGTTCCGCGATTGACACCGTATTTTGACAATCTTGGCACACCCAGTAGCCGTTGGAAGGAGGATTGAGCGGAGCTCTCTGTAGTGGGAGTCTTGGCGATGCCATTGCTCTGACGGATTAATGAAGAGATTTAGATGTGATCGGTGCGGTAGACGGCAGCATTTCGCTTTCGATGTTTCATCGGAAAATTGGTACACGAATTGATGTTGGGGAAAGTCGCGCTCGCAATATTGCTTCGCCATTTGTGCACTGGTACAGGTGTGTGATGTGAGTTATCTTGGTCGCAGAGAGTGAGTGAACATTGAAGCACACGGCGAATGAGACGCGATATGGCGAATGGCGTACAGCGATATCTAGAACAAATATTTTCAAAATCATATTCTCACTTTTCGCACACTGTGAGTCATGTAATCGGCTTGGACTGACTCACTCCCCACAACTCACAAGGTGCATCGATTTCAGGTTAATCGGTATATTTGGGTGTTTAAGTTTAAGGTGTGACGCAACAACATAATATCGTTACAACAAAATGTGTTTTTTTAGGTGGAATATTTTTTAAAATTAGTCACTGGGGCTTTACATGGAGATGCGATTGAAGACTTCAAGTAGTGTTGACTGTTGCGAACGGGGCAAAAGTCATGTACTCACACTAAGAATCCTATTCCTTTTTGGTGACGAAAGGGGAATATAATTCGCAAGATGGAATCAATGACAGCGTCTGCAGATCCAGTTAGGATGGACGTTCACCTTGTCTAATATGACTTATATGAGCTGCTTCGACAGATTCGGAAAACTTGTTATCTAAGAATTTCGAGAGTTAGTTGGTCCCTTGAATACAGATAGTGGTTGATGAGTTGAAAGGGCAACGACAACGGATAGCGCTGTAATTGCCCTATCAACTCATCAACTGATATACATACTTTATACTGTGTATACTGACGTCTCCGTGTCCTTGGGATTATATATATTAGAACTGCCTCTCCCAGTTTGAAGTTTTTTCTTGGTTAAATTACTTAATCACTGAAATAATCTATTGTTACGAAGCAACGAGAAGCATTGGAAAAAATGACTCATCTGTTGAAGACAATGCTAAAAGGAGAAGAAGTAGAAGAAAATGCTGAACGAAAAGAGAACAACGATGTTCATATCTGTATCTGAAAATTTAGAACAGAAAAGAGAAAATGCAGCCATTATCTGCTAGTAATCTAGAGGTCCAAATATTGCGAGCAGCTTATTCTTTCAGGTAAGGTAGGAATACGGATAGTTGCCACCCAATAGCAAATACAAAAGTCTGCGCAGAATGGATATCCTTTGCCCCTTTGGAATAAATCCCTGCGGTGCTAAATTCCCGAAGAAAAAAGGAAATAGGCCCTGGGGCTTATTTCTTTTTCAAAATAGAAATAAAAACCTCAAAAAGCATAACACCTAAGGCTGTAACTGTCATTTGAAATTGGCATTCTACAAAAAGTAATAAACCCAAAAAAATAAACATGAATACAAAGAAATTTAGTATACACCCAACTTTCTTTGTGTTCATGTTTATTTTATGCGGATGTAGCATCTGACTACATGATCCCATATCACGACTTTGATACTAATTACTCTATCAGAATACCAAGCAGAGACGAATGGTCTTCAAACAATGTGTTATCTAACACTGAAATAGCAATCTATACCGACGGATCCAAAATGGAAGTCGGAGTGGGCTCTGGTGTCTACTCTGAAAAGATCGGGCTAGCTACATCCTTGAGATTAGCAAACTCGTGTAGTGTATTCCAAGCTGAGATCCTGGCCATACTCGAAGCTGCCAAATCGGCTAGGGTATTGGACATATAACATGAGGATATCTCCATCTACGTGGATAGTCAAGGGCCATTAAAGCTCTGGCATCCAATATAGTAAAATCACGGGTAGTTGGATGCTGCCGCGAAGAGCTGAAGGCTCTTTTTAACCAGAACAAAGTCCAAATTATCTGGGTGCCAGGACATAATGACATTATAGGAAATGAGAAAGCAGACGAACTAGCCAGACTAGGAGCGTCCAGTTTCATTTCCCTAGCTGATAAAAGGGTCAATCCCCCGCTAGCATCTAAAAAACATGAAATAACTAAGCATACTCAAACAGCAACCATAACAAGATGGCAAAATACAATAACTTGTGCACACACAAAATCTATCTGGCCAGAATTAAGCGGCAGCAAATCAAACAAGCTATTAGCTTTGAATAGAGCTTCCATTTCTATAGCGGTGAGAGTGATAACAGGTCACAACCTGTTGGGTAAGCACTCTAATAAGATAAAACTGACTGGTGCGAACCAACTTTGCAGGAAATGCAGCGACCCTGACGTCGAAGAAGATGTCTCACACCTGCTATGCCACTGCCCTGCGATCAGTGGCAGTCGTTTTAAAATACTAGGCAGCCTTTACTTCGATGACCTAAGTGACCTAACGACTATCCCAATAGCGCTTATAGTCCGTTTTTGTAGCAGATCAGGATGGAGCAACTACCTCTTTGAGGCTGAAGGAGCAACACAGACCAGCACCGCATAAGTATCACTAGCGAACTTAACTCTTCCTCTTTCTCTATTTCAGGATACTTCTTCGAAGGGTATCGCTATGGGCCCACGTAGGCCTATGCGAGTTTGACGACTCACCCGAGCGTCAACAGCCCATCTAACCTAACCTAACCTAACCTATACACCCAACCTTGCACGCTACCCAAATCCAACAGTGAGCTCATGCAGGGGGGGTTGCAGGTGGGCAGCATGCCAATATTCACCATTCCATATTCAAACTTTGAATACATACAATTTTGCATCCTTCGCAAATACAACAGTTGGCACAAGATGGGTTCATACTTTGCATTAATCAGGGTGCCAGTTTGAGTGTATGCGAAGTTTAAATATCTGCAACCCCCAGCTTGGACTATGGACTCACTTTTGGATTTGGGTTGCGTGAGTTACAATCGTCTTATTTATATACCAGAATATTTTATTAAATTCTGGAGGGAAACTCAAAAAGTGAAAAGTCGTACTCAAATCTTTTGTGTTCTTTATTGGTTGACATCTACTTTCCGACTGCCGATTAGCCGTCAACAAATAGCTTACATTATCGAAATATGAATAATAAGTATATTGATAATAAACCGGTATTATTTTAGTGAGAGAGGAGAAACAACAATATATATAATGCAATGTGAGGTATTACAATTTTAGAGAAAGGAGACTTATCAACTTAGTTTAGCAAAGCGTATGCTTTTCTGTTGCCATGAAGATGGAGAGTTTCCATGAGCCCCTTCCAGCGTATGCTGTAGTGCTGGTTGAAGAACATGTTGCGTGTGAAACGTAACTCCTCCCGTGTAAGAATGGACCGAGAGCATCGAGCGTCATAATGTTGGACGTGAAGATGTGATAGCTGAATCGTTGACGTCCATCATTCCTTATTAGTTTGGTTCCATATCCCTTGGATTGCTTCTTGGTTTGTCCATATTTAAATGTTTCTAACTCATTGGTTTTAGGAAAGGACAAGGGAGATGGTATGTGAAAATTGATTGTTTTTCTTTCTTTCTATGCTTATGTTAATTATTGGTAATGAATAATTATATAACTAAATGGTTCAGATTCGTTTAGAACAAAATACAAACAAAAAAATAATTGTCAATTCGACCCAATTTGCAACACAAGTAAGTATAAATTTGTTAATTGATAACGCATTTGCTTTATTACAGTGTGTTCAATTTTCTGACAACCGCATCAACGAGTTCGTTATTAGCGAATTTTTTTTCTCTTCTTTACCTTTTGCTTATGGACTTTTCGTTTATTGGAATCAATAGTTACTTTATTATTATTTATGACTATATGTTCGTTAAATCGCGGAGCTAATTTATTTCGCCTATCGTCGAGTTCATATATCTTTTCATTTTTGCTAAAGTTTGGTGGATCATTTCGTTTTTTATTTCGTTTATCTATTATGTTTTTTTTATATGCCAAATTTCGTTCATAAATTAAATTACTTAGAAGATTATAATTCTGTATATGTTCATTCAAATAGTCTTGTTCAGTCTGATGTCTAATAGGTTCGATAGATGGGAATATGTTGTTTTTTATTATATGGCCAGTTATTGCTTCAAAAGGGGTCAACTTTGTTACCGAGTGAATTGAATTATTGTAAGTAAGGGCAGCCTCATCAATCGTTTCAGATATTGTTTTTGTGGGATTTTGTGATTTGATGATTCTAATCAGCTCAGTTAACGTAGAATGTAATCTTTCTACTGGCGAATTTCCCGTTGATGTTTTTGCACAAGTAAAATGAAGTTCAACATTGTACAACGCCAAAAAATCTCTAAACAAGGTCGAGATGAACTCACTGCCGTTGTCTGTTATGACTTTTTTCGGAATACCGTGGTGAGAAAAATAATGCTTTAGCTTTTCTATGAGGCTAATGCTATTTCTACTTGGTAATATATAAACACAAGCAAATCTAGTAAACTTATCCAGTATTGTTAAGCAGTTTTCCTTGCTTATGGAATAAATATCTAGATGAAGTATCTCAAGGGGCTTGGTTGGTGTCTCAGTAAGCTCGTACTTTAGAGGTTCCCTTAACCGATCATATTTGTACTTGTGACAAATTTCACAATTATTTATGATTCTAGTGATAACGTTTTTAATGTTTGGGAAGTAGTACTTCCTCGTCAGGTGTTCATAAGTTTCTGTTATTCCTCTGTGGTTAGATTTTTGATGGTAATTTCTGACTAAAGCTTCTTGTTCGTCATATTCAGTTATGTCATCTAAAAGCACAGTACACCTAACCAATTTAAGACGGCTATGGTTAAAGAACTTTGAATATGCAGCCTGAACTGATCTAAAAGTATCATCGTCGGTTAATATAGCAGTGTTCTTTTTAGTATTTGCATGATCTTTAAGAATTTTAACTACAAGAGCTTCGTTACTAATATCTTTGCTTTCTATGAGATGTCGCTTTTTCTTTCGAAATAAAATTTTTAAAGTAACATGGAGATTTGGTCTACTCGCGTTAGATTTTAATATAAGCTGGTTAGAAAATGCATTGAGAGGACGTTCGGAGATAGGAATGCCATCATCACAGTTTTCTTGAGCTGAGTGAACAGTCGATAAATGTTCTGAGTCATCTACATTATTTTGAATGGATGAGTTGGTAATGTTATTCTCAGATTGAACCTTAAGTTGCTCGTTCGCGTTTAGTTCTATCCGCGACAAGGCATCAGCATTGGTGTTTAATTTGCCCTTTTTGTGCACTACCTCATAATTAAACTCCTCGAGCTTAAGGCGATAACGCATTAATTTACTGTTTGGGTCCTTGAGGGAAAAAAGCCAAGTGAGTGGTTTATGGTCGGTCACAATTGTGAATCTTCTCCCAAACAAATATGGACGAAAGTACTTAGTAGCCCAAGTTATAGCTAAAAGCTCCTTCTCTATTGTGCTGTAATTCTGCTCAGATACTGATAAAGTGCGACTTGCATAACAAACCGGCTTATCACATCCTATTTTTCCTTGAGACAGCACAGCCCCTAGAGCAACGTTACTCGCGTCTGTAGTAAGGTTGAAAGGGAGAGAAAAATCTGGGTATTTCAAAATGGGATCGTTGCAAAGAAGATTCTTACAATTTTCGAAACATGCAACATACTGGGGATCCAAGACAATGCTTTTATTTTTCCGAAGACATTCCGTTAATGGTTTGGTCAAGTGAGCAAAATCTTTTATAAATTTTCGGTAGTAACCGACTAGCCCTAAAAATGATTTTATTTGCCTTGGTGTTTTTGGTATGGGAAATCTTTTAATTGCTGATATTTTATCCGGGTCAGGCTTGACACCATCAGCTGTTACCAAGTGCCCAAGAAACGAAACTTCCTTACGTAGGAACTCTGACTTATCCAATTGAATTTTTAGATTTGCCGCTTGCAGTTTTTGAAAGACGCGTTTAAGGTGTTCAATATGCTCCTGCAAAGATGTCGAAAACACAATAATGTCATCCATGTAAACGAGACATATTGTACCCTGCAAGTCACGAAGGACATTATCCATCACACGTTGGAACGTTGATGGAGCATTTTTTAAGCCGAAAGGCATTCTTAAAAACTCGTAATGGCCGTGTTCTATTGTAAAAGCAGTTTTGGGAATATCTTCGTCCTTTACCTGGATTTGATGGAAGCCGGATGCAAGGTCTAATGTGCTGAAATATATTGATTTGCCTAGTTTATCCAGGATATCAGTTATATTTGGAATGGGGTATCGGTCCTCTATAGTCTTCTCATTCAATTTGCGATAGTCAATAACAAGTCGCCATTTTTCTTTGCCACTGGCGTCTTTCTTTTTTGGTACTATCCAAATTGGAGAAGACCAGGGGGAGTAGCTTGGGCGTATAATTCCGCCCTTAAGCATTTTTGTAATTTGCTCCTGAATTTCTTTTTTGTGAATGTAAGGATACCGATACGATTTTGCATAGATGGGAATATTATCTTGAGTCTTAATTTCATGTTTTATTTCGTTTGAAAAACTAAGATTTTGGTCATTTTTAAAAAAGATATCTTTGAATTCTAGACAAAGAGATTTAATATTTGTTTTCTCTTCTTCGTTTAGGTGGTTAGTGCGAATCAATTCTAACAAATTAGAGTTTTGCAAATTATGGGTGTTGTTAATGAAAAAATTATGTATTTCCAAAAAATGATTTTGATCAATTCTTTGGGATTTTATTGGTTGTTCAATAGTAAATTTTTGTGGCGAATTAGAACTATTTACTACTTCTAGCAAAGAATACCACGCGGACGCTTTATAAATACCCTCAGATATCGATAGATTTTCTTTTATCTGCATTGGTTTTACATAAATAGTTCCTTCTTCGATATCAACAGGCAAAGGTACAACAGCTTTAGAAAGTTCAGGAATAGTAAATGGTTTCGACATATAGTTAGGCTTATAGTTCAAAGAAATTTGAGTATTGTAATTTTTAAGAACAGAGTTTTTCAGATCAATACTCATACCTAATTTCTTTAAAATATCTGTCCCTATAAGTCCATCGAAATAGCTGTGGAATTTGAAAATCAAAAACGAAAGTTCGTGTGTGGTGTTAAGTTCTAGTAGTCCATTCAATTTTATTTCTTTGTTTAATAATTTTGACTCGAAAATTGTTTTAATTTCAATTGGATTTATAAATTTAGTTTTTTCGTTAGATACTATGTCTGGATTGATAAAGGACTTGTTACTTCCTGTGTCAATTAGAAATTTTAGAGGACTTTTGCATAGACTGTGCACTGTTATATATGGTAACACGTTCGAATTATAATTATTCATTTCTATATACCCGACTGATTCTCCAAGGCTTGTAACCGAAAATTTGAATCGTCTATTTCGTTGCTATTTTCATGTGGCTGTTGTTGTGGCTGTGATTGTGGTGGGGTATTTGGTATATTAAAATGTTGGTAGAAGTTCTCAGGATTTTCATTATGACAGGGTTCTAAATTTGGTTGCTGGTATGAGTTTGTTAATAAGGGATTATTTGTGTAGTTGTCATAATTAAAATAACTCTCAAAATTATGAAAATTATTAAATCTATTGTTTTGCAAATTATTGTTATTACTAGGTAAACGATTAGAATTTCGGTTTGTGTTGCCGCTATATGTATCCATTGGCTCTGGTGGCGGAAATGGTCTATTTACAGAATACTGATTGCCGTAATTGTTAGGAACCGGAATTTGTCTATTTGTGATGTTTTGAAGATTTTGATTGTTATTGCTGTTACTATTGTTGTTATTTCTTACTATTGGCTGAAATCTGTTTGGATGGTTGAAAAAAGGAGGTTGAATGCTATTATTTATTGCAGTATATGTTGGAACTGGAGTGTATGTCCCTAAATTGGGAAATTGAGGTGTGAACGAATTTTGATTATTATTTGAAAATTGATTGTTTGTATTTCTTTTATAAGCAGATGCATGTGGTATACGTTGCTGGTCTTGAAAGTAGTGACAATTTTGTTCCTGCAAGCAAAAATGATAGGCTTCAGAAAGTTTTTTGGGTCTCATAGATCTCACGGTAGAACCCAACGGTTCTCTAAGACCTGACAAAAAGGCGTTTAAGCACATTTCCTCGTACAAATTCAATTTTGCTAATATAACGTTTTCGTCGGTTTCGTGAACCTTGACATGGTTAGTCATTGCTGACGAAATATCAATTACTTTCGAATAAAATTGTTCGAGATTATTTTGATTCTGACGTAATTGATGAAGATCGCGAATCAGGCTTGTTTCATTTCTCTTGTCAGAGTAATGAACAATCAAGTTATTTTTAATTTCACTCCAATTTATCGCCGTTCCATATAGATTTAGAACTTCATTAGCCTGGCCTATAACTTTGTTTCTTATAGCACGTAAAATTATTTTGTGATATATCGAACCCTCTATCTGCGGTATGATATGAAGGATTTCTTCCACATTTGTCAAAAAATCAAAAAGCAATCTAGGGTTCCCATCAAATGTGGGCAAATCTTTAACGGCATCGGGAATTCTTAATGAATTAAAAATATCCGCTGCAATCAAAGCTTGGTTTGGTGTACCCGGACCGTTATTCATATTATCAATGCCGACACTCGTGTATGCACTTTGACCAGAAAATAGAAAACACGCGTTTGAACCTTCAATGTTCTTAGACCTAGCTAAATTTTGTTCTATACTTAAATCTGTATCACTATTATATATTTTAATGAAATTATCTAAATTTATTTTAATTTTTTTTGAACTAAAACTAGCTAAACAACCAATTTTCACTTGGGTATTTTGTTTTTTGGATATGGGAGACATAGGAAAAAGGAAAAACCAATGAGTAGATCCACGTTAATGGACTCACCTTACAAAAAAAAATCCACGTGCTGTTTTGGGATTCTCCTAGGGATGTTGGTGTTGGATATAGGATGTCTTAGGAGGATGTAGATGTAGGATAAGGGATCTCGTCAGGATACTCTCACGCCTATATTCGCTAGACATGTGATTTTGCTTATATTCCAATTGTGCGGTTCTTTTAAGCTAATGGATTAATATCCTCCACATCGATGATCATTCGATATGTGCTTTTTAGCTTTTTAATCGATCAATTGTATCATAGCTACTGAATTTTCACTAGAAATTGTCGAAAAAGCACCCAAATGACTGCGCCAGTTACAATCGTCTTATTTATATACCAGAATATTTTATTAAATTCTGGAGGGAAACTCAAAAAGTGAAAAGTCGTACTCAAATCTTTTGTGTTCTTTATTGGTTGACATCTACTTTCCGACTGCCGATTAGCCGTCAACAAATAGCTTACATTATCGAAATATGAATAATAAGTATATTGATAATAAACCGGTATTATTTTAGTGAGAGAGGAGAAACAACAATATATATAATGCAATGTGAGGTATTACAATTTTAGAGAAAGGAGACTTATCAACTTAGTTTAGCAAAGCGTATGCTTTTCTGTTGCCATGAAGATGGAGAGTTTCCATGAGCCCCTTCCAGCGTATGCTGTAGTGCTGGTTGAAGAACATGTTGCGTGTGAAACGTAACTCGTGCGAGTTGGGATGTATGCGAAGAAAATAAAACCCACAAGCAAATGGCATTAAGATCCGAGGGACTTATTTCCATTTCGAAAAGGAAAGAAGCCCCACGGGGGTTATTGTACTGCACCTTTAATCTATTGATTAATACTATACCACCAACGACAATGTCAACAAGCCGTATGATCAGCCACAAATGATGTGCTAGGTTTCTTCCGAAAAGTATTAAGAAACCACGAAGAATGTCGACAGATGTTTGTAGCTAAGAATTTGGCCTACAAAGCAAGGTGTAGGTGAAGACCAGAGCTGCAAATTAAATTTATAGACAAGTGAGGATGTCAGAACATAAGCCTTTCCTAAAGAAGAAATACAAAAAAAACAGACACTCAATTTATGATATAATGAGTTTCCTCAAGAGAATGTTGTTCGTAAGTTTAACCAAAGTGTAAAATGTCAACGGCAGAGACAAAATAGAAAAAAATCCTTTCGAAATTAACAAGAAAAAATTGAAGTTAAGCCAAAATATACTGTTCAACCAAAAACTACCAGCCAACCAAACTAAATGAAGTGACTATCTTAGCTGAAACTTAACAAGACGGTCTTCCTTTCGAGATTCACCTTGCCGGTGGAGATGATTTTTTTAATAACGTAGACGAAAGTATGCCCGAAGAATGGAATCTCAGCATCGTTTTCCGATCCACACAAAAGAAGCCCTCTGAACTGCGCCAATTGCAGAAGCATAAGTACCCATCAACATCGCACATACAAGATCTTAACTGACGTAATAAGTGAACGCCTCAAACCTCAGTGGGGTTTTAGGCCAGGAAAGTCCACAACCTATCATATCATCAAACTTCGGCAGTTCCTGAAAAAAAAAAAAACCAAGAATTCCATATCGATACCCACGACCTATTCATCGACCGCATATGACAGCATTTAAAGAGACGAACTATACAGAGCCATATCTAGTTTTGCCATACCGCCCGTTGGAACAGGATGACGATGGAAAAACTCTCGCTGCTTCCCCAACAAACAATTACGCTTCGATAAAGCACTTTCGAAATAATTTCCTCCCCAAAAATATTAACTGTGTGAAGTCTTATGAAAACACATTTGGCGCATTCTACGGGACTCTATAAGATTTCCTTAACGAAGCCTTACCAAAAGTCACAAATAACGAAAAAAAAAACAAAAATTAATTTGTTGTATTTAATTTAAATATAACCACCATATTAGTTTATTTTATTTGTATTTACAACCAATTTATTTGTGAACATTGTTATTTATGATGTGATATATTAAATTTTAAGAAAAAATTTTAATGGGATTCGAACATGGGTCTTTTGCACGTCAGTCACTCCAGCAAGCGATCCACTAGGCTGTTTTCTGCAACACGCAAGAGTAGTTTCAGTAAGAAACCACTTTAAACGTGTTCTGTAAAACCATTTAAAGACGAACAAACGTGCTATCAGATTCTAAAATTAGTGCAATACACATTCATTTTTTATAGTTACAAATCATAGGCGTCAGTAATAGCAATCAGTAAAATGTAGGTACACAAAAAATGAGAAATATTTCATTTGTTATGTGCTTTTGAAAAAAAAAAAATTGGTGTTGCCACAAATGGAAATCGAACACAGACCTTTTGCGTGGTTTTCATTGCAAAAAAAAAAAATAGTCCCAGCTAATACAAGCCTTAAGCCTTGGCGCAAGCTCTACCAAAACATCTTTTCAACTGTCACATGTGCACACATCCGTGGAAGCTTTTTAGAAGCATTAAATTGATATACCATTTCATCTTCAATAAGGTCTGTGGATTTACCTGAAAGAGTTATTAAACCTGCTGAACTTCTTCGCACATGTACAAAACAAGCTCAATAGAAGAAGTTGCTTCCTGAAATTGGAAATTTATGCTTTATAGAGTAAAAATTGTTAGTCAGGGCATCAGGTTCGAAAACGAACTCACCGAAACTTTCGATACCAAAAATGACTGAGACCAGGAAATGCACCATCATGTGACTTCTTTAATAATTGAGGGGATTGTGCAAAACTTCCGAGCCCAATACCGGAGGCATAATCTTCCATAAATTGGTACAACTACTAGCATACAAGCTTCCATTATTGTTTATTATTTATAGCTGTTGTTAAAGAAATGACAAATGGACAGAACAATCCCAGATATTACTTTGAGATAGTACGCGACTTTGTCTACCTCGGCTATGCTATTAACTCCGACAACAACATCCGTATCTTTGGGTTAGCATGGCAATTTAGTAGTAAAGCTTTCTCTTGAACTCCTATGAGGATCCTTTACAACAACCTGTCCATTACAGTCCTGCTCTACGGCGCGGAAGCATGGACCTTATTAAGAGTGGATAACGAAATCCTTGGTCGTTTTCAGAGAAAAATTCTTCGAAAAATCTTCGGTCCGACTTGCGTTGACAGGCTATGGAGAAAAAGATTCAACTAAGTACTATACGAGCTATACAGTGACATACCCATAGTCAAAGAACTAGACGATTAAGATGGCTAGGACATATATAGCGAATGGACTCCAATACTTCGGCTGTAGAGTCTTCGATTCCTTGAAAAACGTTGGACGGAGTAGAGGAAGACCTCGCCTTAAGTGGCGCGCACAAGTGGAAACTGACCCCGACAAACTTGAAGTGCGCAAGCACCGGGCTAATTCGAAAGGCATGTTGCGTGAGGCCCAGGTTTATTCAGGAATGTATATTTAATGTATCAAATCAGTTCGTGACATCTATAATCAAGGCAATTACGTTATGATTTTCATCGAGCGTTAAAGTTTGTTTGCGAAGTTCCTAAGCAACCGGTTTATGTTTCTGTTTTTCGTATTGTTTTGTTTTTTTTTTTTTGGCAAAATTGAATAACTGGATATTATTTTATCTAGGACTTTTTCGAATATCTTTTTAACCACATACAGAATGGAAATTGGTCTGTAATTAAGAACAGCATGCCTTTTCCCGTTTCTACAACGGGTCCGCCATCTAACATTTTTTTTTTCAACTAGTGCTTATTTCGTGAACGGTAACACGTAGCTCATGTCTGATTTGACATATAATTAGTTTTATCCTTCCGCTATACGAATATGGTTATGTATACGCTTGAAAAACGCTGGGAAATATTGTGACATTACTTTGAAATCATGGTAATGTTGCAGAATGTGTGCAAAAATTGCGTACGGATTTTGTAAGTAGAGAAGCACCGTCAGCTCCGTATGTTCGTTATCTTGTGAAAGTGAAAGAAAAGCCAAAAACAGTGCGTACACCCGAGAATATTGCTGCTGTGGCAGAAAGTGTGCGTGAAGCGCCATCAACATCAATTCACCGTCGTTCTCAACAATTGAACATTTCGGAGACATCATTGAGACATTCTGATTGATAAATCGATATTCAGGCAACCAATCTATATAAATAAAAATTAAAATAAATAAATATAGCGACGGGTAATTGAATACAGCCGGTCGAAATGTCAACAGTTGGTAATGTCCAGCAATTGCTTTGAAAATACTTCTCAAGATTGGTCGTTCTGTATACCGACACGCATGTTCGTAGTCAGTTTGAGTTTCTTGAAGTGTTTCCGCAAAACGTACGACTTCAAACATGCCCGTGGAATCACTGGCAATGTTTGCCGAAAATCACCTGTCAACAAAATCATCGCACACCAAACCGTCTATGATTGACTTTTTATGCGCCATTGTACACTCATTCCAAACGATGAGTTTGGTTTGCTGTTCTTGGAAATGTTGCACGTTGGATTTTCATTGATTTGAACAAACGCCTTCCAACAATGTAGATGCAATTTCTGATGAAGCAAGTTCAAGTGCAATAACATTCTAGATTGGTAACCAAAATCAATTCGATCAAAAAGTATTTCCAGTTCCACCGGGAGCGTCAAAAAAAATATCCCTCCAGTTCCTCGCTGACAACTTTCATAAGAATGTCATACGCATATTGTTGTTGTCCATTCTCGAGTCGCAACTCTAGATGCGACGGGCGATTAATATCAAAGCTTCGTTGTGAATTTCCTCGCTTAGCTTTAAATTTGGATGCAATGATGTAATACCCATCTGATGCAAAATACCATCACACATGGCATCTTTGTATTTGCTACACAAATCAGTCGGTTTGGATGGGAAACATGTCGATTGTTGATATAATAATGGAAAACAATATTCGAATTTGATGAGCATTTGACTAAAGCACAGCATCTCCGAGGGTGTAATCCCAATCATTCTCTAACAATCGCAAACGTTGGCACTCTTTTCTATACGTACTACAGAAGTCGCCATTTATAGTTCACAAATCTGGGAATGATGTTGGACCACGAACCTTGACTAATAGTAAACGCAAATAGAAGCACTCGTCGTGTCTTGTGAACTATTTCAAACATTTAAAAAAATTCGCCAAATCGATCAAGGAGTTCATCGATTGTAGATAAATTAAAAAAAAAGTAGGCGTAAAAATATATTGGATTACTACGAAAATTTAAAAAAAAAAATTAGACAAATCGGCCCAGCCGTTCTCCCATTTCAGATAAATCAAAAAAAGTTGGCGTCGTAAATTTTTCTTTCCGTAAAAACCTAACTTGGGATATGACGTACACTGAAAAAAATTACCAAATCGGTGCAGCTGTTCCCCGATTTTATATAAATCAAAAAAAAGTGGGCGTAAAAGTGGGTGTGGTGAATTTTTTCTTTCCGTAAAAACCTATGTTGGGTTATGACGAATATTTAATAAAAAAAATTGCAAAATCGATGCAATTAATATTGCGAATCTGTTGAAAAATCTTGCCGAATCTCAGAATCTTGTGTTTTTTTATTTATTTATTTTGATTTGGATATTTTTATTTACTTACTCCTCAGATATAGCATATTGGTCTATGAAGCTAAGTTTTATTACAGCAGATCTTAAGTCGTTCGAGTCTCTTAATCGGATTAGACAGTGATCTATCTACGACTAGGAACTGTCAAATTTGTTGGAAATCTATTGACATAATAATATAAAATTTAACAACAGGATGGTAATTTTTTAAAACGGTATTATTACATATTATCCGTCAAATCCACAGATCAAACTGTGTCGATCCTCCTATAAGTCGAAATATATTCTTTGTTTTGGAAGTAAAAATTTATTAATATAAAATTTTAATATCTGAGGTGCTAACATATTAAAGAAGTCAATTTGCATAAAATTCGAATGAATGCTTTGCATCATTAATGATCAATATCTCATAGAGCGGTCAAAAGAAGCGCATAATAGACGTGCTATCAGCCACCCAATCAATCTCTGAACATAGAACGTTGAAACATAACATTATAGACCAACAAAAAAAAAAATACAGAGAAAAAGAAAGGCCCAAGTCCAACTACACCAATGAGCAGAGAATGGAGTGCAAAAGGCGAATGAACCCTATAGCCTCTACCAGGCCACCCGATCACCACCGCGCCACTATCCCGTCGATCTTGATGATGATGAAAGTTATGCAACGGTGAACGGCAACCAACTTGCGCTCGCTCACAGAGAACCAAACTCAATCCAACGTTTGCAACGGTTGTACGAGTGTGGGCATACTGAGCTCTGGCTGGCGTTCATGTGCAGTTTTCGCTGCATTTTCTGCACAACATTGCAGCAGTGTTAACGGGGAAATGAGGAAATGGAAAACCAAAACACTGTTTACTGTACATTCACCCACTTTTCGCCAACAATCTTGGCTTCTCCACCACCAAACAAAAGATCAGCAAAATTGCAACAACGATGACGACGACACGTAAGAAAGTATTTTCGCGTTGCATGTCACTCCGGTCGAACTTCGACCACCCCCTTCCACGGTAATGTATCTGCGGTTGATCACAGCAGCGGCGGTGGCGGGCGGTATGGTTTTCTCTTCATTTTTTTATTTTCTAGATTTTTCACCTGGAAAAACAGTTAGATGCATGCATCTGCAACACTGCGGATTGGTGGAAAATTTACGATAACGGTAGATAATGTGTCATGTTCTCTTGCAGTCGCTGCGGAAGAGGTTGGGAGGGAGGTGGTGGGGCGAATATGTTAGCTTAGAACCAACAGTGTGCCTGTTCTTTTAGGAAGTTTGTGGGTGTTTTTGGCAACATTGTTGGATAATTTATAAGATCAATGCCGCGGACGGAGTGTGGAGACTGCGTGCAATTTGCCTACCGCATAAGTGTGGGTTGTGCAGAAAAAAAAAGCGTCATCCAAATGTGGGTAAAATTTACCATATTCTGACGGATAAGCGCCGCTGCGCAGTGTTGGCTTGTTGCGCGGTGTGCAAAATGATTAATTCGCATCTGTTGAGTGAACGTTGCACATTCCACAAATACAAATGAGTGAGTGTGTGTCTGTGTGTTTTTTTTTTTTTTTT
Source organism: Rhingia campestris (assembly GCA_932526625.1). Lineage (NCBI taxonomy): Eukaryota > Metazoa > Arthropoda > Insecta > Diptera > Syrphidae > Rhingia > Rhingia campestris. The sequence goes on from OW052184.1 coordinate 4,611,428, forward strand.
CATTCCGGGTGCGATGCACTCAAAGTGGGTCAACAGGTGAACAAATGATGGCTTGTTGCAGATGTAGATGGTTGTAGATGATACAAATTTTCGCAATAGAATGGGAGATTGGTTGTAAACTAGGGCTGACTGTTATAACTGTGTTTTAGAACAAAATACCTGCACTGGACAATTAGCATAATACATGGGGCTTTTTGGTGGGTGAATTTACAAAGAGTTGCACGGTCTTGCGTGGACTTTTGAAAGTTTGTGGCAATTATTGGGAGTAGGCTAAAGTTGTATGCCATATGCTGTCTAGAAGAATATTTTAGGTTGGAATAGTGGTGGACGTGGTGCGATCAGTTCAGATTAAACGAATGATTTGTCAGTTGCATTATATTAATCTAGCACAGATAAGAATGAGTGGGTAAATAAGTTTTTATTACAGCTATTCAACATATCTTTGTTTTTTTCTAATCATTGTTTTTATTATTTCTACAAGTACTGCAACTAGACTTTTTTAAAGTTACATCCTTAAAGGTCATATGCTAAGAAAGCTTCTTTTGTCACATTCAGAAAAAGTTGAATTTCTTTTTTTTCTACTCAACCATTTTGTTTTTTTTTAAATGAGTAATTGGTACATCTTACTTACTTACATAAGTGGCGCTACAGTCCGGGATGAACCTGGGTTTCAACCAACATGCCTTTTCCAATTAGCCCGGTCCTTAGCTAACTGCCGATTTTTGGAAAATTGTGCCTCGGGTGTTGGCTCGGGAGTTTTGCACAATCCTCTCAAGAATCAAATTAAAGAAGTCACATGACAGCGCATCGCCTTGCCTAAATCCTTTTTTGGTATCGAATGTGTCGGTGAAGTCGTTTCCGACCCTGATGGAGCAGCGAAAATTCTCCATCGTCATCCTTCACCAACGGATGAGTTTGGGCGGTATACCAAAACTAGACATGGCTCTGCATAGTTCGTCTTTATAAATGCTGTCGTATGCGGCTTTGAAATCGATAAATAGGTGGTGGGTATCGATTTGGACTTCTTGAGTTTTTTCCAGGATCTGTCTAAGTGTGAAAATTTGATCGGTTGTGAACTTTCCTGGCCTAAAACCACACTTATAAGGGCCGATCAGGTTGTTGGTAAACGGTTTCAGGCGTTCACATATTACGGCAGATAGGATCTTGTAGGCGATGTTGAGAAGACTTATGCCTCTGTAGTTGGCACAGTTCAGAGGGTCTCCTTTACTGTGGATAGGGCAAACGATGCTAAGGTTCCTTCCTTCAGGCATACTTTCATCCGACCAGATTTGGCTTATGAGTTGGTGGATGTCATCTCCGCCAGCTTTATAAAGCCAAGCGGGAAGGCCGCCATTTCCGGCGGCCTTATTAAGCTTGAGTTTAGATATTGCTATCCTCACTTCACTTAGGTCGGGTTGTTAACAGTTCTCGCTGCCGTTACCAATATTAAATGGTTCGTTCTGCCTGACAGCGGAATGTTGTTCGTCATCGCCGTTTAACAGTCTGCAAATGTGGTTCTTCCATATCCTCAGCATCGACTGTGCACCAACAACAATATTTCCTTATTCATCTCGACAGGATTCTGTTCGAGCCTTGTATCCTTGGCTTTGACGTTTTACACTTTGGTAAAACTTGCGAACATCGTTCCTGGAAGGGCACCTCTCTATATCCTCGATCGCGCGCTTTTCTTGCTCTTTTTTCTACTTTCTGAAAAGCCGGTGTTCTTCCCTTCTTCTTTGCCTATAGAGCTCAATGGCAGCTCTCGTCTTTACCTGCAGCTTAGCCTTGTAGGCCTCGTTCTTGTCTTCGAGCATCTGTCGGCATTCCTCATCAAACCAGGGGTTTCTTGCTGGTGGCCGCGAGAAACCTAGCACATCAGTTGCGGCTGATCTAATGGCTTGTTGGCATCGTTGCCATTGTTCTTCGACATTAGATGCTGGTGGTATGGTGTGAATCGGGAGAAAAAGGCCGTGGCGGTCTCTTGCGATTGCAGTCTTTCGACATTAAATTTTTTCACAGTATTTTTGGTTTGTTATGGCTTGGTGAATATCCATCCGCATCCTTACCTTGGCTGCAACATGGTAGTGGTCCGAGTCGATGTTAGCCCCTCGGAATGTTCGGACATCCAAAATACTGAATGGGTGCCTCTTATCTATCGCAATGTGATCAATTTGGTTGACCGTTCGTTGATCTGGAGACCGCCATGTCCCCTTATGGATATCGAGGTGAGGAAACCGTGTGCTGGCTATAGTGGCATTTCGTTCCGTAGCGAAGTCAATTAGCCTAAGTCCGTTACCAGACATGTTGTCGTGTAGGCTATATTTTCCGACAATACTTCTAAAGATGTCTTCTCTTCCTACCTTTGCGTTCAAACCTCCCAGCACGATTTTAACATCGTCCTTTGGAAGTCGCTCATAGGTTTTGTCGAGGAGCTCGTAGAAGCAATCCTTAGTTATATCATCATTTTCCTCCGTCGGAGCATGAGCGCATATAAGGCTTATGTTGGCGAATTTGGCCTTGATGCGGATTGTTACAATGCGTTCGCTAATGTCTTCAAAACATAAGACTTCTTGCCTAAGTCTGGCACCTATAACAAATCCGCATCCAAATATTCGTTGTTTCTGCTCACTATAACACGGTCCATAGTAGATGTCACAGTTTTTCATCCTCTTTTTGCCCGGCCCATCCCATCGTATTTCCTGGATGGCAGTAATGTCTCCTTTGTAGCAGTTTAGGGCTACCGCTAGTTGTTCGCCTGCACCTCTCCTGTTTTATGTTCTCACATTCCAGGTGCAGATACGAACGTCGTTGTCCTTTAGCATGGTCGTCAACAATAATATCAGTCCTTTCCGAGGCTATTGGTTGCTTCGTAACAATATTTTTCTTCCGTGGATGGGTAGTTAACCCAAAGCACAACCCTCAACCTTGAGGGCCAGGCCCTTGTTTGACCCTAGGACAGCGGGCCGGAAAAAATACCGATGTCAGTAGCCCATTTTTGGGGTATGAGCGCTGCCGTTGACCCATTGAGGGCTCCTCCGCCACCAACTCTTTTCCAATACCCTGGCTCAGTATTGGAAATCCCTATAGACCTGGTGTTCAAATATTTCGAAGCAGCTCATATAGGGATTTCACTACCAGTTCGATCAAACTGGAGCTGTAGGCGCCACCGTTGACTCCATCTAGGGAATTCCGCTGCCGCCTGAGAGTGAGTGCCTTAGTGAGAGGACACTCCTCCTCCCTCTCTCGTTTGCTGGCTGCCACCAACCAGCGTTGACTTTTGGACCCTTTAGAGTCCAAATGGACCCTTTTTGAGCCCGTGGACCCTACTTTTTCAAAAATTATCGATTTGGACCCTTTTTTTCAATTTTAGTAAAATTTAAGTAATTTTTGAACGAAAAATGAAGTTGAAACATTGTGCAGGGATATATATTCCCATTTCAAAATCAGCGCAAAAAGGATAAAAGACCTTAGAGACCTTCAGAACATTTTCGATGTCCCTGAACATAAAATATTAAAACTTAGTGCTACAAGATGGCTCTCATTCGAAGCTGTTGTAAATAGGATTGATGAGCAGTGGGTTGTCCTGCAACACTATTTTTTATGTGAAAAATTTGAACAGACCTCGCCAAAAGTTTTAAAAAAAGTTAGTAGCATAAATGAAAATTTAAACAACATCAATCAATATTTTTAACAAAATGTTCCAAAGCGAATCTTCACAGATCATTTTCTTAATTTCGACCGTTAGGAATATTCTTTTTAACAATTTTTTCAAATTTTTTTTTAAAGAAAGACTATATTAAAAATAATGAACTTGAAGCATTTAAATACATGGACAGTGATAATATTATTAAATTGACAGATATATATATAAGGGTCATGAAGCAGAAATGTACATCAAGTCAAAGAACATGTCTGATGAAGATGTTTCTTATGTTTAGAGCAATGTTCTTCTCTATTACCAATCGATCGTAAGTGAGGTTTTTAAAAGAATCGACATTAAAGATACAAAACTTTCCGCATTGCGATTTTTTGATCCTAAGGTCATAAAACAAAAACTCGAATTTAATTATATAGATCTGGTTTCTGATTTCCAGAATTTAGTATCAAATCCGGAAAAAGTCATTGAGGAATACAAATTTCTTGAGATAAAATCAGAAGATAAGGCTTTTCTTGAATTGTTTCTGATTAATGACATTAAAGAATTTTTGCATGCTATTGGTGAATCTAAAAACAATTTAAATGAACCTATGTTTGCAAATTTATACAATTTTAAAAAAATGAAATGGTTAATATGTATAGAGTATATTTTAAAAAACATTAAATGTAAATATGTATCACATTATTAGAATAAGTTTTTTTTTTTTTGTTTGTAATGAATACAATTGTTTTTTTTTGTTCTTTTTGTTATTAATAAATGAATATAAAATGTTATTGCTTTATGTGGCTCGGGACCCTTTTTTGGATCCTATTTGAAATTTTTCAGAGTCAACACTGCCACCAACGACCTTCCACAGGGGTTCAATACCCCATCTCCAGTCGAGTTACTAGGCACCCACCAGTCACCAGCGTGGAGGTGAGAGTAGGAGTTGATAGTGGGAGGCTAGAGTGAGAACGCTTGTGTCCTCATATAATCGCATCACTATCCTTAAGCACTGAATTTATCCTAGCTCTTCATTTTCGGAATGACCAGTATACTTCTATGACTAATGTCATAACTCATAAGCTATGTCATAACTCTTAATTTATGGTTTTATTGGAAAATGCCACCAAAAAGAGGGCGTTGTTTAAAATAATCTGTAGACAAAAGCATTTTTTTTTCAAATATCCTTAAAATTTTACCGAAACCAGTTTTGTTACTGAAAATGCACACAAAAAAATTGTACTTTATATAGAAGATAATATAATATTTATATTGTTAGTTATAAAAATTGATATGATAGGCTATCGCACAATTTACAATTACAGAGATGTGAATAGTATATCTTTCAACTTTAAAAAAAAAACTTATTTATAACAAAAATAAATATATATATATTGTGGAAACAACGACAAAAACCTCAAATCCACAAAAAAATGCATATAGAAGATAATATATAAATATTGATATTATTTAAATATCTTTTTCATAAATTGTCTTAAAACTTTTTATGGTTTGACCAAAAACTGGGAGCAACAAAAATCTCTTGTACCGAATTCCATCATTCTAGCTCAAAATGTAAGGCCAAAATACTGTTGACTTACGTACGGACGGACATACATGGCTAAATGGACTCAACTAGCTATTCTGAGTCGATCTATATCTATGGTAATAATGGCAGACAAGCTTATGTTGAAAAAGATGATTTCGAGAAATTTGCATTTTCATCTAAAATGTTTATTTTTATTTTTTGTTAAATTTGTTTAAGCCCAGTAGTTTAATGAGATGTATACTTAACATTTTATGTTAATTTTTGAGAAAAATTAAGTAAGGAAAGCAATAATAATTGAGTTGTTAAATTTAAGTGTTTATGTAAAAATCAATTTGGCAGCAATTATTGTCGTATGTAAATTATGTAGACATTAGTGATTCTGATAAAATTTAATTTGGTCTATGTTTTTTTGAAGTGAAACTTCTTTGGGCTTTGCTTTCAATCCAAAGCATTCACATCAGAAATTTTTATGGGTAGTGGGGCAAGCGCGGATAGAACAAATGTGCAGCGAACAACAACATGCGAAAACTTGTTTCAGAAAATAGAGAGAGAGCATGAGAGAGCCCTGTAGTGAATGTACGGATTTTACGGCCAAAGCATGCTAGTTTGTTTTTGTGCTCTTTCTCTCTCTATTCTGCTCTCAGTTACTTTTCATACCACAAACCCAAAGTATATTTTCTTGAATTTGAAAATATGGAAAATTATGGAAAATTAAGCGAAAAAGTGAACAGTTCTTTTGATGAGGAAGGACTTCTGTTTGTTTTAGAAAAGTCTATACATGGAGTTTCAGTTCAACAACGTAGCACTCTAAAGTCTCTTTTTTAATTTTGACATAAGAACTTATGTTCTATGTTATATTAAACCAAATTTTAACAAAACATCTTAAGTCAACACAATTTGTAACTTTCTCTTACTTACTTACTTAAGTGGCGCTACAGTCCGGAATGAACCTGGGCCTCAACCAACATGCCTCTCCAATTAGCCCGGTCCTTAGCTAACTGCCTCCAGTTGCGCACTCCAAGTTGGTTGAGGTCGGTTTCCACTTGTGCGCGCCACTTAAGGCGAGGTCTTCCTCTACTGCGTCCGACGTCTGGCTGGGAATCGAAGACTCTGCGAGCCGGAGTATTGGTGTCCATTCGTTCTACATGTCCTAGCCATCTTAAACGTCCAATGCGGAGTTTTTTGACCAGGGGCATGTCGCTGTACAGCTCGTATAGTTCTTGGTTGAATCTTCGTCTCCATAGCCCGTCTCTTACAAAGAGAAAAGTATTGTTTTTGTAAAAATGTTCGACCCAAAAAGTGATTTTTGCAATTCCGTCCGTCAGTCCGTCGGTCCGTCTGTCCGTAATCGGAGACTTAACGGCTTGACTAATTTTCTTCAAACTTCGTATCTAGGGTTTTTTTGGTCATTATTCTAGGCGATGTTTTTTTAATTTTAGTTATTATATTAACTCGTACCTGCCGTATAAAAATTTTACATAACCAAATTTTTCTCGAAAACGGCTCTAACGATTTTGATTAAACTTAATTATAAACCCGTTTTTTTTTAAGAAAATCCATATAACGGATTTTTACATTTATTACATATAAAGAAAATTGCGAATTTCTCTCCAATTATTTTGTCAAATTGTGTGAAATTTATTTTATATACTACTATTACTGTTTGCAATAACTCCACATGATTAGTTTTGGCCCAACTAACCCTTAACGGAATTTTCAGTTTTGGCCATAGAAAACCGAATAAACGTTTGTAACGGGTGATTTTTCCTTCCATTCGGAAGGTCAAATTTTTGTCAATTTTTCGAGCATTTCGGCCTGTATTCCATGCATTACGCTTGTTATGTTATACAGTAAGGATTCAATCGTGTTCGGCTTGTCTACATAGACTAACGACTTTACATAACCCCACAAGAAATAATCAAGAGGCGTTAAATCGCATGATCTTGGCGGCCAACTCACAGGGCCATTTCGAGAGATAAGCTGCTCACAAAATTCATCCTTCAACATTTCCATTGTTTCACGAACTTTGTGTCATGTGGTACCATCCTGATGAAACCACATATCAGCCAAGTTCAACTCAGCCAACTGGGGAAACAAAAAGTCGCGTATCATGGCTCGATATCGTTCACCGTTGATGGTAACGTTTATTCGACGGTCGTCTTTGAAGAAAAATGGACCGATGATGCCACCAGCCCATAAACCACACCAACTTACTTTACTTAAGTGGCGCTACAGTCCGGGATGAACCTGGGCCTCAACCAACATGCCTCTCCAATTAGCCATTAGCTAACTGCATCCGTTTGCGCACTCCAAGTTGGTTGAGGTCGGTTTCTACTTGTGTGCGCCATTTATGGCGAGGTCTTCCTCTACTGCGTCCGACGTCTGGCTAGGAATCAAAGACTCTGCGAGCCGGAGTATTGGTGTCCATTCGTTCTACATGTCCTAGCCATCTTAAACATCCAATGCGGAGTTTTTTGACTAGGGGTATGTCTCTTTACAGCTCGTATATTTCGTGGTTGAAGATTTTTCGAAGAAATTTTCTCTCGAATCGACATCCGCTTTTGATACGGTCCATGCTTCAGCGCCGTAGAGACTGGGATAATCAGGGTCTTATATAGGAGGGCTTTACTACTAAATTGCCTTCTTAGCCCGAAGAAACAGCGATTGGCAAGAGCAATTCTTCGTTTGATTTCTGACGAGATGTTGTTGTCAGAGTTAATAGCGAAGCCGAGGAAGACAAAGTCTCATACTACCTCAAAGTTATATCTGTCAATGGTGACGTTCTTACCGATTCGTAGATATTGTGTGTCCTTTTGTGTTGACAGCATATGCTGAGTCTTACCCTCATTTACTGCTAAGCCCAGTTTTGCCGCTTCCTTCTCTATACTAGCAAACGTGGCTATGATATCACGTTGAGCCCTACCAATGATGTCAATATCGTCGGCGTATGCTAGTAGTTGCACCGAATTTGGAGAATTGTGCCTCTGGTGTTGGCTCGGGAGTTTTGCACAATCCTCGCAAGAATCAAATTGAAAAAGTCACATGACAGTGCGTCGCCTTGCCTAATCCTTTTTTGGTATCGAATGTGTCGGTGAGGTCGTTTCCGACCTTGATGGTGCAGCGAGAATTCTCCATCATCATCCTACACAAACGGACGAGTTTGGACGGTATACCAAAACTAGATATGGCTCTGTATAGTTTGTGTCTATAAATGCTGTTGTATGCGGCTTTGAAATCGATAAATAGGTGGTGGGTATCGATTTGGACTTCTTGGGTTTTTTCCAGGATCTGCCGAAGTGTGAAATTTGATCGGTTGTGGACTTTCCTGGCTTAAAACCACACTGATAAGGGGCGATCAGGTTGTTGGTAAATACGTAAATTTTGTTTATATACGTATCCGCCAGAAATGAGCCTCATCGCTGAACACAATTTTTCGATAAAACAGCCGATTTTCATGGAGCTGTTCTAAGGCCCATTGTCCAAAAATTAGACGTTGTGGTAGGTCATTCAGCTTCAATTCTTGCACATCTTGAATTTTATAGGCTTTCAAACCTAAATCGACACGTACAATTTTCCATGTGGTTGAATAACAAATGCCCAATTGCTGAGAACGGCGACGATTTGACATTTCACGATCTTCATTAACATTGGGCGCTACGACTGCAATATTCTCTTCGGTACTCACTATACACATGCGAGCCGATGTTCTAATGTCTAACAAACTAAATTTTGTGCGAAATTTGATGATAACAGCACCAATTGTTGATTCACCAGGTCGATTATGACGACCATAATATGGTCGTATCAAACGGTCTACATTTTTCACAGAGCAAGAATTTTGATAATAAATTTCAATAATTTGCAATCGTTGCTCGTTTGTTAGTCTTTCCATGATTAAATGGCAGAGTATACTGAAAACTTTTCACTTTGACAGATAACGTTAGGACGCCATTACTAACCTGTGCTGCCAACCTGAAAAACTTTAAAAATTCATAAAATTGTAACCACATATCGACATTATAATCAAGATGAATATTATTGTGTATTTTTGCCAACATATGAAAATCGTCAAATGCTCTCATGCTTGACCCAACCCGAAAATTATTTAGTGTTTCAGTTTAAACATAAAAATTTAAATTTTGAGACTTATTTTATGGAATGGTTAATGAAATGATGGTTGGGTGCTGTAGAACGAGGGTAGACTCTGATTGGCGTTAACTTGGCAATGCCCAGTGTTGCAACTCTGACTACACATCAAATGTGCTTATCTCTACCTCCAAGTGGTAACCATCGGGTACTGGTCTCATCCAACCGGATTTGACTTGCTAAACGATAAGTGCGAGTGTTGATAACACGACGAAAAACAGCAACACTATAAACACCCTGGTGAGAATGGCACGGATGAATACCCGGCCTGCTGTCCCAGGCGAACCTAGATGAGCTGCTCTGACATATTCGGACAACAGGTTGTCTAGGAATTTCAAGGGTTAGTCAGGCCCCTTGAACAGAGATGGTGGCGGATGAACCGAAAGGCCAACGGCAGCGCTCAATCCCGTAGTGGATACTGATGGCCCCGTGTCCTAGGGGTATCTAATAAATTGGAACTGGCCCTCCAGGTTGGGGGTTGTGCTTTGGGCTAACTACCCACCCACAGAAAAAAACATGGTTACGAAGCAACCAATAGCCTCGGAAAGGACGGATTTTATTGTTGACGACCCTGCTAAACGAAAAAAGGACAACGACGTTCGTATCTGCACCTGGAATGTGAGAACATTAAACAGGAGAGGTGCAGGCGAACAACTAGCGGAAGCCCTAAACTGCTACAAAGCAGACATTACTGCCATCCAGGAAATACGATGGGATGGGCCGGGCAAAAAGAGGATGAAAAACTGTGACATATACTACGGACCGTGTTATAGTGAGCAGAAACAGCGACTATTCGGATGCGGATTTGTTATAAGTGCCAGACTTAGGCAAGAAGTCTTATGTTTCCAAGACATTAGCGAACGCATAGTAACAATCCGCATCAAGGCCAAATTCGCCAACATAAGCCTTATATGCGCTCACGCTCCGACGGAAGAAAAAGATGATATAGCTAAGGATTGCTTCTACGAGCTCCTCGACAAAACCTATGAGCGACTACCGAAGTACGATGTTAAAATCGTGCTGGGAGATTTTAACGCAAAGGTAGGAAGAGAAGACATCTTTAGAAGTATTGTCGGAAAACATAGCCTACACGACAACACGTCTGGTAACGGACTTAGGCTAATTGATTTCGCTACGGAACGAAATGCCACTATAGCCAGCACACGGTTTCCTCACCTCGATATCCATAAGGGGACATGGCGGTCTCCAGATCAACGAACGGTCAACCAAATTGATCACATTGCGATAGATAAGAGGCACGCATCCAGTATTTTGGATGTCCGAACATTCCGAGGAGCTAACATCGACTCGGATCACTACCTTGTAGCAGCCAAGGTAAGAATGCGGATATCCACCACGCCACAACAATCCAGAAATACTGTGAAAAAATTTAATGTCGGAAGACTGCAATCGCAAGAGACCGCCAAGACCTTCGCACAACGCGTATCCCTTAACCTCTCGATTAACACCATACCACCAGCATCGAATGTCGAAGAGCAATGGCAACGATGCCAACAGGCCATTAGATCAGCCGCAACTGATGTGCTAGGTTTCTCGCGCCCACCAGCATGAAACCCCTGGTTTGATGAGGAATGCCGACAGATGCTCGCAGCCAAGAACGAGGCCTACAAGGCTAAGCTGCAGGTGAAGACGAGAGCTGCCATTGAGCTCTATAGGCAAAGAAGAAGGGAAGAACATCGGCTTTTCAGCAAGAAGAAAAAAGAGCAAGAAAAGCGCGCGATCGAGGATATAGAGAGGTGCCACACCAGGAACGATGTTCGCAAGTTTTACCAAAGTGTAAAACGTCAAAGCCAAGGATACAAGGCTCGAACAGAATCCTGTCGAGATGAACAATGAAATATTGTAGTTGAGACACAGTCGATGCTGAGGATATGGAAGAACTACTTCTGCAGACTGTTAAACGGCGATGACGAACAACATTCCGCTGTCAGGCAGAACGAACCATTTAATATTGGCACAGAAATGACGGCCTTCCCGCTGAGCTTTATAAAGCTGGCGGAGATGATTTGGTACGCAACATCCACCAATTCATAAGCCAAATCTGGTCGGTTGAAAGCATGCCTGAAGAATGGAACCTCAGCATCGTTTGCCCGATCCACAAAATAGGAGACCCTCTGAACTGCGCCAACTACAGAGGCATTAGTCTACTCAGCATCGCCTACAAGATCCTATCTGCCGTAATATGTGAACGCTTGAAACCGTTTACCAACAACCTGATCGGCCCTTATCAGTGCTATTTTAGGCCAGGAAAGTCCACAATCGATCAAATCTTCACACTTCGGCAGATCCTGGAAAAAACCCAAGAAGTCCAAATCGATACCCACCGTCATGTCTAGTTTTGGTATACCGCCCAAACTCGTCCGTTTGTGTAGGATGACGATGGAGAATTCTCGCTGCTCCATCAGGGTCGGAAACGACCTCACCGACACATTCGATACCAAAAAAGGATTTAGGCAAGGCGATGCGCTGTCATGTGACTTCTTTAATCTGATTCTTGAGGGAATTGTGCAAAACTCCAAAGCCAACACCAGAGGCACAATTTTCCAAAAGTCGGTGCAACTACTAGCATACGCTGACGATATTGACATCATTGGTAGGACTCAACGTGATGTCATAGCCACGTTTGCTAGTATAGAGAAGGAAGCGGCGAAAATGGGTTTAGCAGTAAATGAGGGTAAGACTAAGTATATGCTGTCAACACGAAAGGACACACAACATCGACGAATTGGACAGAACGTCACCATTGACAGATATAACTTTGAGGTAGTACGGGACTTTGTCTACCTCGGCTCCGCTATTAACTCTGACAACAACATCTCGTCAGAAATTAAACGAAGAATTACTCTTGCCAACCGCTGTTTCTTCGGGCTAAGAAGGCAATTTAGTAGTAAAGCCCTCACTCGAACTACTAAGGAGATCCTATATAAGACCCTGATCATCCCAGTCCTGCTCTACGGCGCTGAAGCATGGACCGTATCAAAAGCGGATGAAGAAATCCTTGGTAGATTCGAGAGGAAAATTCTTCGAAAAATCTTCGGTCCCGTTTGCGTTGACGGACTATGGAGACGAAGATTCAACCAAGAACTATACGAGCTGTACAGCGACATGCCTCTGGTCAAAAAACTCCGCATTGGACGTTTAAGATGGCTAGGACATGTAGAACGAATGGACATCAATACTCCGACTCGCAGAGTCTTCGATTCCCAGCCAGACGTCGGACGCAGTAGAGGAAGACCTCGCCTTAAGTGGCGCGCACAAGTGGAAACCGACCTCAACCAACTTGGAGTGCGCAACTGGAGGCAGTTAGCTAAGGACCGGGCTAATTGGAGAGGCATGTTGGTTGAGGCCCAGGTTCATTCCGGACTGTAGCACCACTTAAGTAAGTAATGAAACATAAGTGGTTATGAAAACTGTTTTATTTTTGTAACAGAACAGCCTTTTAAAAGGGGGTTAAGATAGAAATGTAGCTCTTTTACTGAATATTACTACCACTTTCAAAAGAGAAAACTGCCACATATATACTTTGTATCTATGTATCAAAACTATTATATCTAATACAAATTTTTTACGCTACTTTAATCACATTAAGTCTGTTTATAAAATACAGGTTTACATTTTGTACAATAGAATGATCCTACCTAAAGGCAATGATGGTAATAAGAACGTATGAGGAGGTCATATTTCATACGTTAATAAATAAACCAGCAGTTACTTCATTTGAGTGAATTTCTATTTTTTTTAGAAATATTTGTATGCCTATTATTTGGATGTACTCTGAAACACATTTTGGAATTTTCAAATTTAAATATATTATAAAAGTAATCATAAGTGAATCCCTTTTATCGCACGACATGATAAAATTCTTGAAAGCAAGTCACCAGCCATTTTCAGATTTCAAGATTTTTATGAACATTAAACCGTCAAAAACTAAAATGTTCTCTACCATTTTGGAAATGAATTGAAGTCTCTCACGCAATTATTCGCGAACAACCTCTTCCTCATTCCACATACGCCGTGTCGCTCGCTACTTTTTTCAGTGGCAAGATGAAATAAATGAGGATTTACCATACAATCGAAAGGGGTGGATTTTTTGTGATATTGATATGATTATTTCAACACATTTTCTGCTCATTAGCAATTTCCATTTAATTAGTTGTTTAAATTAGTAAAATATTTTGAGCATTGAATATTTTTAGGATAACTCATAAAATTCAATTTTGACTATATAAACTCGCACTTAGACATTTTGAAAAAAAATCCTTCCATAGCATATATCTGCGTCATTAGGAGTGTACTGTAAACATATAAGATTCAAAAGTTAGATCAGTGCATTTTCAACTTATCAGCTGTAGAACTCTTGTTTTTTTTTTGTATTCGTCAAGCCTCTACAAATAAAATAAATATAACATTTGATCGCTATTTCAAATTTGCAAAATCAGTTCACCACGTCGTATATGTATATGGATGGATGTATATGGATTATTCTGATTTGATGACTGTATTCTCCATTACGATTTGCGGAACTGTGGACTTGTTTTTTCTTGTAAATGTTGTATACTGCGTTTTTTTTAGTTTACTGGAAGAAGGTGTTCCTTTCCCGATTGTATAATTTTTGGTAGATGTTCGTTTATAGAGCGAATAATCAGCTGCAAAAGTTCATTAATGTGCGACAGTGAATAGTGTGGGTCAGAGAAATGATACTTGAGCGACCCTAGCAATTATAAAGAATCTCTCTGAGTAAACGTCATCCAAAACTACTTGCAGTGATCTGTCCCTAAGTAAATTTTCCATCCCTCCACACAGTATTTGAGGAAGTCCGAATTCTGTCAATTTGGCTAGCAAAGCAAAACTCAATAGCAATGTTTTAAATATTAAAATTACGATGTCCATAGATGGGTTACATAACTTAGCAGGTCTCCAGTTGGCCGTTGCTTTCGATTAACAATTCCTTTGTAGGTAATTGAAAATTAAATGGAGTTAATTGTTTTTGCGATTGCTTTGAATGTATGGATAGTTGGATCCTGTTTTTTAAAAGACAGAGGAAAAAATAGTTCCGTTTTTTTAAGTGAACGTAGCAGTGGGCTCGACCATATTTAATTAATCTTTCTCTGTTTTAAGGCAAACAAAATAAAATTGCTTTTGTGTTGATTGTAAAGGGTGATCCATTTCGAGGTTCCCTACTTTTTTAAAGAAAAAAAAACACAGAAAATTCAAATTTAATGGAGAATGTTTATTATCATTCGAAAGAACATTCTTTGGCATTTATTTTTTGAAGATTATGTCTATCAAATGTTGGCCGTTGCTACGTCGCAGATGGTCCATCCGTTGAGTCCAATTTTCGATCACTCGGTCGAGCATTTCGACTGGTAACTGGCGAATGACACGCGTGATGTTTTCCTCCAAGGCCTGAATCGAAGCGGGTTTGTCGGCATAAGCTTTTGACTTTACATATCCCCACAGGAATAAGTCTAACGGTGTGATATCACACGATCTTGGTGGCCAATCGACCGGCCCGGAAATTATGTGCTCACCGAAATGTTCTCTCAATAAGTCCATTGATTGATGCGATGTGTGGGAAGTGGCGCCGTCTTGCTGAAACCAAATGTCGCCGAGATCACGAGCTTCAATTTCAGGCATCAAATAGTCGGTTATCATGGCATGATAACGGTCGCCATTGACGGTTACGTTCGCACCGGCATAATTTTTAAAGAAATATGGACCGATGATTCCACCGGCCCACAAACCACACCAAACCGCTGGACGTGGTCTATTCGGTCGAATATTATCCAATAATGAATGCTGGGTCTCAAAATGGGTGATCGTGTTGCGAATAGTACGCTCAGTAGGCCGATTATGTTGACCATAAGTTGAGCGAAGTGCACGAAACACATTCCTCACAGAACGTGAATTTTCATAATAAAGTTGAACAACTTGTTAACGTTGTTCACGCGTAAGTCTTTCCATTATGAAATGCCAAACAATACTAAACAAAAATAACATGACAGCATGACACGACTCACACGTGATCTGTCAAAAAAGGCTATTGAAAAAAGTATCTCTACTTGGATCACCCGTTACAAAAGTCGTTTTACGTAGGAATACATTTTAAATGAATTATAAAAATTAATGAAATAAATTACGAATAAAAGTTTATTTCATGATTTTTTTTTTACATTATGTATGCAAAATCATATGGGTTAAGTGGCCACTATTAGAATACATGCACTCATGGGCTCCTTTAATGACACAATCTGCAATTTCGCTTGCTCACAATCCCGCTCAGATAAAAATGTGCCCTGTCGGTAATCATACAAATTCTTCCTCATTCTCGGCGATTTAACTCTGTTTAACGTCGCCGTGCCGGTTGCAACATTTTTCCTTAAAACCTGAATGTTTTAGATCCAAAATGAGACCTGTCTCATTGCCTCACATCTCCAAAGTTACCACATTGCTCAAATTTGACCACCCCAGCACGAATAGTGGATGCTGTTGGAATATTTCTAACGCCAAAAAAATGCTCTATTCTAAATCTCCCAAGCCATATGTCTGAAACAAAAAAAAAAAAAGGAGCTCAACAATATCTATAAATTTAGATTCTGTGCAATCAGTTGCACAGACTGACAGACAGATACATCGACCGATGGACAGAATTGCACTACACATTTCTGTCGGTTTTTTTTCATCGTAATGTTAGGATTGATTATAATCTTGTATTAGAGTTTTCCCAATCCTTTATACTATAGGAGCAATTACAAGTATTCAGGCTCCACAATTTGGGCGATCTGAACAAAAAAGAGGAATGAAAACAAATTAAGTATTAAAATAATTTTTATGAAATGTTTCTAAGGATGTGTTGTCGTATAGAAATCGTCTATAGAAAGAAAATAATTAACCCCATCAACTTATTGAAGACATTATAAAAACATTTTTTGCATTCTTAAAAAACACTGCTTATGAAGCCTACCATAGGCCTAAATACAAAGTTACAAGGGAATTTATTCAGTAATTATTAATTATTAGGAAATCAAAGCTATTCGGTTTTTAGACAAAAGAAAAAATGGTTTACAGATATTCTGTTATTTTTTTAGACAACATAGAAAATGTGGTCAAAGTTATGTTGATTTCCATTGTTAAAATTTGAAATTTAATCATAATTTAGAGATGATTTTTATATATAACAAAAATTAAACAAAATTTATTGATAATCAATTTTGAGAGCGTTAATAAGGTATTGTATTTCGAATACCCATATTACAGAACATATTTCCTTCCAAATATTTTTAAGCATTCTCGATAAACCTTTCATTTTCCAAATCACTTTTTTTTACATATTTGACAAAAAAGACGTATCCATATAATCTTGGCGCAATAGGCTCGAGAGGTTTTAGGGCCTATTTTATTGTCACAACTATTCATGTACATATATATGTCTTCTTATTGATCGATGGCTGGTGCAATACCTTTTTATGCAAAATTATACTAATAGTTTAATTTTTCAGTTCATCGATAGAGGCCAGTGACAATCCGATCCTGCTTAGGATTGTACCGAACGCCGGACTCCGAGTACATAAAATATTATCGCAATGAGGTTCTATACAATGGGGCTTATTTGAATAGAGTTGACAATTTCCTAATTAAGGTGATTCGAAGACACGCTGCAAGAAACAGCCTGATCTTCGGGGCTTATTATCCCAATGAAATTTACATGGAAAATACGCTCTTGTCTGGCTTTATTCCACCAGAGGCATTTATTTATATAGATTCGTAAGGGTTAGTACAAGACAGGAACAGTATCCCGGTATTATACCACCGCTACCGTGACGCGCGGGACAAGCGGCTAGCCCGCGACGGGTACGTCGACAATGCTCCGGAGCTCCTTCGCTTTAGCACGGCCGGCGGTATCGGATCGCGATAAGACCGGGGCTGAAAAGCAGCACACCGAATTTTGGTGTTTAAATGGGGAAAGTATTCCTGCACTTCCTCAGGTCTTTGCGGACTTTTAGTATACTCCTTAGTTTAAAGAATTAAATTTAGGTACAAGGTCTAGGGCGGGGCTTGTACATCATATTGGCTTACAATATGGCTGTATACATTAGGGTGGAGCGAAATTTTTTTTTCAATATATTTTTTTTTCCTGCGTTATAAATTGTTGACCCATGGTCTTAAATGTGTAAATTCCAAATTTCAGTCTTCTACGTCAATATCTTCAGGTGGCGCACCAGACTTGAACTTCTCAAACATAACTTCTTGAACATATCTCAAAACGGTCGAACAAAAATGCATTAAAATATTTTTTTTGTTTTTATTAAATACGTATATTATATAATTAGATACAAGAACAATAAATAGAATCTCCAATAAGTTTAATTATTTCCATCAGAAGTTGTTGGACCTTCGGTTCGGTTGAAAAATTGCGATTTTGTTTCAAAAAAAGGTAATGCTTGCCTGGATTTGATCTTTGCTCTAATGTAGCCATCTCTTGCCTCTTGTCCACAAACAGATAATGAAGCCTCGGTGACAAGCTTAACGCATCGTTCTACTGCTTGAGTGTGGCAAGGGAACTTCTGCAAAAACAATAAATTGTCCTTTGAAGAAATCATGTTCGATATTTCTGTATCGCTGTATTTTACTGTCATCGGTGGTTCGGTTACTGTTTCTTTCGACCAGTCTATTAAGTCGTAGTAATTAGATGCATCTATTTGAAGCTGAGGTAGTTGAAACTCACGAACTTGTTTCCCTTTTTTTAGTTGTCTTGCCTTTATAATTCTTCGGAGAGCTAGCTCTCTTATGTGTGAGTGGTCATCTTGCAACATAGCTAGCAACACATTTTCTGGGTGTGCGAAGAATGCATTTCTTTCGATAGTTCTTATAACAATATTCCTAAGGTCATCAGGCATCTTTTAAGCATATTGAAAATGTGAATCGGACCATATTTACATGATGGCTTGGTTTTTATGTCAAACCAGGTTGGTGCGTAGACTTTCACAATGACTATGACAAGTTCTTTGAGGTTTTCCGAAGGATATCAACCTTGCAACAACTTGTTGATGACTGATGGTAGGAAGTGAAGCCTTATTCCACATATTTTCGACATCATTAGATACTATTTCACTGATCTCCTTGATTGAGGGGTCTTTCCCATTATTCAATGCAATTAAATCGTTTCTTATCCACAAATAATGTTTAATTATATCAAAATAAGTTGGCAACATATTATTATTCAGCTGTTGTGGGTCACCAAAAATAGGGCAACGCGAATTTTTACGAGTTTTAGACATTTTAATAAGCCAATGGCAAAGGAATTTATTACTCTAAGAATGGATTTCCAAGAAATGTTTATGAAAGTAGTGGAACGAGTAACTTAGTTAAAGGTATAAATATTAAAATAGATTAATACGCACAATTAGACTTTATAGACGGCGATTCTAACACATTACTTGAAAAAAATATTGAAAATTACTCTGAATTGAAGGAAGAATTAAATTGTAGGCATTGAATTTCTTTTTAAATCAAGTTATTTGGGGCAACTGAAAATAAAATCATGGCTTCCTGATTTAAAATAACTCTAATTTGAGGGAAGAATTTTTGAATATTAGGTATTATTTTTTTTTTAAATTCAAGTCGTCTGTGCCACCTGAAGATAAAGTCACAGGTTCCTATTTTTTTGCATAAATGATGTCCTAATATATGGTCACCAATTAATAACACAGGAACAAACAAAAATTGAAAAAAACATTTTTTTTTCCCATATTCACTCCACCCTAGTATACATACTGCCTGGGGACCCAAATACTCAATCTGGATGGCGACCCCTCGGGCATATGCAACGAGTGCTTGTCATCCCGATTATAATTAAGTTAGGTTTAAGTAGTTAAGTAGTCTTAAGCAGTTTTAGTTAGGTTTAAGCAGTTAAGTACTCTTACGTAGTTTAAGTTAGTTTTAATCTAGATTAAGTTTTTATATAAAACCACAAAAATTGTCAAGACTCAAAGTTTTTTTTATCTTTTCTTTGAAAATCAAAATACAAGAAAATATATTAAAAGAATAACCAAACGATAAATTTAAGGCTAAAAGCAAAAGAAAAAACCTTAGATATAAGCTTACAGCGCCCGTTATGGGCCGATAAGTTAGATTAAGTAAAAATGTTATTGATAAGTTAGATTTAAGCATTTTTGTCTAGTATTTTAAGAGAATAAAAATGAATTCAAAAGTGAAAAGTTAAAAAGGCCAGTGACAAATATTTTAGTACCCGGACCCAGACCTTCAGCAAGGCAGTTCATCGCAGTAATGAGCACGTTACTGAGCTCTAACATACTTTTAAACGTTTAATTGTTAATTTTGATCAACATTATTAGAGCCGTTAATGTTTTTTTTAGAGAACCTTTAGATGTAAGGTTCTGTATCTCCTGTTTAGGAGATATCAGTCCATATACAACAAACATCTCTATAGAGCTAGAAAAATGCATACCCAAAAACTTTCATCCAGTGTTTAGGTTTAGGCATACAAACTACACATTTTTTCAACCATCTGAAAACCTTTATACCAACACCCTGTTAAAAACGACTACAGCTTTATGCACAATTAGCATTGAAGTCATCAAATTTTAATCTTAAAATGAACATTACAAGCTTAGGCTTGAATATTGGTCAACATTTTCCAACACAACGACCACACTTCCCTTAACAATGTTAAATTGAGAACTGCAATTCCTAATCTAATTGATCCCTTCAAAGCAAATGAAATGTAAATCAGTCAGAGATCATGTTAATCAAAATCAAGTTCATCATCTCAATTTCCATCATCAACTCAATCATGGTGACCATCGGCTATGATCACCATCTTCGTCATCAGTATTGAGCTCAAGTTGAACGAACTTCTTTTATGTCATCGTCATGGAGCGCGCAATGATTACGATGTCAATTGTGTGAGCGTTGATTTGGAACTTTCGAATACCCAAAATGTTTTACATCCATGTATTGGTAGGTGTGTACATGTATTGTATGTCCATCGTCCGGTAACAATATAATATTTTTCGGTGATATAACATATTAAGCAAGAGAACGTTTACCTTTTGGTCGAACTTGAAGAGAATCAGTTTCGTAAATTTTCTCTTATTAGCTTCGCACTCACGCACACATTGACATATGAATTTTTGGCAGTTTATTTTTGGGGAGTCCAACTCTTTTATTTCGCTCTTTATAGGTGGAAAGTGAAACGTTCTCTACTCTGCAGAGAATTTGATGTTTTTGAACTTTTTTTTTGGGAAAGTCAATAACCTTTCAGTTCATGTACATGTCCATGATGGCGCAGAGAGTTTCGTTTTCCATCTGCGAGGTGGCCTGAGCAACTTCTCCGGATCTAGCAGCCTTGAGAATCGTTTAGAGAGATACATAATTCAGAGCTAAACACTGGGTCAACGATCGGAAGAGGTGTTTGCACCTTCTTTTTCGGCTTTCATAGTTTCTGTTCTACCTGATTTTGTCATAAGTCAAACGGGCATGTGAATCGAGATGGTGAGGGGAATAGAGAATGGGGATTAGTATGGTTATGGTGTTTAAGTAAAAGGAAGTTTTGACCTACGAAAGGGTGTGATGAAGGTTAAAATTCACTGGACCGAGAATGACATTTAGATTTTATATGGAAGGAATTAAAGTTAGACTTTGATTGGCATTGATCTGACGTGAGGTAAAGTGGCGTAGGTCGTGAATGATATTTTTGACAATATAAAAGGGAAGAAATTAGATAAATAAAGGGATTATGTACGAAAGGGTAAGTTGCTCGAAAACGTTTCAGAAAGCAATAAATAGCTGACACTTTTAGATACAAACAAAAATTACACATGTTTGGCGCAACAGTCTCGTTAGTACACAGGACCTTACTTTTAGATACAAACAAAAATTACACATGTTTGACGCAACAGGCTCGTTAGTACACAGGACCTAGCTTTTTCTCACAACCATTCATTGTTCGTGTGTACTTCATTGCATGATGGCGGGACTCCTGCTTTATGCCGACTCCGAACGGATTTTCTTGACAATTGATGCTACTCGGATGATTTGTCAGATCATTACGAGAGGAGGTCCAGTGTAAAATCATTCAATCATGCTATACTGCTGGGAATCGAACACAGACCTTCTGCGCAGAAGTTCATCGCAAAAACCATAGCGCCACTGATCCCGTTACTTTTAGATTCACATAAAACAAAATTTATGATGCAAAAATCAGTGATTGAGGACGGACCCACATATACTTTAACCTATGTGTCAAAACTAATATCCTTTAGGAACGAATATAAAAATATTGTACGGGAACAGACCTAATGAAGAATTCTTTTAAGAAATTTTTGTTTGTTGCAGAATTTGTACATTTTTATCTACATATAACATATGACCCTATTTTTCTAAGCTATATTGAATTTTTGATAAAGAAATAAAATTTGTTTCCATTATTTTGTTCTCGTAATATGAAAATAGCCAAAAAATGTTTTAAAATACCTTCATCTAAAATCCAGTTCATTTTTATAGTCTCGACTTCTAAAAACCCGTACTATCCCGCTTTTTAAAAATCCGTTTAATCCCAAAATTTAAATTTTATCTGATTGCAATAGTTTTATTTAAGCTTTATTTTTAAAGAATTCCTTATTTTATGTAATATTATTAGTTTTAATCATTTTAAGCAAAAAAAAAAAGTAAGTGGGTGCGGCTTAAAACTTTGTATGGATAAAATATAAAAAATGACACCGTCAAAATATTTTAATCAAAATTTCCTACGATTTTTTTTTTAAATTTCGAAATAAAACTTTTTGCATTGAAAGTTTTATTTCGAAATTTGTTGAAATGTTGCTGAAACCTGTTTTTTTTACTGAAAACGCCCCCAAAAAGTGGGACTTGGAAATAACTTTTTACAAACGAGATATAGCCATTAGGTAAGATTGAGTAAATATTTCGTTCAGACACTTTTCAAAAGTTCTTACCGTTTAACAAAAAACAACGTTTTTCTTAAAAATGAGCGGATTTTGAAATTTTTTACACTTGCTCTGTAGTTATCCTAGCTCAAAATTTAAGACCTAGGCTCAATCGACTCAGCTGCTCTCCTGACTTAAGGTTTATCTTGTATATGGGATAGGGTATACACAAATTTCGGGCTTATATGGTTTTGTAGACCAGATTAGTGGTCTTTTATTGGATTTATAATACAAAGCAGTTAATTGTGATGTCAAAGAAAAACAAGTGGTGGGTGCACGACTGGGTCATACGCAACTTTCTCGTTCACAGTGAACTGGGCGTAAGATCAAATATTTTCATAGTTAAAAACGGCAATATTAAAATAGATATTAGATAAATTTCATTCAATTTGACCAAATAGGTTGCGAGACATTGAAAGTTTTGGTTACAGAACCTAAATCCAAAAATTCGTTGTATGGAATTTCCCGAAAAAAGTTTGCAGTTTTGTCTACAATAATATACGAATAGTATGTGAAGTTTTATCAAAATCATTGAAGCCGCTTTGAGAAAATTGTCTAAACGATAAAAAATAATGGCCTAAAATTATGGTCAAAAAAATGTGGATACGAAGTTTGATGAAAATCGAGACCATTAAAAACAGACGGACGGAATTTAAAAAAAAACTTTATTGGGTTCCCCCATTATCGTAAAGTTACAATCAATCAATATCTCGAATACGAAAATTTCCAATACAATATCCTTCTCATTGGAAGAGAAAGTTGAAAACCAAATAATTTTTGGAAGTTGAAAAAGTGCGAAACGTACAACTTAAAAAAATGTGCCAGTCTGATAAAAGCTGAGAGAAAAACAAGTAATGGTGTCAGGTCAGAAGGTAATTACTATTCCGGTAAAAAAAAAACTTAAACTGTTCCTTCATTTTACAGAGTAGAAATCACTCTTGACAGCCGCCGTTTCTTATGAGCCCTTTTTATGGCATTTTCCATCACTTTGGCCAAAACGACGTCTTCGAAGAAAAAAAGGTCCGGTGACTCCTCCAGCGAAAACAGCACACCATACAGTGACTTTGAGCGGGTGTAATGGCTCTTCGTTGGTTACACGCGGATTTTCAGTGCCCCAGAAGCGTAAATTTTGCTTATATACGTACCCGCTAAGATGGAAATGGACCTCATCACTCATGTTTATTTTTGATGAAAAATCATCTTTCTCTTGGTGGTGATTAAGGATGGCTTGAGCGTATGTTAGACGCGATTGGCGGTCAGCAGCTAACAGCTGATGCACCGTCTGGACTTTGTACGGAAACATCTTCAAATCTTGTACCAAAATTCGCTGTAAAGACCATCGACTGATACCCATTTGCGTGGCACGTCGTCTGGTCGATGTCGATGGCGCTTCCATGACATCTTCGGCTACAGCAGCAATATTCTCTGCAGAATGGCTACTCCGGGGTCTGCCACGCCTGGCAGCATCTTGTGTTGTGCCAGTCTCTTCGAGGCGAGCGGCTAAACGTCGCAGTGTTTCACCAGTAGGCGTTGGACGGCTAGGAAATCTGCGACGAAATTCTCGTTGTGCCAAAGTCACCGACCGATTATTGCTCAAATAAATAGTCACCAATATTCCGCGTTCTAGAGCAGTGTAGCGTAACATTGTTTACTACACAAATGTCAAAACAGAACTGACATTAGGGGCCAATCGCAAAATTTATAGCATTTTCTGATAGGAGGATTACTTTTGCGCCACCTTGTAGTACTAGATGCTGATAAGCAGTTAATATAAGGATATGACTATGGTGTCATTGATCGCTTCGATGCATGACCGAAGATATTTCAAGGGACTTTTCGCTTGAAACATTAAAGCATTTCTTCATCAAATTTTGTTTGTTAGGCTTCAGCGCCCTATAGTTGCACTGAGATGATGATGGTCTTATATGAATTCTTCTTAATAGTAATTCTTAATAGTAACCAAATCGGTTATCAAGAATAAAAAGAAAAGAAATATCTGGCATTGATAGCCATATAGGGACTCAAGCCTAGCTCTTCCTTCAGTTGTGTGTGCGGAGGTATTACCTTTTCCGTAAAGAAGACGATCTCCTGTTTAACGCCGAATCCGAGAGGCCAGTCCATTCCGATGTTGTGTGTCCATGAGGTCATAAAAGCCTTTCTGGATAGTGTCGGTAGGATCATGTGAACATATGAGCCTAATATTGCAAATGTTCATCGGATCCAGAATACAGCCAGGCGATATCTTACCGGCTGCAAGTGAATAGCTCTTCCGCCGAGTTCACAATGGATCTTCATAGGGTAATGGAGCTTGAAAGTAACAAAAAGTGCTCTGATTCCTGAATCTCCTTTTGTTTACTCTGTTCAAGAGATAATTGTCAGTCTTGCAAACACAATAAACAAATCTTTGCCATTACCTCCTGTACATATTCCTATATGCATGTGTCGATATTCACAATTAAAAATGATATGATCTACATAGAAGGATCCCAACTTTCTCACTTTACTCCATATCCACACAAAGGTAGCAATAGATATGACTCTGGTCATTTTTTTCCTAAGATGACTCGAGGATGCTGCTCTCATGGGTGATTTAATTATTCCATCCTCCTTTAACGACTATGTATCATCATGCTAAGCTGTAGGTATTCCCCTTACGTATCACTTGTGGCATTATATCACACTAACGATTCGCCTGAATAACAAAGCTGCCTAAGTATGGTGTCACCCTCTAGATGGATTTTACGACTTTTACTATTTTGTTACCCTGTCCCACCACGGTTGAACCTCCTTTCAATACATTATTCAAACAAATACAACCAGACATCTATCTCCTAAACATAGTACATAAAAGAAAGTCAATAACCGCTTTAAAAATTCAAGGCTCTTAAGTCTTTTTTATAGTTATGCCCATAGTTAGAGTCGCGGGCATATAGATATATGAATATCTTTCACTATCTTAAGCGAATCTATAGATTACTTCATAGTTTTATAAAAGCAACGATCATTCGCACAAAAATTACATCATCGCACAGGCAAACAATCAAATGCTGGGCTATCTTCATCCCCGACCTCCATTAATTCCCAAAACCCTTTTTTAAACAAAAATTCCATCAAAAGTGAAAGACATACTAGCACCCCGTATATTTATAAAAGCCTACGTAATATCCGAATCCGAAGCCATTACCCTTCCTGAACAACCACAACCAACTACTACAAACCACGAGGGGCTAATTGCTCGATCTATTCACGAATTTGCAGTATTCTCAAGCCATTCTCGATAGGGCGTGTAGCTTTTCACACTTTTGCCTATTTTGAGGATTAATTGCTACGTGCGCGCTTGCGTGGTCATCGCCCCTTTTCAATGCCAAACTATTCAGCATTAGTCTGCTAGATGGTAATGGAGCGTTTCAAACGCTCAGCCGGCTCAGAGTCGACTCTCATTTGGGGGAGCTGATGACTATGCCAGCAAAACGAAAAATCCAAATTGAGATGGTGTTCTGTCCAATGGCCCCTCCATTTTTATATTAACATAATGGAAATGGATTTCTGATTGTTAGCGTGTGTACATTTCTTTTCTTTCATTTGCCTTGTCAGGTTTGTGACGAGAGTGAAGTTGAATTTGAATTTAGCGCCAAAAATTCAGAGCTGTGCTTTGAGTGGGTCAATGGCCGTCTTGTTTGATGGGTTGGTATAAATATGAAAGGGATTATTATGCGGTATTGTTTGGCAATTCAAGTTATGGATTGATTTGATTAAAAGTATCTAAAAAGTTTTTTTTTTTTCGACCAGCGAAGATACATATAGAAATGGATGCCATTTGAATTCGTGATGTCATGAAGGCGCGTAGTGTTACTTTGAAATGTTGAAATCGAAAGTGAAGTCGAAAGCAGTTGATGTTTTTTCAAGTATAATCGTAAAGGCTGTATCAATGTAAGGACGTGTGTAAGATTTGAGGAGATGCTTCGATAGTTCTGCGTGGTCTACTTATTTTTGGAATAAAAATATCGAAATAACTTGTGATGTTTTTTTTTAAAGTTATATGTAAATATATGAAGTTATGCCGAAGACTTTGACTTTTATGCCTAAGCTTATAAAAGTTTAATACCATTGGTAAGAACATGTTTTGGATCGTTTGCTAGAAAGCCAAGTAAAGTAACGGCTGCTCCTCTCAAAGTCATGGTTGGTTTCAGCATCAATCGCAAATAATCTATTTTTTCAACCAGCATGAAACCTTTGCTAGCTGTCAGCAATGTCACCCTGCAAAAAATGGTGGCTTTGTCTTTATCTATTTCATAGAAGACTGAGTATTTAACCTTTTGGGCCAAACACAATATTGAAATCTGTGTTATATGACTACATCATCCCTTACCACGATTTTGATTCTTACTTAAGTGGCGTTATACAGTCCGGAATGAACCTGGGCCTCAACTAACATCATCATGTTGGTTGAGGTCGGTTTCCACTTGTGAGCGCTACTTAAGGCGACGTCTGGCTGAGAATCTTAGACTCTGCAAGCCGGAGTATTGGTGGCCATGCGCTTTATATATCCTAGCCATCTTCATAGTTAAATCTTTGCCTCCATAGCCTATAAACGCAAACGGGACTGAAGATTTTTCGCTCAAAACGTCCAAGAATTGCTTCATTCGCTTTTCATGCAGTCCTTGCGCCGCAGAGCACAGTTGGGATGATCAGGGGCTTATGTAGGATCTCCTTAGTAGTTCGAGTGAGGGCGTTACTACTAAATTGCCTTCTTAGCCCTAAGAAACAGCGGTTGGGAAGAGTAGTTCTTCGTTTGATTTCTGACGAGATGTTTTTGTCAGAGTTAAAAGCGGAGCCGAGGTTAAAACAGGCCCGTACTGCCTTAAAGTTATATTTGCACAATCCTCTCAAGAATGAGATTAATGAAGTCACATGACAGTACCTTGTTTGCCTTAATCCTTTTTAGTATCGAATGTTCGATGAGATCGTTTCCAATCCTAATGGAGCAGCGATCTATCGTAATCCTGCAAAGATGGACGAGTTCTGGCGGTATACCAAAACTAGATATGCCTCTGTATAGTACGTTTCTATAAATGTTGTCGTATGCGGCTTTGAAATAGATGAGTAGATGGTGGTTATCGATTTGGACTTATTGAGTTTTTTCCAGGATCTGACGAAGTTTTTTGCTGGCCTAACACCACTTCTGCCACTATCTCTTCTGTTGTCCAAATATGTCGAAGTAGCTCATTTAGGTTTTTTAGTTTGTCCATCTTAACTGGAACTAGATAGCGCACCATTGCTACCATTTTGGGATTTCTTCCTATGAGGAAAAGCACAATGTGCCTTCAAGATACTAGGCACACGGCGGTCGCCACGAGTTGGAGATGGTTGGCATTAGCTATAAGTGGTTTCATATATAATCGCATTGCCTACCACTTGACAACGCTACCACGATTTTATGTCAACCAAAAATCCTAGCCATACATGGAGCTGGCGAATGGGCTATGGTACTGCAAATATGGCACTTGAAAAAAATTTATGTGCGCGTAAAATTCTGTTTTATTCCGAATCCGAACGGCTGAGTACAGATAAGATTCTCTATACAGCTGACAAAACTAGATAGATCGAGTACAGACCTTGACACTGGTATTTTTTTGGACATTAGATAGTTAAATATCAAACATAAAATGGCTATGTATTTCATCTCATCATGTTACATACAACCAAAGAGGTATAGAACTATAGAGTACGCATCACATCTAAAAATTTTGTAGCTGTTTCTGACACGGGCGGTAAGTGCGAAGTGAAATTTTCGTCGTTCGTATGCATTGGCTATGCTTTTGCTTTATGCTCGCATGGCAATGTGGACATTGGGTATCAATATCAGTACCCTCATAGTAAATTTTCGTTGTATGAGATGCGCGCTCTTGTGGTTGTATACTCTTTGATACAACTTATGATTAGGTGTACGACAGTGCTTCGAAAAAGACCCCAACTTATTCAAAATTTGTTGAACCATTCCAACAGATGAATTAAACTGCTTAAATATGGATATTCAAAGAACCTCATCGTATCCTATTAAAATTGTCATATAGAGTTGCTGCTTAATACTTTAGCATTTCTAGCTTCAAAGTTAGCAGAATTTGAGAAGAAAATTATCAAAATAACATTTTACAATATTGATGTATCTACATATTGTTGAATCGGGCAGCGCTCTATAGTAAAATGATGACTATGTCAGAACACATGACAGCGAAATATTTTCAAATATTACCGCAATCAGCTGTCAAAGTACTTACATGGCTATATGTACTGAAGGACCCCAGATGTAAAGTCAACAAGATGCTACAGTGACGGATTCAGAATACTACTGCATCATCCAAGAACTAAGAGCGCTTGTAAGCATTTGGTATGTCGTACATGCAAATCTCTCGAGTTTGATATATAACGGGTGATCCAAGTAGAAATACTTTTTTCAATAGCCTATTTTGACAGATCACGTGTGAGTCGTGTCATGCTGTCATGTTATTTTTGTTTAGTATTGTTTGGCTTTTCATAATGGAAAGACTTACGCGTGAACAACGTTTACAAATTGTTCAACTTAATTATGAAAATTCACGTTCTGTGAGGAATGTGTTTCGTGCACTTCGCTCAACTTATGGTCAACATAATCGGCCTACTGAGCGTACTATTCGCAACACCATCACCCATTTTGAGACCCAGCATTCATTATTGGATAATATTCGACCGAATAGACCACGTCCAGCACGCTGTGAAGAAAATATAGCGGCCGTAGCTGAGAGTGTACACGAAGACCGTAGAGAGTCGATTCGGCGCCGTTCGCAGAAACTCGGACTGACGTATGGAACGACTTGGCGCATTTTACGTCAAGATCTTAAATTGAAAGCGTACAAAATACAGCTTGTGCAACAACTGAAGCCGCTCGACCTTCCCAAGCGACATCGCTTCGCTCTATGGGCTCTTGAAAAGTTCCAAGAAGATCCGACGTTCTCGAGGCAAATTTTGTTTAGCGATGAGGCCCATTTCTGGCTCAATGGGTATGTAAACAAACAAAATTGGCGCATTTGGGACGAAGAGCAACCTGAAGAGATTGATGAACTGCCACTTCATCCAGAAAAAACAACGGTTTGGTGTGGTTTGTGGGCCGGTGGAATCATCGGTCCATATTTCTTTAAAAATTATGCCGGTGCGAACGTAACCGTCAATGGCGACCGTTATCGTGCCATGATAACCGACTATTTGATGCCTGAAATTGAAGCTCGTGTTCTCGGCGACATTTGGTTTCAGCAAGACGGCACCACTTCCCATACATCGCATCAATCAATGGACTTATTGAGAGAACATTTCGGTGAGCACATAATTTCACGTTTTGGGCCGGTCGATTGGCCACCAAGATCGTGTGATATGACACCGTTAGACTTTTTCCTGTGGGGATATGTAAAGTCAAAAGCTTATGCCGACAAACCAGCTTCGATTCAGGCCTTGGAGGAAAACATCACGCGTGTCATTCGCCAGTTACCAGTCGAAATGCTCGAACGAGTGATCGAAAATTGGACTCAACGGATGGACCATCTGCGACGTAGCAACGGCCAACATTTGATAGACATAATCTTCAAAAAATAAATGCCAAAGAATGTTCTTTCAAATGATAATAAACATTCTCCATTAAATTTGAATTTTCTGTGTTTTTTTCTTTAAAAAAGTAGGGAACCTCGAAATGGATCACCCTTTAATTAAAATCAAAATAACCCCACATAACGAACAAAAAGTAAAAGCAACCATAAGTTTTTAAATCCTAAGCAAAAATCATGCTTATATTTCAATTTCCTCATTTCAAATTTTAAACGTATGTTTTGAAAAGTATGCAATGCAATTGTTATACGATATTACGATTTCAGTAAAAATCAATGCCTAAAAGTAAGCAAAGAAATAAATAAATTTTCAGATAAGACACACAAAATTATTGCAGTGGTTTATGTATAAGCTGTTGAACTGATGTATGTGGTTGTTATATTTGCTGAATAGCTCTGTTGAAGTGGTTTAATGCGATGCGATGTAGACTAGGAATATGAAAGTATAGTGAAACCTTAATTTAGTGGGCAGCCACCAAATTGTTTTGTGCACATACAAGGCCGTGTATCAATTGCGTTAAAAAAGGGGTTAAATTTTATCCACTGGCTAATATTGGACATTTCTGCTGTGGTAAACGAAATTCGGCTTTTTGCTGTGTCAGTTGGATTAAATGGAATATTATATAAAAATTTTTTTTAATAATTTCCCAAAAGAATTGGAACAAAATTACTTTTTATATATTTTCTTGTAAATACCGAATAGACTTCAGAGATATCATAAAAAAAATTAATTATTTATTATTGACAAAACAAAAAAAAAATTATTGACAATCAAACATAATTGTTGTACGATTTGTATTCATTATTAAGGATATCCATTTTACTTCGTTGAAATTACACACATTTCGCATACAAAATATAACAGGCGTGTTTTTTTTCTAAATCTATACAGGCTTATTTTCACATGAGAAAAAAACGTTAATCGGTGATCTGGCATCACTGATACTGAAACACGTATCTGCTAACAGATGGCAGTTTGGGGTTTTAATTTCTGCTGTGTCATTTATTTTTTTTTGTAAGTATAAACAAAATTTTTTCACTAATTCCACTACTACACTTATTGTAATGTTTTGATTTTAGATTCAAAGCAAATATAAAAATAATTTCACATCAAATTATTTCATAAAACATTGATTTTGCACCTATTTTGCAGCGTAATACTTACTGGTTGTGGTATTAGCGGCTATATTTTGCAATTTTATCATTTTCGACAACCGTTTTCAATAACAAATGAAACGAGTGGTGGGTGCACGACTGGGTCGTACGCAACTTTCTCTTTCACAGCGAGTTCGGCGTTAGATCAAATAGTGCGCATTTTGATTATTAATGCTAAAAATTATATAAAATGTCGAAATTTGATTAGATGAACGTTTACTCCGAAATTTGAAGGAATCGGTGTCTATGTGAAAAATAATTAATTTTCGTTATTGGCCAAAACTGAAAATTCCGTTAAGTGATAGTTGGGCTAAAACTAATTATGTGGAATTGTTTAAAACTATTATAGTAGCATATATATTAAATTTCATTCAATTTGACATAGTAGTTTGCGAGAAATTAACAATTTTCTTTATATGGCCCGAATGACAAAATCCGTTATATGGATTTTCTCGAAAAAACTGGGTATGTAGTTTTGTTGGAACTTATATGCTTGTAGTATGTATAAAGTTTTATCAAAATCGTTAGAGCCGTTTTCGAGAAAATTGAGATTATGTGTATTTTTTATATGGCAGGTACCGTTAATAACATGGCTAAAAGCAAACAAAAAAAATGGCCTAGAATTATGACCAAAACAAGCTTGGATACGAAGTTTGAAGAAAATCGGCCAAGCCGTTTAGGCTGGGGAGACCATTACGGACAGACGGACCGACGGACCGACGGACGGAATTCCAAAAACCACTTTTTTAGGCTCCGCTATCATCGTAATGTTAGAATCAATCAAAATCTCGAGGTCGAAAATTTTCACGAAAACAATATCTTTCTCTTTGTAAGAGAAAGTTAAAAAATAGGTTTGGTAGCACATTTTCTATCCAGGCTAAGGGCGTAAGACTGGATAATTATCCAGGTTTCGCGAAATCTATATAGGTTAAGGTGTTGTTGTATTTTACACGTAAATTGTTTGCTAAGCCTATATAGATTTTGAGTGAAGAGAAAAAAAACACGCCTAACAAAACAAATGCAGTCATAACATTTTTGTAATCATCCTACACATTCCTTGATTTTTATTAATATCTGAATGATGTGTTATTTTCCCACACATGTGAACACTGGTGTGCTTTCTCACTCCTCAGTAGATATACCAAATGTCAAAAATTAGCCACTGGATAAATTTTAGCGAGCTGTTGAGCAGGTTACAATTTTGAATTTTTTGAAAAATTTCACCACACTAATGTCAAAAATTATCCAATTGACACACGGCCTAAGACTCCGAAGTATTTACTTTACTCCGGTGTAAATGGAACACCATTCAGTGCCTTTGAGTGGCTCTTTGTGAATGATACGTGAGTTTCCAGTGTCCCAGAATCTTACATTTTGTTCCCTCAGATAGAAATGAGCTTTGTCTCTCATGATGTATTTCGACCAAAATTCTTCTACTAAGTCATGTAGGTATAGGAGAGGGTTTAGTTTTGACGCGATTAACGTTTTACAGGCAGTTGTTGATGGGTTGCATTTTGTAGGGCAACGCGTTCAAGTCTTTCACTGAAATGCGCTGAATAGACAATTTCGTGTCACCTTGACTATTGTCGATGTCGATCCTCGACGACAACTACGCCTACGATAGCGATTGTCTCGGGCGACAGAAATGTACGAATATAGTTTTTCATGAATTGTCGACGTATATTTAAGATCTGCTAACTTCGGGTATATCAAAAGATTTGAAGATTCCGAAAGGGTAATACATTTTGAGACATCCTGTATAGAGAAAGATGGGGAGTCATCCTTCATTTATTTTTCTTTGGAAATGTTGCAAAAAGGTTGTACAGATATGTTTTTACTGCTAACGTTTTTAAAGTACGACACAGCTACTTGACGTTACATTTGTTGCCTAGAAAACCAACTCCATTTGGTTATAACGGGTGATTTTTTAGCTGGTTTGGTTTTGGCAACACTGGTTTTGACAGCTGGCGTGTGTTTAGTACCTTGTGTCGCTGTCAAACAGCTTCAGTTTGGTTTGCAATTTAACCATGGATCGTCTTACAAATGAACAACGCTTGCAAATTATTGAATTTTACTATCAAAATTCGTGCTCGGTTCGAAATGTTCATCGCGCGCTGCTTCCATTTTATGATCGGCATTCTCGACCTTCTGAGCAGTCTATTCGGAAGATTGTGACCAAATTTCGCACCAAATTTACTTTGTTGGACAATAAACCACCAACACGTTTACGTACTGTGCGTAGTGAAGAAAATATTGCGGCCGCATCAGCTAGTGTGACAGAAGGCCGCGAAATGTCGATTCGGCGCCGTTCCCAGCAGTTAGTCCTTTGTTACAGCACTACGTGGAAATTTTTGCGGAAGGATTTGGGCGTAAAGCCTTTTAAGATACAGCTGGTGCAAGAACTAAAGCCAGCCGACCTACCACAACGCCGAATTTTTGGTGAATGGGCTCTTGGAAAGCTGGCCGAGGATCCGCTTTTTTATCGAAAAATTGTGTTCAGCGATGAGGCTCATTTTTGGTTGAATGGGTACGTAAATAAGCAAAATTGCCGCATTTGGTGTGAAGATAAGCCAGAAGCATTGCAACAGCTACCAATGCATCCCGAAAAAGCCACTGTTTGGTGCGGTTTATGGGCCGGCGGCATTATTGGGCCATATTTCTTCAAAGATGATGCGAATCGCAGCGTTACTGTCAATGGTGAACGCTACCGAGCGATGATAACAAACTTTTTTTTGCCCGAAATGGAAGTTCTTGACTTGCATGATATGTGGTTTCAACAAGACGGTGCCACATGCCACACAGCACGCGAAACAATGGCGCAATTGCGAGGCGAGTTTGGTGAACAGTTAATTTCACGTTTCGGGCCGGTCAATTGGCCGCCTAGATCGTGCGATTTGACACCATTAGATTATTTTTTGTGGGGGTATATCAAGGCTAATGTCTATAGGGACAAGCCCGCTTCGATTGACGCACTGGAAGCCAACATCCATGCATTCATTCGTGAGATACCGGCCGATATGTGTGAAAGAGTATGCCAAAATTGGACTCAGCGGATGGGCTACCTGAGACGCAGCCGCGGTCAACATTGGCATGAAATTATCTTTAAACATTAAATTGCAAGGTTCAAACTATCGATTCAAATAAATATTTCATTCATTTTTTCTAATTTTTTGTGTTTTTTTTCTTAAAAAAGTTTTAAACCTCTTAAAAAATCACCCGTTATATGTAGATATGTTTATCACCGCTAAATTACGACTTTCATATGTCGGCACGTTTTCTTAGGAAACTATTGTTTTAAATAGAATAGGGGTACTACATGTTTATAAATCAGAAACCGTGTAATAAATTGATAACTCTTGAAAAAAGCTTCTGTACAATTGAGAAGTGCGTAACTAATGGTACAGGTTCTAACATCCATAGGAGCTATATAAACACGAAGGGGGCAGACAAAAAAAGGGCCTATATATTGGAGTCACATTGTCCAGAAACTAATGTCCAAGAATAATGGCGAAAATATCAACAAGCCATTAAATTAGCCGCAGCTAATGTGCTAATTTTCTCCCGCCCGCCAGCAAGAAATCCCTGGTTTGACGAATAATGCCGATAGATTCTCGAAGCTGAAAACTTGAAGGCCTCTGTAGTTGGCGCAGTTCAGAGGGTTTCCTCTTTTGTGGATCGGGCAAACGATGCTGAGGCTCCATTTTTCAGACGTACTTTTATTTGACCAAACTTTGTTTATGAGATTTCCAAAACCATACATACGACAGCTGGTATAGAGACGAACTATACAGAGCATGTCTAGTTTCGTATACCACCCAACTCCTCCGTTTGAGCAGGATGACGATCGAGAATTATCGCTGCTCTATTAGAGTCGGAAAAGATCTCATCGAAATATTCGATACCAAAAATGTAAAATGCAAAACTCGCGAGCCAACATCAGAGCACAATCTTCCATATGTCGGTGCAACTACTATCCAACGATATTGACATCATTGGTCAGACTTAATGTGATGTCACAGTACCGATTGCTAGTATAGAAAAGGAAGTGGCAAAAATCGGTTTAGCAGTAAATGAGGGTAAGACTAAGTATATGCTGTCAACACGAAAGGACAAACAGCATCGAGGAGTTAGACACTGCATCACTTTTGACGGATATAACTTTTACTTAGAACAGGACAACATCTTGTCAAAAATTAGAGGCAGAATTACTCTTGTCAAAGAATTACTCTTGTTCTTCGCTAGCGCTGAGGAATAGACCCTATCAAAAGCGGATGAAGAAATTCTTAGCCGTTTGGAGCGAAAAAAACAGCTATGGAGATAAAGATTCAACCACGAACTATACGAGCTGTATAGCGACATAGACCTGGTCAATAAACCCGTATTGGACGTATAATATGGCTAGGGCATGTAGAGCGAATTAACACCAATACTCCGGCTGGCAGTCTTCGATTTCAGCCAGACCTTTGACGCAATTATACCCTACCTAGCTTTACGTGGCATGCACAGGTATTTAGAAACCGACCTCAATCAACTTAACGACCGCTTCTGGAGGCGGTTAGGGATTAGCTAAGGCCTGAGCTGGTTGGAGACGCATGTTGGTTTATTTCTAGGTTCATTCCATCATGTAGCGCCACTTAAGTAAGTAAGTAAGTACATCTTGGAGTAAATTGCTTCAAAAATCTATACAATTGGTCCAATATTGAAACCAAATGCCGCTTTTGTTACAACACTTACTTGCCAGAAAGAATAATTTATTGGCATTCATTCGCTTTTCATATCCTGCGGTTCCGAATAAAAACGAAAGAAAGTTTTTTTCAGTTGTGTCCCATAAAGCTCCTCTAAAAATAAAAATCCAAAAACACTTTGTCGATGTCGATCCTCGGCGACAACTTTAGCTACGATAGCGATTGTCTGGGGCCACAGACTTATCGTTTACGTTTGCAATCACAACTGAGTTTGCCTAGATAATTTTATTGTATACATATGTTCACCACCGCATTATTTTTTAATGGAATAAGTGTCAGAAACGGTATAAGAAATTGAAACGAACTACTGTACAATTGAGGAGGATCTGTTAAAACTCGCAGAGAGGGAAGAGAAAATTTTTGCTTCTTCTGCGTCCGGTTTTATCATATAGAAGGGGGCTATATCTTGGAATCACTTTGTTCAGACCTAAGTGAAGTGAGGATTGCAATATCTAAACTAAAGCTTAACAAGGATGCCGGACATTGGTTTGCTGTGATTTTGTGTGACCCGCAAGGGTTTTGTATCATTTGGTCTTCCCGCCAGCACTTATAAAGCCTTTGGTAAATAACAATCACATGAGCGAAATTTGATCGGATGAAAGAATGCCTGAAGAATGGAAACTCAGCACCCTCTGTGCTTTACCAACCAACATCGCCTACAAGATCCTATCTGCCGTAATATATGAACGCCTGAAACCGTATACCAATATCCTGATCTGTCATTAGGCCAGGAAAGTTCACAATTGATAAAAACTTCACACTTCGGCAGATCCTGGAAAAAAAAACCAAGAAGACCAAATCGATACTCACCACCCATTCATCGATTTCAAAGCCACATACGAGAGCATTTATAGAAACGAACTATACAGACCCATGTCTAGTTTTGGTATACCGCCCAAACTCATATGTATGTGTAGGATGACAATGGATAAATCTCACTGCTCCATCAGTCTAGGCAACGAGCTTATCGAAAAATTCGATACCAATAATGGATTTAGCCAGAGCAATGCTCTGTCATGTGACTACTCTAACAACATTCTTGAGAGGATTGTGCAAAACTCCCGAGCCAACACCAGAGGCACAATCTTTCAAAAATCGGATCGGGACAGAACGTCACCATTGACAGATATAACTTTGAAGTAGAGCGGGACAACATCTCGTCAGAATTTAAACGAAAAATTACTCGTACCGAGCTTTGCAACTCGAAAGGAGATCCACTACAAGACTTGATCATCCTAGTCCTGCTTTACGGAGCCAATGGATGAACCCTATCACTTTTGCTATGATCCTTCCTTTAGTTTCAAGACCTAAGTATACAAAGCCCTTTAGTGCCTCAATGTTAAAGCTGTTCATTTTAAAGATTATGTTCAATTCTTAAATTTTGTGTGTTCTCGCATGCTGACATCATAAACCTACTCGGTATGGTCCTCCTCTGTTGTGCGTTCCCTCTAGTTGGGCTCATATACTCACTATTGCCCTCCTAAAGTTTTAAACCCTTTTACCCGCTTCCTTATCCATACTCGCAGCCACGGCGATGACATTTCAGTTGGTGCGACCAATGATGTCAATATAGACGGCGTATGCTAGGAATTCATCAAATGTATAAAATATTGTGCCCCTTAAAAAATTTTAACAAAAATGTACGTCCCGAAAAAAAACGAAAGGAATTTTTTTTCAGTTGTGTCCCAAAAAGCACCTCAAAAAAAATCTAAAAACATTTTTTTTAATAATTTCTTATTTATTTCGATGATATTTATATTAATTTACATATAAATAAAAATTCGCAAATAGGTACATACAAGTATAATTTTTTAAGAATATTTCAGCACTTATACTAATGGAAACATTAAACGTACATTCACAACCATTCACCACATTCAACCAAACATGTAACCACATTCCACTTACAAGCAACTAGGGGAATTACAGAGATCCTAACAAGTCATTCTAAGCTTATCCTACCCTATGGACTATTTTTATACCTAACGCCGATTGAACGTGCGATGTCTTTTATAGAACTCCTCCATAGCGCGGTATTCGGGCTCGTACACATCGGGAATCTCTCTATTCATTGACTCGACAAAGATCATTTTCACCGAACAACTGCCTCTTAGTTGTTCCTCATACTGCCTTAGCTGCTGGAAAAAACCGGTGTTTGGTCGGATTTGTGGTCGAATGGCTTTTACATGATTGAAGGCTTCACGTAATGTCATTCCACGGTGTTTCATGAGGTACGCCAAACATAGAGAAGCTGATCTGCTAACACCAGCCACACAATGTACTAGGGATTTGCCACCCTGTTGATGGACTTCCTCAATCATATCGGCAACTTCGTCGAAATGGGATTGCAAGTCTACGTCGGGTTTGTCTATGGCGTTTATCCGCAGATACATTGGTTTTGTTGTATCGGATAGTGGAGTGTCGGGAAGTTCGGGGGCTACATTGATGATGAATTTGATATCAAGCTTATCGAGAATGTTTGGCATTGCCACTCCGGCACCGCAGAGATAGAGTGTTGGCAGTAGTTCGGAAATACCGGGAAATGGTGTCTGTTGGATTTGTCTGTAAAGAAGAGAAGGAAAGGTTTTATTAATACTCATTGATCAGATAATGTATTTGTGCTTGTTTAAAAAAAATATATGAAAGATCAGCGATTTTAAAAATGTATGACCGATGGTTCTTTATAGACTCGGGTCGGAGTCATAATCCCGAAAACCCAAAATCCCGAAAATCCAAAATCCCGAAAACTAAATCCCGAAAAATTATATAAAATGAAAAATTTGCGCAAATTTTTCAAGTCAAACAAACAACGTGAGAAACTGTCGATTGACGGCTATAGTTACCATCTCAACAAAAAATACAAGAACACATTTTCGGGATTCTGGCCATTCGGGATTCTGGGTTTTCGGGATTTTGGATTTTCGGGATTTTGGATTTTCGGGATTTTGGATTTTCGGGATTTTGGGTTTTCGGGATTGTGTCCGACTCCCTATAGACTCTTATGTGGAAAAGGCAGCTAAAGGTATTTTTAACACTCAAAAAGGACTTTCAAGTATAGATAAGATATATTAAGAGAGAGAGAGAGAGAGACCAAAAATAGTACACAATGAAACCCATGTGCCTTTTATCTTCCAAAAGGTTGGTTATTGAAAATAGATATCTGTTTCCCATGTGCTTGACTTTATTATACATATTTGCGGGATGATTTCGAGAAGTATCTTTTCATGCAAGTGTATCTACTTCTTGCACGATGCTAAATTTCTTTGTTGAGATTTTCTTCCCGTGGCTATTAATTTCTACTACTCCAATGTTTTATTAGATCCCAGCGGAAGTCTAGTGAAAAACAATTATTGGTGTTCCTAAGGTTGTGAATGGTGTATTCAAACCTAGACCTTCGACTCATCGGCATTTCCTGCCTAGATGTGAACTAGAAGCTGGCCTTTCCCACATGGAATGGGAAAGTCTTACAATATTGTAATGTGTTGCATTCTATTGCTCATGTCCAGATGGAACTGAACATATTCGTTGATATCGTTCACGATATGATGAACCATTAAGTAAAACAAGAGATAAAATAATCTGTGATGAACCTTAAAGCGAGACGAGAGATATGTACTAAGGGCTAATTCTATGCAAACAAAATTCAGAGAGGAGTCAGAGTTAGAGCGAAAGCATTCTGCAGATTACTATTTAAGTTATCGACACACAGGGTGGCCAAAAGTTGTTATCCATTAGATACCAAAACATTTATTTGGTTTTCATGTCTTGTGCGCCACCTATAACATTTTTAACTTTCTCTTACAAAGAGAAAGATATTGTTTTCGTGAAAATTTTCGACCTCGAGATTTTGATTGATTCTAACATTACGATGATAGCG
Source organism: Rhingia campestris (assembly GCA_932526625.1). Classification (NCBI taxonomy): domain Eukaryota; kingdom Metazoa; phylum Arthropoda; class Insecta; order Diptera; family Syrphidae; genus Rhingia; species Rhingia campestris. Next base: position 4,651,157 of record OW052184.1, read on the forward strand.
GAGCCTAAAAAAGTGGTTTTTGGAATTCCGTCCGTCGGTCCGTCGGTCTGTCGGTCCGTCGGTCCGTCGGTCCGTCGGTCCGTCGGTCCGTCTGTCCGTGACGGTCTCCCCAGCCTAAACGACTTGACCGATTTTCTTCAAACTTCGTATCCAAGCTTGGTTTGGTCATAATTCTAGGCCATTTTTTTTGTTTGCTTTTAGCCATGTTAAAACTGGTACCTGCCATATAAAAATTACACATAACCTCAATTTTCTCGAAAACGGCTCTAACGATTTTGATTAAACTTTATATATACTATAACCATATTAGTTCCAACAAAACTGCATACCCAGTTTTTTCGAGAAAATCCATATAACGGATTTTGTCATTTAGGCCATATAAAGAAAATTGTTAATATCTCGCAAACTATTGTGTCAAATTGAATGAAATTTAATACATATACTACTATTACAGCTTGAAGCATTTCCAGATAATTAGTTTTAGCCCAACTATTACTTAACGGAATTTTCAGTTTTGGGCAAAAACGGAAAATCATTATTTTTCACATTGACATCGATTCCTTCAAATTTTGGAGTAAAAATTCGTATAAATACATTTCGACATTATTTATATCATTTTAGCATCAATAATCAAAATGCTTATGATTACATCTAACGCCCAACTTGCTGTGAAAGAGAAAGTTGCGTACGACCCAGTCGTGCACCCACCACTCGTTTTATATTTTTTTTTGCGGAATAGTTAGACCTATCGATTGCAAATTTATAACACACTTTCTGCATTATTGTATTAAAAATCCTTGGGCACTCTTATAGAGTGGATCTTGCAGATATCTCCTTGAACAAAATCATCCAATTCTGCAATGAATCGATCATGGATGAGTATCTCTATCAGACACTCGGTGCACAGAACCATTGCTTCAATTCAGTATCACCACTTATTCTTGATAGGAATGTGTATCACTGAGGGTCACGCAGATCTATGTAAGTTTAACGTCTCATGTGAACCTCAACAAACTATAAAACATAATCTAGTTGTTAGCCTATTTCCTAATATTATTATGACCCTATAAGTAATAACCATAGCAGTGTCCCTAATATACATAAGTTAACAGCTAAGGCTACCCCAAAGCTGCCTATACTAGATGATGACATCACTGACAGTTGGGCTGGAACAACACAATCTTTGTTTCGTCTCTATAAATGCTATGCTTCGGCCTTGAAATTAAAAAAAATATGTAGTGGGTATCGATTTGGACTCCCTTAGTACTGACCATAGCAGTGTCTCTAATGCAAATAAGTTAGCAGCTAAAGCTACCCCAATGCTGCCGATACTTCAAAATGACATCATTGACAGTCATGGTGGAATAAAAGCAATCTCTGCTGTCGAAATAAAATTAAAGCTTTTGATACGCTGCCGAAAGACCTACAGGTTTTTGACGTTTAACACAAGTTCAGTTTGGCTGGGACTCCCTAGACAGTGTCATATAGAATAATGAAACTGCTGTTCAACTGGCATCAAAAGGATCTTACGTCTATAACCTTTGCAGACCTTGATGTAATGAAGAAACACATGAGGACACCCCCTTTTTGCCACAGGTCTTGGACCCTCAGTGGTCTAAAAAAAATTATTAAAAAAAATACTTTTACCCTGATCCGAAATCTTTCATTCATAACGTTTCAACAATATTTGCGTGGAGGGTAAGTTCCTAGAACAACATCAACGAGGCAAAGGTAGGTATTATCCTCATCCACTGATCCCCAAGAGGCATCACAATGAGTCTATATCGACCTGAATCTGAGGAAAAATAAACATCAGCCTTCCAACAATCTACTTTAAGGTTGAAAGGATAGAATGCTAAAACTGAAAGTAAGTTGTTCTTACTTATGTACAGTCTTAGTCTAGAAAAATACAGTGGAATACAAATTAATAAACGTTTTCCACTTACGAATTTCTCAGAGATTTTCCTTTACCGCCTCAGCTGAGATTTTTTATTCAGTGGAACAACATATTCTTATCTTAGGGGAACTAATTCTGCTAAAAAAAACGATTTCCCTTATTCGCAGCTTATAATGATGATGAATTCCCTCCAAGATAGATACAAAATATCCAGATGTGCTCTTTTAACAAAATGGGTGAGGAGACGAATTCAACAAAATTTAGTCTCAGCATATTGCAGAAAGTATTCGCTAATAGCAAAGATTATGAATTCTATACAGATGACGCATTGAGAACAAAAAAACAGAAACTTTTGCCAAGTAGCTTCCTGGTACGGGCGGGCGGTGTGCATGAAAACACATGGAAAACAAAAACAAAAACATATGGCGGGCTGTGCCAGCACGACCCGCAATAGAACAATTTTTCTTATATGGAGTGCGTCATCTGTATAGAATTCATAATCTTTGCTAAAAGCCAAGTGAGGAATCGTGTTCTGTTTTATTTTGTGCATACATTTCGAGAATAGTACTAACGGGTGATCCAAGTAGAGATACTTTTTTCAATAGCCTTTTTGACAGATCACGTGTGAGTCGTGTCATGCTGTCATGTTATTTTTGTTTAGTATTGTTTGGCATTTCATAATGGAAAGACTTACGCGTGAACAACGTTTACAAATTGTTCAACTTTATTATGAAAATTCACGTTCTGTGAGGAATGTGTTTCGTGCACTTCGCTCAACTTATGGTCAACATAATCGGCCTACTGAGCGTACTATTCGCAACACCATCACCCATTTTGAGACCCAGCATTCATTATTGGATAATATTCGACCGAATAGACCACGTCCAGCACGCTGTGAAGAAAATATAGCGGCCGTAGCTGAGAGTGTAAAATTATGCCGGTGCGAACGTAACCGTCAATGGCGACCGTTATCGTGCCATGATAACCGACTATTTGATGCCTGAAATTGAAGCTCGTGATCTCGGCGACATTTGGTTTCAGCAAGACGGCGCCACTTCCCACACATCGCATCAATCAATGGACTTATTGAGAGAACATTTCGGTGAGCACATAATTTCACGTTTTGGGCCGGTCGATTGGCCACCAAGATCGTGTGATATCACACCGTTAGACTTTTTCCTGTGGGGATATGTAAAGTCAAAAGCTTATGCCGACAAACCCGCTTCGATTCAGGCCTTGGAGGAAAACATCACGCGTGTCATTCGCCAGTTACCAGTCGAAATGCTCGAACGAGTGATCGAAAATTGGACTCAACGGATGGACCATCTGCGACGTAGCAACGGCCAACATTTGATAGACATAATCTTCAAAAAATAAATGCCAAAGAATGTTCTTTCAAATGATAATAAACATTCTTCATTAAATTTGAATTTTCTGTGTTTTTTTCTTTAAAAAAGTAGGGAACCTCGAAATGGATCACCCATTATCATAACTCGAACTCGACTGCAGCGCAACTAAGGCATGTAGATACGATAACAAAAAGTGGACCATTAAGGAATAATTCTATTGGAGGCGTATAATATCTATGCCTTTTTGTGTTCACTATTTTCCACTAGACGTCACATGACCTCACGGACTGGGTCTGTCTTAAATAAGTCATCATAGATCAAAAAATGGTCGTGGATCTAAGACCCACACTACCAATGTAGTAAGGCATTTCCAAATTATGTTTCACCTTTAAATCAAAATAGCAGATATGTATCCCCAAACACCTCCTACTCATAAGCGTATTCTACACCGTCCATAAACATTCGTTTCCAAATATGTACCAGCTTGTAAACAAGACTCTTTATGAATGGTTTCGCGCTTCTAAAACCAAAACCAGATTTGACGTCACATAAGAAAACATCTTACTTTTCCATTTTTTATTAATTCTTTTGTTTTTAAAAAACAATTTTTTTTTAAATGTACTCATACCACGTAGGTGTGTTGACGTATATAACCACTGGATCTGGACTCATAACCAAATCGGTGGCGTATTTAGTGTGGTCATTCCTTCATTTGCTAATTTTACGAGTTCGTTGATGAGGTTCCGATTTTAAAAATACCGAATTCTATTTAAAGATCAATCAAAAAATTAATGTTTACGATAGAGTAAAACAAAAAAAAAAAACACAAAATATGTGTTTTTCGTTTTCGGATTGTTAATTTATTTTCTAAAATTAATTGTAAAGGAATTAATTATTATTTTTAATTGGTTTGTTATGAAGTTGATTTTTGAACTGCACAAAAACCGAAATCTAATAAATTTAAGTCACGATGGTGGCTATGAATAGAAACATTCTTTTAGTGCAAACAAAGATCACCAGCGGGAACATTTTTGGCACCTTTTGAACGAACCAAGTCATCTGAGAAGATGTTGATGCGTCGTTTCTCTTGGTGATGGCATCCGAAGGAATGTCACCCACATAGAGTTAGGCGGCGAGATTTTCGTCTAAGTGGGCTAATTTGGGTGAGGGTGGATGTGTTCTCTGGCATCATGAGTGAGATATGATTGATGACACACCATTTACGAGTGTTTATCTATAGCTTTGGAAACCACATCTATTGGATGCGTAATGTCTGGAGGCTGGCGCCACTAGATGATTTTTTAAAGATGTACCAATCGAAGGGGAAAAGATAGATGGAAGATATATGGGGAGCCTTTGAGTGATGCGTTGAGGTATTTTCCTTGCTGTAGACGCGTTAATGTAGTCATTCATATTTTTGAGTAATTTATTGTTTGCTTTGAACAAATGTTAAACATATGTGATATATAGTAGATTTACATTGTAGGTTGTATATTTTAGTTTTTTTTTTTAAATTTCATTTAATAATCAGAAGAGGTACAGGATTCCAAAAAAAACTTTGATGTTATTTCGTTGTGATATATGTCATTGATTAACATATAGCATTTGAATCTTTTTATAGAACGTTTCAACTTTTCACCATTTTCATAGACACCAAAAAAATTAAGCAGAATGAACAATGAGATCATAATCCTCCTAAACCTCTATCGATGTGGTCAAAACCTGGCCAGGTGTTGAATACTATTCTCATTTTTGTACTTCGGCCACAAAACATCCAGTAAACTTATTGGACTCTATACAAACGATGGTGCAGTGGCCCAGTGAATCCCTAACGTAACAACACCAAGTTTTTATTCAGTGCTCCACCTCAGACGAAAGTTTGACAAAAATTGTAGAGTAATATTGTCATGATAAGCTTCCCAAACTTGCCCTTCGGATTCGGCGTTAAACAAGAGGCAACAAAATTAACATCGCATACAGAAATTAAGGGAGAAGCTAAGTTTGAGACCCTGTATGGGTGTTAATCCCAGATATTTAATTTCATTCAAATAAGAACAATTCATTAATTCTTTTCCTAACAGAAATCTTCAATGATAAGCCCAGCGAAGACTTGTAGGAGATCTCTTTATTTTTTACTAGTAAGAAGCCATCGCAAAGGTAGACGTGAGTGTGACAGAGGACCCGAATTTATTGATCCGACGACGTTCCCAGCAACTCAGTCGTCAGTCTCTGCCGGTCCACTAGTTTTGAAAATTTTGAGTAAATATTTTGGCCTACATCCATATAAAATCTAACTGGTGCAAGAATTAAAGCCAGCGGACCATCAATTGCGACAATCCTTTGGAGGAGAAATGCAATCTGTGCAACCATGACTTTGTTAAGGCAAACCTTTGGTGACCGAATCATCTCAAGAAATGGACTTGTGAATTGGCCAACTCGTTCGTGTAATTTGACACCTTTGGATTAATATTTGGGGGGTACGTCAAAACTCTGCTGATAAACCAGCAACAATTGATCAATTAGAATCCAACATTCGACACACTATTGACAAAAAAAAAGACCGGATATGCTCGAAAAAGTGGTGCAAAATTGGACGGACAGGATGGCGTTCATAAGACGTAGTCACGGGGACCATATGCCAGAAATTATTTTTAAGCAGTAAATGTCAAATTTGTGAGCTAATAAAGCCAACATTTTGGTCATTTCATCGAACCCTATAAAATAAAGACAGATGTTCAGAATAGCTTACCGAAAACATGAAGTTGGAGCAATAGCGACAACGTGGAAAATAGAACGATCGTCCAGGAGACGTATTAAGTCTACACTTAGTCAAGAGCAGAATATTTGATCGTTTTAGGCCTTACTTTCATTCAACTGAACACCTACTTGTGCGCCAGTAAGATGCGATCCTAAAGCTCCACCATTCCATGGTAGTAATCGAAATCATGGTCAAGCTTGATCACAAAAATGTATACAGATGGTCTCATAAATAAGGGATTTACATGAAAATGAGTTTCCTCTTCATGTCTAACCATTAAACCTTACCTAACAAATTATACCGCAAGTCTTATTGAAAACATTATTTTATATGCATTAGCTCATTCCCAGATTTCAAAAATTCAAAGCATACCTAAATATTTTTTACTGGCCCTCCTCAATCATATCCCAATTGTCGGCATAAATCAGGAGATCCCACCAACGTGCAAGAAGTACAAAAGCATACATGAATGGTTGTCAGAAAAAGCTACAACCTTGGTTCTAAGTAGCCTGTTGCGCCACGTATTCTTTTTTTATTTGAATCGGGATTGCCAAGCTAAAAAAATCATTGGATTCATCTTGTTCTCATTATTTTTTCTGCAAGGAATGTGCTGTAAATGAAGATAGTTGCTGTTTGATAAAGGTCACTTCTACTGAGAATTTCGCCCACTCTAAATCACAGCTAAGGCAATGGAGACAAATCTTTGGATCCTTTGTGGAACTCGCGCGTTTATTGTCAGCCTACGCTTAGCGAGCTAAGGGCATTTTACGTTTCTCGAATGAAGGTAAGCGCTTTTCTGGGAAGTGACTGGCGTATTTGTTTTCTTATGTATACCGTATGGCTTTTATCCTCCCTGAACCGTCCCATGGTTTTAACGGTTCCATTTCCAAGTTGATATGTCTTATAATACTTATTCGTGATATCTCCTTTTTATTAGAAAGTATTTCATTTCTGTATATAAGGACACATTATACAAACATTTCCACATTCAACTGACAGAAAAAAATAAAATGTTGATAATAAACATTCCATTCGCCACTGTCATCTCATTTCTCAACGATGACTGCTTTACGAGCATCCATGGCAATTTTAAATATTTTCAAGACACCAACCATCCCATCCTACACCAAATGTCCAAAATAAAAAAAAATAAAAATTCCAATCAAGAACAAAACACAAGATTAACCCCTGTCGGAATGTCGAAATTGTAATCTCATTCCTTGCCTGGAAAACAAAACAATAAATCTGTTAAAAAATATTTTCCCAAAATAATTTTTTAAAAAAATTCATTTTTGAAAGTTAAGTCCAAGGACCACTCAAATTCCCATGTCACAAACTGGCAACTTCGGTGTGAGATAATAATGAATTTTTGACATTTGAATGATTAGCTAAAACCACACGCTTAAATCATCTTTCAGCACTGTTGGCATTTTACACCTTTGCCGAGGTCATGACCATGAAAACGTTCAAATAAACATTTTCAACATCTGCCTCTATGGAGGGGGGTCAATCGTGTACCCACCCTGCTGCCAGAAGCTAATTAAACTAAAACATTTCTAGTACTGCAAGCATTATTTCCCTCATCGTGCGTCCTTGGATTGAAAACATTTTCTCTAAAACTTGTGCACACCAAAAATAGTCTACAAAGAGGAAATAAAATTCAAAAACAATTGCCGCTGCCGCAAATATTTCGAATCGAAAATTACCTGAACGTCTGAAACCCTCTGTGTTTCATCACTTGAGTTGAGAGTCGAGTTGATGAGACATAGCCAACGAATTAATTTTGTTTTTGTACTTCGGGGGTAATGGATTTTGTTGGCGGCAATCAAAGAAATATTAAATAGCAGCAAATTTTCCCGTTCGCTTTGTTGTTGAAATGTTGTGATTAAAATATTTTGAATATGTCAGGGGGGAGGCGAGGTGGAATTTTCAAAATTTCGTTTGCGCTTAAATATTTGATTTAGTGGGTCTCTTTAATGTTTTAATAGAGAACATGGTTTATTGACTTAATTAAAGCCGGGTTAACTACTGCGAGAGAGAGAGAGTGGGGGATGTTATTTAAGATTTTGTTAATGGTTTTTGGTGGTTTTATAAGTGGACCACAGGGGACTTTGTTTATAACTTAATATATTATATTAAATGTGTCATCGATTAAGATAGTCATTTCGGTTTATTAAGTCAAATGCTCGAGTCAGAGCTATTTAGTTCCCGGGCTATAGCAATCGAATGATAAGGCTAAGAGGAAATGAAATTTCGCGATATAGAAGCATTGAGATTTTTATAAGACACTTATAAATTCAAAATTAAAACCTCAAAAGATATCCGAAAAAACCAAACAAGGTAAAAACGGAATCGGTGTCATCTTTGTGGAAGCAGTAGTTATTAGCGTGCTGTAACTTATAAAATCGAATAACGAAGCTTGTGATATAATTTAAAGTGTGTAATATTTTCAAGATTTGTATGCCTCCTAAAGCATAATTAAAAAGCTCATTAAAAATATCCTTAACCACATTTTCAACGGATTTTGAATGGACATATCCAGAAGATAAATTAAGATTATGGTATTAAGAAACACCAGACCATATATGCTCAAAGACGATATAGCTTGGGTAAAGGCACAACCATTGAAAAAAAAACTGCTCAAAAATAGCTTTGAGCTTAAAATGCGTAATTTATTAAAAATCATTGTCTAGGAAATTGAATAAATCAATGTCGTCTGTAGTTTGACCAACGATGATTTCAAGTTACCTATACCCATATGGATATATACGAGAGAGCACATAGTAAGATGGTGCTTCACAATCGGCGAGGAGTCCGCCATAAATATCTGTGTACATCAAGGAAGTGTCTTAAGTCCATTACTTATTATTACAGTCATTGATACTTTCCATGAAAAAGTGACGGAGTCCTTGGTACACCAGTTATTAGTTGCGGAAGATAGAGCCACAATTAGCCAGGATCAAACGTCTCAAACTAGAAAAGACTACCATAAGTCAGGATCAAACGTCCCTTGATTCAAAGGAGAGGTTTTATTCTGTGACTAGAAAATACGGTTTCTAATGTTAGATAATGTGCATAAAGTTTATAGTTGAAGAGGCTTTGCATGACAGGAATTTTCTTACATCCAAAAAAGGTTCACATAAATGAACCTGTTGGACCAGAATAATCGTCATTGTAAACATCCTCATTATCAGCATTCTTATCATCACATACTCAACTTACACAAATCGAAAGAATGCGTTTCTTAAGTTAGTATTTTTAAATCTGCCGCCCATTTTATGCCATATGTTAGTTTTGACATTAAGTTTGTAACATAGAGAAATAATTTAGATAGACATGTAAATTGATCGACTCAGAATCGTTAGCTGAGTTGGTTGAGCCATGTCTGTCTGTACGTCATCTGTATGTAACCGATTAGTTGGCTTTAAATTTTGGGCTAAAATGATGAAATTTGGTATATAAATTGTATGTTTGACGAAGCAGATATTCAAAAAAACATTCCAACTCCGCCCACCAAGTCTACTTTTCAAAAATAAACCTTGATTAGGAATTTTAAAAAACTGTCTGAACAAGATATTTAGACAATTTAAATATATATGTTTCGCCTTTATCAAGTTTTTTGCCACGCCCACATTTATGTTGCCAAAAGTTTAAGAAAGTTCAAAAAATGTTTGATGAAAATACTTCGAAGATAATGTAATATGCATTTCGTCCATATATATCATTTTAACTAACGCTCACTTTTTGGGGGAATTTTCATATAAAAACGATTTGTATAGCATATGCTTATGTATAGCTTATGTCATTGGTCATTGAGGTTATTGGTCAGCCCTAAAATCTTTAGCTATAATAATGAAATTTGGTATATAATCACTCTCTATTCATAAATACAATGCAGGTTTAAATATTTTTAAAATCTCCCCACGCCCCACTTTTGTGGATTTTGGTCAAATGACAAGGAATTTTGACAAGGCGTTTCAAGATATTCAGATTATGTCATTTTCTATATTCCATCGATATAATTTGTTTAGCAACGCTCATTTTTTGAGGAATTTTAATGTAAGGATAAACTATACAATGGTTAGTGCCACGAACTGCCGCGCAGAAGGTCTGGGTTCGACTCACAGCCGTAGCAACACCTAAACTATTTTCACTGGCCCTCCCTCGTGATGATCTAACAATTCATCCGAGTTGAATCAATTGTCAAGAAAAGCTTATATGAACTAAGCCTTTCGTAGTTGGCATAAAACAGGAGGTCCCGCCATCGTGCATGAAGTACACACGCACACATGAATGGTTTTGAGTTGTGCTCGGCCCTGGGTACTAAGGAGTTTCTCTCACTCGAACAAAATCTGTTGTTCTGTTTATGCAACAATTGAGCGTTGCATAAAAACTCGTCACCAAATAAAATTACTATCTGATAATTGAAAACCCTGAGAGGAAACTCTCGCATTTTATTTCGCCATTTTCGCTATTATACTCAATAAATTCGCTATTCGTTCAATTTCTTCGGCAATTCGCAATTAAAATACCCTGTTTGGCAATCGGTCAAATTTCCAACAAAATAGAGGTCTCGAGGTTGGCGATCGAACCCTACTCAACAAAATGAAGTGAGCATGACTGTCGTACCGTTGTTTGCTTTTAGTGTCCATTTCAGGGGCATCAATTACATTTTTTTAGTCGTTAGCCTAAAGTTCAAGAATTGTTGGGTTTACAACCAAACAGAGCACAAAGATAAACCATATTTGTGTATCTTTTTTCTCACACTTATTATTTTTGCTTTAATTATTAAGTGATCACGAATGCCAAGGCGCTTTGACTGAACGACTGGAAGTAAAGTGCCCATATCGATGAGTTTGGGGATTGCCTTGTTTCTGGCAGACATCCTTAGCGGGTTAGTGGCCAAAAAAGAAAGTATTCTCGGACGATACTTAGACCTTACGTTTTATTTTACTCCAAACGGTTGAGCGGAATAAAAACTTTTCATAGACATGAATTCATACAAGCAAATCTTCAATATTTATGAGTAAGTTTTAAGCCAACCCAGAAGGTGGCAATAGAGTGAATGCAAGTATAATCACTACGTGGAAAAAGAAAGAAAATAGGATTTACAAATGAGACTTTGAAGGTGTCTTTGAAATATTGAAGTATTTCGATATGAGCGAATGCTAACGGGTGATTTAATAAGAGGTTTAGAACTTTTTTTAAAAAAAAAAACACAAAAAATTCAAAAAAATGAATGAAATATTTATTTGAATCGATAGTTTGAACCTTGCAATTTAATGTTTAAAGATAATTTCATGCAAATGTTGACCGCGGCTGCGTCTCAGGTAGCCCATCCGCTGAGTCCAATTTTGGCATACTCTTTCACACATATCGGCCGGTATCTCACGAATGAATGCATGGATGTTGGCTTCCAGTGCGTCAATCGAAGCGGGCTTGTCCCTATAGACATTAGCCTTGACATACCCCCACAAAAAATAATCTAATGGTGTCAAATCGCACGATCTAGTCGGCCAATTGACCGGCCCGAAACGTGAAATTAACTGTTCACCAAACTCGCCTCGCAATTGCGCCATTGTTTCGCGTGCTGTGTGACATGTGGCACCGTCTTGTTGAAACCACATATCATGCAAGTCAAGAACTTCCATTTCGGGCAAAAAAAAGTTTGTTATCATCGCTCGGTAGCGTTCACCATTGACAGTAACGCTGCGATTCGCATCATCTTTGAAGAAATATGGCCCAATAATGCCGCCGGCCCATAAACCGCACCAAACAGTGGCTTTTTCGGGATGCATTGGTAGCTGTTGCAATGCTTCTGGCTGATCTTCACTCCAAATGCGGCAATTTTGCCTATTTACGTACCCATTCAACCAAAAATGAGCCTCATCGCTGAACACAATTTTTCGATAAAAAAGCGGATCCTCGGCCAGCTTTCCAAGAGCCCATTCACCAAAAATTCGGCGTTGTGGTAGGTCGGCTGGCTTTAGTTCTTGCACCAGCTGTATCTTAAAAGGCTTTACGCCCAAATCCTTCCGCAAAATTTTCCACGTAGTGCTGTAACAAAGGCCTAACTGCTGGGAACGGCGCCGAATCGACATTTCGCGGTCTTCTGTCACACTAGCTGATACGGCCGCAATATTTTCTTCACTACGCACAGTACGTAAACGTGTTGGTGGTTTAATGTCCAACAAAGTAAATTTGGTGCGAAATTTGGTCACAGTCTTCCGAATAGACTGCTCAGAAGGTCGAGAATGCCGATCATAAAATGGAAGCAGCGCGCGATGAACATTTCGAACCGAGCACGAATTTTGATAGTAAAATTCAATAATTTGCAAGCGTTGTTCATTTGTAAGACGATCCATGGTTAAATTGCAAACCAAACTGAAGCTGTTTGACAGTGACACAAGGTACTAAACACACGTCAGCTGTCAAAACCAGTGTTGCCAAAACCAAACCAGCTAAAAAATCACCCGTTATATAAATATATCTTTAAAATTTGTACTTTAAGATCCTTGAATGTCTTGAAAACGATCGGTGACGAAGCAAATACATTGTGGGTCATTGGTCATTCTGACAAATAAATAAATATTTATCATATATCGCTTAAATAAGTCCTAAGGCCTAGATTCTATGTTCACATGTATGTGCGAAGCTACATTTTTTTACGAAATATAAAGGGTTCTCAAACGTTACACCGTTTTAAAGCCACTCACCTCCATTTTTAGCTTATACTAAGAGCAAGACATTGGTTGCAACACTTTACGGATTTTGCTCCGCATTTGCACTTAAGTAGGGATGACATGACCATAGCAGCCATTGGACTGTACACGATGCCGCCAATAAGCTCAATGGATGTTGGAACAGAGAAAGCAATTTTTTTCTTCTTCTTAACGGTCGTTTATGTATACAAAACAAAATGTGTATTTTTGGCCCGAAAATCCTCATGTGATTCATGAGAAAGCAATGCATTCAAAAAACATGTTTTGTGGTTTCTGGGGCGTCTAGAAAAGAAGACGATTTTTGTATGTTTTCATGAATATGGCAATGAAAAAAACATTACTGGGTATGATGAATGATTTTGAACTTCAAATTTGAAGATTGCATTATTTCGCATAGAGGGACAGTTGATAAGCCACTAATGTCTCCACTATCTCAATTAGACTTCATTTCCTTGGCTTATGTGATGCATTTACAATTGTCATGACATAAGTTTGAACTTACATTTCTGTGAATAGGTAACTGACAAAAATTGTTCAAACCTCTCTACAAGAAGGGTTAAACTGTTGACACTAGGTTCGAATGCAATAATGACATAGCTAATAGCTATAGAAGTGGATTCAATCTTTGAATTAGAGAACATTTGCGTTTTAATTGTAATCCCTAGCGAAGTGATGTTGATCAGGTAATTCAATAATAATATCCCCGATGATAACTCATAAAATGTCTGTTTTAGTTATCAACAGGTTTTTACTACCACATCGGTTTCCCATTAGCTAGTATTATATTATTCTGGTTCTAAGGAAGATTTATTTTATTTTAATAAAAAATAGCATGATTAAAAAAATGTCACTATCCACCCACAAGAAAGTCGACAATTCAAAGCGGAAACGTCCATTCTAGTCTATTTTAGTTCCTCTCAGCTGTGTGCTAAAGTAATATTCAAATATGACACCAATTAAATTGTTTTGAAAATATCAAACAGGTGAATGTACAGCACCTGACGTGCATCAATAAATTACCAAGAATCTACAGACAAGATCATATCTCACAGATGGCAATATCTCAACCAAAGTCATACCTTAAAAACTTCTTAGTGAAAAAATAAAACCTCCTACTATCACTATACCAGTTGTCTTCGGAATGTTCCTAAAAATTCCATTTTTAAACTACTTCCTCCCACCCTCGATACATCCCCACCTTTTCAATCATAAAATGTTGACCACTCATCACTCTTTCAACGCCAACTTATTAGTAAAATTTGTATATTATCCGAAAAACAAAATAAATAAAACTTTATTATTAACTCTTTACAAACTATTTTTGTTTATCACTGGGCTGATGATTAGATAAATTTAAAATACTTTCGGAAAATGAATTTTTATTAGATCTTTACCACCGTTACGAGACGGCCGAATGAAATTATAAAATTCCGCGCTCTGCGCCGAGAAATTATGTTCGGTCTAGCGAAAGTGATGATTAACTTGGACCTATGCCATGGAATTTTCAAAAAATTTTCCTTTTTGAATACCCATACGGGATAGCTGGTGGATGCCACCATCAAAACTTTGTGTACGAAAAGAAATATTTCGCGATGGAAATTATTATCGCACTAAAAATTATTGTCACTCTTGAGGTTTTAGAGAGCCAATTCAATAATTATATTCGTATATGAGTGTTTAAAAGATGTATCCTGCCAGAATTGGTCCAATGAACTGATTCGAATGAAATAGTAGATAGTTGTGGAATCATTTAAGGAAAATGGGGTAATTTTCTGTGAATGACAAGTTTATGTTAAATTGTGGACTTTTCAGTTGATTAGGAAATTAAAAAAAAAATAATTATTGGAATAGTAATATTTTTATATAGTTATATGGTGCGCCATCTTTTATGTTGGTATGTGCATATTGAATTACTTTTGAATAAAAAACTGCTGGTTTTCATATAGGGGATATTTTTAATTAATTTTGGACGTTAAAATTTTTTCTGACAGGGATTTGAATATTATATCAGTCAAGAGGCCACCTCTATTGACCAAAGCAAAATGTTCCCTTTTTGTTGCGTTTACCATCACTTTTTTCACAATCTCCGGCGGCATAGATGAATCTACACGATTTTTTGCCTTGCTCGTTAATTTTTTGAGACGTGTACCAATCCACAAAAAAGTCAATGGGTCAAATCTGCAGGTGTCCGGTCAATGTCGCCGTTTCTCGCCGAAAAACGTTTAGGGAGTTTTCGTTGCAGAAACTATTTTTTTTAATTTACAGATTTGCAGGCATCGCGCACCATCTTGCTTAAGCCAGCCCCGTCCAGACCTTTTCCACATATTTGTAGGCAGACAGAACAAGCCAACATTCAGCGACATCGATTCTAATCGACAATTTTGCCTTCTCTGAAGGTAAATGTCCCAATGACGGTTTTGGCACTAACGCCGGCCCATATAGTCACTTTTTGGTTGATTCTTCTTTCCCCAAATAGGACTATTTTGCTTGTTCACTGCGCTAGGATGTGTGAAATGGGCCTCCTCCATCATAAAATTTGACTTCCAAAAGTCAGGATCAGTGTCAACCATCCGAATTACTGTTTGGCCGTATTGACGTTTATAAAAATGTCTTCTTAAGTCAATCTGTTGATTTAAGTCAAAGTTATTCAATGTTTACAAACGGACATAAAAGATGACCCTTTATTTATATATACATAATTAATATTAACTACTAAAATATTGTATTCTCCAAATCTACTGTATCAAGCTCCAAATTAATGCAACCAGTGTTGCCAAACATATATTTATATAAAATTTGTGTTTTTTTTTGCTCAAAACGGATCTCCAAAACGTTTTTACTGTAATCTGACGTCTACAAAATGTTATCCTCAATAAGTCATCTTTTAAGTACAGTATGGAGCTGATGTCACAATCATATCAGAGTTCTTACAATTTAGGCCACGTTACACGTTTAATCTTTTTTGTTTCGTATTTATGTACATATAACAATTATTTCTCATTAATTTTTAAGACCACGCCTTTACATAGCTTCAAAAAATTAATTTAAGAATCAGAATGGAATTTCGTGATATTAAGTAGTTAAGTAGTTACAGACCAAACCAAACTAAACCAAATGTGACTTCGAGTTACAGAAACTGTACAAAATTTGCTTGTTTTACTAGTAATAATGCATTGTACCTGTAAAAATGGTTCATATTTCAGACATTAATCAAAAGTCAGCCCCCTTATTTGTTGTGAATGCTCAGATATATCACCAAGACATCATTTGTTGTGAGGTTTCCAAATATTCAAGCCTATCGAGGTATCGAGGTTCGGAAATAAATTTTTTTGCTATTTGTTCAAAGTCGAAGAATTCAATACGAAATTTATCGCATATATTCGAACAGCGGCATTATGCATTAGATCAACAATTTTTTGATAGCTACGAGTTGACAGCCGAAGTTATCCGACGAAAAATTGTTGCGAATCCATCGAACCTGATTGTAACCTTCATTTATTTGAGGATTGGGAATTGGGGATTTTAAAGAGCTGATATAAAATGTTTTTTTATAGGGACGCTCGAATTTGTGTTCTTGAAAAGAACATGCGTTTCTTTGTTTGTGATTTGCAATATAATTCATAGACCAGCAATTAAAGATAGCCCAACAGCAAGAAGTCAAAAGGCGGTAAATCGTACAATCCCGCTGGTTAGTTCGCATCTCCCCAGCTCGATATAGCTGTGTTGCACATAGCGTCCTGTTGGAACCACATGTCAAAATTATGTAACCATATTTTTCAACACAGTCGATTATTGCTTATAATCGATAAAAGGAACACAAAAAGCAATGACTCCCCGAATTTAGTTCGGACACTACAAATGTAGTAAGTCTCCTTCTCCACTACATCCAAAATATTTCCAATCACTCTCTTTTCTCTCCTTCTCTAAACCCAGCAGTGTGGTAAAATATTTAAAACGTGTTTATAACCCCTTGAGTGCGAGCGAATTATAAAAAAAAGTGCTCGCCTTTGACAGTTATTTAAAAAGGAAAGAACAATTTTTTTTCTAATATTCCACCATATACATATCTAAACCGAACAGTAACCTTCTTGAGATTCATTTGGTGATGTTGTATCTGGTCTGGATTGGTACCGTCCAAATATTCTTTTGTCTACAGATACATTCATCCAAAAATGAACCTCGCCGATAAAGAAGATTTCGAACTGGTCGAAAACCCAATAGCGATTTGGTTACATATTTTGAATTCCTGGATCTGCTTGATTTAATACGGCTTACTTGTCTTTATTTACTTCCTTGCTTATGCAAAACAACATATACCTCGGCAGTAGCCTTAAATGTATTGGTTCGCGCTATAACCTTTTATTCCTGCGGCCGACACATTCGAAAATACGGAAATATTGCTGATGAATATCTAAGCAACTTAAGATGCATAAAGATCGGAATTATTCGCTTACCAGTTTCAATCAACTCAGGAATTTAATTAAAATTATCTCTCGCTATGATGCTAACAAAACATAATTTAAAGTAGTACATATTTTCTCTGAAAATTAATTTATTAATTAAGATTTACTTAATTTTCTCATATATTTTTTTTTTTTAACCATCTATTCAAAATGTTAATGTTTTAATTTTTTTACCATGACAATGGTGGCTGGTATAAGTTTTAACCTCACACTCAACAGTGCAGAGAAAAAAAGCTAATAATAGATATTGGATATCTAATGTATATCAACATTTTAACCGCATCAACAATGGAGTGTTAAGTTATTTTTAATTTTTTATTAAAATGTAAAAAAAACATTATTTTCAAGAATAACAGTAAGGCTGTGCTTATAGGCTTATAGCTATTATTGAAAACCATCATGTGTAATTTTCTTTTAATCGTTGCGTCTTTTTTGTAAATTCAACCGTGGTCGAGTTTGATACCAACAAACAAAGCTTATGCATTTTTGAACATGATTATCCAAAAATATTTCTTTGTTTTAATTATAGTTTTCGCAGAAAATTACTTTTTATTTTTCACTGATTATTTTTGTGAAGTAATGTTTGTCGTTCCACTAAAATGAAACGAAATTTTCCAATCCTATTAGCAGCTATGGGTAAAATTTCAATTCCATCATGTGTTTTGTTCCAATTAAGTTGTTCAATTATATCTACAACGGCAGCCTTACACATTAAACATTTTTTTTTGTTCGAATTGCAAACTATCTTAATTTGAAAAGAAATAAATTAAAAACCAGGTAACATGTTAAAATTTAAAAAAAAAAAATAAATTTATTTTCTTTTGCACAATTCATCTTCCTGGCCTTGAAAAATATCAAACCATTTGTTAAGAGTTTTTTTTACCCACAAATACTTCACTCAAGACTGTCACGCTTATGACTCATCCTGATTAGAATTAAAAATTATGTGTTTTCGACATTTTTATATTCCAAAAACAAAAAAAAAATCACATCAAACGAAAAGAAATCCATTCATAAATCAGCATTGTTTTTCAAAATTCCTAAAGTAATATTTATAGAACGCTCACCTTTGCAAGTGAGATGTTGAGCACACCAAAACTACGAAAAGTGAGATGGAAAGTGATTTTTGAAAATAAAACCATGGTACCATCGAAATATTACGTTTTACTTTTGACGTTCGAAACAAATGGTTTCCTTCCGTTTGTTCCAAGATTTCATTTTCATTGAGAAAATATTTCAAATTATTTCTTCAACACAAAAGAATAGTACAAATATCAGTTCTCTCATGACTAAAAATTCATCAAAGGTATACATAGATGAATGTATTTTTGTCGCCTGACAATTTGGCTTTTTCGCGCGATAGTCCAAGCTGGCAAAACGACACAATTCCTTGTTTTCTTTGGCACGTAATAAATTTAGGTCTTTGCACGAATATTGTCGCAGTGGGTGAGGCCCACATATTGAATGGATTGTCTTAGGTATGCTCAGATGGATTGTATTTTCATTTAAATGCAATTCGCGGGCAAGATTCAACGAGCCACTAACTTTTAGGAATTTAAAGAATTCAGACTGCTGGGCCATGGTGCAGGTGGCTTCGGATTTGGGTGCTGAGGCATGGGTTCGAGAACGGAAGTAGAAAACTTGAATTTCCATTAAAGCGAACAGCTTGGATAGTGCTTTCGCATATAAGGGGATATACCTATTTTGTAGGCGCAATAACGACGACTGAAATGACACAATCTCCAATTATTCTCCACACAAACACCGTTCGCACAGAATATCATTTCCAATGAACTGAAACCACATGAACCAATTGTTATGGTGCCAATTAGGTATACTGTAGACGAGAAGTATCGCAATTAAATTACAATAACCTAACCCCCATGCCAAGGCATTACCTCATATCTCTATCTCAGACAATGTGTACGTACGAGTACAGTTTCGAATTTCAATGCAAATTCAGTTTTTTTTTTCATAAAAGATATTTGAACCATTACCTAGTCTTATTAAATTAAATACGATAAAGTGACGCGATTGAATTGTAATATTTTTTCCAGGCCAAATTGGTTATGTCATACCAGCTGCAGTTCAGAAGGCTGCACCGCACCGTCTAAATGTTGACAACTTTACTGGAAAGTAATTTAAAAGAGTAAGCCTCCAGCATTATCTGGTTGATCGTTCGTGTGCTGGGTTACATTTGCCTGGTGACAATACTGACGTAAGGACCGACCTTGGATAAGCCATTAGTTAATGTGAAGCAGTCGTGGTTTGATGTAGTTAAATCGATTCAGCGAATGTCGTTTCGCCATTCTTGATGAAAATAATGACCAAGTAAGGGTAGGGCTTCGCTAATAACAGATTTTGTTTTACTCACTGATGTGGGTTGGGCTGTGTTTGGTTTTGAATTTGATTTTTGGTATAAGGGTTGATTTATGAGTTCAAGACTAAAAATGTTCAAAAGTCACGAAGGACTTGGCAGTAGATCGTAGCAATAAATTTTAAATTGAGTCAATTGAACATTGCTATTAAAATTGATAACATATTGCAGTTGCTCAAAAATCTGAATGGTGTCTGCAAGGAAAACAGTGTTTAAGCAAAAAATATATATTAGGCATTAGCGACCCATACAGGATTTCAAACCCTTCTTATACTATATGTGCAATATATTATTATTATCACCGCGAAATGCGAACCCCAAATTTGACAAAGTTCGCAATGACTGTTTTAAACATTTGGATGCTTGTTACACTTTATATTTCAACGTACACGAAACCTGGCCAATGCGCAGTGTGAAAGTGTTAAGTAGTTTTCGAAAACTTATTGACGAAAGCCCAGTTTTCGGTTCAGTATGAAATCTGTATTACACCGAATCCCAACCAGGGTTCGTTCGATGTTTTGAGACAGAAAAAAAGATTTCTCCACCCATTTATTTCTTAAGTCAGACTTTTATGTACAAGAATTGACTGTTGAAAACATAAGGTCATTTGAAAATATATTACTTTTATAAATAATTTTGAGGAAAATATGAACAAATTATATTGAAATGTTTCCAAAAAAACTTGTTTTTATAGCTTGTATGTCAGATTTTATGTCGAAAAGGTGTATTTGTTTGAATAACTTTCAATATAATTATGTCAGAAAGGCGGTGTATGTCGTAACCGGCCAGTTTTTTTTAAACTGAAAATGAATAAAATATTATGTCAAACATATACTGCCTTATGATTGGCTACGAAATAAATAAATTACTGTAGCAGGACATACCTAAAATCAACGAATATTTTCAGGACCTCACAAGTCAGAACAAATCAATTAAACAGTTCACTATACTTTGACAAATCTCTTTGAAGGGAAATGAGCAATACATAACGGCACAACACAAAAAATATCGATTAGACCCCATTAGCATATTGATTTATAAAGGCGCTTTCTATCTTTAAGTTAAAATAAAACAAAGTGTGTGTGACATATTATCAAACTTTTTTATTTGTTTTGAAAGGCTTATCGACGCCATTATGTAAGGAATATAAGATTGTTCAAATGTCTGGGTGGCGAAATGCCTAATTCTCCATGACTTTGACGCATAAATCAGTCTAAATTTGACCGATGGCATGTGTTATGTTGTCATAGACCAGCGACTTCAGAAAACCCCACCAAAAAGTAAAACTGGGTCAACCCGTACAAGTTCGCTGGCCAATCACCCTCCAAGTGCAATGACCATGCCTTTGAATCGCTCGTGCAGAATTTCCAATTTGGTGATAGCTATGTGGCACCAAAGATTATGAATTCTATACAGATGACGCACTCCATATAAGAAAAATTGTTCTACGGCGGGTCGTGCTGGCACAGCCGACCATATGTTATTGTTTTTTGTTTTTCATGTGTTTTCATGTACAACGCCCGCCCGTACCATGAAGCTACTGAGCAAAAGTTTCTGTTTTTTGTTCTCAATGCGTCATCTGTATAGAATTCATAATCTTTGGTGGCACGTAGCAACGTCCAGTTGAAACCACATGTCGTTGGTATCCATATCATCCAATACCGGCCGAAAGAAATTGGTAATCATCGACCCATAGTGCTCACCGTTGATGGAATTGGTCTGGTCAACGTCGTTCTTAAAGAAATATGGGTCGTTGACGCCACCAGCCCAAAATCCACGCCAAACAGTGACGCTCTTGAATCTCATGGGGATTGGTATCGTCCCAAATTCGACAATTTTGTTTGGTGACGTACTTAAATCCAGAAACGGGCCAAATCGCTGAAGACGATTTTTCGGTGAAAATTATGGTCAGTTCCAACTACTATATAGCCCATTCAGCAAACACACGTCTTTGTCCATGGTCCTTGGTCAGTTAAATTTTGTATGGGTGCAGGCTCAAGTCACGAAGCAAAATTCGCCAAGTTGTTGTGGTCTGGGAAAGGCCGAGTTCTTGTAGGCGACGAAATCGAATGACTCGGATCTTCTCGCACACTCTCACGGAAAATAGCGATTTTTTTGGTAGATCTTACGCCGACGTATGTGTTGGTTTATCGTCAACTATAAAATTGGACGGTAGGACGATTATGGCGACCGTAAAATAGGCGAACTGGATAGAATGTTGCCCGAACAGAACGCTCATTTTGATAAAACAAATTTATCGTTTGCACGTGTTGTTGATAACGCTATGTCCGTCTACGGTGATTTGGCAAACAACTCAGACTGAATTAATGACAGTTAAGATAGCTAAGGGTTCTCGTATACACGTCCACACGCACCGGTAAATATCGAACGCTAACCTTATTTAATCAAATTTTAGAACGTAAACAGATAATTGTATGCTTTTTACGTATATGAGCAATTTAGATTCTGGCTAATTATAATAAGCCATTCTTTCAAGACTTTTCTAAATTATAATGCCACCCCCAGGATTTAAATAAATGGTAGTTTTTTAATATTCACGTAGTAGTGAGAAATTTCAACCAAAAAGACCACTGCCACGCCTCCTTTTCAGAAAAGCATTATTTTTGGACAAACCGTAAAGAAATTTTTTAAAAGTGCCTGAACAAGATATTTAGACAATCTGAACATCTGCACATATTTCGTTTATATAAGTTTTTTTGATAGGCCCACTTTTTGGTAGCGTTTTAAGTAAAAAACGGTTCTCGGTAAATTTTTTAGGTAATTCGAAAAAAAAACTTTCGATTATATTTTGGAGGCGTTTTCCTAATTTTATATCATATGCCATAGCTTATGAGATTAGTTATAGGGGTAAGGATGGTGAAATTTGGAATCTTAACTCTTTGTTCATGGATTCAGTACAGGAATAAATATTTTTAAAATCCGGCCATGCCTACATTCAGGAAAATATGTAGATTTTGATCAAACACATAGAAATTTTGATAAAACATCTAATAAAGATATTCAAACAATCTCATTTCCTATATTTCACCAACATAAAGTCTTTAAAGGGGTTTTGAACTTGGGGATGGAATGGGTAAGAGTATTCAGTGACTAACTTTCGACATTTGCACAAGTATTTCTTAAGGGAAAAGTTGTTATGTTAGTCACACAGCATTTATTAATACGGGGGTAAACATTTTGGGGTACAGCATTATTGTTTAAAAAAGTCTATCTCGATATTTTAATGGAACCTTAGAATGATAGAGAAATCGACAAATTCGGTCCATTTGTCGGTCAGTGAAGGCAACTGTAGGATAAACTGCTAGGGGGATTTACTTCAAATTTGATATACGAGGTTTTGGAATTAATACCCAGAGAACTTTTTTTTTTGGAATTGACAATATGGGTCCTAAACTGACGGTATCTGCTTTATAATGTTTCGGGTAATATATAATCGTAATTGGTCAAAAACAACTCTAAAGATTTAAAATATATACACCGCAATAATCAAAGTTAAAAGCCCAATAAACGTTTCTCTCCTTAGATAAGTCTTTAAGTATTAAATTGGACATTGTTTACCTTTTGAGCGAAAAGCATAGTAGCTCCAAATCTTTCTAAATTTGTGTCCATGTTTTAATTTTGGCATTGACATGTTAATACTAGGTACATGTAATTAAGTATATTCAGCACGCATTTTTGCACAAAGTCACTATGCAAATCGCTAATAACACAATAGGTTTGCACACTAATTATCGACTGTCTACATCAAAGAATTTATTTGAATAAATTACGCTTAGACAAGCGAATGCTAAGCACATAAAATGGAAACAATTGAATATGCATAAATTGGAGAAACTTAAAATTCTTAATTTCTAAAGGCCACAAACCGATTTATTCAACTAATCTTGTTGAGTTGCCTAAAATGCACCAGAAAATGCCTGGATAGTTGAGCTATCCACTGTCTTCGTTCAAACATAGACTCTATTCTACAAAACCACTGATCTCAAGAAGTTAAATTTATTTTCTAGTATATGGCATTGATTTTGTTTATAATTGTTTACCTTGCATTGTTATCCTTTTGATCCGCTTCATGAACACATAATATATCCTGTATCTCCGTAGATTTTCCCTTATCCCCGTTATCTCCCAAAGAGATGTCTTCCGCTATATTACCACCAACTACCACTTGCATGTTTTCAAATTTTGTTTTTATTTAAAAAAAATTATTTTATGTATAAATTTAGACACGAAGAATATATGGAAATTCTTTAAATTCCAATCTGCAAACTAATTCACCACTAGACGAGTCTCTTTGAAAATTCTTTTTCTTTTCGTGAAATGTTTACCGGGCAATATTGAATTTTTTGTTTCAAAATAAACTGTTCCACCACATTCGACTTTTCACTTTAGCGTCCACCAATCGACTGAAGGAAGAGGCCAACGTTGCCTGTCTGTATCTGTATAACTTTACTCTCCACCACTCGACTTTATTGCTTAGCGCCAAGCCAAATTGTACACAGAGAAAAATAAATTATGTAGTGCAACCGTAGTCCGTATCCGTTATGTAACAGCAAAGAGTCGGCGTATCTCTCATATCCACGGTTTTATATAAAAATAACAACAACAACAAAAGATTCGAATTTGTTTTGGAATACACCGGCAATCGGGTGGTTTGATGCTTGACTAGACGAAGGAATGTCTAGAGCGTTGTGTTAAGGGCTGTGGAGTGTGGGGTGGTGCTGCGGTATGATAGGTGAGCATTATGGACGTAGGTACATACGATATGGGGATTTGTGTAGGTGGTGAAATTTTTGTGACATTTTGGAATGTGTGAATGGCTATCGAACGGAAATTGTTGCAGCACACAGGTGGGTGGATAATATGCAGATACAAGTATCTATGTCGTATATTGATTACATTGCGTTCATTGTATTTTCATTACTTAACAGACAGGTAGTATTTTATAAGCTCTCTTAATTTCCTATAAAGGTGATTGGATTACCAAAGGACATCGAAAAATATTTACTATGGATTTCTTTAGGAAGACCCGAATCAGTCTATCCGCCATCGTGCACGGGAATTGGATATGTGTTATCCACTTTATGGAAGATTTTGAGGTTTACGTGCTTACAAAATCAAGACACCGTTACATCCACAAAAACTGATTGTTTGGTGTGTTTTGCGGATTTGTGGTATTATTGGTCCGTACTTCTTTAAAAACGATGCTGGCCAAAACGTTAGAGTCAATGGTGACCGCTATAGAGCCATGATTACTGACTCTTTCGTTCATCAATTGAATGATGTGCAGGAGCAGTGGTTTCAACAAGACTGCGCACAGCTCATGTCACAATTGATTTTTTGAAGGAAACGTTCGGTGAGCGCATAATTTCGCGTCTTAGTCCTGTGAATTGGCCTCCAAGATCGTGCGATTTAACGCCGCTTGAGTATTTTCTGTGGGGATATGTGAAATCGGTGCCGATAAGCCAGAAACGAATGACCACTTGGAGGACAACATTCGCCGCGTCATTGCCGATATACGGCCACAATTGTTGGAAAAAGTCCAGATCAGACTACGTCCGAGCCAGCCGTGACGGTCATAACCTCTGAGGTTGAGTAGAATGTACTGTCTATCCCAACTTAATCTTACTTTCCATAAAAGGTAAAGTAATTCCCACTCATTTGTTGAATTTGTACACCGTGTGAAATCTTTCTTCACTTGGTAACGAAATCTCACGAAAACATCCCTTATGCCGTTAGAGTCGTTATTAAGATAAAAAATTCCGTTATGAGAAAACCTCAAACCCTTTTGTAGGCCCAAAAGTAACATACATAGACGAAATTTCCGTCAAATACACCTGGTATTTTAGGCTTCAGTGTCAATATAAGACTCCAGACGGCAGAAATACATTTTTTTAAAACTTCTTATTTTTACTCAGGGACCAGGGTACCTCAAAATATAAAAGTTTGTTAAAAATCTGAACTTCGAATTTTCGCGCTATTACAATACTTCCATATACTCCACATGTTAGGTAAGTAAAAATAGATAATTCAGTGAATAGATCACTCAAAATGTAAATGACTGCAGTGATTGAATTGTTTCTCTGGCTGTATGGCATGTGGCACCGTCTTGTTGAAACCACACGTTGGTCACATCCATATCTTGTTATTTAGGCAGCAGCATTTTCGAAGAAGAATTGTTCATTATTTTTTAAATATTGTCCAACAATGAAAATGCGTTGTTCTTTCGCTTCATTTCTACGAACCCCGAACTGTCAGCCGTCACATTGTTATTTTTTTCTGTTGGTCGTCAATAGAGGACAATTAAATGGCGCAAAATTCGAATTTTGTGTGAAATATGGAACACCCTTTGCATTAATGCACAAAAAGCTTGCAGCTAAGGAGCCCCCATGCAATGAGTTTTGGAAGATGTTAGATGCAAAATTAAAGATCTACCAATAACATATTTTGGCAGACCATTCCATGACGGAAGACATTTTACGCAGATGAAGTAAACAATTTTCGGAGTTTAGGTGTTTAGATGTCCGGCATATATTGTTTTGGGGGCGGTGAATAGTCCTATGGTAGAATATGCAAATCAATTTAGCTGAACATCTGGAAACTGTCTCATACATTTAGAGTGCGACTCTTGTCATGACAGAAGACTATAATCCCTCTAAAAATGGAACGTAAGAATGTGTATTTGGACAACACATCCGGTCTTCCGAGATAAACTGTGAAGTGTAGAATTGAAGATGCTCTGATTAGCGCAAAGGAGTTCGTCTAAGTTACACCTGTGGCAAATACTTTTCAGTGAATGACTAAATGCTGCACCGCAGTCGTGGTTGGGAGTATTTTGTATAAGTAAACGTAAGGATTATTAAGCCGCGCTTTGCGGATTATTTGGAATCTTGAATTCAAACCAAACCTCAAGGGTTTGTTGAACTTTGTGTCGAAGTGACGAATGAAAATAAAAATAAACAAATCGAAAAAGATGATGGTTTTCAGAAATCTACATAAAAATGTAGATCTGTTGAAACAGGTGGCGAAGTGAAGTATATCGAATTCTTATTTACAAGTAATCATAGAAATATGACTTAAGATTGGCACAGCTAGATCAGTTTAACAATATCTTGGGCGATCTGCTATTAAGAAGGCTGAACTTCGCGCCAATTAATCTTTAGCTCTGTGTTTTAAGAAATTTGGTTATTGATGGAATGAATAAGATTAATCCGGTATATCGCTATATCTTTACTCAAAAGAGTGCACGAGTAGCTTATTTTTGAGTAGCTGTAAATTTTAATGCAATGTTACATGTTTTGGTCATTTAGTAATCGGAGCCAATTTCGTCTAGGAAGAGGCCATGTTTAAAATTCATAAAGACCAGACCTGAGCACCTCATAATCAAAATCCTTTGATTTGATTGGTGGCAACGAAAATGAATGATGGGACAGAATGTGAAATATCAGTGATTTTCCGTTATTGACCAAAACTGAAAATTCCGTTTAGTGATAGTTGGGCTAAAACTAATTACTGTAGTATATAAATTAAATTTCATTTAATTTGACATAATGGTTTGCGAGAAATTAATAACTTTCTTTAAATGGCTTATATGACAAAATCCGTTATATGGATTTTCTCGAAAAAACTAGGTATGCAGTTTTGTTGGCACTAATATGCTTATAGTATATATAAAGTTTAATCAAAATCGTTAGAGCCGTTTTCGATCAAATTGAGGTTATTTGTAATTTTTATATTTCAGGTACCGTAAATAACATGGCTAAAAGCAACAAAAATGGCCTAATTCAAAACAAAAATTCGTCTTCGGCTGTTGTTATTTGTGTATGTATGTAACAAACCTGCCCTTAGTTCACTGCCAGTTAAAGCGACGTTTAGCTTGCCGCAGTTTTAACTTAACCCATGATTATGAATCTGCGGTTACCGGAGAGTGATTCTTCAGTAGATTCTTCGCTTCGGTTACCCAACCGTAAATGTGTGATAAATCGTTGCAGTTTTGCAGTTTCACTGTCAAACTCATTCTGTGAGTTAACTTTGTTGCTGTTAGATATTATTTTTTGTAAGTACCTAACGACAATTTTTTTTGTAAAGTGAGAAAGAAAAATTAATAAAATTGGTGCTTCGATGAAAACAAAATAGGGGAAGAAGAACAATCAGCACGGTTCTAAATGTTTTTCTTTGGAAATTTTAACCGTATTAAATCGGAAATGTTTACAATTGTTTCCTCCTGCAATCTAAAACGTCTGAAGAAATCAAAATCTGCCCATTTATTAAAATGATACAATCGTTCATACGTCCGCCGATCACCCTCCAATAATTGATAGTGCTCGTCGTTACTCTTGCCACTACTCCACGAATCCCAAATGTAATTTCCAAATGAACTGAATTTGTAATATAAAATACAATACAAATATAAAAATAGAATACAAATAATATAAATTAACTCACTCCCTTTTGCGTGATATTTATTATAATGTGAATGATTTTGTTAGTATCAAGCGAATAATTTACTGAATTTGCACGGAATGTTGTTCCACGAATGTCATGTCAAAAGTAATGCAGACTCTCAAAACCAAGCATGAACAAACAAAATTCCAGAAAACATGGTTTAAAGGCGATAACCCACCAAAATCGGGCGGTTAAAGATTTATCAGGTTATCTAACCTAACCGTGTATTCTCCGATTAAATTTTTGGTGAACAAACGCATTCGTAGTGAACAAACCGGCCCTAAGTCTTGTCGATGGTTGTATCAGTCTCGTAATCGTCTCATCTGATTCCTATATATATTATCTTTATAGGTACTATCATATCACCACTATTACCCCATTGATAAGCCTATAGAGAACGAAAGCACTTAAATGCACAATTTCATGTGCATATACATAACCAAGTGCCACTTAAGCATACCCAACTTACTATGCGCTTTAGCCACTTAAAAACTCACTCCAATTACGTGTAGATACTTTAAGTTTAATAAACATGCCATAAAAATGCTTAGTGCTACACTTCTTCCATATGCACAGGCACACTCCGTCGGAAAAGGCATCTCTCTCTACATAGTTCCGTGCCGACTGAAGCTATTTCCAGTGCATTTGCAGCACATGTTGGCGCCAAATCCTTCACTGGAGGCGTCATCTACAATATTATGCTCGTTTAATGTATTCAATTAGTGTGCACCATCTATATGTTTGTTCATTTTATGCACGACGCTCAGTCGAGTTTTATGCAAACACAAGGATACATTTGGACTATTTTCGGTTTTTGTAATTCTCTATTTTGGAAAAGTAAAATTTGCTAAAATTGAACATGAATGTGGAAAGTGGGTCAGCAATCTGTTTATCATTGGGGGCAAATAACTTAAATGTCGGTCAAGTATTTGCATGAAAGTGAGCTTCAAAAAATGTTTTATGGCGATCGAAAATTTTACAAATTTCGACACTCTGAAGAACCCGATGATTAGAGAACACCCTTGATGAGATATCTACGGATTGAGATAAATAATAAAAATAATCGTTGGTAGATCTGAGGAATGCGTGTTATTAGGTGGGAATTACTTAAAATTGCAAAATAGAAGGCTTTGAAGTTGTTTTATTATTTTTAGTCCGTCCTTCCTATAGTTCGTGTAAAGTAGCTTTCTTTCCCTTTTTACTTTTTCCATTTAATGGCACGAGATAAATATTTGTTGAGCAGGTCATGCATGGTAAGCGGGCAAGAACTACTCCGCCAGAAGAGCTAAGTCATCTTCAACTATTCATTTGTAAGGGTTCTAATAGCTCTAGATCTAGAATGGGACGGGTCCCAAGGTAACTGCCTTCAATTGAGCACCTCAGGTAAGTTTAGATTATACTTGTGATCGACATGCAACTTAAGGCTAGGTCTTCTTCTACTTCGTTCAACATGTGGGTGGGAATCGAAGAGTTTGTGGCGGCGAGTGCTATAACCGATTCGATCTTCATGTCCTAGTCAGCTTTTGACCAGGTCTATTTCGTGTGGTTGCAGTGACCTAGTTGTTAGTTCGTTAGACTATTTAGCGCAGGATCCCCGGTTCAAATCTTACAAGCAACAACACCTAAGTTTTGTTCACTGCTCTACCTCTTGCGAAAATCAAACAAACATCTAAAAGTAAATATAACACGGTCATGAGAAGGTTCTCAAATTTTCAGTTCGGAGTCGGCGTTAAAGAGGAGGGCCTCTTTATTTTGGGAAAAAAAGGAACGTTTTTTTTACTAACTTTTCTCAGGTACGGTGAATCTATAACCCACTAGGAACGCCTTGAGATTTTGCCTGTAGATGTTTATTGACTCTCCTCTTGAACTGTTATAGATTTACATTGGTGGAGATACGTCTCCTGGAAGTTCGTTACATTGTTTGCTTATTCTGTTACAAAACGAATTTCGAGTTGCGTTGTTCTTGCCGTTGTGAACAGCCAGACTATGAGCTGAAACTGCTTGCCAGATTTATTTTTTCGGGTCCAATTTCCTTACATGAGAACAGTACATATTCAAGACCAGGTCGTACCTGATCTTGTTAATGCGGAGAAGCTGAGCTGATTTTAAATATCTTTTAGCTCTGAAAATGTATTTTAGTGTAGATGTTGCTGATTTGGCAATTTATTTTACAAAATACAACTTGTGAAGCATAGCAGATGCATGGCTTTTTCTGATTTGAGGGCTGTATTCTCCATTTCGATTTGCGGAACTGTGGACTTCTTGTAAATGTTGTATACTATCATTTCCTTGAGTTGTTTACTCTAGGTTTTCCTTTCCCCATGGTATAATCTTTTGTAGGCCTTCATCTATAGAACAGATTTGTTCGCATCTCTGCTGGTGTGCAGCAATAGCGTTAATAAACGTGTCGTTTGAGTTATTCGCTATTTGAATATTATCAATTAAAAATGTGATTATTAAATGTCCGCAAAGGATCATTAATGTGGGTGAGAGAATTGACCCTTAAGGTAACCCAGCATTTATAGGGAATTTGTCTTAGAAAACGCAATCCACAAGTACTTGCTATGATTTGTCTTAAAGAATGTTTTTCATCCATCCATCTGCATGGTAATTGAGGAAGTTTGTATGCTGTCAAATTGCAGCAAAGCCCTGTGCCAAACTAGATCGAAAGTCTTGGAAATATCACGGGCGATAGCATTCGATTCTCCATGATTTTCAATCGCAAATGTCTATAGATGGTTTACATATCATAGCAGATCTCCAGACTTTTCCGAACCCATATTGCAGAACTTGATGTTAATTTATTTTTCATTACCTCTGTAGTTTATAGGCATGCACTTTCCTCCTTTTTTTTGGGAATCGATTTGGATTCTAGCAATCTTTATAGCAACTGGCGAAAACCTGTGGAACTTAACGACAAAGATAATAATCTGTCCAAATTTTTCCCGATGCGTTTTATTTTTCGAGGTCGAAATTTTACTTTAACCAACCTTGAGGGGACGTGTTCAATCGTTGTTGTAAGCGCTTGATACCAGTCTAATGTTTAATTTCCTGAAAACATTCCAGCAAATAAGTCGGACTTTTCTCTATGTCTACATCTACCAACCATACAATGTCGGTTTTTTAAAGTACAAGGTGGCGCAAAAGTAATCATCCTATCAGAAAATGCTATAAATTTTGCGATTGGCCCCTAATGTCAGTTCTGTTTTGACATTTGTGTAGTAAACACATGCGAAATACACGTTAATAAACGTTACGCTACACTGCTCCAGAACGCGGAATATTGGTGACTATTTATTTGAGCAATAATCGGTACCTTTGGCACAACGTGAATTTCGTCGCAGATTTCCTTGCCGTCCAACGCCTACTGGTGAAACACTGCGACGTTTAGCCGCTCGCCTCGAAGAGACTGGCACAACACGAGATGCTGCCAGGCGTGGCAGACCCCGGAGTAGCCGTTCTGCAGGGAATATTGCTGCTGTAGCCGAAGATGTCATGGAAGCGCCGTCGACATCGACCAGACGACGTGCCACGCAAATGGGTATCAGTCGACGGTCTTTACAGCGAATTTTGGTACAGGATTTGAAGATGTTTCCGTACAAAGTCCAGACGGTGCATCAGCTGTTAGCTGCTGACCGCCAATCGCGTCTAACATACGCTCAAGCCATCCTTCATCACCACCAAGAGGAAGATGATTTTTCATCAAAAATAATCATGAGTGATGAGGCCCATTTCCATCTTAGCGGGTACGTAAATAAGCAAAATTTACGCTACTGGGGCACTGAAAATCCGCGTGTAACCCACGAAGAGCCATTACACCCGCTCAAAGTCACTGTATGGTGTGCTGTTTTCGCTGGAGGAGTCATCGGACATTTTTTCGTCGAAGACGTCGCGGGCCAAACGGTTACTGTGAATGGTAAGCGCTACAGAGCAATGATCAACGAGTTCTTTTTGCCGCAACTTGATGAATTGGGATTGGAAAACATGTGGTTCCAACAGGACGGTGCAACGGCACACACTGCACGTGCCACAACCTATATGCTGAAGGATGCATTTCCCGGGCGCCTAATCTCCCGTTTTGGCGATTTGCACTGGCCAGCAAGATCGCCTGATTTGACCGCTCCAGACTTCTTTTTGTGGGGCTTTTTGAAGTCGCGGGTTTATGTCAACAAGCCTCAGACTCTTGCAGCTCTTAAAGACAATATCCGTCAAGAATGTGAGGACCTATCGCCGGAAGTTTTGGCCAAAGTGATGGAAAATGCCATAAAAAGGGCTCAAATGACAATCAACTGTGGCAGCGGCCATTTACATGACATCATATTCTCGACTTGATGTAAAAAAAAATTAAAAGACCAAATAAAAATAATCCACAAGAAGAATCAAAGTTTTTCATTTTTTTTTAAATTACAGCCAAAAAATATCGGAAGGTTATTTTTGCGCCACCTTGTATGAAAAACAATGTGAGGAAGCAGTGTGCTGGCTTTTGTTGAAATATTTTTAGCTCCGAAGTCAATTATTAAATGAAATATCTAGGACCAAAGGCCCATACAAAAATTGTCAATGTGTCAATTTATTATTATTGGCACAAAGCCTAACTGACAGTACTTCACAAAATACCCGGTCTTCCTACTTTTACGTTTTAAGTCACGTATTTGAAAAATACAAAATGGTAAAAGTTTAAAAAAGTCTATGAAAATATTTTTTTTTATACATTTTGTGTTTCTATAATTTTAACCTTCGCTCAATTTGGTTTTTCCATTTAAAAAAAAATGAAAGCATTTTTGTACTACCCTATTTTTTTTTTTTTTTTTGCTATGATAATGAAATTTTTTATATGAGCTCTTTGTTTATGGGGCCAGTATTTTAAAATATTCAAATATGCAAATGAAATCGATGAAAAATTATCCTAGAAGTGTCAAATTCGTCGAATTATCGAGAGCCAAAAAAGCTTAAAAAATTCAGTCACAGTGTAAAAGGTGCACACACATACAAAAACGGTTGTAAAATAAGTAAGGCCCTCGGTCCTAATAAGCCTGTTGAAAAAAGATATATGAACGAACTTTATAACCCTAGAAGACATATCTTATTTTTATACACAAACACAACGCATTTTCATCGTCAAATCGACGAAGCATATTTTTGAATCGGTCTAAATCACTCCCAAAAACTTCAAAATTTTAACTGTATTACTAAAATAATCTTTTTTTGAGTGATACTAATTATCTTATTTGTTTATTTTTTTTCTCAACACACTTATAAAAAGTGATCATAAAATTTAATATCCTAGATTATCTTAGAGCCTCTTGCAGCAATTTACTTACACGACTGTCCCGTAATTTTCATGTTGACTTCTGGTAGTTAAGAAGAAAATGCGTCTAGGGTAAATAAATTTAAAATTCATTGCCTTACAAGTCTATTCTTTCGAAATCGTCTTCCTCATTTTTTGAAGGTTCCATTACTTGAAGGCCATCAATGTTTATCTGAATTAAAGTGTGTGAATAAACTAATGGACCAGCTGACACTAAGGAATTTCCCAAATAAATAACTTCAACTTCCGCATTACCTTGTTACTGTAAATGTGTAGGTGCCCACGTGCTATTAATGTGTATTTTCATTGATTAAGACTTAATTCGTAATTGCCCCTAAATATAGCCCATTCTAAGGAACTCACATCTGAATTCTTCCAAATCCATCGCAAATTTACAATAGCGCCGTGTACGAGCAGATAAATAACTTACGCCCACGTAGACGAAAAGGCGTATTGCTAATTTTAGAATAATCACTTCATTGCGAACATAATTATTTCGTATCTCAAGCTAGCCAAACAATCCGATTTTATTGAAATTTCAGTTTGGGGAAGAGTAAACATTTTTCAGCTGCGAAATGATGTTTATTGTTTCACTTGTGTTCAGTGCACTCTGTGCAGAGAAGATGTTGACCTCTTTGAATGATTTTTGTGTTGTTCTGCAAATAAAAGAACGGACTTTGTTTATACTTTTTTCATGGCGAATAAATTAAATCGGGATTCAGGGATACGGCTACATTTAGTCGATTGATCTAAATATTCATTTTTAATTGTTTAAATTAAATTAATTCAAGTTGCCTGTGGTGAAATAAGTAAGAAACATTGAACTCGACGCAAATAACGAAATCGTAATTGGTAAGGTCCAATGATTTCGGAAGTCGGAAAAATTGTATTCGTTGATTTTCGTAAAGAGCTAAAGATGATGATGAACACTAACACGAACTCCGGGAGTTATTTGTTATAGGTAAATATGATTTAGCACAATTGGCACATGAGAGAATACGAAGAAAGTAAAAGATAGCAATGATTTTGGATGTAGAGGAGACATACTCCACGGGAAGAGTCCGAACTAACTACGGGGAGTCGCAGTATATTGTGTTCGTTAATTCGCAGAACATTGAACAATTGTTGGTGTATAGTTATATACATGGATGTTAGCTGGGATTAAACGCACAACCTTCCTCTCAATAGGTGAAGAGATTACCACTACACCCCGCCCACTCAGTTTTCTATCCACCCACGTCTTTACTTATACCACATCCGACGTCTGGCAGGGAATTGAAGGCGCTGCGAGTATTGGTGCAGATCATTCGCTCTACACTTTTCAGCCATTTAATGCTTATAAATCAGCTACTTACAGGCAGAATTGTTAAGATAAATCATGGCGTCTCATACGCACGTAGATCTGTAAGCTGTGGCACCCCACAAGGTTCTCCTTATATCCGGAACCTAGTGGTCAACGAGCTTCTATTAAATCTAGAAAGATGCAAGGTGATTGCCTACGCAGATGATATGGCTGTATCAGGGAAGTACCTTAACACCCTTAAAGAACTCTTTGTAGGCTCTAAATGGGCTGCCAGATGTGGAAAAGCAGAATTGGTCCTTTTCAGTAGAAAAAAACGAGGTACTGCACATTAACCCTACAAAACTTAATGGCGTTAGTTTGTCCTTCCGACAATCACCCACCTTGAAAATGGTGGATGGGCTTCCTATGAACCAAGGAGCGAAACCGGGGGCTCATGTCACTCCAACGTATTCCGGTAAAGTCAGAGGTGAGGAAATGAAACTTAGAGGTGGTCTCTATGGTAAGGTGCCGATACCTTCATGATACCAGGGGACCTGTAGGATTAATCAAATTACCCATTTCGGGTATAGGAGGGGTGAATACGGGATGACGCCTCTTCCCCTTTACTCGTGGGTCCAAAATAGACAAAACAAAACAAAAGATGAAAGGAACGAGTGCAAATGAATCGGGCATACCCTATAAACACTGATTTTCCGACAAAACTGACGGGTGAGGATTTTCGTATGAGAGGAGCAATCGACATTCAAATTGAGAAATTACTTCTCGATGAAGATGACCAACACCAGCTCATGAACATTTTTCATATCGTCTACTGCGTCCATCGGAAGTAGAATTGACTCTAGCAAGTCGACAGTAAAAGGACTAATAAAATCGATAGCTAGTGTAGAAACCCTTGTTTGCTATCAAATGTTTCGGAGTCGAATCGAGCAATGAAATTCTCTATCACCATCCTCCACAGGTGGACGATTTGTGCGGTACACCAAAACTAGGCATGGCCCTATATTTATAGTTCGCCTGAATAAATACTATCGTATCAAGCTTTGAAATTTTTGACTTAGTGATGGGTGCCGATTTGGATTTCTTTGCGTTTTTTCAACATCGGCCGAAGTGCCAATATTTGATCAATTTTGTGTTTTCTGATCTAAAACCACACTGCTAAGGGCCGATCAGGTTGTTGGTAAACGGTTTCAGGCGTTCACATATTACGGCAGATAGGATCTTGTAGGTGATGTTGAGCAGACTTATGCCTCTGTAGTTGGCGCAGTTCAGAGGGTCTCCTTTTTTGAGGATCGGGCAAACGATACTGAGGTTCCATTCTTCAGGCATGCTTTCATCCGACCAGATTTGGCTTATGAGTTGGTGGATGTAACTTACCAAGTCATCTCCGCCAGCTTTATAAAGATCAGCGGGAAGGCCGTCATTTCCGGCGGCCTTATTAAGCTTGAGTTTAGATATTGCTATCCTCACTTCACTTAGGTCGGGTGTTGGCAGTTTTCGCTATCGTTGCCAATATTAAATGGTTCGTTCTGCCTGACAGCGGAATGTTGTTCGTCATCGCTGTTTAACAGTCTGCAGAAGTGGTTCTTCCATATCCTCAGCATCGACTGTGTCTCAACTACGATATTTCCTTGTTCATCTCGACAGGATTCTGTTATAGCCTTGTATCCATGGTTTTGACGTTTTACACTTTGGTAAAACTTGCGAACATCGTTCCTGGAGTGGCACCTCTCTATATCCTCGATCGCGCGTTTTTCTTGCTGAAAAGCCGATGTTCTTCCCTTCTTCTTTGCCTAAAGAGCTCAATGGCAGCTCTCGTCTTTACCTGCAGCTAAGCCTTGTAGGCCTCGTTCTTGTCTCCGAGCATCTATCGGCATCCCTCATCAAACCAGGGGTTTCTTGCTGGTGGCCGCGAGAAACCTAGCACATCAGTTGCGGCTGATCTAATGGCTTGTTGGCATCGTTGCCATTGTTCTTCGACATTAGATGCTGGTGGTGTGTTGTGAGTCGAGAGGTTAAGGGATACGCGTTGCGCGAAGGTCTTGGCGGTCTCTGGCGATTGCAGTCTTTCGACATTAAATTTTTTCACATTATTTCTGGTTTTTTGTGGCGTGGTGGATATCCGCATCTTTACCTTGGCTACAACAAGGTAGTGGTCCGAGTCGATGTTAGCTTAATCTTAAATGGTCCAATTAAAAGTCAAATTTTCGACAAGCATATCGGCCGGTATTCCATGAATAACACGAAATATATTGGCATCTACAGTTCCAATGAGATGAGATGTGATGAGATGTCATATATCCCCTTAGAATATAATTAAATGGTGTCAAATCAAAAGATCTTTGTGGCCAATTGACAGTAGCATTTCTGGAAATGATATTTTCATCGAACGTTTCCCTCAATAAAGTGATTCGTACTTGTATGACGTAGTTGTAGCGGGATCATATTGAAGCCACAAATCAGCTACACCGAAATCTTGATCATTAGTCGTTGCTCTGTAGCGATCCCCATTGACAGATACACGGCCTTCTTCACATTTTTTTAAAAGAAATACGGTCCGATGATGGCGTCTGTCCATAAACAGCATCAAACATTGGATTTTTGAGGTTGCAGTGGTAGCTGTTGGATTACTTGTGGGTCATCGTCCAAAATACGTCAGTTTTGCTTATTAACTAAACTTATTAACTAAGCTTCATCGCCAAAAATTATTTTTCGATAAAAATGGATCAACTTGAAGCTGTTCCAACGCCCACAAACCGAACTGAAAATGAAAAAGCCAATATCACGCTTCAAAATACGCCACAACGTCCATTAGAGATGCTTAAACCTTGAGAACGGCAACGGTTCATTCAGTTTGAAGATTGAGACGAAGATTATGACTATTAGTGTCGAAAAATGGCGATGCATACTGAACACAGAGGTCATATAGACAATCCAGCTAAAAAAACTAATACTATTGAAAAAAGTACCTCCCTTTAGATCACCCGTTATAAATATTTCAAAAAATACATAATACTCAGTTTACGCCTTTAATTTTATGAAGAAATTTTTAATTTTTGGCCAATATCGGAAAATTACTTTTTTTTTTTGCCTAATCAACGTTATCACTGAATGATATTGATGATCACCAGAGATATCAACCCACGGATTTGCACTCGCTATGGAACATTAAAATAGCTAAATTGCTAATTTAAATAATTTTGCAAGCAAGTGGAGGAGATAGTTTTTTAGCCCGTTTTAGCTGAAGAACATATTTTTAATGTTGCGATACCATTCCAAATACATACGCGCAGTTCGACTCTATTTAAAACTTTAGAATCTATTGCTTATTGCTATGAGTGGCTTAGGTCCAGATTGCTTTTTAAATAAGGCAAGCGAATATATCTGAACCTCTAGTGATGTTTATTATGTTTATTCATGATAGGAAACACCTACCCCAACAAGCGTTAAAATATTTTTTTTTTCATATTAAAATTCACTCAAAATACACACAACAGTTTTCCAAAAAAAAAAAATACCATTTAAGCCATGGAAACCATATATACATGTTGTCCTAAAAATATCCCGCGCCAAGAATCTTCACACCGTCCCATTCTAATTTTGCGCATTTTTAAATTCCTTCGCACATTCCAATTTCACAAAAGTTGAAAACACAAAGAGCTCCACTCGTCCCCATGATGACAAATAACATTTTTCGAGGTGTTTTCATCTTCGGTTTTCTCCTCAGATAAAACATTCTCAAAACGGATGGAAATTCTCGAAAACGGGAAAAATGGAAAATTTCCGACGTTTTAATTTTTTGTGGGGAATTTATGTTTGTTTACATTATAGTTCCATCAAGGTTAAGTGACAGATACATTGATCAATTTCGCAATGTATCATTCGGGTTTTCAAGTTCGACGATCCCCCCGAAGATTGTGTCAAAATGAAACAAATCTAAGGCACACACAGAACATGACACACTGGACACATACCATCTATTCTGATTTCATGATATGAAAATTTACGCTAAGCTTTGTTGTCACATTTAATTAATTCGGTAATTGAATTGGGCTATTTGGCAAGCAGTACCATCCATCGATTGATTGTGGGAATTTTGGGGCGTGCAGTGTCCTTCGGTGATTGAAATAAATCGAACAATATCGCGACGCGACTATTCGATAATAGAAAAAGAAATAGACCTTACAAAGTTTGCTTTGTTTTTGGCAGTGAAACCTTAGTGTGGTCTAAAATTCGATCAGGGGAGAAATAAAATCACGAGTAGGATTTAAGTGTATCCAAAAATAGATCTGTTTACAGGTGGTTTGGTTTATATTTAAATTCAGAGTACCATAGATAGGGTACGCCAGTGAATGTATCTGCGTTGACATCTTCGACATAGACAACAGGAATAGATAGTCTTTTATGACTCATTTCTTTGCTGTGGGTATGCTGTGCTTAAATGGATACAATTAGCTTTATTTTTAGGTATACAAGGGGCTGCAGATACGGGCTTTAAATTGTGTTGAGAGATTTTCCTCTTTGCGTTGGTTTGAAATTGTGTGACTTTTTGAAAGCAAAGCGATACATCTTTGTTTTCCCTCAGAACTATTTTTATGACTGAAACTCACTTCGAATGATGACGTTCTGAACCTTCAGAAAAGTAAGGAACATCTTAGTTTTTTTTGCGGACAATTATATGCCAACCAATTCAAAAGTACGATATACGCAATTAGTTCTACATGATGGCTATACTCTGAATTCACCAGACCAATGAGGCGGCGAATGGAATTTCGTCAACATTAAGAGTACATACACTTTGAAAGGCATACTCGACACTTACAATGTATTTCGTTGGCAGCGTTCACTCATTTGATTGAAGAGATTGAGTTGATTATGTTGTTGTCACTGATGTTCTGTGGCGACTACAGAGTTGCACAAATAATTAAAATTATACGACTAGGAATGGAAGGAAAATTTTATTTTGTGCACAAACAATTTAATATATGAGAAAACGTTTTAAATTGTTTCAATTCATAACTGTCAGTGTAAAAGAAATAATATAACACTTATATAATTATATTATATTAAAATAAAAGGAAAAATTCTTTTAAACATTGCGCAATTTTTGTTCTATTGCGTTAACGAATTCTGAATTTTCAAATTCATAAGATAATGTTTGGAATGTGTAATAGCTCTTGGACTTTTCGTTACATCCAAAATAAAATTGACAAATTTCCAAGAAAAAAAACCTACACAGTTTATAAAATTCCTATATATTATTATTTTTCCAATGTTATGTAGTTGTATTTTATTAAAAGAATAAACATTTACTTTCAGTAAGTACTTTTAATCGATCTTGGAACATTGGGACAAATGTCAACAAATTTTATTTATTTAATTTATTTGTGTCACATTTTTGCTGAGTAGTGCAAGTGCATAGTCATTGCAATTGTAGTACAATAATTTATTATGGACATATATTCTCGATATATATTATGTTGGATTGTATGTTTATAATTGTTCTAGAGCAGTGATTCCCAAAGTTGTCCAGGTGGACTCGTAGGGATCTACGGGCGACTCGGTGGGGGCCTACGTTGGCATGAAAAAATGGGGTTTCAGTTGTAAGTGGGGGTATATGAAAATTTACCTGGTTTCGATAGCAAAGAACATTTTTTTCAGTTAGGCTGGCATATGAAACCTTTTTTACTGTTTTTTTTTTCATTTTTTTTAAAAACCGCCTTTAATTTTCTTGAGCAGTTTTTTTAGGGTTGGGGTCGATATATTGCAAATCGGTTTACCGAATAATGTTTTGCTGTGTAACGTTTTCCCGAATAACATTATACCGGATAACGTTTTACCGAAAAAATGAAATCCCGAAACACGTTTGCCTGATTTGTGGCTCCAATTGATGAGAATCACGGAAAGCGTATTTATTATTAAACACAAGGGACCGGACGGCAACAGGAATGATTTATTAACCAAATGGAATTGTGTGCTAATTGATGAGAATCACGGAGGAAGACCTTTTGTACTATTGCTGCGTTTTGTTGTAAGCAAGAGGTTTTTTTGTTAATAAATTGAATAATAATTATAATTCTTGAAAGTAATTAAATTCTATTTTAAGGAGATTCATTTTATCTTCAATTTCCATTAATTACACATGTAATTGGAAGTCGAAAAATGTCTATAAATCTGTAAATATTATGGTTTCCAGAAAAAACAAATATAACGTTTTAAACCCAAATTAATTAAAAAATCTAAATACACAAATTTGTATCGCTTTAGGTTAAAATACGTTAGCATTCAAATTAAAAATGCTAACGATTTGTGTTCATCTAAAGTCTAGGATTATTAAAATTTTACGTCGGTGACGATGACGTAGCAGATTATGATGTAAGCAGGAGGGATTCACTTTTTAGTTAGATTTTGCAAAATATTAGTAAAATTTATGTGTTACATATAAAGGGTCCGCGAAATAACTTTTTTTTTGAAATGCTATAAAAAAAACTACTGAATATTTTCTCAAATTTCATTTTTTATTTGAAAGTACAATCCTTCCGTTTAATAATGGAAAATAATTTCATTCAAATGGCTGCCTCGGCTGGCCATGCAGTAGCCTACACGATCGGTCCAATTTTAAAGTACATTATCGGCGTAACACTTATCTTGGCCAAACGACATCAGCTCTGCGGCTGATAATGCGATCTTCAAAAACAAGGCGATCCTCCTCTTCAATTTTTGTGAACAAAAATTCGTTCAACATGGCCCGATAACGATCGCCATTGACTGTTACGGACACTCCTTGCTCATTTTCGAAGAAAAATGGCCCAATTATGCCTCTGGATCAAAATCCGCACCAAAAAGTCACTCGTTTTTTCAATGTATGCGTGGGGGTTTTCTGTGCCCCAAATGCGACAATTTTGCTTGTTTACATACCCGCCAAGATCAAAATGAGCTTCACCTGAAAAGATGATTTTTTTTTTTTTGCAAAATCGGCATCTTCTCAAGTCGATCGCAGGCCCACTTACCGAAGCGAAAACGCATTGGATGCTCAGTTGGCTTCAACTTCTGAACCAATTGGACTTTATATGGCGTCATACCAAGGTCTTTATGCAAAATTCGTCTCAATGATGTCTCCGAAATGTTCAATTGTTGAGAACGACGGTGAATTCATGTTGATGGCGCTTCACGCACACTTTCTGCCACAGCAGCAATATTCTCGGGTGTACGCACTGTTTTTGGCTTTTCACGCTTTGGTTTATCGATGAGGATGCCAGTTTCTTTTAACTTTTTTCACAAGATAACGAACATACGGAGCTGACGGTGCTTCTCTTCTTCCAAAATCCGTACGCAATTTTCGCACACATTCTGCAACATTACCATGATTTTCAAAGTAATGTCGCAATATTTCCCAGCGTTGTTCAAGCGTATACACAACCATATTCAGCGGAAGGATAAATCTAATTATCTGTCAAATCAGACATGAGCTAAGTGTTACCATTCACGAAATAAGCACTAGTTGAAAAAAAACGTTAGATGGCGGACCTTTGTTCTCATATCACAGCATTATGTTGTACAGTTCTATTATTTGTTTAAAATCAAAATTTTAAAACGTTGTCGAATCTAAAAGATAAAAACATCTATGTATCTAAAATTAAAATAGAGTTTTTGTTTGTCAGGGACTTACTCAATCGACACGCCTATTACCTCTATTGCTGCATACCAACAGAGATGGGAACAAATCTGCCCTAAAAACAAAGACCTACCAATAATTTTAAAGGGTGATTAATAAAGAGGTTTTTTTAATGCGAAATAACACAAAAAATTCGAATATGCCGTGAAATCTTTGTTATTAATTTGAAGAACCATTCTTGACATTCACTTTTTAAAGATAATCTCACTCAATTGTTCGCCGCAACTGCACCGTAGCTTGTCCATGCAGACGTTTCAATTTTCGATGACGCGTTCGAACATTTTCATCGGTATCCGCAAACACCTTAGACTTTACGTAGCCCCAAAGGAAAAAGTCTAAGGGTGTGACATCGTATGATCGTGCATTCCAATTTACTGGTCCGATGGGGTTTCTCAATATGTCCATTGTTTCGCGGGCTGTGTGGTAGGTAGCGCCGTCTTGTTGGAATTAAATATTGTCGAGATCTCGGGCTTCAATTTCAGGCAGCAAAAAAGAATCCGTTATAATGGCGCTACAACGAGTCCATTTACAGAATTTTTGAAGAAATACGGACCGATGATTCCACCGGGCCATAAACCACACCACACGGTTGTTTTGAGTGGATGTAACTGCAGCTTTTTAACCTCTTCCGGTTGTTCTTCAGCCCACATACGCCAATTTTTTGAGCCAGAAATGGACCTCATCGCTGAAAAAAATGTTTGTCGAAATCAGTGGATATTCAGCAAGTTTTTCGAGTGCCCATTCACTAAAACGATGATGATGTCTGTGTGGAAGACTATCCATGGTCAAATGCC
Organism: Rhingia campestris; assembly: GCA_932526625.1. Taxonomy (NCBI): domain Eukaryota; kingdom Metazoa; phylum Arthropoda; class Insecta; order Diptera; family Syrphidae; genus Rhingia; species Rhingia campestris. The sequence goes on from OW052184.1 coordinate 4,694,263, forward strand.
AACAACTCACGCGCCATCTGTCAAAAAACCCTTTTGATAAAATTCTTCTTGATTGATCACCTTTTACAATGGGGAAAGGAAAACGTAATCCAATTCAACTCAAAGATAAAGCAGTATACCACATTTACAAGAAAAAACAGGTCTAGGTATCACAATTGGGCACATGTATCACGACAACAACCATGTAACCTTAATTGATAAATCAGCAGCTTCAAAACTAAATTACGTTTTCAGAGTTAGGAGATATTTTACTCTAGCCCAGCTTCTTCTTCTGTATAAAGCCCAGGTATGACCATGATGTAAATAATGCTCTCATGTTTGGAGTCTGGCTCCAAAATATACACTGAATTTGCTGGATCTTATCCAAAGACGTGCAATCCCCCATTATACAAGATTCTTAACTTACTTTAAAGCTGCGGCCTCTGGTTAAGCGAAGAGGTGTAGAAGATCTGTCTCTTTTTTTTACAGATATTATAACGGCTGATGTTCGGAGGAGCATAAAGAAATCATCTCTAGACTCGTTGCACTCCAATGACCCACATGATAAATAGTTTCAACTCACAGGCGCACTGTCAATCAAAAAACGACACGAAGAACGCAATACCAAAAATATTTTTTTAACAGAACAACTTTAAAAAGAGGTGCTTCCACCGGTATACAATCTGTAACAATTCACGAACAAAGTCAATAAACATCTGTAAATCTCAGGACTCTCATGGAGCGTTATAGGCTTGATTTCCTAAATAAAGTTTATCAAAAATTGTGCTTTATTGGGAAGTTGGCTCATCTTCTTTTATACTCCCTCTGTCCAGCCAAAGTGGATTATTTGCTTTTGAATGAGGCTCCTTTGAAATTTACATTTATTGCTTCCTATTGATTTTTTTTACCTGAGCTTCATTCACTACTTAAGATTTATGACCGAGCTTCCGCTTGTACCTACCCAACTGTCCAACCAGACAAAAACATTTTCCCAACTTCCCTTTTGTACATTTCTACTCATACAAATTTCTATCTCACCGACTCTTCTCTATATTTAGGTCCAACATACTTACGTTGTTCAGATCATTTTGACAACTGTAGAAGTGCTCACCAAGTTTGACTTTTCTGATAAGTAAGAGAACGGGACACATTCAGAAGGAAATGTTCTATTCTTTGTTTCTCATGCTAGTATCTGAAGAATTTAGAGAAACCAATACCTATATTAAAGTACGTTTTTAAAGAGCATACCTACATGGATTAAAAGTCTCGTTGTAACGTTGGCATACAAGTGAATACTTCAATTCTTATTGCACACATATTTCCTCCCCGTCACTCACCTTACCCATAAAACTACACAAACAGTTCATATGAATAGAAAATTGTATCTTTCCATGCAAGAGTTCAAGAAATCTTTAAGGAATTCCCTCAGTCAACGCGATAAATTCATAAATTTACAACAACCTAATGCCTCGTATATTTCAATCGGTCCGCACAAATGTTTGGCTAATTCGTTGCGTTGTTGTAAAAGTCGGGAGTTTTCGAAAAATATATTTACCCCAGCCGACAAAGCAAATCACCACCACCCATCTCTCCATCTCTTGATCCCCTCGGCCACCCTCATCGGTTAGGACCAACTTACTCCGAGGAATTCCAAAAATTTGCAATTAATCTCGAATCTTTTTTCTTCACATTGGGCAATCTTTTTTCTTCACATTGGGCATCGAGCCAAATAGTTACACTTACACCACATTCCTTCATTAAGAGAAAAAAAAAATAAAAACTCCTTGATCTGCATCTCGTCGGAGGTGAAATGAAACCGTTCTGTGTACAAAATGATCGCCCACAATTAATTCGCATTGAGTATCCCGCAGCACTCTCGTCAGTGGCCTGACCAAGACCATAGACAGTGTCGCAGTCGACAGTGCTGTCATAAAAGATTCACTTGAAGCAATTTGTTACCGAGGAAGCCGTCGACAATTTATGGGCCAATAAAACTCATTACGCCGGGACTGCGTGTACCCCTGCCATTCATATATACGCTAGGTCTTGAGTGAGATGTGCTCAGATGCGCAGCATGAAACTCGACCAATTGGCGAATTCTTGCGTCCAGAAATAGAGAAACCGCAGGTATGGCACGCACAGCAGTTGTTCAGAGAAGTGAGCATTCCATTCCATGCCATGCTCGGCTGCGGGAATTCAGCAGCGACTCTAATGCAGTTTCTGATTAATTTGGCGCAATGAAATTAATAACGAATGTGTCAGATGTTGGCTATGGAATTTTTGCTGCTTTCCGGCGTTTTATAGATCGTTGTCTGGGGTATTTGCTCTGGTAGCCACATATAATGCAGGCGCCACGCATAGTACAACTTTCTATAAAAAAAAGATTACGCATGAAATAGGGGCTTATTCTCATTTAGATCGCAAAGATGTTTTCTAAAAAAAAGTGTTCTCAAAATGGAAATGTTAGTCTTGGTATGGTTTGGGAGTTTCTGGTCACGTTTTTTTGGGCATAACACGAGACTATCTGAACTGCACCAACTGCAGAGGCATACATCTCCTCAAAATCGCCTTCAAGAAGCTATCTGCCGTAGTATGTTAACGATTGATAGCGTTTACCAACAACCTGATCGGCCCTTATCAGAGTGGTTTTACGCTAGGAAAGTTCAAATCTGATAAAATCTTCACACTTTTCCACCATCTGGAAAATAATCCAAGAAGTCCAAATCTATACCTATTCATCGGTTTCAAAGGGGCATACGAAAGCATCTAAGGATACGAACTATACAGAGCCATGTCTGATTTTGGTATACCGCCCAAACTCCTCGATTTTAGAAGGATTTGTCTTCCATATACATGTTCTGCTTGATCTAAAAAAATTCTGTTCTTTATCAGATGACCAGTAGAGTTTTACTTGTGTAATAGAGTGTAATATTCTCTTACAATCAATATTCCAAGAAAACTGTCCAGATCACTTTTATTCAAGCAAAACTGAGGGATTAACGGATTAAGCTTCCACTGTGAAACCGGGCCTAAAACTATACACCAAGCGGGAATATTCTGCGAATATGACACAGTTACTACCCGAATTTAGTATAGACATCACCCATTGAGTAATTCTATACTACATCCAACAAACAATCAAAAGTTAATCCAACACTTAAGCCACCAATATGGGGGCTTAAGTTTATCAGCATTGAAGTGTGGTTACCTCTTAAGCCGGCACTGTGAAACACAAAGTTATGTTAAACCCCAGGTTTAGCTCCACGTGAGGCTTAAGCTCTCACTGTGAAACTGGGCATTAGTGATTTGCTTGATGAAGCATTAGTAACCTGGTGGTGCATATTACCCTCCATTTTATTCCTCATAACCAGAATTCAGCACTAGATTTCCCTCCACACCCGAAGGCAAATTTTCCTCATCAAAGTTTTCTTTGTCCGTTAGATCGTCAAGATAGATACATAAATTATTTACTATTCAAAATTTTACATAGGTAGTTTTTAACCGCACACTAAACAATAAAATAATTTGATAAAAGTAATTATCTTCCTATTGAAGTTTTTTAATTAGCAAGAGGTTTTACTGACAAATATACTCTTAGGCTAAAATACTACAAAACCCTCAATACAATAAGTGAAAAAAATAATGAAAAAAAAAAAGGAATAGCATGATACAGACAATAAAAATAACTCTAACTCTGAATGAGAGTCATGTCTAGTTTTGGTATACCGCCAAAATTCGTCCTTTTGTGTAGGATGACGATGGAAAATTCTCGCTGCTCCATCAGGGTCGGAAACGACCTAACAAACCCATTCGATATCAAGAAAGGATTTAGACATGGCGATGCGCTGTAATACACCAGACTTCTTCAATTTGATTCTTGAGAGGATTGTGCCAAACTCCCGAGCCAACACCAGAGGCACAATTTTCCAAAAATCGGTGCAACTACTAGCATACGCCGACGATATTGACATCATTAGTAGGATTCAACGTGATGTCATAGCCACATTTGCAACTAAAGAGAAGGAAGCGGCAAAAATGGGTTTAGCAGTAAATGAGGGTAAGACTAAGTATATGCTGTCAACACGAAAGCATACACAACATCGACAAATTGGACAGAATGTCACCATCGACAGATATTGGGTAGGTGTACTTAACGGATTGACAGCAAATTATCAATATTTGGCTTCAGTTTTGTAAGGAATAAGCGCAAATCTCCCCGTTCTGTGACATTCATTTGCTCCTTTTTTGTTAATAAGTTTGTAACGGCACTAAAACTTTTTTCGACAAGGTATGACGAGGGAAACATTTAAATATTTCGGGTATTTCTGCCTGCTGCCAAAATGTTTGATAACCTTTTTTTAAATTTTACCTTCAGCTCTAGCTTCTCTTGTAATACCACATTCGACGCTTTAGTTTCATCAAATTTATCTATGATCACAACAGTTTTTACAACCTCTTAAACAGCGGATAAAATTAACTGCACTCCGATGGTGTGCGGTTTTGCAGATTTCGCTATAAGCAATGAGATATAGTAAGAGGCCCGCAAGTCATCGTTACTTTGAGACCTAGAAACAAAAATACTTTTATTTTCATATTTTTTATTCAATGTTTGAAAATACTGTGAATCTTTGCCGTTTTTATCAGGATGACATCTTCTTAGATGATATTTGAGTTTCGATGATTTCATAGAGTCATTGCTCAAAATTTTGTTGCATAAAAGGCATGTAGGCAATCGTTTATTTGCCTTTGATGGTAGAAAACCATTTTTTAAAATAATCAACACTGTACTGTCGACATTTTTTTCTTAGATTTAGCTATGATTCATATCAGTTAAGAAGAAAACGGTCAATTTAGGGAAAAAAACTGTGTGTGTATCTCCCCTTTAAAAAGGCAAAAAAGTGTCAAATTATCACGAGTACCCAAACTGTCGCATTTTGTTTTTACGCTCTCTTGTAAAATTTGCTAAAATGGAGTTAGACACTTTTCTATTTATAAAAAAAACGGAAGCCTTACTTCTGGCCGAAAAACACTTTACCGTGTAACTTTTTCCCGAACTTTTTACCCGAATACTCGTATTTTTCGGGATTGACAATACTTTATTAATTATTTTAAAAAGTATGGAATTTCAGTTTTGAAATATCTATTTTCACATAATTTTTTCTTAAAATGTTTACCAAACAAATTATAAAATTTTTTTTAATAAATAGTAAAATATATCTCAAAAAGTATGAAATAATATTTTATGTAATATGAAGTTATTGTGTTTGAGTATTTCATTGAAATTTTATTTTATCTATTTAAAGAAATGTTTTGAGTTCTGAACACGACCAATAAAAAATAAAATAAATAATAATAATACTATATTGAAAAATCGGTGCTCTAAACCTGCTTAAGTACTTTTATATGACGGTGATTTTTATTGTCCGTTCTCCGTGATTATCATCGATTAAATACACTTACAAATGTAAATATATATAAATAATAAATTGGATCTTTATGTTATATTTCATGAAAAAAAGACAAATTTGGATATGCATTTATTTATCTCTTTAAATAAATAATTTGGATGTTAAATTTCATGAAAATAAAGTATTTTTAAAAGACGAAATTGGGATATGAAATGTATTTTGTGATGTGAGTGTGGACTGTCCCCACAAAGATAGTTAAAATCCATTGTTCCCGGGCCACTCAGAGTACTGTTTATGTGTAATTATAATATGACAGTTACCGGTAATATAATGGCTACAAGTAAAAAAAAGTGGCCTAGAACTTTGACCAAAATAAAACATGGATACGGATTTGAAGAAAATCAGTCAAGCCGTTTAGGCTGGAGAGACCATTACTCACAAACGGACCGACATGCACACTGGCAAATTTTCCCAAAAATGGCCAACATTTTTTTTTATGTTTTTCAATTTGTTATTGGATAAGAGTATTAAAAAGGTCAATTTTCAAGTAAATTTATATAAACAATTTGTCAAAAGCGAATTTTTAGGGTTTAGTTTTCTCAAACCATGGGTCAGAAGAAACCAAAAGGTTGCACGGCGCAGGGACATAAGTCCCGAAGACATAAGTCCTGAATTCAATGCGGGACTTATGTCCCACTTGAGTGGGACATTAGTCCTGAAAAATTAATTCGGGACTTATGTCCCACATAAATATTTTAGCAAATATAAGCCTTGAGAAAAACTAAGAAGACCTCCCCATCAGCTTTAACAAATATTCAAATTGCCATACAAATTGTGTGTAGGTTGACATTCTGTTTTTTTTAATAAGGCCAAATTTTGGCATTTGGCAATATGACACCTTTGCAAAGCGACATAAGGCCGATTTGGCTTTATGACACTTTTGATTGCATATGCGATGTTGCGTAGCTGATGTGTACATATATAGGTTTTATATTTAATAAAATATTCTTGTGCTGTTTTTAACAATTTGTCTGAAAATTGTTTTTTTTTTAAATTATACAAAAATATATATCTACTAGATTGTTTAGGCGTTTTGTTTTCACGAATTGAAACTCATAAACAAAATGTAAAAATAGCGAGGAGGAAAACAGTAAAAATACCCATAACGTTTTCAGGTTCTATATTGAAAGAAAATTTACTGTTATTTTCTCAAAGAATAAATCAAAATATTTTATGGGTATTTTTACTTTTTCCTCCTCGCTACTTCGGTTTCGAGACATACCAAATTTACTCATGACATTTTTGATTTTAAATATATCCGACACATCTTATGGGGCAACGGGAACTTTTGTAAATGCCTGGTTTCTTATGCGTATGAGTTGCCTTCGTAGCTTGCCGAATTGGCGAATTTGGCGTGATGTCACTTTCCCGATTTCACCTTAAATCGCTTTGCAAAAGTGTCATATTGCCAAATGCCAAAATTTGGCCTTATGACACTTTCTGAAAGCGACATAAGGGCAAATTCTGAGATTTGGCCTTATGTCGCTCGGCCTTATGTCACGACACCATTTCAACTCTCTTTCTGGGAAAAGTCCACACTCACGCAACTTCGTTGCTCCGCTCACTGTTTAATTTTTTTCGGGACTTTTGTCCCATTTTCAACAATAAAAACTCGGGACTAATGTCCCACTTTAGTGAGACATAAGTCCCCAACTAAATACGGGACTTATTTCCCACTTTAATGGGACATTAGTCCTGAAAAATCAATTCGGGACTTATGTCCCTGCGCCGTGAAACACAACTTCCATATTTTCCTGCTTTGAAAATTTTCTTGAAAAACTTTCTCGAAAACGCTTTATTACTTTGTTTTGTGATTCCTGAACCTCTTCGCCGAGCTGCCCAATGGGAAAAATAGCTTCGATATAATTTCAGGGCGTCGAATTAAAATTGTCTTTACAATTGCGGGTATAGGAACCTTAATGCAAGAAGTGGATAACTGGGTTTTTTTTTTTAATTTTTGAGATACTTACGTTTTTTGCTACCTTGATTCGATATAAATGTAGTGCACTAACCAGCAAACTTTTTTTCTGATCTGCTGCCATTTATCTTGTAACTTTGTGTGAAATAGATTGCGAAAATGTCGTTATAAAAAGAAGCAGCACTTTTTTTGTCGATTTCTCAAAAATGAAAAAAAATCGAGCTATGCACTTGTTTTAATCTATATTGGTTATATGAAAAGAAGTAACAGAGTCATGGAAAAAACGGCGGGCAGTGTTGCCATATTTCGTACTACCGTAACCTGGTTTTGGGTTTCAATTAACAGTCCCATTCGTTTTCTAAATGCTTCTTGAATTATTTTCTTGTTTTCTTCGATGTTCCTTTTATTTACTTCACCATGACCTTGCCCTATTTTATAGGCATATTTTCAAGAAGACATGGAATAAACATTTTAAAAAATCGTATCCACGCATGAAAGAATAACCCAAACCAGAGCTTTGAGGTGTCTTGAACTTGCTTTTTCATTCTAAATCTATTATGTTGAAATCTTTTAGATGTTAGACCAAAAAGATAACATCTTCGAGTTGAAGAGGTTTCAGTGATTTTATTAAAAGCTTTTTGGTACTTTTCAGCACGTTAAGGAGATGAAAACATCATGTTTTTCATCACTTTTGAGGAGTAGAAATTCCCTTGTTCTCAAAGTTGCATCTGCGCAGCATAGGTTAATTCTTCGCTACTGAAATTAGAGCGCAAATCTTCTGTTTTTTGTCTCTTTGATCGTTCGTTTGAGTCCGAAAAATGAATTTGAGGCCGCCCAACAAAACCATGGGCTCGGCATTGAAACGAAATTTTACCTTGTTACCAATTTGTTTTTTGTTTCAAGAAGTTGTTGTAATTTCTTGATGCACTCAGCCATTTGTTTATGTTCATAAGCAAAATCAGTTAAAATGTTCTTTGTTTGCTCAAAATTTTCAACTTTATTCATGTTTTTCACCTTTTCTGTCGTCCTTAACAACTTTTAGAGCCAATATTTTAAAAAGTCGCAATTTTTAATGATTGTTTCTTATTCAGAAAATGTTAATCTTTCTTTTAAGATATATTTGCAAACAACCTTGCATTCAAAAAACAACAAATCGGAATTTTTTTTTATAGTTTTGGCCATGAATTTGGAAAATTTTGCCTGTGTGAGACGGACGGAATTTCAAAAAACACTTTTTTGGCTACCCCTATCATCGTAATGTTGGAATCAATCAAAATCTCGAAGTCGAAAATGTTCAATACCTTTCTCTTTGTAAGAGAAAGTTAAAGAAGCATTTATACATATAAGGTATTCAATTGATTGTTGAAATCGCATATGAGATTTGAAATTAAACTCATCAAAGACATCATTAGTTTCGTCAAAATCTTTGACCTTAGGATGTCAGTTGCACTCAAATTCCAACTCCTCCAAATCACAGCTGGAACTCGAATAATCAGACAAATGCGAAAGAAAAAAAATATATATGAGTCCTTCAACACTGGGCGGCGACAAACTTCCTCAATCCTCCTCTATCCGCGCCCAGATACTTCTGCTGTGGCCACTTTTTACGCTGGGTAAATACTGTCGATTTCCAAGTAGTTCTTAGTCTTCCAACTCGCCGCGTACCTTGAGGATTCCATTCGTAGGACTGCTTTGCGATTTTGAAGTTTGATCTCCTCGGCGTGTGGCAAATCCAGTGCAAGAAAAAAACACGCCTTATATCAAAATAATAATTTAATACTATTCGATTTGGACGATTGCTGCTTAGTTAGTCATTGGTCACAAATAGTATTTGGCACTGTATGATTAAACCATTTAATGACTACGGGTCATAGCTCGAAATTCCCAGTGAAAGTTTTACGACATATTTTATAGAACATCGACAGCCTTGTATGCATTTTAACACCCCATTAAAATCTTTGGCGCCAATGAGTTGTATTCTGAAGGAATATCGCATCTATGATATACAGTGGTACCCCAACGGTAGGCAGATGATTTTTATTTTTTATATTTTTCAGTTCTGAAAATAAAATCGATGCAATCGTCGAATGCTTCTCAAGAGAGGACAGTGAACTCAAGGAATGAACACGATTAACTGGCGTATTATTAAATATATTATACATTTGTTATGACATAAAGCTTTATAAAAAAAAGTCGAGCTATAATACACAGCTATTCCTTTAACTCCACAGCCTTGTTAACGAAACCATTGGCTTGATTTGTAAATTGCACCGCTGCTTTGGTTTCTGCCTCAGCACCAATTCGTTGTGGAGTTTTTGCCCAATCTTGTAACTCGCCCGATCCAAAGAACCAATAAATGACACAACCTGCCAAATAAATAACTGATGTAATCAAGAAGACAATTCGCCATTCATATGTGGTCTGAAAATAAGTTTTTAATGTTTATTTCTAAATTTTCTATAAGATGCCACTAACCTGATTCTTAACAATATATCCTGTCAGGTGGGGACTTACAATTCCAGGAATTGTAGCAAACGTGTTACCAATACCCATAATCACACTGGCGTGCTGTGGAGCGATATCTTGATGGTTTATACTGGAATATCGATAATTCAAATATATATGTCCACAAAATTGGAAATTGGAAACTTACCCAAAACCGGCCCAACAGAATGCACCCACAGCAACTGCAATGGTTATGTACACGATACTCCATGTCTGATCGGGAAAGTATGCTGCTAGCATCATAAAAACAATCTGCCCCAGGAAAGCAGTACAATTGAAGTATTTTCTTACTTGTGTCGTAGTAAAGTATCCCTTGACTTGAAGCCAATCTGCTAGATATCCTACAAAGATTAATAGTATACCAGTGGATAGTGATGGTAATGCCGATAGAATCCCAGACTCGTTTAAATCGAATTTAAGTGTATCTGTCAAAAAATCGAATTTTTATACATGGTAATAAATATGTATAATTTTGTAGGCAACCTTTAAAAAACGTTGGAAGATATGCCATAAGGGTATAAGCTCCCCAGTTTTCGGCAATGTGCGCTGCAAAAATTGCGTAAACCGGTGGCGAAGTAAAAATTGACTTCCACGGATGTTTGATGTTTGTTTGCCCTTCAGTTCCCAGTTGCCTTTGAATATATTCTCTTTCTTGCAACGAGCAATGTGAATCCTTTTCTGGACCCTCTTTTACTATGATCATCCAGGACACAAACCAAATACAACCAACTGCTCCAAAGATATAAAATACACTCTCCCATCCAAATTGAGTAGTGAAAATACTGGAAAGAGTCATCGACACCACAATGCCAGCGCAGCATCCACTCATGGATATCGTGGACATTCGACTTCGTTCCAGAGGTGGCGACCAACGTGACCACACAGCATGGATGCAGGGGACCGTAACACCCTATTGCAGGTTTCACAATAAAACACTCTGTTATAAGAAAATAGATGAAGCTTACCTCAAAGACACCTTCAATAACACGCACGGTCACGAACATAGCCAAACTGTGTTTGGCAGCGAATGGCGTCAACAGTGATAGAATTGCAGTGATTCCAATGCCAATTCCAAAGAGCTGTAATGTAATAATTTTAACACCCATTATCACGATAATGTTTGGTGGCTATGAGTACGTTAAATAATGAATGCTGCATGAAGTAAATCCTAATGCATGGACTTTAAACAAATGAGCAACAGTTGCCAATTTTGGAATGGTTCTTAAACCTCTGACACTTTCGGCCTTGAAAATGAGAACTAAGCTGACAGGTCTTATAGAGATAGTTGGTACTTTGATATCTATCTATTTTTAATGATTGCTTTCTGGTTCAATTCTAGCCATGACATTTCCTATCATCAAAGTAGTATGGTATGTCACGGAAGATCCACCGTTTGTAGATCATATAAAATTGTAGCTCCAGATATATTATGTACACCATTTTTTCCTTATATAAACATGCAGTTTGGTTAGTTGGATGGTTGGGTGTTGTAGAACGAGGATTTGGATTTAACTTGGCAATGCCCAATAGTTGTAACTCTGACTACACATCAAATGTGCTTACATTTTCCCTCCAAGTGGTGACCATCGGTTACTGATCTCATCCAAACGGATTTGAATTGATAAACGATAAGTGCGAGTGTTGATAACAAGACGAAAAACAGCAACACTATAAACACCCTGGTCAGAATGGCGCGACAGATGCTCGCAGCAAAGAACGAGGCCTACAAGGATAAGCTGCATGTGAAGAAAAGAGCTGCGATTTAGCTCTATAGACAGAGAAGAAGTGTAGCACCGGCTGTTCAGAAAGAATAAAATTAAGCAAAAAATCGCGCGATCGAGGATATAGAGAGGTGCTACTCCCGGAACGATGTTCGCAAGTTTTACCAAAGTGTAAAACGTCAAACCAAGGACAAAATCTCCAACAGAATCCTGTCAAGATGAACAAGGAAATATCGTAGTTGAGACACAGTCGATGCTGAGGATATGGAAGAACCACTTCTGCAGACTGTTAAACAGTGATGACGAACAATATTCCGCTGTCAGACAGAACGAAACATTCAATATTGGCAACGACAGCGAAAACTGGCAACCACCCGACCTAGCTTGACAAGGCCTTCGGAAATGACGTCCTTCCCCTGAGCTATATAAACAAGGCAGAGATGACTTGGTAAGTAACATTCACCAACTCATAAGCCAATTCTGGTCGGATGAAAATATGCCTAAAGAATGGAATTTCACGTTTTGGGCCGGTCGATTGGCCACCAAGATCGTGTGATATCACACCGTTAGACTTTTTCCTGTGGGGATATGTAAAGTCAAAAGCATAAATCTGCTCAACATCGCCTACAAGATCCTATCTGCCGTAATATGTGAACGCCTGAAACCGTTTACCAACAACCTGATCGGCCCTAATCAGTGTGGTTTTAGGCCTGGAAAGTCCACAACCGATCAAATTTTCACACTTCGGCAGATCCTGGAAAAAAAACCCAAGAAGTTCAAATCGATACCCACCACCTATTTATCGATTTCAAAGCCGCATACGACAGCATCTATGGAGATGAATTATAGAGAGCCAAACTCGTCCGTTTGTGTAGGATGACGATGGAGAATTCTCGCTCTATCTCAAAGCCAATCTCTTCCGAGCCAATACCAGAGGCACATTTTTCCTAAAAATCGGTGCATCTACTAGCTTACGCCGACGATATTGAAATCATTGGTAGGACTCAACGTGATGTCATAGCCACGTTTGCTAGTATAGAGAAGGAAGCGGCAAAAATGGGTTTAGCAGTAAATGAGGTTATGACTAAGTATATGCTGTCAACACGAAAGGACACACAACATCGACGAATTGGACAAAACGTCACCATAGATAGATGTAACTTTGAGGTAGTACGGTACATTGTCTACCTCGGCTTCGCTTTTAACTCTGACAATATCGTCAGAAATCAATCTAGCCAATCGCTGTTTCTTCGGGCGTTTTAGTAGTAAAGCCTTCACTGGAACTACTAATGAGATCCTATATAAGACCCTGATCATCATAGTCCTACTCTACGTCGCTGTAGCATGGTCCTTATCAAAAGCGGATGAAGAAATCCTTAGCCGATTCGAGAGGAAAATTCTTCGAAAAAATCTTCTTTCCTTCTTTTATATGTGTAACTTTTCACAACCTGTCGAAGTTAATTATTATAAATCTATATCTTGAACATTTAGTAAAATTTTTGGGAAAGCCCAGTGAATTTATAGTTTTCTGTAATTTACTTACACGACTTCCACCGATCTTTGCAGCTATTAATCCACCCAGAACTTGAGTCAAAATATAGCCATAGAAGAATGAGCTCAATATCAGACCCTTCTGCTTAGAGTCCCATGGAAACTCTTGCTCATAGTAGACGCTACCGTTGTCAGATATCATTGTGCGATTTTCTGTCATGGCCACAATTGCAACACTCAGGTTCACTCGTAGACAGAAGACATTAAAGAAACCAAAAAATGCCATCAAAACCACAATGTAACGACGTTTTTTCCAAAATGCCCACGTCACGACATCCTCTTCGTTTCTATAAAATACAATTTGCTGTAAATTAGTTGTTAATTTTAAAATCTTTTAACTTACGAATCAACAGCTTTTTTATCTTCTGGGTTTCCTTCGTAGTTAGTCATATTAATCGAATGTTTTTAAATAGACTATGCAAACATTTCTGGAGAAAAAATATATGAAAGGCTTTAATAATTTTTTTTATAAGGAAGTTAGAGAGGGTTTGGTCGTTAATATCCCATCGAATTTATTCAAACTTTAAAAAATGATGTTCCTTATAAATATGCTTCTAAAAATATTTTTATGAACCCGCGAACGCAAAGTGGTCAAAAAATAATTTGTTACATATAGAAATAATTTAATTTAGTGTGTGGATGGAATCATAATCGAAATCTTAGACAATTTAGTCATTCCTGTCCATCCATCCGTATGTCAATAATTTTTGAGACTTTCATTTTTAGCTATACTGATTAAAATACACAAAAACATTCATTTTGATGCATTGACGTGACAAAGCGCACGACATGATCAATTTATTGCGGGAAACATTTGCTGAGTATATACTTTCGTGTAAATGACCTGGCCTCCACAATCCTTTGATTTCGCACCTTTAGATTACATTTTTGGGGGTATGTGTAGTCACTAGTCCATGCCGATAAACCAGAAATGGATTCACGACGATTTGGATTCAACATTCGCCCCGTTATTGCTTATATACGGCCCCTGTTGCTCTATAAATATGTCGATAATTGCACTTCAACAGTTCACCAATTCAGATACCACTGAGTTGATGCGGTCACTTGGGAAACCATCGCTTTGGAAACCATTTCGACTTCACTTAATAAAACAAGATCAGGGTGCGACATCAACACGTTTTTATATTAATTATCGATTTTATTGTCGTCATTCATTCTTTCGACTACATCATCCATCATGCCAATGGGAAAATTAATGAAGATTTGCACATCATTAGCAATGACAATTACGTTTTACAAGAGGTACGTCATTAGTAAACATAGAGAACAACAAAGGACTAATTACTGACACTTGAGGCATACCTAACCATTCTATCTATTCTCCTATTGTGAGGATGATCCTACTTTTGGAACGTAAAATTTCCTGTCGTGCCCTGAATCCTTCTTTTACCCTCCAATCAACATCTTTTCCTATCGAAGTTATAATACGACTTTTTTTCAAAAAAATGAATATCTATCAAAACTAATTTTTATGGTATGAAAAAATGAATAATTCGCTGGTTACTCGCGAACATTTTCGAAGAAAACTAGATAGGGGTAAAATAATCAATAAAAAATCCTCCCCAAACGGCAGAATCTACGAAGTAAAAAACTTACATGAGCAAGTCTGACATATTCGGACAATAGGACATACAAAAATTTCAAAATTTCATCTGCATCGCTCAATTCCGTAGTGGATACTGATGGACCTATGTCTAGGTGTATCTAATAAATTTGAGTTAACCCTACAGATTGTGGGTTGTGCTTTGGGCTAACTATTCAATCACGGAAAACATCTATTGTTGCAAATCAACCAAAAGCCATGGAAAGGACTGAATACACGACTATGCTAAATGTAAAAAGGACAATTACGTTCGTATCTACACCTGAAATGTAAGAACATTAAACAGAGGACTAGCTCAAGCCTTTAGCTGCTACTAAGCAGACATTACTACCATCCAAGAAATACGATTTGATGGGCCGGGCAAAAAGAGGATGAAAATCTGTGACATTTACTATGGTCCGTGTTATGCTGAGTAGAGACTTTTCGGATGTGGATTTGTTGTAAGGATATAGAAGTCTTATAGCTTGAAGACATTAGCAAACGTAACAATGCGTATAAAGGCCATATTTGCCTTATTTGCGCTCACACTCCAACGAAGAAAACCTATGAGCGACTACCAAAGTACGATTTTAAAATTTTGCTGGGAAATTTTTAGCGAATGTAGGAAGATACAAAATTTTTAGCAGTATTGTCGAAAAGCACAGCCTACATGACACCACGTACTACTGCATGTATCAAATCGATATCCATAAAGGGACATGGCGATCTCCAGATTAACAAATGGTGAACCAAATTGATCACATTGGATAGAGAAGAAACACCTGGTTGCAGCCAATGTAAGACTGCGGTAATCCATCACTCCAAAACAAATGCAGAGTATGTATTGTAATACAATTTGTTGTTGAAAGTGTGGAATCGCAAGAAACCGACCACACCTTTGCAAACTGCGTATCCCTCAATCTTTTGATTAATACTATTCCACCATAATGTGGTAATGTGAAGAACAAAGGCGACGATGCAAACTAGCCATCAGATTGCCTACATATATTAATCGATCCTCCTTTCACCCTCCTTTTGGAGAATAAAACATTCTTCTTGGCAAAATTTGGAAGGAAACCCCTCCTTTTATGCAAAATTGAAATGGGATGGTTAGGCATACCACAGACACTAGAGACACTATTTTACTATTGAGAATTCAGGCCAAGCTGAATCGAAATTAAAAAAAATCCTCCCCCACCCCCACTTTTTGCGGCGTTTTCCTCAATATGAGCCTATCAGTAATTGTTGGATATAATTATCAAATTTTTATATCGAGCATAAGTGCAATTTTTGCATGTTTCAAATTCAGCCAACACTGGTGACTCTCTCAGCAAAAATGTTGTATTTAATCAAATCAGAAGACATTTTGGAAAACTTTTGGAGAAAATATTTAGACTTTATTTCATCCGTATAAAAAATTCAGTTACGCCTACTTTTCGTGATGATCTGACAAATCATCCGAGTAGTATCAATTGTAAGGACAATCTTATATCAACTTAGCTGTTCGGAGTCGACATAAAACAGGATGTCCCGCCATTGTGCATGACGTACACACGCACACATTATTGGTTGTGAGAAAGATCGGCCCTAGGTAATAACGAGCCTGTTGCGGTAATATTTGTATTTGTTGTCCACTTCTGTGGCGTTTTCTTAAAAAAATCCATGTTTGTAAAATATTTAAAGAAAATCAAAATAGTTTCAAACAAATAGTTTCTTTGAAACTTAGTGAATATAAGTATAGTACTTCGTTTTAAACTGTTTTGATTTTGTTAAAATATTTTCCAAAATATTTTTTTTAAAGAAAACGTACATATCGTCTGTAGGATATTTTGATCCACATCCACTTTTTGAGGGTTCCTTTTAACAATGGAATATGGTAAATGAGGATTTTAGCCTTCTCATATATTATTCTTACACTTCTTATTTATGTTTAAGAGCCACTAATACATAGTTCTCAAACTAAAATATCAGAACAGTCGTCAGCTGAAGAAGCAAGTACGACGTACATTGTAGTCACATATATTAAGTGGAGAATAATCTAATACTAATCCGACTTTCCAATAGTTTAACTGTTCTGTCATCGTCCAACGACGTTGTTTTGACGATTCATTTGTTTCGGATTAACACCATTTTCCTTATTTTACTAAATATGCATTAATAGTTATTATTTTATAAAACGCATCTTTTGAATTTTCTAAAAATGGCCTTCTGAAGAACTTTTTGGATTTTCGAAATTTAGATGAATTGATATGTGTAACGATCGTTCGATCACAAAAATCAAGGGGATTGAAAGGTTGCTTCAAGTAACGTACAAAAATGTTCAACCGAATGCAATTAACCCCGCGAATTCTACCTAAAATGTTGTTGACCCAGTTCATTTTTAATGGTGGAATTATGATCGGAAATTTTGTTGATGATTATCCCATTTACAGAAATTAGAAATATTCAACTCAATCCTAAAAATTTAAAATTGTGAGAATCAAAATGAAGGAACTTGTCATTGTCGCCCGAATTTTAATAACGGATCCGCCATCTAACGTTTTTTTTTTTCAACTAGTGCTTATTTCGTGAATGGTAACACTTAGCTCATGTCTGATTTCACATATAATTAGTTTTATCCTTCCGCTAAACGATATGGTTGTGTATACGCTTGAACAACGCTGGGAAATATTGCGGCATTACTTTGAAAATCATGGTAATGTTGCAGAATGTGTGCGAAAATTGCGTACGGATTTTGGAAGAAGAGAAGCACCGTCAGCTCCGTATGTTCGTTATCTTGTGAATAAAGTGAAAGAAACTGGTATCCTCATCGATAAACCAAAGCGTGAAAAGCCAAAAACAGTGCGTACACCCGAGAATATTTCTGCTGTGGCAGAAAGTGTGCGTGAAGCGCCATCAACATCAATTCATCGTCGTTTTCAACAATTGAACATTTCGGAGACATCATTGCATAAAGACCTTGGTATGATGCCATATAAAGTCCAATTGGTTCAGGAGTTGAAGCCAACTGACCATCCAATGCGTTTTCGCTTCGCTAAGTGGGCCTGCGATCGACTTAGAGAAGATGCCGATTTTGCCAAAAAAAAATCATCTTTTCAGATGAAGCTCATTTTGATCTTGGCGGGTATGTAAACAAGCAAAATTGTCGCATTTGGGGCACAGAAAACCCACACGCATACATTGAAAAGCCGACACACCCAAAACGAGTCACTGTTTGGTGCGGATTTTGGTCCAGAGGCATAATTGGGCCATTTTTCTTCGAAAATGAGCAAGGAGTGGCCGTTACAGTCAATGGCGATCGTTATCGGGCCATGTTGAACGAATTTTTGTTCACAAAAATTGAAGAGGAGGATATTGGCAACATTTGGTTTCAACAGGACGGCGCTACGTGCCACACAGCCGAAGCTACACTCGATGTTTTGCGCACTGTTTTTGAAGATCGCATTATCAGCCGCAGAGCTGATGTCGTTTGGTCACCTCGGAGCTGCGGTTTGACACTATTATTTGTGGGGTGCCGTAAAAGATAAGTGTTACGCCGACAAGCCAGAGACAGTTGACGCTTTAAAGGACAATATTCGTGAAGACATTGGTGAAATATAGCTGCACACAATCGATAATGTACTTAAAAATTGGACCGATCGTGTAGGCTACTGCATGGCCAGCCGAGGCTGCCATTTGAATGAAATTTGAAAGTCTTCAAATTCAAGATGAAATAATCAATTTGGAGGTAGATGTTTTGCGAGCATTATTTGAAATCACGTAAAAATGTGCATCAACTCAGGAAGTTTTCATTGACACCTTCATAAAAATATTCCGTGAACACAGAGATCAATTTTGTGGTATGACCTCATACAAGGCATAGTGTAAGTAATAACACATTTCTGATATATAGATGTACAACAGATACGGAAATATTAATTATGTCGAAAAAGAAGTTATATACTTGAAAAAAGTAATGTAGCATTTCATTGTGAGGTGTAGAATTCCTCACAAACCTAAATATTTACATCTATGTCAGGTGTTCCCAGTAGAGCAAATCTCACATCGGTAAACAAAAAATCAGCGAATAGATTGACCATTTGATCTTAATAATGATTACACACATTGAAACTTTTTCCACCAAACATAATATTTTAATCACAAAATATCTAAAACTGTTAATTTTTCAATTTTAAACTACACACCTTACACAGATACAAACACCTATTCGTAATTGACCTTTTAGATCCTTTATCACGTCACCAATGCTGGGTGTACCAAAAAACCTCACATTTATTTAATTTTAATGGGTAAGAAGAAATCGAAATCTAGCGGCCAAACTTGTTCCTTTAAAATTGAATCTAATCAAGAAATAAATGCTATCTTTATTTTGATTAATTTCAATGGTTTTGCAATGTCCAAAAACAACTGGTATAATATATACTAAGTTTATATATGTCAAAGCTTCATAATAGATATACTTTTTAATGGACCACTTGATCACTAGTAATTATTAAACATATATTCACAAAAAATCGAAAACTGTTTTTTTTTTTTAATTTGAAATTACACACGTCTTATTTGACCCTTTAGTTACTAAAGTTACAACTAAACTGAATTTACCGATCCTCTATCACCTGACAAATACTGAAAGGTCTGCATCACTGTCTGTTTCAACAACATCATACTAACAAGCCGCACTTTGATTGAATTTTTAGGGGGTAAAATGAAATCAAAATCTAGCTGCCAAACTTGTTCATTTAAATTTGAATTTAATTAAAAAATAAATAATATCTTTGCTCTGATCAATATCAATGTCTAAAAATAACTGGTAGTACTAACGGGTGGTTACATTTTGAGAGCCAATGTTGAATGCGAACCACACCTTAACGTCAAGTTTTTCTCTGTATTTCATTTGCCATTTCCCAATTTCAGGCTAACTCAATTTTAACCATGGAAAGATACACATTCGAGCAACGCGTTAAAGTTATTCAGGCTTATTATGAAAATGGGCGTTCAAAGTAAAATGCATATCGTGCACTTCGTGATTTTTTTCGGTTAATTTAATCGTCCGAATGTGCGTATAATCGGCAAAATCGTGCAAAAAATTGAGCAAACTAGTTCTGTAGGAGATGTGAAAACACCAGTGCATGCTCGTACTGCAGAAAATATTGCAGCTGTGTGGCTGAAGAGCCGTCCAACTCAAGTCGTCGTCGGGCGAAAAAATTGAACTTCTCATGCTCGTCGTTGATGAACATTATGCATAAAGACTTGCATTTACACGCTTACAAGGTGCAATTGACTCAAGAACTAAAGCCTCTTGACCATTTCAAGCGTCGTTAATGGTCAGAATGGAGGCAAGAAATGGCAACTGTGGATGATCAATTTTCGAAGAAAATCATCTTCAGTGATGAGGCACATTTGCACCTCAGTGGATTCCACAGTAAGCAGAATTGCAATTGATTGTCGAAAAACCAATGCACCCACAAAGAGTGACGGTTTGGTGCGGTTTATGGGCTGGCGGCATCATCGGGGTGTATTTTTTCCAAAATGAGGCCAATCAGGCAGTTACTGTGAATGGTGTTCGCTATCGTGAGATGATAACGAACTATTTATGGCCCGAATTGGAAGATATGGATGTGGACGGTATGTGGTGTCAACAGGACGGTGCCACTTACCACATAGCTAATGAAACAATGGCTCTTTTGCGCAACAAATTCAACGGCCGTGTTATCTCACTTGGTGACGATGTCAATTAGCCGCCAAGATCATGTGATTTGACACCGTTGGACTTCTTTCTTTGGGGTTATTTGAAAGAAAAGGTGTACGTCGATAAGCCAGCAACAATTCAAAAGCTAAAGGACGATATGATTCGGCACATTAACGGCATAGAGCCTCAATTAAGCCTCAGCTTCATCGAAAATTTGGACCATCGAATGGAGGTGTGCCGCCGAAGTCGTGGCGGTCAATTGGCCGATATTTTGTTCCATACATAATTGAACCATACCAATGCTATCATAATAAAAAGAAATGACAATAATTTCCTAAATAATTTTTTTATTCAAAATCAACATCGGCCACTAAAATTTAACCACTCTTTATATCTACAACTTTCTGATAAGTTCATATGTGTCGACAGCTTTAAGCTGTCAACGAACCAGGTATGACCTATACGAATACGATACGAATCTATCGGATATCAACTACAAATAATTCCAACAAACTTCAGCCGGTTTAAAAAGGTCAGTAATGTTTAGTGAAATTATTTCTATGATTAACTGGTTTGCTTTTTTGGGTACAGCAATGGAATTCTTTCGTCAAATCGACTAAGGTCATTTTTGAACCAATTCCAATCCCTTCGATTTATTTGTTTTATAATATTACCGACATCAAACAATAGTGATATTGAAAATACAAATACAGACAACATATCAGCTCTATACCGAACTCACACTGACATTGAGGACTTTTGCGTTCTACAAGAATTCAAAAAAACATGAGTGATTTTTGTAGCGTTTACTTGTTATGTGCTTCATGAAAAGAAATTTTAATAAAATATTACTGTAATGTACTATGCTTCCAATAAAATTTCACACAATCGGTGAAGAAATAATTCTACATGCTGTGAAGAAAGTATTATACACCGTGCTTCATAAATCAGGAAGTGAGATCATCAAAAAAATGCCTGTGAGCAATAATACGGTTCAAAGATATGATTGATGAAATAGCCAAAATTGTTGAAAAAAAGATTGTGCGTTCATTTGAAGACAAGTAAATTTTCCATTCAGCTTGACGAATCTACTCTAATGAACTGTGAAACAACTCAATTAAATCAAAACATGATATTGCTAACCAAATAAAAACAAAGAACGTTATTGCTGCTTTTGTGGAAAAGATTAATCTTTCAGCCATAATCTCGGCAGAGGTGTATATATGAAAAACTTCCAAATCTTAGCAGCAGTATTTGCCAAAGAGGAAGATTTGCTTAAGTACTGCAAACACTGAGAAATTCTTTATGATGCGATTCCAGGATATTCTCAAAATGAGTATACCTGACTGGCTGTTGGACACTTTCGCAAATAACTCGGTTATACCCTCCCATTTAGATGAAGAGCTCATTGAGCTAACAAAAAATGAGGAACTTAAAATAAAGTTTAAATGCGGATACCAGCAGTTCTAGCTCCAGAAATAAGTACCAGCCCTGTACCAAACTGCAAATAACGGAGCGAGGTGACTTAGGATTTTATTTAACTAATATTGAACCAGACATGCAGAGACAAATATTCACCAGTACATCCGTCTCATTCAGTGGGCTCATGCCTGACTGTGCTCAGTGGCGCGATGGTTACGCAAATACAGTTGACCTAACTGCATGCATGAAATTACAGTCATGAAATTACCTGGCATGTCATACTCTGGCGATAATTCTACTGTGTCTATTCAGTCACAAACCAAAAAAAGGGTATGATAATTCCACTGAAAAAGGATATTGGTAATTAAAATGAAAATTATAAAATCAACACCAAGCCACCGTCGAAACAAGGGTACGTCAAATAGAAGAAATTTGACGATAGTCATAATATAATCGCAAAATGCACAAGTATAAGAGAGAAAGCAATACCCAAAAGTCAAATTTACATTCATAGAGATGTTTCCTTAATTTGCAAGCAAAATGTTTCGAACATCCATCCTGCAAGGAAGAGCTCTCGAGTACTGATACACTAACACATATAAATACCATGAAAGTTGAATTTATTACATGCTTATCTAAACCCTCATACCCCAAAAATGGGCTACTGACATCGGTATTTTTTCCGGCCCGCTGTCCTAGGGTCAAAACAAGGGCCTGGCCCTCCAGGTTGGGGGTTGTGCTTTGGGTTAACTATCCATCCACTGAAAAAACTATTGATACGCAGCAACCAATAGCCTCGGAAAGGACTGATATTATTGTTGACGACCATGCTAAACGAAAAAAGGACAACGACGTTCGTATCTGCACCTGGAATGTGAGAACATTAAACAGAAGAGGTACAGGCGAACAACTAGCGGAAGCCCTAAACTGCTACAAAGCAGACATTACTGCCATCCAGGAAATACGATGGGATGGGCCGGGCAAAAAGAGGATGAAAATCTGTGACATCTACTATGGACCATGTTATAGTGACCAGAAACAGCGACTATTTGGATGCGGATTTGTTATAAGTGCCAGACTTAGGCAAGAAGTCTTATGTTTTCAAGACATTAGCGAACGCATTGTAACAATCCGCATCAAGGCCAAATTCGCCAACATAAGCCTTATATGCGCTCTTGCTTCGACGGAGGAAAAAGATGATATAACTAAGAATTGCTTCTACGAGCTCCTCGACAAAACCTATGAGCGACTACCAAAATACGATGTTAAAATCGTGCTGGGAGATTTTAACGCAAAGGTAGGAAGAGAAGACATCTTTAGCAGTACTGTCGGAAAATATAGCCTTCACGACAACACGTCTGGTAACGGAATTAGGATAATTGACTTCGCTACGGCACGAAACTATAGCCAGCACACGGTTTCCTCACCTTGATATCCACAAGGGGACATGGCGGTCTCCAGATCAACGAACAGTCAACCAAATTGACCACATTGCGATAGAACATTGCATGGGGCTAACATCGACTCGGACCACTACCTTGTTGTAGCCAATGTAAGGTTGCGGATATCCACCACGCCACAAAAAAACAGAAATACTGTGAAAAAAGTTAATGTCGAAAGACTGCAATCGCCAAGAGACCGCCAAGACCTTCGCGCAACGCGTATCCCTTAACCTCTCTACTCACAACATACCACCAGCATCTAATGTCGAATAACAATGGCAACGATGCCATTGAAGCCATTAGATCAGCCGCAACTGATGTTCTAGGTTTCTCGCGGCCCCCAGCAAGAAACCCCTGGTTTGATGAGGAATGCCGACAGATGCTCGCAGCCAAGAACGAGGCCTGCAAGGCTAAGCTGCAGGTGAAGACGAGAGCTGCTATTGAGCTCCATAGGCAAAGAAGAAGGGAAGAACATCGGCTTTTCAGAAAGAAGAAAAAAGAGCAAGAAAAGCGCGCGATCGAGGATATAGAGAGGTGCCACTCCAGGAACGATGTTCGCAAATTTTACCAAAGTGTAAAACGTCAAAGCCAAGGATACAAGGCTCGAACAGAATCCTGTCGAGATGAACAAGGAAATATCGTAGTTGAGACAAAGTCGATGCTGAGGATATGGAAGAACCACTTCTGCAGACTTTTAAAAGGCGATGACGAACAACATTCCGCTGTCAGGCAGAACGAACCATTTAATATTGGCAACGACAGCGAAAACTGCCAACCACCCAACCTAAGTGAAGTGAGGATAGCTATTTCTAAACTCAAGCTTAATAAGGCCGCCGGAAATGACGGCCTTCCCGCTGAGCTTTATAAAGCTGGCGGAGATGACTTGGTAAGCAACATCCACCAACTCATAAGCCAAATCTGGTCGGTTGAAAGCATGCCTGAAGAATGGAACCTCAGCATCGTTGCCCGATCCACAAAAAAGGAGACCCTCTGAGCTGCGCCAACTACAGAGGCATAAGTCTACTCAACATCGCCTACAAGATACTATCTGCCGTAATATGTGAACGCCTGAAACCGTTTACCGTTTAGGCAAGGCGATGCACAGTCATGTGTCTTTTTCAATTTGATTCTTGAGAGGATTGTGCAAAACTCCCGAGCCAACACCGGAGGCACAATTCTCCAAAAATCGGTGCAACTACTAGCATACGCTGACGATATTGACATCATTGGTAGGGCTCAACGTGATGTCATAGCCACGTTTGCTAGTATAGAGAAGGAAGCGGCAAAAATGGGTTCAGCAGTTAATGAGGGTAAGACTAAGTATATGCTGCCAACACGAAAGGACACACAACATCGACGAATTGGACAGAACGTCACCATTGACAGATATAACTTTGAGGTAGTACGGAACTTTGTCTACCTCGGCTCCGCTATTAACTCTCACAGCAACATCTCGTCAGAAATCAAACTTAGAATTACTCTTGCCAATCGCTGTTTCTTCGGGCTAAGAAGACAATTTAGTAGTAAAGCTCTCACTCGCACTACTAAGGAGATCCTATACAAGACCCTGATCATCCCAGTCCTGCTCTACGGAGCTGAAGCATGGACCGTATCAAAAGCGGATGAAGAAATCCTTGGTCGATTCGAGAGAAAAATTCTTCGGAAAATCTTCGGTCCCGTTTGCGTTGACGGGCTATGGAGACGAAGATTCAACCACGAACTATACGAGCTGTACAGCGACATATCCCTAGTCAAAAAACTCCGTATTGGACGTTTAAGTTTGCTAGGACATGTAGAAAGAATGGACACCAATACTCCGGATCGCAGAGTCTTCGATTCCCAGCCAGACGTCGGACGCAGTAGAAGAAGACCTCGCCTTAAGTGGCGCGCAGAAGTAGAAACCGACCTCAACCAACTTGGAGTGCGCAACTGGAGGCAGTTAGCTAAGGACCGGGCTAATTGGAGAGGCATGTTGGTTGAGGCCCAGGTTCATCCCGGACTGCAGCGCTTAGATTTGTGTGAATAATTTTGCCTCTGATTAGCTGATTTTTTAGCACTCCCATCAACATTTAAATCCGAAAGTGCATTAGTGATTGCTGCTGCTTAGACATTGTTAAAAGCTTTTTCTGTATCGAGAAAGCCAACCATAGTATACTCCTTTACTCTTAGTGAGTTTTCGATGAGTGAAACGCTGGCTCAACCGACTTTTCCTTGCAATATGCATATTGGGAATTGGAGCGTGCGGTTCCATACTAGTACGGAGATGTAGATCAATTAATCTTTCCAATGTTTCAAGAAGAAAAGATGATATACTAATCGGACGGAGATCCTTCGGATTTATATGAGAGCTCTTTCCTGGGGATTCCTTGTGGATTAATACAACTTCTACCTCCGTCCATGTCTTGGGGATGTGTACTAACCGTATAGACAACTGGTCAGATTGTAAGTAGCAATGGCAGCCAGATCTCAAGGTTGTATTGAAGTTTCGTAGGTATGATACCACTTGGTCCAGCCGATTTAAATGGTTTGTAGCTTTTGATGGCCCGAAGAAGTTTTTCTTTGGTGATAATATTGGTATTTTCGGTATATCCACCGAACAACTCTGGTTCAGTATCCACGGGGCTAATGGGATAGGGTATTCACCGATTCACACAGCGGATTGTAGCCTTCTCTTATGGTTTTTTTGTAATTGAAATCTTATCGCGAGAGTCTTCGATTTCCCTAGATTATTCAGATTATTCTATTTTTTTATAAAGAATAATTTTCTACTGGAACTGGACCGGCCGAGTTTTACATTAATGCCTTGATATACGCCTCTTCTGCAACCTTTTTTGACACTTTCAGATGTTATCATACTAAAGGCATATTTTTGTGGAGGTGGGTAAACTATGATAGATTCTGTTACTTTAATGATGGTGTGATACTGCATTCACTGGGTTGGAAATGTGTTAAAACGTGAGGGTCCCTCGCTGGGCTGTTCCTTGTAGACTCGGGCTATCTTCGGCTGAATTTGAAGACTCCTGTTCTATACAATTCGCAGTTTCTTCTCGTTGGATAGTCGAGCTCAGAATTTGGCTGCGCAAATAAAATCTATAAGCACATTTACGATTTGGTTGGCGGTTATACAGTCTGGATGTCGCCAGGTTGCTTTTTTCACGAAATATCTATACCTACTCTAATCGAATTTGACGTTTGTGGAATTTTCGATATCATATATGAATAATCTGAAATTCCGGTCTCGGCTTCTCTCTATTTTACCGTAAGGATCACTTAATATTCACAATTTTGTTGACATAAAATGTACTAATTATTAATTAAATGATTTTTGTCTTAAAACCTATTAATATACTTGAACCATTGCATTGCAAATTTAACAACTTTGGTCGTAAAACACCATTAAATTCATCGAAGTCGTAAAAAATCTTTTCCATTGTTTTCGTATGTATGATGAACAATGGCATTCGAAATGTATTTACAGCTGAAAGATGTTTTTTTTTTCAGTTCCGAAAATACATTTCACACCATGAATCGATTGTTGCTCTTGAGGAGATATTAAAGTCAATAAATCAACACGATCAACTGAATTTTAATTTTTTTTTGTAATATCACTTTTAAATAAAGTCTTAATAATTAAAAAACAAATGCATAACTGCAGTAACATAATTCTTATCTACAAAACAAAAAGTATTGATTCTTAATTAATAACAAAATACAGATATAATAAAGCACTATTCCTGTAACTCCACCGCCTTGTTCACATAACTATTGACGTCCTTTTTAGTGTGCATGGCTGCTTTGCCATCTGCCTCAGCTGCAATTTGTTCTGGAGTTTTAGCCCAATCTTGTAGCTCACCCGATGCGAAGAACCAATAAATGATGCAACCTACCAAATAAATAGCCGATGTGAGCAAGAAGACTATTCGCCATTCATCAGCGGTCTAAAAAATTGTTAAAACATTTATTTTCTTACATTTTCTATATACTACTGCTTACCTGTTTCCTAACAATATATCCAGTGATAAGGGGACTCACAATTCCAGGAATTGAAGCAATAGTGTTACCAATACCCATAAGTACACTGGCATGCTGTGGAGCGATATCTAGATGATTGACACTAAAATACAAAAAAAAAATCTTAATATAAATGTCCACAGAGTAGAAGTTTGAAAACTTACCCAAATCCGGACCAACAGAATGCACCCATTCCAACCGCGATGGTGATGTACACGACACTCCATGTCTGACTAGGAAGGTATGCTGCAAGCAACATGAAGAAGATCTGCCCCACGAAAGCACCACAATTAAAATATCTTCTCACTTGCGTCGTAGTTAGATATCCCTTGACTTGAAACCAATCTGCTAGATATCCTGAAAAACTCATCAGCATACCGGCGGATATGTACGGTAAAGCCGACAGCAACCCGGAGTTGTTTAAATCAAAGTTAAGCGAATCTGTAACGAAAAATTTTGGCTGTTAATAAAAATGGTAACAGATATTTAACTCTTTGTTGGCAACCTTTTAAGAATGTTGGAAGATACGTAAGAAGGGTGTAACCACCCCAGTTTTCACAAAAATGAGCTACAATAATTGCGTACACTGGTGGCGAAGTGAATATTGATTTCCATGGATGCTTGATGTTTGTTTGGCCTACAGTTCCTAGATGCATGTGAATATGTTCTCTTTCCTTTAGCGAACAATGGCTATCCTTTTCTGGACCCTCTTTTACAATGATCATCCAGGACACGAACCAGACACAGCCAACTGCACCAAAGATATAAAATACACTCTCCCATCCAAATTGTGTTGCGAAAATACTAGAAAGAGCCATTGACACCACTATTCCAGCAGAGCAACCACTCATAGATATCGAGGACATTCGAGATCGTTCTAGAGGTGGCGCCCATCGTGACCATACAGCGTGGATGCAGGGAACTGTCACACCCTACGTGGAGATATGATAAATAAAAAGACACAGTTATAGGAGAAATTGAGTAAGCTTACCTCGAAGATGCCTTCAATGATGCGTACAGTCACGAACATGGCTAAACTATGTTTGGCAGCCCATGGCGCTAGCAGAGTTAGAATTGCTGTGACACCAATGCCGATTCCAAAGAGCTGTATGAAAATATTTTAATTAATTTAACGTCATACAAAATCACAGTAAGCATTATGGCTGTTAGTTGCGAGGCTAATGATTAACAGGTTGGATCTATGATTTCATTAAAATAATACAGAAGAATGGACTTTTAAAGAAAGATCTTCAGCTACAAGCATAACACCTTCGGCTGATTGATTTTCTGCAACGAAATTGTGAGCCAAGTTGGCAGGACTGGGCAGTATAGAATTTTTTTTTGATTTGATCTGCTCAGCATATGGTCGGAGCTTGGTTCACTCCATTTCCATCAATTCTGTTCCCAATGATGTCTTTCACTGACCAACTTCTAGCCATGGTCAACAACTTAAGGCATTCCAGACATTCATTGCTCAATTAAAAAAAAAAAACTTAAGACCTTCTTAACACATTATATGAAATTACCTTCATACAGGTAGTTCATAAAAAATAAGTCTCTCTCTTGAACCTTAAGAAGGATAATTGATAAGCCCCAATAAATTTATAAATTTCTTACCCGACTTCCACCGATCTTTGCAGCGAGAAATCCACCCAATAGCTGTGTCAAAATGTACCCATAGAAGAAGGAGCTCAGAACTAAACCCTTCTGCTTAGAATCCCATGGAAACTCTTGTTCATAGTAGACGCTTCCATTTTCTGACACCATTGTACGATTTTCTGTCATCGACACAATAGCGACACTTAAGTTCACTCGTAGAGAATAAACGTTGAAGAAGCCAAAAAATGCCATCATAACCACGATGTATCGCCGTTTCTTCCAAAATGCCCATGTCACCTCATCCACATCGTTTCTATAAAATTAGATTAACTGTATAATAGGGGTTCATATTTTCTAAATTTTGATTGCTTACGAATCAATTGTTTTTTCTCCCATCGGTTTTCCATCGTAATTAGTCATATTAATAAAATATCTTTTAATAAAATTATTTCAGTGATGTATTTTAAAATTCTCTATATAAGTATTTTCTGAAAAGTAAAATATGTATATATATATATGAATTAGCAGGACAACATTTTTTTCTTAGGCATAATTTAGAAGGTGTAATATGGATTTTTCGACAGTTAATCGATTTTTTTAAACTTTATATAAAAATTTTTATTTTCAAAAATATGGACATAACTAAAAATTCTTTTATATAGGTGAAATATAGAGAGCAACATTGTCCTTTTAAGTTATTAATACACCTCTTCGATTGCCTGTATTTTTTTTTTGTTAAATCGTGTAATAAAGTAATCGTGGCTTAGTAAGGCGGACTTAGGGAAGACGTGTCAATTTTCTACTGAATATTCATGGGTCTAGCAACAAATTTGCATTCCAAAAGTAATATTTACTCAGATCAAAACGATAAAATAATTTTATGGGTATATGCATACTGTTAGACCTAGGTATCATAATATTATAGATGGGGTTGTCTGGTGGAAATTCACAAATAAAGAAACCCCTTGAAATAGTACAAATGATAGCATGTGAACGGACGACTAATGCAATTAGAAGCATACATACAATAGGCATGGAATCCATTCTTAACTTGTTTCCCACAACTTGTTAACTCAGTAGCTGCAACATATGCTATCAAAGTTAAACCTAAGTTTGTACAACGCTGTGCAAAGAGCTAAAGTTTATGCCGTTCAGCACAATGTTGGGCTCTGCTGGGTCTCTGCACCCAGGGTGAAATTTCAATTACGTGACCCTAAATCACAGGTTTAGCAGAAAATACTGGTTGTCGCCAAAGATATTTAAGTGCAATGGCGAGTGATTAAAGCGATTACTAAGTTCCTGTCATAAGAATCTTCTAAAATTTGGTATATTCAGAACCGAAGATAAACTGTGGGTACCATTCTCGGTTGCAGAAAACTCCAGACACAACTGAATAGTGAAGGTAGGTTCGCGGTCCTGTATAGACCACTATTAACAGATATTTCATTTTTATAGATGGGACATTCTCGCCACGTATAAAAAATGGAGAAGATGTGTCCATGACAAAGCCATAACCTACACAATTTTTGGGAGAAACATGAAATCTGTTTCGAAACTAATGGCTTACTGACAAAGTGGAACATATTGCATCTTATATGTCCTTTGTAGAGATGAAGAAACACACGAGGATACTCTCCATTTTCTGTGCCACTGCCGAGCCCTCAATCAGTTAAGGAACAAAAACTCAGTAAAAATGCTTTTCCATACCTGAAGCATCTATTCGAAATCTTGACTCACAACATATTTCGTCTTCGCCTACATCACACACAGTGAATGAGAACGTTTTTTGCCAGTCGTGTACCCATACAAATCGCTTTTTTGAACTTGTCACGAGGAAGTAATTATTTTATTTTAAATATACAAAACTGCTTATAATTGAAGGAATTTATACATTGTGATATTTTTAAACTTTCCTTTTTTTAATTCGTTCTTCTAATTTCCATTCTCGTTGGAAGTCACGTCCAAATTTGTGCAATTGTTAAAGAAACTTTGGCCGTGAAGGACAGTGCAAAACCGCGAGTGGATGAAAAATTATTCATGCATGGCTACCTTAACAAGGACACGACTTAACAAGGACACAACGAGGATAAAAACGTCACTCTTTATCATTTCCGGACTTAAATTTTCGATAAATGAAAGCAAATTTACGAGTTATATGAGATTTAATTTTTATTTCCTTTACAAAACAAAATTAATTCTGCCGCGCAGAAGGTCTGGGTTCGATTCCCAGCCGTAGCAACACCTAAATGATTTTTCACTGGCCCTCCTCTCGTGATGAACTGACAAATCATCCGAGTAGTATCAATTGTCAAGAATAGCTTATCTCAAGTTAGCAGTTCGGAGTCGGCATAAAACAGGAGGTCCCGCCATCGTGAAAGAAGTACATGAATGGTTGTGAGAAAGCTAGGCCCTGGGTACTAACGAGCCTATTGCGCCAATAATTTGTATTTTGTTATTAAAAATTAAATATCTATTTTTATTTATATTCCGTGGAATCATTTTGTTGAATCACTTTATAAGGTCATTGTAGTACTCCAAGAGCTCTTAACAAAATATCCAGAATGAACGTCTGCTAAACGTGTTTCCAGACTAAATACGTTGAAAACTAATTTGTAATAGGTACGCAAATGCTCATAATTAGTGCGGCGACGTCACATGCAAAACAAATACCGCGAATCAAACACGTACAAACATAAGCTATGTGGTCAACCATTGTTTTTTCGATCTAAGTCTCGTATGACGGTATTATGTCACATAACAAACGTTTAACGGATTATCAGTGTAACGGGAAAATGTAGGTTTTCACATAGAAATATATGAGAAGGCTACAATCCGCTGTGCGGATCGTTTAATATCCTATCCCATCCCATCCTTAAAATTAATATCCCCAAAATGTGGTCTTTATGGTCATAAAGTATTGAAAATGACGTTGTCACAACATATTGTTCAGAAGGTTTATCAGTTTATCAAATTCTTTTATGGTTCGACAAAAAAACATATGAGAGGCTACAATCCGCTATGCGGATCGTTGAATACCCTATCCCATCCCAACCTTTAAATTAATATCCTCAAAATATAGGCCTTATGGCGATGAAATACAGAAAGTGACATTGTCACAATATATTGCTCAGACAGTTTCTCAAAATCTTTTGTGGTTCGAAAAAAACAACGTATTTCTATTGCTAATGCCTTGGGATGGGGTATACAAATGGTTTTTGTAAGAAAACGCCCCCAAAATGTGGGCGTAGGTGAAAATGATCTATAGACAAAATGTTTATATTACCATTGCGGAAGTATTTGCATCAAAATTTTTTTCGAAAGTTTTAATTTTTGGACAAAAAGCGTTTTTTACTAAAAACGCCCCCAAAAAGTGGGCGTGGCAAAAAACTTTGTATGAACGAAATATAGATATAAGGATTGTCTACATATGCTGCTCAGACACTTTTTTGAAGTTCTTTACGGTTTGGCCAAAAAATAAGTTTTTCTAAAAAGGGGGCGTGGCAGTGGGCGGATTTCAAAAATGTTTACACTTGTTCTGGTGGCACGGACGAGGATCCTATATACCAAATTTCATTATCCTAGCTCAAAATTTAAAGCCCAAAAATCGGTGACGAACAGACAGACGGACGGACGGACGGACGGACGGACGGACGGACAGACAGACATGGCTAATTCGACTCAGCTAGCGATTCTGAGTCGATCCATATACTTTGAGGTATATGTAGCAAAATTATTTCTCTATGTTACAAACTAAGTATCAAAACTAATATACCCCCCTATGGGATAGGGTATAAAAAACGTTTTTCTATTGCATATGCCTTGGGGTAGGGAATACAAATGGTTTTTGTAGGAAAACACCCTCCAAATAGTAGGCGTGGGTTAAAATGGTCTATTGATGAAATGTTCATATTAATACTACCAATGATTGTGCATCAAAATTTTTTCGAACATTTTAAAATTTGACCAGAAAAGGTTTTATAAAAAACGACCCCAAAAAATGGGCGTTGCAAAAAACTTTATGCTGACCAAAAATAGATATTACGATTCTCTACATATGCTGCTCAGAAACTTTTTTAAAATTCCTTACGGTTTGGCCAAAAACTGAGTTTTTCTTAAAAGGGGGCGTGACAGTGGGCGGATTTTGAAAATTTTTACACTTGTTCTGTAGGCACGGACGTTGATCCTATAAACCAAATTTCATTAACCTAGCTCAAAATGTAAGGCCTAAAAATCGGTGACGTACAGAGGGACGGACGGACAGACAGACATGGCTTAATCAGCTAGCGATTCTGAGTCGATCCATATACTTTGAGGTATATGTAGCTTAATTATTTCTCTATGTTACAAACTATGTATCAAAACTAATATATCCCTATGGGATAGGGTATAAACAAACTATTCGTGTTTTTGGTACTGCGATGAATAAAAACAATTTAATCAAAAGGTTCGTTAATTAACAACAACAACGAAAACTAGAAGTACAGTACAAAATGTGTACAAATACACAAGTCGAATTCACTTTCATTTGAAAAAAGCGTTAACGAAGGACGAACAAATAAAAAAACATATGAGAAGGCTACAATCCACTGTGCGGATCGTTGAATACCTTATCCCATCCTATCTGTAAAACTAAAATCCCCAAAAAGTGGACATGGCTAAAAACACGATGTGGATAAAATTAAGAATATGACATGGTGACAACAAATTCTTCAGACTGCTTATAAAAAACTTTTACGGTTCTACAAAAGACAAGGTTTTCTCCTGCATATGTTATGGGGTAGGGTATAAAAATGGTTTTTATATAAAAACGCCCCCAAAAAGTGGCGTGGGTTAAAATAGTCTATTGACGAAATGTTCATATTTATATTACTAATGATTCTGCATCAAAATTTTTTTAGAAAATTTTAAAATTTGACCGAAAAACGTTTTTTATTAAAAGCGCCCCCAAAAAGTGGGCGTGGCAAAAAACTTTATATGAACGAAATACAGATATTCAGATTGTCTAAATATGTTGTTCAGAAAGTTTTTCAAAATTCCTTATGGTTTGGCCAAAAAATACGTTTTTCTAAAAAGGGGGCGTGTCAGTGGGCGGATTTCAAAAATTTTTACACTTGTTCTGCTGGGAGTAACAAAGAGCACGTGTACCAAATTTCATCCTTCTAGCTCAAAACTTAAGGCCCAAAAACTGGTGACGTACGAACGGACGGACGGACGGACAGACATGGCTAAATCGACTCAGCTATCGATTCTGAGTCGATCCATATACTTTGAGGTATATATAGCTAAATTATTTCTCTATGTTACAAACTATGTATCAAAACTAATATACCCCTATGGGATAGGGTATAAAAACGAATTGATTTTGATTTAATAAGAAAACGAAAGCCTTTAAATATGTGAGAATCAAGAGGAACGAACTTATTTTCACTAATTGCTAAATTGTTTGGTATTCGGAATTTCTGCATTTTGAAAGTTCGGATTTATTCATCAAGCTGCAAAGCAGCTTACAAACAATAGCGGTACGCAATACGGGCGGTATACCGCATGCCCGCATACACAGAGGCGATATCTTTATCGTGTATGAAAAATGTCTCATGCCGATTTTTCAGTAAAATCAGACCAAACTATGTTACAAAAAGATCTTAGTCTCGATTTGTGATACGATTTTCTCTGATTATTCTTACAGAAGCAACAAATTTGATGAATTTTCAACAATTCAAAAGTCACAATATGTGTTGAGATATTATGATTTGAAGAACGCGGTACACTGGAATCAATTATATCACTTCAATATCCTTTACTATTTACCACCCTAGAATGTTCTTTTATAACTAAAGAGTTAGGACTTCGTATCACTGTATACTGCTATCGCGTTCCGTTCTTTTGAAAAATATCGTTATTTTTTATTTTTAACTAAAATCTCTCTAACTGCAATTTTGATATATTTGTTTGAATTTATTACTTTTATTTGATTTTTTGCCGAACTTATTTTGAGAAATCCGTTGTAAGGGCGGTGCTGTGCATATAGTTTTAAGCTTCAAACTGCACTGTATTTACTATAAACTTTTCACAATCTCAGCACAAATATGAACATTTGGAATACAACTCTCGACTTTGAATTTTAACGCTATCACAAACATAATACTATACTTACGTATACTAATCGTATGAACACATTAGAGTAAACGTACGTGTAGTTTTGTTTAAAACGAAAACAATTTAGATATCCGCCTAACTCCACATGGACGAATATTTAGGAATTACGACATTTCACCAATAAAAAAAAAATATATTTAGGTAGGTATACCAAAATAATTATTACATCGCAAACGATAATTAGCTTAGCTGATTGTAATAATTATCACAAATATGAAAATTGTTTTCACTAACCATAGTTACTTAATCACAAAACCTTAAAAGGCATTATTTTTTTAATTTTAAACAATAACTGCCACGATGGATACGAACACCTATAAGACTTCAGCAACGATTTATCTGATACTAAAGTTACAACTGAACTGAGTTATTCAATCCACTATCACCTGACTAGACTACTGCTGGAAGTGCTGCATCATTTTCGTTTTGGCAATATCACGCAAAAAAAATAATAAAAAAACACTTTGACTGTTTTCACTTCTCAAGAAATCGAAGTAAAGAAAACTATGATAAACGTATTAGGAAATATTGACAAATGTTTATATTTCGAAGTTTATACAAAATGCCTTCAATGAGTGGTATAATATTTTGTACATAAAACTGTAGTCCAGCTTGTAACTATTGGGCGATGGAATTTTAACCAAAATGTGAAAATTTTTTCATAAGACATGTGGAAAAACATTTCATCTGAGAGCAACTTTTTCTGTTCAATAACAATTTCCTTACCTTGCAGAATGATGGATTCTTTTAGGAGTTTTTAAAAAATAACTATCTGTTTTGTGTTAGCAGAAAGAAACAGCAACTTGCACGATATCCCTTTTTTTTTAAGTCAAAAATCGTGTTCTACTTAGGGATTTTTTCAGAGATGTCGAAGGGATCCATAAGTCAAGTAGGGAAAGTTACAGCTTTCGTAGATTATCTTGGAAAAGCATACCGCTGTGATTGTCCCCTGAACTCAAGCGCGGATATAAATCATGATGTTCATCTACTGGGATTGTTGTTTTCAGAACAAAAACTAATTGTCAGCACTAAAACTAAGATAATGTACTTTAGTCTTAACATGCAAGAGTCCCCTGGGGTCGAAATTTTATTTCATGCAAACAATTGCGAAAGGTTTAATGTCTCAAATGGTCTTTGCTTTGAGGAAGCCACAAGAACTATGCTGTTTAATCAGGCAACGAGTAGCCAATGTTGTTTTAAAATTGAAACAATAAATCAGTTTACATGCTGATTACTCATTACTTTTGAACAAAATATGGGTCGGTCCAAACATATTTCGAATCTGAAACAATATTTAAGATCCACAGTAAGATGCTTTTATCGTCTTAAACAATTTTGTGACAATAAAACTCGGAAAACCGTAAATATTGGAATATTTCAATCAAAACTTCAGTACGGAATAAGTTGCTGGGGTAGCACTTACCAATCAAAGATTGAATCATTGTTTTGCAAAAGTGAGCCATGAGAAAAAAAAAATCTTTCATCTTCTATACTGTTGTTGGGAGCATTGAAAATTCTGCCACTGAAACAATTGTACTATTTGAAAGTTTCAAAGTTTTTTCAGGAGAGGTGGCTATTTCAAATACTCGATATTTGCGAATCAATTCAATTAATGTGGTCGTTATTCCCCCTTTCCGACTACTCTACTCAAAAACTTTTACTCCGTCGTGTCATGCAATTGTTTAATAAACTTCCTATAGATTTGAGAAGAGAAAGATCCTTGTCCCAATTTTTAAAACGTGTTAGAATGTGGCTTCTTAATTTTGATAATGAGGATACGGTTTTGCTGCCCTATGTTGTCTAAATATTTACTTAACATCACATTGTTTAATTGCTGTTCTATTATATGGTATCTTTTAACGTTTTCGTATTCTCTTTATGTTAATTTATTATACAATTCAGTTTCTTTCTATTTTATTGTTAATTTGTATGTACAAGTATTTTGAAATGAATTAAATGCTGTTTTTTTCTTATAACTATTTAAACATTTAATCTCACAACTTAAAGTTATTTTTAACGTTCTCTTACAAAGAGAAAGATATTGTTTTCGTGAAAATTTTCGACCTCGAGGTTTTGATTGATTCTAACATTACGATGGTAGCGGAGCCTAAAAAAGTGGTTTTTGGAATTCCGTCCGTCGGTCCGTCGATCCGTCGGTCCGTCTGTCCGTGACGGTCTCCCCAGCCTAAACGGCTTGACCGATTTTCTTCAAACTTCGTATCCAAGCTTGTTTTGGTCATAATTCTAGGCCATTTTTTTTTGTTTGCTTTTAGCCATGTTAAAACTGGTACCTGCCATATAAAAATTACACATAACCTCAATTTTCTCGAAAACGGCTCTAACGATTTTGATTAAACTTTATATATACTATAACCATATTAGTTCCAACAAAACTGCATACCCAGTTTTTTCGAGAAAATCCATATAACGGATTTTGTCATTTAGGCCATATAAAGAAAATTGTTAATATCTCGCAAACTATTGTGTCAAATTGAATGCAATTTAATACATATACTACTATTACAGCTTGAAGCAATTCCACATAATTAGTTTTAGCCCAACTATTACTAAACGGAATTTTCAGTTTTGGCCAAAAACGGAAAATCATTATTATTCACATTGACATCGATTCCTTCAAATTTTGGAGTAAAAATTCGTATAAATACATTTCGACATTATTTATATCATTTTAGCATCAATAATCAAAATGCTTATGATTAGATCTAACGCCCAACTTGCTGTGAAAGAGAAAGTTGCGTACGACCCAGTCGTGCACCCACCACTCGTTTTATGAAGTAACATTAACACTATTTTGTTAGTATAAATATATTACGATATTTCTATGGCATACTACTTAAGTCCAAAGTTTGTGTAAATAAGAATAATTAAAGAATAAACAAAATAAATAAAATAAAAAATGAATGAATACGCCTTTTAACAACATATTTGTCTTAAAAAGTGCATTTGTTTAAAATAAATTATTTCTAGAACAAAACTCTCCGTCGAGCTAAGATTTATACCAAAGAGTAGATCACATGGTATGCCCTAATACATAGGTATTTCTTAGTCTTGAGACCTAGTTTGAAATATTAATAAATAAATTAGATAGACATAGCGTTATGTTTGCCGGTGCTTAAGAATAGTGATGCGATTACATGAGGACACAAACGTTCTCACTCTAGCCTCTCACTATCAACTCCTACGGAAAAAAGCTTATGTTACGAAGCAACCAATAGCCTCGGAAAGGACTGATATTATTGTTGACGACCATTCGAAACGGAAAAAGGACAACGACGTTCGTATCTGCACCTGGAATGTGGGAATATTAAACAGGAGAGAAGTAGGCGAACATAAGCCTTATATGCGCTCATGCTCCGACGGAGGAAAAAGATGATATAACTAAGGATTGCTTCTACGAGCTCCTCGACAAAACCTATGAGCGATGTTAAAATCGTGCTGGGAGATTTTAACGCAAAGGTAGGAAGAGAAGACAACTTTAGCAGTACTGTCGGAAAATATAGCCTACAAGACAACACGTCTGGTAACGGACTTAGGCTACTTGACTTCGCTACGGAACGAAATGCCACTATAGCCAGCACACGGTTTCCTCAACTCGATATCCATAAGGGGACATGGCGGTCTCCAGATCAACGAACAGTCAACCAAATTGATCACATTGCGATAGACAAGAGGCACGCATCCAGTATTTTGGATGACCGAACATTCCGAGGGGCTAACATCGACTCGGACCACTATCATGTTGTAGCCAAGGTAAGGATGCGGATATCCACCACGCCACAAAAAACCAGCAATACTGTGAAAAAATTGAATGTCGAAAGACTGCAATCGCCACAGACCGCCAAGACCTTCGCGCAACGCGTATCCCTTAACCACTCGACTCACAACACACTACCAGCACCTAATGTCGAAGAACAATGGCAACGATGCCAACAAGCCATTAGATCAGCCGCAACTGATGTGCTAGGTTTCTCGCGGCCACCAGCAAGAAACACCTGGTTTGATGAAGAATGCCGACAGATGCTCGCAGCCAAGAACGAGGCCTACAGGGCTAAGCTGTAGGTGAAGACGAGAGCTGCATTGAGCTCTGTAGGCAAAGAAGAAGGGAAGAACATCGACTTTTCAGAAAGAAGAAAATATAGAGAGGTGCCACTCCAGGAACGATGTTCGCAAGTTTTACCAAAGTGTAAAACGTCAGAGCCAAGGATACAAGGCTCGAACAGAATCCTATCGAGATGAACAAGGAAATATCGTAGTTGAGACACAGTCGATGTTGAGGATATGGAAGAACCACTTCTGCAGACTGTTAAAAGGCGATGACGAAAAACATTTCGCTGTCAGGCAGAACGAACCATTTAATATTGGCAACGATAGCGAAAACTGCCAACCAAATGAAGTGAGGATAGCAATATCTAAACTCAAGTTTAATAAGGCCGCCGGAAATGAAAGCCTTCCCGCTGAGCTTTCTAAAGCTGGCGGAGATGACTTGGTAAGTAACATCCACCAATTCATAAGCCAAATCTGGTCGGATGAAAGCATGCCTGAAGAATGAAACCTCAGCATCGTTAGCCCGATCCACAAAAAAGGAGACCCTCTGAACTGCACCAACTACAGAGGCATAAGTCTGCTCAACATCACCTACAAGATCCTATCTGCGTAATATGTGAACGCCTGAAACCGTTTACCAACAACCTGTTCGGCCCGTATCAGTGTGGTTTTAGGCCAGGAAAGTCCACAAGCAATCAAATTTTCACACTTCTGCAGATCCTGAAAAAAAAACCCAAGAAGTCCAAATCGATACCCATCACCTATTTATCGATTTCAAAACCGCATACGACAGCATTTATAGAGACGAACTATACAGAGCCATGTCTAGTTTTGGTATACCGCCCAAATTCGTCTGCTTGTGTAGGATGACGATGGAGAATTCTCGCTGCACCATCAGGGTCGGAAACGACCTCACCGACACATTCGATACCAAAAAAGGATTTAGACTTTTTCAATTCGATGCTTGAGAGGATTATGCAAAACTACCGAGGTAACACCAGAGGTACAATTTTCTAAAAATCGGACGATATTGACATCATTGGTAGGACTCAACGTGATGTCACAGCCACGTTTGCTAGTATAGAGAAGGAAGCCGCAAAAATGAGTTTAGCAGTAAATGAGGGTAAGACTAAGTATATGCTGTCATCACGAAAGGACTCACAACATCGACGAATTGGACAGAACGTCACCATTGACAGATATAACTTTGAGGTAGTACGGGACTTTGTCTACCTCGGCTCCGCTAATAGCTCTGACAACAACATCTCGTCAGAAATCAAACGAATAATTACTCTTGCCAATCGCTAAGAAGGGAATTTAGTAGTAAACCCCTCACTCGAACTACTAAGGAGATCCTATATAAGACCCTGATTATCCCAGTCCTACTCCACGGCGCTGAAGCATGCACCGTATCAAAAGCGGATGAAGAAATCCTTGGTAGATTCGAGAGGAAAATTCTTCGAAAAATCTTCGGTCCCGTTTGCGTTGACGGGCTATGGAGACGAAGATTCAACCAAGAACTATACGAGCTGTACAGCGACTTGTCCCTGGTCAAAAAACTCCGCATTGGACGTTTAAGATGGCTAGGACATGTAGAACGAATGGACACCAATACTCCGGCTCGCAGAGTCTTCGATTCCCAGCCAGACGTCGGACGCAGTAGAGGAAGACCTCGTCTTCCAAGTGGAAACCGACCTCAACCAACTTGGAGTGCGCAACTGGAGGCAGTTAGCTAAGGACCGGGCTAATTGGAGAGGCATTTTGGTTGAGGCCCAGGTTCATTCCGGACTGTAGCGCCACTTAAGTAAGTTAGTATGATCAAAATATTTAAATTAGTTTTTAGTGAAAGCAAAGCGTTTAGATCTCCTAAACATTTGAACTGGTAAGCTATGTTTTTATTTACCATTTTGTTGTTTTGCATTCTAAGTTTTCCAATTTACGTTTTTTTAAATAATTGTCATTAATCATAACCATTTTGCATTTTTTATTTCGCAATTTTTATTAAGCTTTTTTAGGTTTAGCAATTTTTTATTAGGCATTTCTTAGTATCGTTTTTTTTTCCGTTGTATTTAGTTCTTTTGCTATTTTTTGATAGGCAATTTTTTGTTAATTATTTTTTTATATGACATTTTATTTTTTCGATTAATTAAATTAATTAAAATATAGGGAATGGTCAAACAAATCGTCGAATCGATGAAATAATGAAATATTTGCAAATATCAAACAATTTAATAAAAAAAAAAATGCAAAACAACAAATCGCAAATTGCCAAATAAGGATTGCGAATTAAAGGAAATAATTAACGACTAATGCGAATCAAAGAAATGCCAAATGAATATTGCCAAACAGTGGTAAACCCATTTGAAATTTTTATATCATCTGCACGTATCAATAATTTGTTCTCTTGAATACAAGCTCTTATATCGTTAATTGCAAGTATAAATATATAAGACCCTAAATTATTTCCTTGGGGTATTCTAGATTGGACTTGGAACCTTTAAACCTGGTATTATTTTAATAAGAAAATCTTTTAGGGAAACCATATGCCTACAATTTTAAAGTTATGATGTTATGTGATGACTGATCAAAGACTCTGAAGAAGTCAGTGTATATCAAATCAACTTGGTTTTTATTTTTGAAACTTAACAACGATGCGGAACAACGATGCGGAAAAGTTAAAAAAATTTATACAATGTGTTCGAACAGCTTAAGAATGCAAGATAGTTTTAAGATTGGTCTATATTTTGAATATCACTTCGCTAACCTTTTTTTAAAACAAGTGTTATACATATAAACATTTTTCCATAGATTTGGAAATAATCCTGTGGCAAGTGAGCGTTCGACCATATACTTACGGCATGGAAAAAAGAGCATTTTTGCATTGATTTCCGACTTTTTGTGGGATTCAATAGAGCTCTGCGGAATATTCATTATTTAGTAGGGAGATATATATAAGTACATTGTCTCATCGTCAAATGTAACCTTACTGAAACTAACTTGAGGGCAGTAATTAAGATAACTGAAATATTGTTCTGCTTATGTTCTCTGCTTGATGTTTTTGAATTATTGTAAGACAGGTTGGCTAGATATCCATAAAATTTATTAACAGCTTCTTCTTGATTTGATAAGGCATCAATATACGCATTTGAATAAAAAATTTCTTCGAATAGCCCTACGGATAGCCGAAAGTCAAAAAATTAAGAACGATCCTACGATACAACATTAACGTAAAGATGTCCGAAAAAGTCAATCAAAATATCTTTAGGGGGTGGTTATAGTCTCTGTTAGTAATGCTGGTGCTAGACTGTAATTATTCAGTACAGATTCTGATAAGAAAACTAAATCAAGAATTCAATTAATATGATTTGTTATACAGCTTCATTTCTGTGAGTCAAATGTGAGTCAACTAAATGATAGCTCTTGTTGCCCAGAGACTTCAGATGAAATGAAATGAGATCCTCCATCCGAACGCACCCAGGCTATTGTCAAAAATGATTTTAATCCTTTGACAATATATTGAGAGTGCAAAAACAATACGAATGAATGTACGTATCTGCGACATAAAGATATTTTTCCAAAAGTTGTCTTTACACCGATTAATGCAAAGTTGAGAGGGAATGGAACTCAATTTTCTAAGAGGTAAGATGACTGTGGACTGCACTAAATACAGCCCCAACTAGCGCTTTTAAGTAATTTTCATGCCGAGAACTCGTGATTATTGTT
The DNA here is from genome assembly GCA_932526625.1 of Rhingia campestris. Taxonomy (NCBI): domain Eukaryota; kingdom Metazoa; phylum Arthropoda; class Insecta; order Diptera; family Syrphidae; genus Rhingia; species Rhingia campestris. Next base: position 4,737,115 of record OW052184.1, read on the forward strand.
CAGTTGCGCGATGGTTAGTGCGATGAACTATCGCGCACAAGATCTGCGTTCAATTCTCACTTAACCGTTAAGTTCCGGCATAAACAAGAGGTCGCACCATCGTGCAAGAAGTACACACACATGAATAGTTGTTGGAAAAAGCTAGGCCCTGGGTACTAACAATCCTGTAGTGCCCTTAATTCATATTTTTTTAAGTTTGTTATACTGGCATTAAGACATGTTTCCGTTAAGGAAAAGATTTCATGAGAAATTGCTTGAATTAAAAAAAAATTGTTTTGTTTTTTTTGAGCAGAGCCCTCTAATCCTTTGCTAGCAACGAGTTAACAGGCAATGAAGGTTTTCCAATGAAGGGCTATTTTCTTTGCGGTTCGTTTTACGAGGCATTAGAAAGTTATGAGCTACTGTTGATTACCATTTCAAAGACAAGTATTTAAAATGTCAAAACAAAGCTACGGAATTACTAATTTAGTACATTTAATTGAGAACCCGTGGGAACGAGATTTGTTGGTACCAAATGACTTAGGACGTTGTTTTGGATCAAGTAATTATTTAGATTATTGCCATTTCCAATTCCGAAAAAGAAGATGTAAACCTGCCACCAATATTTTAAAACGGCAATCGAAAACGCTATCGTCTAAATTTTGCTATTTTAGGTACTCTCAATATAATTGTATACAAATATTAAAAATATAATAAAAATGTTAATTCAACAAGTTGACTATATAGTGGAAATGTTTTGGTTAACAAATAATCACTAAACACAATACAAAAATATATATTGGGAAGTTAGCTTGAGTCGTGAACGAACCATTAGTTTATATTTATTTTTTTAATGGGTTCAAAGATATCGAAATCGAGTGTGCAAACTTGTTTCATTCCAGAATGTTAATTAAATTAAAAAAAAAAACTGCGGTCGTTGTTTTGATAAATTTAAATAACTTTCTCATATATAAACAGCTGGTAGATATCTTAAAACCGAACTTTCAATACATTTTAACTGTCATATGCATCGAAGCTGGATGTCTTTAACTAGTTATTTGGCAACGTGTGTCTGTGTATATTAAACTCTCGGATATTAATTTACTTCAAATAAGATCGCAAATCGTAATCCGGTTTAAAATGTAAACTTTTTTATCATTTTGGCATAGATACTTAACATTAAAGAGGATTTATGGTCATCAATGCAATTGAGGGAATATTTTTAAATAAATGCACGCCCGTACCATACCCATCACTGAAGGCCCACGGGCGCTAAATTGATGATGATTGGTACTCTGAGCAATAACAATTCACGGGTTAAAACAATTTTTTTTGGTACCTACTAATATATTACATTTTTCTGATATGAAAATTTAAATTTTTTTTATTCAACAAACAATAATCTTATATCGACAAAGTCAAAATTTGCAATATGACGAAGAAATTGAGCGGAAGCGAATTTTTTTGGTAGTCGCGCACCTTTGAGACATTTTATATCTGAATCTTCACGTTTTCTGGAAGGTTTGATGCGATTATCTAGTTTAAAGTTTTAATCAAGCTTTCAAAAATATTTTTATTAATTTACAAGAATTCATAGCTTCAACAAGACTTCGGGTTTAAATGTAGATCGATTAGCGACTCGCTATGTTTCGATAGCGATTGATATTGATATTGGAATTGTAAAATACGACCGAGAGAGTTCTTGAATATTTAAAATACAAATTGAATATCGTGTATCTAACATCTTAGACAGCTGTTTGCATACATTTTAACATATAAATAAATGGCATATTTTGTTCACTTGTTTATATTTTTTTTAGAAATATTAACATAATTATCAAATCAATTAACAATATATATAAGAAATAAAGCGCTTAGCCTAACATTTTTTTTTTGAATTTGACTGAAAATACTGCAAATTATTCGCAAATCCTGTCTTTTCAATACAAAAATATTACTTACATTGTAAAATACTTTTGATTTGTTTACTTCAAAATATATGCTTGTGATTTTTATTGTTATATCAAAAGAGTTATAGGTAAACAACTTTAAACGCTGAGTACTCAAATTTTTGAAAATGTCGTTTAGGCCCACCTATTTATTTATACCCTATGCCTATCCCATAGGGGTATATTAGTTTTAATACTTAGTTTGTAACATAGAGAAATAATTTAGCTACATATACCTCAAAGTATATGGATCGACTCAGAATCGCTAGCTGAGTCGAATAAGCCATGTCTGTCTGTCCGTCCGTCCGTCCGTCTGTCTGTTCGTCACCGATTTTTGGGCCTTAAATTTTGAGCTAGGGCAGAACCAGAACAAGTGTAAAAAATTTTGAAATCCGCCCACTGCCACGCCCCCTTTTTAGGTAAATGTATTTTTTGGCCAAACCGTAAGGAATTTTAAAAAAGTGTATGAGCAGCATATTTTTAAGAATCGTAATATCTATATTTCGTTTATATAAAGTTTTTTGCCACGCCCACTTTTGGGGGCGTTATTTATAAAAAACGTTTTCTGGTCAAATTTTAAATTTTTCAAAAAAAAATTTTGATGCACAATCATTGGTAGTATTAATGTGAACATTTCGTCTATAGACCATTTTAACCCACGCCCACTTTTTGGGGGCGTTTTCTTACAAAAACCGTTTGTATACCCTACCCCATAGCATATGCAGGAGAAAAACGATGTTTTTTGTCAAACAACAAAAGATTCTGATAAACTGTTTGAACAATATGTTGTGGCAATGTTATTTTCTATATTATAGGTCCATAAAGCCCACTTTTTGGAGATATTAATGTTAAGGATGGGATGGGATAGGGTATTTAACGATCCGCACAGCGGATTGTAGTCTTCTCATATGTTTTAGTTGGAGAAACAGTGTTTGCTTAAGCAAATTATTAATATGTGTTTAACATTTTCAGTCTGAGTGTCCTCCATTATAATCCAAAACATCTTGGATTTCGGCGTGGCTTTGAGAGTATTTATTTTTGGTATATTGCCAATGGTACGGAAGGCCACGCTTTTTCAACTGCTCCTTGTTTGAAAAATACTGACTGCATCATTTTTTCTTGAGTTCATCCCACATGTTCCCAATGGGATTGAGATCTGGCGATTCATTTGACTATGGACTGACACTTTTCGTCACGAAACCAATCTTTCAAAATTGACCTGTTGAAAGTATCATCGAAGGGCATGTTTAAATCGGCAAATAGAAGCATGACGTATACCAAATTTTTGCGTGCGAGGTTGGGTGTATTTTAAATTTCTATGTAGCTATTCATGTCTATTTTTTACAACAATTTGGGGTTTAAAATTACTTTACTTTGAGAGTTTTTGTTTAGCCCCGAGGGGCTTAATTATAAGGGAAAGTCAGGCCCCTTGAACAGAGATGGTGGCAGATGAACCAAAAGTCCAACGGCAGCGCTCAATCCCGTAGTGGATAGTGATTGCTCCGTGTCCTAGGGGTATCCAATTAATTGGAAATGGCCCTCCATATTGCGGGTTGTACGTTGGGTACCCACCCATGGAAAAAAAACATTGTTACGAAGCAAAACATAAGCTTGGAACGAACTGATTTTATTGTTGACGACCCTGCTAAAGAAAAGAAAAAAGACAACTACGTTCGTAACTGCTCCTGGAATGTGAGAACATTAAACGGGAGAGATGCAGGCTAACAACTAGCGGAAGCCCTAAGCTGCTCCAAAGCAAAAATTACTGCCATCCAGGAAATACAATGCGATGTTCCGGGGAAAAAGAGGATGAGGATGATACGGACCGTGTAGAGTGGTTCGAAACAGCGACTATTCGGATGCGACATTTGCGAAAGCATTGTAGTAAGAAAAGACATCTTTAGCAGTATTGTCGGAAAACATAGTTTACACGACAACATGTCTGGCAACGGACTAAGAGTTATTGACATTGCTACGGAACTAAATGTCACTATAGCCAGCACACGGTTTCCTCAACTCGATATTCATAAGGGGACATGGCAGTCTCAAGATCAACAAATGGTCAACCAAATTGATAACATTGCGATAGACAAGAGGCACGCATCCAGTATTTTGGATGTCCGGACATTCAACGACTCGGATCACTTCCTTGTTGCAACCAAGGCAATATTGTGGATTTCCACCACACCACAATAAACCAGAAGTACTGTGAAGAAGAACAATGGCAACGATGTCAACAGGCCATTAGATGAGTCGCAGCTGATGTGCGAAAACCCCCTGGTTTGATAAGGAATGCCGACAGATGCTCGCAGCGCAGAACGAAGCCTACAAGGCTAAGCTGCAGGTGAAGAGCTGCCATTGAGCTCTATATGCAGAGAAGAAGGGAAAAACACCAGCTTTTCAGAAAGATGATAGAAGAGCAAGAAAAGCGCGCTATCGGACTATAGAGAATTGCAACTCCAAGAACGATGTTCGCAAGTTTTAAAAGTGTAAAACGTCAAGTGTAAAATGTCAAAGCCAAGGATTCAAGGCTGGAACAGAATCTTGTTGACATGAACATAGAAATATCGCGGTTGAGACAGAGTCGATGCTTAGGATATTGAAGAACCACTTCTGCAGACTGTTAAACGGCGATGACGACAAACATTCCACTATCAGGCAGGACGAACCTTTCAATATTGGCGAAAACTACCAACCACCCGTCCTAAGTAAAGTGCGGATAACAATCTCTAAACTCAAGCTTAACAAAGCTGCCGGAAATGACGACCTTCCCGCCGACATTTACAATGGAGAAGTCCATTGGGTTCAAGTCTGGTGAGTAGGGAGATGAAATGAACTGCGGAACGTGATCTTGCAGAAATTGCGAACTTTTTTTTGTGCTGGTGTTAAATCCTGCAGTTTTTGTATTTTGTAGGGCTTCAATTTAAGATTACTTTTTAGTATGCGCCGAATGCTTGAGTCCGAAACGTTCAGATCTTTAGCTAATTTTGTTGCGCTCTGTCGTGGATTTCTTTGCATTCGAGCCTTCACCTTACGAACCATTTCTGACAAAGTTGCAGTTTTTCTAGCACCACCTTTACAGCGTTTATCAATGCTGCCGGTATCATTGTATCGTTTAATGGTCCGATACACAAACATTTTGTTTATACGCAAATGCTGCAGCTCACGAACAATAGTAGGCTGGGATTTTCCTGCTAAATACAATCCAATCACACTTCGTATATTACTTTTAAAGTAAGAAGTAGAATGATGACTCTTCTAACGGTTATTAATAACTAAATAGACTGTCTATATAAATGAAAATATTAAAATATTCTATGCCCCCGTCGCGACGGGGTAATGACGACGAGTCGTCAGTAATGCCAACATAAAAATGGTAACTTGACTAACCTGTATACCGTCTAAGCTAGTCCATATTAGCAGGATGACGAAACGAAACCACCGAAACATTCCATACCAAAAAAAAATTTAAGCAAAACTTTCGAGCCAACACCAGAGGCACAATATTTCATAAATCGGTGCAACTAAAAGCATACGCCGACGATATTGACATCATTGTCCCTGTCCCGCTCTATTGCGCTGAAATCAAGAAATCCTTGGTTGTTTTTGGCAAACAATTTACAAGCTGATCGGCCATATGCTTTCGAAAACTTGATATAACATCTTAATTTTTTTTCTTTCAGGAATATATCAGTTTAATTTTGTTCATCATAATATCGAAAAAAATTCATTGTATCTGTCAAAACATTTAGTCGACAGCCGATTTATGGTTATGAATTAAAGTCGAATATAATAATTGAATCACCAGTTGGAAAAAGGGAATAAATCCATCTGACCTTACTCTTGGGAAAACGCAAATAACTTAATAACTTCTTTATACGACGGTTCTCAATTTTTGATATGACATGTTTTGAGTAGCATGAGATACTTTTTTACAGATGCGTCTACTCATAGAGATGACATTTGCATTAAAATATAATTTTGGGACTTATACCCATCTTCCAACTGGTGATTCAAAAGTGTAGATCTTCATCAATTTATACACCTAGATGGTTATCAATTTAATACAATGGCATCTCTAACTTGAATCCTATATGGATCATAAGTGACTGCAACGATTCATCTGTTCCAGAAGCATATGCGATACCGGAATCAAAATGGATAGGCAAGTCTATAAATATACTTCAGACACTAAGACTTCAAACGTTCCTAATGTCATTTAGAGAAATGAGACCATCATCAGATAAATAAATAAATCAAAAGTTTCAATTAATTACTAGGAAAGATTCGCAACGCAATCCATTGCGATTTAGGAGGAGCCTTGAGCACAAATTATTCACACTTTTTTCTTGAATATTAAGGATATCAATTTACATGTATAATTCATTTATAAAACACAAACACGTCTAGGAATAATTATGATCAAATTTATTATAAATTTTAGATCTTATAAATTACAACCGAAAATTCGGTTTAAAGTTTTATAACACAACAAAAATGTGCCAGCATACTAAAATATCGCTACAAACTACTTTAAAATAAATTTTTAATTTTAAAAGTGTACACTCTAATGAATACCTGTATAATGATCGATTTTATAAAAGCTTTAAAATATTGACTATGTGTACTAAATAATGATAAGACACGTTCGCTCATAAAACCTACTCCTTCAATTCGACAGCCTTATTTGTATAACCCGTCATTGGTATTGTACCATTCAGGACTTGCTTAGCTTCCGCCTCTGCTGCCAATTGTTCAGGGGTCTTGGCCCAATCTTGCAGCTCTCCCGATACGAATATCCAATATATGATGCAACCTATCAAGTAAATGGCAGATGTGATAAAGAATACGATTCTCCATTCATCAGGGCTCTGGGAGTAGAATTAGAGTATTAATTTCTGATTTTTTGACATATATCAATGATGAACATACCTCGTCCTTTACAATAAATCCTGTAATTAGAGGACTCACAATTCCAGGAATGGTAGCAAATGTATTACTGATACCCATCAGGACACTGGCGTGCTGTGGGGCGATATCTAGATGGTTTACTCTGGAAAATATAAACTTTTTAGGTGCTTTAAATCGGAATGGAAGTTCAAAACCTACGCAAACCCGGTGCAAGCAAAGCCACCCATTCCTACAGCTATGGTAATGAAAACCACACTCCATGTTGGATGAGGAAAGTATGCTGTCAGCATCATAAAAAGGGTTTGCACAAGGAAAGCACCACAATTGAAGTACTTTCGCACTTGAGTCGTGGTTAGGTATCCCTTGACTTGAGACCAATCTGCTAGATAGCCTGAAATGGCTAAAACTATACCCATGGCTAGATATGGAATCGCCGATAAGATGCCGGATTTGCTTAAATCAAAATCAAGAGCATCTGTAAAAAAAAAATAAGAGAAGTTTAAGATACATGTGAAATATTAAATTTAAAATTTACCTTTTAAGAATGTTGGCAATTGTGTGAGTAGGGTGTAGGATCCCCAATTTTCTGCGAAATGCGAAGCAATAATAGCATACACCGCTGCCGAAGTGAAAATAGCCTTCCATGGATGCTTGACATTTGTTCGCCCCACAGTCCCAAGTTTCTTTCGAATATATTCTCTTTCTTCAATAGAGCAGTGGGGATCCTTTTCCGGTCCCTCCTTTACAATGATCATCCATGCAACAAACCAAATACACCCAACGGCGCCAAAGATATAAAATACACTCTCCCAACCAAAGTGAGTGGCAAAAACACTGGACAGAATCATGGATATTACTGTACCAGCGTAGTTTCCAGATAAGGCTATTGCTGCCATACGAGAACGCTCGAGAGGTGGTGACCAACGAGCCCAAACAGCATGGATACAGGGTACCGTGACACCCTAAATTCAGAAATCTAAAATGAGGTTCATTTATGGGAACTTTAAATTAACTTACTTCACAGACACCTTCAATGATTCGCACAGCTACGAACATGGCTAAACTATGCTTGGCAGCCAACGGAGCTAGCAGAGTCAAAACTGCTGTGGCACCAATACCAAATCCGAAAATCTACACAGGAAAGTGTTTTTTTTTTGGAAATCTCTTAAGTATAATCATTGGGATCATACTTACTAAATTTCCGCCTATCTTTGCGCCTAGATATCCTCCAAGAAGTTGCGTTAAAATGTATCCGTAGAAAAACGAGCTCAGAACCAAGCCCTTTTGCTGTGAGTCCCATGGAAATTCCTGTTCATAGTGAATGGTACCATCGTCAGCAATAACCGTACGATTTTCTGTCATGGCAACAATGGCAACACTTAAATTCACACGCAACGTGAAGACATTGCAAAAGCCAAGGAATGCCATCAGCACTACAATGTAACGACGTTTTCTCCAAAATCTCCATGTCAATGGTTCGGCTTCGACTACATCGTCCCTAAAGAGGAGAAATGTATTTTAAATTACCTTTTTGGGGGATTGTTTGATATGCAATTGTTTACTTACGGATCAACTACGCTTGTATCTTCTTGAAGCCCTTTTTGTTTTTCGTTATCACAGCTGGCCATCTTTGCTGGTTTTTTCTAGTTTCTAAAAATTCAACTTTACGAACATGTCCTGGAAATAAACATTAAATATTAAATTACTAACAATCATCTAAGTGGTTTTAGAAAACAAGTTTTAAAACATTAATACGGTTTTCACACCGAGTAGGTACTCATTTTTTCCATAAATTTCCAGTTTTCGAAAACGTTTAGGTTACGATGCAAACATGTCGAAAACACCTACACAGGCGGGATTTTGTTGGAAGTTTTTAGAGGGAACAAACTTTTTGATTCATTCCACGTTACACAAAGAACATCTGACATTCTAACTGTCGAGACAAATTGAATCATAATTTTTTTAAATACCTAGGCTTTTTGGTAGTTTTGGATTTTGCCTTTAAATATAATTTCAAAAATAAAAGGATGTATCAACATTTATGCCTGTTCAGTGTGAAATCGTGGAAACACTTAGAAAGTAGTTTTCGGTTTGATGAGCAACCTTGTTGCCCATATGAAGTATTTATGGGTGTCCAAATGTTACCACCGATTTAAATTTGTATGAGTCCCAGAGGCTAAGAAAATATGTCCTTTTGAAAATAAACGAGTCCCTCATTTGGGATATGAGGATGCTAGTTATGAGACAAACAACAGCCTCGGATAACCGATCCCCTCAAATACCAATCAAACCCGGAGTATCTACGGATAACGACTTTCGAGTATGTTCCTGGAACATGAATCTATCCTCACGCGATACAGGGGAGACATTACCGCTGTACAGAAAATACGTTGTACAGGATCAGGAATACACAAACGAAAAACATGTGACATTTATTACAGCTTCCACCCACGGCTGCATATATCAGGATTCGGATTCGTTGCTGTGCGGTGGTCAGACTTAGGTCAAGCTCCCCAATGGGGACTGGACACAATCCACCCATGAATCTTTAACACATCTACTGGAAATCCACTTTCCAGGATGTGATTCATACTCCGGTAGGACCCCAGACACAACCGTCTATGATTGCAACCCCATAACAGCAGCAATGGAGGATATGGTTAGTGTAGAAAGAAACAATTGGGCAATTGACTCCTTCTCCCCCTATAAATCTCCAGAAGTTGATGGTATTATCCCGATCATGCTACAAAAATCGAAACACCTCGTAACAGCATTCCTACACAAACTGTTTGTTAGTAGTCTAAAATGCGGTTACATCCCTAGGTGCTGGCGGGAAGTAAAGGTAGTCTTTATCCCAAGAGCCGGCAAGCCCAGTCACACGACCGCGAAGGACTTTAGACCAATAAGTCTTACATCCTTCATACTAAAAACCTATGAAAAACTAATGGATATCTACATTCGTGACAAACTCGACCCCCAATACATATCCTCGGCACAGCATGCCTACACGAAAGGTAAGGGAGTCGAAACTGCCCTACATGATATCGTTAGTACAATAGAAAAACCTCTTCACGAGGAGGAATATACACTCGCTGCATTTCTCGACATTGAAGGAGCCTTCAATATTGTGAACACAAACGCAGTCGAAAGAAACCTCGCGAAGAACAACGTGGACCAACCTCTAATACATATTATTGGAAGTATGCTCAACCACAGAAATATAAATGCGAATCTGGGAGACACCCATCTCAAAGTAATAGCATCAAGAGGCACACCACAAGGAGGCGTTATCTCACCTCTGTTGTGGAACATAGTCATCAATGAGCTACAGCGAAATGGGGTAAAAGTCATAGCCTACGCAGACGATGTAGCGATACTAGTTAAAGGGAAATTCCTACCCACTATTAGTGAACTACTCGAGCGGGCATTGAAAACTCTCAACGAGTGGACAAAACAATGTGGGCTTGGCATCAACCCCCAGAAAACGGAACTCGTTCTCTTTACGAACAAGAGGAAGATACCAATATTCGACCTACCGGCTATCGATGGGACTACCCTCCAACTAGCAGATAGGGCAAAGTATCTGGGTGTCATTCTTGATAGAAAACTCAACTGGAACCTAAATGTGCGCGAGCGCATTAAAAAGGCCACAGTCGCTTTCTATACGTGTAATCGAATATTCGTAAAAAACTGGGGTCCGAACCCCAAGATCATTCTATGGATGTACACGGCCATTGTGAGACCTATATTAACATATGGGGGGCTTGTCTGGTGGCAATCCACAAATAAAGTCACCCATCTGAAAAATATGACAAAGGTACAAAGGATAGCATGTGTGGGCGCTACTGGCGTAATGAGAACCACGCCAACAGCGGGACTGGAAACCATCCTTAACCTGCTACCGCTAGACCTTTACATGCAAGAATCTGCAACCAAAAGTGCTCTAAGAATCAGCCAGCTCAACTGCTGGAAATCGAACTCAGGAGGACATGCCCAAATTCTACACAGATATCTGGGCTCAGCTGTATCCTCTGACTACATGCTGCCTCACCATGACTTTCAAATACCATTCTCCTGCATCCTCCCAAGCAGAGAGGAGTGGGAGAGGAACGAATTGGGCCCCGAAACCATATCCATCTAAACTGATGGTTCAAAAATGGATGTAGGCATTGGAGCTGGAGTGTTTTCAGAAACACTTAAGCTAAACAGCACCTTTCGTCTCCCTGAGCACAGCAGTGTCTTCCAAGCCGAAATATTGGCAGTAGCAGAGGCAGCCAAAGCGACCTCAATGCTGGCGATACCACCAGATGATATCACCATCTTTATTGACAGTCAGGCTGCAATAAAAGCTATCTCTGCTGTTGAAATAATATCTCGGCTTGTGAAACGTTGTCGTGAAGAGCTAAAGGTTCTTGGCGTCCAACATAATGTAAAGCTCTGCTGGGTACACGGACACAGAGACATACAGGGCAATGAAATTGCTGACGAACTGGCAAGAAAAGGATCTGCCTCCAGCACTGACCAAGCAGACCAGTCTGTCAAACCACCACTATGCGACCTCAAATCTCAGGTGGGACAGAAAACATTGATCGCTGCCAAAAACAGGTGGAACTCCCTTCCCACCTGTGAAACTTCCAAAAGGATGTGGCCTGAGTATGACAAAGCCAGAACCCATAAACTACTTCGTAGAAACAGGAAATCTGTCTCTACTTTAGTTGGGATTCTTACTGGACACAACTTACTAAAAAGCCACAAACTGAAAATGCATCTCATAGATGATGACCTCTGTAGAGGCTGCGGTGATGAAGAAATACACGAGGACACCCTCCACTTTCTGTGCCACTGCCCAGGCCTCAGCCAATTAAGAATGAGAACCTTAGGAAAATACTTTTTTCATGACCTCACGGATCTATCCGAAATCCCTCTCCCTAATCTTTTCAGGTTTGCATCGACATCTGGATGGCTGGAAAGAGGCTAACAACAATGGACAGTAACGGGACAATGAATGAACCAACCACATAAGTGGACCCCCAACGGGCATCACAATGGGTCTATATTGACCTGAGTGCGATGAGGGAGGACACACACCGTCTGCCTCATCAACCCACCAACCTAACCTAACCTAGGTCAAGAGTAATCGACCTTGGCGGTAAATGATCTTCTGGCTGTGATCCGCATCAGGGCAACGTTTTTCAATAATAGCCTAATATGTGCACACGTGCCTACCGAAGAGACATAAGACCTTATCAAGGACGGAGTCTGTACGGAATGCAATGTGAAAATCGTACTATATTCGGCGGGTTAGTTAGATAGCACAACCTGTACGAAACGAAAACATCGCTCCCATCGCGACGTGCGTTGTAGAAGCATTTGCGGCAACTAAGGAAGATTTGAAACGCGTTAATCTTGTAGTTAACAAATGCAAGGCAGACGCTAACAATAAATGACGCACAATAATGGACAAAATTGATTGAGATGATTGTTGTTGATTGCGATAATTTTAAAGGTAGAATAACACCTTATCCGAGATCCGATTAAGGCTGACCCTAGGAAACCAATCCTATTTCAGTTTAGCGAAACAATTGACTCTTATCACTTATTTTGACCTCAAAGTGGTAACCATCGGATACTGGTCTCATCCAATCGGATTTGACTTTCTAAGCAATAAGTGCGAGTATTGATAATAAGACGAAAAACAGCACAACTAAAAATAGCATGGTCAGAATGGAACGGAATACCCGACCTGCTGTCCCAGGCGAACAACAGGTTATTTAGGAATTTCAAGGGTAAGTCAGGACCCATGAACAGAGATGGTGCGTCGGCTGAACCAAAAGGCCAACGGCAGCGCTCAATCACGTAAAGGATACTGATGGTTCGTTTCCTAGGGGTATCTAATGGACTGGAACTGGCCCTCCAGGTTGGGGGTTGGGCTTTATGTTAACTACCCATCCATGTACAAAACTATTGTTACGAAGCAACCAACAGCCTCGGAAACGACTATTGATACTGACGATCCTGCTAAACGAAACGACCTCACCGACACATTCGATACCAAAAAAAGGATTTGTGCAAGGCGATGCGCTGTAATGTGACTTCTTTAATTTGATGATTGAGAGGATTGCGCAAAACTCCTGAGCCAACAGCAGAAGCACAATTTTCCAAAAATCGGTGCAACTACTAGCATACGCCGATGAAATTGACCTCATTGGTAGGACTCAACGTGATGTCATAGACACGTGTGCTAGTATAGAGGAAGCGGCAAAAATGGGTTACATTACAGCAGTAAATGAGAGTAATACGAAGTATATGCTTTCAACACAAAAGGACTCACAACATCGACGAATTGGACAGAACGACACCATTGACAGATATAACTTTGAGATAGTATGGGACTTTGTCTACCTCGGCTCTGCAGAATCTCGTCAAAAATTTAACGAAAAAATTACTCTTGCCACCCGTTGTTTCTTCGGGCTAAGAAGGGAATAGTTGTAAAGCCATCACTCAAACTACTAAAGAGATCCTATAAAAGACCCTGATCATCCCAGTCCTACATTACGGCGCTGCAACATGGACCGTTCAAAAGTGGATGAAGAAATCCTTGGTTGATTTTAGAGGAAAATTCTTCAAAAAAAACTTCGGTCTATGGGCTATCTAGACGAATATTCGGCCAAGAACTATACGAGAAGTAAAGCGACATACCCCTTTTCAAAAAACTCCGCATTGGACGTTTAAGATGGCTAGGGCATGTAGAACGAATAGACAACAATACTCGGGCTCGCAGAGTCTTCGATTCCCAGCCAGACGTCAGACGTAGTAGAGGAAGACCTCGCCTTAAGACTTAAGTGGAGCGCACAAGTAGAAACCGACTTCAACCAACTTGGCTTGCGCAACTAGAGGCAGTTAGCTAAGTACCGGGCTAATTGAAGCCCAGGTTCATTTCGGACTGTAGCGTCACTTACCTAATTAAGTAGGTAATTGTTTTAACGAAACAAACTAGTGAGATGTTTAATATCATTAAAAAAACATATGAGAATGCTACAATCCGCTGTGCGGATCGTTGAATACCCTATCCCATCCCATCCTTAAAATTAATATCTCCAAAAAGTGGGCTTTATGGGCCTATAATATAGAAAATGACATTGTCACAACATATTGTTCAACCAGTTTATCAGAATCTTTTGTTGTTTGACAAAAAACATCTCCTGCATATGCTATGGGGTAGGATATACAAACGGTTTTTGTAAGAAAACGCCCCCAAAAAGTGGGCGTGGATTAAAATGGTCTATAGACGAAAGCTCATATTATTATTTCTAATGATTCTGCATCAAAATTTTTTCTCGAAATATTTAAAATTTGACCGAAAAACGTTTTGTATTAAAAACGCCCACAAAAAGTGGGCTATCAGATGCATATTGTGCTTACTTTAATCAAATTCGATTGCTCTATTATTTACAAGTGAACCTTTTTGAAATTAAAAAAAAAATTATTTAATTTTATGTCCAGATTTAGAAAACAAAAGAGGACCCACACAAAAATAACAAAAAAAGGCCTAAAAAAGATGGTGCGCAAAAAAAAAAAACAGAACGAAAAAAATTCTGAAAACCCTGTAGTGCGATGATAAGTCAACATCTTTAAAAACTGTTGTTGTCGGATAAGGCATTTTAATCTACCCAGTAATTTTATATAATTTTCTTTAAAAATTTATTTTTTATTACATAAATCCGCAATATCTTCACTGCCGATTAAGCGATGTCACACTATTTTAATTACATACGTGTTAACCTCCGAATTAATTAAAATAATAATCTCATGATATCACACCCACAAAAGTTAACACAGTTTGACAATATGCAATTATCTTTCAAATCTAACATATGATGGATTTAATTGGTAGCACTCTCCGTATTTAACACGTAATTGGATTCAAAGTACCGGATACCAGAACAGATAAAAATAAACTGTCAACTTCACCTGAATTGTTTGTATTTGTTCGTTTGATCGCCACGTTAATATTTTTTTCTAAACTTTCGGGGAAACAGTCTCAGCGTCAAACAGTTTTGTTCTCTCGATATACTTCGACTCAAATCATCGCTCGATGAGAAAGTTCAATCTATATATCTGTTCTTTCTGCGTATCTGTATCCAACTAATCAGTCACTATCACAATTGTTACATGTTTGATAATGTTAGTTTTAAATTGCAATAGTTGATTAGATAGAGCACAAGAAATTATTATTGTGTTACCCGGTTGATACTAAAGTTCTAACTGAACTGAACCTTACTTTACCTCAATGCCGAAAGCTCATCATCAGTTTCAGTTACTGAATCTGTAATGCCATCCGAAATGCTAACAATGCTGCTGCTTTGTCCTCCATTCGCTGGAAATCTATAAAAGAGAAATCAATCGAGCATGCAAACTTGTTTTCGTCTTGTTGTAAATTAAATTTAATTAAAAAATATATTAAATCGAAATAAATTATTTTTTAATCGATCCCTTATCGCGTGAATGTATTTTTATTCAACACAGATTGAAGTATTGACGATTTGATTACACTTGTGTATGGGTAGCTTAGGTTGATGTTTATATTTCTTTATCTATGAAAATAGGTACATTGAACTTTTGACTTCTTTTTTCTGAATAGGCATACAGATATTATTCTGCCCCCTTGCCATAAATTTCACCTATCGATTTATTTCGTCTGGTAGAAGTAATTAGTCAATAAGTCAATCACTCAAAAATTTTTAAAATTTATTTTTAACACAATTAATGTAACGGGTGATCCAAGTAGAGATACTTTTTTCAATAGCCTTTTTTGACAGATCACGTGTCAGTCGTGTCATGCTGTCATGTTATTTTTGTTTAGTATTGTTTGGCATTTCATAATGGAAAGACTTACGCGTGAACAATGTTTACAAATTGTTCAACTTTATTATGAAAATTCACGTTCTGTGAGGAATGTGTTTCGTGCACTTCGCTCAACTTATGGTCAACATAATCGGCCTACTGAGCATACTATTCGCAACACCATCACCCATTTTGAGACCCAGCATTCATTATTGGATAATATTCGACCGAATAGACCACGTCCAGCACGCTGTGAAGAAAATATAGCGGCCGTAGCTGAGAGTGTACACGATGACCGTAGAGAGTCGATTCGGCACCGTTCGCAGCAACTCGGACTGACGTATGGAACGACTTGGCGCATTTTACGTCAAGATCTTAAATTGAAAGCGTACAAAATACAGCTTGTGCAACAACTGAAGCCACTCGACCTTCCCAAGCGACATCGCTTCGCTCTATGGGCTCTTGAAAAGTTCCAAGAAGATCCGACGTTTTCGAGGCAAATTTTGTTTAGCGATGAGGCCCATTTCTGGCTCAATGGGTATGTAAACAAACAAAATTGCCACATTTGGGACGAAGAGCAACCTGAAGAGATTGAAGAACTGCCACTTTATCCAGAAAAAACAAAGGTTTGGTGTGGTTTGTGGGCCGGTGGAATCATCGGTCCATATTTCTTTAAAAATTATGCCGGTGCGAACGTAACCGTCAATGGCGACCGTTATCGTGCCATGATAACCGACTATTTGATGCCTGAAATTGAAGCTCGTGATCTCGGCGACATTTGGTTTCAGCAAGACAGCACCACTTCCCACACATCGCATCAATCAATGGACTTATTGAGAGAACATTTCGGTGAGCACATAATTTCACGTTTTGGGCCGGTCGATTGGCCACCAAGATCGTGTGATATCACACCGTTAGACTTTTTCCTGTGGGGATATGTAATGTCAAAACCCTATACCGACAAACCCGCTTCGATTCAGCCCTTGGAGGAAAACATCACGCGTGTCATTCGCCAGTTACCAGTCGAAATGCTCGAACGAGTGGTCGAAAATTGGACTCAACGGATGGACCATCTGCGACGTAGCAACGGCCAACATTTGATAGACATAATCTTCAAAAAATAAATGCCAAAGAATGTTCTTTCAAATGATAATAAACATTCTCCATTAAATTTGAATTTTCTGTGTTTTTTTCTTTAAAAAAGTAGGGAACCTCGAAATGGATCACCCTTTAGTTATGTAGATTAATAATGAATTAAAGCTGGATTTTAACTATCGATAGATTAAGATAAGTGAGTAGATACACTTTTGAGATTTTGTTGATAATTATTTTGCCATTAACGATTTATAAAACGCAATTGGTTAGTCGACAAGTCTCTGACATTAAAAAGATGCTCTTGAGCAAATCTGTCAAAACACTGTCGTTCGAAAGACTGTAGTTCCACAAATGCTATACCATCTCTGATGTATCTAATTTTTGAGCTTTAACTAACCTACTTAGGTGGCAGTTATCCTTACCTTACACCTCAAGTTAGTTGTCCCGGTTTTTATAGTGATCTTGTTCCAGCACCATAAATAAGGACCGGAATGATAATAGTCTTATATATGATATGTGCAAGGTTTCTCGCGGCCACCAGCAAGAAATCCCTGGTTTGATGAGGAATGCCGACAGATGCTCGCAGCCACGAACGAGGCCTACAAGGCTAAGCTGCAGGAGAAGACGAGAGCTGCCATTGAGCTCTATAGGCAAAGAAGAAGGGAAGAACAACGGCTTTTCAGAAAGAAGAAAAAAGAGCAAGAAAAGCACGCGATCGAGGATATAGAGAGGTGCCACTCCATGAACGATGTTCGCAAGTTTTACCAAAGTGTAAAACGTAAAAGCCAAGGATATTAGGCTCGAACATAATCCTGTCGAGATGAACAAGAAAATATCGTAGTTGAGACACAGACGATGCTGAGGATATGGAAGAACCACTTCTGCAGACTGTTAAACGGCGATGACGAACAATTTCCGCTGTCAGGCAGAACGAACCATTTAATATTGGCACAGAAATGACGGCCTTCCCGCTGAGCTTTATAAAGCTGGCGGAGATGATTTGGTACGCAACATCCACCAATTCATAAGCCAAATCTGGTCGGTTGAAAGCATGCCTGAAGAATGGAACCTCAGCATCGTTTGCCCGATCCACAAAATAGGAGACCCTCTGAACTGCGCCAACTACAGAGGCATTAGTCTACTCAGCATCGCCTACAAGATCCTATCTGCTGTAATATGTGAACGCTTGAAACCGTTTACCAACAACCTGATCGGCCCTTATCAGTGCTATTTTAGGCCAGGAAAGTCCACAATCGATCAAATCTTCACACTTCGGCAGATCCTGGAAAAAACCCAAGAAGTCCAAATCGATACCCACCGCCATGTCTAGTTTTGGTATACCGCCCAAACTCGTCCGTTTGTGTAGGATTACGATGGAGAATTCTCGCTGAACCATCAGGGTCGGAAACGACCTCACCGATACATTCGATACCAAAAAAGGATTAAGGCAAGGCGATGCGCTGTCATGTGACTTTTTCAATTTGCTTCTTGAGAGGATTGCGCAAAACTCCCGAGTCAACACCAGAAGCAAAATTCTCCAAAAATCGGTGCAACTACTAGTATACGCCGACGATATTGACATCATTGGTAGGACTCAACGTGATGTCATAGCCACCTTTGCTAGTATAGAGAAGGAAGCGGCAAAAAAGGGTTTAGCAGTTAATTAGGGTAAGACTAAGTATATGTTGTCAACACGAAAGGACACACAACATCGAAGAATTGGACAGAACGTCACCATTGACAGATATAACTTTGAGGTAGTACGGGGCTTTGTCTACCTCGGCTCCGCTATTAACTCTGACAACCACATCTCGTCAGAAATCAAACGAAGAATTACTCTTGCCAATCGCTGTTTCTTCGGGCTAAGAAGGCAATTTAGTAGTAAAGCCCTCACTCAAACTACTAACAAACCGTATCAAAAGCGGATGAAGAAATCCTTGGTCGATTCGAGAGAAAAATTCTTCGGAAAATCTTCGGTCCCGTTTGCGTTGAGGGGCTATGGAGACGAAGGTTCAACCACGAACTATACGAGATGTACAGCGACTAACCCTAGTCAAAAAAATCCGCATTGGACGTTTAAGGTGGCTAGGACATGTAGAAAGAATGAACACCCATACTCCGGCTTGCAGAGTCTTCGATTCCCAGCCAGACGTCGGACGCAGTAGAGGAAGACCTCGCCTTAAATGGCACGCACAAGTAGAAACCGACCTCAACCATCTTGGGGGCCGGGCTTATTGGAGAGGCATGTTGGTTTAGGCCCAGGTTCATCCCGGACTGTAGCGCCACTTAAATAAATTAGTAAGTATATGATATGCTTAGTAGTTATGGACGGTAAGAGCTTTTTAAAAAACTGTTTTCTAAGCTAGCATAAACGGCGATTGGCATAAGTTATTCGTTGTTTTTTTTCTGAAGACTTGTTATTGAATATCGTGGCAAAATGATGATTGATAGAATGACAATTGTGACGTTTTGTCTAATTCGTCAATAAATTCGTTGTTGTTGGGAGCATATACACAGTTTTATGTTCCAGGTCGATTTTATTTGGTAGCCGTTTTTGTGTCAATGAAAGCAATGAAGCAATTGGAGCTTTGTCCATCAACTTTATGGAAGACTTTACGCAAAGATCTTTCTTACAACCTTACAAGATCCAGCTTTTGCAAGAATTAAAGCCGCGAGACCAATGTGTCGTGATTTTGGTGTATGGGCCGAAAATGAGATTGATCTCGATGCTGATTTTCATCCCAAAATGTTGTTCAGTGATGAGGCTCATTTTTGGTTGACGTAGCCAACAAGAAAATTTACCGCATTTGGAGTGAAGAAAATCCACTTGAGACCCTTGAGTTTCCATTACATCCACAAATACTGTTTGGTGTGCTCTATGGGCTGGTGGAATCATTGGGCCATCCTTTTTCCGAAATGAAGCTGGAGAGTCAGTTGCCATTAATGGAGACCGGTATAGAACCATGATAACGGACTATTTAGTTCCCGAATTCTAGGGCATGAATGTGGTTCCAACAAGACGGCGCTACATGCCACCCAGCGCACGTCACAATCGATTTATTGAAGGAAATATTAGATGAGCGCATAATTTCGCGGAATGGACCTGTCTATTGTCCACCAAGATCGTGTGATTTGACACTATTGGATTACTTTCTTTGGGGATATGTGAAGTCGCTCGTCTACGCCAACAAACCAGAAACGTTAGGGGACTTGGAAGCCAACATTCAATGAAATTTGTCAGTTGACATTTGACGCAATCAATGCAAAAGTGGTGTAACCCCAAACGATTTAATTAGGAGAGAATTAATTTCTTTTGCAAATATTTTTTCAATTTTTTTTTTAATTATAAAAAGAACTCCCAAATTTACAACAGCTGCTTAGAATATCAAAAGGTGGCTTATTCACTTTTCTATTGATAGTTGGTAATGTTACAACAGAACAGCAACCAACAAAAATTGTGAGTTACACCAATTTTCTTTCCCAACTTGACAATTACATTTTTATTTGAAAGCATTCTGTTTATGAAATTACAAAATAATAAGTATTTTCAACACATCCTTTAAACGTCATTGAATACAGAAGCAGCTGGCATTATATCGGATTGTGTTTTCGGTACGAAGAAGGATTGCACTGATAGCCTCAGTTGACAGTCATAGATTGTTCGAGTCTTACATCTGGCTTTGTTAATAAACAGAATAGCCGCTATTAGGACACCGAAAACGCTCGATTGATATACCAAAGAAGTGGTCTTTGGTATATCAATACCCTCTTAAAGAAATTGTATGTTGTCCAAATTTAGACGGTGGAGTCATTGGGCCATACTTCTTTGAAGACGCCTTAGGCAATTCTGTAACAGCTATTGGTGACAGCTATAGGAACATGTTGGAAATCTTTCAATGCCCGAATTGGATCAATTAGGCCTACAGAACATGTGGTGCCAACAAAACAGTGCCAGATCATAAACAGCTAGTTCTACGATGTGAATTCCACGAGAAATTTTTCCAGACCTAAAAATGACACAAAGTGGTGATATCGACTGGTCCACATGATCCTCTGATGTGATGCCTCCTGATTTCTTCTTATGGGAGTACTTTAAGGAACAAATTAACCTCAACAAACCAACGACAACCTGAAATTACAACAGAATCTTGAGAAATTGTTGTGTACAATGTGCTAAAAAGAACTCGCCTTTGCAGAACGGCTCTACGACATGTTCCTGAAATACAAAACGCAACCTGTTTTTTTTTTTATTTTTCTTCAGTAGCGAAACGGTTCATATAACAACTCTATCAATAGCTCACGTATTCATCTGGAGCTTAATTTTAGAGGACGTCAAAAAAATGCATTATTGATGACATCTTCTTTTTCCATGACCATAAACGCAAATAAATTTGAGAATTAGTTGTTAATAAGGACAAGTCCGCGATTGAGTATTTCAACCACATCAAAACTTTAAGCTGTAGGATACGAAACTTTTTTATCATTCTGGGGTTTTTCCGTACATGGCCTGCAGACAAGGCCATATTCAATTGAGACTTATACAATAGTTACCACAGAGAGGTAAAATAAGTGCTATTCATGCGTAGTAAACAGGCATTTTCCACTGAAATATTCATTAGAGATCTCCGAAAAATCTACAAGAATGCGATCACTCACTTGAAAGACAATATGCTGAGACTATTTTTTGTATTCATCTCTTCCCCTTTCTGCTAAAAGATACCACACCATTTTCTATAGTAAAATATACATTCTGATGAGAATGTTGGTGTACTTAATCTTAAAATTTCTACTGAGGAATGTGAAGGGAATGGCTAAAGGATCCGAAATAGTACGCGCCTATTGGTGAAATACTGTGCAATGTGCATCATGCCGATCAGGTTTAAACCACTTTCAACAATACCCAACCATCCATTTTCGAGATCAAGGTAGAGTTAATAGATTTTGGAAATTGAAATAAGTTTCTGGGACAAACATATTCATTGTTAATATTTTCTCATGAAAATACAAAAAAAAATTGGTGATTAACTAAATCGTAATTTTTGCAATTTTAAAGTTATTTTTGGCCTTAAAAGGAAAAGCTTGTTATATCTTAAAAATTTAACGCTGCATTTTTTGAGTTGTTAAGCATAGGTTTTTCTCAAAGAAAAGAAAAAATAACAACCCGTACTTATAACAGATTCCGAGCTCTAAAAACTACTGAATAATGCATTATAGTTGTAACGGGTGTTTCTTTTAGAGGTTGGTTTTTCGAATTGAGATAAAACTGACATTTTGTGGTCAAATCGGGCAACTCTAATGTCATTTATGTATAGTTTGGTTTGCCATTTCAGCGGAGCAGGTTGACAAATGAACAACTGTTACGATCCACTTGGCGATTCAGGATCGAGGTCCAGCCGACTCAGTGAAAATGGTCGTGGGAGTTAGGTGGTAACTGGGCGCTACGCGATTTAGCTCAGACCCTGAAACCTTAAGATTATAATCGCGACCGTTCAAAAGGACTCGCTTACCGGAGAATTGAAAAAAAAACTACCAATCGCTTATCTATCGTTTGAAATATTTGATTCGTCGATATATTTCATGTAGGAATTCATTCCATTGACTCTCGAACTATTGGGTTTGAACCCTGGATGGTTAGAGTAAGAAGTCAACGTCTTACTCCCTCTACCAACTCCCACCACCCAACTTCAATTGTCAGGGATAAACTTCGATGCGTCCGTAGAAGCCGTGTATCCGTTTCGTCTATCTCGCTTTGATGTCGCCGGGGAAAACCTCAGACTTCTTGGACCTCCCTAAATAAAACGAGCGTACTACAGGAGCACCACAAATAAACATCCACTCCACCTTTCAAAACTACCAGGTATTCTGGATTTACACTATTAATGAAGTCTATATACGTATGTATCTATCGATATATATTCATTCGCTTTGCACTTTTATATTTATATAATCACTTCGTATAGATAGATAGATATGCACAATGGCACAATCTACTTTTCTAAGTAAAAGTTGGCCAATAATAATGAAAGAGAACTTCCTGGACTAAACACTCCTGCCCATGTGGAATTCACTCTGCACACTGAATCATCGCTTCATCATAATAAAAAAAAATAAAAAAAATTGACCCTGTTTCTGGACTCGAACCTTCACCCTCTGAATTCCGAGTATCCAACCCTGCCTCCAGCCTAACCCGAACCATTACACAGCGCTTGCAAATCGTGCAAATTTATTTCGAAAATAATGTTTCAGTTCGCGAAGTTTACTACAAGCTCCGTCCATTTTATGGTCGACATAATCGTCCATCAGAGCAATTAATTCGTTTAACCATGGATCGTTTTCGCACTACGTTTACTCTATGTGATAATAAGCATTCGCAGAGACGTCGAACAGTGCGCACCGGAGAAACAATTGCCGCTGTAGAGCAAAGTGTTGAAGATTAACTTTATGGAAGATTTTGCGCAAAGATCTTGGCTTACGACCTTACAAGATCCATCTTGTGCAGGAATTAAAGCCGCGAGACCATGCAATGCGTCGTGATTTTTATGTATGCGCCGAAGATGAGATTGATCTCGATGCTGATTTTCATCGCAAAATTTTGTTCAGTCATGAGGCTCATTTTTGGTTGAATGGCTACGTCAACAAGTAAAATTGCCGCATTTTTAGTGAAGAGAATCTACATGAGACCCTTGGGACGCCATTACATCCACAAAGACTGACTGTTTGGTGTGTTCTATATGGGCTGGTGGAATCATTGGGCCATACTTCTTCGGAAATGATGCTGGAGGGTCAGTTACCTTTAATGAAAACCGGTATAGAGCCATGATAACCGACTATTTTGTTCCCGAATTCGATGGCATGAATGTGGATGAGATGTGGTTCCAACAAGACGGCGCTTCATGCCACACAGCGCACTTCACAATCTATTTATTGAAGGAAACATTCGATGAGCGCATTATTTCGCGGAATGGACCTGTCAATTGGCCACCAAGATCGTGTGATTTGACACCATTGGATTACTTTCTTTGGGGATATGTGAAGTCGCTCATTTACGCCAACAAACCAGAAACGTTAGGGGACTTGGAAGCCAACATTCGTGGCGTTATTGCAGACATACGGCCCCAAATGTTCGAAAAAGTGGTTGACTTGGCTTTATTCCAACCAGCCGCTGCGGCCACAAGCCTGAAATCATATTTAAACATTAATGGCATAAAATTACCCTCCCAAAAAATCAAATTGATGGACACTAAAACGATTTTCTTGAGTTTTATTTCAATTCGAAGTTCTATACGTCTAAAAAAAAACAGCGTTTATATTTCTTGAATATTGGATTTTATTGGAAATATGCAGAATTGAGTTTAGTGAGTTTAATTTATTGATTCAAAAGCGATAACTCTCATATCATATACTAGTGTTTGGACAATAAACGACATTGCTATCAATTTAGTTCGATTAATATCACAGATTGTAGAAATTTGCAAAATCCGCCTAAAGTTCGCCAACTATAATAAAGTAATTTTTGAATTTTACGACCAGAACAATCGATTATCAAAGTAGGATATTGCGAGAATTATTAGAAACGACAACTTTAGATTTTTTGTTTACAATTTGTATTTATCTATCGCCAATAACATAAAATTAAGTACATAAGGTATTTTTATATCTGTAGTTATCGTATTGCTACATATTAGTTTTTTTGGGCGTTTTTGAATCAAGAAAAAAAAATTAAAAGAAAAAACATATGAGATGACTACTACTACCAATTTGAATAGCCTTACACGCTATCCCATTGTTAAAATAAGCATTCTCAAAAAGTATGTGTGGTTAAAAATGCTTAAGTATATTTTTTCAAACTTTTTAAATTTTTTTAACTTTTACCAAAAATAGTTAGTTTTGGGCAATTCCGCTATAGATGATTCCCCACATGATTTTTTTTGTTATTAGTGCAAGTCTAAATATAATAATCAATTTATTTTTATTGGATTTTATACCATATATCTTCTTTTTTTAAGGCGTTTGAAAATATTACCATCCGAAGAATTGGTACAAACTGTAAAATCATAACTAGCAACAATGGCGCGAAACAGTTGTTGTTGACAGTTTGAGGTCATGTTTTACCGGCTAAACGTGAAGTGACAATATTCATTTAACTTCGTGTTCCAAAAAATGTAAATAACTATATGTCGTTATCTTTTAAGAATTATTGACTACTAGAATACACTGTTACACCGCTGAGCTTTATAAATCTGGCGGAGATGATCTGGTAAGCAACATCCACCAATTCATAAGCCAAATCTGGTCGGTTGAAAGCATGCCTGAAGAATGGAAGCTCAGCATCGTTTGCCTGATCCACAAAAAAGGAGACCCTCTGAACTGCGCCAACTACAGAGGCATAAGTCTACTCAACATCGCCTACAAGATCCTATCTGCCGTAATATGTGAACGCCTGAAACCGTTTACCAACAACCTGATCGGCCCTTATCAGTGTGGTTTTAGGCAGGAAAGTCAACAATCGATCATATCTTCACACTTCGGCAGATCCTGGAAAAACCCAAGAAGTTCAAATCGATACCCACCACCTATATATCGATTTCAAAGCCGCATACGACAGCATTTATAGAGACGAACTATACAGAGCCATGTCTAGTTTTGGTATACCGCCCATACTCGTCCGTTTGTGTAGGATGACGATGGAGAATTCTCGCTGTACCATCTGGGTCGGAAACGACCTCACCGACACATTCGATACCAAAAAAGGATTTAGGCATACGCCGACGATATTGACATCATTGGTAGGACTCAACGAGATGTCATAGCCACGTTTGCTAGTATAGAGAAGGAAGCGGCAAAGTGGGTTTAGCAGTAAATGAGGGTAAGACTAAATATATTCTGTCAACACGAAAGGACACACAACATCGACGAATTGAACAGAACGTCACCATTGACAGATATAATCGTACGGGACTTTGTCTACCTCGGCTCCGCTATTAACTCTGACAACAACATCTCGTCAGAAATAAAACGAAGAATTACTCTTGCCAATCACTATTTCTTCGGGCTAAGAAGGCAAAAAATGTAGTAAAGCCCTCGCTCCAACTACTAAAGAGATCCTATATAAGACCCTGATCATCCCAGTCCTGCTTGACGGCGCTGAAGTATGGACCTAATCAAAAGCGGATGAAGAAATCCTTGGTCGATTCGAGAGAAAAATTCTTCGGAATATCTTCGGTCCCGTTTGCGTTGACGGGCTATGGAGACGAAGATTCAACCACGAACTATACGAGCTGTACAGCGGCATACCCCTATTCAAAAATGCTCCGCATTAGACGTTTAAGATGGTTAGGACATGTAGAAAGAATGGACACCAATACTCCGGCTCGCAGAGTCTTCGATTTCCAGCCAGACGTCGGACGCAGTAGAGGAAGACCTCGCCTTAAGTGGCTCGCACAAGTAGAAACCGACCTCAACTTGGAGTGCGCAACTGGAGGCAGTTAGCTAAGGATCGGGTTAATTGGATAGTTGGTTGAGGCCCAGGATCATCCCGGACTGTAGCGCCACTTAAGTAAAGTAAGTAAGTAGATTACACTGTTAACTTGTTGCACCTGCTTTTTTTTCGCAGAAATAAACAGCTAACGTTCTGAAACTTTGCAAAAGTAAGAAAAAATCAAAACCAAACTTAAATTATTTGTTTTTAAGAGTGTAATGATTGTTAGGTTAAAATAAACGAACGAACTCAAATCACAACTTTTTTCACGTATCCTTTTTGTGTGATTAAGTATACATTTCGTTGTTTTGATATAACTTGACTAATAATATATGCTGAAGACGATTGATGATATATATTTAATATGTGTGTCTATATTATATTCTGGGCCCTCATTCGTTTGACTATATCGTTTCGACGGTAGTCGGTAGTCACGTAAGATCAATAATCGTTTTTTCTGTCGGCGATGTCAATTTATTTGCTTCACGTAAAACATTAATCGTCAAATCACAGACGATTATTGAGCGATTGCTCATGAGGTCTCGTTTTTCATTAATTTGGATGTTCTAAAGGCAACTAAAGCATATTTCATGATTGTTTAATGAATGTTGTTTTTAATTTCTAAAGACCATTATATCGTCGAAATTCCAGCATTTAAAATTGGTTTTGTATTTAAAACGTATAAAACCATTTGTGAGCCATTGTAATTTCAAGATTCGAATGTAGAATGTAGGTCACTGTAATTTGATCATATGTTTTGTGTAAATATCAATATCAAAAATTAACATTTATCAAAGTTTGCAAAATGTTTCGGCGTAACACTTTATTGTATTTGTCTTTCAAAAGAAGCGTTTGTAATGGTATTGCATACCATAAATATGCCAGACGGTTGCTGTTGGCGAATAAATAGATTATAAATTGAAAGAATTATGAACTATTACTATTATCATCAATTGCTATAATTTAGCAATGTATGTTAACCTTAATGTTAAATAATATCCGCTAAAACACTGAACTATAAACATAATATGACAGATAACTTTTACATTCAATACCATTGCATACATTTTTACATTTTTGAAATACATGTAACAAAGAACTAAAAAACTATCAATATATCATAAAAAGAATATACATGTTATAACGTTGTGGACCTACTGTGTCTTTTGATTTACACGTTCGTTTTCGGTTTTCTTCATTTTGTCCATTAAAAAATACATGTCGTAACAGTTGCCTTTCAACATATTATATTCCTCCAATATTAAGACTTGCAGCTACGCTGGAGATTTTGGGTGGAGGAGGATCCCAATGGTTGACTGGTAACGATTTCGGATTCGCTTTCGCACAAAACACTCTATCAAACTTGGATAGAATGGAGGGTTTCGAGACCTGCTGAAATAGTTAAAACAAAGCAATATTTTTACAGAAAATGTTCAATAAACTACTAACATAGGTCATAAATCACAATTCTATTTACTTTACTTTTTATTTGTTGGACGTAACGGGTGATCCAAGTAGAGATACTTTTTTCAATAGCCTTTTTTGACAGATCATGTGTGAGTCGTGTCATGCTGTCATGTTATTTTTGTTTAGTATTGGTTGGCATTTCATAATGGAAAGACTTCCTCATCTTTCAGTCCTTCTCGCGGGCGCCCACCTGAAAATGACTAATCAGCATGCCTGATTAGGGTCAGCCAAGGGTCCCACTTGGATATTGACCGTGCGCTGTAACACGTTGCAACGCACGATCAATCTACAAGCGGGAACCATAAGTTTGAGGTGGGAGAAAACCCTTAAACCCAAATCCAAGGTGGAACAGCAAACGCCGAAGGATGCATGGCTAAAAAGGGAGTTTTAAGCCGCTAGTTTGCGAATTTCGGATACCGGGCTACCTCCGATCTCAAGATAGCCTTCCTGTGGTTAGACGGGTAGACCACGGGCGACCAATAAATCCCGCCTACTCGTGGGAAAAATTGAAGTACCAAAAGTAAAAAACATAGAGAATGATGCCTCTACAAATGCATCAACAACTAGGGATGTTTCAGAACACCCTGTCGAAACCGACACGACACCTGCCAATCGGGAAGGGTCACAAATCAGTGATTTCGAGATGATGAGCCTAGAAGAGAAATTGTCTCATCTGAGCGACTCAGCCTCGGAATCAAGTACTGTATACAGCATCAGTATACTCTCGGATGAATTGCATCCGGAATATACAGAAGCGCCAGGGACCCCAGGCAAAACGGCTCAAACTGATTCCAAGCGTATCAGGTTCACGCCAGCGGAACAGCGTCGTTTCAACAGAGCGCTGAAACAGGGTAGCAGCATAGAGCAAGCCCGCATCTTTGCAAAAACAAAAGATGATGCCAAAGAAACCAAACGCATGAGATCTGAGGACAACACACCACCTCAGTCCGAAGCGAAGCGAGCTCGCACTGGGAAAACAACCTCTGACAGAACCACCTATAGAGATATAGCGAGCTATGTCAGATTGGGTGTCGTACCAGTCGATATCGATCGCAATCCTCTCACGAATGAACAAATGGTTCAGATACAAGAGAGGATTATGGACATCACGATCGAACTGCGCGACGGGGATGCAAAGCCAGCTTTCCGCGGGACAACTTTCAAAGCCGGATGGCTCTTGTTAGTATGTGCGGACATCACCACTTCAGAGTGGATGAAAACAAACTTCCTCAGACTAAAGGAGAAATGCGAGTTGGAAGTAATGCTTGTGGGAGAGGATGACTTTCCGAAACCACATATTGTCAGAGCTTTCTTCCCACAGAGTACCGGTGTCACAAATGAGAGAATACTGGCAATACTAGACGGTCAAAACAGAGACCTAAATACGAGAACGTGGAGAGTTCTGCAAAGATCGGACGAGAAAGACATCGCCCACATGGTCTTTGCAATAAATGAGAGTGCGATGCGTAGGCTTGCGGAGCTAAAGGGGATGGTATCATACAGATTTGGCCAAATCAAGATCATCCTTAAAGGATCCGACAAGTCTGCAATTCAGACCCGAAAAAATAGTGTAAATGACACTGATAAAAAGAAAAAGTCGCCAGAAAAAACAAGCGCCAGCTCGTCGCAACCAGCAGCCAGTATTAGTACTGCCGCCGGAAGCGATACAAAGAAGACTGGTTCACTGCCTACGACTTTATCGCCAAACGCCCCTAGTACGAGCAACGTTAACATCAGCCAGCAACAGTTTAGACCAAAGCTAGCTGCGGAACGGGCGCGTGAACGGCAAAAACACGGACAGCGTAAAAACGGTCCGAGAGATAGACACGAAGGTCTTTCTCAACAGGGTATCATACGCAGAAGAGGCGATAACAAGCCTTATAGGGTACGAAACCCTGAGCACGGTAGGAAGCGATGACCATGTGCTGCAGGCAAACCTGCACCGAGCTATAGGTGCCTCGGACACCTACAACCAAAGATGTGCCGAAGGGAACATCGCTCTAGGTTTAATCCAGGAGCCATGGGCAACAGAGGGTAAGATATTTGGTTTACAAAGTAAAACCAGAGAGCTCATCTTCGCCCGGGGAAATTTTAGACCAAGGGCAGCTCTTTTAGTTGCAAAAGATATAAAATTCTCTCCCATTCCAGGTTTCATTACCAAAGATCTGGTGGCTGTCCTTTTAGAAAGACGCAACGGGCGAGAGCTACAAAAAATTGTATGCGCATCGGCGTACTTTGCTGGAGATGACGAAATACCACCTCGCCCAGTACAGGAACTTGTCCAGTACTGCCAGACCCAGCAACTACATCTTATCTTCGGCTGCGACGCCAACGCGCATAACACAATATGGGGCAGTCGAGATACAAACAAAAGAGGTGAGTCCTTATTAGAATACCTATATAGCAACAATTTAGTTATACTAAATAAGGGTAATAAACCCACGTTTAGAAACGTTTTAAGAGAAGAAGTTTTAGACCTTACCATCTCTTCTCCGTTTGTCCAAAACACCGTCGAAAATTGGCACGTTTCTGGTGAGGCATCTTTATCGGATCACATGCACATAAGTTTCCAATTAAGATGCAACACCGAGGATGCGCCGATTAAATACGACAACAAACTCACAAATTGGAGAACGTATCGAGAAAATCTATCGATTAAATGTGACATACTTCCAGAAAAACCTTCATGTGTAAGTGAAGCGGAAGTCGCACAATGTCAACTAAATGACATTATCATCTCATCTTTTACAAATAGCTGTAAGGTTAAACGCACTGTGGCAAAGAGGTGCACACCATGGTGGAACGATAACCTAGAAAGTTTCCGTAAAAGAGTAAGAAAACTTTTCAATAAAGCCAAACGCACCGGAAAGTGGGACCAATATAAATCTCTACTTACCCAATACAACATAGAGTTGCGAAAATCAAAAAGAGCGTCCTGGCGCAAATACTGTGAGGAACTCGAAGAGCTTCCGGCGGTGGCGCGTCTCCAGAGGGCACTCTCGAAAGATAAAACAAACTGCATGGGATTACTAGTCAAAGCTGACGGTAAAATCACATGCGACCGGGAAGAAACGTTGACCACACTTCTTCAGGTACACTTTCCCGGCTCTACAATCACAACTGAGTTTCATGAACACATGATAGATGACTCACCCCCTATAAACCTGAAAAGGATTAATAGTTTATCCGGCAAACTTTTTACTCCGGATAAGGTCAAATGGGCGATCAACTCATTTAAACCATACAAGGCACCAGGGACAGTCGGAATCTTTCCTGCTCTTATACAAAAGGGCTTGGACTTTTTCCTACCCACTATGGTAGCCTTATTTAGGTTTAGTTTCAATTGGGGCTACATACCACAAACCTGGAGGGAGGTAAACGTGGTATTTATCCCCAAACCAGGCAAACCAATAGAACTACCTAAATCATACCGTCCAATAAGCTTAACATCGTTTTTCCTGAAAACAATGGAAAGAATACTTGACGTACACATTAGAGAGTGCTTAAATGAAAGCACTCCTCTGCACCCATGTCAATTCGCCTACCAAAAAGGTAAATCCACGGAAGGAGCACTTCTAAGTTTAACATCACAAATAAAAAGTGCATACGAAAACAAAGAAGTAGCTTTATGTGCCTTCCTAGACATAGAGGGCGCTTTTGACAACACTGGATATGACTCCATATCAAATGCTTTGACTCATAGAAGAATAGATCATCCCACCATCAAATGGATCAAAGCGATGCTTGAAAGTCGGAAAATAACTGCTTCATCAGCACAGACCTCAGTATCAGTAACAGCCGTTAAAGGCTGCCCTCAGGGAGGAGTACTCTCACCCCTACTATGGTCTCTGGTTATCGATAACCTACTTCAAGACCTAAGTAATGCAGGTTTCAATATAATTGGATACGCCGATGACCTAGTCATCATAATAAAGGGCAAAGAACCAAACGAAGTTACAACACGTTTGCAAAACGCCCTTAAGATAGTCATAGACTGGTGTAATAAAGAAAGTCTCTCTATAAACCCCAGCAAATCTTACCCAAATTTCAATTAATGGTACATACATTGAGTATTCCAACGAAGTAAAATATCTTGGAGTGATCCTCGATAAAAAGCTAAGCTGGAACTCCCACATCAACAACAAAATTCAAAAAGCAACCAAAGCTTTCTGGGCTTGCCGAAGCATGTATGGTAAAACCTGGGGAATCTCTCCAAAGACCACACACTGGATCTACACGATCATGGTCAGGCCCATTATAACATACGCTTCAATAGTATGGTGGAACAAAGTCACCCAAAAAACAACTATAAATAAATTAAACAAGGTACAACGGCTTGCCTGTCTGGGCATTACCGGAGCTATGCGTACCTGTCCCACGGTGGCTATGGAAGCCATAATAGGACTAACACCTCTCCACATTTACATAAAAAAAGTGGCAATTCGCAGCTCAGCAAGTTTGACACAAGCGGAAGAATTAAACATTAGTGAACATCTAAAACTAATTGAACTTCTATCCGAACTTCCAGAACTTGACATGATCTGTGCGGTTACAGACCGCTTACCAAAGACACTATGCTTCGACAAAAGATTCTCAACGGAGATCACAACCAGAGAAGCATGGTGTAGCAACAACCCTCCAAACTGCCTAAACGGCCTAAAGTGGTATACGGATGGTTCTAAAATGGACTCAGGGGTAGGAGCTGGCATACATGGACCAAATAAAAACATCTCAATACCTATGGGAAAAAACCCTAGTGTATTCCAAGCTGAGCTCCATGCCATAAAAGAATGCGCAAACCTAATACACAACTCAGGTATTAAAGGCGCAAACATCCATATATTCACGGACAGTCAAGCAGCTATAAAAGCCCTTAGCTCACACATCATTGACTCCAAATCAGTACTACACTGCTTCAACTCCCTCCAAACACTCAGTTCCAGGAACAAGACCAAACTATGGTGGGTCCCCGGACATAAGGGAGTTGAAGGTAACGAAAAAGCTGATGAACTAGCCAGAAAAGGTTCCGAAACCCCCTTCATTGGACCTGAACCCTTCTGTGCAATCCCCAAATCAGCCATAAATCTAGTCATAAAAAACTGGGAACAAAACAAATGTGTTTCATACTGGGGAAACATTCCAGGCCTAAGACAGGCCAAAAGAGCTATTCAGCCCTTCAAATCAGATGCCGACAAGATACTAAATCTTCGCAGGCACGATATCAAAAACTTAGTAGGCTACCTAACTGGTCATCACGGTCTGCGATATCACCTAAATAAAATGCGTCTAGTCGACTCACCGGAGTGCAGACTATGTCTAGAAGAAGACGAAACAGCCGAGCATATCATATGTGAATGCCCGGCTCTTTACGGTATGAGAAGAGAATCTTTCTTCAGGGAATTCTTAAGTCCCGAAGAATTGAGGAAATCTTCGGCTGAAAGTATTATCAGCTACATTAGGAAAGTAGAAGCGCTACTAACCTAAAAAGCATCTGACGGCAAGCACAATAGATCTTTTAGGTCGATGTGTATATTACTGCTTAGGCAGGTCAGAATTTAAAAAAAAAAAAAAAAAATATGCCACTCTTTCACTCTATAATTGTCTAGTTCGCCCTCACTTGGAGTATGCCTCACAAGTTTGGACACCCTGCTATGTAGTTCATTCGAATAGAATTGAATCACTCCAACGTAAATTCATAAGATTTGCTTTGAGAGGACTTCCATGGGATGATCTACACAATTTGCCTCCGTATAGGTGTCGAATTAAACTGTTGCAACTATTGCCTTTGTCTCAACGTAGACTTAACAATGACATGGTTTTCTTACACCAATTATTATCAGGCCAAATTGATGCTCCTGATCTTTTAAGTGCCATTGGTTTTAATACCCGGGGAGGTTCCTACAACCTGCGTAGATTAAATATATTACATATACCTAATCATAAACAGAACTATGGTATGCATGAGGCCATTAGTCGTATGAGTAGGGTATATAATAAAAATAATGATGTAGTTGAACTACATGTTAGTAAATGTAGTTTAAAAAATACTCTGCGAAATTGTATGCTTATAGAGTCATAATAAGTGTATTGTTATATAGCTAAATTGTAATTTCATCGTTTACTGACTTTGTTAGTGTTGTCAAACTTAATAACTTCTATGTTCTGTTATGTCCCACTAACAAATGCACTAAATGATGAGCCTGTGGATGCATATTATATGCTGTGGCAAATCTCTGCTCGTAGATGCTGCTTGTATTAAGCTCGCTACGACACAGATCTGATAGTGTTAACTTATGGTCAACATAATCGGCCTACTGAGCGTACTATTCGCAACACCATCACCCATTTTGAGACCCAGCATTCATTATTGGATAATATTCGACCGAATAGACCACGTCCAGCACGCTGTGAAGAAAATATAGCGGCCGTAGCTGAGAGTGTACACGAAGACCGTAGAGACTCGATTCGGCGCCGTTCGCAGCAACTCGGACTGACGTATGGAACGACTTGGCGCATTCTACGTCAAGATCTTAAATTGAAAGCGTACAAAATACAGCTTGTGCAACAACTGAAGCCGCTCGACCTTCCCAAGCGACATCGCTTCGCTCTATGGGCTCTTGAAAAGTTCCAAGAAGATCCGACGTTTTCGAGGCAAATTTTGTTTAGCCATGAGGCCCATTTCTGGCTCAATGGGTATGTAAACAAACAAAATTGCCGCATTTGGGACGAAGAGCAACCTGAAGAGATTGAAGAACTGCCACTTCATCCAGAAAAAACAACGGTTTGGTGTGGTTTGTGGGCCGGTGGAATCATCGGTCCATATTTCTTTAAAAATTATGCCGGTGCGAACGTAACCGTCAATGGCGACCGTTATCGTGCCATGATAACCGACTATTTGATGCCTGAAATTGAAGCTCGTGATCTCGGCGACATTTGGTTTCAGCAATACGGCGCCACTTCCCACACATCGCATCTATCAATGGACTTATTGAGAGAACATTTCGGTGAGCACATAATTTCACGTTTTGGGCCGGTCGATTGGCCACCAAGATCGTGTGATATCACACCGTTAGACTTTTTCCTGTGGGGATATGTAAAGTCAAAACCTTATGCCGACAAACCCGCTTCGATTCAGGCCTTGGAGGAAAACATCACGCGTGTCATTCGCCAGTTACCAGTCGAAATGCTCGAACGAGTGATCGAAAATTGGACTCAACGGATGGACCATCTGCGACGTAGCAACGGCTAACATTTGATAGACATTATCTTCAAAAAATAAATGCCAAAGAATGTTCTTTCAAATGATAATAAACATTCTCCATTAAATTTGAATTTTCTATGTTTTTTTCTTTAAAAAAGTA
This sequence comes from Rhingia campestris, assembly GCA_932526625.1. Lineage (NCBI taxonomy): Eukaryota > Metazoa > Arthropoda > Insecta > Diptera > Syrphidae > Rhingia > Rhingia campestris. The sequence goes on from OW052184.1 coordinate 4,772,199, forward strand.
GGGAACCTCGAAATGGATCACCCTTTATAGACGGCACACATATTTATTTACAAAGGCCATGAAAGGATGTGCAAAGGAATTTCAATAGAAAGGGTAAACACAGTCTGAATGCAATGTTTGTAAGTATATATTATTATAAATATAACATATACCATTAAAACAAATATGATTTCTTAGATTTGCGACCTTAAATGCGAATAATGGCAATTTATGCTAGATACGCTGGATCTGCTCATGATTCTCTAGTTTGGAAGCATTCCAATGAACGGAAATTCTTCTTAAACAGATTTAATGAGCAAGAACACAACTGTTAGCTTCTGTGTAATTTGAGACTGAACCGCAAATAAAATTTATATGTAGTTTTACAAAGTTTTCTATGTGATAGTGGGTATCCCTTAGAGCCTTGGTAGCTTTCGCCATATCGGAGCTCTTCGGATGAAATGAAAACAAAATTTAATTAAGTGCACGCAAAAGCTATGAATATAGTCGAAAGGTGTATTGGGATTTATTAAGGTAAACAATTCATATAATCAACTCGCAATTCAAATAAATTTTACAATAACGCAATCCTTAGGTCGATGGAGAATCCTAATTGAAGAGCGAAAAAGCTGCTACGATCCATGCCAAGTAGCTGTTTTTGCAAATGTTTGCGCTGCAATCCATAACATTTGCATACATTTTAATGTTGATATTGATATTGCACCAATCGATGATGATGTAAATGACGCAAGTAGCATCATAAACAATTCGCAAGGTGGAATTGAAAACAACCGATGAAGAAGTTGGCAGTTAAAATAAGAGATGACAAAAGAAATGCGCTTTAAAATGTACCATTAAGGAGTGGAACACATAAAAAAAGTTAATTGATAACACAACAATAAATAAATAAATTCATGAATTATACAAAAAAATGTCCCATTCAATGATGTAAGGTAAACTCGGTTGTTGGCTAACAGACGAATTCAATGACAACATAAAAAACATATTATGTGTATGTTAAATAAAACAAAACAAGTGGCCAACAAGTTAATCACATTTTTATATTTTTAACTAATTAGCAGCCAACTCATTCCTTTTTTCAAACAAGCTTATAACTTTGGAATGGAAATTCGCGTCCTGCTGATTCCGCTCATTCAATAATGCTTTTACATTGTTTTGGAAAGCAGTGTCCCTTTCAAATTGGATCTTGAGCAGCTTGACTGTAGTGTCGTTCTCCTTCGCACGTTTTGGGGTGCTGACGATGTACGGAATTGAACTCCTGTATATGCAATGATAAACATAATAACATGTAGAATATACATGAAACATTTGGTTAAAAGACAATACAACATACATTTTACGTACGTTGAACAACTCTTCCACTTCTTCTTCTGGACTTTCTACAAGAGCTCTATAAGGTTACATTCTATTTCACCATCCTTTTTCTTTTCTGGAGCCCCATAGATATTCGATGAATTTCCGAAAACTGCAGAACGAAGCGACAACATTCAATGACCTTCCTGGGTCGTTATGAAAATTGCTTCGGAAGGTCCTCCGCCAGTTTTAGTTATGGAAAGCAAATTATCGCTGCACTTTTTCTTGGCTCTATATTTGGAGTCCGTCTATACCTAAGGATAATATATGCAAATAATTAGATAATAAAATATAAGATAAAAGTATGTTGAACCACGTACCTTTCTCCAAGCCACTACGCTTTTTGTAGGCAGCCCATCGGCATTTAAAAGCCAAGCCAAATTAGTCCACATTTGGGTAATTTGTTTTTTTACTTTGCACTGAATTTGGCTTATTTCCCTTGGCCAAGTCTGGATGCTCCTCCTTGAAATTTACTAAAATTTCCGTTTGCTTCGCGGTAATTGACCTATTAATAAAAATTTATTTGTACAAGTTTGTAAAAGTGAATTTAAGGATAAATTACTTACATTTTGCAACTGTTGATGATATTTTGCGGAACCAAACACAACCAAAAAAAAAACAATGCAAATGTCATTACTGACATTTTATATGACATCTAATAAATAGTTTGAGAGTACCTAAAGAAACGATTGACTATACGAAAGGTGTCGTGTTACGTGAAGCAAACTGATGACGATATCGCCCACGACTACCGTTTGGGTGATAATCGTTTTCAAAGTTACGGAATGACCCCCTGATTTTATTTTACAGAAATATCGATTAAAATGACAACAGAGCAACAAAACGAGACTGCTTCGCAGAAATATAGGCGGAAATTATAAGAAAATCCTGAAATTCATGCTGAACGGGAAAGGGCTCGTGATTCCAAACAGAGAGAAGTAATGAAAATTAAAATGGAGACAGGCATCTAGAAAGCGACGTAAGGAAGAACAATTTAAACAAACATCTACTAGATACAGCAGTTCTCGCACACTAGGGAAGGCTGTGGCAAGAATAAAAAGTAATCTACCAGCTAGTCCCACCAAAGCAATGGATGTTGTAAAAAAAATAGCTTTTGAATACAGCATTGTTGCGTTTGACAAAAATGACGCCCCTAAAGCAGCGCCTCGAAAGCTTACGGATGGAGGGAAAAAACTGATTTGTGATTTTTATAATACGGATGACATTAGCAGACAAATACCTGACATAAAAGTTGTGAAAGCAGTCAAATCCAATATAGAAAGAAAATGCGAATCCAGAAAAGAACACTGATTATCAGCATTCGAGAAGTCTTTGAAGACTGTTTTTTATAATGAGAGACCAGCTTTTTATAATGTTTGCGTATGTACAACGCACTCAAGTTATATAAATCTTCTTCTGGATATTTCGAAACATGCGACAGACGTTCCCAAAACTCACCAAGAGCTTCTGAAACAGACACCATGTAGTGTCGACAAAGACTGCATGTCCAGTAGTTGCGATGCATGTAAAGAATCCCACATTTGGAAAATTACTCTAGATACCAATTCCTGTGTTGATTGGAAGGGTCGGATCTTTCAGAATCAGAGACCAAAACAGAACGTAATCAGCAAAGCTTTCAATGCAGCACTAGACGAACTACATAACAGCACTGGTAAATTCAAGCAACATTCTTTTGTTAAAAATGTACAATCCGATTACTTCTAAAAGTGAGAAAGCTGTCATACAAATAGATGGATTAGTCAAGACCAAAATCGAATCAGAAGACATCTTTAGCAGTATTGTCGGAAAATATAGCCTACATGACAACACGTCTGACAACGGACTTAGGTTTAGGGACATGGCGGTTTCCAGATCAACGAACAGTAAACCAAATTGATCACATTGCCATAGACAAGAGACACGCATCCAGTATTTTGGATGTCCGAACATTCCGAGGGACTAACATCGACTCGGACCACTACCTTGTTGCAGCCAAGCTAAGGATGCGGATAACCACCACTCCACAACAAACCAGAAATACTGTGAAAAAAATTAATGTCGAAAGACTGCAATCGCCAGAGACCGCCAAAACCTTCGCGCAACGCCATGCCAGCATCTAATGTCGAAAAACAATGGCAACGATGCCAATAAGCCATTAGATCAGCCGCAACTGATGTGCGGCCACCAGTAAGAAACCCCTGGTTTGATGAGGAATGCCGACAGATGCTCATAGCCAAGTACGAGGCCTACAAGGCTAAGCTGCAGGTGAAGACGAGAGCTGCCATTGAGCTCTAGATAGATAGATAGATAGATAGATTCTTTATTATTTTTTTTTCATTTTAAGTAGTATGTACAATGTTTTTGCTTAAGAATACGGACATGACAATTCTGCCGTCTGCCGGATTTGACATTTCGTTAAAAGAACATGAAAAAGAAAATGATATAAACAAATTATAGTTATACCAGTAAGATAATATTATAATAACTTGCAGAACTGAAAGTATTTTCTAAAAGCTATTACGATAGCTCAGTGGTCCACAAGGTGGACCAACCGCGAGCTCAATCTAAAATTTCATAGAGACTATTTAAAGACAGAAAACTTTCTTGGAAATATAAACGTCGGATTTCTTGTAGAATTGGGCATACCGCAATGAAATGGTAAGTATTTTCTACTACTCGTCTATTGCAAAGATTGCAAATTTGCTGTTGGTTGGATCTATGAGGAATATAGTTCAAGTACAATATTTCAACCCTGGTTCTGAAAATGGTGCTTATAACTTCAGGCTTGAATTTGGTATTGAAGTAGCTTTCTGCAGTTAACAATTGGTGGTTTAAGTTTTTGGAAATTAATCTGGATGCTGATGATGATGCTCTCCTTAGGTGCTGGTCATAAATGATGTCATCAACGTTAGCTATGATCAAAGCAAATATATCCTGCCATTCGCTTACATTATTTGCAGAAAGAGATACCGCAAGATTTTGTGTTGACGCCATCTGATTCCATTCCCTGAATGGAGAAGCATTGGTCTGTATTAATTGAGCTAAAATTGATTTGTGGAGACTGTTTCCACTTCTCTTCATCACTCTTATCAAATAGTCCGAATGAGCTTTCAGATTTCGGAGGATGTAAATAGGTGGAAGCCCCGACTCCACTTGTATGGCATAGGATGGTGTTGAGTTCAGTAATCGTAGTAATCGCTTGAAGAAATATCTCTGGACAGCTTCAAAACCATCAAAGGAGCTAACTCCAAAGACCTGTACACCGTAGCACAAGCAAGAGTTGACAGTCGCGTTAAACACTTGATATTTTGATGATAGATCAACCTCTTGATTCGCGAAAAATTGAGGCCACATCAAGTTAAGAGCCAACTTAGCTTCACTACATTTTTCTTTCACGTGTTTGCCGAAGTTTAAGTTATATGTGAACAACACTCCGAGGTACTTGAATTCACGTACTACATCAATCCGCTCGTTGTTCAGTCGCCACGATTCCTCACGCAGTCTTCTCCTTTGGTGGCTCTCAAAGATCATTATCTTCGTTTTTAGGACGTTGATATGGAGATATCATTTCTCACAGTACGATTGAAGTCTTTTAATTTGGAGTTGCAGCGTAAAGGGGTTCTCAGCCAACAGTACCAAGTCGTCAGCGTAAAGAAGGACCTTAATTAAGATTCCGGCAAAGCATACGCCTGCAGGGAGAATATTGAGCTCTATAGGCAAAGAAGGAGGGAAGAACATCGGCTTTTCAGAAACAAGAAAAAAGAGCAAGAAAAGCGCACGATCGAAGCCTGAAACCGTTTACCAACAAGCTGATCGGCCCTTATCAGTATGGTTTTAGGACAGGAAAGTCCACAACCGATCAAATTTTCACACTTCGGTAGATCCTGAAAAAAAAAACCCAAGAAATCCAAATCAATACCCACCACCTATTTATCGATTTCAAAGCCGCATATGACAGCATTTATAAAGACGAAGTATACAGAGACATGTCTAGTTTTGGTATACCGCTCAAACTCGTCTGTTTGTATAGGACGACGATTAAGAATTTCGGCTGCTCCATCAGGGTCGGAAGCGACCTCACCGCACATTCGATACCAAAAAAAGGATTTAGGCCAGGCGATGCGCTGTGTTGTGACTTCTTGAATTTGATTCTTGAGAGGATTGTGCAAAACTCCCGAGCCAACACCAGAGGCACAACTTTCCAAAAATCGGTGCAACAACTAGCATACTCCGAAGAAATTGACATAATTGTAGGACTCAACGTGAGGTCATAGCCACGTTTGCTAGTATAGAGAGGGAAGTGGCAAAAATGGGTTTAGTGGTAAATGAAGGTAAGGTTAAGTATATGCTGTCAACACGAAAGGACACACAACATCGACGAATTGGACAGAGCATCACCGTTGAAAGCTATTACTTTGAGGTAGTACGGGACTTCGTCTACCTCGGTTCCGCTATTAATTCTGACACCAACATCTTGTCAGAAATCAAACGAAGAATTACTCTTGCCTACCACTGTTTCTTCGGGCTAAGAAGGCAATTTAGTAGTAAAGCCCTCACTCGCACTACAAAGGAGATCCTATATAAGACCCTGATCATCCCAGTCCTGCTCTACGGCGCAAAAGCATGGACCGTATCAAAAGCGGATGAAGAAATCCTTGGTCGATTTGAGAGAAAAATTCTTCGAAAATTTCTTCGAAAAATCTTCGGTCCCGTTTGCGTTGAAGTAGTATAGAGACGAAGATTCAACCACGAACTATACGAGCTGTACAGCGACATACCCCTGGTCAAAAAACTCCGCATTTGACATTTAAGATGGCTAGGACATGTAGAAACGAATGGACACCAATACTCCGGCTCACAGAGTCTTCGATTCCCAGCCAGACGTCGGACGCAGTAGAGGAAGACCTCGCCTTAAGTGGCGAGCACAAGTGGAAACCGACCTCAACCAACTTGGAGTGCGCAACTGGAGGCAGTTAGCTAACTACCGGACTATTGGAGAGGCATGTTGGTTGAGGTCCAGTTTCATCCCGGACTGTAGTGCCACTTAAGTAAGTAAATGCAATCAGCACATTTGTCTCATGCGCTTTTCACGTGTTGTATTTGGACTACCGACGAACTTCATTCATTGGTCATAGTAAGTGATTAACTAAGTCACAATAAATACACTGTACATCTCTTCCTGCAAAAAATATTTGAGTACATCAAGTCAGTCTCTGATAACATTACATATTTGTATATTACAGATAACGTACATTCAATTATAAATTTAAATGGAGAACATACGAAGTTACACAACAATAGCCTTAAGAAATACAAGAATGTTAAAAAAAATTATAAATGCGTATGTAGCGTCATAAGGTAAAAACCACATAACAATGAAACTAACAACATAAGAACCCCTTATATATAGTAATTCCAAAATTTATTGATACCAAGAAGTCTTGAAAAATTATACCTTTAATATTTTTCCGCTTGAGAGTGGGGTGTAGTGAACTCAACGTAAACATAAACAAACCGTCGTCACAAAACATAAACAAACCATCTGCATACTTCCTACAGTGTATTGCATAACCCTGCATACGAAGTATTTTGTGACATAAAGTCAACCGTCACAAGTTTGTCATATTGCATTGCACTATATGCCACTTGAGATTGACCAAAACATTATCGTTGCATTGACTCCTGGTCGATCGCCAGAATGTGTATCAAGTGTCAAGTGTCTACCCACTTAGAATCAATATACATTGGGAATACTTATAAGGACTGAAATTTTTTTAATTAAAATCAGATTCATCTTGACTACTCAACTTAGTTCTCTTCTGGCAGACCTCTTAGCATTCGTGCCCTGCCCTTCGTAGGACTCTTGCATTGACTTGGAAGATATTTATAGCGTTTACGACCTACCTTTGTTAGGTAAATAATATATAAGTACTCCGCTAAGCAAAATTCTTACATATGTACATCAAAACACTTTACAATATATCTCTGCAATCTGAGTTCAAAACAGCTGGTAGATAAAAATCTAATGTCTAGAAGAAGATGAAACAGCCGAGCATATCATATGTGAATGCCCGGCCCTTTACGGTATGAGAAGGGAATCTTTCTTCAGGGAATTTTTAAGTCCCGAAGAACTAAGAAAATCTTCGGCTGAACGTATTATCAGCTACATTAGGAAAGTAGAAGCGCTACTAACCTAAAAAAACATCTGACGGCAAGCGAAATAGATCTTTTAGGTCGATGTGTCTAAAATCACTTTTGTACCACGGGTTCTGCCATATTGTCCTGAAAGTTTATATTAAAAACCATTTTTGAGTCTACTGGCTGTTTCATAACACCCCTGCTTTAGTGGATTCGTGATAAGCGGTATACTAAGGCAAGACATATTTTATTAGCTTCAATACTGTTTATTTTTTTAAGAATTTTCTTTTTATCGACATCATGCTTAATTTTTTTTAACATCTACCTATTTAACCTAACAAAGTGTTTATTAACAAAATAACTGTACACGGATATATACAAAAACTAAATTGTGTACTAAATATTTGGCAATGGAATGCTACTCCTTCAATTCCACTGCTTCGTTCGTATACCCATTTGTTGGGCTTGCACCTTTCAGTGCTAGTTTAGCTTCCGCCTCAGCAGCCAGTTGTTCAGGGGTCTTCGCCCAGTCTTGGAGCTCTCCCGACGCAAAGAGCCAATAGATGACACAACCAACCAAGTAAATTGCAGCAGAGATGAAGAACACGACACGCCATTCATCGTTGCTCTAAAAAGTAAGAGATACTTTAAAACTTATGCTTAGTTATAATAATACACTCATACCTGATCCTTCACTATGTATCCTGTAAGAAGGGGACTCACTATTCCAGGAATCGTAGCAAATGTATTACTGATACCCATTAGAACACTGGCATGCTGTGGAGCGACATCTAGATGATTTACACTGAAATAGTCAAATGTATGAGATTTTGGAGCACAAAGATATATTTTGATGACTTACGCAAATCCGGACCAAGCAAACGCACCCAAACCTACAGCTATTGTTATGTATACCACACTCCAGGTTGGATCAGGCAAGTACGCTGTCAGCATCATGAAAATAGTTTGTGCAAGGAAAGCACCGCAGTTAAAGTATCTCCTCACTTGGGTTGTGGTAAGGTATCCCTTGACTTGAACCCAATCAGCCAGATACCCTGAAACGCCCAAAAGTATACCCATGGCTAGGTATGGAACAGCCGATAGAAAGCCGGTCTTGCTTAAGTCGAAGTTCAACACATCTATTTAGGAAGAGAAAAGTTATTTATTTGCTAACAGTTATGTGGATCTTTGAAGCTCACCCTTCAAAAATGTTGGCAACTGGGTCAGCAATGTATAGAATCCCCAATTTTCTGAGAAATGCGAGGCAATTATTGCATACACCGCTGCCGAAGTGAAAATAGCCTTCCAAGGATGCTTTACATTTGAGCGCCCCACAGTTCCCAGCTTCTTCTGGATAAATTCTCTTTCTTCCTCTGAACAGAAACGATCCTTTTCGGGGCCTTCCTTTACAATGATCATCCACGAGATAAACCAGACACACCCAATTCCACCAAAGATATAGAACACACTTTCCCAACCGTATGCTGTGGCAAAGATGCCAGACAATGGCATAGCCACCACTGTGCCAGCATAGTTTCCAGCAAAAGCTATCGAAGCCATTCGAGAACGTTCTAAAGGTGGCGCCCAACGTGACCAAACCGCATGGATACAGGGGAATGTTACACCCTAAATAGAAAAATAAAATTATAAGTCGATGTTTTCAAGGACGTAAGTTCAAACTTACCTCAAAGATGCCCTCAATGATACGCACTGCAAGGAACATGGCTAAGCTGTGTTTGGCTGCCAGCGGTGTTAGTAGTGTCAAAATTGCTGTACTTCCAATACCGATTCCAAAAACCTTAAATTTTCCAAGCGTTAGGAGCGTTTTTATAATTTTTACTAACATGTAAGACTTACAAGATTGCCACCGATCCTACCAGCGAGATATCCACCCACAAACTGTGTCAGAATATAGCCATAAAAAAACGAGCTCAGAATTAATCCCTTCTGCTTGGAGTCCCAAGGAAAGTCTTGCTCGTAGTAAATGCTGCCATCTTCAGCGGTCATTGTACGGTTTTCTGTCATTGCCACAATGGCAACACTCAAATTCACTCGCAGAGAGTAAACATTGAAGAAGCCAAAGAATGCCATCAGCACTACGATGTAACGACGTTTCTTCCAAAATTTCCAGGTAAGAGGTTCGGCTTCGACGACATCGTTACTAAAATGAGTAAGAAGGGATAATATGGTTAAGATATCTACTCAGGATGATAAGCAATTACAATATAAAACTAAATTCGAATAATGAGGAATGGAGCCATCCTTCTATTTAATGTCTTTTCACAGGCGGACTTCCACAGTGAAATAGGAAAGTAAATAATCCTTTCCTATCCCACTTTTCGTAAGAATGTCATTTCAGCCGTTTTTTGTCAAACGAGAAGGCAATTAGAAACCCTTGTCCTGATATAATAGCTTTTTGTAATGAGAAATCACTGACGAATTCAAATATCTTCAATGACGATCTGCAGTGCTAATGCAAACCAATTTTCAGAAAATTATGCGAGTAAGGACCTTACGTTCAACCAGAAGCGTTTTGTTGAACATTCTTTCGACTAAATCGGAACACAATATTGCTTATTGCATCCACAAAAAATGTCAAATTTTTGACGCAATAACCAAGGAAACCAAATAACAGGAATCACACTTTATTGTTATAATATTCCAGTTCCACTTACGAACCTTTAAATTATCTCTGAAAATTAGTAAGTGGAACATAATTCCTCACCTCCTCATACTATATATCCTAGCCATCTTAAACGTTCTTACTTACTTACTTAAGTGGCGCTACAGTCCGGGATGAACCTGGACCTCAACCAACATGCCTCTCCAATTAGCCCGGCCCCCAAGTTGGTTGAGGTCGGTTTCTACTTGTGCGCGCCACTTAAGGCGAGGTCTTCCTCTACTGCGTCCGACGTCTGGCTGGGAATCGAAGACTCTGCGAGCCGGAGTATTGGTGTCCATTCTTTCTACATGTCTAGGGGTATGTCGCTGTACAGCTCGTATAGTTCGTGGTTGAATCTTCGTCTCCATAGCCCGTCAACGCAAACGGGACAGAAGATTTTCCGAACAATTTTTCGCTCGAATCGACCAAGGATTTCTTCATCCGCTTTTGATACGGTCCATGCTTCAGCGCCGTAGAGCAGGACTGGGATGATCAGGGTCTTGTATAGGATCTCCTTAGTAGTTCGAGTGAGGGCTTTACTACTAAATTGCCTTCTTAGCCCGAAGAAACAGCGATTGGCAAGAGTAATTCTGCGTTTGATTTCTGACGAGATGTTGTTGTCAGAGTTAATAGCGCAGCCGAGGTAGACAAAGTCCCGTACTACCCCAAAGTAATATCTGTCAATGGTGACGTTCTGTCCAATTCGTCGATGTTGTGTGTCCTTTCGTGTTGACAGCATATACTTTGTCTTACCTCCATTTACTGCTATACTCATTTTTGCCGCTTCCATCTCTATACTAGCAAACGTGGCTATGACATCACGTTCCATCGTCATCCTACACAAACGGACGAGTTTGGGCGGTATACCAAAACTAGACATGGCTCTGTATAGTTCGTCTCTATAAATGCTGTCGTATGCGGCTTTGAAATCGATAAATAGGTGGTGGGTATCGATTTGGGCTTCTTGGGTTTTTTCCAGGATCTGCCGAAGTGTGAAAATTTGATCGATTGTGGACTTTCCTGGCCTAAAACCACACTGATAAAGGCCGATCAGGTTATTGGTAAACGGTTTCAGGCGTTCACATATGACGGCAGATAGGATCTTGTAGGCGATGTTGAGTAGACTTATGCCTCTGTAGTTGGCGCAGTTCTTCCCTTCTTCTTTGCCTATAGAGCTCAATGGCTGCTCTCGTCTTAACCTGCAGCTTAGCCTTGTAGGCCTCGTTCTTGGCTGCGAGCATCTGTCGGCATTCCTCATCAAACCAGGGGTTTCTTGCTGGTGGCCGCGAGAAACCTAGCACATCAGTTGCAGCTGATCTAATGGCTGGTTGGCATCGTTGCCATTGTTCTTCGACATTAGATGCTGGTGGTGTGTTGTGAGTCGAGAGGTTAAGGGATACGCGTTGCGCGAAGGTCTTGGCGGTCTCTGGCTATTGCAATCATTCGACATTAAATTTTTTTACACTATTTCTATTTTTTGTGGCGTGGTGGACCCCATCCTTACCTTGGCTACAACAAGGTAGTGGTCCGAGTCGATGTTAGCCCCTCGGAAGGTTCGGACATCAAAAATATTGGATGCGTGCCTCTTGTCCATCGCAATGTGATCAATTTGGTTGACTGTTCGTTGATCTGGAGACCGCCTTTCCCCTTATGGATATCGAGGTGAGGAAACCGTGTGCTGGCTATAGTGGCATTTCGTTCCGTAGCAAAATCAATTAGCCTAAGTCTGTTACCAGACATGTTGTCATGTAGGCTATATTTTCCGACAGTACTGCTAAAGATGTCTTCTCTTCCTACCGTTGCGTTAAAATCTCCCAGCACGATTTTAACATCGTATTTTGGTAGACGCTCATAGGTTTTGTCGAGGAGCTCGTAGAAGCAATCCTTAGTTATATCATCTTTTTCCTCCGACGGAGCATGAGCGCATCTAAGGCTGATGTTGGCGAATTTGGCCTTGATGCGAATTGTTACAATGCGTTCGCAAATGTCTTGAAAACATAAGACTTCTTGCCTAAGTCTGGTACTTATAACAAATCCGCATCCAAATAATCGCTGTTTCTGCTCACTATAATACGGTACATAGTAGATGTCACAGTTATTCATCCTCTTTTTTCCCGGCCCATCCCATCGTTTTCTTGGATCTTAAACTTCCAATGCGCAATTTTTCAACTAGGGGCATGTCGTTGTACAGCTCGTATAGTTCTTGGTTAAATCTTCGTCTCCATAGTCCGTCAATGCAAACGAGACCAAAAACTTTTCGAACAACTTTCCTCTCGAATCGACAAAGGATTTCTTCATTAATTTTTTATAAGGTCCATGCTTCTGTGCAGTAGAGCAGGACTGGGATGATCAGGGTCTTATATAAAATCTCCCTAGTAGTACGAGTGACGGCTTCACTACTAAATTGCCTTCTTATCCTTAGAAACAGCGGTTGGCCAGAGTAACTCTTCGTTTAATTTCTAACGAGATGTTGTTATCAGAGTTAATAGTGGAGCCGAGGTAGACAAAGACCCGTACTACCTGAAAGTAATATCTGTCAATGGTGACATCGATGTTGTGTGTCCTTTCGTGTTGACAGCATCTATACTTAGTTTTACCCTCATTTACTGCTAAACCCATTTTGCCGTTTCCTTCTCTATACTATACTGGCCTAAAACTACACTGACAAGGGCCGAGCCCTCTCCTTTTTTGTCGATGTGAATGGTGAACGGTGAATGTTACTTACCAAGTCATCTCCGCCGGCTTTATAAAGCTCGGCGGGAAGGGCGTCGAATACATGATCGTTTTCAAGAAAAATGATCCCAAAGAAGAAATGCAATACGCAGAGTTAGGGTCAGAAGGCAAAGTAAACACAGCTGTTTATGGACGGTGTCGGTGTGGTGGATTGCGGATACCTATTGATGGAACTGCGTAGCATTTCCAAAAGGAAAGGGTGCAGATAGTTATTATATTATTTACATAGGCATTGTTTGGACAACGACACTCAATTCAAATTGTGTATTTATTAAATGCGTATGTCACTCGGTTGCTCTAGCTGTCAGTCATGCCAGTAACAAATTGCCAAGATTCATTGAGCAATTGGTCAAAGATGTCTAATCATCTGAATTTTTAGAATTCCAAGAGTCTTTTGAAACAGAAATGCATAGGATTTTGCGCCATATGACATTAGATGGCTATCGCTACATACTTTCGTCAATCAAATTCTAGAACAATGGAGTGCATTAAAATTGTATTTCCAAGGTGAATATTTAACAACAAATTCTGTCCCAAACGAATTTATTTTTAATAGTTTGAATGAAAGTATAATAATACTTTTTATGCTATGCAATACATTTAACCTATGGTAAACAAATGCACCATTATATTTCAAAGCGATTATGCCAATTGCCAATCTATATATATAAAAATGGATCTTGGTTTGTTCGGATGCTTAAAACTCGAAAACGACTGGACCAAATTGGATACTTCCTTCTGCGGATTTGTTCGTAATTGCTCCGCGAAGGTTTAGGAAAAAAGAAAAAATTGAAAAATTCTCAACAGGTGGCGCTGTAGGCGGTCATTCCATTTGATAATGGCAAAACAACGTTTGACGGGCCAGCTTGTAATCTATATATATAAAAATGGATCTTGGTTTGTTCGGATGCTTAAAACTAGAAAACGACTGGACCAAATTGGATACTTCCTTCTGCGGATTTGTTCGTAATTGCTCCGCGAAGGTTAAGGAAAAAAGAAAAATTGAAAAATTCTCAACAGGTGGCGCTGTAGGCGGTCATTCCATTTGATAATGGCAAAATAACGTTTGACGGGCCAGCTTGTCTATATATATAAAAATGGATCTTGGTTTGTTCGGATGCTTAAAACTCGAAAACGACTGGACCAAATTGGATACTTCCTTCCGTGGATTTGTTCGTAATTGCTCCGCGAAGGTTTAGGAAAAAAGAAAAATTGAAAAATTCTCAACAGGTGGCGCTGTAGGCGGTCATTTCATTTGATAATGGCAAAACAACGTTTGACGGGCCAGCTTGTTTAAATATAAAAATAAAAATTAAAAAAAACGTATTTCTCAAGGAAAAATCGATCGCAGTTTTTTTTCGCATTTTTTCACATTTCTGTCTAGCAGGTTTTGCACTTTTTCGCCCTAGCTTTAGAAGGCTTAAAAAAATGTATATGGTAACGCTGGGCTTCTGTTCAATACTACACATTACAAATCAAACTGAATGCGATCAAGCAAATCGCAGATTTTATCCATCTTTACGCATTTTTGGGCGCAATTCCAGCCTCACTTGAATGAAGTATCTATACATATTACATAGATATACATTACTGTATCTCTTTATTACACACTGTGATCAAAACAAACACACCCTATGTGACAGGGCTAGCAAATTGCATACACCTCCATACTCATCTTGTTCGAGTATGGAGATGTTTGCCACATTATGATCGCAAAGAAACATTGCAAACGGCAACACTGATGAACTTGTTAAATTGTCAAACTTACTGAACCCTATATAAACATATGCTGGAAAAATATAGAAACCCGATTGAAAGTGAGAGTAGACAACTTGCTCTCGTATGGAATTGAAGAATTGCTTCAAGGTCTAGTCGCAGTCGAGAGCATGCAAGACTCTCACTTTTCTTAGAGATCAATGTGCCGTATCGCCTCACATCGTAACTTGTTTATATCTGTAGTTGTCATTTGGCTTTGCCAATGGTGTTGAAAGAACAAGCGACAGTTGCATGTGAGAAAAGTATGCGGAAAATGCCATAACGGTATGTGAATGAATATCTGCTGGAGGCTACAGTTTGTAGGTGTGGTATGAGATACTAGTCTAGAAAACCGTGAGTTTCAAACTAGTAGTGGTATCGTATGCAAAACCGGAAATCTAAAGCTTTGTAAATGCAAAACATGTTCTTTGTTTCGACCGCAGCTTTCGAATTCCTAGGTGTTTGAAGTTTTTTTTTCAAATTTCGCTACAAGTGGTTTTTATTATTATTACTTGTACACAATAGATACAATCGGTTACTTTGCGTACAAACTAACCTAATGTTTGAGGTAACCTATGATTGTAGTTTTATGGAATTAAATTTCTTGTGAAATAGCTGATCATAGGTGGTGGTATGCTGAGTATTTAATTTAAATTAACAATTGCCTATTGTTAAGCTCGATTTCTAACCAATCTAAATAATTTAAATAAAATAAATATGTGGACAACACCTCAAATAAAAACTGGAATTGTTTTGTGAATGCGATGCAGAACATTTCATATATTCAACAACACGTTTTAAGCACTTTTACTTACGGGTCAACATCTTTTGTATTCAGCTGGAGTCCATTGTTCTTTTCTTTATCGTTATCAGTCATCTTAACAATATGTTGCTTATTAAGTTTTATTAACAAATTTCAATTATGCCCATGCATGCATTCCTGCAAATTAGAAGAAAAGATAACCGTTAGCGAATTATTCAGTTGTTTAAAATATTAATTTTTAGAATTATTTATCATGCTAGAAGGCTTATGAAACGTGATATCCTCATTTTTTTTATTTACAGATTTATTTATTTATTTTTATTTGTGAGTGCTTAAAAACTGTAAGATACAATATCTTATATGTTAGTCTTAATCTAAATTTTACAGAAAGAGCAACAAATTTAAAAATATAAAAATTTAACAAAATTGAATCTTTCAAGTAAAGAGATATTTACAATGATATAAAACATAGATTTTCAATAAAAAAAAGAAGAAAGAAAACTAAACTTATTGATACTGAAAAATGGAGTTTCAATACTTTTTTAACGCTTGTTGTGTTCTATATTTCGTTATATTTCGTGGCAAGGAATTCCAGAAACGAACAGCGTTGAGAAAAAATTGCCGATCGGAAGTTAAAAATGAGCATCGAGGATGAATTAATTGACGAGATCTGACCGGGATGCTGATCTAATCCTATCGAAATAGTATAGTGGTTGGTGAGTTAGCAACATATCAGAGAGAAAGATAAAACAGCGAAACTGAAGATAATTATCGAAACGCATACCGCATATGCATACCAAATCTTCGTTGACACATAAGGCACCATGATCAATAAGCCCAAGATGACAGCTGAAGTACAATTGTACGTCATCAGCATACAATATGCAAAGAACAGTTCTTAATTTTAGATGGAAGCTCATTAACGTACAACCGAAAACAATAGAGGGTCAGGTATGGATCCTTGGGGGACGCCGATAGCATTAGGTAGAAAATTGGATAACTTGTCACCAACTATAACAGCCTGTTTTCTATTAGTTAAGTAGGAAAAAAGTAATTCATCAGCGCATGACGAAAAGTTATATTGCTGCATAAGCTTTTCACAAAAATTGACACGGTTGACAGTGTCGAAAGCCTTTAAAAAATCAGGCAACACTAGAAAAGTTACTTCATTCATATCCAACGCCAGCCTTATATCGTCAGTAACACTCAACAATGCTGTGATACAGCTGTGTTTTTCACGAAATCCGGATCGTTTTGGAGTGAGCATGTTATTTGCAATTAGATAAGCACTGATTTGTTTTTGAGGAATTCTTTCAAAAGCATTCGATAAAAAGGTCAAAATTGAGAACGGTCTCACCTTTCGCGTTTTTAGGGATAGGTACAACTTTTGTCAACTTCCACTGATTTGGAAACTCGCCCAACATTAAAATTGTATTAAACAATAATACGATGTATGGTAGAACGATTGGTAAAATCATTTTTGGGAACAAGGGATGGATTTCATCTAGCCCAACAGCATAAGACCTTATGGACAGCACACTTTCAACAATATTAGCATTATCTACAGCTCGAAAGCCAAAACCATCTTGGCGATTCAACTCATCCGCAAGTGAAAAATAAAAATAAAATAAAAAATATTATCCAAATTTGTACATCTTGTGTGTACTTCTAAACTCTCAAGATAATAACAATGTGAAAAAATAATAACAATGTGACAGCTGACAGTTCGGGATGGAGTGCTATACGAGAGCATAACGCATTTTGATTGTTGAAAAATATTTTTAAAATAATGGACTATTCTTCTTCGAAAATGCGGCTGGTCAGGCAGTAACAATTAATGGTGTTCGTTATTGTGACATGATTGCCTCGTTTCAGGGCCTAAATTACAAGACATGGATGTGACCAACATGTGGTTTAACATGCCGGTGACACATGCTATGCAGAAAGAGAAAAATTGAATTATCGGATGAGTCATTTCCTAATCGTGTAATTGGCCGTTTTTGCGATCAGAATGTGCCATCCAGATCTTGCGATTTAACGCCATTACACTTTTTTTTTGTTTTTTTTTTTAAGTCAAATGTCTATGCCAACAAGCCCACGGACACCAACACCTTAAAAGAGGAAATCGGGCGGTATATTAATGAAATTCAGACACATTTATACGAAACGTTCATAGAATAGAAAATTTCAATAAAAGACTATCTACTTGCCAGCACAGAAGTGCATGGCCATTTATACGATGTGCTTTTCCATTTCCATATATAACCGCAATCTGTATACTCCTTGAAGAAATGAAAAATTAAGATTTCTAATTAAAAATGTTGAGCTGTGGTAATGAAATTTGGTATATTAGCTCTTTTTCAACGCCTCTAATACGCGTTTAAATCTTTTTTAAAATCCGCTCAATGGCACGCCCATTTTTCAGAAACGTAAAAAAAACTGTAAAGAATTTAAAAAAAGCGTCTGAATAAGAATTTTTGAAATTCCAAATATCTATATTTTGTCTCTTACGGGTGTTCCAAGTAGAGATACTTTTTTCAATAGCCTTTTGTGACAGATCACGTGTGAGTCGTGTCATGCTGTCATGTTATTTTTGTTTAGTATTGTTTGGCATTTGTAAACAACGTTTACAAATTGTTCAACTTTATTATGAAAATTCACGTTCTGTGAGGAATGTGTTTCGTGCACTTCGCTCAACATAATCGGCCTACTGAGCGTACTATTCGCAACACCATCACCCATTTTGAGACCCAGCATTCATTATTGGATAATATTCGACCGAATAGACCACGTCCAGCACGCTGTGAAGAAAATATAGCGGCCGTAGCTGAGAGTGTACACGAAGACCGTGGAGAGTCGATTCGGCGCCGTTCGCAGCGACTCGGACTGACGTATGGAATGACTTGGCGTATTTTACGTCAAGATCTTAAATTGAAAGCGTACAAAATACAGCTTGTGCAACAAGTGAAGTCACTCGACCTTCCCAAGCGACATCGCTTCGCTCTATGGGCTCTTGAAAAGTTCCAAGAAGATCCGACGTTTTCGAGGCAAATTTTGCTTAGCGATGAGGCCCATTTCTGGCTCAATGGGTATGTAAAGAAACAAAATTGCCGCATTTGGGACGAAGAGCAACCTGAAGAGATTGAAGAACTGCCACTTCATCCAGAAAAATCAACGGTTTGGTGTGGTTTGTGGGCCGGTGGAATCATCGGTCCATATTTCTTTAAAAATTATGCCGGTGCGAACGTAACCGTCAATGGCGACCGTTATCGTGCCATGATAACCGACTATTTGATGCCTGAAATTGAAGCTCGTGATCTCGGCGACATTTGGTTTCAGCAAGACGGCGCCACTTCCCACACATCGCATCAATCAATGGACTTATTGAGAGAACATTTCGGTGAGCACATAATTTCACGTTTTGGGCCGGTCGATTGGCCACCAAGATCGTGTGATATCACACCGTTAGACTTTTTCCTGTGGGGATATGTAAAGTCAAAAGCTTATGCCGACCCGCTTCGATTCAGGCCTTGGAGGAAAACATCACGCGTGTCATTCGCCAGTTACCAGTCGAAATGCTCGAACGAGTGATCGAAAATTGGACTCAACGGATGGACCATCTGCGTCGTAGCAACGGCCAACATTTGATAGACATAATCTTCAAAAAATAAATGCCAAAGAATGTTCTTTCAAATGATATTAAACATTCTCCATTAAATTTGAATTTTCTGTGTTTTTTTCTTTAAAAAAGCAGGGAACCTCGAAATGGATCACCCTTTATAATGTTGTTTGTTAAAGACAACAAAAAAGGAGATCCTCTGAACTGCGCCAACTACATAAGTCTAGTCAGCATAGCCTATAACATCCTATCTGCCGTAATATGTGAATGCCTGAAACCGTTTACCAACAACCTGATCGGCCCTTATCAGTGCGGTTTTAGTCCAGGAAAGTCAGCAACCGATCAAATTTTCACACTTCGCCAGATCCTGGAAAAAACCCAAGAAGTCCAAATCGATACCCACCACCTATTTATCGATTTTAAAGCCGCATGGAGACGAACTATACATAGCCATGTTTAGTTTCGCTGCTCCATCAGGGTCGAAAACGACGTCACCGACACATTCCACACCAAAAAAGGATTTAGGCAAAGCGATGCGCTGTCATATGACTTCTTTAATTTGATTCTTGTGAGGATTGTGCAAAATCCCGAGCCAACACCAGATGCACAATTTCCCAAAAATTGGTGCAAGTACTATCATAAGCCGACGATATTGACATCACTGGTAGGACTTAACGTGATGTCATAGCCACGGTTGATATTATAAAGAAGGAAGACGAAAAAACGGGCTTAGCAGTAAATGAGGGTAAGACTAAGTATATGCCTTCAACACGAAACGAAAGGACACACAACATCGACGAATTGGACAGAACGTCACCATTGACAGATATAACTTTGAGGTAGTATGGGTCTTTGTCTACCTCGGCTCCGCTAATAACTCTGACAAAAACATCTCGTCAGAAATCAAACGAAGAATTACTCTTGCCTATCGCTGTTTCTTTGGGCTAAGAAGGCAATTTAGTAGTAAAGCCCTCACTCGAACTACTAAGGAGATCCTATATAAGACCCTGAAAATCCCAGTCCTGATCTACGGCGCTGAAGCATGTACCGTATCAAAAGCGGATGAAGAAATCCTTGGTCGATTCGAGAGAAAAATTCTTCGAAAAATCTTCGGTCCCGTTTGCGTTGACGGGCAATGGAGACGAAGATTCAACCACGAACTATACGAGCTGTACAGCGACCTACCCGTGGTCAAAAAACCCGCATTAGACGTTTAAGATTGCTAGGACATGTAGAACGAATGGACACCAATACTACGGTTCGCAGAGTCTTCGATTCTCAACCAGACATCGGGCGAAGTAGAGGAAGTAGAAACCGACCTCAACCAACTTGAAGTGCGCAACTGGAGGCAGTTAGCTAAGGACCTAACTAATTGGAGAGGCATGTTGATTGAGGCCTAGGTTCATTCTGGACTGTAGCGCCACTTAAGTAAGTAAGTAAAGTTGTTTTCCACTACCACTTTTTGGAGCCCTTTTCAGTGAAAGAAAACTCTTTTCATTACAATTTTAAGAAAATTGGGAGAAAACTTTCTATGAAAATACTTGGCTAATATTAATTGAACATTTCGACTTTAGATTATTTTAACCAACGCACACTTTTTTCTTAAAAAAAAACAACATTTTGATAGCTTAGTTCATAGCATATGCAATAGAAAACCGTTGATTTTTGTCGAACCATAACAAATTTTGATAAACTGTCTAAACAATATGTTGTGTTGTATGTTGCACAGCTTAGTGTTTTTGGTTTTATTAATAATTGAGTTGAAAGTCTTTGTTTTTTTTTAAATAACAGTGCTTTATCTTGAAGATTTTTTTTAGGAACCCCCTTTTGAAGCAAAATCTAATTTTATTTAATGCAAAAGACAAAAAAAAGTTTACGGCACATATTAACAATTTTTTTTTAAATTGTTCAATAATTTAAATTTAAAAATAAAGAAATATCACAAAAAAACGCACAAATAAATTCTTTACATTTCACAACTAACTTTGAAAAATCTCTACAAAAATTATTACCACTCTCATGACAAGGAATCAAAATGTACCCACGTAAAAGATTTTAGAAAAATAATATTTGTAACCAAATCCAAAAAGCAGCCCACCAGTCTCGTAAACTAGAAAAAATCTACCTACGTACTTAGCAATTTTATAGATGTCCAATAAAAAAAAATCATACTACAAACAATGTTTGCAATCTTGACTCTAACCTAAGCGAAGCAATTGCTGTATATAATCGCTATTGTACCTATCTATCACTAATCTCGTGTTTAGGAAACAATTAAGATAATAACCTAACAACACTGAAACATTGCGATAACATGCCCCTCGATCGAGTTTTGGAAAATGGCTTGACACGGAAAGTATCTAGCCTAGAACTTAAGTATTTATAATTCACGTGCGTGTTTGTTTACTGATAATCTTCTGGTATTTGATGAAAGTAAAAGCGAAAATCATCTTAATTGTGATGCTATTATTCAGTCAACAAAATGTCGAGTCGAACATGAGTCTTCGCTCGATTTAAGCTGGCTACCTAAGTAGGATACAATAAAACTTCTATTATAGGGAGGTGCCTACTTATTATATAATCACATGCGTCAAGATGATAATCAGAACGCAATCAAAAGCCGGTAAGCACTGTCGTAATAACCAAAGATTTCGGTCTTGAGGGGTTGTAAATATTTGTCCAACCAATTATCACAATAATTTAGGCAAATCAAGACATTGCGTGGCATTGTGAACGGATTTAATCGACATTGGGGCAGATTTGCATGTCAAGCTCGTTTTGTTTGCTTTAGTATTTCCTGTCGATTGTTGACATGCAGTGTATTGTAGTCGACAGGAAAGGGAAGATTTAGCTGTTTACTTGCAATTGTTGTTAGCATGTATGGATGAGTAAATATGTGCATTAAAATCTTATTTCATACAGGCAGCAGGTTGGCTGCGTATGGCTAATAACCTTGATATATTGAGACGCAGTCAGATAACGTGGTTCGTAGGACATTGACATTTTTTTGGAAAATTGGTAAATCGCACGTTGGTCGGATTTCAACTACATTTGTAATTTGTCCTTCTTAACATAGCACATCGGACAATTGGCTTCCCAAACTTTGGCTGCAGTTTGTTGAACGCAGCGTCTTTCCGCAATCAGATTGAAAGCATAAACCTTTGACTTCAAATAACCCCTAGAAAGAAATCTAGTGGTGCTGTATATGATTTAACACCCCTGGATTTCTTTTTCTAAAGAGCCAATTCTGATGACAGAAACGAGAGAGTATTAATATGCTAGACGGGCTCCCGACTCGTTGAGGAGCTCTGCCTGATACAGGGCAGCCTTTCATCCTCTTCGATCCTTGGCAGTTTTCCTCCAGTCACCAATTGCGCTCCGCAAAAGCTTGCTCCATAAAATGTATGTTCGGGCTTCCCTGTCGTCTCAAACCAAAAGGCAGGGATTTGAAGATTTGTCTTGGTTGGAGCATTAATGATCATTTAATCGATGTGGCCGAGCCAATATAGTTGGCGTTTATTTTTACATTTTTCCCTACATCCACATCTCTGTATAGCAGTTAGATCCCATGGGGGTTGGGGCCCTACTGGGAGCATCCTCATGTGGTGGATAGAGGGAGCCGCAGAAAGCTATACGTATATCCTATCATTCGGTACTAGGAAGATATGCGGCGAGTAGTGTTATAGCTGGAGGTGATCTGTGAGGGCCCATCGTGAAATAATCCAAGCTGGCTTAATAAAGCCCCGCGTCCATATGGTAAATAACTACTAAATTTGCTTAGGGAATATAGTTTTGTTAATCATAACTCGATGTTCGATGGCAATTGTAGTCATTTATAAAAAAAACTAATTTGGGACTCATAAAGTTGGAGAGGTATTTGGTGTTACTGCTGACAACTTACCTCGGTTAGTAGTGATGCTGAGTAACTCATATGAGATTCTGGACTGAGTTTGTGAGGGACCCAACTAGAAGATCTTATGGAGCCTGACCAGAGGCTTTACTCTGATACCACGAGAATCAGGAGCTCCTAAGACATGTAGCCCTTGGACTTCATGCTTAGTCTGATTGAGAGGTAGGCCCCCTTGTAGGAGTATCGTGGTGGGTGTGTATACCTGACTTCGTGGGAACGTATGGTATTCTAAAGTCAATAGGTGATATACTTTGGGATACAAGAGGTGTTAGATGGACCTCGGTCCTTAGCAAGGATGAAGTTCGTGCCTTATACATGATTTTCAAAATTGCAGCAATGTAACGTGTTCTATGTTGGGTTGTTAACCAACACTTTTCTATGGTTCTGGTATTGGGGGTAGGCCCACCGTGATATGAGAGCTGAAATGGTTAGGTGTTCACGTAAGGCATACTTTAAATTAAAGTAGTTAGTTGACTCCGAGGTAGATGAACTTTTTAACTACTTCAAAGTTATTGCTATAAACAGTGACAAAGCGTCCAATATAGTGGGACGACATTACCTTCACCAATATTAACACTCAGTGATATATATCTAAATATCATTAAGGAGGTAGCCGAATCTACCATATGCTGCAGAAAGTCCCGAAAATTGCTTGTGGTATGATGATATTTAAAAAGTAAAAGCATATCTAGGAGCTGCAATGCAACGCCGCAAGAAGGCAACACGAAATAAGAAATAATACCAATTTGACATTATTGCGCTATGCAAACCGAAATATTGCAAAAAAAATTATGAAAATAACGCCAAATAATTCTTAAGGTTATCATTGATTAGTACAGTTGATATAAAAAAAATGAAATAACCCCTGCGAGACTGTAAACGCAACCTCGCACGCAACCCAAATCCAACAGTGAGCCCAAGCAGGGGGTTGCTGGCCCCCTGCATTGTAAAATTTTACTATAGAAATACAGGGTGGCACACGAATCGTACAAAACTTAATAACTTTTTTTAGTATGACTTATCGGCTGTTGGGCTCAGTGGCGCGATGGTTAGTGCGATGAACTGCCGCGCAGGAGGTCTGGGTTCGATTCCCAGCCGTAGCAACACCCAAATGATTTTTCACTGGCCCTCCTCTCGTGATGATCTGACAAATCATCCGAGTAGTATCAATTGTCAAGAATAGCTTATCTCAACTTAGCCGTTCGGAGTCGGCATAAAACAGGAGGTCCCGCCATCGTGCAAGAAGTACACACGCACACATGAATGGTTGGGTACTAACGAGCCTGTTGCGCCAAAAATTTGTATTTGTTTTTTTTTGTATTTGTAATCGGCTGTTTTTTATATTTTTTTTAAATAGTAGATTTATTAAAATGAATGCTTGGGATGAGGAAATGAGGTTTTGTATAGTGCAGCGGTACCATGTTTACAGTCCGTCATTTCCGTCCAAAGAGAATTTAGGTGGGAAATTGGCTGCACTACCCCGAGTAGATGGACCATTATGAGGTAAACATGTTTGCCGAATCTGGATGCATCGCACGAAGACCATACCATCAAGATCCCTATGTTCGGATTTGGGACACAATCACGGCTGTAGCCTCGTCAATACAGCCAAATCCCAGCACTTTGACTCGAAATATATCCGTGCAAATGGACTTAAACTTTTTTCCGTATAAAATCTTAATTACGAGCAAATTAGGCCCTCTGGTTGATTGAAATGTCCAAAGAAGGCAAAAATTTGATAAATTGCTTGTTAATGTCTGATGGTGTTCATTTTGGTCTAAACGGCAATGTTAACAATCTAAATTTCCGTATATGCAGTGACACAAATCCAGAAATGCAGCATGAGATGGAAGGCACCCAGATCGAGTCACTGTGTTGTGTGCAGTTTCATCAAAATGCATTGTCGGGCCCCGTTTCATTGCAGAAAATAGTCGAAGTAACAGTGCAATGAAAATCCCGAAACAAAATAATATCCAGAAAATCCACTTTTTGCTGGTTCATATGGTCACCTGAAAGCACCCAATTTTTGTTGTGTGGGGTTATGTCAAGCAAGATGTGTACAAAACAAAACCATGGAATTTGACTGAATTGATGCGTCCTTCAGGACGCAATGAATAATATTCTGGTCAGGTGTCACATTTGCATTATTGAGCGTGGAGTCTCGTTTTTATTTGTTGTATTTTCTTATACAAGGTGGGCCAAAAGAAGTCATCCGATGTTGTTTGGCTCTCGGAATATCGATTGTGGCTCGTGCAGTGTGTGCCGTTGCTCCATCCTATTGGAACCACATGTCCTCCAGTCCTAATTCGTCCGATTGCGGCAGAAAAATGGCCCTATAGCGCGCACCGTCCACTATTGTCGTTTGACCAGCGGCGTTCTCGAAAAAAAATGGCCCGATGACTCCTCCAGCGTGAACAGCGCGCCATGCAGCAGTAACATTGAGTGGATGTAATGGCTCCTCGTGCATTACTTGTGGATTTTCGGTGCCCTAGAAGCGATTGTTTTGCTTGTTCACGTACCCGTTGAGGTGGAAATGAGCCTCATCGCTCATTATGATTTTGGTCGAAAAATCGTCCACTTCGTCCTCAAGATGGAGGATGGCTTGGGCGTAGGTTACACGCGTTTGGCGGTCGACAGGCAGCAGCTGATGCACGGACTGGACTTTGTACGTGTACATGCGCAAATTTTTTGCCTAAAATTCGCCTTAGGGACGACCGGCTCATGCAGTAACATTGAGTGGATGTAATGGCTCCTCGTGCATTACTCGTGGATTTTCGGTACCCCAGAAGCGATCGTTTTGCTTGGTCACGTACCCGCTGAGGTGGAAATGAGCATCATCGCTCATTATCATTTTGGTCGAAAAATCGTCCTCGAGATTGAGGATGGCTTGGGCGTAGGTTACACGCGTTTGGCGGTCGACAGGCAGCAGCTTATGCACGGACTGGACTTTGTAGGGGAACATGCGCAAGTTTTTGACCAAAACTCGCCTTAGGGACGACCGGCTCATGGCTAATTGCGAGGCACGACCGGCGCCTGGTCGATGTTTCCGGCGACACTACAGCTCGACATCCTCGGCCTCAAGGTTGGTGGGCAAACGGCGCAGTGTTTGCGCAGTCGGTGTCGGACGGCCGGGGAATCGGCGACGGAATTCGCTCTGTGGCAACACTACAGACGAATTGTTACGCAAAAAAATAGACACGATTATTCCGCGTTCTTGGGGAGCGTATCGCTCCATGGCTTGTTCACTTGTATTCTACATCTGTCTAGTCCACAAATGTCAAAACAGATTTGACATTGGCTTGGGTTTCAACTTGACATAAAGCCTAATTTACAAATCTTCTGAATAAAATCAAATTAAATGTCTTACACGATATTTTTCGACAAACGCACAGAAAATTCATGAACAATCCCTTAAAATTGCTGTCGTAGCCCAAGACAAGCAAGGCTTTTCGAGCTCTATTGCCCTTTTCGCTTTTGTTTTGTTTTCTTTCTCCATTTCCCTGCAAAAATAAGTGCATCTTCCAATAGGGTGATCTCTTTTGGCCCACCTTGTACAATATAACAAAAATAAATGAAATACTTTAATTTAAAAAAAACGTTTGCGGTGAAGGCTTAAACTTTTAGTAGATTGAATGGTTAAGCTTTTCGGCTTATAGTGATCTGATAAATCGATTAATTTCATGCCAAATGGTCATTTTAAACTCAGAAAGGGCAAGTCCATGATCGTACAGTTTACTAAAAAAAAATATTTCAGCAATTATTGGGTGTTTTGACCAGAATCGAATTGAGACATTCTCTATGCAGTCTATCGTGTATTTTGACGAAATTGTTTCATTTCCTAGTTAGGATTCAGTTGTCACCACATTTTAACCCAATAAACCAATATCGCAGGAACTGAAAAACACTCCTTGCTTCTTGCAATTAATTAATCACTATGCAAGACAATCATAGAAAATTTCGTCAAAAAAAGAACGAATGGTCCAATAATTACGAAAGTGGTTATTTTTTTTTTTTTTTTTTTCATACAATTTAAAAATAAACTCTTAATGAAATTATGTGACAATCAATGTATGGAAAGTAAAAAAGTGGGTATGTATTACCGAATTCAAATTGTTGTTTTATAATTTGACAAATTAATTTTTGGCTTTCATAATCATTTTAATATTCACAGTGACTTATAAAAAAATATTCATTAGCACTTGCTTATTTTTTATACAAACAACAAACAAATTTCAATGTGCTCTCGTTTTGTTCAGCTAACTTTTTATTCATCTGACAAATACATTATGCAGTGATTATTTTAAATGCAAACAAAATCGTTATAATATACAATAGTGGGTGTGACCGTCAGTATTTGATAATCAAATTCCAGCTAAATAAAAACCATCTAATACGGTGTGTAAACCAGCATTGGGGTGATGCCAAAAATACCATCTAGATTAAGATGGTAGTATCGAAATTTACCGACAAGAACTATATTTCCGTAATAACTTGATTATTTTCTTTTATATCTAACAAGGATTTTGGGAATTTCAATAGTGTGCTTTTTTTTAGATTTGAAAATAAAAAAACACGTACCTACCTAAAGAAAGTACAAAACCAAGTGGCCCATACTCGCAAATACATAATTAAAAACTAAAAACCCACAATCAGGATTGAATCTAATTCCCCGAGTTTTTATTATGCCTAGTTTAAGCGTTCCATTTAAAATTTAACGTTTAGTTGGAAAAAATGCTATTCCACAGAAATTTATTTAAGTACTCTAAAGGTTTGATAACCTACGAGTTTATTTTAAGTATATTTTTCGTACATATATTACCAATTAGTTACGCACTTAAGATTATAAAAACAAGTGCTTTAAATTAGCGATTAAATTACCTTAATCGGATCGTATTTATGATCATAACAGACGATTATTAGTATATTAGTTGGAGGTTTTTCCTGATTTGGTAATCTATGTGAACCATTGATTAAGCTCATCGGTGATAAGATCACCCTCTAACGCCACTTGATGGATGGTGTTTTCGTACTAACGATACATTTGAGGAATATTTACGAACATTTTTTATTCGTTTGAAATGTTTTAGAATTTATTTCACTTTTAATTTATTAATCAAATAATTCTGCATTAGTTAAAATCATGTTTGACTGCAAAGTAAAGATAAACCAATTTGAAAAAAATCGGTGCAGCTATTTAGTTAGCAAACACTTTTTTTTAGCTCCGCTATAATCTTATCGTATTGTTAAAATAAATTAAAAACCCGGGTTAAAACATTTCCTAAAAATCACAATATCTTTTTTTTTTCCTTTACCAAATTTGAACAAAAAAAATAAATTAAAACAAAAATAATTTCAATCATTTGTGAACGCTGCAATACGCTGTACGAATTGTTAAATATCCTATTCCATCCCATCCCTAAAATTAATATCCCTATTAATTAGAAAACTAAAAGCTTTATGGGGATGAAAATGATAGAAACATAACATTGTCACAATATATTCTTCAGTCAGTTTATCAAAACAATTTATAGTTCGACAAAAAACATCGTTTTGCATATCACATGGAGAAGGGTATAAAAAATAAAACTCCGCCAAAAACTGGGCATAAGTTAAAGTTATGATCTATAGACGAAATGTTCATATTAATATTACCAAAGTGCTTGATTTCAATCAAAAAAATTCAGAATTCATACAAATTTAACGGAAAACTATTTTATATTTAGAGGGATGCTCAACGTAATTGCCTACTCTGACGACGTTGCTATGACAGACTCAGGGAAGTACCTGAATATACTCAATGAACTTCTCCAAAACTCACTACACAAACTTTCCAAATGGGTACACTTCGTACAACACCCTTCAGCATCACTAGACATTCATTTTCACCTACTACCCCTAGATATTTTTTTTACTCCGCCATTTTACTTAAAGACATCCAACAGTGGACAAATATACAAAGTGGCCACTCAATAACTCTACATGAACATACAATTTTTCCTGAAAACACCGACTACACCCTCAAGTTTATCTTTGAAAAGAGTTTCCAGGTCAAAATCCCAGACAGATCGCCATGGGAGAGTAACGAACATGTGCAAAATGACTCGAGCCATTTCTATACCGATGGCTCCAAAACAAATGACAAAGTGGGTGCTGGTGTCTTCTCCGACAGGCTAAATCTCAGCCTATCTTTCCATCTTTCTGATCATTGCAGCGTTTTCTAGGCGGAACTCATGGCGATCAAAGAAGCCTTATCCTGGCTGAAAGAGAATGTCATATATGCCAAGGATATTAGCATATTCTCAGACAGCCAAGCGGCCATAAAATCCCTGGAATCGGTCTCAACTAATTGAAAGACCACCCTAGATTGCCTCTCGTCTCTGCACGAGATGTTAAAGCATTTTAACATTCACCTATGCTGATGAACTCGTCAGACATAGAACTACATTACCAGTTGTACCCGACACGGGTGCACTAGGTATTCCTATCGCTACATATAAAGGCTTACATGCTAACTCAGGTGGAGTCTTAGCGCGACGTGTCAAATAACCAAGAAAATTTGGCCAAAGCTGAATTTGTGAAGATCCAAGGGACTGATTTCTCTTGATAGATCGTACAATACTTCATCTCCTTTGTAACTGCCCGGCCCTATCAAACAAAAGAAAGATGCATCTTGGAGCTTACTGCTTTCAAAATCTCAGCGATTTGAAAAAAACGGAAGCGAAAGGTATCCTCCGTTTCATTAAAAGCTTAGAACGATTTTCTCACGGATAGTAAGGAGAATGGAAAAGATCCACGTGGTATCAGAATGTTCTGTCGCTGGCAGCTACTCTAACCTAACCTACTAATAACTTTATAACTTTGGGGGGTCCGGCAAGTCGTAAGTCCATCACACTGCCTAGATTTGTCCGATGCTTAAGGATCGGGCGACTCTTGGCGGTATTCCATGATGACAGACCAAGTCACTCCCTTAGACCCCTTAAGTAATTAATCTATCTATACTAACTTAAAACTAAGGAGTAGACTATTAGTCCGCAAAGACTTGGGAAAGCGTTACGTCACTTTTCTTATTATTAAGGCACCAGAATTCGTTATGCTGCCTTTCTGTATCGATTTTATCGCGATTCGATATAGCTGTGCTAAAGCGGAGGTTCTCCTGAGCATTGCCAACGTTCCCGTCCCGAATAAGTAGCTTATCTCGCTCTGCACGGTGGCGGTGGTATAAGACCGGGATCATAATCCTTCCTTGCACTAACCCTACGGAGTCAATGTAAACAAATGCCTCTGGGGGGATAAAGCATTACATAAACGTACTCTCTATTTATGTATCATTAGGGTAATAAGCGACGATGATCAGGGTGTTGTCGCTAGTCATCACCCTTAAGACGTGCCTTCGAATCACCTTAATGAGGAAATTGTCAATTCTATTCAGCTGAGCCCCATCGTATAGGACCTTGTTGCGATAATATTGTATGTCCTCGAAGTCAGGCGGAGACACCGCCTCTCAAATAGCCGTATCTTTTCCATGTAGGATGGTGCTATATTGAACCACATGGGATGATTGGCTTTATAAGGGCCATGGAGCATATAACTTTCATCCTTGAATCATGTTTACTGCTTTGAAACAGTCTTCTTGTCAGAGCATAAGCCTCCTTAGCCCTGGCCAAACAAGCATTTACATTTTTTGTTAAAATACAGAAACTTGCCAAACCAGATGCCAAGATATTTAACTTCAATTCTCACCGCAAACGGCTGTCCGTGCTGTCCAATGATACACAAATTTTGTCCAGTTTTTTCTGGAATCGATTAAATCCCTAAGCAATGGGGTTCTAAACAGAATTGTTTCGTTTTTTTTTTTTTTTTTGAAAAGTTATCTTTAATTTCCAATCATTGCAATATCTTTAATGGGATCAAAGTCACGTTGCAAAAGTATGTTTATGACCTCGATTTTCGGCCCTGATCTGTACACCGCTAATGACTGATTATTCCATTGAATGTCGGACATCAGTTTCAACGCGGCATGGAAAGTGTCATTCCTCGCTCGAAAACCAAACTGATTTTTCGGAATAATTTTGTTTTCCTCACTTCAACGGAGCTCGATTGTTTATATTTTCGAAAACCTTGCTTACATTAGGTAAAGGACTTATTGACCGAGGATTAGCTGGGATTTAAATTATTTCTCTATGTGCTCAGATTTAATGTGAATACTAATATACTGCTATGCGATAACAAAATTTTAAGATCAAGATAGGAAAGTTTTCTTATGAAGCGAAATTGCATAGTTAAGATTTTGTCAAATTTTCATGTTTTCAGGTAGCATGAATTAAAAAGTTTTTTTCTACCAGAACTGACATGAAGATGGGGTGAACTTCCGCGCTGAAGGTCTGGGATCGATTCAGTCTATAGACCCAGTTAGGATGGATAAAATGTGCAACCTACATGAGATGTTTCCGAATAATGGGACAACAGGTCTTCTAGTAAACTAGGAACCTTGACAGAGATTATATTGTAATAGACAGATATACGCATCCATTATTTTGAATATCCAAACATGCCTAACGGATATTCACAACGCCACAATAAATGCGATGTACATACTGTGAAAAAATGTTTGTGTTGTGTCCCTTTATCTCTTGGTAAATACCAAACCACTAGCATCTAATGTCGAAGACAAATGGCGACGTTGTCAACAAGCCAAATAGCAACAAAACCACGCGTTCTTGTAAAATCTTAAGGCCAGGGATACAAGGCCTGAACAAAATCCTGTGAAGAAAAACAAGAAAAGATCGCAGTTGAGTCACAGTAGGTGCTTAAATAGTGGAAGCAGACTGTTAACCGGCAATGACCAAAATTCACCCAACCTAAATGAAGTGAGTATCTAAATTAATACAACAACTCATTAGCAAATTTTGGTCGGATGAAAGTATGCCTAAAAAATGGAACTTCATCATCGGTTGCCTGACGAACAAAAAAGGAGACCCTCTGAACTGCGCAAAAATAGGTGCATAAGTATCCTTAACATCAGTGCCTACAAGATTCTATCTGTAGTAATATGTGAACGCCTTAAACCGGATCGGTGTGATTTTAAGCCAGGAAATTCCAAAACTGATCAAATTTTCCCACTTAAGCAGGTGCTGGAAAAAACCCACGAAGTCCAAATCGAAACCCAACACCTAGTCATCGATTTCAAAGCCAATTACAACAGCATTTAGAGACGTACTATATAGAGTCATGTGCAGGATGAAGATGGAGAAAGCTCGCTGCTCCATCAAGGTCGGAAACGACCTCACGAAAAAATTCGATGCAAAAAAAGTGTTTTGGCAAGGCAACGCACTGTCATGTGACTTCTTTGACATTTTTGAGACGATTATGCAAAACTCCCGAATCAAGACCAGGAGCATAATCATCCATAAATCGGTGCAACTACTAGCATACGCCGACGATATTGACATCACTGGTCGGACTCAACGTGATGTCATAGCCACGTTTGCTAGTATAACTGATAAACCCATTTTTGCCGCTTCCTTCTCTATACTAGCATGTAATGCTGTCAACAGGCAAGGACAACCGAATTGAAGAATTGGTCAGAATGTTAACTTTGTCAGATATAACTTTGAGGTAGTACGGGACTTTGTCTACCTCGGCTACGGTATTAAGTCTGCAGACAAAGAATTACTCTTGCCAACCGCTGCGCTGATTCTTCGGACGATGAACGGAATTATTAATTTAGTAAGCTCTCACATGAACTACTAAGGATATCTTATATAACACCCTGAGCATCCCAGTAGTGCTCTACAACTCCAAAACATGGATCGGTATCAAGAGCGGATGAAGAAATCCTTGATTATTTTATGTGGGGAGGCGAATTTTAAAAAATAAGTTTTTATTTAACTTTTTAACAAAATATGTAAACATTTACGTTGACGCAAATTTTATTCAAAATTCAATTATTAATAATTATCACATTCTCGGCGTGTGCAATATGAATATTATTTAGATCAACACTCTTTTATTTACACATGCGTAGCATAAACATTTTATTTTCGTCAATAAATACCTTCAACATTAAATATCCTAATTATTTAAATTAGTTCCGCTTATACAATAAAACATAAAAAAAATAAAAATTATAACACAAAAGCCGACCTGTTTTTGTGCAGCAAGTTGACAAACAAAACTGGTTGCGTAATAAAACTGGGCTCTGAGCTTCTTTTCTGGTCAATTAGTGGTTTTGGAAACAAACAAACTTTGAATTTAATTAATCAAAAAATATTTTCTCCTGAATTATGACCGCAGTACGTTAAAAAAAAATTCAGCACCACAAAAAAAAACTATTCTGAGGAGTTTCGATAACGCACTTTCACTAGCTCTTCACAGACCTTCACTTTATTGTCCCACAGGTGTACGGTGTACACTGAAGATAAATTTTATATTTTGGACACTGGTTTCTAAGCGAGGTATGAACCGCGAGGCGAGCTTATCAAAACTCAACTGAGCTCAGGTGAGATTGCAATAAAATAATGTTCAACTGGAAGTACGAATAGGTCGTCAATCTTGTCGTGTAAGTATAGCGAACCATTGGTTTATGCAGTAGATTGACTGATTTACTTTCAGTAGTGTTGCCGTGGTTCGAAAAAGTCTCAAGTTGCTAATGAATTGTCGTAGAGCGACATGACTTTTACTATTTACGTTAATTCTTTTGTTAGTCGACAGGTTTTATGAACTTGATTTTTTGGTGCAATGCATATTTTACTTGCACACTGTATGTAGTGAATGTAATGTAATGGTGTAAAGTAAATATTTTTATCAATTCTGCGATCACTGTTTTCCGATAAAAATATGAATGATGGTACTTTTTAAAATGATTGATTAGTCAATAGTAGCCTATTGTGATTTCTGTTAACAGAACATATTCAGTTTTTTTTTTAAATCATTCAAATAACGATAAATTTTGTTAATTTTTTCATTTGAATTTCTCGAAAACGGATCTAGGATAATTTTGACGTATGTAATTGACATCTAGTTATTACCTTCTTCCACCGCGATTCAATCATTCAAGCTTCATTGTTCCTTTTTTTTTATAGAAGTCTTAATTTTTTGACGCTAAAAAGTTTTCAAAGGCTTCGCTCACCTATGCTCCAGTTTCGGAACGCCTTTGATCACAAAATGATTCCAGAATGCGGTAAAGGTGATAATCCTTTGCAGAAATATCAAGAGAGTACGTTGGACGCGGAAGAATTTCGAATCCCAATTGTAGCAGCTTTTGCCCCGTTACGTGTGATGTATGGGGTCTAGCATTGTCATGCAACAGGATCGGAGCATGCGTATTTGGCAATGCAGGCTGCTTTTCTGCCAATTTCGTATGAATTATGCCGATTTCCTCACAAATTTTGACTCCATTTATCGTTGTCGATATCCACCAGATTGTCACCATATATTTTTCTGGGTGAAGACCAATATTGGGGATATGATTTGGGTTTTCGTCTGCACCCAACCATTGCCTAGATCTTTTACGGTTAGTTTTTGGGCCTTTATCAATTCAAGGGGTACCCACTTGTCTAGTTTTATTCACTTTTCCTATTTAAGATAGGTGTCGACTTATTGTCGGCTACAAAACCGGAACACAAACTCTTCGAGACAGCGAATGAAACCTAGTCACCGAAGCGCAGGGATTAGAAGATATTTTTGTCCAGTCAATGAAGAACTAGTTCCACCACCTAGTATAGAAGAAGTTGGCCTAGCTTTAAAAAAGCTTAAGAACAAAAAGGCTCCGATGACTTACCAGCGGAAAATATGGTTGTTTTGGTAAGGAGCATGCACCGAATCATCAACCAAGTATGGGTGAAAGAAAACATGCCCGATGACTGGACTATCAGCTCCATGTGCCCCATCTTCAAAAAAACGCGATCCTAAGCCTTTCAAGAAATATCGAGCCATATCCCTGCTTAAAATCGCAGGGATATGTGAACATCTAAAACCGTTCTGCAACACACTAATCGCCACGTACCACTGTGGCTTCCGGCCCGGCAGATCGACTTTAAAACAAATTTTCACACTAAGGCCTAGAAAAGACCAACGAATTTCAAGTCGAAACTCGACACTTATTCATCGACTTCAAAGCTGCGTATGATAGAATACATCGTCAGGAGCTCTATATGGCGATGGCCGAATTTGAAATGCCCGCAAAACTGATTCAGCTGTGTCGCGTGACGCTGGAAAACACGCGCTGCAACGTGCAGTTTGGAAATATTCCAAAGGAGACGTGCTATCATGTGACTTCTTCAATATCGTACTGGAGCAGATAGTGGCAGGGCAGGTGTCAACACGGAAGGCACTATTTTCAACAGGTCCGTATAGCTGCTGGACTATGCGGACGATATTGACATCATCGGTCACTCCCAGCGTGCCGTGATACAGGCGTTCACGGCGATTGAAGAACAGGCGAAATCCGTTGGCCTTGAAGTAAATGAGGACAAGACTAAGTACATGCTATCAACAAACAAACAAGTATCTGTCCACCACCTAGGACAACACGTCACTATCAACGTCAATATAAGCATCAATTTAGAGGTAGTTAAGAAGTTCACCTACATCGGAGTAAACATAGACTACACGAATGACACCCTAGTGGAGATCCGGCGAACTTCGGGTTGGCGAAACAACTGGGTTCAAAACTCCTAACTCGAATAACGAAATGTGTGCTCTACAAAACCTTATCCTGCCAGTTGTACTCTATGGTGTCGAGTGCTAGACGATAAGCAAGAAGGGAGAGCCCATTCGAAAGAAAAATACTTCGCCGGTTTTTTGTCCTGTGTGTGAGGAGGGCGAATGGAGGAGAAGATAGAACCGCTAACTCTATGAGCTGTACTAAGATGTGGATGTAGTCCAAACAGCCAAAACACACGCAATAATGCTCCAGCTAAGAGGATCTTCGATTCTTTCAATTCGTAAACGTTCATGTGTTTTCAAAGTGCATAAATTATTAAGATTCTAACGCATTTCGTACCAAACGATAGATCTTTAGGTCCTTGTGCAAAATATGGTGCAATGCTCATTTAGTTGGTGCAAGAATTAAACTCCAGTCTAATCGACTTCGTAAGCCAGGCAGTTGAGGGCTTTTCAACGTTTGCCATCATCTTATTTTCAGATGACGATCATTTTTATCTTAATGGATACAGGAATAAGGAGAACTGCCACTACTGGAGTGTAATATATCCTAAACGCAAGTATCAGAAGCCCCTTTATTCGCATAAAGTGACCGTATGGGTTGCGATTTCAGCGCAAAGAATTATCGGCCCTTACTTTTTTTTAAGGGGGACATCGAGATACAGTGAATTTAGAGCATATGATAATCGAATCGGGACTTCCAAAAAATTCCCTTTTTCTCGAAAAGTAATCTAAAGAAAAAGTTTTAGCTAAACTTTGTTGTGGCATATTTCGTGCTTGTTAAACTGTCTTTTTTTAAGAAATAATAACGGTTCTTCTTAATAAAATGTATACCTCACGAAGGGACGGATCCATTTGTCCACAAAAAGTTTACTTACACCTATCCACATTTTTCCAAAAATCGTTTTATATTTTTTTTCCTACAAAGCAGAGATATCTGCATTGCCACATGCAACGTGATAAGTCTAACTATAACACATAATATTTAATAGAGGCGCAAAAAGTCCATTTATTTTCAAAAGGTGATATATCCTGGGCATGAAACGTTTTGATTGTAAAAATAACAAAGTATGGTAATATGTATGTAGAATTGTACACGTGTATTTGAAAAAAAAACCAAAAAGGATGGTTGTGCAGATGTATTTTGTTTATAATTTGCAAGGGCATTGGAATAAAACTGTTATTTTTTAACATTCAACGAAAAAATATAATTGATTTGGAAAGTGCAAGATCTAGTGTGTGTACACTTGTATAGAGTTTGGTTTGAATAGTGCTTTGATCAGAAAAATGTGGGATACTGAAGATTGTTTTTCATCTCCTTCTGAGGAAAAGCCTTCAGGCAGCAAGCGGAAGGAAGGAAAAAAGCTTACAAGGAACGATTACACCACATACATAGGAAATGTGATCCCAGCAAGAAAATCTAAATATTCATGCAGGTTAGTTTCTTTTGGTATTTAGTGGAAGGTCACTGTCATTCTGTCACTGGTCTTTGCAGATGCAAACGGTTGAAAATGAAAATATTCGCAGTCACCCGTCAAAAAATGAGCAAGATCATTATGCACAATCGTTTGTGGAAGCAAGGCCAGTTGCTCGAATTCGATCACTTGTTGGTTTGGACAATGAAAAAACAAAACCCAAATCAGTGACTTATAAATAAAGGCGGTTAAATTTTAAGGGCCGATGTTGATTTTGAATAAAACACAAATTATTTAGGAAAATATTGCTTTTTCTTTTTATTATGATAATATTGGTATGGTTCAATTATGTAATGAACAAGATATCGGCCAATATCCGATAACCATTCGATGGTCCAAATTTTCGATGATGCTGAGGCATAATTGAGGTTCTATGCCGTTAATGTGCCGAATTATCTCATCCTTCAGCTCTTGAATTGTTGCTTGCTTATCTACGTAAACCTTTTCTTTCAAATAACCCCAAAAGAAGGAATTCCAACGGTGTCAAATCACATGATCTTGGCGGCCAATTGAAATCGCCACCAAGTGCGATAACACGGCCATTGAATTTGTCGCGCAAAAGAGTCATTGTTTCGTTAGCTGTGTGGCAAGTGGCACCGTCTTCTTGAAATCACATATAGTCCACATCCATATCTTCCAATTCGGGTCATAAAAAGTTCATTATCATCTCACGATAGCGAACACCATTCACAGTAACTGCCTGACCGGCCTCATTTTGGAAAAAATACGGTCCGATGATGCCGCCAGCCCATAAACCACACCAAAGAGTCACTCTTTATGGGTGCATTGGTTTTTCGATAACCACTCTTGGATTATCATTCGCCCAAATGCGGCAATTCTGCTTATTGACGAATCCACAGAGGTGAAAATGTGCCTCATCACTGAAGATGATTTTCTTCGAAATTTGATCATCCACTGTTGTCATTTCTTGTCACCATTCTCACCATTGACAACGCTTGAAATGGTCAAGAGGCTTTGGTTCTTTAGTCAATTGCACCTTATAAGGGTGTAAATGCAAGTCTTTATGCATAATGTTCATCAACGACGAGCGTGAGAGGTGCAATTGTTGGGCACGACGACGAGTTGATGTGGACGACTCTTCAGCCACACTATCGCGAACAGCAGCAATATTTTCTGCTGGTGTTTTCACATCACCTTCAGACCCGGTTTGCTCAAATCACGAAGTGGACGATATGCATTTTGATTTGAAAGCCCATTTTCATAATGGATTGCATATATCTAGATTTGCGATTAAATATCAAAATGTTACATCAGACTGCTGCGAAATTCCCTGTGAGCTATCTGTCAAACAGAGATCACTCACCCAAAGATTCGTAACTTCTCGAAAGTGGACTACGAGAGCTCGGTTCACTCAGCGTGCGGTGTGGGTTCGTGTTTCGTGTTCACACACCAACGAAAATCTCGCACGCCACGTAATTTTTTGTGAAAATCCGTAAAACTTTTTCCAATGCAATTTAACAAAAAAAAACTATTCCAAGAAAAAACGCACGTTTAATCTTTGGATACAACAATTGAATTTTAACATTCACCGGTTCTCCATTGGAAAATCTCGTTGTCAGTCCTGGACAACTATTTTCAAACATTTGCCCCGGATGCATTACATTTTCATAATATTTTTGGGTTGTCCTCTAGGCCTTTGATTTCGGTGTCGCTTGTGTTTGGGCACGTTTCGCTGTCCCCATCCGCAAAGTGGTCCAGTACGTTCCGAATGAGTTCAAAGAGTTTTACGATCGCATTCTCGCCTGGAAGACCAAAATATTGAAGTTTGTTCTGATATTGGAGAATAAAATAAATTATTTTTTCACTAAATTTTGCCAAGCATTTTTATTTTAATGTTTTTATACCCTATCCCATAGGGGGGTATATTAGTTTTGACATTAAGTTTGTAACATAGAGAAATAATTTCGATACATATACCTCAAAGTATATGGATCGATTCAGAATCGCTAGCTGAGTAGATTAAGCCATGTCTGTCTGTCCGTCCGTCCGTCCGTCTGTGTGTCACCGATTTTTGGGCCTTAAATTTTGAGCTAGAGTGTTGAAATTTGGTATATAGACTCTCTGGCCGACGAAGCAGAACAAGTGTAAAAATTTTTGAAATCTGATAAACTGTCTGAGCAATATATTGTGACAATGTCATTTTCTGTATTTCATCGCCATAGGGCCTATATTTTGAGGATATTTATAATAACGATGGGATGGGATAGGGTATGCAACGATCCGCACAGCGGATTGTAGCCTCTCATATGTTTTTTTCTTCTGTTGATGTTTTTTTTTAAGCTTAAAAACATGTGAGAATTATGTTTTTTTTAGTTTATTTTCAAATCGTGACATGTCCAAAATAGTTATTTAGTTTTATCTTTTTTTATATGTATCCTAGAAATACGTTTTAAACGGAACATAGTGCATATTTTTGTTATAATTTATAGCCCAAGAAAACAGAAATTAATCATTTTTTTGGGTCACTTGAAAAATATTCAAATGTGGGCACAATCACGTTTCGAAAGTAAGTGATTATTTTTTTGGGATCACGTTTACAATTCTTTTTAAAATAAGTTACACAAAAATAATGGTTGTTTCTGGTAATTTTTTTTTTTAAAAAATGTTTTTTCCAAAATGCCACAAACGGTTGGTATTAATCTTCATAGCGAAGTGTGAATGAATTTAATAAATCAACTTGTTTAAATTCGTTCCTAAAAATTATCGCTGTTGAATGCTATTAACTAAACTTTCCCAAACCAACTTAAGCGCCGGAACTTTTTTAAAGTTATAAAGTGTGTTTTTTTTAGAGGTATACAACTTTAAGTTGGCAACAATATTTTAACTGGCGGCCATTTTGTCGGCCATCGAGTGATTTATTTTTAGTTTGGTTTGGAATTGGTTTGCCATTTCAACATGAATAGACGGACGTCTGAATAACGCTCTCAAATTGTGCAAATTTATTTTGAAAATCATGGTTCTGTTCGAAATACGTATCGCACAATACGTCTATTTTACTGTCAACATAATCGTCCATCAGAGCAATTAATTCGATTAAGTATGGAACGTTTTCGCACCACGTTTACTCTAAATCCATCCACTTTATGGAATATTTTGGGGAAAAATCTTGGTTTGCGTGCTTACAAAATCCAACTAGTGCAAAAATTGAAGCCACAGGATCACCTAGCAAGGCGTGGATTCGGTGAATGGGCCCAAAACAAGATTGCTGTTGATCACAAGTTTCATAAGCGAACTTTGTTTAGCGATTAAGCTCATTTTGGTTCAATGGATACGTCAATAAATAAAACTACCGTATTTGGAGTGTATGTTAGTGTATGTTGGGACACCGTTACATCCACAAAAACTATCTGCTTAGTGTTCTTTTCGGGTTGGGGGAATAATTGGTCCGTACTTCTTTAAAAACAATGCTGGCCAGAACGTTACAGCCAATGGTGACCATGATTACTGACTTCTTCGTTAATCAATTAAACAACCATTATGTGCAGGAGCTGTGGTTTCAACAAGACGGCGCAACATGTCACACAGCTCGTGCCGCTATTGATCTGTTAAAGGAAACGTTCGGTGAGCGCATAACTTCGCGTTTTGGTCCTGTGAATTGACCTCCAAGGTCATGCGATTTAACGCCGCTTTACTATTTTCTGTGGGGATATGTGAAGTTGGTAGTCTAAGCCCGAAACGATTGACCACTTGGAGGACAACATTCGCCACGTTATTGCCGATAAACGGCCACAAATGTTGGAAAAAGTCATCGAAAATTGGACCTCCAGATTAGACTACGTCCGAGCCAGCCGTGGTCATATAGTGGAAATCATATTTAAATTATAATGCCAGAAGATTATCTTTCGAATAAAGTAAATTTCATGTCAATTTAAAAAAAATCATCTTTGTTTTATTTCATTTCAAAGTTCTGTACCTCTAGAAAAAAACACCCTACTTCCAGTGTTTCATTTAAAATTATGAAAAAAAAAACTTTCAGAACTTTAAAATCGGCTGAACCGTTTTAATTAATTTTCAAAGTTTAAGTATGAAGCACAATAAATCTTACTTACTCGATTTTGTTCTCAAAAATGAAACTAACTAAAAGCAAAAGTATTACCTAAAATTATAGGTTGTGTTAGTAACTGACACTTTTTGCGATTTTTTGAAAATTATCAACGGTAACGCTGCCTTATGGGAAACCCAATGTCAAATCAAAATTTACGTACGAGCGTTTAGTTAATAGAGTGTGTGTTTGTATCAGTTTACTGGGGCGGTAATAAACCGATTAAGTGATATTGTTTAGTGCTCTCGGAATGTGGTAGTGTTAAACGAGATTCAAATAAGTACGATCTGACAAGGAAATTATGCGCACAAAATGATTATCGTTGAGGAAGCGTTGATCAAGCATATTATGCCACATTAGTGAAGAGTCCTTTTTTATGATTATTTTATTTTTCTCAAGCAGATTAAAGTGTTTACATAAGGTTTAATATTTAAACATATACAAAACTATAAAAAAAAACGATGCTAGTATTTTTTTCGATTAAATGAAATAATAGTCTCAGCGAACTTTGTTTACCTATTTCCTTCTTTCATTTCCTTTCATCACATGACATTTTATGAATTCCAATGTGAGGCGCAGAATAATTCTAGAAACTAATTGATACAGCATCATAAACAGCATCGTTAATTGTATTTTGTATGTTAAATCACACCTTAACAACGTCACAGTAACAAACAATTTATAAGAATTTTTAACATGGACGGTAATGTTACTGTTGCTGTGTCAATGTGTTGCCGAGGATAATAAAGCGTACGAACGTCACCACCTCAAAAATTTGCTAGGGCAATTTACAATTTAATTTTCAAAGTTTATCACATAACAAAACCATTTCCAATAAAGCTTCACCTTCTATCACGTATCAGAACCACCACCAAGAACACGCGTCCCACATGAGTTCCCCTGTTGGTCGTAATAATTAAAGAGTTTAACTCGTATAACTCAACCAAAGGCAACTAACTCATCGCACATAAGTTGCTCAGCTTACTTGATTTATGAAGGCATATATGTATTCTAAAATAACATCAAAATAATTAGTTTAAGAATTAAAATTGACTTGTGAAGCCTTCTAGCTCATTTGCAGGAGATAATTTAATTTGATTTTCTTAATCAGAGTGAAAATTGTACAAGGAATTATTACATGGACGACACAAGCTAATGTCTTGCAACGATTGAGACATATTTTCCGAAATATAAAATATCAAACTAATACTAAGGCACATATTCCATTCCATAGGCGGTAGCAGAAAATTTTCCAAGATGGTGTCAACGGTGGCGTCTACAGTCCCAGTTAGGAAGACAAAGTGAATAACTTACATGAGCTGCTTCGACATCAGGTCAACTAGAAATATCTCAAGGGTTATTCAGGCCCCTTGAACAAAAACAGTTGAGGATGAGCCGAAAGGCCAATGCCAGTACTCAATCCCGTAGTGTATACTAATGGCGCCGTGTCCTAGGGATATTTAATAAATTGGAACTAACCCTCCCGTCAGGGTAACATATTTACAATTTACCACTTAAAAAATAGTTAGTTATGCGAGGGACAAAAGCCTCGGATAAAGAATCCCCACCACGGACAACGGCTTACGAGTATATTCATATGGAATGAACGCACGCTATACACCCCGGGTGCTACTCAAAAACTTGAGTCTGTCCTTGTGCCGTGCAGGGTAGACTTTAAAGGGGTTTAAGGTCATTTTACAGAATCAGAAATACATATAGATAAACGAAAACTATGCGACATTTATTACAGCTGCCACCCAAGGCTGCACATATTAGAATGATTAGAATTCATTGTGGGGAGCCGACTTAAGTCAAGAGTAATCGACTTCAATCCGGTTAAGCAAAGTTAGCCTTAAGATACCGATAAGACTGAAGAATCTATCAAGGCGGAATGTTACGACAGGAGGTCGGAGCCTAAGGAGCCTTTCCGGAATAGGATGTGAAAAACGTACGAGGAAACTTCAATGCGAAAATCGTCAAGAAAAACATCAAAAACAAAACAGATAATGGCTTTCGTCTGTAAGACTTTGCGGCAGGATGTAATTCTGTGATTAGCAGCAATAGGTTTCCAATACTTCG
Source organism: Rhingia campestris (assembly GCA_932526625.1). Lineage (NCBI taxonomy): Eukaryota > Metazoa > Arthropoda > Insecta > Diptera > Syrphidae > Rhingia > Rhingia campestris. The sequence continues at coordinate 4,815,412 of OW052184.1, forward strand.
AATGCACAAAGAAACCTGTCGATCTGCAGATGGTCGAACCGATAACCACATCGACCATGTATTCATTGATGAGGCACCCATCCAACACATCCAGAAAGGCAACAGTCGACTCTGACAATTATCTCATCGCAGCCAAATTCTTCTTCTTACGAGAAGATGCTTCACCTTACTAAGGCGACCACCTACGTGAGCCGGATATTACCAGAATCTACAAACAAGAACTAAGTGAGCTGTACCCTCATCATACACCCAATGAATATATTATCGCAATATAATCAAATACGTATCCGAAACCACCATAGGCAACCAGCCGCTACCGAAAAGATGTCATTGGTGAGATGATATTTGCAAGTACCAAAAAGAGTTGACATAAAAGACACTTATGAAGGCGCTACAACCCAAAAACACGAGCCGAGCGGGAAGATTTCCGAACAAGGAGAAATGAAGACAAGAAAATCCTGCGTAGGAAAAAAAGATAACACGCAGCACAGCCTCCCAGCTCAAGGAGATCGAAGAGTCTCGCAACAAGAAACCACTGCCAGTTGGTTTCAAAGCACGAACGCCGGCTCTATGTAATAACAATAGCAACATAGTCACAGACTCCCAGAGAATTGTATATGTATTAATGCAGCATTTCCAGCAGCTGCTTAATTGGCATAATGCCGAGAGAATGATAGGGCAAGAAACTAGTCTACCCCTGTTCAACTAAGAGATTCACGCTCCCTCCCAGTCTTGAAGAAGATAGAAAAACAACAAGGCAGCTAGCAGAACTTTTCAAACACGGAGGCATTGCCATAGAAGTGTTCCTGCGCAAACACCAAAACATCAACAAAGTCTGTATGGATGAGAGCATACACGATGACTGGAATATCAGCTCCATATGTGTTACGTATTTCCAAACACGGTCTCTGTTTCTGACGTAAGCTTACTGCGAACCTGCCGAAAATGTGTCAGATGCAAAATTACTAACTATGTGTCAAAGAGCCAACGTGCTTTTCTTTCTTTCTTTTTCTATTTGATTTCCGACCCATCAGGTCACGAGTTGTAAGTTGTCTTAAATAATGAATAAAAATTGAACTGTGTTACTCTGCATGAAAACTTTAATTTCTGTAATTACGGAAGTACGTACAGCAGGAATACACAACAGTGGCGACGAGGACTAAAGAAAAAGGACCAATCGGATCAAGATGGATGCTAATCAACTCAACACGCTTTTATCTGCGATCCAAACTGCGATTCAGGGTACTAACAATACCGGTCAATCACCACAGCAGGAAATCATACAAATTGAGAGCTTCAATGAGGATAACGAAAGTTGGGAAATTTTCATTAAGAGGCTTGAAAATTTCTTTAGGTTAAAGAAATTAACTGCGTCGACTGAGGAAGTACAAAAAAGCAAAAAGGATTGGCTTATCCACGCAATCGGTGCAAAAACATTGCAACTTCTTTGTAAGTTGCAATGTGCCCTGATGATCCCCAATCTAAAACTTACAATGAGTTGGTAAAATTGGTAAAGGAACACCTACATCCAGCACCTAGTGTAATCGCTGAACAAAATCGATTTACCAAGCGTATCCAACACGAAGGTGAGAGCATATCGAATTTTGTTGCAGAGTTGAAGAAAATGTGCAAAAATTGTAATTTTAAATGTGCATCTTGCCAAGCATCGACAGCCGATGCACATTTGAGACAACAATTTATTAGTGGGTTGCGAAATGCACACTGGCTGGAGAAATTAATTCAGCTCAAAGAACCGAACAATAAATTCATTGACTGCGTCACAGCTACACTGGCTATGGAGTCAGCACAAAAGGATTCAAAAGAAATCCAAAATCTACAAGCTACGACGTCTATGAGTCACCAGAATCAAATATCAAAACATTATCCCCAACTAAACAAAAAAAATTCCAAAAAACAGCAACATTTCTCCAGTAAGCAAGTAACCCCCACGAACACCACAAGTTGTTTTCGTTGTGGTGATAAGCAACATCTGGCAAATGAATGTCGTCACATTCAGACAATTTGCTCAAAGTGTAAAAAAATCGGGCATCTAGCACGAGTTTGCATGAGTGGCTCGCGTCCCCCGCAACCGTCGCAACACTCTCAAAAACGAAGCAAAAGCAAAACAAATTGTCAAAATCAACTTCAGTCCCTCTACGATCAGGCAGATGATCATGATAAATTCTATATAAATCATTTGAGCGAAGTTGTTCTCCCAGAAGAAAAATCAAAACCAAATAAAATTATGTTGAAGGTCAAGTTAGATGGCGTATGTAAAAGTCTTGAGTTAGACACAGGAGCAGCGGTTTCATCAATTTCACATGAGGATTTTGTAAAATCGTGGCCAAATAAACAAATTAATAAATCTTCTATTCCGTTTCAGACGTACACAGGTGAAGTGATTAATACTTTAGGCTACTCTACCATGCAGGTAGAATACGGGACAGAAGTTGCCAATGCGAACATATACATAATGCCCGGGAAGGTCGATTCAATTTTTGGTAGAGAGTGGCTTAAACTTTTTCAGGTTAAATTGCCAGAAATACACCAAATGAAGGAAGAAATCAAACCTGTGTTAAAGGAAGAAATCACACGTGTTTTAAAGTCAAAGTTTGCTGAAGTTTTTCAACCTGGGGTTGGGAAAATTAATAACTACGAAGCAAAGTTGTACCTTCAAGAAAACGCTCAACCTGTTTACTTTGCCGCTCGCAAGGTACCGTATGCTATGCAAGGTCAAATGGAGAAAGAGATTGAACGTTTGGAGAAGGCAGGAATAATTACGAAGATGCAGTTCAGTGAATGGGGTACACCAGTAGTACCAATTCTGAAAAAGGATGGATCAATCAGACTGTGTGCAGACTATAAAATCACCCTCAACAAAGTACTTAAAAGTGACAACTTCCCGATTCCGCCAATAGAAGACATTTTTGCTACGTCGATGGAAGGTGGAAAAATTTTCTCAACATTGGACATCAGTGAGGCTTACCTACATATGCCAATGGATCAGCGAAGTGCACAGATCCAAGCGATCTCTACCATCCAGGGAGACTACCAGGTAAATAGGCTGATGTACGGGACGAAGGTAGCACCGGGTATTTGGCAGAGGTACATTCAACAGACGTTGAAAGGCATTGATGGAGTGTGTGTTTTCCTGGACGATATCAAGGTTCAGGGTAGAAATTTCCAAGAACACGTAGCTCGCTTAGAGGAAGTACTTAGCAGACTTAACAAAGTTGGGCTGCGGGTAAATTTTAACAAATGTAAATTTTTCGCAAATTCTATTACTTACCTAGGTCATGTAATTTCGGCGAGAGGATTAGAAAAGACCAAAGACAAGGTTCATGCCATTATGGATGCACCTGCCCCGAAGAACATCACGGAGGTGCGAAGTTGGTTAGGATTGGTTAATTATTACGGAAAGTTTCTACAAAATCTATCAGCCAAACTGCACCCACTCTACCGTCTGTTAAAAAAAGATGTTGTGTTTAACTGGGACAAGGAATGCGAGAACGCTTTTAATCTTATCAAAGACGAGGTAATTTCGGACGTGGTGTTAGTTGCGTATGATCCAGCTCTGCCCTTGTCATTGGCGACGGATGCAAGTCCATATGGACTGGGAGCAGTGCTGTCTCACACATATTCAAATGGACAGGAACATCCAATTGCTTAAGCTTCCCGATCCCTGTCAGCGTCCGAAAAGAACTATAGCCAAATTGATAAGGAAGCCACCGCGATTTTCTGGGCTCTAAAACGATTTTTCCAATACTGCTACGGACGTAAGTTTACCTTAATAACTGATCATAAACCCTTAGTAGCTATTTTCAGCCCAGATAAAAAACTGCCAAGTATGGTTGCAACACGCATGCTGCATTATGCCCAGTTCTTGCAAGGTTTTACCGACGATATTGTGTACCGATCGACGGATGAGCATTCAAATGCAGATGCGCTTTCACGGCTGCCGCTGAAATCCAAAAGCCCCGAGGAGCTGGATGACATCACATACTACCAAATGCAGCAATTTGACACGTTTTCGGTTACGCACAAGATTATTGCAAAGGGGACAACAAAAGATGAAGTGTTGAAGGAGGTACATTTTTCTTTGCTGACGGGGAAGAAGCTATGGCATCCAGATTTTGAAGGTAAAGACCAACAATTCTCTTTATCTGATGGGGTAATCCTTAGAAATAGCCGAGTAGTGATACCTACATGTTTGAGGGAGTTTATCCTGACCGAATTGCATGAAGCACACGTGGGCATAGTGAAGATGAAAGCGCTGGCTAGAAGCTATGTTTGGTGGCCGCGCATCGATTCGGATATTGAAAATATGGCTCGCGAATGCTTTGCATGCAGAAGTACTATGAAGCAGTCTACAAAAAAGGTACATCATCCATGGGAGTACCCAACTAGTGCATGGCAGAGAGTTCACATAGACTTCGCGGGTCCATTTATGGATAAATATTTTCTTATCGTGGTCGATGCGCATTCAAAGTGGCCGGAGATTGTTCCGATGACGTGTATCACAACGTCGAAAACAATAGTAGTGTTACGTGACATTTTTGCTCGTTTTGGGTTACCGGTTACATTAGTCAGCGATAACGGGTCTACGTTTACATCGGGGGAGTTCAAGGAATTTACCAGAGCAAATGGAATCGTCCACAAGTTCTCAGCGCCGTATCATCCAGCTACAAATGGCCAGGCAGAGAGGTTCGTGCAGAACATGAAAGTGGCACTTCGCAAGATGGTAAAAGACTCTGGGGACTTAAATCTGAAGCTTTCCAAATACCTGCTGCAATACCGGAAAACACCAAATTCTACAACGGGGATAGCTCCATGTATGTTGTTCCTGCAACGAGATATTCGTGTACGCTTGGATTTAGTTCGTTCCGAAACAAAAAACACTGTTCAACAGAAACTACAATGCGCGTCATATGCAAATGGAATACAGTACTATTCTGGTGATATGGTGCAAGTGAGGAATTATACGTCCAAGGATAAGAAATGGGAATTTGGGAGAATAATACGTAGAGATGGATTGCTACACTACTTTATAAATGTAAATGGGAAGTTTTGGCGAAGACATGTGGATCAAATTATGAAGTGCAACATCGATCCATCAACTACAATGAAGGATTCTGACTTCGAGGTAACATCTTTGATTCCTTTAACTAAAACTCCATCTACTCTCACAGATCAAAACACTGAAGCAACGCAAAAGGAACCAGAAATTTGTGAGCCAAATATAGAGCCATCTGATTGCACAGTTCCAGCTGTTGAAGAAGTAAGCAGTGATCGCAAGCCAAGTGTGGATGGTCAGCCTACAGTTAGACGGAGCACCCGTACCAAGAAGCCTGTGGAACGTTTCGGATATACTTCGTTTTAGTGGTGAGGACTGTTACGTATTTCCAAACACGGTCTCTGTTTCTGACGTAAGCTTACTGCGAACCTGCCGAAAATGTGTCAGATGCAAAATTACTAACTATGTGTCAAAGAGCCAACGTGCTTTTCTTTCTTTCTTTTTCTATTTGATTTCCGACCCATCAGGTCACGAGTTGTAAGTTGTCTTAAATAATGAATAAAAATTGAACTGTGTTACTCTGCATGAAAACTTTAATTTCTGTAATTACGGAAGTACGTACAGCAGGAATACACAACAATATGTCCAATCTACAATCTTCTATGTCTTGCACCAACTGTAGGCATAACCCTGTTATATTTCGCATACAAAATTCCATCTAACACTCAGTACGTCTTCGTGTACGTCTTAAGCCCCTTTGCAAAACACTAATCGACACGTTCCATACTGTTGCGAATTCGTGGATTTTAGGCTGTTCAAGGAAACGATGGCTAGAGAATTTAGCGATGCAAAAAATACACGAGGTTAACTCTTAGGGAAACTTTATTAGACTTCAGAATAAAATGACAATCGAAAATTAACTGCATCAGAGTGACAGGCTTGTCATGACATCGATTGCTTCTCCTGTCAACAATGTCAAAAATGGAGCCGTGCATAGATGCGTAACAATACCAATGTATCTTTCAGCCCGACAGATTGACAATAGACCAGCATTGCTGCACTAAGGCAAGTGCTGGAAAAGACCAACGAATTTAAAATCTCCATATTTTATCGACATTAAGGCCGCATCCATAGTACAGAGGTTTATAATGCGACGGCGGAATTCGTACAGCTGTGTCGCCTAACACAAGAGGACACGCTGAGTAACGTTCAGTTTGGAAACAGCTAATCTAAAATTTTCCAAACCGTACCGGATTCCGACAGGGATCTAATCATGCGATTTATTTAATCTCGTGATGGAACGGATATTACGTAGGGCAGGAGTAAACAGGGAAGGCACTATCTTCAACAAATCCGTATAGCTCCTGGGATACGCAGACGGTAGCGACATCATTGATCGCACTCATGTAGAAGAATTGTGGAGAATTTACGATCCATGGAGAAGTGGAAAAATGTGTTGGTCTTGTAGTTAACGAGAGCAAGACAAAGTAACGGGTGGTTAAATTTTAAGGGCCGTTGTTGAATGTGAACCACACCTAAACGTCAAGTTTTTTTCTGCATTTCATTTGACATTCCTCTATTTCAGACTAACTCAATTTGAACCATGGAAAGATACACAATCGAGCAATGCGTTAAAGTTATTCAGGCTTAATATGAAAATGGGCGTTCAAATCAAAATGCATATCGTCTTCGTGATTTGAGAAAACCGGTGTACTGCAGAAAATATTGCTGCTGTTCATGATAGTGTGGCTGAAGAGCCGTCCACATCAACTCATCGTCGTGCCCAACAATTACACCTCTCACGCTCGTCGTTGATGAACATTTTGCATTAAGACTTGCATTTACACGCTTACAAGGTGCATTTGACTCAAGAGCCAAAGCCTCTTGACCATTTCAAGCGTCGTCAATGGTCAGAATGGTGGCAAGAAATGCCAACTGTGGATGATCATTTTCGAAGACACGTTAACACAACAGTCCTCCAAATTCTTGACGAAACAAATATATTGCGGCGTCTTCAAACAACTAAACCCTTAGATTTGGCCCGATAGTAACGAACCGCGCTATTAATTTTGGAAAAAGCAGGAACTCTCAAAGGAAAGTTACCTGCCAAACATATTATATACTCGTGATAAAAAAAATTGCTAGATAAGTCGAATACTTAGTTGCAATAGAAATACAAAATGGGTGGTGGTTTTAGTGAGTAAAAATCTCACACTACTTTGGGCACGTGCTCATCGTGTCTATGAAGATTTCCACCAGCCCACGGGAAAAAAATGGCCGTGCTATCTCATGTGGTGGCGATGTCTATTGGCCGCCAAGATCATGTGATTTGACACCGTTGGACTTCTTTCTTTGGAGTTATTTGAAAGAAAAGGTGTACGTCGATAAGTCGGCAACAATTCAAGAGCTAGAGGATGAGATAATTCGGCACATTAACGTCATAGAATCCAATTATGTCTCAGTGTCATCGAAAATGTTTGACCATCGGATTGAGGTGTGCCGCCATTGTCGCGGCTGCCATTTGGCCGATATTTTGTTCATTACATAATTGAACCATACCAATATTATCATAATAAAAATAAATGACAATAATTTCCTAAATAATTTGTGTTTTATTCAAAATCAACATCGGCCCTTGAAATTTAACCACCGCTTTATATGCCTTTAACAAACAAAGTGCTATCAACGCACAATATTGGTCAAATAATCTACCTCGGATTTATCATCAGTCCCACGAACGACACCTTCGTGGAGATACGACGAAGACTGACCATATGAAACCTATGATTTTTCGGTTTAACGAAGAAAATGGGATCAAGAATTCTTAACCCGAAAGTCCAAATGTTTACTCTACCGGACCCTTGTCCTTCCAGTCCTACTATACGGCGCCGAGTGCTGTAAAATAAAAACAGGAACGCGGAGCAAATATTAGGTACTTTCGAAAGGAAAAGATAAAGTCCAGGTCGGTTACCTACGTTTAGTGAAATCTATGAGACTCGGTTTCTTACAAATGGTTACTATGTATGTGGAAGTTTTTCAGCGATGCTAGGGCAATGGAACTGTCGGTCCACAAAAATAAGTCATGGAGCTGGTGACCTAGTTTTAAAGCCAATAGCAGGTGCCGATATCAGTTTAACTTGGCACATAAAAGGTGGGTCAAGAATGTAGTCATTACCGCCATGTCGCCATGAAGATGATCCGAGGCTGAAACAGTAAACTCAACCCATCAAGGGCTCTGAATTTCACGAATACCAGGAAGATTTTCAATAAGGCTCTTCCCTTTCACGTCTAATGTTCTCGTCACAATTCATCTCATCGCGCCAAGTTTATTGCATTATTGTCTTAGCGGTAACAATGACTGTTACAAGGCATCTGGATCGAAGGACCAATATTTGAGAGGAGGTAAGTTAGGTGGAGAGGAAAAAAACGTAAATCGGCATGTATGTGGTTATTGGATAGATCTTACCTCAGTAATAGGTTACAAAGATGTGAAATATGATTCGTAAAACTAGGCGACCATACCTTGAGGGGAATTTTCGAACATTTTAAAGAGTTTTATGGTGGATGGAACTCAAGAAAATGGTGAAGTGATACCTAGTGTCTCAGTACATTATTGTTTCATCTAAACACAACCAGTTGAATTTCGTTTCCAAGAGCAGATCCGGGTATTTGGTAGATTCTACAGATTTTAAAATGGCGGCACTTCATTTTGGAGGGCTACTGTAAGGAACATTGCAGTTTGTGCTTAAAAGAACAAGTTCGTTTTTTTGATGTACCATCATCGTATGATGTCCTACTTACTTACTTAAGTGGCGCTACAGTCCGGGATGAGCCTCAACCAACATGCCTCTCCAATTAGCCCGGTCCTTAGCTAACTGCATCCAGTTGCGCACTCCAAGTTGGTTGAGGTCGGTTTCTACTTGTGCGCGCCACTTAAGGCGAGGTCTTCCTCTACTGCGTCCGACGTCTGGCTGGGAATCGAAGACTCTGCGAGCCGGAGTATTGGTGTCCATTCTTTCTACATGCCCTAGCCATCTTAAACGTCCAATGCGGTGTTTTTTGACTAGGGGTATGTCGCTGTACAGCTCGTATAGTTCGTGGTTAAATCTTCGTCTCCATAGCCCGTCAACGCAAACGGGAGCGAAGATTTTCCGAACAATTTTTCGCTCGAATCGACCAAGGATTTCTTCATCCGCTTTTGATACGGTCCATGCTTCAGCGCCGTAGAGCAGGACTGGTACTACCCGTACTACCTCAAAGTTAAATCTGTCAATGGTGACGTTCTGTCCAATTCGTCGATGTTGTGTGTCCTTTCGTGTTGACAGCATATACTTAGTTTTACCCTCATTTACTGCTAAACCTATTTTTGCCGCTTCCTTCTCTATACTAGCAAACGTGGCTATGACATCACGTTGAGTCCTACCAATTATGTCAATATCGTCGGCGTATGCTAGTAGTTACACCGATTTTTGGAAAATTGTGCCTCTGGTGTTGGCTTGGGAGTTTTGCACAATCCTCTCAAGAATCAAGTTGAAGAAGTCACATGACAGCGCATCGCCTTGCCTAAATCCTTTTTTTGGTATCGAATGTGTCGGTGAGGTCGTTTCCGACCCTGATGGTGCAGCGAGAATTCTCCATCGTCATCCTACACAAACGGACGAGTTTGGGCGGTATACCAAAACTAGACATGGCTCTGTATAGTTCGTCTCTATAAATGCTGTCGTATGCGGCTTTGAAATCGATAAATAGGTGGTGGGTATCGATTTGGACTTCTTGGGTTTTTTCCAGGATCTGCCGAAGTGTGAAAATTTGATCGATTGTGGACTTTCCTGGCCTAAAACCACACTGATAAGGGCCGATCAGGTTGTTGGTAAACGGTTTCAAGCGTTCACATATTACGGCAGATAGGATCTTGTAAGCGATGTTGAGTAGACTTATGCCTCTGTAGTTGGCGCAGTTCAGAGGGTCTCCTTTTTTGTGGATCGGGCAATCGATGCTGAGGTTCCATTCTTTAGGCATGCATTTGGCTTATGAGTTGGTGGATGTTACTTACCAAGTCATCACCGCCAGCTTTATACAGCTCAGCGGGAAGGCCGTCATTTCCGGCGGCCTTATTAAGCTTGAGTTTAGATATAGCTATCCTCACTTCACTTAGGTCGGGTGGTTGGCAGTTTTCGCTGTCGTTGCCAATATTGAATGGATCGTTCTGTCTGACAGCGGAATGTTGTTCGTCATCGCCCTTTAACAGTCTGCAGAAGTGGTTCTTCCATATCCTCAGCATCGACTGTGTCTCAACTACGATATTTCCTTGTTCATCTCGAGAGGATTCTGTTCGAGCCTTGCATCCTTGGCTTTGACGTTTTACACTTTGGTAAAACTTGCGAACATCGTTCCTGGAGTGGCACCTCTCTATATCCTCGATCGCGCGCTTTTCTTGCTCTTTTTTCTTCTTGCTGAAAAGCCGATGTTCTTCCCTTCTTCTTTGCCTATAGAGCTCAATGGCAGCTCTCGTCTTCACCTGCAGCTTAGCCTTGTAGGCCTCGTTCTTGGCTGCGAGCATCTGTCGGCATTCCTCATCAAACCAGGGGTTTCTTGCTGGTGGCCGCGAGAAACCTAGCACATCAGTTGCGGTTGATCTAATGGCTTGTTGGCATCGTTGCCATTGTTCTTCGACATTAGATGCTGGTGGTATGTTGTGAGTCGAAAGGTTAAGGGATACGCGTTGCGCGAAGGTCTTGGCGGTCTCTGGCGATTGCAGTCTTTCGACATTAAATTTTTTCACAGTATTTCTGTTTTTTTTTTGTGGCGTGGTGGATATCCGCATCCTTACTTTGGCTAAAACAAGGTAGTGGTCCGAGTCGATACTGGATGCGTGCCTCTTGTCTATCGCAATGTGATCAATTTGGTTGAACGTTCGTTGATCTGGAGACCGCCATGTCCCCTTATGGATATCGAGGTGAGGAAACCGTGTGCTGGCTATAATGCCATTTCGTTCCGTAGCGAAATCAATAAGCCTAAGTCCGTTACCAGACGTGTTGTCGTGTAGGCTTTATTTTCCGACAGTACTGCTAAAGATGTCTTCTCTTCCTACCTTTGCGTTAAAATCTCCCAGCACGATTTTAACATCGTACTTGGGTTCGGTAGTCGCTCATAGGTTTTGTCGAGGAGCTCGTAGAAGCAATCCTTAGTTATATCATCCTTTTCCTACGTCAGAGCATGAGCGCATATAAGGCTTATGTTGGCGAATTTGGCCTTGATGCGGATTGTTACAATGCGTTCGCTAATATCTTGAAAACATAAGACTTCTTGCCTAAGTCTGGCACCTATAACAAATCCGCACGGTCCATAGTAGATGTCACAGTTTTTCATCCTCTTTTTGCCCGGCCCATCCCATCGTATTTCCTGGATGGCAGTAATGTCTGCTTTGTAGCAGTTTAGGGCTTTCGCTAGTTGTTCGCCTGCACCTCTCCTGTTTAATGTTCTCACATTCCAGATGCAGATACGAACGTCGTTGTCCTTTTTTTCGTTTAAATCGACATCGTATGATGTCGCCTCGTTTGAAGTTTCAGGCCGGCTTTTGTGACCACCGGAGAAACACAGCTATAGTCTGGGAGTCTTAATGCGTTAGGCTATTCGAGTGTTTTGGAGAAGTATTCTTTCCAAAAACGTATCCCTTAATTATATATGAAGATTGATATGAAGCTAACATCATCCTCTTCTTTAGCTTCTCTTTAGCATTCACTGGTGGGAATGGAAGGTCTGTTAAAGTCTAAATATGAGAAGACATATAATTCACCCTACGTAAGTTTGCGAAATCGACTAAGATGGATTGCACTGTATGACGGTAGTTTGGTTGTTTGCGGATACTAGACGCGACTCTTATACCGCTGATGAACCTGGCTAGTAATATCATATGGCTGCTTCATTTCCGCATACAGATTTTACATACAACAGCTTCACGGATTTTACTACACCAAGCTTTTATGTGACGCTGTTAGTTGTAGAAACCTAATAAACGGTCCAAAACATTCCTGCTTTTAACCAACACAGTTGTTCAAATATTTCTATAGCTACCCCACCTAAAGTCGTAAAGGAAAATCGAGATCCCGTTTGAATACTACTGTGACATTTCTCAGTTTTATTCATTCGATAAAAATGGCTCAAAATAAGTCAAAATCTCCAGGAACTGAACTCGTCTCCACTGCATTGAAGAAGCCAAAGCTTAGTAAAGCAGAAAGGAAACATTTAAGACAATTGGAATCTATCCAGCTTAAGAAGCAGCTTATCAGGGTTCGTCCTATATTCTCAAAATTCTTTCATCTATTCTGCCTATTTTCCAGGACCACCTTTTACGTGAAATAGAGTTGACAAGGAAGTCATTAGATCGCGGTAAAGTCGAATGGGAGGAACTATGCAAGGAAATTAAATTAAAGGAATTCCGCGAGGAAATTGAAGCCTGGGGTGCTAAAGCCCAACGCCTTCTTGAGAAGAAGGATACAAAAATCGATTTGCTCGTGAAAAATATCGATGAAACCGAAGAGTTGCATGAGCGGAACCTATCCCAATTCATAGATCAGTTAAAGTATCTAACCAGTGAGTTTGTAGTGGTATTTCGTAATCCGTATTCTTATACAACATCTTTCTAGAATGCCATCAAACTTTGAGGGAAACTGCAACATCTATCTATAGTATTCGAGCTTCTGAAATGATACAAGACTTTCTCATAGAGTTAAATAACGCCAAAGACAATCAAAACAGCTTCAAGCTGAACACTGAGAACATAGTTTTCTCCTCCAATGTTGTGACGAAAGATAAACTTCGTAAGAACTACGAACACTACATGGAACGAAAGTTTGACGAAGTCGCATCTGAGATTGAGAAAAGATACATACTACGTGATGCAACTGCCAAAAAAATGAAGAACCTCCAAGATCATCTGTTCCTTTGGATAAAGGAACTACAAAGTGACATGCTCGATGTGCACAAATCGGAACGGTTTCTATATTTCATGGCAAGGCAGAACAACTACATCAATGAGTCGAATAGACTGAATGAAGTTGAGCGAGTCAGTCGTAAGACTATTTTGGACTTGGAGCAGGAGTTGTTGAATATCGAATCCGAGTCAAATAGAAATATTTACGGACTCAAATTGGAGCAGGAATACTTTTTGGAGGTTAGATCTATCATCAAGAATTCCATTGAGCGGGACAACAAAGTCACACACGAAAAGATGTTAACGGTAGCTAGCGAAAGCTATCGCGTGAAAGATGTAAGTTCGTCTTCTATAGAAGATTTGTTTCATAAACTATTGTTTCAGAAATTGAAGAAGATTGTAAGGAACGGTGAGCTCCTGCTCAGTCTAGGAGTGTGCTGTCGGAAATACCAAACAGAAAATGAAAAGATCATTCCGTGGAACAATGAAACTCAAGACTCGACTGGTGACACTGATTTCACGTTAAAGATGGCTTTCGATCTTTTCAAGCACTTGGATATTACTGAAGAGGTTTAATACTACTTTTTGGAAAATTTATTGTATGAGTTTTATAAATTTTAGGAACTCGCAGATCAAATGGATCTTTTAAAGAATTTTTGGCGTCGCTGCTCCAACGTTAGGTTCCACAATGCCCTTCTATTGGAGGAGAAACTCAAGTTAACCGAGGAGAACGAAAAATACCGCAACATAATCCGATCGATGAAGTGATTCAATAACTTGATTTATATTTTGGAAGGACTAGAAATAAAAATATACAAGATTAGGTTACCAACGATTCCAATTCACCCTCAGATGAAGGCAGGCTTTTAACATTTTTTTTTAACGGCACTCGCAAAAGTCCTAGAATACCTGTTGTCGGAAAATGTCAGACCAGTTCATGAATGCTGTTCAATTTGTCCATTTCAAGTGGAATCGTACACGCCAGCGTTGACTAGATACATTTGGGGAATTCTTCCTCTGCTGTCTTGGAAACAGAAAAGGTGCCTTACATCGGCCACACTGACCACATTATTTTTTGTAATAATATTTCATGGCATACATTAGGGCACCCCTGCACCAATTCACAACAAAACGCTTTAAAAGCTTTCATCATATACACAAACCGTATAACATATTTTATATATCAAAAACCAGAACCATTACTTAGAATTAAGTTCCACAGCATCCACATAGTGTTTCTCGCAACCAAGTATGTATTGGAAGGCATTCATATGAAAGGGAACATCTTGGCGAACGATTTACTTTGAAACCATATAACGTATGGGATGCTGCTATAATGTCACATTATCTGTGAACTCAGATCGAGACGCAAAAACGACTTGGTGAATAGGACTTCGAAAGCAGAACAACGGCGCACATTTTAAGAGCTTCCATAGATGTTTTTGGGACAAAACTTCCTAGGAGCATCTACTCATGACATCAGGAGATATTGGTGGCATTACCCCACAGGACCATATTTCGTTTGATTTCCAGATAGAAAATTTTGATTTCTAGATCAACAGCTTGAAAGGCATATTTCAATACGTCCAATTGAAATATGTTCACCACCAGAATGCTCACCAACGAAGAGCGAAATTTCTCCTTCTAAAGGGTCCGCCACATAATTTTTTTTTTTTGAAAATGCTATAAAAAAAACTACCGAATATTTTCTCAAATTTCTTTTTTTATTTGAAAGTGCAATCCTTCTGGTTAATAATGGAAAATAATTTCATTCAAATGGCTGCCTCGGCTGGCCATGCAGTAGCCTACACGATCGGTCCAATTTTTAAGCACATTATCGATTGTGTGCAGCTGTATTTCACTAATGGCTTCACGAATATTGTCCTTTAAAGCGTCAATTGTCTCTGGCTTGTCGGCGTAAAACTTATCTTTTACGGCACCCCACAAATAATACTCCAACGGTGTCAAATCGCAGCTCCGAGGTGGCCAAACGACATCAGCTCTGCGGCTGATAATGCGATCTTCAAAAACAGGGCGCAAAACATCGAGTGTAGCTTCGGCTGTGTGACACGTAGCGCCGTCCTGTTGAAACCAAATGTTGCCATTTCTATTTTTATGAACAAAAAATCGTTCAACATGGCCCGATAACGATCGCCATTGACTGTAACGGCCACTCCTTGCTCATTTTCGAAGAAAAATGGCCCAATTATGCCTCTGGACCAAAATCCGCACCAAACAGTGGCTCGTTTTGGGTATATCGGTTTTTCAATGTATGCGTGCGGGTTTTCTGTGCCCCAAATGCGACAATTTTGCTTGTTTACATACCCGCCAAGATCAAAATGAGCTTCATCTGAAATGATGATTTTTTTTGGCAAAATTGGCATCTTCTCTAAGTCGATCGCAGGCCCACTTAGCGAAGCGAAAACGCATTGGATGGTCAGTTGGCTTCAACTCCTGAACCGATTGGACTTTGTATGGCGTCATACAAAGGTCTTTATGCAAAATTCGTCTCAATGATGTCTCCGAAATGTTCAATTGTTGAGAACGACGGTGAATTGATGTTGATGGCGCTTCACGCACACTTTCTGCCACAGCAGCAATATTCTCGGCTGTACGCACTGTTTTTGGCTTTTCACGCTTTGGTTTATCGATGAGGATGCCAGTTTCTTTCACTTTTTTCACAAGATAACGAACATACGGAGCTGACGGTGCTTCTCTTCTTCCAAAATCCGTACGCAATTTTCGCACACATTCTGCAACATTACCATGATTTTCAAAGTAATGTCGCAATATTTCCCAGCGTTGTTCAAGTATATACACAACCATATTCGTTCAGCGGAAGGATAAAACTAATTATCTGTCAAATCAGACATGAGCTAAGTGTTACCATTCACGAAATAAGCACTAGTTGAAAAAAAAAATCGTTAGATGGCGGACCCGTTACTTTAAGAACACACCCAAGAGATTAAACTGGAAGCAATTTAATTTCTCAACTTTCAATGCAAGAAAAAATATTGATTTTTGAAAAAGTTAAATGGGAACAGCAACTAGAGATGGACAGAAAAATGTTCGGAAATCCAAAAACTTGAAATGGAAAAGGATGAAAGGATTGCAATGGCTGAGATAAAATAAGAAATTGATTCCCAGGAGTGCTACAAAAATATGAATTAAATTTAAAACAAAATGGTAACCAATCTTTTTTTGAAAAATTGTTTTTATAACTACTGAGCCTTATCTTTTAACCAAACCTTTACACATCTTTGGTATTTGTCTAAATTTGGTTTTGAGAAGTTTGGTTGAAATCGGAAAAGGTATGTGAGTGTTGTGCGTGAGTTGATATTTTGTGCGTTTACGTTTAACTCACGTAATTTTCAACCAATTTAATTGGTTTTTCTTTTAAACTATTCAGAAAAACATTTTTTTTTCAAAAACCGCCCACTGCCACACCTACATTTAAAAAAAAGTTGTTTCTGTTTAAACCATAAGAAATTCTAAAAAAAAGTGTCTGAGCAAGATATTTAGACATTTTGAATATCTATATTTCGTCAACACTTAGTATTTTGCACGTCCCCTTTTTGAGCTCGTTTTTCGTAAAAATTTTAAGTATAAATTCGAAAAAAAAATGTTCGATGCAAATATTTTGAGAATAATACTATGAACATTTCGTCTTTAGATCATTTTAACCTAGGCTCATTTTTCAGAGGCGTTTTTCCTAAAAAAAACGACTAAAAATGCTGTCCGTTTCGGCTG
This sequence comes from Rhingia campestris, assembly GCA_932526625.1. Lineage (NCBI taxonomy): Eukaryota > Metazoa > Arthropoda > Insecta > Diptera > Syrphidae > Rhingia > Rhingia campestris. Next base: position 4,832,109 of record OW052184.1, read on the forward strand.
GATTGATTCTTTTTTTGTTGGATGCTGACAAAACATTTCTCATTTAGATAATTCTCACTGAAATTGGCATTGGCCAATATTTGAGCTGCCTCCGAATATTCGAAGTTACCCAGATGAAGTGTGCACCATTAAAAAAACGATTGTCGAAGGCCAAAATTCTGAAACAATCCAAAATTATCATCTGCGATGAATGCACACAAACATTCTCTTGTGGCGTTGAACAGAACACTAAATGATATAAAAAAAACAACGACAAACTAATAAGCGGCACTGAGGTGATTTCAGACAAAACAGTTTCCGACATTCCGACGATGTTGAAAAAAAGTCCAGCTAAACATGCGCGGCAAAATGCTACAAGATCCATCTAACACAATCCCGAAACAATTATTAGATATCGGCGATGGAAAAGTTGCTGTCCATGAAGATATTGGTTGCATAAAATTGCCCACCGATTTCTGCACAATCGTTGATACGCCAAAAATGTGGACGTCGACGATTTGAACTTCAAGATACAGCAGTCGTTGTCTGGCGAATTGCTATCATACGAATAGGTCGGTTCAGTTTGCGTTGCAAATGAAGCTGTAAGTAATATAACCCACTGGATTTTCCAGGCATGCCACCAGACCTTTTATGAAAGTTGGATCTCCAGTTATTTTACTTCGGAATTTGAACCCACCACGGGTTCACATGCAATGGCACGCTATTGGTCATTCAAAATTTAATGAACAAAATTATCGAAGCCACGATTTTTAATGCAAATTCCAAGGGAAGTAAGTCAGTTTCGTTAATGAAATACATTTATTGATAAAATGAATGGTTGGTGTGTGTTTTTTTTATCGACTGTCATTGACTAGAATTCCTCTTTCTGTCATATAGAAGATCCCATCGAAACATATCCGTTTGATCTTCATTACAGTATGAACCGACATTATATTCGGGCTAGGAAAGACCATTCTTCCATGGCGGCGCCTGCGCAACGTCAAATACGGTTTTGATAGGTTTTTATTTAAAAAAAACGATATGTCTAAAATAGGAGAAAGTATTTTCATGATTTTCGTAAGTTTTGGCAAAATGACGTAATTTTTGTTTGTTGACTTTGCTGATAAATATTTTCTTTCTTATACAAGGTGGCGCAAAAGTAATCCACCTATCAGAAAATGCTATAAATTTTGCATTTTCAGCTCAGCTATTTTCAGATCAGCTGTTAGCTGCTGACCGCCAATCGCGTCTAACATACGCTCAAGCCATCCTTAATCACCACCAAGAGGAAGATGATTTTTCATCAAAAAAAATCATGAGTGATGAGGCCCATTTCCATCTTAGCGGGTACTTTAATAAGCAAAATTTACGCTTCTGGGGCACTGAAAATCCGCGTGTAACCCACGAAGAGCCATTACACCCGCTCAAAGTCATTGTATGGTGTGCTGTTTTCGCTGGAGGAGTCATCGGACCTTTTTTCTTCGAAGACGTCGCGGGCCAAACGGTTACTGTGAATGGTGAGCGCTACAGAGCAATGATCAACGAGTTCTTTTTGCCACAACTTGATGAATTGGGAATGGAAAACATGTGGTTCCAACAGGACGGTGCAACGGCACACACTGCACGTGCCACAACCGATATGCTGAAGGATGCATTTCCCGGGCGCCTAATCTCCCGTTTTGGCGATTTGCACTGGCCAGCAAGATCGCCTGATTTGACCGCTCCAGACTTCTTTTTATGGGGCTTTTTGAAGTCGCGGGTTTATGTCAACAAGCCTCAGACTCTTGCAGCTCTTAAGGACAATATCCGCCAAAGTGATGGAAAATGCCATAAAAAGGGCTCAAATGACAATCAACTGTGGCGGCGGCCATTTACATGACATAATATTCTCGACTTGATGTAAAAAAAATTAAAAGACCAAATAAAAATAATACACAAGAAGAATCAAAGTTTTTCATTTTTTTTTTAAATTACAGCCAAAAAACATCGGAAGGTTATTTTTGCGCCACCTTGTATTACTTCAATGATACCCATATAAAGTACATGGCGGATGGTATAAGGGTGACATATCTTTCAATAGGCACCTCTTCCATTATTTTAGGAACACTTGTCTTTGGATGTTTGTTGTTTTAAGTCGATAAGTACTTTATTACCTCTTGTACTGTTGCGGGACACTTATCGACCAATTTTGCTATTGCTTTTATTGAAAGTGCTTAGTAAATTCTTTTTAAGCCAATATAAAGTATATCGCGCCATCGTCACTGTTAAAAAATGAATCCATCTTTTAAACTAACAAAAACAATACAATTTACTAGTTCGGAGGAGAAAATTTTGCGAGAAACACCTTATAAATTGCAGCAACGTACTTACTTTTGTGACGAACTTGTCGAATTGTTTCTCTCACATAATTTTCAATATGATCCGTTATCTTTGCTGTTGGATGAACGGTCAAATTTCGTGAGAAAAAAATTCTAAAAGTTGTGTAGAAATATTTGTAGTTTTTTTTTACATGATTTGTGAAGTTGATGAAGTGCATACTTGCTTTTGGGACTAACAGTATGTGCTTTCAAGGTAAGTATGCCTCAGGATCTCCGCAATGTTTTTTTAGCTAATTTTATATCTCTTCCATCAACTTATCCAACGCATTGCGGTAGTTTATCTGAAACCATATGTGGACGTTCTTCATCGTCTGACCAATAAAGAAATTGATCCTTCAACTTAAAAAAAGCTTTAAAAACCCTATAAGTTATAATCTGAATAGTTCCACCATCACTAATTCCAAAAAACAGGAATTTTATGAATCAATGCTACCTCTCTACAGAAAATTGTTTACAATTTCGTTTTTGTTTAAAAATTCGGCCTCATCATCAGTTCCGACGCTCATTCACAATGATATTCCAGCTGTCAGCTCTTTAGACAAAGCCAATCTGCTTGCTGCGCCTTTCACAGCCAGTTCTACATTGCCAGAATGTGCCCAGTCTCCTCCTGTACTTGAGAACGTAGATCATTCTACGGGACAAATTCACTTTCGTACTCGTACGTTGCAAGAGTTTTATTTGATCTTGATGGTCTAGATGGTATATCCCCCATTATTCTGAAGAGGCGTTCTTCTTCGCTAGTAAAACCACTGCGTAAGCTTTTCCATCTCTCCTAATCATCAGGACTCTTTCCGAGTAGATGGAAAACAGCATTTGTCCAGCCTGTACCAAAAAAGGCGAATCTTCTCCTCTATCCAACTACCAACCAATTGCACTCACGTACCTTCTTTCATGGAAACGCTGATAAATCATCAGCTTATGAAATATCTCGAAACACAAAAACTACTCAATGACCGGTAGTATGGTTTTCGCAACAACAGAACTACTGGTGATTTGATGAGATATCTCACCGAAAAGTGGAACCGATCAATCCTCCATGGTGGAGAAAGCAAGATTGTTGCACTTGATATTTCAAAGGCATTTGACATCAAGCCCTTTGTCGAAAATGTGTGCATTTGGAATCAATAAACAAATTCTTCTATGGATTAGAAACTATCTCTCGAAACGTTCAATTCAAGTTGTTTTGGACGGTTTCAAGTCTGCAAGTCTCCAAATAAATGCTGGTGTCCCTCAAGGCTCAGTTTTATCTCCAACTCTCTTTCTCATTTTTATAAATGATCTGCTGTCTGCAATTTCTAATCCAATTCATTCCTTCGCTTCTCATATTCGTTTTCAGGTTCACGTCCCTCATTTTTGAACGTGGACCCTAAACGACAAAATATGTTAAGTTAATTGAATTCCGACCTTGACAGCATCATCAAATGGGGGTAAATCCAACAGAGTAGAATTCAATGCTTCTTCTGTCGTTAAAGCGAAACCAAAATCTACCGCTAATATCCATGAATGGCACTTACGTCGAAGAAACCGAAAAACTTTCCATGCTAGGTATGTGTGTTAGTAACGACTTACGTTGGAATGACCACATATTTCAAGTCGCTTAATAACGCGGCGAAATGCCTAGGTTTCCTTAATCGATGTAAGACATTGTTCACCCCTTCTGATCTGTCTACAATATAAAGCGTTTATACGCCCTAAACCTGAGTTCAACGACCACGTCTGGTCGGGTGCACCAAAAACAACATTGCACCTTCTAGATAGGATTCAAACACTTGCGAAAAAAATCTTATAGGAGACATTCGAATAGTGCTAGAACATCGTCGAAATATCTCCTGCCTTACATTGTTTTATCGCTATTTTAACAACCAATGCTCAAATGAAATAGCCAGCTGCATTCCACCTATTCAACAATTAAGCCGTAATACTCGTTACGCTATTAATGCAAATCAGTTTACCCTCAAGACTATCTTCGAACGAACGCTGAAATATATAGATTCGTACATAAACCGAACAACACGAATGTGGAATGCTCTACCAAACTCTGTTTTCCCTTTCCATTATAACTTACAGACATTTAAAACCAATGCGCAACGGTAGCTCCTTTCTTCTTATCCTGAATTATATTAACGCCCGCACTGTGCTAAAACATATAAAGGGTATTCATAACCCCTGTGCGCACAAATTAAAAAAAAAAAGCCCGCAGGCCCTGAAATGCTTTAAAAATTAAAAATTTGCCCAACTAAAACGCACTCTTCCTTTGAATCTAACTTCATCCAAATTGGGTATGATATTCATAGCAAAGGTTATTGGTTTACAACCGATTGGAGCTGAAATTGATCTCCATATCGAAAATAATCAGCAATCACCAGCGCATAATTTAATATGAAATATCAATGAAAATCTATGAATCGCCAAATATCTCCAAAATTAATAAACCTTGAATCGCAGCCTTTTTACTAATTTTTCGCATTTTGATTATGTTTAGCGACACTTTGATGATAGTTGCAGAACAGCTGATTTAAAAGACCTTCTAAATTTACAGAACTACGACATGCGTACATTTTTTAAAGAAATTATTGCCGCATCCTGTTAAAGACACTTTCGAATGATCATTTGATCCGGTGTATTCGCGAAGATCTCTCCCGTACCAAAATGTAAATGTAAAACACCCGATTTGAGGATCAAACGATGGCGGATGCCAAGGCGCCTGAACTAAACGACTGAAAATTAACTCACTAAATTTTTGGACCAACTCGGAGTTGACTGAAAAAACATATAATTGAAGTCAAAACGAGTGTTATCCTTAAAATGATCCAGAGTACCCCTGTACCTCTCTAGCAAGCATGAAATATATTTTTTTTAAATTACTTATAATTTAAAATGTCGAATGAAATAATTTTGTAAAACGATACCGTCCAGTCTTCCAGCAGGTACTGAGCATAGTCTCTGTAAAAGCGCATGTAAATCTCAGCATATAGGATCCTATGTGACACATTCAATTCCTCGAAGCTGATTTTCATCTCCTTATCAAATTGACGAAGGTTTTGAAGCATCATTTGGCTCTCTTGTGCATTACTGAAGTCTCGAGTGTTGCGCATGCCCACGAATGCCATATCGATATAACATTCCTTTCGGCCTAAGAGGAGGTATGTCAGGTATATAATTATAGCCAAACATAAGTATGAAAGTTACCTCCTCGTCTTAATAAAGTCACTTTTGTTGGAACTGCCCGAATAATGTCTTCGACACGAAATTGCAATAATTTCAGTCGGACATCGTTTCCCGAAAGGATCATGTCACGAGTGATTTGTTGGAATCCTGCTGGAGTTGTGTACGTGGCTATTTGTATACCCTCCTGATCCCGAATGCTGTTGGTCATCACAATTGTTGACTGAAAAAAATGTAATTATCACAAAATAATCTAAAGATGCAGAAAGGGACGATTTTCAATGAGTAGGAGAGGAATATTTTGTTTACTAAGTGGAACAACTTTTACAGTAGAAGGATGGTTGAGAAGATGAAATTCGGTAAAATAAAAAAAAAAGATATTATTTCCTCGGGCGTAAATATATATTTGAAATGATGGATTGCTAGCTACAATACAAAATGGTTTAATTGCAAAACTCTTTTTGGATTCTTTAATCAATACAAGCGGTTGCACAGACGATACTGCATGTAGCCCCAAGGAAGGCTGTACAAATATTTTGAACTCGTGTATCCTCATTCTTTAACGGACTGGATTACCCCTATTGTCCTTATAAATGCACCTGGGCATGCACCTGTTTTGAGCAAATTAGTTTCCACTAAGCATAACTAAGATTATAACTTTATAATGTAAGGACTTTGGTCACAAATATAAAATGAATTAACCAGCCACTTTTTAAAGAAAAAAATCCGCCAAGAGGTGCAGCCGAACAACTAGCGGAAGCCATAAGCTAGTTTCAAAGCCGTTATTACTGTAATCCAGGAAATTCGATGGGATGGGCCGTGTTAAATTGAGCAGAAGCAGCGACTATTCGGATGTGTATTAGTTATAAGTGAAAGACTTATGCTTTAAAGACATTAGCGAACTCATTGTATCAATCCACATCAAGGCCAAATTCGACAACATTTTTCATTATGTGCGCTCACGCTCCGACTGCGCAAAAAGATAATATTGCGATTGTTTCTGCAAGATCCTGGACAAAACTTATGAGCGACTACCAAAGTACGATATTAAAAGGATAAAAGGATATCTCTAGCAGTATTGTCGGAAAACATAGCCTACACGAAACCTAATTTACTTCGGTGTTGAACGAAATATCAAGCCATATCAATGAGCGCTTAAACGAATTGATCACATTGGGATAGACAAGAGGCACGAATCCAGTATTTTGAATGTCCGAACATTTCGAGGGGCTAACAGCCTCGCAGCCAAGAACGAGGCCTACAATGCTATGCTGCAGGTGAAGACGAGAGCTGCAATTGAGCTCTATAGAAGAAGGGAAGAACGCCAGAAAATCCTATCTCCCATAATATGTGAACGCCTTAAACCATTTTTCAACAACCCGATCGGCATTTATCAGTGTGGTTTTAGGGCAGGATAGTCTACAATTGATCAAAGATTTGATCAATTGTAGACACTCTGACAGATCCTGGAAAACACCCAAAAAGTCCAAATCGATACCCACTACCTATTCATCGAATTCAAAGCCGCATACGAGAGAACTTATTGAGACGAACTATACGGAGTCATGTCTAATTTTAGCATACCGCCCGAACTCGTCCATCTGTGCAGGATAACGATGGAGAATCCCCGCCCCTTATCAGGGTCAGTGACGACCTCACCTCATCGATACCAAAAGAGGATTTAGGTAAGGTGACGAACTTCTTTAATCTCATTCTTGAGAGGATTGTACAAAACTCCCGAACCAACACAATCTTCCATAAATCGGTACAACTACTAGCATACACCGACGATATTGACATCGCTGGTCGGAATCAACTCATGACATCCGGGTATAGAGAAGGAACCGGCAAAAATGGATAGGGTTTATGTTGTCAACATGAGAGGACACACAATATTGACGAATTCAACAGAACGTTACCATTGACAGATATAATTTTGAGGTAGTACATGACTATGTACCCCGGCTGTAGCAGAGGGTATTCGTCACCGTTCTCAAGGTTTGTGCATCTCTATGGAACTTTGTAATGTATTTTGAAGGGTAATCTTGGTTTAAAATCGTACAATATACAGCTGGTTCAGGAATTGAAGCCGTTTGATTTTAGTTTGCTTTTAACTTCGGTTTGTAGGCTTTGGAACAGCTTCAGATTGATCCAATTTCTTTTTTGACAAATTGTTTTTAGCGTCGAAGCTCATTTTTGGTTAAACGGCTTTGCCAATAAAAAAAATTTCAGTATTTGGGCCTATGAATAGCCAGAGCAATCTTACACCTTCCAATGCAACCCTAGAAATTTCTATCTGGTCTATACCCTATCTTATAGGTATGATAAGTCATCCAAGATGTATCAATTTTCATGAACAGCTTTTCTCAGCTCTGTCGTTTGAATGCAGCATGAAAACAAAGGTACCGCCACGGGACAAGAGGAAACCAAGTGTACATGAATTGTTGTAAGATATAAGCCAGGCTTTAGGTCATAAGAAGCCTGTTCCACTAAGAATCATAAGGTGTCTGCGCATAAGTGCCGCACGTTAGGTCCTTCCATCTTCTTTTTTTCTCAGTTCTCATCATACCCTCCTTGACGATGGAGTAATGTAATTTTGCGATAGATAATTTCGTCTAAATAAATAAATGATCAGTAAACACAATTCAGTTGATAAAACGGAAGATACACCGCTTCATTGACATGATAATCAGCATTAGATTATTGGTATTGTGATGACTTCGCTCTCCTGGTCCCCTTATTTAAAGATTTATTGACTAGCATTGGCCTTCTGAGTTCCAAACTTGTCCATATGTGACTTTTTCTAATGGGGGTACATGAAGTCATAAGTATACGAGCGTAAGTCATGTACACTGGAAAAACTTTAGGAAGCCCATTGGATGGAATTAGGATAGAAGTCAACAAAATCGAAGTGATGTTGAACTGAGTTACCATCTTCCACGGCTCGGATATAACAAGGCAGATATCGTTTTCTGCACTTGATTTTGTTAAATCTTGTCTCATCACAATCATACACAAAATACGGCAAAATTATGATTTTTTTAAAATCATTTCTACCTTCTTGCCAGACCCTGTATAAAGGGATATACCTAAGGACCACTTGCACCAACGCATTTATTCAGATCAGCAGAGGTTTACTGCCTGAAACCCACCAGCAAATGCCTCTTTGAATAAATGCGTTGGTGAAAGTGGCCCTAATACAGATTGCAAGGATATTCAGATATTTAAAAACTATTCACCTAATAAACCAAACCAAAGCCCAATGTAGTCCAAAAACCCACCTGCTTTGTTCCACGAATAAACTCATTTAGTACAAACTCTCGATCCCACAACAGTCGAAGCTTCAGCAATTGGAAATGAGTCTGCAGATACGATAAGGGATTCTGCAGATACAGCACTTTTGGTAGAGCTTTTGATTTGAGATCTTGGTAGCTGTCGCCTTGCGAAAACAGTCCTCTTCGTAAGTTTCGGAAACTTTAGATTTTATTTGATTTTTTCTGACTGCTGACTGATTGAAGAAAGGTTAGCGCGTGAATAAATGATGAAAATCCAAAGGCAAGAGCTTCCAATGCAACCCAAAAATGTTTGGTGCTATCTGGTCTATACCATATCTGATAGGTCTGAGATGTATCAATTGTCATGAACAGATTTTCTCAATTCTGCCGTTGCAGCAAAAACACCGCAGGTCCCTTCACTGGACAAGAAGAAACCAAGTGTACCTACATGAATGGTTGTAAGAAAAAAGCTAGGCTCTAGGTCCTAAAAAGCCTGTTCCACCAAGAACTTAATCCTAATGTGGCTGCGCATAAACGCATAATTATTTGAGCATACATCGGAAGACCTTTTGGAAGCAAATCGGATGGAATTAGGATAGAAGTCAACAAAATCAAATACGTCATATTGAACGAAGTCCTTACCCTCTTCCACGAATGGCTGTAAAATGCCCTTACACATCACAAGGCAGATATATTTTCTGCACTTGATATTGTAAAATCTTATCTCAATCATACACAAAATAAGGCTAAATTACGTTTTTTTTTTTTCAAAATCATGTCTTTCCTTTGCCAGGCCCTTTATAAAGCGATATACCTATACCTAAGGACCACTTACACCAACGCATTTATTCAGTTCAGCAGAGGTTTACTGCCTGAAACCCACCAGAAAAGGATTGAATCTTTGAATAAATGCGTTGGTGAAAGTGGCCCTAATACAGATTGCAAGAATATTCAGAAATTTAAAAACTGTTCATCTAATAAACCAAACCAAAGCCCAATGTAGTCCAAAAACCCACCTGCTTTGTTCCACGAATAAACTCATTTAGTACAAACTCTCGATCCCAAAACAGTCGAAGCTTCAGCAATTGGAAATGTGTCTGCAGATACGCCAAGGGATTCTGCAGATACAGCACTTTTGGAAGAGCTTTTGATTTGAGATCTTGGTGGCTGTCGCCTTGCGAAGACATTCCTCTGCATAATTTTCGGAAAGATAGGCGTAAATTTCGAAGCATAACTTTAGATTTTATTTTATTTTTCTGACTGTCAAGTGTCAAACTGGTGAATGAAACGATAACGCGTGAATAAATTTCAAAACACACAAAGTAATCAAGCGTGTAGGAGTAGCCGTCTATATACTTTACCCAAATCCTATAGCCGTCTTTACCTGTAGGGATACTAAAACCGAAGAACCAGTTAAATGTTGCCCACACTCGGGAGGGTCCAAAATGATCTTTCAGAGTTCGCCCTTGCGGACGCATGTGAAAAGTAATGTCCATTCGTCGGCGGCGCGGCGGCAAAACACAGACGATTCCCTTGATTATTCCACCAAATTAGAGAACTTGTGTGTTGCGTTGTGGTTCGAGGATTCCACTCATCGTCGTCCATCGTTCGCTTGAATGAATGTGCAAACCGACCATCGGTCTAAGCGTGGTGGTGGGTGAGAGGCAGCTCAGCCAAACACGAATTCGAACTTTCATCCAGCTCGAGTCGCGGAGATCCGTTCATTTAAATAAAAATCGCCAGAGTGCGATGGTGCATGGTTTCGGATGTCCCGAGTCCCGACTTATGATGGTATAGGGATACAAATACAAATCTCTGCTCTGGTGTGCCATGTCCGACGGCGATTTCTGTGATCGGCATGTTGCTCCATTCTCGCATCTCTTCCTCTCGTGTATTCGGATCACATCGAATTTATTGGGAAAATTCTTCCTTCGCGAGGGTTACAAGTGTGGTGCAGTTCTACTGGATCCTGAAAGGAATTTTTGCGCGTCGATGTCTGTCTGGGACTGTTAATGCATCGATGGATTTTTGTCGTGGTTTTGTGTTTTTTTTTTGTTCGACATCTTCTGTTACCGATGTTGTATCTCTTGTTGTTTCGCAGTTCTCAGGATCGAAAATCTTTTTCTATATCACGCGTACCAAGGGCCCTCTCTGGATTCTATTTTTATAACCGTAGTCGTATTGTACTTGATGGAGAAAAAAATCAGGTGTGTGTGGTCTTCATGTTGCAGAGGTGTGTTTTTAGTGCACTTTGTCATGTAAGTCAGGTAAAATTCGTTTAACATTGGCAAGGTGTTATTGCGTATGGAGATCTGTTATCTGACGGATTCGATATTACACTCTCGAGTTAACATGTGGCCGATACAATGGGCAATATGAAATTCGAAAAGGCGCATGTATCTTTCCTCCAAATGAGTGGAGCTTTGGTGTGGTTGGGTGCCACAAATGTCACCGATGATTTGTGTCAGTAGCTGTAGGTTGCACAAATCGTAAAAAAATTGTTGAATGTGGCGGTGAATCCAAAAGTCAAGGAGAAGGCATGGTAATTTAAATTAGTCTGCTTGTTTTACGAGGTATAGCGCATTTTTAAATGCTTCTTTTGATTTAGCAGCTTGTCCGATGAGTGCTGCTTAGACTATAATTGAATTAAAAGCTGATTCGTTGATTTGACGTTATGTAGGGCAGACGAATGAATATAAGGTTGCGTGGGGCTAATCATAAAAAACCATTCTCCGAAGGAAATAAAGATTAACTGTATATTGAGCAAATATTTTACGATGCAGAGTCTCAGCTTTTAATTCGTTTTATTGACTCAGATGGGGATCCAAATCGCTGGGTAGTTAATCAAAGATTTAACAAACTACTGACACAAATGATTTCTTAGCAGTAAACCACTGAAACTTCTTTGAAAAGGGACAGAAAACGAAAATACTGCAGTTAAGATACTTTGACTTTATGATTGTGATCCGAACTCTGTAAATTGTATCATGAGGGGGAGCTCTTTAATAGGATGCTACTCTTCGTATGTCGTATTGATTCCATTTATTCTAGCTCTTTAAGATTTTGGTTACAAAAGTGTAAATTAAAGTGGAGATACAAATAACTGTTGCATACAGAATAAAAGCACCACCACTGGGAAGTTCCATTGAAGCATGAACAGAATATTGGTCTATGGATTTATACAGGGCGGGCCATATAATGGTTTCTTTTTAAATTATAGGTTATTTTGACACTGACAGTTGTTTTCCGCTCAAAATCTAGACAGAATGTCAGTATGTGTGTGTCGCCCAAACAGTACGTTAATTGAAAAGAAGTTTTGGCCGATATGAAGCACCCAACGCGCCTTCTGTACGCAAGTTTGTGCAAAAAGTTTGTGTGACTGGTATGCTAGTGAACAACACTCATGGTCCCGTGGTCGTACGCACCGCACAGACGAGAATGTGGCTGCTGTAGCCGAGAGTGTGAGACTCAAAGTTCGTGTGACTGGTATGCTAGTGAACAACACTCATGGTCCCGTGGTCGTACGCACCGCACAGACGAGAATGTGGCTGCTGTAGCCGAGAGTGTGAGACTTAATTCACGAACATCATACAGACATTCGATTTGTTCCCATCGATCGCAATAGCTCAACATTTCACGCAATAGACTGAGGATAATTCTGCACAATGATCTCGGATTATTCGCTTACAAGGTGCAATTCACTTAGAAATTGAAGGCGCATGACCATCGCCTTGGGTATCGCTTCTCAGTTTGGGCCTTAGAGTAGCTTGAATTGGACAACGATTTTTGGTGAAAAATCACCTTTTCTGACGAGGCGCAGAAAAGATTACGCGTATTCGTTAACAAACAAAATTGCTGCATCAAGGGGTCGGAAAATCCCAGATGTTATTGTCTATAAGCCGCTGCATTCAGAGAGAGTGACAGTTTGGTGCGGATTGTGGAGTGAAGGCATCATTGGACCATTCTTGTTCGAAAATGAGGCTGGGAACAACATTTCGGTCAACATTGGGTGTTACAGAGCCATGACTTTTTTTTTCTGAAACTAAAGACATGAATTTGGACGACCTCTGGTTCATGCAGGATGACGCGCCATGTCACATAGCCCATGCCCGTAATCGATAATTTGCTCACCAAATTCCCAAATCGTGTTAATAGCCGTCTTGGCGATGTCAGTTGGCCGCCTCGGAGCTGCAATTAGACCCTTTTGGACCGATGCTATGCCAACAATACGGAAACGATTCAAGCACTTAAGGCCAATATCATCCAAGCAATCCGTGACCTACAGTACAAAACCATCAACAAGGTCTTGGAAAATTGGAGTTGGAGTTGTTGGTTGTAAGGTTCACGAGGCTCTTATTCAACGTTAGTTACGCGAATTCCTTCCCTTTTTCTTTTTCCCAGTCAAAATCGCTGTCGTTCGCCATCTTAATACAAAATTCGAATCTAGTTTTGAGTCAGTCAGCGTTCGGTTTTTTGTGTCACCAGTTCTATAGAAATAAAATCGGTTTACCTCGTGTGTACTTTGGACAGCTGATAACCACTGCGTGGGTCGCATTGTTATGAAATTTAGTTCTGTTTTGGGACAAAAACTGCTGAACATTTCCGATCCCTGTGTACACACGAAAAGGGATTCGGCTTCAAGAGCTCCACATTCGCTAGTGTTATCCCCAACTTCATGTGCCAAGTTGGTGATTTCACCAATCACAACGGTAGCGGAGATAAGTCCATCTATGGCAACAAGTTGAACGATGAGAACTTCAGATTGAAATATATCGAACCTGGCCATTGCAAGTCCCCACACCGACGGATCTCAATTCTTTGTCACCATCGTTAAGACTGCGTGGTTATACAACCATCACGTTGTCTTTGGCAAAGTGGTCGAAGGCATGGACGATGTCAAGAAGATTGAATCTTTTGACAGCCAATCCGGCAATGCCAGCAAGAAAATTGTTGTCGGCGATTGTGGTCAGCTTTAAAATAATATACAAGGAGCAGCAATTTGACCCAATAATATGCAAATAATCCACTTAACCCTACTTTAGAGAAATTTACTCCAGATAAATTTATAAGAAAAAATAAAAAAAAATCTATAAGTAACAAACAAATTTAATAAAACAAAACTAAAACTTATTATAAAATTTTTATCCGTCAATAATTTGTTAAGCTTATTTTTACAAAAGTAAAAGCCATTTTTCGTCTGACAAAAATGGTCAAACAATATGAAGTGAGAATAAAAAACTTAACTAACATAACTTAAACTTAAAAATAATAAACTAGGATGTAACAATGTAACAGTTAACAACGACGATACCCAAATCGTAGAACGTCATGTAGTCCGCTATTCGCTGATGTGTATCAGTGCCAACGACTTTCAGTTTTCGGCATTCAGTCATCGTCCGCAGACTATTTGTGCAGTTGAAACTTCCCAGAATATGAACTTACAGACTTCTACGGAGTTTAAGATTATACCCTTGGTCAATTTCCAATAAACACCGGGACAGGATTTACAACCAGAAGATGCGCAAAGGAGAGTGGAATTTTTCCATTGGCTCTGTGCAAATATGCAGAAAACAGACACTTCGTCAAGAATATTTTGTGGACTAACGAGGCGCAATTTACAAGAGATGCATGCAAACCACCATTAGTTATACTCCGATCCCTATTTACATTGAACAACACCTTTTTAAAGGTAGGAATTTACTTATTTTGAGCAACTTCTTCAAAATGTGTTGCTATTTCAAAGGAGGTCTAGCGTAGGTTAGGTTAGATGGGTTGTTGACGCTCGGGTGAGTCGTCAAACACGCATAGGCCTACGTGGGCCCATAGCGATACCCTTCGAAGAAGTATCCTGAAAAAGAGAAAGAGGATACCTGGTTAAGTTCGCTTGTGATACTTATGCGGCGCTGGTCTGTGTTGCTCCTTCAGCCTCAAAGAGGTAGTTGCTCCATCCTGATCTGCAACAAAAACGGACTAACAGCGCTATTGGGATAGTCGTTAGGTCACTTAGGTCATCGAAGTAAAGGCTGCCTAGTATTTTAAATCGACTGCCACTGGTCGCAGGGCAGTGACATAGCAGGTGTGAGACATCTTCTTCGACGTCAGGGTCGCTGCATTTCCTGCAAAGTTGGTTCGCACCAGTCAGTTTTATCTTATTAGAGTGCTTACCCAACAGGTTGTGTCCTGTTATCACTCTCACCGCTATAGAAATGGAAGCTCTATTCAAAGCTAATAGGTCTAGCGTAAGTGTTTACTTACTTACTTAAGTAGTGCTACAGTCCAGAATGAACCAGGGCCTCAACCAACATGCCTCTCCAATTAGCCCGGTGCCCCGGTCCTTAGCTAACTGCATCCAGTTCCACTCTCCAAGTTGGTTGAGTTCGGTTTCTACTTGTGCGCGCCACTTAAGGCGAAGTCTTCCTCTACTGCGTCCGACGTCTGGTTGGGAATTGAACACTCCGCGAGCTGGAGTATTGGTGTCCTACATGTCCTGACCATCTTAAACGTCCAATGCGGATTTTTTTGGCCAGCGGTATGTCGCTGTACAGCTCGTATAGTTCTTGGGTTTTTTTCCAGGATCTGCCTTAGTGTGAAAATTTGATCGGTTGTTGACTTTCCTGGCCTAAAACCACACTGATAAGGGGCGATCAGGTTGGTAAACGGTTTCAGGCGTTCACATGTTACGGCAGATAGGATCTTGTAGGCGATGTTGAGGAGACTTATGCCTCTGCAGCTGGCGCAATTCAGAGGATCTCCTTTTTTGTGTTCCATTCTTTAGGCAATATTTTCATCCGACCAGATTTGGCTTATGAGTTGCTGAATGTTACTTACCAAGTCATCTCCGCCGGCTTTATAAAGCTCAGCGGGAAGGCCTTCATTTCCGAAGGCCTTGGGTCGGGTGGTTTTCGCTGTCGTCGCCAATATTAAATGGTGGTGTGGAATGTTGTTCGTCCTCGCCGTTTAACAATCCGCAGAAGTGGTTTTTCCATATCCTCAGCATCGACTGTGTCTCAACTACGATATTTCCTTAGTCATCTCGACACTTGGTAAAACTTGCGAACATCATTCTTGGAGTGGCACCTCTCTATATACTCGATCGCGTGCTTTTCTCGCTCTTTTTTCTTCTTTCTGAAATGCCGGTGTTCTTCTTTTCTTCTTTGCCTATAGAGCTCAATGGCAGCTCTCGTCTTCACCTGTAGTCTTGTAGGCCTCGTTCACGAGAAACCTAGCACATCAGTTGCTGCTGATCTAATGGCTTGTTGACATCGTTGACATTGTTCTTCGACATTTGATGGTGGTTGTGTGGTGATAATCAAGAGGATAAGGGATACGCCTTCCGCGAAGGCCTTGGCGGTCTCTTGCGATTGCACTCTTTCGACATTAAATTTTTTTAAATTATTTTTGGTTTGTTGTGGAGAGGTGGATATCCGTATTCTTACCTTGGCTGCAACAATATAGTGGTCTGAGTCGATGTTAGCCCTTCGAAATGTTCAGACATTCAAAATACTAGACGCGTGCCTCTTGTCTATCCTAATGTGATAAATCTCATTGACCGCTCGTTGATTTGGAGGACACTATACCCCATTATGAATATTGAGGTAAGGAAACACAGCATACAGCACACCTGTATAAAGTGGCGTTTGGTTCAACAGCGAAGTCAATTAGGATAAGTCCATTGCCAGACATTTTTTTCGTGTAAGCTGTGTTTTCCAACAATACTGCTAGCAACATCCTGTTTTTCTACCTTTGCGTTAAAATCTCCCAGCAAAATTTTAACATCGAACTTTGGTAGTAGTGTAAGTAGTGTCCAGGATATCTTAGAAACAGCCTTTCGCAATATCATCCTTTTCCTCTGTCAGAGCATGATGGCATAGGCATATACTTAATGCTTATATTGTCAGATTTGGCTTTGATACGAATTGTTACAATAAGTTCACTAATGCCTTGAAAGCATAAGACTTCTTACTTAAGTTTGGTACTATAACCCGGTCCGTAGTAGATTTCACTGTTTTCATCTTCCTTTTGCCTGACCAATCGCATCGTATTTCCTGTATGGTAGTAATGTCTACTTATCTCAACTTACCAGCTGGCTATTACCAGCTCAGTGCTTCGCTAGTCGTTTATTTTTCCTCCGAAGTCTAAAATTAATAAACTTAACAAATTTTGTCGGTTTTGATCCACGTCCGAAGATGAAAGGACGAAAGCAGGAACATAAATAGCTTATGGTGCTGTCATGAGGAAAGGAATGGATTGGATAAGAAATTGTAGGCAAGCTGATAAAAGATAAAAATGAAAAAGTCTGTCTGAGAAAAACCGGAGCCTTGGGAACACCCGCTTTTATTTGATGAGTAACTAACTTGAAACCACCCAAAACAACCTGAATTAAACTTTTGGGGGTAGGTAAAAGGAAAAAGACTTCCATTGATTCCAAAAGCACGTATTTTCGAAAAAAAAAAATCCTCCATGCCAAGCCCTGAAAAATTCCTTTGAAATAGCAAGTGCAACAATCTTGTTTACGTAAGTTGGCAAATGATTATTTTAATTGATACACGCCTATAACTGTTCAAAGAAATTGAGAAACCTAGATTAATCAAAGCACAAAACTAAACCGGTTATAGCTAAGGCACAACCATCCTGTTGCAATTTCTATAATCTCCTCTTTCAACTCATCGGCACTTCACTTGACAAGCTATATACATTTATCTGATAGCATCGAGGCCATTATTTTAATCTCATAATTCAATAAAGACCGTCTGGAATGCCATTTAAATCATCTCCATCTCAAATAAAATTTCTTCGGTTGTTCGCTCTACTCCCGGTCCCGACTACCGACCTGTATCTTCCCCTTTTTGCTGATTCGCTCAACTTCCATGAAACCAATCCGCATCATAAATTCTTGCAAAAACGTCAGCTTCCGCATCTGCAACAGGGTTGCAAAAGTCGATACAATTGTACTATCTTCGATACAATCGCCCTAGCTTCAGTACACAAATACACATTTATAAAATCCGATACAATTTTTGCTGCAGCATATAATAATAATAATAATTTGCTTTGCTACCAAAAATCTGTTCGAATTTATATAAATACCACTGAACCACAATTTCACAATCACTTTTTTCTATATTCGCGCCATTTTATTTGCCTGAATACTGAATCAGCTGATTGATGGTTCTTTTTTAAAATTTTTGTTATGAAAGTTTCGTACCGAAAATACATGTCTTCTTGTCTTCTTATTTTTAGGGATCTTGAAGATCTTAGTTAGTCATTAACTAACAAAATAGACAATAAGGAGATAATTAAATTTAAAGACATTTTATGGCTTTGAAATTACAATTATGCTGATAAAAATGGATTTTTATTTTTAGGTTATTATTTGGTTTTACTCACTTGATGTCATAATTTCTATAAGCAAAAAAAATAGTTAATTTACATGATTTTAAGATAAATGTACTTTATTATTTTTACCTGTATGGGATTTCGAACATTTTTGTATTGTACACAACATTATTTTTAGGGTATTTATTTCAAATAAAAATAAGTAAAGCAACGGTTTTAAACCAAAACACTTTCGCTTCGAATTGTAAGTCACTCTCATGTTGATCAGGTTCCGGCAAGCGCTCTGCATCTTAAAGATAATGAGTTGGAAGACCCTTGTACATGGCACAAGCTCTTTCGGAAAGTTTCACCAAATCAATTAATTTTTGTTTTGATATGGGTAACTTACCCAGGTAAATGGGTTTAAGTACCACAGGAAATCCCCCAAACAGCTATATTTTTATAGTTGAAACTATTTTTCGTTCTTTTGTTTAGTGGAGCTACAGTTCTACATGTCCTAGCCATCTTTGGGCCGGTTTTTCAGTGCTGAGTTAACTCTGAGTTAACACAGAGTTTAATAACTCCGGAATTAATTTAAGCTAGAGTTTACTCACAATGCAGTTTTTCAGTACAGAATTAAATTTGACTCCGTGTGTGATGATTTAATTTGGTAGCACTCATGATTTATCGATTTTGCTCGGTTATCACTTTATCAGCTGTTTGATTTCCTTTTCCCCAAACAAATTAAAATGCTTTTGTCACAAACTTGCAAGTCTTCTTCTTAAAACAATTTCAAGTTGCTTAAATCTGCATTAAGTTCAAATTGGAATTGAAAAAAATTGTTTGCCTGGTATTACATCATCTGTCAAAAACATCTGACCATTTAATCCCGGTGCTAACTCAGTAAACTTGCTGGGTTAACTCGAAGCTAACTCTAGATTTAAATCGCCTGAAAAACTGCTTTCTCAAGTTTATTCGAAAGCTCCCGAAACTAGGATGATCTTGCACTGAAAAACTGGGCCTTAAACGTCCTTTTTGAATTTTAACGACTTAATTTTAAGCCAATAAATTTTGTAGCCATCTTTATATTTTTTGCATCCATAGAATCGTACTCCATTTGGGAACGCCTTGACTCTAAAAACTTTAACTCTATTTTTTGTAATTGACGAAACGATTTTAAAAATTTAAACAATGCTGATCCTGGCAAGCTGTCAAGAGTACACTCAAAACAGAAATATTACAAGCTTTCGCTTGTTTTTTCCGTTAAATGATCATATGACTAAAAGCTGACAAAAAATGGCGATAAATGGAAAAAAATGATCATAAGTAGTGACGGATACGGCCATTATGTGCATTGAAAAACAAAACTAAGTGAGATAGAGAAATTAAATACCTGCTTTTAATGATTTTTATTATGTCGTAATTCCTGTAAAAAATACAATTATGCCTCGGTTATTATTTCCAGCTATAAAACGTGAAAAATTGTAGTTATTTTCTTAAAAAAAATATATTTTCACCAAATCTGTACACTGTACCTATAATTGTATAAAATAGATAGCTTATCAAAACACCAAACGATGATGGAAATCAACCAGTACAATTTCAATACAATTTTTTTTTTAATTTTCAATACAATGCTGAAAAGCCATTTTTCATCCCTGATCTGCAAATCATCTTTGGGGAAGAAAATTTCCACATACACTCTCAACTCTCTCTGCAGCCAGAGAGTTTTCTCATTTTCTCACTGCACCGCAGTTCCACTGGATTTTCCAATGATGGAAATTCATCCGGCTTTCCCTGCAGACCAACTTACCACCGACTACCACGACCAAGAAGCAACAAACGTGCAGAACCAGAAATGTTCTTTGTGTACACAAATCCCGTGGACCATAACAAAAAGGTCAAAAAGAGCACCACAAAAAGCAGGAAAAAAAGGGGGAGGAAAAAATGCTGAAATCCCGATTTTTGAGTTCTGATAAATTGGCCAAAGTGGCTGTGGCGGCGGCGGCGGCTCTATATGCACATGTTTCGCGCAGAACCAACCGGGTCCGGGAACAGAAGTTAGCTCGTTTGGCTTAACAGAACGGTCTTTGGTTAGAACGCTTTTCGATGCCGAGGTGTATGGAAAGTGAGGGAACCGGAAAAATGCAGATCGAGGGTACCTACAACGTATCCCATTAGGTTGGTAGGAAACGAGTTTTGGCGCGGATCAAGTTCCCTGGAATTTCTTGCTCTGTGTCCGCAAGTCAAAGTGGTTTTGGGACAGCAAATTTAGAATCATGCTGTGCGCCAGTGCGGACAGTGGGTAAGGATGGATTCTTTGTCTCGCTCTGGGCGAAAACAACAAGAAGAGAAGAGAAGAGATTGCTGGACCGGACGATACACACCGACCATCGCGTCTTCGGCGTCGTGCACGATTGTTCCTGAATGCTGGAATTAACTTGGGGTATTACATAAACGCTGCCGCAAAATCCCAAAAATATGCGCTCATGAAAGGAAGAACTGGATAGAACTGGTTGCTTGATCAGGCTTATGGTACCCTATCTACCTTCCACTTGTTGGCGCAGAGATTAATGTGCGAAAAATTATTGAAAATGAACGGCGCGCAACAGGGATCGTATAAGGTGTCTCCTCTTTGAAGACGCTTGCTTTTGGTTGATTATTTTGCGTGTCATTTTTCCACTCAGTTCGTTCTCGCTTTTATGTATGACTGTGCATGTTTTGCAAGCCCCTCGCTCATAGATATGAGTTAATTATAGAACGAAACCGGAGAAGGTGAATCTTCTGTGGCAGGCAAGTGGTGGGAGCTTGGGAAGTTATCGTTTATCCATTAGGAGTCGCTGACTCATTGTACTTTTGAGATGAGAATTCTTGAAATGTTGGTGAGACTACTATCCGCAAAAAGAAGTAATTCAAGAAAATCCCCACGATTGAAAAACTATCTTTTATAGGAAATTTGCACAATGCATAGGAGCTGCATCGAATTTTGGGCTAAAAATATTTTTCTATTTGGATAGGCTACGACACCTGAAATTGTTTTTAATTCATTTATACCAGATACAACTTTACCTAAAGGATTTTCTACAGATACTGATCCACATAATATAAAGACTTCGCCGTTGTATTTTTGGTTGGTTAGTTTTTTTTTATAAAGTAAAGTGACAAGGTTATGTTTTGAGTTTCCCCGAGTCCAAGAAAGTAGTTTTTTTTTTAAAAAAAATGTATGTCTAGCGTCTGGAGCCTGGAGACTGAAGTCATGGAGTTTTGAGTCTGGAGTCTGTTGTTGACAATGAAGCCCAAACTATTTGGTTGATTGGCTATCGGTGTTGTTGGTTTTCCTAGAGAGGTGTTCGTTAAATTGGGGTTCTAGCTCCAAAATGATAGATTCCCATCATTATATATTAGATGAATAAATAACTTAAATTTCTCAAAACAACTAAATCGTCTAAATAACAAATTTTACAAATTTTTGGCGCAACAGGCTCGTTAGTACCCATGTTCTCACAACCATAACCATTCATGTGTGCCTGGTAACTTCGTGCACGATGGCGGACATCCTGTTTTATGACGTCTCCGAACGGCTAAGTTGAGATAAGCTTTTCTTGACATTTTATACTACTCGGATGATTTGTCAGGACATCACGAGAGGAGTGCCAGTGAAAAATCATTTAAGTGTAGCTACGGCTGGGAATCGAACCCAGAACTTCTGCGCAGTAACCATCGCACCACTGAGCCGTCTAAACTAACTAAACTAAAGCGCCTGAACTTATACAAAACTAAACTTGCAGTGTTTTAATTAAAATTACAAAAATCTTAAAAAAACAAATAGGTTAGGAAAGTGGATTTATTGAAGCTTCTATCAAACACAATTATCGTCTTCAGTCCTGGAGAAGTTTGTCTCAGTAATTGTCTGTGTGGAAGACGAATTATTGTTTATAAGGGACGGAGGACATCACCTTGTAAAGAAGACTGTTCTCGTCAAAGTAGGACGGGTGGCAACTGATGTTATTTTTTTTTTCCTCTGAGGGAATTTATGGTTTATATTCGAGAAAATGGCTTAAATTAGGATTGCTACCGTTCACATGCAGGCATCGCGTCATTGAATCAAAAGGCTTTTAGCCAAAGATTGTCGCTTAAATCCCTCTTGTCCTTTTTTGATTAGCATGACTATCAATAATAAAATTCGTCCTTTACAAAGCTATAAGTGGTTTCTTAAAAATTAGGTAGGTAGGTTGCAGTGACTGCATGCGATGCGCGTTCACACTCAGACCATAAAAGTCCGTTGTTGTACCATGTGGATCTGTCGACTTTCCTATAATCGTTCGGCTAATTGAACTATTCCGAGCTAACTATGTAGCGTAAAAGGTTTCTGACATTGATATTAGCCAACTCACCTAGATTATCGAATAATTCGTTTCCCAGATGAAGTATTCTTTTTTCTGAGAGACCTGGTGAGTAATATACTTTCCTCCTCTTCTTCGTCCAAGCAGCTTCTACAGAAGTCATTGCTGAAGAGGCCTAGTGTATAGGCCTATAGGACAGTGTCATGTAAGGACACCGATAATGGTGCTGATGTTTGATCTATTCAGCATTGTCAAGCAGATGGAGCGCTTCTGGTTAATGTTTTGCCATAGTTGCCTGGATATTTGACACGCTGTGCTGTATTTCGATCTGCGCTTTGCATTCTCGATCGCATCCAGTTTGATCTGTGATTTACATGTAGCAAAAGGCACACCTAACATATCTACTGGTGGTAGAATGTTAAGGGTAGTGCCCTGTCTGGCAAGCTCATCCGCCATGCAATTCCCTGGTACCCAAAAGAGGTGAATGGTAAAGTGCTCTGCCATCTAACTTAGAAAAAGTCGTCATTCGTTGGCTGATTTCGATTTGAACGAGATGGATTCCAGGGATTTGATTGCCGCTGTCATTGAAGATGGTAATATACTTCGTGGATATTACATTCTTTTTCAGCCTTTCGTGCTGAAATGATCTGACAAATCATCCGAGAAGTATCAATTGTCAAGAAAAGCTTATCTCAACTTAGCCGTTCGATGACGGCATAAGACACGAGGTCCCGCCATCGTGCAAGAAGTACACACGCACACATAAATGGTCGTGAGAAAGCTCGGTCCTGGGTGCTAACGAGGCTGTTACTTATTTTTCATCCAGGACAAGGCTTCTTTGCTTGCCATGATTTCCGTTTGAAAAAAATGATCGGGAAGGCGAAAGGATATGCTAAGGTTAAGCATCTTGGAGAATTCTGTTTCTGTTTTAGACCCATTCGTATAGAAACTCCGATTGAACCCGAGTCCTACTTAAGGCGACTATGGGAACGGTTGTCCTGAAATTATGCTCAAAGCTGAGTTGGATAGTGGTGTGGTCGGTGTTTTCTGTAATGTTAATGTGATTCAGAATCTTTGTGTATTCACCCTGATTGGGTGTCCATTGTGACGAAGCTCTCAGCCTCAGAGCTGCACAAGCTGCGGTCTGTTTGCCGTAGATATCTAGGGGCACTACATGTATAATAGGACCTAGTGCTGCGGAGGGGGTTGTTCTAAGAGCTCCTCTAAAGTATATGCAAGCTGATCACTGAACTTTAACTAGTACGTTGCGGTTGGAGACTGTTTCTTAACCTTTTTAGAAGAGTATAAGGCTACGGTAGCTTTCTTGAGCATTCTTGGATGTTGGCTTTCCAGTTCAGTTTCTTATCCATAACCAGACCCAGGTTTTTGGCTGATTTTGCAAACTCGAGACTGACGCCAATAAGTTTGGAAGGGTCAATGTGCAGGGCTTTGTATTTCCTGCTGAAAAGGACTAATTTGTTTTTTTAGCATTCGCGCCGAGTCCACATCTAGTGACCCATTTAAAAAGTACAGAGAGACCATTTTATAATAGTTTTTTTTAAGGTTATTAAGGTACTTCTCTGAAACAGGTATTGACACGTCATCCGCGCAGGCAATCACTTTGCATCCTTCTCTTTATAGATTTACTAGCAGCTCGCTGACTACCAAAAGTGCATTAGTGATTGCTACTGCTTTGACATTTTTAAAAGCTCCTTCTATATCAAGAAAGCCAACCATAGTATACTCTTTTGCTCTTAGTGAGTTAACGATGATGCGTACGAATGAGCGAAGCGCTGTCTCAACCGACTCCCCCTTGCAATATCGATATTGGGAATCGGAGAGTGCAGTCGGTTCAATACTAACGGGTGGTTAAATTTTAAGGGCCGATGTTGAATGTGCACCACACGTCCAAAAATTTCAATTTTCAACTTTTTTTCAGCATTTGATTTGACATTTCTTGATTTCATATTAATTCAATTTGAACTATGGAAAGATATTCAAAATAGAGCAACGCGTCAAAGTTATTAAGGCTTATTATGAAAATGGGCGTTCAAATCAAAATGCATATCATGCACGTCGTGATTTTTTCGGTCAATTTTTTTTGCGCGACAAATTCAATGGCCATGTGATTTGACACCGTTGGACTTCTTTCTTTGGAGTTATTTGAAAGAAAAGGTGTACGTCGATAAGCCAGCAACAATTTAAGAGCTTAAGGATGAGATAATTCGAAAATGCAAGGGCAACCCACCTTTAAACCCATTAAAATGCACTGTTTGGTGGGGGTATAATGACCGAAAATGTTATCCCCCCTATTTCTTCAAGAATGAGTATTAAAAGCCAGAAAATTCCAGGCCTTTTTACAGATCAATGCCTGAGCCCGACAACTTTTTGCGGCCAATGTAATGTCAGAGCAGCATCCTAATTTGGTGTTCCATCAATCTTGAACGAACGCGCACACTGCTATAGGTAAACTTTGGATTTGCTGCGTGAAATTTTTGGTGAACATTTAATTTCAAAAAAAACAGATTTCCATTTGACACCTCTTTTATCAGATTTAACTAAGCCCGAATTCTTTTTATTTTGGATAGCGGAACTCGCCGGACGTTGTCCTGCATGTTTGTAAACCAATATAATATGTATCTAACCTATATAACAAACCTAGATGTTTGAGGGAGAGTGTATAACACGAACCGCCATCTATTAAAGATATATGGGACTTAAAAAAGAACTACAACCCTTCCTCTCTGAAACATCTTTAAATTTGCACTTTTTAAGGTGACATATTTATAAAATTTCATCGAAAACGGTTCCGTGGTTAAGGAGATTAGCATAAACGAACATCGTGACACGGGATTTATTTTTTTTATAAAGAAGATTAAAAAAAATGTTTATGTTAATAAATTAACATTAACCCTAGACGGGTAACCATATTTTTTTAGTAAGTTACAGGTAACCATTCATCGAATCGACGAAGTGATATTCAAATACTTTGTTAAAGAAAAGTTAATAACAAATTGCTTTGAAGTTAAATAATTTATGTTTGTTAGTTATTTCTCTTTCTAAGAAAAAATAAATTTGTTGCAAAGTCGAACTTTACATGAGCTCTTTGCGATCATTTTTTTTACCCTATCCCATAGGGATATAATAGTTTTGTCATATCCCATAGGGGTATATTAGTTTTGACATAAAGTTTGTAACATAGAGAAATAATTTCGATCGATGAGTCGATCTAGCCATATCTGTCTGTTCGATTTTAGGGCCTTAAATTTTGAGCTAGAGTGATGAAATTTGGTATATAAAATTTCTGGCCGACGAAGCAAAACATGTGTAAAAATTTTTAAAATCTGCTGCCATGCCCACTTTTCATAAAACGTTGTTTTTAGCCTAACGGTAATAAATTTTGAAAAAGTGTCTGA
Source organism: Rhingia campestris (assembly GCA_932526625.1). Lineage (NCBI taxonomy): Eukaryota > Metazoa > Arthropoda > Insecta > Diptera > Syrphidae > Rhingia > Rhingia campestris. The sequence continues at coordinate 4,857,980 of OW052184.1, forward strand.
ATAACATATTGAGACAATCATAATACCTTTATTTTGTCTATACAAAGTTCTTTGTATAGTTTTTTTTTTGTATCTTATGAAACTTTTGATGCAAAATCATTGGTGATATTAACATGAATATTTCGTCTACAGATCATTTAGCCGATGCCCACTTGTTGGGGGCGTTTTCTTACAAAAACCATTTTTATAACCTACCCCATAGCATAATATGCCATAGAAAAACGTCGTTTTTTTGTCGAAGTAAAAAAGATTTACGTACTATCTGAACAAGATGTGGTGAAAATGTATCTTATTTTCATAATTTCATTCCAATTCAACTTTTAGTCACGGCTAATATTTTGGGGATATTAATTTTAGAGATGTGATGGGATAGGGTATTCAACGATCCACACAGCGGATTGTAGCCTTCTCATATTTTTGTTTTACAAATAAACAAGTTTAAACCAAAGCTAATTTATCTATAATATCACTCAACAAAAGAAAAATATTAATATATTTATTTATAACATTTATGGCAGAGATAAACTTTATGTTCTCCACATATATTTGCATCACACTTATTGAATGTTTAATTGCAACGGGTGATTTTTTAAGTGAAAAGTTTTCAGTATACTCTGCCATTTAATCATGGAAAGTCTTACAAACGAGCAACGATTGCAAATTATTGAAATTTATTATCAAAATTCATGCTCTGTGAAATGTGCTAATCCGCTGTTTTATCGAAAAATTGTGTTCAGCGTCAGGCTCATTTCTGGCTCAACGGAAGATACGCAAAACTGTCGCATCTGGAGTGATGAACAGCCACATGCTTTACAAAAATTACCGATGCATCCCGAAAAAATGACAATTTGGTGTGTTTTATAGGCTGGTGGCATCATCGGTCCATTTTTCTTCAAAGACGATTGTGGAAGAAACGTTACCGTCAACGTCGAACGATATAGAGCCATGATACGCGACTTTTTTGCCCCAGTTGGCTGAGTTGAACTTGGTTAACATGTGGTTTCATCAAGACGGTGCCACATGTCACACAGCTCGTGAAACAATGGAAATGTTGAAGGATGAATTTGGTGAGCAGCTTATATCTCGAAATGGCCCTGTGAGTTGGCCGCCAAGATCATGCGATTTAACGTCTCCTGATTATATCTTGTGGGGTTATGTAAAGTCGTTATGTGTCTATGTGTAAATGGCAAAGGCCTATTTATCGATTACAATAAAAATTTTGAATATTTAATGCAAATTTGAGTGTTTTATTCGATTTTTAAGTGCGAACAATATTGACAAATTTTTCTAATTTTTTTTTGTTGCATTAGCGTTGTCCTCCCTTAATGGTTCTTAATTTTCAGTGGACCAATATATGATTGTAGATCTTTTATTTGCAGGTAAATTGGTTCTTCTAACCGCTTCATCATCTATGAGGCTAAAAGTTTCTAAAGCAACTCCTTCAGCGTTTTAATGGTTTAAAAACATATATTAGAGGCTTAGATGACATAACTGATTATATGGGGTAGAGTCGCCTGTTTCCGAACATCCCCAGTTCTCGAACACTTTTAGCAAAAGTCGTTATATTATCGTTAATTTACCGTTTCTGCCTTTTGTCACAGCGCACTTGTACGTATACATACTCCTTTTTTAATTACCTTAAGCATCACATTCATACTAATGTATCTTATGTCAACAAAAGTTATAGGTTTGCTTATGGGTTTCAATGAATTTGGTGGATCTGTTTTTCTCAAAAAAAAAGTTTCAGTGTACGTTTGGGAAAAGTTGTTCTTAGAACAAAATTTATCGGGTTACTACTTTCAATTGTGCTTTTATGATATTAATGCATTCATTTGTAATATTTCATGATATTTTGCAAATTTAACTTGAAGTTAACTATTGGTTTTGGACTGTTCGAGAAATGGAACCTAATTTTTACCGAGTTTCCTAATCCGAACACAACTGTTCGCAAAAAAAAGCTTTTTGTCATTTTACTACCTTAACTTATTGGAAAACATTATTTTTTTCTCTTTCTGTATCACAAACCACACATACAATAAGTGTTCCTATTTTCGAACACCATATTCGTTGGTGTTCGAAATAAGGAAACTGACAGTTTTGTGGTTTCCTATACTCGATCCCCCAATATTTTAACTTTTTTCATTTAATAAGTTGCAATATTGCATTCTCAAAAACAAAAATATAGGTACTTTGGCATTATATTCGACAGCACACCCGATGAATCACATATAGACCAAATGAGCGAGGTTTTTAGATACGTTCATATCCAGGGGGTCATGAGCAATCGCTCAATAATCGCCTGTGATTTGACGAGGCTGTTAACCGATTGAAGTAACATTTTATGAAGATAGTTTTAACTCTTGAACTCCATTGTGATCCTCAAAAGGAAAATGTGGATACAATAGGGGGTTCAACTTTACTCTTATTTGCTGTAGAAGAATTTACATTTTGTGTTATCTTTCAGAAATACTTTCAAACACTCAAGCTCTCATTAGGAAAATCTGTAATAAAACTTAAGGCATTCGCGAGTTTTCTTCCTCCGCAGGACTGTTCTGTTGCACCTGCTACCCATTGATATCTAAGGCTATCAAATTGCCTTATACAATGATACCATTACTAGGTAAAACTCCAGAATAAATTTCCAGGCCCATATCCTGTCTTGGCATAACAGCAAACTTGTAGTCTAAAACGATTATCAGATCAATGCTCAGTTGGATCTGGGGTATATTGTGTTTCTAAAGAGATCTGTATTTGGATTTGGATGCAATAGCGCCCTTCATTGTGATGGGAGAATGTCGGGAGAGGACCTGTTTTAGGACCTGTACGGGCCGTGGACATTTATGCAAATGACTTCTCCAGAAGTTGTGTTGATGAAAAAGAAGAAATCGACAATTCTTCAACTTCTTTGTACCTACCCGGTCTACTAAAAGCTTCACCTTCGTATCTTCTGCTTTTGAAATCTCTGTGATTATTCATGGAGATGAAAAAGCATATTGTCCGAATATATTCAAGCATACATTTAAAGATAGAGTGACTGCCAGAGGTTTGCCAGTATGATTTCAAGAAAATATCAAGAACTCAATACGCAGATCTTGCTTGCTGCTTCTACTTTTTGAAGTCATCATCCACTCGGACAACCGGAGCAATGCACATCTTTTGCAAAATTATTTCCAACTCCTACCTACCCACATGGAGCAGTAAAATAACCCCTGCGGAAATAAGTCATATGGGGCTTTATTGCCAAATAAAAGGAAATAGCCCCCACGGAGCTTAAACCCCATGCGGGGTTTATTTCCATTTCGAAAATGTGGGGCCTATTTCTCTTTTTTGGGAATTAAGACCCATCAGGCTTATTTCCTCGGGGGTTATTGCACTGCGCATCTACCTACCTACCTATTTAAAATTAATATTTTAGACAAACTTATAGGTATGATTAAAGTGTTCGAAAAGAGGAAACCTGTTGTTCGGCTTTAGGAAACAAGTGTTCGAAAATAGGGGAAATTGGTTGGTTTTCATATTTTTTTGATTTGTTAATAAATTGTAATAATTAATAAAATCAACTATATGATGTTTAAAATTTTTGAATTTTTCTTAAAAATATAATCAAAACTATTTTAAGGAATTTTTAGATACTTTTCATTATTCAAAGTCTGTAAACTGTTCGAGAATAGGCGACTCTACCCTATGCCATATTTGATACAGCGTTATATAAACACATTGGCCATCTATCCGTCTGACGGAAACACGACATGTTGCTACACATCAGGGTTGCAAAAGTGGATACAATTGTACTGTTTTTGATACAATCGGCATTGCCACAGTACACAAATACACTTTTATAAAATTCGATACAATTAATGCTGCACCTATTTGAATAGGTTTTTTTTTCATCAAAATATGTTTTAGAAACTCAAAACATCACATAATTTGCTTTGTTACGAAAAATCCGTTTTAGTTTATATCAATTTCACTAAAGGTACCCATTTTTTGTCAGTTCAAAATCACTTTCTATATTGGTGCCATTGTTTTCCTGTATATAGTTGATCAGCTATTTGATGCTTTATAAGAAAAACTATATCTTATAAAAATTTAAAAAAAAAATGGAACTTCCCAATTGCCTTCCTATTTAAGTATGTGCAATGTATAGACCCATTGTGATGCCGTTGTTGTTAGAACCATTCCAGCCATCCAGATATTGTTGCAAACCTCAAAAGGTAAGGTTCTCATTCTTAATTGGCTGAGGACATGGAAGTGGCACAGAAAGTGGAGGGTATCCTAGTATATTTCTTTATCACCGCACCCTCTACAAAGGTCATCATCTAGAAGTCGTGGCAGTTTGTAGCATAGTGACACAAAAACGTGTGTCAATATTTAAAAATTATCGATTTTTTGCGATTTTTCATTTTTATGAGTTTCATGAATACTTTTGTAAAGTGCTAACTTCTATTCTACTTCACTTAGATGCACAATTTTTCGTCACAATATAGAAATTCTATATTTTAAGTAAGGCTGCATACCCAGCCCAAAATCGAAAAAAATGTAGTTACGTTCTTTTGTCACTAAGGCGACGAACTTCTACTAGTGTCGAAACAGATTTCCTGTTTCTTTGTGTGACACCAAGAACCTTTATCTCTTCACGACAACGCTTCACGATCTTAGATTTTATTTCGACAGCAGAGATTGCTTTTAATGTAGCATGGCTGTCAATGAATATGGTGATATCATCTGGTGGTGGCATTGAGATCGCTTTGGCTGGCTCTGCTAGTACCAACATCTCATCCTGGAAGACACTGCTGTGCTCAGGGAGACGAAAAGTACTATCAGAAGATACAGCCCAGGTATCTGTTTAGAATTTAAGTGTGTCCTTCTAAGTTTATTTTCCAGCAGTTGAACTGGCTTATTCTTAGAGCACTTTTGGCTGTAGATTCTTGCGGTAGTAGGTTCAGAATGGTTTCCAGTCCCGCTGTTAGAGTGATTCTCATTGCGTTAGTAGCGCCCACACATGCTATCCTTTGTACTAAGACAAGTTCTCCACATGTTAGTATAGGTCTTACAATAGCCGTGTAAATAATCTTGAGGTTATGAATCCAGTTTTTTTTTCGAATATTCGGTTACACGTAAGGAGAGCTACTGTGGCCTTTTTTATGCGTTCGCACACATTTAGGTTCCAGTTGAGTTCTCTGTCATGATATTTTACCAGATATTTTGCGCTATCGGACTAAGTTTTAGGGTAGTCCCGTCGACAATCGGTAGTTCAAATATTGGTATTTTTCCCTTATTAGTAGAGAGAACGAGTTCTGTTTCCTTGGGGTTGATGCCAAGCCTTCATTGATTTGTCTCCTCGTTGAGAGTTTTCAATGCATGCTCGAGTGACAAATGGATATGTAAGTTTGTTTTTTAAGCTGTATGAACGTTTCTTCATACAAATGATTTATTATAATTGTATAAAATAGGTGGCTTATATATACAAAAAAATTATGGAAATTATTAAGTACACTTTCAATACATTTTGTTTTCAAATTTCAATAGATACATTGTTGAAAAGCCATTTTTCATCACTGCTACACATTTTGGTCAAATGTATCCACTCCTCATTTAGTTTGTATATAAAACTCACAAATTTTGTTTAAAATGTCCTCTATGTGTTAATCCAACAAAACAAGTCGCAAAAACATTCTAAATTAATATGTAGTAAGCAAATATTATGCTTATTTAAAATCTGGCCAAGCACTAAAAGTTACAAAAAGGTAACCTTCGTCCTTTGTAAAAAATAATTAAAACAAATGATTATTTCAAGAGTTATATGTGTTTAACAATGTTAGGTCTTATTGAACCCTCCCTGTACAATTAAAATAATATTATATGAAGAAACATTTATTTTTTTATTCTGTTTCTTAAAATCTTTGAAACGAACAAAATTATTTGAGGTCTGGCATTGCTGGCTCTCATGTTCACTGCTTACTTCATATTTCCACATTCCACGTCTGCACAACGAATTCCAATCAGCTGCTGCGCTGCAACACCACTATACCACAAACTTCCCGAGTGTCTTGCCGGTAAATTTTCGCACCACGGACTTGGTATCAGCATCAACACAACGGCACCAGCACTGCTTCATGCCTTCTTCCAATGAGCGCTGCTGTGTTATTTACACTCCGACTGCATCCACCCCCGCTTCCAGCAACAGCACAATCAGACGCATTGCAGAACTGCACACTCAATACACTCACTCGCCGGCAGGCAAACACACACTCGCTTCATTTGCACACAAGCACACGCCATTCCACAATTCCATGAATGAATGGAATGAATAGTAGCACTGTCGGTGTGACGTGACGGTGTCGCCGTGTTGATGTAGTTTGCTTTTGCTTGCATTGCTCCAGTCACTCTCGCAGTCCAATTGGAAATGTTCAGTTTACTTTTGTCTGTCCATCGGTATAGTAGTGTCGCGTCGTGAATGGTTTGAATTTTGTATCTCAATCTTTTTGATTTGTGCGTTCCATGTGTGTGCTCTGTTTTGATTCTCAAACAGCCGAAGAAGAAAAAATAATTTATCGTTGCAACGGTGTCCAGTGTTATTTGAGTGAGGGTTGACACTTCACGAGGAAGAAAAGAATAAATCACCCTCATATCCACTCGCCTATTTTCGGGGTTGATTAAGTGATTTTGTTTTTACCAAAATAGAAATAGATATATACCTACCTACAGTGCAATAGATGAAAATTCAAAAGTGAAACCAATTAAGGTCTTGGTGTTGAAAAGAATCAGTGTCACTGGAAAAGATCACATATAGATTTTTATTGTGTTTCGTGTTTTATAGCAAAAAAGTTCTGATTTTTTAAAACCAAAAAAATACGTCCTCCCCACAAGCAAAAGATATCATTTGCACACACGCTCGGAATTTATGTCAACTTGTCATCACATTTTTTTACTGCATTCAACTGGATGACTTATTAATAAGTAAGTTTGTTTTCTTCAAAACGAGTTGTGCAAATTTGTTTTTAGAGTTAAATGAAAAAAAATATCATCAGGACTTGTTCTGCACTGGTATCGGAAACCGCCGTCATGGATTTGTCGTTGATGTATGGAAACATACAGAGAAGCTGTAGTCTGAGGGGTTTTTTATTTTTGGGATTTTCTTAGTTTGCGTTCCAATCCACTGTTTATAAAGTAAATTTTATTTAAGGGCCGGAATGTTGGGTCACCCTGTAACCTAAGTCACTCAATATAACTGCCAAATTTTAAATAATACTACATGCTCAAAAAATATTTTGCAAAGTTATTGCTAGTGTGAACGTGGTTTAAGAAAAATTCAAAAAGAACCATCAAACAGCTGATAAACTAACTGTATACGGGTAAAAAAATGGCTAGAATATAGAAAAGGATTGATTTTTCAGTGAAATTGATATAAACTCGAACGGATTTTTGATAGCAAAGCAAATGTTATGGTTTTTTAAATCATATTTCATCAAAAAAAAACCTTTTAAAATAGCTGCAGCGTAAATTGTATCGAATTTTATTAAAATGTATTTCTGTACTGAAGCAAGGTCGATTGTATCGAAAACAGTACAATTGCATCGACTTTTGCAACCCTGCTATCGAGGTATCCGTTTGGAAGAATTTTTTCTTCGATTTGTTCAAAATCGATTAGCATTTCGAATAGATCTTCCGACAAAATGTAACACAGATGATGACGCATCGGCGATATGCATTATGTCTACAATTTTTGACAGCTACGCATTGAATGTCTAGTTTGTTGACTCACTCTTGGAAATGGTAAACAATGTAAACATGGTAAACACAAAATGATCCGAATTCGATGATTTTTAGAGCGAGATCATCATAGTTTCGGGATTAAACTCGAGTTTTCTCGAGAAACGTGTTTTTAAGTCAATTCTACGAGTTAACTTCAAGTTAACCCAACAAGTATGGTGACTAGATTGAGGATCGAGATAATCAGATGTTTCTGACAGATAATAAAATACTTAATATCAATTTTATTAAATTTTTTAGATAATATAAACGAGCATGATAAACATATTAAGATTTAGTTTTTAACAACTCGGAATTGTTTGAAAAACTGAGTTTAAATGTTTTAAAAGGAAAAATTGTCTGCAATGTTTATTAAATAGTTTCCCTAGGATTCTAGGAAAACAATCATCCAAGTTAAACATTTTCCAATAAATTAAAGCTGGTCACACTCATAGCTTCTAATTTTAAAAATGTGCTTCGATCGAGAATATTTAAAAAACCATCATCGTCAAGACAGTTGTACATACATAAACCATTTGTCTGGGATAGTTTTGTAAGGTATATGAAGCTTAAGAATGTTATAGTGGTTCAGTGTTGTTGTAGTGGCTTAGTGGTTACTTTGTTAGTACGTTGGATAACTTATCCCAAAGGCCCAGGTTTAAATCTTGAATGTACAACACCTACGTTTTATCACTTACGCAAATCTTGCGAAAGTTTAACAAACATCCAAGAATATAAATTTCTCATGAGAAGATTTTCAAATTTGCCGTTCCGAATCGGTGTTAAACTGTAGGTTCCATTCTGCGAAGCGAGGTTTGACGCCCTGTATGGGCCGTTAATGCCAGATATTTCTTTTTTTCGTGTAGCTAACGTTGGATTGTCAAAACAATTTCGTGCACCTAAATAATTGCGACTATGTAATTACCTATACTTAGTACATACCTATTAGCTGTAGTAAAAAATCGTAAAAAGGACATGGTACGATCATTCTCGGCGCCATCGGTGTAGTCATAGAATTGCCACCTTTTATAAGATTTTTGAAAATGTTAAAAAAAAAACTTTTTTAAAGGCCAAAAAATAAAACAAATGGGGATGTAGGACGGGCTGTGTCCTTTTACTTTTAGTCACATCTTTGTTTTTCTAGACAGCGGCAAAATTCCCAAGATAAAGTCCCAGTTAGTCTGAACAAAGGAACTCTTACAAGAGCTGCTTGTCAGTAGGATTCTTATTGATTTTTTTTAGTTTTGAAAAGTGAAAGGAAGTTGTTAGTAATTGTTTGTATGAAGGACATTGTAACTTCATGGAAGAGGAGTATGTTATTTCAAAAAAACGGACTACAAGCCGCCAGCCTGGGGGTCATTCCGTAACTTTGAAAACGATTATCACTCAGACGGTAGTCGAGACCTGATGAGCAATCGCTCAATAATTGTCTACGATTTAACGATTATTGTTTTAATTGAAGCAAATAAAGTGATATCGCCGACAGCAAAAACGACTATTGATCTTCGTCATGTAAGATTTACCGTCGAAAAGTTATCGTTCAAGAATAATCATTTTACGGAATGAGGGTCCTTGTTGTATGGTCCTTTGGAAAAAGTCTATTAGTTCATACCTCGTTAATTTTCCAAATCCTTTTGGATATATGACACTAAATAACAATTGTCAGCACACAATATTCTAGGCTGTTGAACATTCTTACTAAAACACAGTACAGGGTGAGCCAAATAACACCCACCAATGTCAGCGCATAGCGTATTATAGTCATTGTTGGTGGTCTTGCGGTAGCAAGGGGTACATCTTAATATTCAAATTAAAAATTCTCCACAATGTTGTTCCCGACATCCTAATTGGCCTAAACGACGACGAGTAGCCACAGATGGATCATTTCCATCAATTTGCCGCACAACTTCCACGTTGTCTTCATTGCGGATATTTCGAAAGCCACTTCTTCCAGGACGGTCGGCCGCTGAATCGCGTTCCCCCAAACGGAAGAGGAGAAGATATTGAATTCAAATATTGGCAATACGAAAATATTGCCATAACATATTGTGTTGTAAAAACCGATCGTTGAAAGAAAAGAAAAAATCAATAAGTTTATGAATTATAAGTTTGCAAGGACTTAATTACCCCCTGCAAAAATAAAAAATAAAAATATTTGTCTTATTTGGACGGTGTATTACCACTAACCTTTGCAAAACAAATATCCGACGACCTTGGTTGTTCTGACAACAATGCATAAGTTCGTGTGAACTTGGCGGGACCTGCATTTTATACCGAATCAGAACGCCTGAGTTGAAATTAGCTTAACACGTCTACCCGCACGATTTGTTAGAGTTGATGTTGCTATGACTAGGATTCAATATAATCACCAAGACACTGACCCTACCGGCTTAAATTTTGTATAACCTGACATGTCGATTGAGGTAGTGGAAGGGATTACAATACTAATCCCTCATAATAAATTAATATAATATGTGCATTTTCTAGGTTATTCAAAATTATAAAAAGCAACGTGATTTCCTTGTTGAAGAATATTTCTAAAATAAAAAAAGTTATAATAAAGTTATAGTTCGCTTTTATACCAAATATAAGCGGATTCAAATTTAAATTCATTAATTTTGAAGAGATTACTTCAAAAAATTGAAAGACTGGATCAATTAGTGAACTTTGATGCTCTGTACGTCCTTTAAAAAGCCGTTCAACACAAATCATTGAGGCGTTTTTTTAACATCAATCGGTAGTTTCAATATATTTAAAATAATTATATTGACTATTCATCAATTAGGAGGACTAAACACTTAGGCCCAGTTTTCAGAGCGAGATCATCCTATATGTGGGATTAAACTCGAGTTAACTCGAGAAAATTGCTTTCACTCAATTTGAGTTAACATCGAGTTAGCCCATTAAGTTAAGTGGGTAAACCCTGGATTATAAATATGATCAGATTTTGTGACAAATAGTTTTGAAAATAGCAAGCAAAGAGTTTTTTTTTCAATTCTGTTTATGTGAATATTTTTTAAGAAAAATTAAAACGTGTAGGTACGACATATTCAGATCCAGATATCAGGGACTCGAAATTGTTTGAAATAATACATTTTACAGTTTGAAGAAGAAAGAGGCTTGTAAGATCGCGACAAAACTATTTTCATTTCAACTGAGTTGTTGCAGATTCTATACATTTCGATAACTTTTTGAACGAAAAATCGATAAGTCATCAATACTACCATATTGCATCACCATTCATGGAGTCAACCCTGAACTTAAAAAGTGCTTGTTGAGTTAAGTCTAGATTAAATTTTAACCAAAGTTACTTGACTCTTGGTTAACTCAGAATTCTGAGTTCGATTCCAAGATATTAGAATACCAAAATTTAGTTTACTGGCACTCCGCCTCCAAAAGATCTGACCGAGTGAATCAACTATCAAAAAAAGCAAATTTTAAATTTGCCATATAAATACACACGGATGACAGAAAAAGCTAATAGGTACTTAAGCCCTAACGAGACTGATGAACCAAATTTGTTTTTGTTTCTGAATCCAATCATTTTCTGGTGTACATATTCCTGTGAGCTGAAAAAAATCCGATGGTGAAAACTTAGGCCCGCTTTCTCAGCGCGAGATCATCCTAGTCTCGGGATTAAACTCAGTTAACTCGAGAAAGTAGTTTTTCAGTCAATTTAAATCCAATCTGGGATAAAATGATCAGATGTTTTTGACAGATGAGAAATACCAAGCAAACAATTATTTTCAATTCAATTTATGTGGACATTTTATTAAATTTGTGTACATAAAATACGTGTACGATATATTCAGATTAAGATCTCAGCGACTTGAAATAGTTTTAAAAATTCAATTTGACTGTTTGAGAAAGAAAAAAACTTGTAAGATCGCGACAAAAGCATTTTCATTTGTTTAGGGGAAAAGAAACCAAACAGCTGATAACTGAGCTGTTGCAGATTCTATACATTTCGATAACTTTTCGACAGCAAAATCGATAAAACATGAGTCCTACCAAATAAAATCTCCACACACGTAGTCAAATTTAATGTTGCACTGAAAAACTACTTCGTGAGTTAACTCTGAATTAAAGTTATTCCGGTGTTAGTAAACTCTAGGTTAACTAAGAATTAACTCAGCACTGAAAAACCGGGCCTTAATGGTCAAAGTAGCCTCATAAAACAAATCCAAGAAAAAGTTTCATTATGTGTGGATATCTGCATTCCATATGAAAGTATTTTTTTGACAGGACCTATTTCATTTAAACCTCAACAAAAAACTCGCTTCCATCAATTTAAATTTTTCAATAATTTTTCTTCTAAATACTATGAGAATGCGAAAATGTTCCCCTTTCACTTTCCTCCTATCCTAAACAAACTTCCAAAAAGCGAAAAAATCCGTTCCTTAAAGGAAAGTTAATATGGCAGCGCAGGACCTACCTCGAATAGAACCATGTTGAATATTGGGAATTACCTGTTATACTATGAAGTAAATCTTCTCCTTAACAATGCCTTCAAATAATTTAGGAGTCGCAGAAAGCTTCGACATAGGTCGATTGTTTTTATCTTGTTGTCTTAAGCAGTTTTTATAGTGTAATAGAAGAATATTTCCATTAATCTTAAAACTTTGGAATAAATATTGACTCAATGGACCAACAAAACAATTTTTTTAAATAACCGCTGCGCTGGTATACCGCCCGGACCAAGGATTTTTCTTATTATACCCTATCCCATAGGGGTATATTAGTTTTGATACATAGTTTGTAACATAGAGAAATAATTTAGCTACATATACCTCAAAGTATATGGATCGACTCAGAATCACTAGCTGTGTCGATTAAGCCATGTCTGTCTGTCCGTCCGTCCGTCCGTCTGTATGTCACCGATTTGTAGGCCTTAAATTTTGAGCTAAGAGAATAAAATTTGGTATATAGGATTCTTGTGTAGTGGAGCAAAACAAGTGTAAACATTTTTAAATCCGCCCACTGCCATGTCCCCTTTTTAGAAAAACGTAGTTTTTGGCTTAACCGTAAAGAATTTTGAAAAAGTTTCTGAACAACATATTTACAGACTCTCAAGATCTATATTTCGTCCATATAAAGTTTTTTGCCACTCCCACTTTTTGGGTTATTAGTAAAAAACGTTTATCGGTACATTTTTAAAATATTTGAAAAAAACTTTTGATGCAGGCTTATTGGTTATGATAATATAAACATTTCGTCTTTAGATCATTTTAACCAACGTCCACTTTTGGGGGGCGTTTTCTTACAAAAACCGTTTGTACACCCTACCCCATAGTATATACAGGAGAAAAACGATGTTGTTTTTGTCAAACACTGTTTGAACAATATGTTGTGACTATGCCATTTTCTATATTATATGCCCATAAAGCCCACTTTTTGGGGATATTCATTTTAAGGTTGGCATGGGATAGGGTATTCAACGATCCGCACCGCGGATTGTAGCCTTATCATATGTTCTTTAAAGCCCACTTTTTGGGGATATTCATTTTAAGGATGGTATGGGGTAGGGTATTCAACGATCCGCACCGCGGATTGAAGCCTTCTCATATGTTTTTTTAATTGATTTAACGCGTTTGTTAGGTATTCCTCTGAAAATTATCAAACTGACATTAAGTAACTCAGAAATACCTAAATAATGATTTTGCGTAAAGTACACCCGTACTGATTCAAAAAAAAAAGCAAATAAATCGCAAATACACGTCAAATCATTTGAACTTACTTTTTCCATCTCCATAACCAAAGCTAAAGTACAGGTATTTCGTTTGGAAGTAATGTAATTCCAAAGCGATTTGCTATTACGATTAACCGGTGCCTCAAGAAACAAAACAACGGCCCATACCAAAATCTATTTAAGAATTCATGTATCTCATCTCATTCGCAAGTTTGTCAATCTTTTTTTTGATCCCGGAATTTAAAACCGATTTTTTGTGTCCATAGCTACTTATTCCTTCGCAATGATTCTCTATGCGATGGTGCATTGCAACAACCACTGCGAAATTAAGCCTCATGGGGATAAATTCTCAAAAAAAAAAATGTAACAGACCCAGCGGGGCTTATTTCCTTTTCAAATGGAAATAAGGACCGCGGCTGTTAATGCATTTTGGTTGTGGGGCTTAATTCCTTTTCATGCATTCGAATTTGCACGCAACCCAACCCAAATCCAACAGTTAGCCCAAGAAGGGTGGTTGCAGGGGGTATCATGGTCCCCCACTCCTGTTGAAAATTTGCATACACCCAATCACGCACTCGGATGTATGCAAAGTATGAACTCTTCTGCTTAGTCCAACTGTTATATTTGTGATGGGTCCGAAATAGGATGTATACAAAGTTTGAATGCGGAGTGAGGGGCATGCTGACCCTCTGAAACCCTCTTCTTGGGCTCACTGTTGGATTTGGCGTGCGAAGTTGGGTCTAAATTTCTTTGTATTCATGTTTATTTGTTCCCAACAATTTTGTTTTTTTAATATGTTTTCTTTGAGAGTTTTGAATAGAATGCCAATTTCAAATCGCAATAACAGCAGAGGGCGGCGCTTATTTACTTATTACCTTTTCGGGGATTTAGCCCCATTGGACTTGATTTCGTGGGGGTTATTGCCCTGCGACACTATTCATTTTAAAGCGAATTTTCAAATTTTCCAATAAGCAATCACAAATAATCATTTTTTAGTAAATATATAGAAAAAAATTTATATTCTGTTGACAGAATTCGGAAAATTACACATAATTCTCCCAAACAGCTGATTTCCAAACTTGAGATATTCCCCTACCCGCATTCGAACTGAAAAATGTTTCTCCGTTGATTCAGAATAGGAGGATTTAATTCTCGAGAAAAATAAAATCCAGGAGAAAAAAATATTTCCTGGTAATATTCTGCATATTATTTGACATCGAGTACCTATTTTTTTGTAGGTGAACTTGAAGTCATTACTCTATGCGTACAAGCTTATCTACCACAATTGCACTCTTATGCCCGGTTTCACAGTTAGAGCTGGTGTTTCATAGTGCCAGCTTAAGAGGTAAACTCCACTTAAGTGTTGATATGAATTAAGCCTCTGGTGTTGGTGGCTTAAGTGTTGGCTTAACTCCTGCCAGAGCAAAATACATAATTTTTCTCATTTATGAACAAAATTATTTCTCTAGGTTACTTGGTTACGATAGGTACCTATATAGTTTCAATTTTCTCCTAGGCATTTTTCTATTTGACATCTACCATCCTTTTACACAGGGATTGTTTGGCTTAGCTAAACTTCGCTTTTTAAATAACTGTGAAACCCGAAAAACTTAAGCCCAAACTTAAGCTCTGTGTTTTGCTTAGCTAAGCAACGACTTAAGCTCCCACAGTGAAATCGGGCATTAGAGTCAGTTAGCGTTAGTACTTTCCTTTTTCTAGACAAACCTTAAATTAAGTTCTTGTCAATTTAAATCCTGAGCTAACCTGCAATTTTGGTAAGTTAACTGTGAATTGAATCTTCTGGTTAAAGAAAGAACAGAAAAACCTGGTTTTATAAGCCAATATAGCAGGGAACATCGGGAAGTACATCAGTAATTAGAGCCCCCGGGATGCAAAATCTGAAAAATGTTCGTGTCATTATTGCCATTTAACCTTCGCTCATTGGTAAAACCTTTATTGGTATTTCAAATCCCATAGCCTATAAAAAAACACCCTTTACATAATTTTCCAAAATCCACTTAACTTACAAACAACCGACCATGCAATACCCTACACTTACACTACGTACAACTGAAGATGAAAAGTATCTAAACAAGTCGAAAATAAAAATTAAACTGGTTGCTTATTATTATTTGTTTTTATCGTAGATGTTGAGTCTTGAGTATGTTCAGTGTTCACGAAACTCACCTGTATGAAAAGAAAACTCACCGGTACACCGGGGGGATACTACACACGCGTTTTCATACGCAATCCACACACCGACCGACCGATCGTCTTCATGGGTATCCAATCCACTCACCACCGCCCCGACCGGACCAAAAGCACTCGAAACGAGGGAAAATAAATCTGTTTTTGTTGTTGTTGTTGCAAAATAAGAATTAAATTAAAAAAAAAATGAGAAGATGCTTTTTTTTTATTATTTTCCAACGAAAAACCTGAAATACGAGTGTGCACAGCTCATCTCTCACCAGGTTTACCACACATCGTTCAGATACAACAACTTGAGATTGTTTTTGTTCGCTTTTTTTTGTTTTATTCCTCAAGCTGGCCTTAGTAGCTTCTGGTGCAAAGAACGCACTTCGCAAACAGAAAGCAGCGTGATCATCATCATTACAACCGAAAGTATCATCGCCGTGTGCGCAATCGTACCGCGTTCCGTATATCTGTTGGTTTGTTTGTTTATTTGGTTTTGGTTGCATCCAACTACGTGTAGACCTTGTCAATTGACGTCGTCATCGCTGTTGTATCTCATGGAAACTGGGTAAGTGTTACACACTAAAACCCTAGACCACCGACTATCTGTGCTGAGACTGACAGGCTAGATAGATAAGTACATGTGATGGAAAATTGAAAACGCCGATGATGATCATGATCGGCGTCGACATTGTTGTTGTCGTCGTCGTCGATCGGAAGTCAATATTGTAGAAAGATACATGCATCTGTCTACACAGCAATGTCAATAAAAATGATAACTAGATGGAAGACAGACTGATGGTGGTTTCTTATAAATAGGAATAGATGATGATGATGATGCGTAGATAGTCCGAGTTGAGCCACTTCAACGCATCTTCAGGATAAATTGATCGCAGAGAATGAAACAGCAAAGATGTGGAAGATGAAGACGAAGGCGAAGATACACAGTGTAATAAGTGAGATGATGGATTTATTTGCATGTTGTTAGTGATTCATTAGAAGACGGAAGTAGTTACCTAGTTTTAGAATTATATTCTAGGCTGATGCAGCCAGCCCGTGATGGATAGAGTGGAAATAATTACAGGGAAATGGAATAATTCCAATTGATGATGGTAGTTTTCTTAACGCAATTAGACCTTAATGAAGCATAATATGGGGCTACCAGTGTGCGTAATGGAGATGGGGATATGCAGGCTCGTGGTGATTGATTTAGGAGATTATTGTGCTTGCTCAGTTTTATTTGCGCTCCAGATACGATTTAATGAATCGATTTGGAAAGGGGGACGAAAATATTACTGGGGCGACATTTTGGTTAACGTGCCTACTATCCTGTAACGTACCCCTTACCGTCTTCCCGTTTTGAGAGTGGCATCTAGTGTGCAGGTGTCGAGATAAGATGTCGCTAGTCCTGAATCGCGTTTGTAGAACAAACAAAAAATGAGGTTTCCCACAATCCTGACGTCAGTTTTGTTCCCAATTTGACTGTATAAACATTCGATTCTTAGCCAGACGTAGGACTCTTTATATGGATCGCACAGGGCCGAGGGCTAATTGGAGAGGCATCTTGTTTGAGGCCGAGGTTCACTCCGGTGGTATGGATGAGGATTGAAAGCTAGCCTCAGCTTTTTACGACTTGTATGTGGCGTGTCTTGAAGGGTTCAATATTTGGCTGCTTGCATCTTTTTGCCTTACTTGCCAATCCAGGGATTTTTGTTGCTAGGGGGAGAAATCTAGCACATTAGTTTCCGCTTGATCAAAGTTTCACAGTCGATCACTGGTCGTGTGATTTTGGATGCTGATATCTAGTATCATATTAATCGACATATTGAAGGACTCCAGCCCTGGAAAGGTTTGAGCGGTTTCTTGCTATTGCAGGGTTTCGACATGGATCTTCATAGTATTTCACTGTTGTTATGGCGTTATGGCGTTTTATATTTGCACGTGTGTGCAATAAAGCGCAGTTTTCGGGGTCAATGTTAGCTGTCCGCAATTTTCAGAAATCTGAAATACTGGATGCAATCACTTGACCGCTATTTAGAACTATAGGCAAACCCAAGCAGTAATACTTGTGCATGGATTGCTTGCAGCTTTAAGTAGCTATAGTGGTCGACTATTGAAGTTCTGAAGAAGTAATCTTACCGTGGGGATCAGAATTCCCGACACTCGTTTTGGTTTTGGTATAGCGGAATTTTCACCTTAACCCTATTTGTGATGGAGATCGCCGTAGTTTTACACTTTACTTAACCAGCTTTGCCTCATATAAGGTAGCTTTCAATCCTCATCGACGCTATTGGCGTTACAGTCCGGAATAAACCTTGGTATCAAACTACATGCCTCTCCAATTAGCCCGCGATCCTTAGCGAACTGCCTCCAGTTGCGGACTTTAGGTTGGTTGAGATAGATTTCTACTTGTGCGTGCCACACAAATGGTCCGATATCTGCTTAAGAATCGAAGACTCTAATATCCGGAGTTTAGTGTCCATTCGATCTACATGTCCTAGCCACCTTAAACGTCCAATGTGAAGATTTTAAACAGATCTATGTCACTGTACAGTTTGAATACATGGTTGAATCTTCGTCCTCATAGTCCATCAAGAATGAAGATTTTTCGAATAATTTTTCTCTCAAAGCGACCATGCTTCAGCACCATAGAGGAGGACTGGGATGGTCAGGGTCTTAAATCTCCTTAGTAGTTCGAATGAGCGCTTAGTCCGAAGAAGCCGTTTGGCAGGTGTATTTCTTTGTTTAAAGTCGGAATTAATACCGGAGCCATGGTAGACAAAGAGGACTCAGTTGCACGATGGTTAGTGCACGATGGTTACTACCGCGCAGTAGGTCTGGGTTTGATTCCCAGCCGTAGCAACACCTAAATAATTTTTCACTGAACCTCCTCTCGTGATTATCTGACAAATCATCCGACTAGTATCAATTGTCAAGAATAGCTTATCTCAACTTAGCCGTCCGTAGTCGGCATAAAACAGGAGTTCCCGCCATCGTGCAAGAAGTACACACGCACACATGAATGGTTGTGAGAAAGTTAGGCCCTGAATACTAACGAGCCTGTTGGGCCAAAAATTTGTATTTTTTTTTGTGGTAGACAAGGTCCCCTTCTTCCTCAAAGTTCATCTGTCAATAGTGACGTTTTTTCCAATTCGTCGATGTTGTGTTTCCTTTCGTGTTGACAGCATATAATGGTCTTACCCTCATTTACTGCTAAACCCATTTTTTCCGCTTCCTTCTATACCCCCAAACGTGGATGTGACATCACGTTAATTCCAACTAATGCACTATCATAGGCGCATGCTAGTAGCTACACCAATTTGTGGAAGATTGTCCCTCTGGTGTTGGCTCAGGAGTTTTGCACAATCCTCTCAACGATATTAAAGAAGTCACATGAAAGTGCATCGCCTTGCCTATATCCCATTGTGGTATCTAATGTTTCGATGAGGTCGGTGTCACCCTTCTGGAGCACCGCAAATGCTGTCGTATTCGGATTTGAAATCAATCAATAGGTGGTGGGGATCGATTTAGACTTCTTGGGTTTTCTCTGCATGGAATACACTATAGGAGTCTGCAAATATTACAGCTGTGGCTATAGACCGATTTGTTAAAGAAAATCCCAAAGCCTACTCTAATTGTAGTATAGCATCTTCGATCCACCGGTGAAAATTGCTGTTGCGGACTCAAGGCGGGATAGAACTTATTTGAGGACTTTTCATCCCTTGGCTTGAGGGTGCAATGTTCTAGTCGTTAATGTGTTGGACTACTATAAGAAAGTGACAACACCTTACTTTTTTTCACTGTTATACACATCTCGCCAAAGCCGGACAAACATATCCAAGACTAACACTGTCATGAGAAGTTTCTCAAATTTGCCGTGTGGGTCCAGGTTTAAGCAGGAGGTCCCCTTCGTTGTGGCGAAAATAATAATTTCGCACACAAAAATGAAGGGGGCAAATGAGGTTTGGGGCGTAGATTGATAAAAAATTAAAAGTATAAAACTTGACAATTTTATTGGGTGTCGATTAAAGGGCTTTTCGGGCATCGACTTATTAGAGCAGCATCCTGACACTAAAACACGTCTAAAAAAACGGATTTTGTAAGACTTTCAGCTGAAATTGCGGTCTTACGCTTGTCAAAATATGCCTCTTCCAGTTATACCTAACCTCCTCCTTTTGGGAGAATGATCCTCATTTTTGAGCCAAAAAGTTCAAATAGATATACATTTTGTTTGGAGTCTCTAATTGTAAATCTGACGGACATAAGCAGCGTACATAGAACGAGAGAGAGGGAAAGTGTAACTGTCCTAGTTCCTCGTTTATCTAATGTTGGTGAACAGATTGAGCACCGATTTGTTCTCTTTTTGGCTGCGTGCTTTATCGACTTGAATCCTTCACCCTCCAATCAACCTCCTTTCCTAACTAGTGGTAAAGTTATCAATCAAAAAACCCTCCCCAAACGGCGGAGATAGAATTCCTAAGATGGAATTAACGGTGACATCTACGAAGCAAAAAAACTTACATAAGCAAGTCTAACATATTCGGATAATAGGACACACAAAAATTTCAAGGATTAGGCACCAAAAGACGAACTGCATCGCTCAATTCCGTAGGGGATACTGATGATGTGACATTTACTAGGTCCGTGTTATGCTGAGCAGAAAGAAGGACTTTTCGGATGTGGATTTGTTGTAAGGATAGCAAGGAGTCGTATGTCTTGAAGAAATTAGCAAAGTCATTGTAACAATGCGCATAAAGGCCACATTTGCCAATATAAGTCTTGTTTGCGCTCACGCTCTGACAAAGAAATGTGATGAAAATGCTTAGGACTGTCTCTACCAGCGCCTGGTCAAACTTATGAGCGACTGCCAAAGTACGATTTTAAAATTGTCCTGCGAATTTTTGTAGCGAATGTAGGAAGATACAACATTTTTAGCAGTATTGTCGGAAGGCACAGCCTACATGACACGTATCACCTCGATATCAATAAAGGAGCATGTAGGTCTCGAGATTATTAAACAGCGAACCAAATTGAGCAGAGAAGAAGCACGCGTCCAGTTTTCGGATGTCAGAAAATTCCGGGGAATAACTAACTCAGACCACGCCACAAAAAATGCGAAGTACTGTAATATAATTTATTGTTGAATCGCAAGAAACAGACCACACCTTTGCAAACCTCGTATCCCTCAATCTTTTGATTTATACGATTCCACCATTTTGTCCAAGAACAATGTCGACGATGTCAACTAGCCATCAGATCGGCTAAATATATTGATCGACCCTCCTTTCACCAGCCTTTTAAAGAAAGAAAAAATTGAAAGGAAAACCCTCCTTTTTGACAAAATTGATATATGGTGCTTAGTTATACCCTAAGCATCGTCTCGGCGGAAAAACCCTTGACCGCCAGCTCTGTTTCGTTAGTCTGGATTCATCCTTACCCTTCCTAACCTCCTCATTCCCAAAAACAGAACCTATGAATTTGAAATCTGTACCTCAGCTTTAAAAGAATCACCTTTTTCGAAGTCGCCTTGACATTTTAAAACGTCGAGAAAAATGTAAACACATTCATTCATCAAAAATGTCTACAGAAAAAAATTTCAAAAGCCTGGTAAATAAAAAGTGATATGACGGATTCATAAAAAAGCTGGTAAGCAAAGCCCCTTTCAATCGTTATGACAATTCATTTCACTCCACAAAAACATTGACATCATTGCACGCTTTAAAAGCGGTACCTACTCACTACTGCTCCAATTTACGTCAAGCAATCGATGGAAAGCCGACCGTATGCCATTTCAAGAAAGCAGGCCACCCTATAGCACATTCTTTCATCTTGATTACGAAAGCACAGATCATGTTGCCCTTTATGTACATGCTCCAGTTGCAACCCCGTCTCTGTATAAACACTATCCAAAGTAAAACTTAACGAACCATAAACCCTAAGTGGCATGACATCAAAGCAGCACTCTGTCCTCCTTCCACACATACAAATGTAACAACTTACTACACCTATTAAATGTGCACTTACATTGAATTAGTTACGTACTTGCATTTATTTTTACTTTAAACGTTTATTGACTTTGCACGGTTGTTGCTAGAACCTGGGAACTGACGGATTTAAGGCCTACCCATCTAATTTCCAATTAATCTATAAGTGGGGGTATAGTTTCTATATAGCCTCCGGATATCCCTGCATAAAGAAAGTCAAAGCCGACAAAACAGGGGAAGCTAAGCTTGTTTCGAAACGCTAAACGTTGACTTAAACGTTTAATTTATGAGTCTTTTGTCATAATTTAAAAAAAAAAAAACAATTCGGTAGGCAGGAATTTTTTTTTAAAAAGCTAGAGGGGTAATAAAATACCCGACCAATTAAAATATAATTAGTATCTCCAGCATTTGGATAAATCATAATCTAGCAAAACCGTTGATTAACATCGCGCTGGACTTTTGCTAAAAAAGCGTGAAAGGCGCAACAAACCCACCATTAATCCAACCCGCCATACCGTGCCAGACCAGGTGCCCGTTTCCCGTTTGGAAGCTTATGCAATTATTCTCGGTTCGATTTAGTTGTTCCACGGAAGCGAAGCCGAGTGAAGAGTTCGGCGAGAAAAATCGGCTTCTGAGGCGCCACAATGCAGCAAGCTTATGTAGATAGTTCAAGACACTTGGAATCAACATAATGGAGTCATGGTCATTATCTTAAATAATTTAAATATTTTTTTTTTCATCTCCACATTTTTTTTTTGGTTTTGGTTTAAGAGGTTGTGGCTGAGAGGTTAATGCCGGCTGTCTTATGGTGTATGGTCGACGAAGTCAGCGATGTGCATGACTGCAGATGCTGGTCCGGCAATGACGACGACGACGAGGTGTTGAGCGTAGTTAGTCGGTTTCGGTTTAATGTACTGTCGGTCGGGGCGCGGTAAAGGTAATGTGGGCCAATAGCTGAACCTTGCCGGAGAGAAAGAGATATCATAATTAGGCTTAAATAAATGACATGTAATTGTATAACGGGGCATACATTCGTTAGCGAAATCTTCCTCGACGTTGGGGAGTGTTGAGTATCTTTCTCAACACTTTATGCTTTGAGCGGTTACCGTACGCACTTCCACGTTATGTGTACAGATGAGGAATTGAAGCGCGAATGTACCTTGCGTGAAATTAAGTCACCCATATATACGGGTCAGAGTTGTTATTGTTATGATGGAGTTGTAGGGTCTTGACTTTTGTTTTGTGCAAAATTAACTTATTTTTATGTTTATTTTGGTGGAATGTACTTGAGGGAATTATGTCAGATGTAGGTATAGCTGTTGCGAAACTCTGAACGAGGAAGGCTAGGATCTTTCTTTACTTCTGACTCCCGAGTCGAGTTCTTGTCATACCTGCATGTGTGGAAAGTGACAAAAATACTATGCATGATCTAAACTTGTTGAAAATCACCAAAAACAACGAATGAAAAAATTGCTTCTGGCATTTACGGCCCATAGAGGTCCTTAATCCTAACTTAATACTTTTACCACAAAGTAGAGGACCTCCTGTTTAACGGCCAATCCGAATGATTTCATTTTTTATGTTTTGACATTGACTAGTTAATTACTTACTTAAGTGGCGTTACTGTCCGGAATGAACCTGGGCCTCATGCCTCTCCCATTACCTCGGTACTTAGCTAACTGCCTCCAGATGCGCACTCCAAGCGTACGCGCCACTTTAGTCAAGGTCTTCTGCTACTGCGTCCGATCGACGCGTCATCTGGCTGGGAATCGAAGACTCTGCGAGCTGGAGTATTGGTGTCCATTCGTTCTACATGCCCTATCCATCTTTAACGTCCAATGCGGAGTTTTTTTTTCGACGCTATAGTTGCGTCAATTTATGGAAGATTGTGCCTTTGGTCTTGCCTCGGGAGTTTTGCACAATCCTCTCAAGAAGCAAATTAAAGAAGTCAGATGACAGTGCATAGCCTTGCCGCCAAAATCGTTTCTTGGTATCGAATGTGGGGGTGAGTTCGTTTCTGGACTCTGATATCTCCATCGTCATCCTTCACAAACGGAAGAGTTTGGACGGTACACCAAAACTAGAGATGGCTCTGTATAGTTCGTCTCTATAAATTCTGTCGTATGCGGCTTTGAAATCGATGAAAGGTGTTGAGTGTCGATTTGAACTTGTTGGGTCTTTTTTAGGATCTACCGAAGTGTGAAGATTTTATCAGTTGTGGGCATTCCTGGGCTTAAACCAAACGTATAAGGACCGATCAGGCTGTTGGTAAACGGTTTCAGGCGTTCACATATTACATCTGATAGGATCTTGTAGGCGGTATAGAGAACTAATGCCTTTGTAGTTGGTGCAGTTCAGAGGGTCTCCTTTTTTGTGGATCGGGCATTTCCGACGGCCTCATTAAGCTTGAGTTTAGATATTGCTATTCTTACTTCACTAATGTCGGGTCTCGGGTGGTTGCCAATTTTCTCTGTCGTTGCCAATATTAAATGGTTCGTTCTGCCTGACAGCTGAATGTTGTTCGTCAACGCCGTTTAAAAGTCTGCAGAAGTGGTTCTTCCATATCCACAGAATCGACTGTGTCCCAACTAAGATATTTCCTTGTTCATCTCGACAGGATTCTGTTTGAGCCTTGTAGCCTTGGCTTTGACGTTTTACACTTTGGTAAAACTTGCGAACATCGTTCTGGAGTGGAACATCTCTATATTCCCGATCGCGAGCTTTTTTTGGTCTTTTTTCTTCTTTATGAAAATCCGGTATTCTTCCCTTCTTTCTGCCTATAAAGCTGCTCTCGTCTTCACCTGCAGCTTAGCCTGGTAGGCCTCGTTCATGGCTGCGAGCATCTATAGACATTCCTCATCAAACCAGGGTTTTCTTGCTGCGGTGGCCGTGAGAAACCTAGAACATCAGTTGCGGCTGATCCAATGGCTTGTTGGCATGGTTACCATTGTTCTTCGACATAAGATGCTGGTGGTATGGTATCAATTGATAGGTTAAGGGATTTGTTGTGGAGTGGCGGATATCCGCATCCTTACATTGGCTGCAAGAAGGTAGTGGTCCGAGTCTGTGTTAGCCCCTCGGAATGTTCGGACATCCTAAATACTGGATATACGTGCCTTTTGTCTATCGCAATGTGATCAATTTGGTTGACTGTTCGTTGATCTGGAGACCGGCATGTCCTCTTATGGATATCGAGGTGAGGAAACCGTGTGCTGGATATAGTGGCATTTCGTTTTGTAGTGAAGTCAATTAGCCTAAGTCCGTTGCCAGACATGTAGGCTGTGTTTTCCGACAATACTGCGAAAGATGTCCCCCGATTTTAACATCGTACTTCGGAAGTATCGCATAGGTTTTGTAAAAGAGGTCGTAGAAGCAGTTTTTCGACAGATCGTATTTTTCCTCCATCGAAGCGGGAGCTCATATAATGCTTATGTTGGCGAATTTGGCCTTGATGCGGATTGTTACAATGCGTTCGCTAATGTCTTGGAAACATAAGACTTCTTGCTTAAGTCGGGCACTTATAACAAATCCGCTTCCAAATAGTCGCTATTTCTGCTCACTATAACACGGTCCATAGTAGATGTCACAGTTTTTCATCCTCTTTTTGCCCGGTCGATGGGATGCATCGTATTTCCTGGATGGAAGTAATACGGCTTCCGCTAGTTCTTCCTTCCACCTCTGCTGTTTAATGTACTTTTTTCGTTTAGCAGGGTCGTCAACAATAAAATCGGTCCTTTCCGAGGCTATTGATTGCTTCGTACCAATAGGTTTTTTCCATTTTAACCCCTAACCTGGAGGGCCAGTTCAAATTTATTACATACTCCTAGGACATGTTATTACAAGTTGCGATGTAGGAAAATTGTTGTTTGAAAGAAAAAGTGCCTCACTACTGAGAATTCCTGAGAATTCTGTTCCACTTAACCAAAAAATCTCAGCGGAGGAAAATCTCTGGAGGATCCGTAAGTTGAAAACGTCTCTTCATTCTTGTTGGTAAACTCTAAACTGACTTGAACAATGTTTGTCACCAATCTTACCAAGGATCGATCATCATGGTAGACAGCCGATAGCAATTCTTCATTGAAAACTTTGTTGCATAATCTAGCTGTCTATTCATTAGGTATGATCGGTATTCATATATCCAAAGCAAAGATCGGTGGCCAGATGGCCTAAAAAAGGCTTGACATTTCATTTTTTCTTTTCATTGATGATATATACAATCTACAACGTCTACAATCATCATCTCAGGCAGCTCCTTGCGCGTTATGGGTTCGACTAATATCCCATATCGCCGTAAAATCGTAAACCTTTTGAAAATCTCACAAAGTTCATAAAACGGTGTAAACAGATGTTCACCATGTCGATCACATTAACCCTTAACTCCAGCACAGATACATTACAAAGAACATTTAACACGTTGCGTAACTGACTAAGAAACTTATAAACCTTCTCCCACACTTCCATGACGCAATAAAAAAAAATGCAAAAAGTCAATATTATGCTCCGATGTGATCGTATTTTCTTCATCACACATCGAGCCTAAGTCGGGCTGTATCAAGTTACAAGCCTCCCCTGATCAATACATCAATTACTTGGTCTGAAATTCGAACCATGTCAGTGACACTGCATTGCCACAGTTCGGCGCTCTGGCCCCACCATACCCATAGACGCCTACATTTGAATGTCCCCTACAATTAGTCATACCGAAGCTATACCACCTGTCCATACACACCATACATACACATACACGAATATGAGGTGTCGAATCTGAAATGAGAAAAAAAAAAACACCCTGTCCACCACGCAGGGGTTTGGCGATCGAGTTCTTAGCTTTGGCAACTACTTCAGCGACACGGTACATGTAACGGACAAATTGCGTGCCAATACCAAAAGCCTACACATTTCCCATGACGGACTAGAGCAGACCGAATGTAACGAAAGCAAGAGCCACTTACGCCTGCGCCGTCCGTGCTCGGTGGACATAGTCACACAAATGTTAGTTGACGCTTGTACCTAGAGGTGTACTCAAGTCTGCACACGTTGTCGTCATATCCAGGAAGTGCAATGTATTTTGCACCAAAACGCAAACCGAAGAATAAACCCGATACACAACGCACCGCTGAGGGGTACGCAAGCGAAGGAGAAAGCGGAAAAGAAATGTCAACCGTAAACGGGCAGAAGTTGACAGACGTCAACATGGAAAAGTATGCGAAGAGAGTCTGCGGTTTGTGTGCGCAGCGCAGCTATATATATGATGAAGCAAACCACTGGTTGGAGTACCGCAAATGAAGATAGAAGATGAGATGGTGTACAGACTACTGAGGCTGCGCAGAGTGCCATCATATGGATAATGGGTTTGTTGCAAGACGGTGTACTCGTATTTGGTTTTCATGCGTGCCCCCGACTACATGAAGAAGCTTAGGTTACGTCAAATGGGTTTTGCCTGGAGACAGAAGTGAAAATATTGCGATCGGTGATCGATGGATGTGTCAGAATATTTTCCCCGCAAAACGGTTTCATAAAGAGACAACTGAATTGATGTGACTTGTCCTTACGGCGATTGGGGGTAGGATGTGTATGTGTGTGACTGTGAATGAGACTGAAGATGAAGTATCCGGGTTTACATTGTAGAGAGGAACTTAGTGGGAGCAGAGACTTGGTACGTTTGACTACTTTCAAGTGGTCACTGGTTCAAATTTTGAACGAAACAATAGCTATGTTGCTGACACTGCACTACCTCTTGCGAACGTTTGCAGAGTGCATAAAACTGTCATGAAAGGTTTTGCAAAGTGCCTAAAAGGAGTAATGTATGGAAAAGCTTGGTTTTAGGTTCTATATCGGCTGTTAATGCCTTATTACTAAGATCTAGCAGTACAGGTTATCTCATTCAAATGTCTTTCACCCAAGGCTGCTTCAATATGGTGTACTTCCAGAGCCATATCGAAAGTCGTCCTCGAAGCAACGAAGATGTTGGTTCTATAGTATTGTTGTTCTTCGACTTAACCAATATGCCACTCAAAAAGAATGCTGGTGTTACATTTAAAGTTAAACTTCTTTTAGGACGATCTGAATTGGATTTTATGAAACGAAAAAGTGTAACGATGAAGAGACAACTATAAATGTACATATACGGTTAAGGCTAGGAGAGTATGTGAGTATACGCGTTTCAAAATACAGTTTCACTTCTGCCGCGTGTGATTATGTCCTCTAAATGCCGACGATTTAATTGCACAGACTGTTGGAAGCGGGCCATAGTGTTTCTTGCCACGCGCTGCAGTAGGTTTGGCTGGATGTCGTGAATTTCACTGCGGATATTTTAATTCTGTTCCGTGACAGACTGCGGGTAGTAACCATAGAATTTACTGGGTCCACCCAAGACCATGGGGGTTAAGTCTGGTTACTTTGGTTGCCCCGGCAAGTCCCATAAGCGGTTGATTAGCTTCGTGGAAAATGTTCACGGAGAAATTTCATGGCGAAATTTCATGAAACCACGTGTGATGGATGTGGACGAAAATTTGGTAACGATAAAACGGTGATCATGCGTTCACTGTTCACATATATGGCTCGTCCTTTGGATTATAAAAAAATAAAAATATTGCCTGGCAATTCTGTTCAGCACCAAACAGTAACACCTGGGTAATGTATAGGTCGTTGGTGTTTCAGTCGCGGATTACATTTTTGCTTACATATTTAAGTGGCCATTCTCGTGGAAATCTGTCACAGAAGTTTTTGCTTTTTTTCAATAATTGAATCTTAAGAGGATGTGTTTGTAAGTCTTTCTATAGAATTTCATGAACAATACTTTGGCCAAACTGGCCACTCTCTTCTGCATTGACAGACGTGGGTTTTCACACAAACCTCGTTCCACCACCTGTTTTCATCCTAAAGGAATGGACGGAATGATCCTATAGGCCTAAAAAATTCCAAGCGATTGGACTGGCGATTGGCGATTGGCGATTAATGTCCGGCCTGCAGTGCCTCCATGATGTTCTGCTGGGCCTTTGCTGAAAAGTGCTTATAGCTGAAAAAGTTTCGCGGAATATTTACACAGGAGACCGAATCAAAGTTACATTTGGTCGGTCGCTTAATCGCCGAATCGACACTTTTAAAAAACGCCTAGGCAGCAAACGCATTATGATCTCTCGGCCACTGCGGCATAGTGACTGAGTTACCAGGACTATCATTTATTCAAATGGCACCACCCTCCCTACACCATTTTTAAGGTTTCGAGACGCATTTGATGCGGCACCTGTATTAATGCGTGGGACCTTCGGCCTTCGGCCCTTTCTACTGAGAATAAAACTGAGCAATGGAGTTCACGTCTACTGAGATCATCGTTGAACCGATTGTCGAAATCGAGATTAGGATCATTCAATCTTAGAACATCTGATCCCGAGAATTAAGATGATTATGTTACTTTCTTTCCTTTGTGACGCCTTCGTTAGCATGCCAACATATGTCTCCCATTTGTCTGGTCCCTAGCCAACAGCCTCCAGTTGGTTGAAGTCGGTTTCTTCTTGTGCACCACTTAGGCGGGTCTGACATGGAAATTGGAGCTCTTAAATTATTGCTGGCTTATCGACGTAAACCTCTTCTTTCAAATAACCCCAAAGAATGAAGTCCAACGGTGTCAAATTACATGATCTTGGCGGCCAGTTGACATCGCCACCACGTGAGATAACACGGCCATTGAATTTGTCACGCAAAAGAGCCATTGTTTCGTTAGCTGTGTGGCAAGTGGCACCGTCCTGTTGAAACCACATATCGTCCACATCCATATCCTCCGATTCGGGCCATAAAAAGTTCGTTATCATCTCACGTTAGCGAACATCATTCACAGTAACTGCATGACCGGCCTCATTTTGGAAAAAATACGACCCGATGATGCCGCCAGCCCATAAACCGCACCAAACAGTCACTCTTTGTGGGTGCATTGGTTTTTCGACAATCACTCTTGGATTATCACTCGCCCAAATGCGGCAATTCCGCTTATTGACGAATCCACTGAGGTGAAAATGTGCCTCATCACAAAAGATGATTTTTTCGAAAATTGATCATCCACAGTTGCCATTTCTTGCCACCATTCTGACAATTGACGAAGCTTGAAATGGTCAAGAGGCTTTGGTTCTTGAGTCAATTGCACCTTGTAAGCGTGTAAATGCAAGTCTTTATGCATAATGTTCATCAACGACGAGCGTGAGAAGTGCAATTGTTGGACAAGACGACGAGTTGAAGTGGACGGCAACAACATCATCAAGATCAAGGGATTTAAGATGCATCTCTCAAACCTGTCCAGATTATTGCCTCCAGTTACGTAATCCATGTTGGTAATGACTGCTTTATAACCAACTAAGGCAAGGAGCATAGCATTCCAAACTAAGGCAAGGAGCATAGCATTCCAAAACATTGGTACGATCTACATAGATATCTTGATACACCCTAAAAATTGCATTTAAACCGTTTTTTAGTTGAATCGTCGAGACCTAGGGTTCTTCAATGGATTCTGCGTTCGAAGTGAACAACAACATATGTCACAGCAATACTTCCGACCAATACCACTTGTCGTAAAATGTTGAAAAAAAGAACCCTGTCAGTTTAGCGACACATTTAAGTCTGCAAGCGACAAGTCTGCGTGATAGATCTTCTATTTTAAATAGGAAAATTACAATCCACCACTCTTTATCTTATGGTCCGTTGATTTGAATTTTAGCTTCCCTAGTCCTTCCATCGCAGTAACATAAACATCGGCATCCAAAACAAAGCTTCGACGTATACAATTTCTACATGCAGTTGCCCTACGATTAGGACGATTGACTACCGCGCAAAATTCCTTATATCGAATACCAATCGTAGCACCATTATTTAAAATTTTCACTGATCCACCTTGACCAGACAAACAATTGGTTTATTCGAAACTTTCGAATCCGGCTACAAGTGTCAGTTCCGTCATGGTGTAAGAAAAATCCTGGTCATGTGTTCCAGCGAGCCCGTTTCAAGGAAATCGATCGCTGCATACACCTCGATTACTTCCAAAGCTTGCTATCCTAAATTTGTTATCAAAATTCGAGAGGAAAACAAAAGTCAATTCCTAATCTCTATAGCAGCTTGCAACCATGTACCATTCATCAACCATAATCCGCGATTTATTTAAGTTCTCCGCACAAATTGAAATCCGTTTAACCTAATCTGCTTATCTCATGATTTATTTCTACAAATTCAAATCACACCTCATGACAACCACCCTTCCCAACCCTGACTTATTGGTGTTGCACTTGGTTAAGACATGTTTCTGGAAATAAATTCGCCACTCACATGAGCGTACTGCTGCTGCCTCTGAAGGCATACCATTCCACCTCATTGACCAGCTGCAGTAGAATAATTCTTACGAAATTCTACAACAGATCCATTGAAGTAATGTCTCTCCTCGCTCTAATATTTTTCCAGCACTTGCAGGCCTTCGAAGATAAGGAATGCCTACATTTCCATACTGCAACTTCGTCTCTCTTCGTAAACCCACTGCGCACAGGGAGTCCAACTGCGAACCATAGGTATTTTTCTTTTTTTTTTTGCAAGTAAAAGAGAACCAGTTCCCGTCCTACACACACCGTCCATACATGTGGATATCTTGTATCAATCGGCCACTTGAATTCCGCAGCTTGAGTTGCAATTGTTGGGTAAAGTGGAAAGACCCAATTGGACAAGAGCGAAATTTGCATAGGCCCAGAGTGCTAGGCTACCCTCGGGGCGAATACGCGAAATCCGAATACCAACCACATCGTCGCCATCAAAGCAATGTTTCGCGTAGGCCGCACATACCATATTCGCTTAGCTCCAGATTGGGGTCCTAAAATTTCAACACCTCCGGCGGGGAGATATGCCAGCATATCTCGTCAGCACGTCAAAGTCAAAGTATGTGCGCTGTGCTGACTTGCGGGATAGTTGCTAGTACTCACGCTATTCGAACCCGATGCGCTCCAATTAGTCCGAGTGTCATATCGTTTGCGCAGCTCTTTTCCATCTGCGCAGGTCTGGCACTGATGATAGGAAGCCAATGGGTGATGTATTGTGACACTTAGTTTTAGCGGTTCGGCTGGAGCTGAAATACCGTCGCACGACATTTAATTTTTCACCGATCAATCAAAAATTATCTCGCCAGCAGGGTAAGAGTGGGTGCAACCTATGGAAGGTTGGAAAAAAGTTGTTCAATCACGCGTACATTCTCGCGCACATTCACATGTAAGCAAGTCCACTTTGTGCGGCCATTCGATTAACACCGATAGGGTATGGTGTATAGTGCGCAGGTGTTTAGGGTTCGAGGGCTATAGTAGGCTGAATCGGAACGCTACTCCTCCTCGTTGGTTTCGATCGGTAAGACGTTGAGCGGTTCCTTTTGGATGTAGCTACACACGTTGGTTTTTTCACACTATATCGAGTTTCGTTGGGGGAACACATAAGATGTTGTTCACTGCATGGTTGGTGCCTTGGTATTTCGATGTAGTAACACTGTTGCACACTTTTCAGGTCTACACTGGAGAGTTATGGCGATGAAATCAGGTGAAATCTATAAGGGTGGTGGCTGTGGAGGCAAAGGCAGGCGAATATAGATATTATATTGAATAAGCGGGGGATTTCAACTTACTTTTCAACCTTTATGGGGATTACAGGAGGTTTGTCATTAAAGAATATGTTCTAGATTGCTTTAAACTGTTCACTCTACTAATTCGACTACGCCGATGAAACTATCACTCCATGTCTTCCATTTTCAAAAACAATTTTGACGCTTGCTATGACAGCCCAACAGAGGACCAGCGCTTATTATTTTAATACTGCATGGTTGAATCTACAGTGCGTGCGCCTTTGTATATCCGTCACCTTTTTGGTTCTTACATACCAACACCAGTACATGTATATCCATTGTCATACGCATACCACTATAGGGTTCATGAGTTATAAGACCCGTTTTATATTAGCTTTTCCAAAATGCAATTCGATTGACGATTAGATATATTGAGGTCCCTCAAGCTGATTTTATTCAGGTCAGCTAGATCGCTATACAAATAGCCACCGAAAGCAGTAATTTTTATCCTTGGGAGAACAGCAACTGTACCTTTTATTTTTCTTCCTTTTGCATCTTTCTCTTTCTTATCTCCGTAGCTTTTGTAGAAATGTTTTAAGCTGAAACTACGCCAGTAAAGCTATTACAGATGTTGTACAGTTGTATAAAGATTTCACAAAACCTTCGAATATCTATTCGATTTTCACATTTATAAGGCAATCCGACTAAGAATTTGTCTTAATAAGCATTGGAAGGGCCGATCGATAAAAAAAAGACACTCTTAGCCCAGCCAACTTAAGAGACATTCGTTTTCTGAACACCTCCTACAAAATATCCACTATCAGCCATAATATGTGAATGCCGAAAACAACTAGATCGGATTATAAGACTAGTTTTAGGCCAGGAAAGCCCACAACTTATCAATTTTCAAACCTCGACAGATCCTGAAAAACCAATGATGTCCAAATCGACAGTCATCATCTATTCAATCGATTTCAAAGCCATATACAACAGCATTTATAGAGATGGACTTATCAGAGCCATGTGTAGTTTTACTAAAGCGGACCCTTTAAACCTTAAAGGACCCTTTTTCTGTTATATCGGTTCCACAGGTCTTACTATCCAGTGTTTAGCCGCACGATTCTTTGTGCGACCTGCAGCAAGATATTAATTTAACTACTCACGGATTTAGTAGTAGACTTCAGATAGTTTACAACAGTTTACAAATGTGTTTGTCCAGGTGGAAGTTGGAGAATCAAATAAACGCGATCGTGTAAACCCTAGACGACCCATACCTCGCATGCATTTGTCTGAGAATATCGTTGTCAGGCGCCATCGGTATTGACCACACGATTTGTAAAGCTGCTAAGAGTCTTAGAGACTGAAAATATATGGAACCGATTCAGTCATGGGAGTACCCCTTGCCGAGATAAACGTTCCTGTGGGTGAAAATGGCGTCGTCGCTCCATCGACATCGACCAAACTACGTGCCACGCAACTGGTCATTTAAATCACGTCTTTTCGATGATCTCTTACAAAGTGCAGATAGTACATAAGCTGATGGATTAACCTTTCTTTGCCCTTGATTGGATTTGGATACACTTAACTGTTCCCTATGTTTCTGCAATACTGTCGTGGATGCTGTTGCTGATATGATATGAAACATTATTCTCCCAAGCATGCGATATTTTCTTCCCAACAGAATAAAGAGTAAAATACCAAAAGCAAAATGGGGGTGTGACTTGAGCTGCAAAGAAGCAACTAACGGTTCTACAAGATCAACCCGACAGAGAACAACCGAACAAACTTCAAAGAAACCAGAAATAACTGAAAAACCATTATAATAGCGCCAATACACCACACATGCATGCATGCGCAATCTTAAGCATGTACAATCACTATATTGCGCATGCCGGCATGAGTGGTGTGTGGACGCTATAAAGCACGTAACATTCCTCTATGACCCAAAGTTAAGGCAAACAATACTACAATGTCCCAGAGGTTGTAAAAACTTTTAGTCATTTGTAGAAATATACCAAAAAATTCATCATCTGTTCCTAAGCTCATTCAAAATGACATTCCAGCTGTCAGCTCTTTGCACAAAACCAATCCGTTTGCTGCGCATTTCGCAGCCAGATTCCACCTCGCCAGATTGTGCTCAGTCTCCTCCTGTAACGTAGATCATTATAATGGGACAAATTTACTTTCGTATTTATTCTAGACGTTCATAAATCCGCTGGTCCAGGTGGTATACCCCCCCTTGTTCTGAAGAGGTGTTCTTCTACGCCAGCAAAACCCCTGCGTCAACTTTTCTATCCAACCTACTACGCAGGATTCTTTTAGAGTAGATTGAAAACTGCATTTGTTCAGCCTGTTCCAATAAAAGGTGAATCTTCTTCTCCCTCCAGTTACTGACCAATTGGACTTATGTCCCTTCCATCCAAATAATGGAAACGCTGATAAATCATCATCTTATGAAATACCTCAGAACACGAAATCTTCTCAATGACCGACAAAATGGTTTTCACAGCACTGGTGATTTGATGACATATCTCACAGAAAAGAAGAATCAATCCACCATGGTTAAGAAAGCAAGATTGTTGCAGTTTATATTTCAAAGGCATTTGGCAGGGTCGTGCATTTAAAACGAACAAAAAATATTTATGGATTAGAGGGAACTTTTCGTGACGTTCAATTCAAGCTGTTTCGGAGGGTTCAAGTCTGCAATTCAACAAATAAATGTTTGTGCTCCCCAAGGCTCTGGCAGGGTCTGGCTTCAAGCCCGTTCGTCGAAAATTCGTGCATTTAAAACCGACAAAAAATATATATGGATTAGAGGGAACTTTTCGTGACGTTCAATTCGAGTTGTTTTGGAGGGTTCAAGTCTGCAAATCATCAAATAAATGCTGGTGCTCCCCAAGGCTCTGTCTTGACTCCGACTTTTTTTTCTTATTTTTGTATATGATCTCATATCTGCAACTTGTATTACAATTCATTCCTTCGCTGATGACAGTACTCGTGGAATCTAAACGATAAAATATGTCAAGCTCATTGAATTCCTTCATTGACAGTACTATCAAATGGGGTAAATCGAACAGAGTGGAATTCAATGCTTCCAAAACACAATGCTGTCTCGGGTCGTTAAAACGAAACCAAAATCTACCGCCATTAGCCATGAATGGCACTTACGTCTAAGAAACCGAAGAGCTTTCCATACTCAGTATGTGTGTTAGTAACGACTTAGGTTGGAACGACCACATATTCAAATTCTCTAAAAACGCAGTGTCAAATCGCAGCTCCGAGGTGGCCAAACGAATTCAGCTCTGCGGCTGATAATGCGATCTTCAAAAACAGGGCGCAAAACATCGAGTGTAGCTTCGGCTGTGTGGCACGTAGCGCCGTCCTGTTGAAACCAAATGTTGCCAAAATCCTCCTGTTCAATTTTTGTGAACGAAAATTCATTCAACATGGCCCGATAATGATCGCCATTGACTGTAACGGCCACTGCTTGCTCATTTTCGAAGAAAATTGGCCCAATTATGCCTCTGGACCAAAATCCGCACCAAACAGTGACTCGTTTTGGGTGTACCTATCTTTTCAATGTATGCGTGCGACAATTTTGCTTGTTTACATACCCGCCAAGATCAAAATGAGCTTCATCTGGAAAGATGATTTTTTTGGCAAAATCGGCATCTTCTCTAAGTCGATCGCAGGCCCACTTAGCGAAGCGAAAACGCATTGGATGGTCAGTTGGCTTCAACTCCTGAACCAATTGGACTTTGTATGGCGTCATACCAAGGTCTTTATGGAAAATTCGTCTCAATGATGTCTCCACACTTTCTGCCACAGCAGCAATATTCTCGGGTGTACGCACTGTTTCTGGCTTTTCACGCTTTGGTTTATCGATGAGGATGCCAGTTTCTTTCACTTTTTTCACAAGATAACGAACATACGGAGCTGACGGTGCTTCTCTTCTTCCAAAATCCGTACGCAATTTTCGCACACATTCTGCAACATTACCATGATTTTCAAAGTAATGTCGCAATATTTCCCAGCGTTGTACAAGCGTATACACAACCATATTCGTTCATCGGAAGGATAAAACTAATTATCTGTCAAATCAGACATGAGCTAAGTGTTACCATTCACGAAATAAGCACTAGTTGAAAAAAAAAAACGTTAGATGGCGGACCCGTTATATAAAGCATTGATACTCCCCGAACTTGAGTTCAACGCCCAAAACATGAGCTCAACGTCCACGTCGGGTACGGTGCACCAAAAACAACATTGTACCTTGTAGAAAGTTTTAAACGCGCACTTATAGGAGACTAAGAATAACGAACTCTTTAGTTTCGCTGGAACGTCGTAGAAATATCTCCTGCTTTACCTTGTTTTATCGCTATTTTGACAACAAATGCTGAATGAAATAGCCACCTGGATTTCAACAATTCAGCTGCAATACTCGCTACGCTATGCATACAAATCAGTTTACCCTCAAGCCAATTTTCGGATGAATGCTGAAATGTAGAGATTCGCACATAAACCGAACAGCACGAATGCGAAATACTCTAGCAAGTTTTTTTTTTGATTTCCATTATAGCTTACAGCAAAGATTATGAATTCTATACAAATGACGCATGACAGATGACATTTGTTTTTGTTATTGTTTTTCATGTGTTTTCATGCACACCGTCCGCCCGTACCATGAAGCTACTGAGCAAAAGTTTCTGTTTTTTGTCTTCAATGCGTCATCTGTATAGAATTCATAATCGTTGCTTACAGTCATATGTTCTGTGCTAAAACTTATAAATAATATTCATAATCTAATCCCAAATTACAAAAAAAACTTAAATTACATTTAACCTACACTCACACCCTACTGAATCCAAAAAAATGAAGTAAGACGATTTTTTGTCAAAAGTCATAATGAACATGAGTGACGAGGCCGTTTTCACCTCTGAGGATAGGTGAACACAATTTTCGAAAACTGACATTTTAAAGCAGGGGTTTTCGGTCACCTGGTATTGCATTTGGGGGATTTGCATTGGCTTGCAAGATTATCTACCCAAATTTACCCCACAGGAATTCTGGTGTGGTATAATCGAGTGATCTTTATTTGAACATTTTATGTTATGGGATCAAATATTATTCAAAAATTAAGGCAGCCACTTAAAAGATACAATTTTCATAATATGATAAAAATTATGGCCTTGACCATCATTGAAAAGTGATATCCTGTTGACAATAAACCTTTGAATGATGACACTTTCCATAAACCATAGGGAAGGCTCCTGTGTGCTTTCTGCATGATGGTGGCACCTAAAATGTTATGATGAGTTGAATCATGGTTAGATTATTGCGAGGGTAGGGATAAAATATACTTTGATGTAGGGGCATCGACCCAGAACCCGTCGTTAATATAAGCAATGCTACATCTCAATTTTCAAACTCCACCACTCATGCCCACTCAAAATGCAATGACCTCCGAAATGGTCCATTCAACCTACCAATTTACCGAACACTCAAAAACTTGTAAGTCAAAACAAATTAATCCAATAAATCAATTCGCCTGACAGAATGACCCACATAACGTCACAGCAACAACTAAATTTGGTGCCATGCTCATACGGATGTTATCAGCGCTTCCTCTGGCTCTATACCCTACTTAGCCTGTTTATTTCATTATATTAGTGCGGCATTTCTGTGCAAGCCCTTCCTTACTCCAAATTTTGCTAAATTACATTCAAACTCAAAAGGCATTACATGGGCAGCAACACACACGCATTCGACATTCAACATCCAACAAGCAACATCCCAGCATCCAAAAGATAGCAATCTCCATCCGCAATGCAAATATAATCAAAAAAAAAACTTTGGCAAGCACAAAGGAATGCACTTATTGTAGTTGGTGTGAGTACGGATTTACGGACAAGATGCGAATAATGAACAAGTGCGGAGATGTTTTGCGAGCCTTTTTTTTGTTTTTTGCGCTCATGAACAAGTTGAAGCTGCGCGTTGATTTAGTACTGTTGCGGCAAAACTTCACTTGAGGTTCAACAAATTACTTTGCATCGTGGGTTATTCCCTGGTACGCGTTTCTTCATAACCCAGATTTGAGTTTCTGTCCTGAAAATTTTGTGAGTTGCAGAGAAAGCCCATAATTATAAGCTGATTCAATGGGTTTTTATGCTTGCAAGTCTGCAAGTTGTTTAAGGTTTCTTTTAACAATCATAACTGACAGTTGATGTTCATAGAAGATTGGAAGTCTGCGATAGGCACTATAGAAAGAGGGATTGGATGTAAGGAGCAGCTTCCTACCTTACATTTACATGTGGAAGTTGTGGTTGTTAATTGGTCAGATTTATCGTGATATAACGTGTCCGATTGATGAAGTTCATACTATTAGTAGGCGCTTGATTTGCCCTCGAAGGTATGCTTCAGTATTTCTTTTGAATACTTATTCGTAACAACGTTACTTGTTACCTCCACATCCTGATGAGCTATCGCGTCGGTTAAATCTTGTTCTTTCAAACGAATCGGACGTGTTTAATTCAGCTTACAGTTGCTTACAGTGGCCCAAAAGTCGTTTTCCTAAGTATATTTGGAATAACTTTTGAACAATAAGATGAAAGCTAATGAAATAAATTACAAATAGAAGTTTTTTCATAGAATTTTTTACATTCTGCATAGAAAATCATATCAGTTAAGTGGCCACTATTAGAATGCATGCCCTCATGGGCTCTTTTGATGGCACTTTCCATGACTTTTTGAAGTGTTTCCGGTGTAATTTGAGCGATTTCTGTGCGAATGTTGAAATTCAGCTCCTTTATTGTGTGTGATTTGTTAGTGTTAACCTTTTCCTTCACTCAAATTCATCGTTTTTTTTTTAGATAATTCGATTTGGGAATTATTTGCGCAACATGTTCCTTGTCTTTCGAGCGGTGTGAGCGGTAGCTTCGTATTGCTGAAACCAAATCAGTTCAGCATTGTTGAAGAAGAAGAAAGTCCGGGAGCATTGTACAGTAGCGGAACCCATTGACCGTAACGCTGATACCCGCATCATTTTCAAAGAAATATGGCCCATAATAACGTAACACCAAGTGTTAAGGAACGTTGATTGCGATTTTTGGGATTCTGTGTGCCCCAAAATTTGCAAACCAGCTCAGATGAAAATGTGCCTCGTCGGTTATCATAAAGTTTACCAAAAATTCTTCGTTATTCTCGTCGATATTTAGGATAGTTTTGCCGTACTTCAGACTTTTTTCTGGGTTACCAGTATTGAGCTGTTGCACCAACTGGATCTTGTAAGGGTAAATGTACAGATCTTTCCTCAAAATCCGATGAATCGTGCTACGCGGTATGCATAACTATGTTGAACATCTTCGTGTCTATGTTT
This sequence comes from Rhingia campestris, assembly GCA_932526625.1. Taxonomy (NCBI): domain Eukaryota; kingdom Metazoa; phylum Arthropoda; class Insecta; order Diptera; family Syrphidae; genus Rhingia; species Rhingia campestris. The sequence goes on from OW052184.1 coordinate 4,897,546, forward strand.
CAGAATCGGTTGATGATTTCGATCGATCGTCCAAAACGAAGCCTGCCCGAGAACGCCTCACATCTCCAAAGTTTCCATATTGCTAAAATTTGACCACCACATCACGAATAGTGGGTTCTGTTGGAACATTTCTAACGCAATTAAATTTCCGGTAGGCACGTTTTAGCACAGTGCGAGCGGTCAGAAAATTTGGGGTAAGAAAAAAGGAGATACCGATGCACATTGAGCTTAAATAACTTTAAGCTACAATTGGAAGAAAAAACTGTGTTTGGAAGAGTATTCTGTATTTGTGCTCTTCGGTTTATGTACGAAGCACTATATTTCAGCGTTTATCCAAAGATAAACTGATTGCATTCATAGCGTCATGAATAGCGGCTGAGTTTATGAATGTGTGGAATGCAGCTGGCTATTTCATTTGAGCATTGGTTGTAAAATTGCGATAATACAAGGTGAGGTAGGAGATATTTCGATGATGTTCGAGCGAAACTAAATAGTTCGCTATTCCTATTTTTCCTAAAAGTTTTTTCGCACGCGTTTGATTTCTATCTATGCAATTACCACAACAACAAAAAACATATGACAAGGTTTCAATCCGCTGTGCGAATTGATTAATATCCTGCCCCATTTCATTAATTAATTAAATGAAACTTTATATGGATTAATTATAAAAATTTGACATTATCTGAAAATCCTGATTATAGACCTTTTGAAAAATGGACATGGCCTTGGATTTTAAAACTATTAATTTCTGTGTTGAACTCCTGAACAAAGAGCTTTTATACCTTATTTCATTATCATACCTCAACATTATATTCCCTATAACCTGTGTGATAAGCTATGGGATACGCTATAAAATTCGTTTTTTTTTTTTGGAAAACGCCCCAAAAATCTGGGCATGGGTTAAGCTTATCTTTAGACAAAATCGGTCGAAGTGTTTTCATCAAGTTTTCTCGAATTTTCTTAAAATACTTTGCATGGGTTGAACAAACTTAATATTTTCTAAAATGTGGGGCTGGCAGTGTACGGTTTTTGATAATTTGTACTCTTGACTCATGGATGCAAGCCATTCTTCTCAAATCCAGCTTTGGCCAAATTTCTTTGGTTATGTGACACGTTTTACCAATACTCCATCTGTGATTTGATTTTCTGTTAGCATACTGCACTAGTAAACTTTTGCATGTAGCAATGGGAATACCAAGTTTACCCGTATCGGGAACGATTAGTACCTTAGTTCCATGTCTGGCCAGCTCATCAGCCTTACATTTCCCTGGAATGTCACTATGCCCAGTTAGTAGGCACCCAGCAAATGTGAATGTTAAATGTTAAACTAAAATCTTCTGAAGAGATGAGCTGCAATCTAGGGTTTTCTTTGAATTTGTGAGACTGATTCAAGGGATTTGATGGCCGCTTGGCTGTCTGAGAAGATGCTATTTTCTTTTGCAGATATTACATTCTCTTTCAGCCAAGATAAGGTTTCTTTGATGGCCATGAGTTCCGACTAGAACACACTGCAATGATCAGGATGACTTGAAGATAACCTGAGATTTAGCCTGTCGGAGAAGACACGATCATATCATTTGTTTTGGAGCCATAGGTGTAACAATGGATCGAGTCAAATTGTCAGGTTTGTTACTTTCCCATGACGATCTGTCTGGGATTGTGACCTGAAATTGTAATCGAGGTTCAACCTGGTAAGGTAGTTATCGGTATTTTCAGGGATATTTGTGTATTCGTTTAGAATTGTTAAATGGACAGCTGTCATTTGCTTGCCAAAAACGTCAAGGAACAGACACGCAGTTCTCTACACCTTGGCTAGTTTGTTGCTGTTTATAGTTGTCTTTAGCGCTGTCCACCATAGACTACTATAATACTACTCCACTACTACTACTCCATAGAGAAGTATCGGTCTTATAACCGAGATAAAGAGCCAGTGCGTGATACGAGGTTGTATACCCCACTTCATACCTATGGCTTTCTTGCAAGAAATCCGTTTAGTGATGAGGGGTCAATGGATGGAATTTTATATTTCCTAGTGAACAGGACCAGTTCAGTCTTGTGAGTGTTGACTCCCAGACCACAATTGACAAAGTTCCAGAGAAGAAGGTATAGGACTCAACATTGTGGGACATGTCTTTTGGCCGAATCACCACCCAGTTTGTGTTAATAATCCGGCTGTTTAATAGCAAATTAATCAACATTCCAAGTGAACGATTGACTTTCAGGCATATTAGAGCCTTAACGATCACTCCCGAATTCACGTTGTTAAAACCACCTTCAATGTCTTTGAATTCAAGCATAGTGTACCCCTTTCAGCACCACGACTTTTCGATAATGTGCCAATGTTACGAGCTACGTATCAAAAGTAATGTACCCATATAGTAGTAATACAGACCTTCCATTTTTCTTACAGCCATTGATGTGTGGGTCTGTGCTTCTTGTAAGATGACATGACCAATGAGCCCTTGTTTTTGCTATTAAGACCTAAAATGCACTTGGAGATACTAACTATAATAACAAATTAAGGTGACACAAGCTTGTTTCAAATCCTGGTGTCTTAAAGTCGATAGTGGTAGATCGATCATAGAGGGAGCCCGAGTACCCAACTTATAAAGACACGAAAATTATTCAGTGGCCAGCATTTTAGATGAAAGTTTTCATCAAAATCTTGAACGTATTTGGTGAATAATCTTAATCAATTTATTTACCCAAAATAAACACCTTTTATCAATGCAATTCCGATACCAAATAGTGGATTCAAAAGTTATGTTATTACTTTCCCATTACCACCATTAATGAGTCTTATCAGAGCTATGCAACTTAAATGTACAATTTCATATGAATATACATAACCAAGTGCCACTTAGCTTACCCAACTTATTCTGCCCTTAAGCCACTTAAGAGTTCATTCCAAATACGTGGAGATATTTTATGTTCAACATGCCAAAAAAATGCTTACTGCTTCACTTCTCCCATAGGCACACTCCATTGGTAAAGTCATCTCATTCTACATAGGTCCGTGCGAACTAAAGCTATTTTCACGGCCTTATACAGGATGTCCATACTAGGTAGAGACTAGATTCTTACTTACATGCCAGCCATCTCGATTAAAAAAAAAACACAACACTCAGATACACTACGATATCAGTGAGCACGTATCTTTCATAACTCCATTATCGTTTCCCCCAACGATATAATGAAAATCAAATTATTAAAATATTTAACAACACCATAATCATCGCAATTACTCACCATTCACCTGATTTTCTTTCAAGTCGGCCCTTAACTACGGCACCATCGATCGTTCAGATTTGTTTTTAAATTTTATAAGACTTGCAAAACCTTCCTGCTCTGCTGAACTGATCGAAATATAATCGTATTGTTATTGCACTCGAAAATAAGGCTAAACAAATAATAATCTACCGCTTACAGTTACCAGGGCTAATAATATGTTGCGCCTGCGCATAATTGCAAATGGCCACTAGCCTGTGAATTACGATCCAATCAATTTTTTTTTAAAACCAGATTAGCTCAGGTAAAATGTTTTAATCAAAAGTAAGTGCAGTAGGTTTCACCTGCTAAGTTGAACGTTTATCCCAGAATACAGTTTGTTTGTTATTTGCAAAATGGACGCTCCAAGTTGTGTTTCAGAACAAACAATGGACTCACGGTGCTGTGACATGACAATGCAATTGCGCAATAAAAACGAGAAAAGTATCGCTGAGCGATAAAAAAAACCCATCCGCACTGTAAGTGTCAACGCAGCTGTGTAAATATTGTTGTTGCAAAGAACCGGCAGATTCGACTTGACAGTTGGCAGAGATATTATACGAGTAGATATCGATTCTAACGGTGTGTTGGAGATGGACAAAGAAATTGTTACCGCCTTTGTTCAATCAGTACAGTCTTTGCGTATTGTGATGGACACCAAGACGGGTCTTGTCTTCTTTTATTTTATGACCTACTATCTGCGTGAACATGACGCAACACCAAGTCCAATCGGCTGAAGTATCTGGAGAGTTATAGTGCATTTGTGTGCTTCCTTAATGCTGTCTAATGAAGCGGTCATTAGAAACCGTTCGAGGAAGGTGGTCTTCTTGAAGTGGTTAAATGTTTATGTTGGTACTTGGGAGTATGAGTTTGGCAAGACTGTGTAGTATTCAAATGAGTATCAGGTGTTATGAGTAAGTGAATGCTGGTAGAGGCTTTCTTATTATATAAGCTGTCAGGCCGAAGAAATATTTTCAAAAAGATGTGTGGGCTCATAACTTGTGGTGGAGCGTTTAAGATCATGTAGAGTGCAAATGAGAGATTTTTTTTAAAATGGTTTTTGAATGACTCTAAGCATAACAAGGAAATAGTGTGAGGACATTAAATTTCGTGTGCGCACTGCGCAAGAGACCACCCTCCTTTAAAGAATTCGTATCCCTTATATGTAAACTATTACATGCTACAGATGATGCTAATAATCAGAAACTTAGAAATTCGAGAAAAATTAAAGGAACTGCACGGTGCCATGAATAAAGTCTAGAAGATTACGATGCAAGTAAAGGCGGGAGATGCTAAGAGACCTGGAGGATAGAAATGACATTAAAATTTTGGCATTAACAGCTCATATAGTGTCTCAAACCTGGCCTTTCATTTAATTTCTTTGCGCGCAGTTGTATTTTTGCCACAAAGAATGGGACCCCTAGTTTACCGTCGATTCCGAACGACAAGTTTGAGAAGCTTTTCATGACAATTTGATACTCCCTAATGTTTGTCACATTATGCGTGGAAACAACTTATTATTTTACTTTTGGGATTTGATCGAAGGACATGCACGTAGTAGTCCAACGTGAAACAACTACGAGATAAATCCAACAAGTAGAAGGAGGGTAACAAATATCTACTTTTCAGAAAAAAAATTAAAGTATTGTGATCCTGCAAGTCCTACTCCAAAGTGCCGGGCACTAGAATATAAAAATGTTAAGCACTCTCAAACGAAACATTCTTCGTCGACCTCTATACCAGAAGAGTGAAAGCGGAATAAAATACATACAATCGCGGAGTTTATAAAGTAAAAAGTTGTTCTTATCAAGCTTAAGATGTAGTCTAAAAGCCAGTCCAAATTTAGCGAATGAACAACATTTCTCTAGCTAAGAGAATCTTCGAATGCAATTCCTCAGGTTGGAGAAAGACCGAACATCCAGTTTAAGGATCAGGAGGTAGATTATGTTATTGACAAAGCGAATGCAAGGCTACTTTATCTCAGAGGTGATTTTTTGAAGTTATATTGCAATTCTAGAGATACTTAGCAAAAAAAGAGTAGAAAAGTCACAGTCGGTCCTGAGAATTTAAAATAAAAAGAATCCAGCAGAATGGAAAATGATGACGAAAATCAAGATCCCACTTTCAAGCAGCAAAACTGCAAAACGCACTAAATAAAGTTAATGAATAGAAAGGGACTGGCGGGTCGGCCTTAACGAAAACTAGAGACTTGCCAATTTTTGCAAACGAAGTCAGATAGGTATATGCAGGATATTTGCTTGATAAGATTTATTTGCAGTACCTAACAATTTATATCAAAGGTGCTTTTAGTCAGTAAGTATCTGATACTACTATGACACTACTCTCATACTGCCTATGAAAGATTTTCACCTACCCTCGAAAAAAAAAAAACGTTCAAGATGAAATAGCTCTCTCCGTATAGACAATGTGCTACAAAAATTATTTATTAGCGAACTGTCAAACACAGATCACTCACTCAAAGATTCTCAATTTCTCGAAGGTAGGTTACGAGAGGTTGAGCTTGTTTACCAGGGTGGACTTGGAGCGCTTTTGCTTCCAAGTGAACGTAATTTTTGTTCGCTTAGGAAAATTACAATACCGAGAAACCTAAGAATTAACGAAAATGTACTTACTTATCGGGCTGCCGACCCGTGAAGAATCTCTGCCTGAAACACTGCAGCCTTCCATCCTCTACGATCCCTGGCTCGCTGCTTCCAGTTGTCTAGACCAGCGCTCTGGCATCCGCGATGGCTTCGTCTTTGAAACGGAGGTTCGGTCTTCCTTGCCTTCTCGAACCTGGGGGCTGGGATTCGAAGATCCTCTTAGCTGGAGCATTATTGTCCATTCGCTCGATGTGGCAGACCCAATGTAGTCGCCGTGTTTTGGCTTTTTGGACTCATAGAGTTCGCGGTTGTATCTTCTACTCCATTCGCCCTCATCGTGCACAGGACCGAAAATCCGCCGAAGTATTTTTCTTTCAAAGGAGCCCAGTATCAGCTCTCCCTTCTTGCTTATCGTCCAGCACTCAGCATCATCAAGCAGAACTGGTAGGATAAGGGTTTTGTAAAGCACACATTTCGTCCTTCGAGTTAGGAGTTTTGAACCCAGTTGTTTCGCCAAACCGAAGTAGCAACGGTTTCCTAGGGTAATTCTTCGACGGATCTCGACTAGGGTGTCATTCGTGGAGTTTATGTTAACTCCGAGGTAGGTAAACTCCTTAACTACCTCGAAGTTGTTGCTATCATTAGTGACGTTTTGTCCTAGGCGGTGGGCAGATGCTTGTTTGTTTGTTGATAGCACGTACTTAGTCTTCCGTCATCATTTACTTCAAGGCCAGCGGCTTTCTCCTATTCTTCAATCTCCGTGAACGTTTTTATCACGGCATGTTGGGAGCGACCGATGATGTCAATATCGGCCGCATAGTCCAGCAGCTGGACGGACCTGTTGAAAATAGTGTCTTCCGTGTTAATACCTGCCCTGCGCACTATCTGCTCCAGTACGAGATTGAAGAAGTCACATGATAGCGCGTCTCCTTGTCGAAATCCGGAGCTACTTCCAAACTGCACGTTGCATCGCCTGTTTTCCAGCGTCACGCGACACAACTGAATCAGTTTTGCTGGGATTCCGAATTCGGCCATCGCCATATAGAGCTCATGACGATGTATGCTACCATACGCGGCTTTGAAGTCGATGAATAGGTGGTGGGTTTGGACTTGAAATTCGTTGGTCTTTTTCAGGATTTGCCTCAGTGTGAAAATTTGGTCTATAGTCGATCCGCCGGGCCGGAAGCCACACTGGTACGTGCCGATTAGTGTGTTGCAAAACGGTTTTAGTCATTCACACAGTACGTTGGATAGGATCTTGTATGCGAAATTAAGCAGGGATATGCCTCGATAGTTCTTGCAAGGCATAGGATCGCCTTGTTTGTAGATGGGGCATATGGAGCTGATAGTCCAGTCATTGGCATTTTTTCTTCCACCCATACTTGGTTGATGATTCGGTGCAGGTGCATGCTCCCTACCAAAACGAAAATGTATCCATGTAAAAATAAAGGAGGTGGTGGGCTTACTTGAATATCTTTTTTGACGAAACTTGTTTTTTTATTTTCTCGATGCGTGCTATCGCTGTCTGACACCTCACATTCCCTCATTCCCGGGTAAACCAATTGGATTCACTATCACATTGTTTTTCCTAGAGCCACTTGGTACAGTGTTCTAGGAAAACCCCATTGTCAATCTTTGACAAATAAAAAATTATCTCAACTTCCCGAACTTGGGAGGATGGAGGCCTCCTAACTTTCTCAGAAGCAGTAAGTTTTGAGGAAGAACCAGAAGATGACCTGTGAAAAAACAGTTTTTCGTGAACTGTGTTGATGGTTTTGAGTGCAGATTTTGGGATAAGTTGGACATCCCTTCACGTGCCATCTTTAAATTATCGGTTGGGCTCGGGGCCTTTGCTATTGATGCCTCTGATGTTAGGGATGTCCTTGTCCACTTTGAGTGCTGTTGCCCGGTTTGGCAGCTGTCTTACAGTATGATAGCTGCCTTTAGACACATTGGCACATTCTGTGGTCTATCACAATTGCTTCAGGGATGATGTGCCATGTTGTCCTAGTATGGTGTCCATGTTTTTTTTTTTTTTTTGTGACGAGAGTGTTTCTACTTGGCCGTCCTCCTGAACACCTCGGTTGCTTTTTCGTTGCTTCAGCGGTTTGGGAAAGAGACCCCGTCTTCTCTTGGCCATCGCACCTAGCATTTATAGTTGCGTCTTTTGGACAGTCCGCCCCACGCATTTGCTGCTTCTCCATCGCTTCCTCGTTAGGTGAAAAAGAGGACATCTACTTATTGCCATTGAGCCTTTTGAATTTGCGCCCAGCGAACGATGGCTTCCTGTCACGAGTCTCCCACCATCCGTGGGCTTCGACGACGAGATATTACTATGCACCACTGTCTCAAGTTTATGCAGCACCTTCGTTAGTCTCCCCACTTGCCCTGGGGCTGCACAGCACGGAGATTACCCTCTACGTGTTGTTGGTTGCATTCTCCGGATCTGTCGTGGACATGTGGCTCCTGGAACCATGGCTGTCCACTCCAAATGCCGGGTTTGCGAGTACAAAGATATGGGGGAACGACTGGATTAAATTAGATAAGAGAGTGAGCCTTGTTGCGGTAAAATTTACTGCAACTATAGAACAACTATGTTCTCATAACCATTCTCATAACCTCAAATGGCGGGAGCTACAATTTCATAACGAAACCCAAAGGTTGTTTGCGACAATTGAGGTATCATGCGGGGGTCAGTATAAAGACCTCCCGGACGGCAGTTCAACGCAGAGCAGATTGGTACATGTACCAAATAGATGTCAAATGTGTGTTAATAATGATTAACAATGACAGGATTGCGCAGTGAATACTTTCGATTCATGGTGATTACGTTGAAAGCCTTACGACTCATTGTAAGATAATTCGATTGTATAGCTCCATAGAAATGCTTATATTTTAGGGCTGAAATAAAGATCCATCAATCTTTGGCCTTTTAACTTCAACATTTTTGTTCGTCCTTACACATTAATTTTAATTAACAAAATCCATTACTTTTTTAAAACGTACCTCAACATGTCCAACATTTTCAACTGCACAAGGATTCATACCAAATTATTGAATTTTTTTCTACTATCTACAAAAAAAAGAGCGGATGAATATTTCTACCAACATTTCACGTTTCAATGGTCCTTTTCATTCGAGTATCCTTCACATCATCAATATTGAAGAATTCTTCTATATGCAAACATTTTCGATTGGACATCCCTCCACACATAGATACTCTTTTAAGCTCTCGTCCACTTTAAATAAATTTTGTGGACTTTCCCCGAAAAAGTCCAAGACAAACAATACCCTCCCGTGTCGACCAATGTCAGCAAACACTGGAGAATATCAACATGGAACAGAATTTCTTTCGTCAGCTGGGAAGGGAATTTATTTCAATTTCGTTCTAGAAACATGCTGATGTATCCAAACTCTCAAACCCTTGCACACTTTCATGTGATATACCTCTGCATCGTCATCGTTTTCAATGGATTCGTCACAAGTACTCGTTCTCGTCGTCTTTGCTCGCAAATGTGTGCATATATGGGTGAGAGCACCCCTGTTATTTCCATTCAACTTTCACATGCCCTAGACATCGTCTCATCCATGAGTGAACTCAATTCGAAGAACAACAAAACGCACGAACACGCATGGCTTTCGGCTAGATAAATACAAGTCGGTATCTATGTTTGAATGTAACTATATACTCGGTCTCGTTCACTATAATTAGTTCGCTTTTGCGACAAAAGATGCATTTCATTGAACTACTTTACTTTATCGACATTCCCTGTGCCGTTTCGCCTTCACCTGCATGAGGTAGAGACAGAGCCACTGGAAACGGCTTAATTCGATTTAGTACCAGTTTGAGGTTGTACTGCTCCACCTGACAGTTGTTGTTTCGCCGCCACCGCCGTTTCAATTTAAAATGATAAATTCCGGACCTCCATGTCTGTCTGGGCAGAGACGCTCCATTGCCAGTCATCGTCACGGCGTCATTTGTCGCCGTTCTTCGTCAACCTACCGCCAGCTACCGGTCTATATGCAGATGAGTCGAGTACGCGCAAATAATTTAGCTTGGCCTAATTTAATTGAGTTTTTTTTTTAAAACTCGCAAGCTACTTGTGTGGCTCTGGAGATGGTTTGACTTGGACGTCTTGTTAGAAATTTGCATACTCAGTCGGACGGGTGGATTAGGATACAAAGACGAGGATGTATTTGACTACAAATGGCAAGGAAGTGGGTACAATGGATTTTCGACAACAAGTGAGTTTGCATTTTTAAATTGGTGACTTGGAAAGCAGGCACTTGTCTGTGATGTGACACATGGATACACCGGTCTGAATAGCTATCGCTTTAAATGGGGGCGCATATTTTCAGATTAGATTGCGGGGTAACTTCCGCACTAGAAATGTGCATGCCAAAAAAAAATTATCTTGAGAGAGTTTTGAGGTGATTTTTTTAAAGAAAATTATTTGTGTGGGTTAAGTGAGAAATCAAAGGTACAATGTATCCTAATTTACAAAACCCACTAGTTTCACTTTCAACCTTTCAAAAACCTAGCTTATCAAATTGTTTTGCTTTGTCAGCACAGCTTCACACGCACAATTGACTGGAGAAGCTGAATTTATTTACTTGCTTACTTAACTGGCGCTTTAGTACGGAACGAACCTGGACCTTAACCAACATGCCTCACCAAATTACCTCCAGTTGCGAACTTTGAGTTGGTTGCAATCGGTTTCAACTTGCAAGCATCTATTAAGGCGAGGTACTTCTCTACTGCGTCCGAATCGAAGAACCCGAAAAACCAGCGGTGAAGTCCATTTCGTCGATGCTGTCTGTCCTTTCGTGCTGATCTTGATCTTATACCCAATTTACTGCTAAGCCCATTTTTGCCGCTTCTTTCTCTATACAAACAAACGTGGCTGTGACATCACGTTGAGTCTGTCCAATGATGTCAATATCGTCTTCACTGGTTTACGAAAGATTCACAATCCTCTCAAGAGTCGACAGACTTTAGTAACCAGAAGGTACCCCGACCCATGTGGCAGATTGAAGAAGAATCGGGTATTGAGCCCATCCCAATAGGACGAGACGAATGGACTGAACAAACCTTAACAAACAAACGTACTCCGATGTATAGACTGGATGCGATACCCAGACGAGCTGCCTTGGAATCTGACGACCAAACACAGGAGCAGCAAGATCAATACGCAGTCAACATTAAGCAGGCATGCTTCCAACAGTGTACAAAAAAACCAACGAGTAGAACGTAAACCTTAAGGTCATCAACGACAATATTTCGACTTTGGAACTCTCCGTTGCAGCATCAAGAGAGTCACCTTCGTCAACGAACTGACGGCCATATTTGAGGCTGGCATATTAAGACGCCCAAAGAAATAGAGCGAGGTTCGATCGGTTCTACCTGCACGAGACCGGGTATAGAACCGATATGCCTCTTCACAAGTGAGGGGTTAAGTTTTATGGGTCTAACAGGTCTATGACAGTTGAGAGCTTCCTCTTTTGGGTTGAGACTTTGTAGCGGAAAAGTGATATAACAAGTGTACAGGTCTTTTCTCAGTTCCACTAACTCTTGACAGGCAATGCCAAAAATGGTACTGCCAATATTAACAGGAGAATAGGCAAGACGAAGATCTTACCTATCAAGACCTAAAAGTGGATTTAGTGAGGCAATTCGGACAGAAAATGGGGATCATGAAATCCTTATACAAATAATGGATAATAGACAGCAATCCTATGAAAGCTCCGACGATTTCTATAACGACATACGAAACATGACATAACAGATGACATCAAGACCACACGAAAGTGACTTAGTGCACATTCTACGACAAAACATTAAGGAGTGAGTAGTGACACTTATTCAAGCACCGTAAGATGCATTCAAGACTTAAGAGAAGAGTGCAGATGGACAGAAAAACTCTTAGCTACCAGAGACCAAAATGTTTGTCGAGCAGGTGGTGTGTGGTGAGCGGGCAATGAACTACCCCGTGCGACCACAAGCGTTCCATGCCCTCCTCACATCCACTGAAGATGCCTCTGTGGCCCGAGCCTAACCCACAACAATGGCTCCAATTGATGATGTTGAGGAGACTTATGCCTCTGTAGTTGGCGCAGAGGGTCTCCTTTTGCGAATCGAAAAAATTATGCTGAGGTTCCACTCTTCAGGCATGCTTCCATCCGACCAAATTTTGTTTACGAGTTGGTGAATGTTGCTTTATAAAAATCGGCAGGAAAGCCGTCTTTTTAGGCAGCTTTGGGTGGTTGGTTATTTTTGTTTGCCGTTTGGAGTCGGCATAAAACAGGAGGTCCCGCCATCATGCAAGAAGTACACACGCACACATGAATTATTGTGAGAAAGCTAGGCCCTGGTTACTAACGAGCCTGTTGCGCCAAAAATGTGTATGTGTGTAGCCACTAAGATATTGAGCCTTGACTTTGGCTATTTAGCTGTTCCGCCACCATCTCTTTTTAAGAGTCTTGACTCACAAATCCCTAGATAAACTATTATCGGAATATGGCCGAGCAGTGTAAGCACTTTGCCCAGCCATCGTTGACACCATTTTGTAATATTTTTCCCTGCTGCCTTAGAGAAATAGGTGTTAAGAAAGCAGTTGATAATTAAAGCGTCCTCGAAAGGTTTCAACTTCCTTACCTAATAGTGTTTTTGGCATATCACAATCGTTTGATTCGAAGAGGAAGAAAGAGAGAGATAGAAAAAAAGTTCGGTGTGGTGAAGACTTTAAGTGATGTCCGAAGATACTTTTCTTGATTTCGTTTTTTTTTGTGTTGGGGTCACAATTCTAGAAGCGTCAAAATTATTTTTTGCAAAATTTAGTGTCGAAATTCTCTTTTATAAAACGTTTGCGAATTACATTCTTCAAAAATTAAAAAGAAAGAAGCAAAACATGAACACTCAATATATGCCAATTTTTTCATTTACAGAGGATTGCGATATGTTTTGTTTTTATCGACACAGTTGAACTAAATAAACGAAAACTTTCGTCACAAATAATAAAAAGGTGATACCCATGACGAAATAGTATTAATTGACACAATATTCGAATGTAGATACAAGTTTATTGAACATTCTTGTTTGCACATATCACCATGACATATAACCTAATTGCTCTCAATAAAAAAATCAAACATCTATTACTGCTATTATACCAGATACCATTATCAGCTGATTACTAACTTTCCTATTTTACAACGCGTCTACTTTTTATCAAAACGATTTCTACATGATAACGTGGAGGCACTACAAATTACCCAGAAGAAAAAAAAATGCGAACAAAAATAACTCCATTCATAAAGCCAACCCCAGGCAAAGTAATCCTTCTCTTCCGCCAGCCTAGGCCCGTCCTATTCAAGCTTCACCAACAAAGCAAATCATATCCACCTAATTAAGCCATTGTACGAGCTAATGCAATTGTAAGAAAATTTCCCTCATTTAACGTTCGCCAAACTAGAGTTTTCTTACAAAAAAAAAATGAAAAAAAAAGTATCTAAGCTAAGTAAACACTGCGTCTTCTTTAGATTGTCATAAATTGTCCCCGCTTTGACAGAAAGTTAATCTTTGCTTCCGTTTTCATATCAACAAATTAGTTTGGCATCTTCCTAAGAAAAGAAAACTACCGCAGATACACTTTGCAATGATAATTGTAAATTTTTCATTCTTGACTTTTACTTAAATCTCTGTTGACTTTTACTTTGTGCAAAATGCGAATAAACATGACATGAGATAAATTTAATAAATTGGCCGGGCTAATTAGAAGTTGGATTCGGTAAACAATTTTTGATCCAAAAAAAAATAATGGGGAACAAAAATTGTCCCACCAATATGTCACAAGTGAACTGCAATTTACCACATCATATGGTATTACTGTCCAGATACTTAACACAATTATTACCAGAGATTTACTGTCTTGTTGTGTATGTGTCTGGTTTTGAGTGTGCTATCACGAAGTAACAGCCAGCAAAGTGGCAGAGACGACGAATGAGGAAAAATAAAATAAAATAAAAAAAATGGTTAAAAAAAATTAAGATAATTACTTCACTGCAATGTAGGTATCTGGTTATGCTATTCTGGCTTTTTTTATTAAAATTATGCAATTCATGAAAACACACACACACACATGCGGAATCTGTGTAGCAGTGCAATTATGCACCAGTTAACTTATGTAAACTCAATCACATTCATATGACATGCGATGGTTTTGATAATGATGATAGCGGCTTAAATTCGGTTTAAGTAAACCCACCAATTGGTTGCAGTTTAATGGGTGAGATTAAAGTGGATATCTGTGTTTGGTAATTGCAAATTGATTGCAAATTCGTCGAACGAGATTTGAGGGGTGAAAAACTGTTTTGGTAATGGAAACCTAGTTTATTTCGTTATTGATGGGGTATGGGTCTCGAAAGTTGGCCTATATTTTGTGAACAGCTTTGAGTTATGAAAAGACAACATGACAATATTTGTTTTTATGTTGAAAAGCTAATAAGCATTTCCATGATTGGTAATTCGAAATGAAACAAACATTATAAGCAATTTATTTGAAATGGTTTAGGTTAGGATAGGTTAGAGTGGCTGCCAGCGATTCTCCAGCACACTTACACCAGTTTTTGGTCCTTTGTGATAACTCGTGGATCTCTTTCTCCTTGTTACCTGTGGGAAAACCAATCTGTGCTTTTAAGGAGTTCTCACTTCCGTGTTTGACAAGTCGCAGAGATTTTGAAAGAAATAAACTCCAAGGTGAAGCTTCCTTTTGTGATAGTGCCGGGCAGTTACCAAGAAGATGAAGTAATGGGTCCGCCATCTAACGTTTTTTTTTTTCAACTAGTGCTTATTTCGTGAATGGTAACACTTAGCTCATGTCTGATCTGACAGATAATTAGTTTTATCCTTCCGCTGAACGAATATGGTTGTGTATACGCTTGAACAACGCTGGGAAGTATTGCGACATTACTTTGAAAATCATGGTAATGTTGCAGAATGTTTGCGAAAATTGCGTACGGATTTTGGAAGAAGAGAAGCACCGTCAGCTCCGTATGTTCGTTATCTTGTGAAAAAGCGAAAGAAACTGGCATCCTCATCGATAAACCAAAGCGTGAAAAGCCCAAAAACAGTGCGTACACCCGAGAATATTGCTGCTGTGGCAGAAAGTGTGCGTGAAGCGCCATCAACATCAATTCATCGCCGTTTTCAACAATTGAACATTTCGGAGACATCATTGAGACAAATTTTGCATAAAGTCCTTGGTATGACGCCATACAAAGTCCAGTTGGTTCAGGAGTTGAAGCCAACTGACCATACAATGCGTTTTCGCTTCGCTAAGTGGGCCTGCGATCGACTTAGAGAAGATGCCGATTTTGTCAAAAAAATCATCTTGTCAGATGAAGCTCATTTTGATCTTGGCGGGTATGGGGCACAGAAAACCCGCACGCATACATTGAAAAGCCGATACACCCAAAACGAGTCACTGTTTGGTGCGGATTTTGGTCCAGAGGCATAATTGGGCCATTTTTCTTCGAAAATGAGCAAGGAGTGGCCGTTACAGTCAATGGCGATCGTTATCGGGCCACGTTGAACGAATTTTTGTTCACAAAAATTGAAGAGGAGGATATTGGCAACATTTGGTTTCAACAGGACGGCGCTAGGTGCCACACAGACGAAGCTACACTCGATGTTTTGCGCCCTGTTTTTGAAGATCGCATTATCAGCCACAGAGCTGATGTCGTTTGGCCACCTCGGAGCTGCGATTTGACACCGTTGGACTATTATTTGTGGGGTGCCATGTTACGCCGACAAGCCAGAGACAATTGACGCTTTAAAGGACAATATTCGTGAAGCCATTGTCTGGTGAGTTCATCAGCCTTAAAGTTATTGAATGTCACTATGCCCAACCACCCAGTATAGGTGCATATTAAACTGCTCTGACATATTTTGAAGTGATGAGCGGCAGTCTAGGGTTTTCTTTGAGTTTGTTGAAACTGTTTCCAGGGGTTTGATAGCCTCTTGGCTGTCTGAGAAAATGCTAATATCCCAGGGTTGCAAAAGTCGATACAATTGTACTGTTTTTGATACAATCGGCATTGCCACAGTACATAAATTTATAAAATTCGATACAATTAATACTGCACCTATTTTAATAGGTTTTTTTTCATCAAAATATGTTTTAGAAACTCAAAACATCACATAATTTGCTTTGTTTCGAAAAATCCGTTCAGGTTTCATGAATACTTTTGTAAAGTGCTAACTTCTATTCTACTTCACTTAGATGCACAATTTTTCGTCACAATATAGAAATTCTATATTTTAAGTAAGGCTGCATACCCAGCCCAAAATCGAAAAAAATGTAGTTACGTTCTTTTGTCACTAAGGCGACGAATTTCTACTAGTGTCGAAACAGATTTCCTGTTTCTTTGAAGTAGCTTTGTCATACTCAGGGCACATCCTTTGGATGTTTTCTGTGTTTTCTGTCCCACCCGTGATTTGAGGTCACATAGTGGTACTTTAATAGACTCATCTGACTGATCAATGCTGGAGGCAGAGCTTAACATTATGTGTGACACCAAGAACCTTTATCTCTTCACGACAGCAGAGATTGCTTTTAATGTAGCATGGCTGTCAATGAATATGGTGATATCATCTGGTGGTGGCATTGAGATCGCTTTGGCTGGCTCTGCCAGTACCAATATCTCATCCTGGAAGACACTGCTGTGCCCAGGGAGACGAAAAGTACTATCAGAAGATACAGCCCAGGTATCTGTTTAGAATTTAAGTTTGTCCTTCTAAGTTTATTTTCCTGCAGTTGAACTGGATTATTCTTAGAGCACTTTTGGCTGTAGATTCTTGCGGTAGTAGGTTCAGAATGGTTTCCAGTCCCACTGTTAGAGTGTTTCTCATTGCGTTAGAAGCGCCCACACATGCTATCCTTTGTACTAAGACAAGTCCTCCACATGTTAGTATAGGTTTTACAAAAGCCGTGTAAATAATCTTGAGGTTATGAATCCAGTTTTTTTTTTCGAATATTCGGTTACACGTACAGAGAGCTACTGTGGCCTTTTTTTTGCGTTCGCACACATTTAGGTTCCAGTTGAGTTCTCTGTCATGATATTTTACCAGATATTTTGCGCTATCGGATTAAGTTTTAGGGTAGTCCCGTCGACAATCGGTAGGTCAAATATTGGTATTTTTCCCTTATTAGTAAAGAGAACGAGTTGTTTTTCCTTGGGGTTGATGCCAAGCCTACATTGATTTGTCTCCTCGTTGAGAGTTTTCAATGCATGCTCGAGCAGTGACAAATGGATATGTAAGTTTGTTTTTTAAGCTGTATGAACGTTTCTCCATACAAAGGATTTATTATAATTGTATAAAATAGGTGGCTTATATACACCAAAAAATTATGGAAATTATTAAGTACACTTTCAATACATTTTGTTTTCAAATTTCAATACATTGCGGAAAAGCCATTTTTCATCACTGTAATATCCTTGTCAGATATTACATTCTTTTTCAGCCAAGATAATGCCTCTTTGATCGCTATGAGTTTCGCCTGGAACACACTGCAATCGTCAGGCAGACGGATAGATAGGCTGAGGTTTAGCCTGTCAGAGAAGATACCAGCACCCGCCATTTGTCTTGGAGCCAAAGGTGTAAAAATTGATCGAGTCATAATGTGCAGGTTCGTTACTTTTCCATGACGATCTGTCTGAGGTTGTGACCTGGAAACTCTTATCGCAGTTTAACCTGGTAAGGATACAATATTTGTGGATTCGCTTAGAATTGTTGAGTGGCCAGGTTGTATATTTCCACTGTTGGATGGCTTTAAGTCGGATGGCTGAGTTAGCTGAGGGGTTATTCCGTATTTTTGAAAACGATTATCACTCAGACGGTAGTCAAGACCTCTTGCACAATCGCTCCTTAATCGTCTGTAATTTGACGATTATTGTTTTAAGTGAAGAAAATAAAGTGATATCGCAAAAACGACTATTGATCGTACATGATGCAAGATGTATGAACCGTCAAAATGTTATCGTCAAACGATAATCACTTTACGGATTGAGGGCCCTGCCATTTGCCAAAAATATCAAGCGGTAGAAGTTGAAAAAGAATGTCCAGTGCTGCTGAGAGTGTTGTTGCACCACCGATGAACATGCACGCATTTGTTGTTGCTATGAATAGCAGCATCTACCGCTGTCAAGCATACTACTCCTACATAGAGACGTATCGGTCTTATAACCGAGATATGGAGCCAATCCGTTATTAGGGGTTGTATTCAAT
The DNA here is from genome assembly GCA_932526625.1 of Rhingia campestris. Lineage (NCBI taxonomy): Eukaryota > Metazoa > Arthropoda > Insecta > Diptera > Syrphidae > Rhingia > Rhingia campestris. The sequence goes on from OW052184.1 coordinate 4,915,702, forward strand.
ATTTCATGCCTATGGCTTTTTTTTGACAGAATAGAGTGCGACTGTCGCTTTCTATACTCTTCTTGTTATGTTCGGTTTCCAACTAAGCTTCCTGTCCAAAATAAGTCCCAGGAATTTAGCTTTGTCTGCTAAGGCGATCGATTGAAATGTCTTATCCTCGATATTAAATCTTAAATGTATGTACTGTTGAAGGAATGGAAGTCGGGTATCGAAACTTGAAATTTGGATACCACCTCCTTAAATACGGCTTGAGGGCAGAGTTGGATACTCGGGTCCAGAGGGTGAAAGTTCAAATCCAGACACAGAATAAAGCTGTTATTTTATTTTTTTTTCTTAAGTAGAGATTGAGCGAAGGGCGTCCAGAAATGGGTAATGAACATGTGATAGGTCATGCGATGGTTAAGTATTGAAACTGAGTTGCACATGGACAGGAGTTTTTAAGTCAATGCGGTTAATTCATATTATAAAACCAGTAACCCGAATATGTTTCTATAAATAAATAAAAAATTAGGCGAAAGGATGAAAACCTTCCATGTGTCCAAATTTCCATGACAACAGAAAACAGGCAGACACTTTCGGTGGTTTTTGCATGATGGAAGATGCTCAAGAGAAAGCGAATTCGATGCGGTTATTATCGAGACCGTGACTACTGTGAACAATCCTGTCGCCCTAATCGCGATATTGAGGAAGGGCCTTTCTGAATCACGTTTATCTACACACTCAACTGCAAGCTTGACAATATGAGATTCACGGAATGATTTTACTATGCGCACGGCATATTATCCGGTGCATTGGAAAACTGTTGTGGTACATTATATTCCTTAAAAAAAATATAAGGACAAAATAAACCCTTTTTATTCTCAGCCTTTTGCCGAATGTAAACAAGGTATTCGAAAAAGATAGTAAATAGAGCTCCGTTTAAGTGGGTTGAGGAAAATAAAATTATTCCCGAAAATCAGCTAGTTTTTCGAGCAAGGCATGACACTATTCATGTTGCGGCTCGAAACTGGAATAAGTCCAAAAAACAATAGACGGGGCCTGTCTGGTTGACTTAGAGATATCTTTCAACACTGGACATGCGTAAACCGATGATGTATGTGTTTTTGAAATACTTATGGGAACGAAGTTCGTTGACAAATGTGGCAATGTAAATTCGAGTTAAATCTTTGAAACTAAAAATGGTTTACATCAGGGCGTGGTGATCTCCCCGATATTGTTCAACATTTGAACGAGTGATCTTGTAGGTTCCCTCAGACACGCTATAGCGTACGCATATGATCTAGTGGCGTACAGATCAGGTCCGAAATGTACGGTTTATCAACAGCGTGACTTCGATTACATTAAGGGATATTGCGATGATTGGTTACTGAAGATCGATTTCCAAAAAACCGAAAAAATGCTGTTAGAAGCCATTGCTTATAGGCGATACCAGAAAAAAATGTGTGTAAATGACAGCATTGACACCCGTTGGCAGAGAGAAGTGAAGTTAAATATCTTGGCATCCGATTTGACAATTTTCTGTATTTCGACAAAAATGTGGATACTTGTCTGGCCAGGGCTAGGGGAGCTTATGCTCTGACAAAAAGACTGTTTCAAAGCAATCAAGGGTGACATATATTTACCTTAATATATTTTTTTTCTAACTTTAAGGGTTTTTTTATTATTATTATATACTCTGTAAATTGTGAAACAGTAAAACAGATAAAAAGCCAATCATCGTTTACGGTTATCCCGTGTGGTTTAATGTAGGACCTTCCTACATGCAAAAGATTCAGTTGTTTGAGAGGCGGTGTCTCCAATCCTGTTTAGGATTGCACCTTACGACAGTACATAAAATATTATCATACCAAAGTCCTATACGATGGGGCTCAGCTGAATAGAATTGACAATTTCCTTATTAAGCTGATTCGAAGGCACGTCTGAAGGTCGATGGCTAGCGACAGCAGCCTGATCTTTGGGATCTTCTACCCCAGTGATATACCTATACATGGAGAGCATGATTTCGTCGGGCTTCATTCCACCAGAGGCATTCGTTTATATCGACTGAGTAGGGTAAGCTCATGAAAGGAATGGAACTCCGCCTAAGAAATTTGATATCAGATCGCTATAAAACTGATTCAGAAAAGCAGCTTGATCGACGAAATGTGGACCGCTGCGATGTCTCTTAAGCAAAAACTCAATTCTTCATTCGGTAGGGCTTAGTTCCTGTTGGGACTACGGACAAGGCAATATCATGCACACTTACATTACTCACTTTAATGTGTAAATAACGTTACCATTACATCTTCATTAGCACTATTAGGCTAAACACATAATTATAAGTAAAAATGTAAACAGCTTACTACATTTCGTAACCTAACCTTGTGGTCTCTATGATTCAAGGTGTTATAGGCTGCGTATATTCAAAAGCCTCTGTCCATTCAAAATTCTCGAAAAACTAAATAAGTGACTTAAAACTCGATTATTTTTATGCTAAGATTCCGTGTGGTTTTTCTCCATTTATTGGACGCTTTTAAGTAATAATGCGTAAGACTGAACCGCTACCAGTAGAGTATCTATGTACAATAATTGAGTGTCGAATTAGCGATGACGTAATTGTAATATGCTGTAATTCAAAACGTTTATACAGCTGGTGTGGAGCAGTCACTTAATATTTTTTTTTACATCTAAGTCTTTTAAGACTTTAAAAAATGTAATGTAAGGCATTAACAATAGGTCTACTGGGTATATAAAGTATAGCCTTCCATTTGTTTACGTGGTGAAGGTATATTTTAGCACGTCAAATTCGGTGTAGATAATAAAGCGCCAAAAAATGGATTTAGCAGTAAACGAAGCTAAGACCAAGTATATGTTGTCAAAACGGAAGGACACACAATGACGAATTAGACAGAACGTCACCATTGAGATATATAATTTGTATTTGTATTGTAGTATGGGACTTTGACTACCTTGGCTTCATTATTAACTCTCCGTTAGAAACATCTCGTCTGAAATAAAATGAAGAATTAGTCTTTCCAACCACTGTTTTTCGGTCTATGAAGGCAAGTAAGTAGTAAAGCCCTCACTCGAACTATTACCGAAATCCTGTACAAACACTTAATCATAACAAACCTGCTCTACGGGGCCGAAGCATGGCCTGAATCAAGAGCGTATAAAGAAACCCTTGATCTTCCAAAAATCTTCGCTTGCGTAGACGGGCTATGAGGACGAAGATTCTATCGTTTACCATTATATCTGTCCAAAATAAACTCCGCGTTTAATGTTTAAGGTGGGTATGACATGCACCTGCTCGCAGAGTCTTCGATACCCAGCTAGACGCCGTGTCGGACGTAGTAGAGAAAGACTTCGCCTTAAGTGGCACGCATAAGTAGAAACCGACCTAAGGTAACTTGAAGTGTGCAAGTGGAGGCAGTTAGCTAAGGACTGGGCTAATTAGCTAGGCATGTTGGTTTAGGTCCAGGTTCATACCGGACTGTAGCGCTTCTTAAGCATAAAATTTGGCCGTAAAATCCGTACATTAACTTATCACTACAGAGAGCTCTCTCATGCTTACGCTCTCGCTCTTTTTCCTGAAGGCAATTTTTCGCATATTGTTGTTCGTCGAACATTTGTTCTGTCTGCGCTTGCCCCCCTACCCATTCAATTTTCTGATGTTCATGATTTGAATTCACTACAGAGTGCTCTCTCATTGTTATGCTCTCGCTCTCTTGTTTGCCGGCCGCTGTCCCACCATGCTAGCATTCGCCTACCCTTGACTTTTCGTGTTAAAATTTCGTTTCATGTTTGTTTGGATTTACACCGACAAGTCCAAAGAAGTTTCACTTAAAAAAAAAACTCAAGTAAATGCCGTTGGCTTCTGATTCCTCAATCAAACCCGTCTTAATCATGAAGAAACATTCTGGAGGTGTGTATCACATTATAAATCTTGACTGCCAATTCACCGATCCAAACCGTGAAATTTACTTTTCACCGAAGAACTCTAACAAGAAAGTTTCACCAACTCTGATTCTAGTAGTACAGTCTTGTTGGAGGCAAATATCGTCGAGATCACGTGTTTTAACTTTTTATACATATTGGACGCAATTAACAATCACGTTCTAGCCGTCCTCATTTTATGGAAATATGCACCGATGATTTCACCAACATATTAACTATACCAAACCCCTTTTTTTGGGATATAAAGGCACCTGCACCTTTTCTGGTTGCCCTTCAGCTTATATCGGGTTTTTGAACAGGGACGCTACAAAAGTAGTGCGACAGGGACAGCAAATGACGCCATATTTCTTGCCGCTCTTTTGACATTTCTCTTCAGTAAGGTTTGCCATTTCATGATGGAAAGATATACGAGCCAACAACGAGTTGAAATTATTAAAATTTACTACCGAAATTCGGAGTCAGTGGCCACAACGTTAAGAGCGCTACGTCCAATTTATGGTCGTCATAACCGTCTTAGCAGATCAACAATTGAGCGTCTAGTGGGAAAATTTGAATCCACAGGCACAGTACAAAATGTTGCCGTGCCAGTAAGACAAAGAAGTGTCGAGAATATTGCTGCCGCTGAGGCTTCAGTTGAAGAAAGCCCAAATGTGTCTCTCACACGTCGTTCTCAAGCGTTGAGCATCTCTGTGACGTCGTTGTGGCGAATTTTGCGAAAAGATCTTGGCCTACATCCTTACAAGATTAAATTGACGCAAGAACTGAAGTGAATTGGGCTGAGCAACAACTTGAAAATGATTCGGATTTTCATTGAAAAATCATCTTCAGCGATGAGGCTCATTTCTGGCTGAATGGCTTCGTCAATAAACAAAATATGCGGTGTTGATCAGGCAGCAATTGACACGTACCTACTCCATGAGTCATCATTGCTCCCGAAAAAATTAAAAATCAAGACTGGCACGTTACTGTGAATGGGAATCGCTACCGTTCAATGATAACCGAATATTTTTGGCCCCAATTGGATGATATGGACTTGGAGGACGCCACAAGCCACATAGCGAATGTCACAATCAATTTATTGGAAACCAAGTTTGGAGAACGTGTTATCTCACGAAATGGTACAGTCGCTTGGCCGCCTCGGTCGTGCGATTTGACGCCGTTAAACTATTTCCTGTGGGGCTACGTCAAGTCTATGGTTTATGCCAACAAGCCAGCGACGATTGATGAAATTCGTATGAATATCAAACGTGAAATTGCAGAAGTATCGGCCGATCTATGCTTGAAAACCGTCGAAAATAGGGTTCAGTGTCTCGACTTCTGCAAGCGTGCCCGTGGTGGCCATGCAAAAGAACTCGATTTCCATACATAATGGCATCGAACGTACTTTCACAGGAATAAAGAATTACATTGAGATATCCAAAACCGTTTTTGTTTTATATAAAAAAAAAACTTTTGTAGCGCTCTTATTGAAAAACCTGATATATGCAACTCAACTAATACCCCAGAGATGGTATTCATCGCTGAACAATATATTAGTCGAAAGCAGTTGACCTTCTTCAAGCTTATAAGTAACCAAAGTCTAAAACGGTGACGGTTTGGCATCAATTCTTGTACGAGATTTAATTTTGTATGTTTTTGAAACAAAATCCTTACATAAAATACGCTCTTGTGTAATACAAGCCAAACTGTAAAAATCGCTCCAAATCGATTCGTCACTCTCATCGCGTAAACTCTCACTATTTGCTCAGCTACAGCCTTTTCTAGTTCTGAAAAGTTTTAGAAAAGGCGTTTAGAATGCTAGAACAACCGCATTCTAAACGCCCTTTCTTGTTAATCCTGGTCGTGAGCAGTAAAACCTTACGTATCCAAGTCTTTTAGTTGCACAACAATAGTTTCATTCATCCGAGGGCGCCAATTGACAAAAACAAACTAAACAGGCTAAATAGTAAACTCAGAAAATCAATAATTGAATTCAGAAATGAGTCACTAAAAAAATACCTTACAGGCCTAACAAATGATGCTAGTACTGACTACTCGCTCTGGAAGGCAACAAAGAAAATAAACAGGCCAACAGCTCACATCCCACCAGTGAAAACCAGAGAAGGAAACTGGGCAAAAAGCAGTCAAGAAAAAGCAAATACTTTTGCTGAGCATCTTGAAGGCGTCTTCCAACCATATGAAGATAAAGACTATCAAGGAATGGAAGAAACGTGCCAGGAAGATGTACCAATTCGACCGGTTACGTCTAAAGAACTTGCCAAAGAAATAAAAGAAGGTATAAACATAAAAAAGGCCCCAGGGTTTGATTTAATAACGGTGGAAATTTTAAAACAATTCTCCAAAAAAAAATACTGAAACATCTAGCGCAGATCATAAACGCTGTATTTAGATTAAGATATGTATGTGCCAAACATATGGAAGGTCGCGGAGGTTATAATGATTCCAAAACCAGGTAAACCACCTAGCGAAGTAACCTCATATAGGCCAATATCGATACTACCAATGTTGTCCAAGCTATTCAAAAAGATGCTGGTAAAACGCCTGCAAATTATTATTGTAGACAAATCGCTATTACCGAGCCATCAATTTGGGTTCAGGAATAAACACTCAAAAATTGACCAAGTGCATAGAATCACTGATAAAATTGAAAATTCTTTGGAAGAGAAAAAAGTATGCTCTACAGTATTTCTTGATATATCACAAGCTTTCGACAAAGTATGGCACAAAGGATTGATCCATAAATTACAAAAGCAACTGCCGAAGCAGTATTCAAAAATACTGGAGTCGTATATTCTACAGCGATTTTTCAGAATTAAACAAGAAACAACGTACTCAACATTAAGAGAAATTAAGGCTGGTGTACCTCAAGGCAGTGTTTTAGGTCCAGTACTATATCTCCTATTCACTAGTGATCTACCAGAAAGTGACGAAATCACTCTAGCTACCTTTGCAGACGATACTGCTATACTTTCTGTAGGAGAAACTGTCGAAATAGCTACAAAAAAGCTTAAAAAGGCAGTAAACAATATCTCAGAATGGACTAAAAATTGGCAGATCAGATTAAATGGCCTGAAGTCAGTTCATATAAATTTTACGTTAAAAAATGTACCACACATTCCAGTATACATAAATAGTAATGTAGTGGAATTCAAATACAGCTTAATATTTAGGGATCTAGACTCCAAACTGCGCTGGAAAGCACATGTAAAGAAAAAAAGAGATGAGTTAAACACCCGCTACAGTAAAATGTATTGGCTTATTGGCAGATACTCACCCTTTTCCAACTACAATAAATTATTGCTATATGAGCAAATTCTTAAACCAATATGGACCTATGGGCTCCAGCTGTGGGCATGCACATGCAAGACAAACTTACTAAGAATACAAACCTTCCAAAACAAAGTACTACGGAGCATAGTTAACGCACCGTGGTACATACGTAACACCCATCTACATAGAGATCTATATATTGAAATGGTTGAAGATGAAGCTAAAAACGTAGCTCTAAGACACAGAGATAGGCTTCTCAGCCATGTTAATTTAGAAATAGCACAGCTTTGAAGAACCGACAATATAGTCAGGAGATTAGGACGGGTTAAACCCCTTGATCTATGTAGCTAAAGATATATGTATATATAAAAAAAAAGAAATACTGAAACTTAAGTACAATTTCAAACAAAACTCATAGAAATCCGACCAACGTCGGACTTTCTTTTAAATTTTATATTTTTATAAAATATAATACATGTGAAAAATAAATTGCTGATTAGTCTTACGACTAGGTGCGATTCCCTGAAGACATACAAAAGTCAGTCTTCGGGAGGTTTTTTAGATCGGGTTAAAGTCTCTCACTATTGCAGAAGGTTCCCTCGCGATAAAACCTCTGCAATGTCTTTCGATGATTTTTCCTTCCAGCGAACCCCCACAAAAAAAAAAAAAATCATCCGAAGCACAATGCTTACCTGGTTCCGGTTTGTTGGATACTCTGGGTACAATATCAGATTCAGATTCAGATTTGGCAATATCCACTGAAACTAAGATTATCTATCAATACAAACGACCATTACATCATGTAAGTATGTCTGCTAACAGTAGCACCCATTAAAAATATCTATTTCACCAACATTGTTTGCTTAGAAAAAAAAACTTTTCACTTCTCCCTACCATCAGTGGTCAGGTTCGTCTTCAGCTACTTAACCCAAGCGACTTTCACTTTCCTATAGTTAGTTTCATAAATTAGGACCGCGTCATTTTGGAGTAATTTATTTTTTTATTGTTTAGCAGCAAACGTCTAATGTGACACTTTAACCTGACACTTTATTGCAGAGCAACGACATAGTAACCATCTGAATACGTCGCTTTCGGATACCACCATTATTAGCAACATTGTTGTGTGTATTGCAACTTTGCGCGGCATAATTCATCTGTGAGCACGTTTATAGGATTTATTGAGACAGGCGCATGCCAATGGAAAGAGTTTGGTGACAGATGATATCTGCTTGATGTTCAAATGGCTTAATGACAGCCACCTGTTTCATGCCTAATCCTCAAGTGCATGACATAAACAGAAACCGATTGCGTGGGTTCTGTTGTTTTTCATTTTTGCTTTAACGCCGGCGTTTTAAGCGCCCCTATCCCATATAATAGACTAGAATTCCCACCTTGTTTCCTTTTGATTGCACACACGTCGTCAATAAAGCTGTCAGAACTTTTGTCACATTTACGGGCGATTTAACTTCGTTATTATTCATATAGATACATGTGTGTATCCAGCGGCTATTGAAAGTAACCGCGAACGCCCCCTCGTGTGTGTTTTTCTGAGCTAACCCGATAATTAGGTTAATTGGATTAAGCGGTTCTCTTGTGCACTGTGTTCCACCTTGCCTCCTCCATAGAACCAGATTACATGGAAAGATTAAAAGAATAGAAACAAATTGGCGATTTATGTATGACGGGCTTAAAGTTTATGCTTAAGCGGGTACATGCAAGCCTTTTACGGAACATCGCATGTGGGATGGTCGTTTTTCCACACTCGAGTGTATGATTATCATATCAGTAGCTGTACCCCTACTCAAACTAACAGTAAACAAACAAGATTGACAATTAATTTGAATGCTGATGAAATATTTTTTTTTTCTAAATTTTTATCTTTTTCTCATTTCAGATAAATCCAGTGGGATCTACAATAAAGGTAAGCATACAACTATCCTACGCGTCCTTTTTATTGAAATGTGCGTACACTCGACTCAAGTGGTGGCACAACAAAGCCCTGGATTCTGAAAAGATAACTCCATTTGACAGCTCATTGTCTGGCGGAGGTTCTCTTTATTGTCGCATCCTCGGCTACAAGTGACACTTTGCACGTCACGTCCATACAACAGAAATTTAATTTATACATCACGACAACGACGCGACGGGGGGCTCAGCTGATGCCGTCAATCGTTGCTGCAGTGAAAATTCCCTTTTATCCCGGTTTTTGCATCTGAAGCCGAATCCGTAGGGGTGAGCTTTTTGTGTGCGGTTTTTGTGGTTTCGATTCTTGCCACCATAATACAGTAGCAGTTAGTTGATATCGTTTTTTTTTTGTATTTATTGTTGTTGGATAAATGAACCCACACTCAGTATGTGCCAAAGTGAAATTACGTCTTGTGGTCGATTAAATGAGGCGTGAGCCAGCATGTAGTTGATCTCATAAAAAAAAATTCCACAGATACATATCGAGTCACCACACACAGTGTGCACCACAAAAGGCAAAAATCTAATTGGTTTTTACAAATTTTCACGAAGAAAAAATGAGAAAAAATCAAATCAAATGAACAAAAGATACAAAAGTATCTCTAATTAGACTTAGCTGGGCGGCTTTGTACCGCAGTGGTACGAATGGGAAATGGTAACGATTAAGCTCTGCTGTGATGATGACGGGAGGTAGCTGAAGCAATTTCACACTCGGTAGTTTGATGTAACCCTTTCCTACACAAGAGTTCGAGTTTGGGGGCTAATTTGTTGCGGTAGGCTTGACTGCAGCTTGTTCTGTTACATAAAATCTGTTTTTTTGTGGAGAGAAAACTCTTGCGATGGGAAGAATTTTTTTTTATATTTATTTTACGATGATCTAGCTGGCGGAAAATTAACAGTTTTACTATCATGAGTCCGAATTTGGGGGAAAATGAGACTTTTCAGATCCATGGGTGATGTGTGGGATTTGGCCAAAGCCCAATGTGAACAAGGCTATTGTTTGAGATATATCCATTTCTTGTTTGTCTCCCGCTGATAGAGCATCATTCAAATTTGAGGAATTCGATTAATGGTTTGACTTCGCGACGTAGGCTTATCATGGGTTCACTTCACCTGAGAAAAATAGAATAAAGCTTAATCGATTTGCTGGATGACAACCTGCAGAGACGGGATGGAAATGTTTCAACTACATGAATTGAATATTATTTCTTGTGATCTATTAGTATGAGAGTCGTAATGGATAAAAATCCAAATACATGCCTTATTTTGGGGTTGATCGATGGTTAGTTCATATTATTTGACCAACATGACGCATATACAAAAATTAGGCTTTCGACTATGGTCGTATGATGTGCTTTTTGAAATAAAAGTGGGCACTGTACACCCAATAATTTTACATTGATCTATCATTTTCGCTGCTATAAGCTTCATCTAGCAAAACGAAGTACAATGGACATCAATAATTGACTGCAAAGATAGGTCCCAACTAATCGTTCTTACTTATGAACCTAGGCCTCAACCAACATGTCTCTCTAATTAGCCGCGTTCCTTTCTAACTCCAGTTCCGCAATTCATGTTGGCTGAGGTTGGTGTTGACTTGTGCACCCTACTTAAGGCGGGGTCATCTTCTACTGAGTCCAACGTGTGGATGAGAATCAGGCCGGCATGCATATTGGTATCCATTCGATCTACATATCCTAGCTATCTTAAGCGTGCAAAGCGGATAAGATCTACACGGTGGGCCAAAAGAAGTCATCCAATGTTGTTTGGCTCTCAGAATATCGGTTGTGGCTCGCGCAGTGTGTGCCGTTGCTCCGTCCTATTGGAACCACATGCCCTCCAGTCCTAATTCGTCCAATTGAGGCAGAAAAAAACTCGGTTAACATGGCCCTATAGCGCGCACCGTCAACTATTGTCATTTGACCAGCGGCGTTCTCGAAAAAAAGGGCCGGATGACTCCTCCAGCGTGAACAGCGCACCATACAGTAACTTTGAGCGGGTGTAATGGCTCCTTGTGCATTACTCGTGGGTTTTCGGTGCCCCAGAAGCGATAGTTTTGCTTATTTACATACCCGCTGAGGTGGAAATGAGCCTCATCGCTCTTTATCATTTTGGTCGAAAAATCGTCCTCGAGATTGAGGATGGCTTGGGCGTAGGTTACAAGCGTTTGGCGGTCGACAGGCTGTAGCTGATACACGGACTGGACTTTATACCGGCATATGCGCAAGTCTTTGACCAAAATTCTCCCTAGGGACGACCGGCTGATGGCTATTTGCGAGGCACGGCGTCTGGTCGATGATTCCGGCAACAGCTCAACATCCTCGGAAACAGCGTCGATATTCTCGACACAACGGGCGCTTCGGGGCCGGTCACTGTTGGGAACGCCTCGTGTGGTCCCATACTCTTCAAGGTTGGTGGCCAAACGGCGCAGTGTTTGCGCAGTCGGTGTTGGACGGCCGGGAAATCGGATGAAATCAGACGTATTGTTACGCAAAAAAAAGACACGATTATTCCGCGTTGTTGGAGAGTGTATCGCTCTAGTCCACAAATGTCAAACAGATTTAACATTGGCGGCCATTTGCAAAAATAAGAGCATCTTCCAATAGGGTGATCTCTTTTGGCCCACCTTTTATGTCGCTATACAGCTCATGAAGTTTTTGATTGAATTTACGTCTCCATAGATTATCGCAAACTATATAAATTGCGCAATTTGCAATTTGTGTCTTGGTGTGTATCTCTATCTCTAAAATATAAATGTACGTAATAATCATGGTTAGGCCGTTGGAGCACTTAGCGCGGGTCCCTACTTCAAATCGCGAAAGAGACAACACGTAAGTTTTTTCGCTGCTCCACCTTTTACGAAAGTCTGACAAACATTAACGATTAACAATGTCATGAGAAGTTTCTCAAATTTGACTATTGGAATCGGCGTTAAACAGGAGGCTTTCTGCTTTGTGGGAAAAATAACTTAAACAAATGAAGGGAGAAGTTATGTTTGTGGCTCTGTTTGCGCCGTAAATTGCAGATATTTCAGTTGTTTTCAACAATCAGAATGGGCTAACTAGCTCAGCCCTGAGGCACTCCATAATTTATTGCGAATGTATCTGAATATCTTTCAACCAATCTAAACTTGATGAAGATCTTGCTTAATCAATTAAGTGACGCATCAGTCCGAGCTGAACATGATCTTCTATCAGTATGCTCTTCCATTTACCGTTTCAATTTGGTTGAGCTCGATTGCAAGTTCTGCGAGCCATTTTAGTTGAGGTCTTCGTATAGTGGTTCTGCCGAAGTATTGGTGGCCATTCTCTCTAAGAGTAATTTGCATTTTAAATGTACAATTTTTGGCCTATGTCGATGTACGAACCGTGATGGTTAATGCAGATGGTCTGGGTTTGATTCCCAGCCGTAGCAACACCTAAATGATATTTTCACTGATCCTTCTCCCGCGTTGATTTGACAAACCATCCAAGTAGTACAAATTGTTAAGAAAAGCTTATATCTACTCAGCTGTTCGGATTCGGCATAAAACAGGAGGTCCCGCCATTATGCCAACACACATGTATGGTTGTGAGAACTGGCGCTGCCTAAGCTAATCAAGGAAGGCCCATTGGTTTGTATAAATGGAAAGGAAGGTATCTGCAGTCCGCAGTGATAACAGGTACCATTTGCAGACATGTTCAGTTGACTTCAAAATCCACCCATTGATGATATATGTTATAAAGACACCCTTAAGTAATCCCACCATTTGTCAATGCCAATTTGTCATTGTCATTGTCAATTTCTTCTTACAAGACTTCCCTTTTATTGAGCGTGATATGTTAAACTTTGTTTGCTGCTTTTACTTTCAAAGTTTGTCGATCCTGTGTAGCTCGTCCTTTGTTGCAAAGCAAACATATAAACATTTTACTTGAAGCTTACATTTTTGGTGCAACTTGTCAGTGGCCTTGTGCGCGGTGTCACTGGTTCTAAACCCGAAAGTGGCAACACCAATGTTTTTGCCTATCCCACCACTTGCTAAAGCCTGACAAACATTCATGAGTATAAAACTATTCTGAGAAGCTTCTTAAATGTGCTGCTCGGAAACGGCGTTAAATAGGTAGTTCCATTCTTTGTGGCAAAAACCAAACTTCGAATAATCACAAATGAATGGAAAAGCTAGCTTTTAAGCTGTTTTAGCCGGTAATGCTATAAATTCCATTCCACCTTGCACGACGTTAGGTTCCCAAGTTTTATACCGAAACCGAATGACGGAAATAAGTTGAGCTTCAGTCGACGCTTATGATTTGTCAGATCATCACGAGGGGCAGGTGAAATGCTACAACTAGATCTTCTGAAACCTGTTTTGATTGCAGATTATATTATCTACTCTCATTGAAATATTCCGGATTTTGAGTGCAATATTTGTATCAATATACAGATTTTGCTTTTTAAAGGCGCCTAGTGAGATCTGGAGGGCTTCTGTGCTATAGATACAGGCACTACTTAAGTTTATAGTTGCAACTATATATAATCTATAGGTCTATACGCTCTCATTCATTTTTATCCACGGAGCTTTCGAAAGGGAAGGTCTAATTAAAACCTTATTCGTCATCAGTGAACAATCAGACACACCCAAAGAAACTCTGAGTAACATTAGTCCTTACCATGATCTATGATCTTAAAGGGCGTATACATCTATGGTCAAAAACAACAAAGAAATTTTTTTGGTGCAACAGGCTCGTTAGTACCCAGGGCCTAGCTTTCGCACAACCATTCATATGTGCGTGTGTAAATCTTGCACTATGGCGGGACCTCCTGTTTTATGCCGACTCCGAACAGCTAAGTTGAGATAAGCTATTCTTGACAATTGATACTACAACAGTTCATAGGACTAAACATCGCGCCACTGAGCCCTATGGTCTAGTGCTAAAGTATCTGAAGACGGAGTCTTGGTGGGAACAAGGTATATGCTTATGTGAACAAGGTAGATATGCTTATGTGATGATCTCGCTAATTGCTTCGATGTTTTCTGTTGAACGACTTGTGACAGGACACCCAGAGTGTCTTAAATCAATATTGATCCAGTCTCCCTGAATTGTTCAGTTATGCTGTATTTTGTACGGAAATTGCGGGCTGTGCATGACAAAACTTCATTATTTGTAAAATATTGCTCAACAATGAAAATACGTTGTTCTTTCGTATAGCGCTCCATTTTTACTAACCACGAACTGTCAGCTGTCATATTGTTATCTTTTATTCCGTTGGCAACACAGTATTATTAAATGGCGCAAATTTCAAATTATGCGTGATTATGGGATATCCTTTAGTTTAAGGATGGTTAGATTTAACGCGGACATAGAAAGTAATATCTGAACCATATGCTATGCGGCCAATTACTATCAAATACCATTGATAGTGTTTTAATTGATCCTGCAAAAGTCTAAATACGACTAAGGACTTACATTTTTTCTCCCACCCCCTTCCATATCTGCGTGTACATTTCATGCACAAATGTCCTGCCTGGCACAAGATTTTTCATCACGACTGTAAGGTTTCTTCGATTTACAAGAAAATAAAATCTGTCTATGGATACGTATACTGTGAACCAAGGAAATTGACGGCTATGCGGATGTTGTCATCGGTTTCCACATCCTTCTTTATATTCATTCATGCCAATTGACGCAACTCAAATAATTTGCCAACACCGTATCACATAAGCTAGACAAGATTCGGTTTTGGCTTCAGTCGTCTTGGTGACATAAAATTACAAAACAATATTAAATCCGACACAATATCTGTTAAAAATAAGTCTACCCAACAAATATTTTTTTTTATTTGTTGGGTGTTGGGTATTTCCCTTTTGAATTCCAAAAAAAAATTAGCAAATCAATCGTAAATCCCATTTTCCGGTCCAAATATTTTGTCATCTCTGAAGCAATTGACCTTGTTCAGCCATAAGATGTAAAATTAATTTCATCATCTTTTCATCATCACTGTTCTCTATTTTTTTTTACAAAATGGTACCTGAGTCAAAATGTCATTTGTTACAAATTTCCAGCCCAGGAATCTGTCCACACCAATTCCTGTTCGAGTTAATTTAAATCTTTATGAGTTATGACTCAAGATTTTGATTTGACAGATTTGAGATGATTCAACTATCTGAATATAAATACATCACTGTTCTGTGTATCCGATTTTTGAAATCATTGTGTGATGGTTCTAGTCTCTTGAGAATGGGTTTTCCTGTATCTTTTCCTGCATCTTATTAGCACTTGTAAGTTAATTCCATCGCACTCGAGTCTACAGATACTCGGTAAGTAGCATGCCTTTGTTTGATTGAAGATACAATTCATACAAAAAGATACTCTTCTGTTGGAATATAATTTACGACGTAGCATGTATCCCTCTGGGTTAATTTTATTTTATTTGTTTTTTAATCTTTTTAATTGGAAGGAATTTCATATGGATTTCCTAAATTGTTGATTTTATGAGGAGTTTAGCCCTTAGCTCAATAACTGTCTGTTGAACACACTAATTGAAGCATTTAATGGCATCGACAAAATAAATAGTTTGGAGGGCTAACAACTATTTTTTAAGAGCACATTAGATTAAGGGATTTACAAGAGCTGTCAGTCCAGATGGGCTTTTACAATTCCAAACGTGTTGATTTTTAGCCATTTTATTTCTGACGTCAAATATTTTTGTTTTTCTTGCAAGACATTCTGAACACATGATTCGTTTTGTAGCACTGAGTGTGTCATCTTTAAAATGCGACAATGAGATAGCCAGCATCTGGCAATATTTTTTGGTTTGTTGAGGAATGGTTATTTTGGATAGTTTTGGTTTGTTTTCAAGGCATAGTAACTTATCTTAGTCCTAGACATGTACAGCGACGGGCTAAGAATCTCTTTTTGAAAAATATTTCATAAGGTAAATGTTTTGCAGAGCAAATGTGTAGGTTGAGTGTTAAAGAGCACCCCGATTGACTGGGGCAAAAATTTTGTAGACAGTCAGTAAATTCGGTACAGAATTTGGTCAAAAATATTAAAAAGCTGATCCGACGGACGTTGTCTTTAGAGCGAACATTTTGTAGCCATACATGACGACTCAGACAGTCAGGTACAAAATTCGGTTAAAATATTAAAAAGCTGATCCGACGGACGTTGACTTTGAGAGCGACCATTTTGTCTATTAGAGTGCTTCTAGATTTTGTTACAATGTCTGGCACGAAAACAAATAAGTTAGTTTGTCTGTCTGGTTTTTCGACACGGAACCAAGCGACCTATAATTGTGTAAAGTATGGATTTGCCAGTTAAATGACGCAAACACACTATAGACTTTGCGAATACAAGCCGCATTGGAAACTGCAACATTTTAAAGGTCAAATGACATATCGGTCGAAAATCCGGGCTATTCCGTTGGATAGTGAACGATATCATCTAGGTTGGTAATGCAATCAATCGATTTATATGTCATCGATTCGGCAGCAATTCCATTTTGAATTTGGAACTTCGATTCGTTGATATCCACATTTTTTGTAGCCACTATAGCACGATCGCTCAAAATACAAAAAAATACAAATTTTTGGCGCAACAGGCTCGTTAGTACCCAGGGCCTAGCTTTCTCACAACCATTCATGTGTGCGTGTGTACTTCTAGCACGATGGCGGGACCTCCTCTTTTATGCCGACTCCGAACGGCTAAGTTGAGATAAGCTATTCTTGATAATTGATACTACTCGGATGATTTGTCAGATCATCACGAGAGGAGGGCCAGTGAAAAATCATTTTAGGTGTTGCTACGGCTGGGAATCGAACCCAGACCTCCTGCGCGGCAGTTCATCGCACTAACCATCGCGCCACTGAGCCCTCGATCGCTCAGCCAAACGATCGCTCAGCCAAACGATCGCTCAGCCAAACATAATTTTGCAATGTTTAGGAACACTTTTTGATTCGGTGAACTGAAAAAAATCAGCAGAGAATGTTCTGCTTTCAGGCCAACAGCGATTTTGCCATTGCCAATGCCCAGCAAATTTGAAAAAAAGTCTCCAGATTTAGTTCATAGACTGGCGTTGATTGTCGAAACCCTGGTAATGTTTGACGGAAATCACCTGCCATCGTCGCACCTATAAAACGGTTTTAATTGTTTCGCTAATCTTGTATCTTGCAATTTTCTTATGCCATCGTGCATTTATCCCAGACGATGGGAGCGAACAATGATGTTGACATCGTTTGCGTACCCGAGAAGTTGGACGGATTTGTTGAAGATAGTGCCTTCCGTATAAACTTTTCAAAGCACGAGATTGAAAAAATCGAATGATAGCGCGTCTTCTTGTCGGAATTTGAAACAAGTTTGGAAAATTTCAGATGAGTTATTTCCAAATTGAACGTTGCCTCGCGTGTCCTCTAATGTTAGGCGACAAAGGTGTATCAGTTTGGATAGTGTCCCGAGGTCCGCCATTGCTTTATAAAGATCTAGGCGATGGATGCTATAAAATGCGCCTTGGACTCGATGGTGTCTTTCGACTTGAAATTCGTTGGTCTTTTCCAGGATTTCCCTTAGTGTGAAAATTTGATCTATTGTCTATGGATCCTATCAAATGCGGACTTGGATTCGCTATGGTGTCTTTCGACTTGAAATCCTTTGGTTTTTCCAGGATTTCCCTTAACACATTTGGTCTATAGCATGGAAAGGCTGCCGTCATTTTGAAGATCTGATTCACATTTAGAACCCCCACTCTGCTTGCTGTTGTTTCCGTGTCTCTTGTTGTTATCAGTTTAATAGCCCGATCTTGAATGTTTTGCAATTTTTTAATATGTGTCTGCGCGGCCCCTCCCCAGGATTAGTATGCCGTATCTAAGTCTTGATTCAATTAGGGCATGGTATACCTGATTTTGCACGCATGCTGCTGGTTTGTGCTGCAGACAAGCCAACGCAAATAGTGGCCCTCTTGCCTCTTAGATTGTTTCTCAGATCGTTGATCGGCTCAGATCGTACTTTCACGTAGTCACTACTTCTATAAGTTCTGTGTTCACCTGGTTGAAACTGTTAATTATGTTAAGCCCGTTTTCTGCTGCCGGGTATCGAGGCATTGAATGTGCATCACTTTTGTTTTTGATGCATTCAACACAAGCCCATTTTCATGGCACCACTTCCCTATTTCGTTGAACTCGTTCTGCATCATACTCGTTGCCTCATTTATATCCTTGTGACACACAACAATTGCGGTGTCGTCTGCGTATGCGAACACTTTTCTTCAGGCATTTCAGCATTATATTTGTGTATAGTATGCAGAGTAGAGGACCGAGCTTGGAACCTTGCGGAACCCCATAATGAACCCTCATATTCGGTCCGGCAATATTTCTTAATTTTGACACGATAGGTCCACACTGTCAGATAGTCCCTTAACCACTCCATCAGCTTTCTTCGTAATTCCATTCCTTCGAGGGTAATTATTGACTTGTTGTGATCGAGGGTGTCAAATGCTTTGCTGAAGTCTAAAAATAAAACAAGGACATGGTGTCTTTTAGCAAGGCTGCTGTTGACTATATTCGAAAAATCACCAAGAAGTTTATTTGTGGATTTTCCCTTCTGGAACCGATATTGGTTTTTGCATATTAGATTCTGGTTCTCAACAAATTTCCATATACGATCAGATACTATATGCTCCAAAACCTTCTCAATGACTGGCAATACCTATTGCTATCGGACGATAGTTCCTTATCTCCTTTTTGGCTCCTCCCTTGTAGATTGGTCTAACAAGTGACATTTTTGGCCATTTTTGCCGAGGTTTCAAGACTTGCATTGATGAGCTTGGTGATTATAGGTGCAAAGATTATAGTCGGCATTTGTTTTGAGATCAATTGTTCTGGTACCATCTGCTCCTGGCGCTTATTTGACATTAAGCTGGATTAATAAGCTCGGTAAATAGAGTCCTTCACTGATGGGATTTGATGATTTGATGCTACTGTGTTGCATGCGTGAATGATGGATACTGCTTGACACTTCTATATCGATGTCAAATGTTAATGTTCTCTACAACAGTTGAGTCTTATGGCTTTTTTTTTGTCCCAGCAGCTCGTTGATTGACGCCCAATTTTTTTTTTTTTATCTTATATGCGACATTTAGCCTCGATAGTTGGCACAACATGGAATCGCTTTTTTAGTAGAAGGGACATATGGAGCTGACGGCACAACCCTAAAACCTCGAGGGCCAGTTTCAATTTATTGGATATCCCTTACGACACAGTATCCACTACGCGATGGAGCGCTACCATTTGCCTTTCGGTTAAACCGTCACCATCTCTGTTCAAGGGGCCTGACTTACCCTTGAGATTCCTAAATAACCTGTTTTCCGAATATGTCCAACCAGCTCATTTAAGTTATTGACTTTGTCCTTCCTAACTGTGACTGTAGACGCCTCCATTAAGTTCATCTTGAAAGTTCTCGCCCTGCCACCTTTAATGAAATATGTTCATTACTGTGGGTATACGTCTTCCGCCCTCTCTCATCGTATACCACCATGACTTTACACAAGGATTGAGACCCTATCTACTATCAAGGTACCAAGCACTCAGCGGATGCCACTTGAAGGCTAAGAGTCGGGGTTGGAAGGCATCAGCTAGGTGAAAACGCAAGGTTTCACCGCCGATTTGCCATTATATGAAGACTTATTCGATTGCAAACTTTTCCGAAGTAAACACACGGTTCTGATGATTGGCAAAAGGATTCAAATGTCGACATGTTTGGGTAGATTTACCTTGCTGGCAATGTACGGGGGTGACTATTGCCTTTAAAATTGATGAACTCTTTGCTGGGAGTTCAGGCAAATGATGCCCAGTTTCAAACACTAGGCATACATCTATTCAGGTACTCTTAATTGGTTCTGTCGGTATACCCCTTCACAATTCGATTCTCTAGGGCTATTTGGCTTTCACTTTATCTACAAGGAATGTACACTCTGCATGAAAGTGGAATTTAATTTATCGTCACTGAAATGCAAGGCCGTCACCCATTTGTCCCACATTTCAATTGACTGCCATGACGATTCTGTCAATTTGACAAAGACTCCATACAAACATTAATCGCATGCCCCTATTCCTTTTTACACTGCGTCCTCGTTCCCTCATTTCAGCTCTTTTTCGCACCTTAATACATTTGGCTTCCAAAAAAGCGGAAAACAAACCGTAGCCCCACTTTAGCTTGCTTCACTCGTAATACCTAAAACAAAAGTTCATTCTACATGCTCCATCGTTAAAGTTCTTTAATCAGCAATACAAACACAACCGTCCGCATATATGTGCTCCCCAGTGCTGGTATCAAATTACTTTGTCTGCCTATGGCACCAGCCTAGAATTGTGTCAGTACGGCGACAAAACAACCACAACTGCAGGAACAACCAACAGCCTGTAGCCAGCTACTTTGATGTCTGTTTGCCCTGTACAAAACCAATCTCGTACCAGTAAGGCACACCGCATGCATTTCAACTTGCAAACCTCTTTCCTAGTCTGCCCCGGGAGCCTTTTGCAAATTGCAATCAAATTAAATTCTTTATGGTTCTCGAGGCCTAAAAGTAAAACACAGACCTTTAGTGTTTGCGCAGTCTATAATGGATCGCGGGCTATGTCAACCTCATCACCGCGAAATGGGTTTCCATTATTTTGATTGATGGCTTAGAGAAACCATTTGCTTTCAGGTGCTCTTCCTTCCTGTGATGCCATATTGGGAATCTGCATACACATGCACCATTGTTAGGGGAAGCGAAACTCCAATTTGTCATACTAAAACACAAAGACGAACCCGTGCACACCTGTTGGCGTTACAAGACACAAAAAACCTAGGCTTGAGTGCAAGTAAACCTATTTGCATCTCCTACAGCTACAAGTAGCGCTGTCATGTAAATTCTTAACACGTGCACGTCATTTATATGCTCACGCGTCTCATTGTTCCTACGGCTGATCCTCATCAGTTCCAGCACTCTATAGCCAGGCAATTCGAATGCAAATCGATTGCAATCAAAATTGCATAATTCAATCCAGTGGAGGGTGGTGCTGAAAAATTCATCACTGAATTGCAGGGTTTCGATTAGCATCGATTTGGATTGAGGCGCGAATCTGTCACTGACATCGGCATGCTCATGCACCATGGTTGACATTCCATTGGGGGCTGGGGTCTGGAAATGAATTACTTTTGCTGGCGATGGCATCTATTCGTGTTAAGCCGGAAATGATATCATCAATTGGGATACGAAATTGGTTCGGGCCTTTGTTCTCGTCGATGAATGGCGATGTTTATATGTACCAAACGTGATTTAAGCGAATTTGCATAGCGAATAGGCTTCCGTTTGTTGAACGGGATTGATGATGTTCTTTCATGACACGGGCCTCAAGGTGAATTCTGTTTTGGAGTATGAAAATGGTGATGGTAATCAGGGTTTTATATCTATTAGCATTCACTAATGAGGTATCGAGTATGATTCGTCTAGACTGAGTGAATGCAATTGTGGTTGGAGGGATGCAGTAGAAAGTCGTGTGATTAACTGCTAAATGTGCGATCTATATCAATCCATTCTTCTGGCAAATAGAATCGTGCCAGAATCATGTGAATAATATAAAAACGATTGAACAGATTTTTATAAAATTTAGATGATCACATAGATCACGGTACCTACCCATTCCGTAACTTTAAAAACTATAATTGTTGACGATAGTGAAGGTGGCTTTCTGGGTACATGCCGTGTAATTTGTATACATGTGCACACAAACAATATAAAACTTTACACGCTAAGTAGCTAGTTAGTCTCCTACACTATCGTCAACGATAATCGTTTTAAAAGTTACGGAATAAGTACCGTAATAAAATTATCCAATAAATATCATTACAAAAAGACTCCATTGCGGTCATTTTTTTTTTTGGGATGCCATCTGTCGTCCATTTGCAAAACTGTGATTCTACATGAGTTTATGTTGAAAAATTTTAAATGTTACATGGTTGCACATAATGAGGAAATGAAATGATACGAAATAAGCAAATATCTGGCATTAACAGTCCACGCTTCAAACCTAGCTACTCCCTTCGTTTCTATTTTTTGCCACAAATAAGAGGACCTCCTGTTTAAGACCGAATCAGAACGGCAACATTAAGAAGCTTCTCAAGACAGTATCCTTGAATGTTTGCCAGACTTTTGCAAAAGTTAGAGCATTGAAAAAACGAAGGTCTTGCCACTTTCGGGATTTAAACCAGGGAGCCCACAATTAGTAGTCCAACACACAGGCCACTGGCTTCGAATCGAAGACATGTTGGTTGATTTAATGAATAAATTTAAATTTAATGAATAGCTGCCACAAACGCATATGCAAAATTTTAGGCCGTATCTCACGAATCGTAAGTTCGATTTTACCTTTTAAAGCTTGACTTCGTTGTTGGTTTATCTAGATAGACCAAGGCCTTTAAATGCCTTCACAGCAAATAATTCAGCCGCGTCAAATCTTATTTTCAATTCAATCAAATTTTACATTTTGAAAATACTGGGCCGCAGCCAACATGTCTCTTCAAATAGCACGGTACATAGTAAAGTTTCCAGTTGAGCACTGGAACTTGGTTTATGTCAGTTTCAACTTGTCACTTAAGGTGACGTCTTCGTTATGTGTTTGTCATCTGTCTGGGAATCGAGAACTGCTCGGAGTAGACTTAAGTGCCTCTACAGTCTGGAATGATCATGGTAGTCAACCAACATGTATTTAGCCCGATCTTTAGCTAACTGCCTCCAGTTGCGCACTTGAAGTTAGTTGAGGTCGCTATCTATTTGTGCGCACCACTTAAGGGTTTACTCTGTTGCAGCCGACCGATGCACGTCTAGCTGTTAATAGAAGACTCCGGTAGCCGGGTTATTCGCGTCCGCTAGCTCTACATGTCCTAGCAATCTTTAACGACCAATGCGTAGTTTTTTTTACTAGGGGTTTCTGTACAGCTCGTATAGTTCGTGGTTGATCCTTCATCTCCATAACTTTATTTCTTTTATCCGCTTTTGATGCGGTCAATGCTTCAAGACCGTAGAGCAGGACTGGGGTGATCAGCGTCCTGTATATTTCGAGTGAAGCCTTTACTACTTAATTATTGCATTCTTAGCCCGAAGAAATCGCGGTTGGCAGAGTAATTCTTCTTTAAATTTCTGACGTGATGTTGCTGTCAGAGCTAATAGCGGAACCGAGGTAGTCGCGGACTACCTCAAAGTTATAGCTTTCTAATCGTCGTCATTTACAGCGTAACTTATTTTTGCGGCTTCCTTTCTTTATACTAGAAAATGTGTCAGTGACATCACTTTGAGTCTGACCAATGATGTCAACATCATCGGTGTATGCTAGCTAAATGCTGGTAGCTGCGTCGGTTTATGAAAGATTGTGGCTCTAGTATTGGCACGGAAGTTTTACACAATCTTTTCAAGAATGATGTTAAAGGAGTCACATGACCTTGCGGCCTTGCCTAAATCATATTTCTCCATATCGTCGTACGTGTTAGGGCGGTATATTATATGTAACTAGAGATGACTCTGTATAGTTCGTCTCTATAAATGCTGTCGTACGCGGCTTTGAAATCAATAAATACGATGTGGGTATCGATTTGGACTTCTTCGGTTTTTTCCAGGATCTGCCGAAGTGTGAAGATTTGGTCTTTTGTGGACTTTCGTGGCCTAAAACTACACTGATAACGGCTGATCAGGTATGGAAGATAGGATATTGTGGGTGATCTTGAGAATGCCTCTGTGCTGCAGTTCAGATAGTCACCGTTTTTGTGGATCGGGTAAACGTTGCTAAGTTTCGGACATACTTTCATCCGAACAAATTTAGTTCTGAGTTGGTATTTATCAAATCATCTGCACCGGCTTTATATAGTTTGGCAGTAAGGCCGTTATTTACGCATACTAGTTAAGCTTAAGTGTTTGATGTTGCTATCATCAGTTCACTTATGTTGGGTGGTCGGTTCGTCATCGCTGTTTGCCGGTCTGCAGATGTGGTTCCTCCATATCATCAGCACCGCCTTATATCCCTGGCTTAGACGTTTTACTCTTTGATAAAACTTACGAACATCTTTCCTGAAGTGTCACCTTTCTATGTCTTCGATTGCGCGCTTTTCTTGCTCTTTCTGTGAAGCCTTTGTTATTTCCTTCTTCTTTGCCTATAAAGCTTAAGGGCAGCTCTCACCTTCTCCTCAAGACTTGTTTTGGGACTTGTTTTTAGCTGCGAGCATCTGTCGGTATTTTTCTATAAATCATTTGTTTCTTGTTGGTGGGAGCGAAAAACCTAGTAATTTCTAGTTGATATCTTCGGTATTAGTGGTATGGTGTTAACCAAGAGGTTAAGGTCTAAAAAAATCCTCTGGTTATGCATCAAAAATGTTACCTCAAATATGGTAGTAGTGAGGTAGGAGTAACAACGATTCTAACTCTAAGGGGGTTGAGCCTTGACAAATGTCTGATTATCAATTGAATGATTGAAATTACAACAGCAACTTGTGTACAACAACAATATTTGGTTGGAATTATAGCTATTTCGGACATTACCAAGTGTCCTCATCAGATTCCTTCTAATAGTGATGCTATTTGAACGTTCAGTTCTCTGTATAATTATTGAAACAACTTATTCCCTAACCGGGGATTGAACTTGTAATCCCGTGCCTAGTGAGCCAAGTGCCTACCACTTCCGCCACTGAGGTCTTGGTTTGGGGAGAGTCAAATAATTGACATTCTATCGGTAGTACGACAAAATGTCTCAAAATTTAATTTTAAAAGTAATATTCCCCATCAATTCAAATTTAAATATTTGACATGTCACAAAAGTCATAACAAAGCGCAAGCATTTGCGACACCAACCGTCGCGAACTTTTTCTTCCATTTATTGCAGCTCCATATCATTAGCAAATGTGCATAATTTGTCTAGCAGAGTTCCGTGTACGAAATCATTTCGTTTTTTTTTTAGGTTTCTTAAATTTAAATTACAATTAATCGCATAATTTGCTGCCTCATTTCATCAAGACCTAATGCATCATAAACCGTTGCAAGCAATCTACTGTCATCGGTAGCAAACAATCCGAGAAACAATGGGATTTCGTCAGTTTCCATCAACCGAAACGTTGCCTCTATGAAATCGTGTACAACGTTTTACGACAGGTGGAAACAGTTGCAAGATCAGACACAGGGAAAGTCCATATATTATAGACTTTGTGCAGATGATGCCTTAAGGTTGGATTGTGCTTGTGTTTGGTTTATGACTCGAAGCTACATTGAGTGAATTCAAATTACCTACATGACTTTTTCCCATTCTTTGATTGCTTCTCATCTCTAGACTGGGCACCTTTAAAAGCCAAAAAAAAAAACATGAAATCCAACCAAAGGCAAGTCAGCCGACTTAAATAGTTGAAATGAATTGAGTGAATGCGTGATCTCTTCCATAGAATCCTCCATTGATTTGGATTAATTCCGCAAAAAAAAAGCCTTAAATTACGTCACGTTCTGTCTGCGCATGCGCGCATTGATTTCAACTTTCTCTCATCTGTTGTATGCATGACCATGTACTATTAGCCATGTGGTTTGCATTCACTAAAGTGCACATTTTAATCATTCAGTGCACTTGGCAGTCAGTCGCTCTTCTAATCCAAGATGACCACCCCAGCATCTAAGGTACGCAGGATCCTCTCCTTTTGTGAACCACTCGATATCGTGTCTTTATAGTTTTTGCATACCTACGTTTGATTAGCAAACAATACGAAATTACTGGGCTCATGACTGGATTTCTGTGCAAATTACTAAATTACCGCTATTGAGCATTGTACACTCATATGGTGGATGCCCATATGAGAAGCTGCGAAGGTAACCATAATGAAGCTTCTGATGGGGAAAAAATCTGGAAAATGTGTATCTTAACGTATGATGGGTAATTTTTGTGAAGTGCTTTCACTTGTCAGAAAAATTTACAGTGGCATCTTTTGTGAAGATGATGTTTTTTTATAAATTAATTTTTTTTTTAAAGAGAAGATTCACTTTTGTTGAGTAATTATGTGAACGGCAAACCTAATGTTGGGTCTTGGATAATTAAATGCGAATATGCAAACACAATATGCCAATGCTTTCGATGCGTGTTCAATTGTTTAAATCTTTTGTGGATGCATTTTCACGTGTACCTACATTTTTTCTCAAACGTTGAATAGATTTGTAAAATTACTATTTTTTCCAATAATTGCTGAGGTTTTAAGATGGATAACATGTGTCTACCACTTTGTTGAATGACTAATGCTCTAATAGTCTTCGGTTTGACATCTCAATGTAATGGTAGAACTTTCTTAGGCTTGCGTCTTTCCTTATTTGAACTCATTTAAGCATATTATAGATATTGGAGCAGACAAGCTCAAACTAATTGGCTCTCATATTGAGGAGGTTCACGCCAGCTCCAAATCGGTCGAAGTAAGAGATGAACTATGGAGATTTCACAATAGCGAGATCCCTACTTTATTGACATTTTCTGAGTGGTTAAAAGCTGACGAACTGACAGATGAACAGACTTACAATTACTTCATGACCCTCGACGACTTGACTGACATATTTAGGAAACTAAACACTAAAAGGTCAAGTGGTTTGGATAACATCCCAAACATCGTGCTTAAGCATATACCAATTGATATCATACGGCAATACTGCGTTATCTTTAACAATCTGCTAAATAACTACTACTTCCCTAGTTGCTGGAAAATATCAAAGGTGCTTCCAATAATTAAGAAAAAGAAGGATCCTTCTGATCCTTCTAACTTTAGGCCTATAAGTCTCCTGCCTAATATCGGGAAGATTTTTGAGTTAGTTTTTAATAAATCTATTTTGTTCGTTTGTAATGAAAAGAAGATTATACCGCTGAATCAATTTGGGTTCAAAAGAAATCACTCGGCAGTGCATGCTATTACAAAATTGATTTCGGGTGTTAATTGGAATCTCAACGCCAAAAGATGTACAGCTACCTGCCTAGTGGATATCGAAAAAGCATTTGACACGGTTTGGATTGACGGGTTAATTTACAAACTTATTCGATATGAATTTCCATCTCATCTTACAAAGATGATAGCATCCATGCTATACGGAAAGAAATTTGTTGTAGCAGATAGAGAATACTCGACACCTGAAGTTTTTAATGTCCATAATGGTCTACTTCAAGGCACAGTAACTGCTCCACAGCTCTTCAATATCTACATTTCTGATATACTTAGGGAACTCGATAATTCATTGGCATTTGCCGACGACGCTACACTGTATGCAAGCGGCTCAAAAATTGAAGACATTCAAATCCAACTTCAAAGCAAGTTTGATAGGTTTCAAGCTTTCTGCTCCGAATGGAAGCTTAAAATATACTATACGAAATGTGAAACCATACTGTTCCGCACCCCAATAAGACGCGGTAATTCAGATTTGAGACGCAACTGGAGAAATCTCAAAATAACGAGTTCAAATGGTCTTCGGATCGAGTCGAGGACCGTGGTAAAATATTTAGGTGTTCCTTTGGACAAGTTTCTGTAATACAATGAGCACATAAATATTCAATTAGACAAGGCAAGAGCGGCATTCATGTCGCTAAAAATCCTGTTTTATTCCAACTATCTTAGATCCGATGTGAAGATCATTTGTTACCAAGCATTCGTTCGTCCAATTCTGACTTATGCGAGTCTAGTGTGGTGGAACATCAACCCATCGTATATGGAAAAACTTCGAGTGTTCGAGCGCAAATGTCTTAGAGCCTGCACACAGAGGTATAGGAGTGCACATTCCGATTATAGGCATTACGTCTCAAACAAAGGACTTCTGGATGCTTCCGGTGTGTCCAGAATTGACAATGTCATTCTAGATCTTGTAAGGAATCACTTTGTTCGTTCGGCAAGTGTTAGCGAAAACGAATTAATCTCCGGATTATTCTATCCGAATCCTGGGTATTTCAGAAATGCCTTGGAAAGTGGATACATTCCGCCAGAAAAATTTCTGTTTCTGGGTGCATATGGCTACCTATCGGATTCAACGAACGTTCCAATAATATACCATGCTGCAAGGAGAGCAACAGATAAAAGGATCCTTATGAGCTTTTTGAGTCGGGGGACGGGAATACTGATCAAATTAGATACTGCATTAGCATACCTAAAAGCGACGAAAGTAACACTAACAGGTTAAATAGAGACCGATACTGGTGGCTAGACTGGGCTGAAGCCGATACTTAGGTTAAGTAAAACTAGGCCCTGACATGTGATCTCTGATCTAACCATGACTTGTTAGTCGATGGAATAGAGATCACATGACAGGGCCTAGATAGGTTTAGATAGGTTAAGTTAGTCTTCTTTTCAAAAAAAAAGTACATAACCATAATACAAAAATTCACAAAAAATATAAAAATTGAATTAAACAAACAAATTATATATCATGTAATGCGAACCATAATGGGCTTTTACTTTGGCAAAAGTTAAAAATGTCTAGTCTTTAAGTTTATTTAGGCTATTAATTAATATTAAAGAAATTGTGAATAAATAAACGTTTAAAAAAAAAACTCATTTAAGCGACGGTAAAATCCGGTATGAATCTGAACCTGAAAATAAACCAATAACACATACATATAGTTTAAGGATTCGCCATCTTTTTCCTTTCTATTCCCGCAACAACTCGATTTGTCGTTGACTCATATAAAAACTCGTATCTATCTGCCGATGCAGTCGTCAAAACTCCTTAAAAATAGGATCGCCAATTCCAAATAAAATGCCACTTCAGATAATAAATCTCAAAAGCTCTTGGTATTCTCAAGTTTAGGGTGATCGTAAATATATCAAAACACTTCATTCGCCCATCTATCCCCAAACACTGTGTTCATTTGAAACTCAATTTATTCCTGTCACACGTTCATCCTTGGCACCATGTTTTCAGATGCTTAATTACAACATGAAATTTGTTTATTATTGTCCATTTAAAAAAATGGAAAACATCTTTCATACCACAGTATCCTATCCTCGCTATCATAAAAAGATGTATTTATCTATCCACTCAAAAGTTAATCGTTGGAATGTTTGGCACATCCATTGACATTTTTCAAAACAAATTGTGCAACAGAATTTTGAAACAAAAAAAAAACACCAAAATACCAAAATACACTTCGTATTCTTAGACTTGAGTGGAAATATAACCGCGGCGTACCACCCACCATATTCGACATCCTTGACTTCGCTTCAACGCCACGTGGTCCGATTATTCATTAGCCCTTTTCAAAACCAAACGGATTCCCTATTAATTAAGAATCTCATATCTACACGACTCCAGAGAATGTTCCATCTTACAACTTCAAAGTTCGGGACCAAAAAGTGATATTCGAAGAGCTCTAAATTACCTAATGGACAACCCCCGCTCCCCTGTCGCCGGATATGATTTTTGTCTCAAAAAACTTGAAAATGTTAACAAATAAATCATCGTTCAACCGATTTACAAATCTCTTCGAGCTGCGCTACCATGTCACCAATAAATTAAGGGGCACATCAAGATGTGTATGTGTCACCGAAAATAGAACTTACAACCGCACAACGTCCTACGGCCCACCGCCCACATGCACAGCCAGCACTCACATAGGTGAAGATGTACCTCAATTAATTTCGTATCTCTAACCATTTCATGGCCCTTCTTCGTGACTCTGTGGAGAATATTTTCGGATGGTGTCAAGCTCCGGATGTATTCGGCGGAACCACAGCAGCAATACATGTCGTCTGCTGCCGAGTTGGTGTTCCGTCTCCCTGCCGGTTCTATGGTGACACTAATCAGCTGAACAATGTTTTTATTTTTTTTAGGTCATCCAAAATCCCTTAGTGACAAGACAAGGCATAAACAAATACAATCCAGAGAGGGACCACTTCTCTGATGTTATTAGATACTCTTTAGAGGTCATACCCTCGCATGTAAATCATCCTTATACTGCGTTCCCATTCACCTGTGTTTCACAACGAGATACTGAGATACAATACCATTCGAATGGGCAACTCTGTCTTGTTGACACACACGCACACTCTCGGAGGTTGATTTATTTAGAAATCATTGAGCCTCAAGGCTTCTTCGGCTTTGTTTGGTTGGGCTGCCGCGCAGAGAGAGAACTCTGTTTTGGAGCGGAATGAATTTCGAAATCGAATGTAGGTGCCTGTGTCTAATTACATGTGAACTGTCGAATAATCGCTGGAAAATCTCCAAAGCTTAAAGATTTATGAGTCGTTGCAGAGTTGGTCTCTTTTGTTGTGGCTGTAGATCTGGGAGTTTTCCCAGAGTGTGCGCTGTGTGCAAATCGTGATAGAAATGTCATTACCTCCGACAGAATTGTCAATAAAAATGCTGTCAACTCAGCTGGGTGTAAGCTGGGTGAACCCTCTTGAGACACTTTTTCGGGCGACTGTCACGATAATGGTATTTGAGTTCTATACGTTAGGAATTTCATGAATGCTTTCCAGCTTAAGGCGCAAGAGCCTACGGTGTCGTTAGCCAATGTGAACATGTACCGCTGGCGGCAGAGTTCGTATCTCGATTTTATAGCATGTACATAAATTTAAGAAGTCCGCGCGTGTTTTTTTTCACCCATTGGATCATAAAAACCGAAATTGCTTTATGTTGTCTATGAGGCGGCCGTGGGCTAAATGCCAGATCAATCATGGAATTAGAATGCTGGACAAGTCTTTCCCAGAAAATAAATCAAATCAAGTGCAGTTGTAGATGTAAGTAAGGTTTCTAAGTGGAGGAATTTTTTTTTTGGGTGACAGAAATAGGAGGATTTTTTTTTAAGTCCATTGCACACCTATCTGGTTGGTTAAGTGTAGACGAAAGCCTGGGTTATGCACCCTGTAGTCGTGGAATTCATCTTGGCGCAGGTATCTGTACATGGATACAACTTCCCTTGAACCCATTTTCTAGCCGTTGAGCTGACTGATGCCCAGAACACTTTTGGGTGCAGATTTAAGTTGAGGGTAAAAGCTTGAGAATGGTTCCCAAACGCTTTTGGTTTGGTTCTCATTTTACCAGTCGTGACTCTACCTGTTAACATTTGTACTTTTAATGGGTCTGGGTATAACAATATTACTTTGAACCAACATATAAGATAAACGCCTAACAAGGATTCGCAAAATCATGCTTTTTGTCAGGCTAAGATAAATCGTAAAACTTGAGTTTAACTAAGTCAAATTCGCACCTGTGACAGATCTCCAAATTTACAAAGGTTCCTTATTGATATACGGAAAGGTGTTAAGGAAGAGCCAATGTAACTTGGCATATCGTCCTTCGGTAGAATAATTGTACCATCAATTTTAAAGACTGGTGGGTTGTACTTCATATGACCAAAAATAGCATATGAACCCCTAAGGTATTTGCAAGGCTTCTAAGGTTACTTACTTACTTACTTAAGTGGCGCTATAGTCCGGAATGAACATGGGCCTCAACTAACATGCCTTTCCAATTAGCCCGGTCCTTAGCTAACTGTCTCCAGTTGCACACTCCAAGTTGGTTGAGGGCGGTTTCTACGTGCGCGCGCCACTTAAGGCAAGGTCTTTCTGTACCGCGTCCAACGTCTGGGTGGGAATCGAAGACATCTAAGGTTAGAATCACTAAATTTGATTATGACCGCTATCTATTCTTATCGTACGTTCGTGTCTATAAGAAAAACTGTGTTGTTCTGTCTATCCAGAAATAGACGACATCGTCGTCACACAGGACATTTTTCTGTGTGCCATACTGATTCCTTCGAGTCCATGTACAGATAACGCAGAGCAATAAAACTCATCCCAGAGCTGTGCGGAATGAAGTTGTTGCAACATCACATCTACCTCTTGTTGGACCGAATTTATGGTCTTGTTAGGAGGAGGGGGAGGCGACTGCAATTTGGCCTACATGCATTTTTATTGACTTCGCCTTAAAGATGTGTAGTAAGAGTAACTCTAGCAGATGGACGAGTCTATACTGGCGCTCCATTGGCAATAAACCAATATTCCAAGTGAGGAATTCACAAAATAAACACTCGCGCCTGCCGAACACTTTGCCGCATGCAATTGTGTCAAGAGTGTGGCGCCGGCACTTAACAATTTTCATGAATTGTGCTGATGGTATTTATCAAACTTAGTATCTTGCGGAATCTCTTCATCCAGATCTGTAAATATGCAGTTAATAGTTATGAATTTTATAAAACGCGACTATCAAATAATACCTTCTCTGTAGAGCTTTGCAACATATTCAAGACGTACTGGCACGCACACTTCGAGGATATCTAGGTCACGTAACTTAATTTGGTCTATCGAGAAAGTATTTGCTTTTTTTAAACTCTCAAAAGACATTTATTTTGTTTAAAACCTCTCCATACCTCAAAACGTGTATCAAAAATTCGAATCCGTAAAACCCACACGATCGTTAGACCCGAAAATAAATCCATTGCTATCCAGTAATTGACAATAGCGGCGTTCTTTGACACTGAAACAGCCCTTAGCAAAGTTGGAACTTTTGCAGATACTGATGATATAGTTAAAAACTCAACATGAATAATTTTTTTGTTTTGGAAGTCGAAATTGTTGGAAAAGGCATCTTACAGCTGAACATATGGAATTATCGATAACCAATCCAAATAGTCTTCGTATTTTTACGCGGAATTAATGATCATTAAACAGGAGACGTGCAGCAAAACAACTAGCGGAAGACGAAGCAGAAATTACTGACACCCAGGAAATAATTAGCAAGTTCCTATCTACCGTAAAATGTGAAACCCTGAAATCGTTAACCAACCTGATCAGCAATCATCAGTGTGGTTACAGGCCAGAAAAGTCCACAACTGATCAAATTTTCACACTTTTACACTCAGTAGATCCTGAAAAAAAAACCTAAGAAGTTCAAATCGATAACCTCCACTTATTCATCGATTTCAATTCCGCATACCACAGCATTCAGAGAGACGACCTATACAGAGCCACACTCATCCGTCTGTGCAGGATGACGATGGAGAATTCTCGCTGCTCCACCACGGTCGGCAACGTCCCCAGCGAAACCAATTCTGATCTCAAAAACGGCCGATTACACGATCAGGAAACTTCTCATCTAGTAATTGAATTGTTTCTCTGGCTGTTGGTCACATCCATATCTTAATATTTTGGTACTAGATTAGAGATTAGGTTAGGGAGTTGGATAAGCAAGTTACCATATCACTGCGGCCACAGTTGGGCCTATTGTGATTTACTCCAATTAGAGCTCACTCATGATACCGGACTTTGTGATGAATCTTAGTAAATCTTTGAGTGGGCTGTCAGATATGTCCTCTGCCTCAAGGTAGTGTTTACATAGATGGTGTTGACGTAATCTGTTTAAGTAGTTACAGTGACACAGGATGTGTTCTACTGATGTTTCTTCCTCGTTGCATAGTCTGCAAGTATTATCTTTAGTTATCCACATAGTCATGAGGTGTTTTTTGACAGTAAGGAACCCTGTGAAAGTTCGAATCTGACTCCTAGTTAGATGTGGGAGTTGTTTTGTTCTTGGAAGTGTTTGGCATGAAGTCTGTTACATTCAGTATTAGTCCAGTAATGAGTGGCCCTGTTCAGCCATGTTTTAATATGGAATTTAGCAGTGCTGATGTGTAGTCCACATCATGAATGCCGATCCTTTTCTGGCTAGTATATCTGATATTTCGTTACCTACGTGTCCACTGTGTCCTGGCACCCAGATGAGATGTACTCTGTTTGTGCTGGCTAGCGATGTGAGTAGTTGTAGGCAATCCCATACTAGTTTTGATGTTATCTCGTAACTTTTTAAGGCTAGGAGTGCTGCTTATTATGGATTTATTTAGATTTTTTCTGAAACATATTTCTATAGCAAAGATTTCTTCTTGAAATGCGGAGTTACATTTGTCCATGCTTGTGTAGATGCCAGTTTTTGTTTTAACGCCGTATGCTCCAGCTCCAACTCCAACTCCTTCATTTATTTTTGATTCCCAATTCTGATAATTTGGGAATGTTACCTTGAAGTTTTGGCTAAAGTTGAATTTGTCATGGTGATTCCAAGTATTTCTTCTTAATTCAGTTTCATAACAATTTCAGGATGGATTAGTTTGGAGTTATCTGCATTTTCAGATATGGGAATGAAAGCATTTGTGATGGCTTCTTTCTGTATCTGAAAATGTAGAGGTGGAAGGTTTAGGATAATTTCCATTGCGCTAGTAGTGCATACACAAACTTGTCATTGAAGTTTGTTGAGCTTGCCTATTGTTTCGTTTTTTGACACCATGCGGGAGCTGCATATGTGACAATTTGTCTGGTTTTGGCATGATTTTGGGGTTTATACCCCAGCTTTTACCAATTCTGCTAGTCGACAGAGAGATCTTGGCTTTGTCTATGGTTTTTGTGAGAGTTCCAAGTGAGCTTTTTATCCAAAGTTAGTCCGAGGTATTTGACTTCTTTTGAAAACTCTATTGTTTTACCAAGCAGAGTGGGTTTTTTTTAGCATATCCCGATTCTGACTTTTCGTGAATGCAATTATGGTACTTTTTTGGGGTTGACAGTTAGGCCAACTTTTTTGCACCAGTCAGCAACGTGGTAGACTGCACTAAACCTCGTAGGAGTTCTGAGATTGTTTTTTCGAATTTACCTCTGATTACGATCGCAATGTCATCGACGTATCCTTGGACATAGAAACCATAATTGCTGAATATGTTTAGGAGCTCATTTATTACGATGGACCATAGTAGGGGGGATAAAACACCTCCCTGTGGGCAACCTTTCGCAGATGTAACGCTGATTCTGTCATTGCCTATATTTATATTTCTACTGTTAAGCATGTTCTTTACCCACTTACATGTGTTATTATCTACGCCTGTCTTATGGATGCATCTGTCTAATTGGGCATGTTCGGTATTGTCAAAAGCTCCTTCAATGTCAAGGAAGCAACCCACAGCAACTTCTTTTCTCTTTAGGGATTTCTCTATTTGGGTGGTCAATTGAATCTTGGTTATCATGTCGTGATAACGAACACCATTAACTGTTACTGCCTTATTTTCGATAAGAATGGTCCGATAATGCCTCCAGTCCAAAATCCACACCAAAAAAATGTTGTGGATGAATTTGTTACTCAACAATTACTCGTGGTTTTCCGAACCCCAAATGCGACAATTTTGACGATTAACGAAGCCATCAAGATGAAAATGGGCTTCATCACTGAATATGATTTCAATTCATTTGTTTTTGTT
The DNA here is from genome assembly GCA_932526625.1 of Rhingia campestris. Classification (NCBI taxonomy): domain Eukaryota; kingdom Metazoa; phylum Arthropoda; class Insecta; order Diptera; family Syrphidae; genus Rhingia; species Rhingia campestris. The sequence goes on from OW052184.1 coordinate 4,951,103, forward strand.
TCAAAATTCATTCAACGAACTCTGTTCCTGTTGCATGGTCAGTAGTCTTCAGTTCTTGAGTCAATTGAACATTGTAAGCATAAAGTTTCAAGACTTTCGTGTGAATTTGCTATAGAGACCTTCAAGAAATGCCTAATTCTTGACTACGGTGCTCAATTTATGTTCCCGGACTATCAGCAATACTCTCGCGAACTGCTTCGATGTTTTCTGTTGAACGACTTGTGACAGGACACCCAGAATGTCTAAAATCACTAATTGATCCAGGCTCCCTTAAATCACTATGACGGCAATATTTTGTACGAAAATTGCGGACTGTAGCTGACAAGCCTTAATTATTGTTAAAATATTGCTCAACAATGAAAATGCGTTGATTTTTCGTTCGGCACTCCATTTTACTAACCCCGAACTGTCAGCTGTCAGTTATCTTTTTTTATGTTGGCAACACAGTACTATTATGTGGTGCAAAATTCAAATTTTGCGTGAATTATGGGACACTCTCTATGGATTGCATTTTTTGAAATTTATCAGATTTTCAGGCAAAATTTTATATTAACTCAAAGAACATTACCCAAAGCTATGATATGCCGATACAACCTCTATCATGCCTGACTCATACTGAATATGAAATAAAATGAAAATCCCCCATAGCTTCAAAAATTAAAATCGCAAAAATATTCTTTGTCCTCATTCAAATGTTTGCCTTGAAATACAAAACACCTTAGAGGCTCCGATGTCATTCACAAACTCCCTTCTTAATTCCAAATAACCCATTCAATAGAATTCCAAGGAAACTCCCTCGGGTATCTTCGAGTGTCCCCCTTTTTTCGATTAAATTTTTGCTTTTTATTCTCTTTGCAATTTTTTTTTGATTTTATTTGTCTCCGCAATGAAACCTCAACGACACTGACCACAATCCACAAACAACTTTCAATTGAATTCATTAATAAATCATTTCACCTGATTATGTGCAGTCCAGTTTGATGGTGTTTTTTTTTTTCTGAGATATTTTTTTTTTTTTTTACCTCAATCTCAACTTCAACTTCCTTTCGATATGGATAGGAAGAATGTAGGTATACCATGCACAGTAGCCAAGACTCTAGAGACTAGTTCACATTAATCTCGAGGAAAGAAAAAGAAATACAAGAAGGAAACAAGGCAATCGTCGCCTATTAGTCTCTTGTCGTCTCCTTGGTTGCATGACAATTCCTCGCACCTTGCGACCATTTCATTTTCATCGCGAGTCTCTAGCGAGATTTATCTGCGCGTAAAGCTGGCAAAAAAGGAAACTCCATCTTAATTAATTCGAATGAGAAAATAATTCGCAATCGAAAACGAATTGTGATTTCTAATTAAGTGCAACAAATAAACGAACATGCCAAAGAAGCTGATAAAATAATTTTCAATTTCCTTTTCTTATATGGTGTGGAAGCGTCTTAAAGATACTGTCCAACGATTCAAGCGGTACCTGTGTGTTTTAGAAATTACTCGTGATAAGGTCGAGTTGAAGCCGGTGTGGTCGATGGTGGATACATGTTCACGATCTTAGAAATTTGGTAAGAACTGGTGTTGTATCTCATTTGTCAGTGTGTATCTATCAGTTTTTTTGAACATCAAAATCATTTTAATGGCTTCCAGGCTTAGTCAGCCGGTCGCCGACCTTCACACACGCTAATTACGATGGCGTAACCATCAAAGCAAAGAATTCTCGTCAGCCATGCATACCGAGAATAACTTGCAATCCACTAGTCATTTCCATCGGTGCAACAAAAATCTCATGCAACACACGGTTGGATGGGTGCCAGTACATGGCCAAGATACACAACACCATATCAGATGCGGGAGAACCCCCGAAGGGTTCTTTGTTATCTTTTGCTTCCTTCACACTGCTTCTTGCAGAAAAAAGTGGAAAAGGAGAAAAAACGTGTTTCTTCTTTCCAGTTGACTGGGTTGGAGCAAGAGAAGACTGCGGAGCAAGGGTTTTGTTGGTCAAGTGACTTGTATGAAAATTAAGTACACACAAATGGAGGGTTGTTGCTTCCTTCCGTACTTCGTTATTATGTTTGTCCTTGTTTTATATTTTGACTCCCCTCTCATTGCAGCATATCCTAAAACCTGCAACCTACTTCAGATATTTTTTTGACAGAATTCCACGTCCTCACCTATACACGTGGAATAAAAGGAATCTCCCTGCAGCCAGTGGATAGTAGTGCAAGTGCGGTTTCAATTCGCGCGAATTTCTCGGTTGGTTAGGTTCCTTTTTGTTGTGTGCCCTGGGCTCTTTTCCTGGTTGTTATCAGATTCAGGCACATTCCATGGAATTTAGGTTAATTGAAGTCATCCATCGATCGATATTTTGGATTATTACTGCTATTATACCGCAGTGTACCCGGAGCTGGGGATCTGGTTTCATAATTTTTGCAGGATGTATGGCCATATGCAATTTACTTCCCGAAAATCCACTTAAGTGACATAAGAGTAGGGTATACGGGATTCATTTCTCGCTGACCTGGTTGTAGGAGAAATGTTCCTACTAAAATAATTGGGGCACAATTGGGTCATGTCATGTTTGACTTTCTCATCTAAGGGAAAAGAAATGATTTCATAAAAAAATTTTACAAATTTTGTTGGAGCGCCTTTTACTTTATTCTCTGGCTTAATTGTCTTGCACTTTGGAGTTCTGATTTACATTTGAAAATTGAAAAAAAAAAAATGTTGACAAACATTTTTGGCCAATTTTTATCTGTCAACAACTGCCATTATTTTTGGAAATATTACTGCATGGTGCAAGCCTGCTAAAGATTCAAGTCTTAGTATTTAAGCGCTTCAAGTCTTAGTATTTAATGCTGCGTAAATGTCTGTTTTTTGTACACAATGGCTCGTTTTCTGACCATATGTCACAAAATTTGGAAAAATGGTAATGATCTGGAAACAAGCACTTCATTTCATTTATTAGAGATATAGGGGAATTTTTCCTTATTTAAAATTTTAGATTTTAGGGAATTTCAAGTGAACTGATCGCATATGTTAATTTTTTTTAACTAAGGAGAAGCTCGCTGAATTCCAAAAATTACCTTGAAAGACGCTGTAGCTATTGGCCAGACTCAAGGATTGGTTGCTTCAATATTCTTTGAGAAGACTTTAAACGTTAGATTGAGTTTTGTGATATATTAAATCGTCGATTTGTAAGTAAGATCCCTATCTTGCGTTCGTTTTTTTTTTTTTAATTTTTATTACCTGGTATCTCGTCCAGAATTTATAGCTATTTGAATATGTGCCCCGGTAGCAGATGTGAATTGATTTCCAGCTAATTACTGTTTTTTCTCTACCAGACCTAGCTAACAAACTGAACTAAGTATTGGAATGACAATTGCTGTATAGACCCGGCCTTCAATACCCCTTATCATTGTTGGCCTACCCACAATTTCAGAACCATGGAAAAGTAATGGTCAACACCCCAGAACAGGGTACTCATTCCGTAACTTTTAAAACGATTATCGTTGACGATACTATTTATATCCTGTGTGTGTATACATACATGCAAATTGCATGGTACGTACCCAGATAGTCTCCTTCACTATCGTCAACGATTATCGTTTTCAAAAGTTACGGAATGAGTACCCTGGACACATTATCCTGGTACATATTCGAGATCATGATAAAGCAATGGACTTCATGCTTTATCATGAAGACCGCGGTCCATCAAACACCTCTTGCACTAAGGGTCTAATTGTAATCTACCTTCCATTCCGCTAGACTACAGAGTTCCATATGTTTCCACGATTGTGGATTATCAGCCATCCCCATTACCCCCACTAGAGGCTCATCTCCTAGCTAAGCTCAATGCGCAGAGCAGTCATGTCTTAGGGTCTCCTGAATCTCGTGGTGCCAGACTGCAGCCTCTGGTTAAGCTCCATGATGATCATTCTTATGAGTTCTTTACAAGCCAGTCGAGAATGTCTGAGTAACTCAACACAACCATTGATCGATGTAAGAAGACTAGTGCAACAGGAACCCCACATATACCGGGGCTAATATCGCTCGGGGCAAATGCTGCCCCACCTTGACTTTCATATACTATTCACATGCATATGCTAAGGAAGGAGAGCGAGAGGAGCGCATTTATCCCTAAAACCATATCCATCTATACGGATTGTTTTAAATAGGACGTAGGCGTTTGAGCTAAAGTATTCTCCAAAATTACATCTGTGCACCACATTTCGCCTTGCAGACCACAGCAGTGTCTTCCAAGTGATGTTATTGCCAATAGTAGATGTAGCCAAAGCAACCACATAGACTTCGATACTGCTGGCTGCAATTAAAGCAATATCTGCTGTCGAAATCTTGTTAAACACTGTCGCGAAAAGCTCGAATTTCTTGGTGCTCATCCCAATGTTAAGCACTGCTGGATCCCTTGAACTTACGGGCGTAGAGGGTGCTCTACAACCAGTATCGATGAGGTAGATCAGCCTGTCAAACCGCAACGATGTGACCTAAAATCAAAATGTACCCCATAAAACTAACCTAACCATAACAGATTCTATAGATACTTAAAATGCTTTCAATCAATCGTCATAGAATAGTTTACAAACATTTAAGAAAATAGTCTATCAAGGATTCATTATACTGAGGGATATGAGAGTCCATCAATAGATCCAGAGATTGAACCTGAGCATCTGTCTTACTTACCTTGGCCGCAACCAAACATTCCTCTCCAAATGAAGGCTAAATGCCTTCAGTTGCGCCACTTAAAGCGTCTTCCTGTCTTGCTTCCGACGTCTGGCTAAAATCGAAGAATCTGCGAGCTGGAGTATTTGTGTGCCTTACATGTCTTAGCCATCATTTAGCATCCAATGTGCAGTTTTTTTTCCAAGGTCTGTACAGCGACAGCTCGTATAGTTCGTGGTTGAATCTTCGTTTCCATATAGTCCGTCAACATAAATGGGGCCGGAGATTGTTCGAAGAATTTTTGTCGGTCAAAACGTCCAAGGATTTCTTCATCCGCTTTTGGGCTGGGGTGATCAGGGTCTTGTATTAGATCTAATTAGTGGTTTAAGTAAGGGATTCACTATTGAATTGCTTGCATAGGCCGAAGAAACAGCGTCTGGTGGGTATCCATTTGGACTTCTTCGGTTTTTTTGCAGCTTAGATGCTGCCTGTGATACATACATCACAAAAGTTGCTCCATTATGGGCTTTAAGTTTCATTTACTTACATAAGTTAGAGTAATTTTTTAAGCGTAATGGTCCATTTGAAAGGTCCAATTTGCTTCACTTTTTCGAGCATTTTGACCTGTATTCCACGAATTACGCGTGTTTTGTTATCCTGTAAGGCTTCAATCGTGTTCGGCTTGTCCACATAGACTAACGACTTTACATAACGACCACAAGAAATAATCAAGAGGCGTTAATAAGCTGCTCACCAAATTCACCGTGTTGATGAAACCACATGTCAACCAAGTTCAATTCAGCCCCTTTGAGCCAGATATTTTCACTTTGACAGATGACGTTTGGACGCGATTACTAACCAGAGCTGCCACCCTGAAAAACTTAACACCCGTTATCAAGTCTACACTTATTTTGTATCGGGTTTACCAGATGTTGTCCGCTCTTCATATAGAGGTGATTGGGACAATATCATAGGATACATTTGGTTTTATTTGAATGATTATTTAAAGCCAAAGATACGAAAATTAAAAAAATGGCACGACCACAAAAAAGTGTGAAATTTAAATTGAATAATGTTCTGACGAGTGTTCGATGCTAAAAGTTAATTTCGCATTTGGACTCTTTGGTGATTTGCCTCTGATCTCATATTATTGATTTCTTTCCACGGCTTCACTTTCACTGACATTTATTAAGTTTACCAAAATCTCAATGCCTTGAGAAAAGAACGTCTAAATTAAGCAACTCGAACCAAAATTCGCTCGTTTTCTATCCACCTCAGTGTGGGCGAGCCAGATCTCATTTCAAGCTGAAATTGGCAAACAAAAAACCAAAACGCGCTGGAGCACCTATGATTTATTTCGATTTGCCAAATGACTTCCGACCTATTGTTGATTTCGAGTTTCTCTAGATTCCACCCATTATTCGGAATGCGGATAGAAACATGAGAAACGCATTATTTAGAAAAAAATCTCATCTAAGCTTTCACTAGATGCTCTAGGATAGCTGATTCTTTTTATTGATTAATGACCACCTCGTCATCCACCCAAAAAGTTATATTTTTGGCAATTTTTCCCATTTTGGCTATTAAGTCGGTCCAATCTTAAACGATAGCTCCCACCGATTACCATCTCAGGGGCATTATTCCATCCAAATGGCCATTTGATGCAAAGACACATTGCGAGGTAGAGTTGACACCCTACTTTGGAAAACGTTGACATCGTTTGTAGACCTCACCTTGAATTAGCCTCAAACAAATACAAACACCACATACTTGTACGTACTCGTATATTGGGTCTAGGCAACACTCGTGTCAATTGAGTTTATAGTCTTGAAGGTGGTATGCCGCCAGACATAATGGAGCTTTAGTTCTACGACATGTGGATTTTGAGTGAAAATCCCGCCACGACTTATAAGAAGGAACATTGGAAGCACCTCAAGCGAGATATTGATCGCCTTGACGAACTCAACAACCAAAGAAAAGAAACAAAAATCATTTGACTTGACACCGACATCGCGTGCAAATAATTTATTCTTGCTGTCTGCTGACGAATAGCTACCGACTCTCTCAAGACAACAACGGTTCGTCAGTTCAATGATCCCGTAATGAGGAAAGCCAACAAAAGGTTCTTGTTTGTCTGATTAATTAAATTGAATCCAAAAAAAAAATATTATACATCCACAAAGTTCGTTGTAGTTGTCAATTCTGCTATTGTGGTGTTAATAGGAAATCGTGATGGCGGAGGGGGTATGTTGACGGAGTATTTCGTAAGCTCTGGTGGCGTCATATAATTTTTTTTTGATGGGATGCAATCGGCTTAGAAGCGAACAAAAGACGATTTTATTAGCTACATGTATGTGATGCAATGCATCGTACAATTGCTTAAACATGATTGGGTAGGGTACTTATCATCGTGCAATAAGTCGCAATCTAAGTGGTGTACCACTTTTGAGCACGACCTAATCGGAAAAGCATTGATAGCATAATAGGGCACTTAATAGGATTTATTGATAGGAACGCGTTACTGTGACTAATTTAAAATAAATTGTTTATGAAGTTACTAAGTTGTGTAAAGTTTGAATCCATACATATGGTCAACGTCGGTTGCGTATAACGAGGATTGAACAAAAATCGCAGAATGGAGTCTTAATGGGAAAAGGATAAAAGGGCTCGCAAACACCTTATAGACTTTTATTTTTATAACGTATGCTTTTTTAGGAGTGGCTAACGTCTAACGGTGAAATAGCATCCCGCGGTTATGCTTACAGATGTTTATTGACTCAGCTCTTGAATGTCTGTCGATTATGAAGGGTGTGCCATATTTTGTGTCGGTATGTAAACGTTGAATAATGTTCGTAGTCATCAACCGATTGACTTGAGTAGACATGTCAATTCGTCAATTCAGTACAATTCTCGCTTCGCCGAACAAATTACGCTTTTCATTGAAAATAGTCATTCTGTTGCGTTAACTCCACGTACCTTTCGTCGAAAATATCGTGGCCAACTAGCACCATCTAACAACAATATTTCTGGTTTGGTGTCGAATTGGTTGAGCACGGGACAGTGGGACATCGTCGACTTGGACTACGGCAAAATAGTCGCTCGAATGGTTGACATTGAACCTGACTTTTGGAAACACATGTTGATGCCCAACGTGCAGCTCATTTTTGGGTCGGCATTGCGCTAAATAAACCATTGGGCTATTTTTCTTCAAAAAAGACGAAATTTTTATGTGAACATCTGGAGTTATTTTTGTGGGCAATGCTTACGACAGCAGGCCTCAGACCATTGAGGAGCTCAAGGAGAACATTTGTGCCGAAATCATTGATATACCTTCCTAAGTGCTCGAAAGAGTGATGGAACTGCTGCGTTTTCCAGGTCACATTTAGCTATGATCCACTTGATTGATGGTGTATTCTAAAACAATTCCAAATAAATCCTAAAGGACCAAATTTAAAAAAAAAATCCTCATATATGGAAATCGGTTGTATTTTTCTGAACGTTACACAGTATTCACATATCGACATAAAAGATGGCGCGAGGAAATACGTCTCGTGCAAGTTCGTTTCATTGTTGCTCCTTCGGTAATAAAAACACTTGTTCATGTCGTTTGATGCCTTGCTCGTTCAAATGTTAGGATGATTTTGCTAAATATTATTCCGAAGTAGTTCGAACTTCGAAGACTTAGTTATTTCAGCCATCGTCAGATTATCAATCACATGTCAGAGCCTAGTTTAACTTAACTTATGTGATAGATTCTGTCCAGTGTAGCCAGAAGTATTTAATTCTGTTTAGCCTGTTTGTGCTCTTTTTATCTTTTTCTGGTATGCTTATGTAGTATCTCCGATTAATATTATCACCCCCAGACTCAAAAGGCTCGTAAAGGATTTTATATCTGATGCATGATTTGTTATTGAAACGTTCGTTAAGTCTGGCAGATAAAAATATGCATCCAAAAACAAGAATGCGGAATGAATCCTATTTCTAAGGGATTTCTGAAATACACAGGATTCCGATCAAACAATCCTGATATAAGCTCATTTTCCAACGCGCAAGTAGTTCGAACTTCGAAGACTCAGTTATTTCAGCCATCGTCAGATTATCAATCACATGTCAGAGTCAGTTTAACTTAACTTATGTGATAGATTCTGTCCAATATAGCCAGAAGTATTTAATTCTGTTAAGCCTGTTTGTGCTCTTTTTATCTTTTTCTGGTATGCTTATGTAGTATCTCCGATTAATATTATCACCCCCAGACTCAAAAGGCTCGTAAAGGATTTTATATCTGATGCATGATTTGTTATTGAAACGTTCGTTAAGTCTGGCAGATACAAATATGCATCCAAAAACAAGAATGCGGAATGAATCCTATTTCTAAGGGATTTCTGAAATACACAGGACTCCGATCAAACAATCCTGATATAAGCTCATTTTCCAAGACATCCACCTAACGCGCAAAGTGATTCCTCTCGAGGTCGAGTTTTACGTTGTCGATTCTGGTAAATCAAGGAGAATCTAGAAGATTTGTGTTTGATACCTAGTGTCGGTAGTCTGAATGTGCTTTCCTTTATATTTGCATGCAAGCTCTTAGACATTTTTGTGCTCAAAGACTCGACGCTTTTCCATATATTTATGATGGGTTAATATTCCACCACACTGGACTCACAGAAGTTACAATTGGACGAACAAATGCTTGGTAACAAATAAACTTCATATAGGATCTCAGATAGCTGGCATAGAATGGATTTCTGAGAGACAAAAATGCGCGTATCTTGCATTCTCTAAATTTTTGGCATAATAGGCTCGTCAGTACCCAGGGCCTTAGCTTTCTCACAACAATTGGCGTGACCTCATGTTCTATGCTAGATTGAGATAAGCTTTTCTTGACAATTCATATTTTTCGGAAGATTTGTCAGATCATCACGAGAGGAGGGCCAGTGAAAAATGGTTAAAGAGTTGCTACGGCTGGGAATCGAACCCAGACCTTCTGTGCGGCAGTTCAACACACTAACCATCGCGCCAATGAGCCCTCATTCTCTAGCTGGGTGTTTATGTGATGATGTATAAAAAAAAAATTTCGACAACAATCTGTAGTAATAGGAAGTATTGGACATTATACATTGCTTATCGGACTAGAAGACATGATATTGGTTCAAGTTAAAGTTGATGCCAGCTTGATTAGACTTATTATGGTTTATTGTGATACCATGTGGATTTAGCCCATTTTCGTATTTGCTTCTAACTAAGGTCATCCTGATCATCGACTAAAACGGAGAGTCTTTCCACTTTGATGTCTGATAATGGAAGTTTTTCAAAGAAAGCAGAACCTTCAAGTTGAAGCTTCATTTTGTTGAAAAGGACCGAAGAAATACTAAGAAAATGATCAGCGTCCAGTCACCAGTGATTATTGCCATCGATTTCTTCTATTTCTATTGTATTCGGCTGCCAGATTAGCTGTATATCTAAAATAAGACCCAGGAGAACTAGACTTACGCAATTTATGGACTGAGAATCAGTGTGTTGAATCTTGTATTTCCTAGTGAAAAGGTTCCCAATCTACACATTATTCCTCATTTAAAACCTATTTGTAGAGCCTTTTGTAGGAGTATTCTAATAAAGGGTGATCCATTTCGAGCTTCCCCACTTTTTTAAAGAAAAAAACACAGAAAATTCAAATTTAATGGTGAATGTTTATTATCATTTGAAAGAGCATTCTTTGGCATTTATTTTTTGAAGATTATGTCTATCAAATGTTGGCCGTTGCTACGTCGCAGATGGTCCATCCGTTGAGTCCAATTTTCGATCACTCGTTCGAGCATTTCGACTGGTAACTAGCGAATGACACGCGTGATGTTTTCCTCGAAGGCCTGAATCGAAGCGGGTTTGTCGGCATAAGCTTTTGACTTTACATATCCCCACAGGAAAAAGTCTAACGGTGTGATATCACACGATCTTGGTGGCCAATCGACCGGCCCAAAACGTGAAATTATGTGCTCACCGAAATTTTCTCTCAATAAGTCCATTGATTGATGCGATGTGTGGGAAGTGGCGCCGTCTTGCTGAAACCAAATGTCGCCGAGATCATGAGCTTCAATTTCAGGCATCTAATAGTCGGTTATCATGGTCCGAGTTGCTGCGAACGGCGCCGAATCGACTCTCCACGGTCTTCGTGTACACTCTCAGCTACGGCCGCTATATTTTCTTCACAGCGTGCTGGACGTGGTCTATTCGGTCGAATATTATCCAATAATGAATGCTGGGTCTCAAAATGGGTGATGGTGTTGCTTATAGTACGCTTAGTAGGCCGATTATGTTGACCATAAGTTGAGCGAAGTGCACGAAACACATTCCTCACAGAACGTGAATTTTCATAATAAAGTTGAACAATTTGTAAACGTTGTTCACGCGTAAGTCTTTCCATTATGAAATGCCAAACAATACTAAACAAAAATAACATGACAGCATGACACGACTCACACGTGATCTGTCAAAAAAGGCTATTGAAAAAAGTATCTCTACTTGGATCACCCGTTAGTTAATCTAGTTCAAGTAGTTTTATTAGACTTTAGTTCGGATAATGGTATCCCAATGACTGAAGGTCTTGTTTGACAATTTATCAGTTAATCAACCTTCCATGTACTATGATTCTGCTTTGTGGCATCTCATTCTTACCTGAAGGCCCAAGGAAGGTCTGCGTTCGTTTCCCAGGCGTAGCAACACCTAAATTATTTTTCACTGGCCCTCCTCTCGTGTTGATCTGACAAATCATCCGGGTAGTATCAATTGCCAAGAAAAGCTTTTCTCGACTAAGCCGCTCGGAGTTGGCATAAAACAGAAGGTCCCGACATAGTGCAAGAAGTAAACACGCACACATGAATGGTTGCGAGAAAAAAGCTAGGCTAACTAACGAGCCTGTTGCGACAAAGATTTGTATTTTGTTTTGCATTGCTCCCACATTGCACAGGCATTCGTCTTTCTAGACTGCTTTTTTTTATTAAACCAGAAGATTCTTTGTTCTGGTTTAACTGTTCATATAAGATGTGCCCCGTTGAAAGAATGATGATGATACTTAGGACTACTCTTAGAGCCTGTAATTCTTGACAGCTTATCGACGTAATACAGACACACAAACTTGATGTCTTATTAAATCCCAGTTGATACAGAGAATTTATTCGATGCTAAATTATTTAAGATCTCCAACCAAAAAGTTCCTCAAACCCAGCTTCTCCCTTCATTTGTGACTGAGAAGTTATTATTTCTGCCACAAAGAAAATGACCTCCCTTTTAACGATGGTGCGCCCCAAAAACTTGGACCATGAAAGTTTCAACTTTTCTAGTACCTATATGTCATTCCATTTCAAATCGTCCTCCTTAATGCTATGAAGCCTACTGCCAACCGTTAACTCAAAAAACCCACCCGAAAGCGTGAGACCTACCATCATACAAATCATACCGTCCCTTCATGTCATATCAATCAAAACCCGAAAACCCATGATAACAATCTCATTTGTCAAATTAAGAGCCTATTATAAGACCCTCCCGTCTAATCATGTAATCAAACTGCGAGGTTGACACTACCTTGCCACGACAATTATCCCTCCAAAAAGAGATAATATTCGTGTGAGGCAAAGATGCCACCTTTCATCTCTGATCTTTTTTTTTCGAGCACCCTCTTACCACCCATAGCTCACGTCTCTGGAAACAACAGAATTATGTCACTGTACTTTCATCACTACCGGAAACGTGCCATAACTCGCTGCTCCATTCACAGAGCAGCCGAGAGCACGCTATTCGAGTGAATGAAAATTAGCATCTAAAGTCTGGGCAAAGCCTCCAACGGGCTGGAACTACTTCTCGTGTATCTTTCAACAAAAGTCGTCTTTATCTTCTTCTTCTTCATTTTCTTACACCAGAAACCGCAGAAACCGTTTGTTTTTTCTTCTTCAGCTAACTTCAGATACCTTCAGCTAGCTGTTTACGATTTCATTAATAGTCGCGCGGGCCTCTTTAGCACGTCGTACTACTTGGAAGTGTTTTTGTTCGTTTTGTTTTGATTTTTTTTTGCGGATTGATCATGACGAAACGATCAAACCACATAGAAGATTGTTTTCGCGGTTTACCGCTTGCATTGCACAGTACAGAACGAAAGCGAACGGCATGGGGCGGCACTGCAGTCCATAATCAAATACTAGCACGTAAGTGATTGACTTGCCATTAGCTGAGCGGGACGCGCTGTTTATGTTTGGATTCTCGAATTCTTCGCGATTGAAGTAGAAATAGAAAGTAAAACTCAATTTTAATTGTATCCCGTGGGAGAGATGCACCAAACACACACTCCGACATCATGTGTATCTCTGTTAAGTATCTGAGAATATACTGGTACCAGATGCTGCGAGGAGAGATAATAATTCAGTGCAGGCCTTCGGAAGTAGGTTACTAAGACAGATTTTGATGTGCATGCGTATGCGTTACTAATGCACAATGCATGTGCCGGGCCGGCTACTCTGACATCTAACATCTAGCATGGCGCGAATAAGCGTTTGTTGTATCTTTTAAGTAGTTTATAGCTTCCTGCTCTTGGACTTTGAGGGGGCAACCGAATTGGCTGTGGAATGAATGGGCATTTCATTCTCAATTGGTGTTAGATACGGAGTGCGGTTACACACGCATATGGAATCGTAGAACCATTCATTATTAGCTGGGAATAGATTGAGAGGCCGTAGGTGAGGGAACAGGTTCCTTGGTTTGGTAAGCATATCAACTGGAAATCGGTTAAGAACTCGAGAGAGTTTGTTGGTGCATGGTGGTCCGGCATGGAACTGGGTGCGGAGCAATAAAAAGCGAATTAGCGCTAGATCTGTACTTAAGAGTGGCACCAACTAATGGAAAGTGACCTTGATTAGGATTTAATTCGATAACATCTTTCGCTGTTGGGGGTTTTAAGCTCACTTGATCAGAAGTGTACCATGTTTGACAAGCGAAACTACATCTACTTCGGAGAAAAAGTAAAAGTTGTAATGGCCGGGTGTTGGATGTCAACAAGTTAATGCAATTACATTAGTTGTCACTTACTGGATGCCTGCTGCTGGCAGAATTTGAAGCACGCGCAATAATCACTCAATTGCGGGGCAATTTAAAATTACTTCCAGGCTTTCATTATTAGGGCTTGGGAGTTAAGCTGGTCGAGTTTTTTTTTTGCTGGAAAAAGTTAAGTAGCAAGTTCTCCATAGCATTGGCATTGATATGGTAGTTGTTTGAAATAATAGCAGCCGCATGCCAAAGTCTGCTGCTGCTGATTAGAGGTACTCTGTAGCACCCTTGTTGAAGAACTGCAATTAGACGAAAGTAAAGGCACATATGCAGGCATGTACCTAGCTTTTGTTTTTGTATGTCTCCGGAAATAGTAAGAGATTTCCGCTTAAAAGATCAACGGTGGAATGGGTTTTGTATTGATCCTTGAAGCTATAATCATATGAAGGTTGTTTCGAAAAGTATTTCCGCATTCCGATAGGGAAATGTGTCCAACCGACTTATTTTTTTGCATCGTGAGTTTTTTTTACAAGTTTAGCCATGAACATTTCGAACAACGCGTAGAGGTTATTGAAGCCTATTATGGAAAGGGGCGTTGTCAAAATCGCATCGCACATTGCACGATTTTGTCCGGTCGCATTATTGTCCAACCTGGAGCGAAATTTGTTAATATCGTACATAAATTCAAGACAACCATATCGGTTGACAGTACCAGCACGTCTTCAGATAGTTCGTTTCATCAGAAACATTGCAGTTGCACTCGACAGTGACTATCGATACCTATTCGTCATCGAGCGTAGTTGATGCGCATCGCATGGCGGTTTGGTGTTGAATTCAAAGATTTGTATTTTAAAGCTTACCGGGCTTTATAGATTTAGAGAATGAAGCCTTCAGACCATATGAAGCATCGCGAAAATAAAAAAATCCAAAGTGTTAGCTCTTCCAGCTCAATGGCAGGACCTCATGTTTTATGCCGTATCCGAAAGGCTATGTTGAGAAAGGCTTTTCTGGATTACTCGGACAATTTGACAGATCATCGCAAGTAGCGTTGCTTATACGTTGAATATACGGCGCCAGTAGATGTCAGCTTTTCATCAAAAAATATTTTCAGCGATGAAGTATGCATTCACGTCGATATATTCGTCAACAAGCATAATTATTGCATTTGGCCTTACGAGGACGCAAGAGTTATTTTTGGGAAGGTTATCTACGAAAAATCACTATCTTGTGTGGTTTTAAGAACGCCGGAATCATTGTTCTGATCTTCTTCGAAATTGGCCAATCTGACTCAAGAGGGTATGCATACCCTTTAAATTTGTTTGCACATTGCACCTGTGGGGTCTATTGTGGTACCAAGTGGATCTGTCAACTTTTCCTAAAGATTCGTTTGCTAAGTAAACCATTCCGAGCTAACTACTAAGCGGAGATGGTTTCTGTTATCAATGTTAACCAGGTCACTTAAATTGTCAAAGAAGTCTCCTCCTAGATAAAGTTTTCTTTTGTTTTTGAGCGCAGGATAAGAGCAGCGAAGGTGAGAAGTATACTCCTCCTCCTCCTTGTCCAAGTAGCTTCTGCAGAAGTTGTTGCTAAAGGGGCCAAGTCTTTTTGCATATAGGCCTAAGGGGTTAGGACATCGACGATCAACTGGTGTTTGATCTGTTCAGCATTATTAAGCTGATAGAGCTTTTCTGGTTACAGTTTGGCCAGAGTTGTCTCGATTTTGGACACTTTGTGCGGTTTATACGTCAGCATAAGTCTTATATAGGTACGTCTTGATCGCATCCAGTTTGGTTGATGATGAAAAGTAGTACCAAGTCTGTCAAGCGCTTCCGTCTTCCAGGGAACTGGGATATCTCTGTAACCCAAAACAGGTGAAAGGTTAAGCGCTCTGCCATTTCGTTAAGAAGAACCAATGCACTCTGCCCGTCAGGTACTCTTTGTGCCCTTTGTGAAGCAAGAATTTAAGGATGATAGCTAAATGCATCAAACGTTTTAAGGACGGTGGAAATGAATGGTCAGATGGAAGTACATGACTGAAAAATTGGAAACCAATGATAAAATGATTTTTCTCATCCTTCTGAAGCTGATTAGTAGATCTTGTCAAATATTTCCTTGATGGATTATATGAACATTCAATCCATCAGAAACGACTTGTCCACCGTGGCAGCATCTAATGTTTGGGGCCCTTTATCCTCTTGTCAACTATAAAGATTACTCTGAGGTCCCAGTGGTGATTAATTTTATGTATCAAATTATCTAATCCTTCAGCTATTAAGACGTTCTCTTTCATATTTCTCCAAAGAAAGAAAGTCTAATGATAGCAATTCACATGACATGAGGCACCAATTGGCATCACCATTTCGGGAGATAAAGCTAACGACCACATTTTATCGAAAGAGAAACAATATTTCAATGGCCGTGTGGCAATGGCATCATGCTGTTGGAATCTCATTCACATTGGAACCACTTATAGTTTACATCTTGCACATTCTGGAAAGAATGCAATCGCGAGTGAAAAAAACGTTAAGGAGACATGGATGTAGCAAACTTTTGCTTGAATTCGATTCTCGAGTTCAATTGAACTACCCACTTCAATTCCGTTAATTCAACTATTCAGTCATATGCACAGTAAGGCATTCTTAGGACAAAGTGTAGGCAACTATCCCACAAAGCCAGGAGCTCCAAAGAGACACTAGACTGGGACCACTATAAGTCGTCTCACAAACTTGTTGGCGAAGTAAAAAAGAGCATCCTTGCGCATTTTCTAGAAGAAACATTAGGTTTCTAGCCCCGTAAAATCGTCACCACCAATCCATCAATATCCAGCTACTACTTGAACAAGGTGGTCAATGGACTACCTGCAGCTGTCCTACTTTGGGACACCTATTTCTCTGGTAGCTCCACTAACCCTGGGCGTTGAACCCGACACGTTCAGAACATTTATTACACACACCAAAGATATCATTACCAAAGGAAAAATTCCTCGGCCCATCAAAAGCTTAAAACAGTCTAAATACCTGCCGAGCTCCAATACAACCTTGATATCTTGCTAACAGGGTAACTAACTATCATGATCAGTTGTCTGCGGTTAGTGCACGTCCCAAAGGCATGAACGGATATAGCAGTTGCATTCATCCCCAAAGCAGGAAAAGCTCATGTAAATCCAAAGGCCCTAAGTCCGATCAGTCCTTCTCTTTTCAAATATTTTGAAAGATTCCATCTACACCTCCTTACTAAAAATGAATCGACTATGATCTCCAATCAATATACATACTGCAAGGGGAAGTTGTTTGAGTCGGTAAATCTGTAAGCTGTGGCACCCCGCAAGGGGGCATCATGTCGCCTCTTCTCTTGACTCTAGTGGTCAATAAGCTACTAGTTAATCTAGAAAAGGAAGACTGTAAGGTGCCTGCCTTGGGCAAGGGGCTTTTATTATCCCTTCCATAGAGTTCATGTCGGTAAGGACAATAATTCTTCTATCAATGTCAGACCGAACCTTTGGTTTGCGGATGAAAGGGTACTTGAAATGAACGACTGGAAGTAAGTAATGTGTCCAGAATCGAAGTAGATAGAAGGCTTCCTTGTCTCAAGCAGAGACATTTAACTGATCGGGAGCCTGTTAAGTAAGTAAAGTAAGTCTTTATTATCTGTACTTATCTGCATGGTATAGTAGTACTTTCTTAGACAGAGAGAAACCCGTAAGCTTAGACCTACCATCATAAGACATATACACACTTACTGCTTAATACAGTTATCTCCTCTTTGAATCAGAATCGGCTCTAAAGTAAATTTGGAAACCTCGACTAGTTTTAGTCGGTCCTTCATCATTTTTAATCGAAAGCTGTGAACAGTCCACACTGTTGCAGTGTTGCACAAACATGCATAATTTAGGTCATAGGTATGCACACTAACTGCTACACCAAGGACTGTACCGTTCCGGACAAACGGACAAACGATAATAAATTTAGCTTCTGGTTCTCGACTCAAAAATATCACCGCACGCCACTGGTGCCTAATGGGTGGTATTTCAATGAAGCACGGAGTAAGTAATTTTATTCCATCTCTCGTTATATTCCGTTTACTTTTGGCTCGCAGTGTGTGGATTATACATAACCCCTTCAGTCCGTTTAAATTATAAAAATAGAGGCCCCTTTCATTAGATGGTTGCATACGATCGTAGATGCAATTTCTATCGTCCAGTATCTCTCAAAATAAAATCTAATTATCAAAGATATTACCAAGACACCATACCCCTAAATGGTATTCAATCGAAAGTCTCATTAGCCAAAAGTGTTACCATTTTAGTCAAATATCCATTTTCAACTGACATATCCATACTTTAAACCCACACTGCCATCAAAGGTATTGCAACATCCCATAACCGTACTCCCAAATTCGCATAAAGCCATCAAAACCCGAATGCAGGTCAAAACTCAGATTCTGCTCTTTAGATTCGGCAACGCAATCCACATCTCAATGAGCTCCACCCTAAAAGTGTGGGAAATCCTCACACAATCTCTTAATTTGAACTTCTTTTTCCTTATTAACCATTAGCCCCGCTGTACAGTTGAATAGCGGATACCCAGATACATTTCACATTCAGAGTCAGCATCAGACTACTTAAAGCAAAGCCGACACCGGCAGACAGGCAGACAATTGTCGAAAAGGTCGACTCTCGACTACCACGACTGCTGTGAGCTGATGTCTTTGGCTTGGAGCGCGGATTAATGACTCGTCTGTGTCTTCAGGTTTTTTTGTTTGCCACTCCAGTTGTTGGTTGCAGCATCATTGTTGTGATCCAGAATAGAAACAGACACAGACCAACGAACCAAATCCGGCAAGTGGTCTGATCGCTTCATTACGTACACCCGCAATTCGATTCACAAGACGTCTCTGTATGCAACTCTGCACCTTGCCCAATAGCATGGAATGAAGTATCTGGTTCCACAATATGCTTATCATGGGTACATCGTGAGACCAGCATCCGCGCACTGCCCGCACTCACCAACGGATCTAATTTATAGCAATTGTCGAAATGTGTTTCCGCTACGATCTAACCGTGGTTCTTGGAGGAGGAGTGCGGGACAGCAAGCACGATGCGTTCCAAGGTGTATCGTGCGAATGTGGGCGCCAACTCGCCATATAAATTCCAGAGTTTGGCTTTCTAGAGTCCGGACTGCAACGTGGGTGGGTGGTGTGGACGGAATGTTTGGTGGTGGCGACAACAACGACTACGACTCTAGCTTGCTTGGTGCTGTGGTTCTTCAATTGCAATTAAAATTGGACTAGATCTAGTCCAAAGATAATTCCGGCGATGCGGAGCTGGAGTTGTGGCATTTGTATTTGTTTTGGTATCGACTGGTGCATGTGTGACAAATTTAAATTCGTTCCAATCGCTTGGGTGCATATATGGAAAGTGATGTGAGAAGTGCTTCTAGGAGCAGGTGACATGAGTGCGAGGCCGTGGATGAAATGAGCGGAATCAATTTTTGTGTGAAAACTGAAAGTTGACTTGCAACCACCTCACCGGTGGCAAGTGATTCGAGGGAAGTGCATGTAAGAGTAATGGGACCGACATTCTTCAAGTCTGATTGAAGTTGGAGTTTCTATGACACGTTGCATGATGGCTTGTAAAGTGGTTCGAGTCGTTCTTCCATCAAAGACGAATTAGTGATTGGCATTTCTAAATGAAATTCATTGGAATAGGTACACTTTTGTTTGCATTGCAGTATTTTTCTTACTTGTTTTTTAACCATGGGATTATTATCTCGAAATGAGAGATCAGAACTTCCTTTCACAGTCTACTTCCTTATATACCGTTCTGAATGTTTTGGCAAGTTTCAAGATCCGGCGGATATTAGGAGCCAGATGTTCGAATTTGGGGTCAAGAATTGGACCGACATAATACATTTTGGTGTTGCTTCCCTAACAAAACAAAATCGAGCGTGAGTTCACACGCGGTAGAATTAAACTGTATTCTGGTTTATTTGTAAGAGAATGAAATGCGTACCTTATGGAGGTGGTAAATAGAGAGAGAGAGAGCGTTTGATCTCTTTTTCGTTTCATAAAATCCAGTTTCACTTCAAAAATGCTAAAGAACTCATTTTGAAAGGTACTAGTCTAACCTCTGTTTAGACAATGACAGACAATGCACGGACCAAACTGCTGCGCTGTATCAAAGCTGGTAGTAGCTAACAAATGATTTTTTTGGCAAATCGATGTCTAAGTGGTAGCAATGGGGAATTATTATGCAGCATTAACTCGTAATTGTCATAATTGGTTTAAATGCAAACAACATTAATTAATTTCCTAACATCAAAATGTAATCACATCCTGCTGGGCAATGCTCAAATAAATCGCTCAAATCATCTCCAGAAATGTTCCACAGTTCCATCTGAAGCGGCTATACATTGGCTAGAGCCAATTGAAGTATCAGCAGCGATGACACGTTAGTACCCAGGACCTAGCTTTCTCACAACCATTCATGAGTGCGTGTGTACTTCTTGCACGATGGCAGGACCTCCTCTTTTATGCCGAATCCGAACTGCGGCTGGGATTCGAACACAGACCTTCTGTGCAGCATTTCATAATCGATTGAAAACAATGATAATAAAAACAAAACATATCTCCATTTCTAATCCATTTTGTATAAACTTTTCTCATATGAGGCGAACCTAAGACTGCAAAAGCTCTATGAGATGACCCTTGCAGATGTTTATTAAATCAGCTCTTGAACTGTTTCTTGAAGTTCGTTTCATTGTTTGATTGTTCTGCCACAACAATAATTTAGGTATTGCGTTGTTCGTGTCATTGTAAGATGGAGAGTGTGTCTGTGAGCTGAAACTGTGAGTCAGACCACAAATATTGCTGAACTCAGTCACATGTCTGGTTTTGTATTGATACTCCTTTGGTCTGCAATTCTTTTTTAATTCTATTTTTCTTTCTAGCGACACGCCCGCCGTGCGTGGTATGAGGAAGAACATTTTTATGTTGCTGCCTGTCGATAAAGTGAGTGGCAGTTGCAGTTCTCATCTTTGCTGTGAACATGGGTCTATTTGGATACAGAATGAGAGAGAGATTATTAGATATAGATTTAGATTATTAGGCTAGAAAGTGATTATCATCATCACAACTATTCCACATCTTTTGCGAATTGGGACATTTTTTATATTAAATTTTAATTGTAATTAAAGAACCACAGCTGTAATTGTTTTTGGAATTGAAAGGAACAAAAGCACATCACAATACACATAATGAGGATCATCTGTGGAGGTGGTATGGTACGGAGAAGAGTCGGTGAGTTAGAAACATATATGGTTGTAGTTATTTCAAAAAGTGCAGCCGATTAAAGTTGGCGAAAGTCAGAAAGCAAGATCAGAAGTGAATAAATGTAGAGGCGAAAAGGTGTTTTTGGTTTAAGTAAAAAAATTATAGTCGACAGTAAATGGGGGTCAGAGTGTATGGGGTGAGACATTTTGTAGTCAACTTATTAAACATTTCAAATGAACTGCACTCATAAAATAGCATTCACAGAAGACGCACTATATCTTGACAAAGAGAGTGTAAAATTAGAGCTCTTTTGTAAAGCATTTTCATATTTAGCATGATTCGTTTTAATGACTTTTTTTAAATCTTTTCTAAATTTTAAATTATATACTAAGAATTGAATAGGACTGCGGCTTTATTTTAACTATAACACTTATAGCATACGAGCAAAGCTAATCGGGAATATATTTTGTTGAGAGTTGCAATATTTCTTTGATGATTTATTTTGCAAAATTTGCATTTAAACTCTTGCGAAACATTTACTATTTGATATACAAAATTATTTATTTAAATTGATATTACATTTTTAAATTAAATTTCTCTAAATAAATATAATAATAAAATATTTCTTTTTTTTTTCAGGTAAATAAACAAAGATTTTTAAAAGTGGATAATAGTCGGCATAGTCGTAAGTTTTTACAATAAAATTATTTAATTAATATTGATCATTAAGTTTTCGTCAAAATGAAGAGTGAATATATTTGTATTTAGCCAAAAAGTACAATAGGGTCAACACTATTACAATGGCTACATTAGAAGTATAAGTTTCGGCGAACCTAACAACAAAAGAAAATTAGCTCGGTCCTTATATAAGTAGAAAGCTATAAAAGACCTTTTGGGAGGAATTTTAATATTTTTAACGACAGAGTACAAGTGGAACATTTATGTGGTCAATACTTTTTAACTCTAAAGACAATTTTTAATTCTTTACTCCAACAGCTAAAAAATTCTTAATGATGGTCTTATTCTATAATTTACATGGCTCCAAGGGATTATGAATACATTTTACAGTGTTAGATAAAAAAAGCCTATCATCCTAACCTGTGCGTCTTAAATCGACAAATTCAACCGTCGTAATAAAGATTTAATTTGCCTTGACTTCTCCATTTCGTTTTGCATGCATTGCTACTTCTGGGTATGTGAATGGGCTTTCGGTCAGAACATGACATGCTTGTTTTTGTACTGCAGACAGGACAGCGCAATTGGGGATCCTCTAAACCTTTTCGATGGTGATAGTTATGTGGCTTCCACAGAAATTGTCTGTCAATTGTGACACATGGCTACTGGTTAGTATGGTGCAGTGAAATAACCCCCGGTGGGCCAAATGCCCGAAAAATTGGAAATAGCTCCCATGGTTGCAGGGGAACATGCCCGCCATTCTATATTCAAACTTTGCATACTTTAAATTTCTCAACCGTCCCAAATCCAACAGTCGGCCCAAGCCATGATAATTCCCATGATATTATTTTTTGTTTATTCTGAGCACATAAGGAATGTTCCGGTCTGTTCGTTTACAAAACAAAATATACATGAAATATCGATTTTTTTAAATAGGGACAAAACAATTCTTTATTTTTTACAGACTCACCCTTTTGGTTGAGATGGTCTTTCCATGTCAAAGCGTCTGTCAGAGTTTACATTTTTTTTTATCAAAATGAAGTTCACGTACAGACAGCATTTAGAAATTATTGAAATTGTTTACCTTTTGTGGTATAGCTATAGTTTATTAATTAAAGTCAACATTTTCACTGTTGCAATGTTCAATTATCCTTTTCCATGCACTCTCGGTTTGCATGAGAAATCAGTATACTCCGCAAGCAGGCATGTGTTGTATGTGTGCCCTATAAGTGCTTCAGTTCAAAATGAGCCAAATCAGTCGACCAGTTGCAGGAATCGGAAATATCACATTCAACATTGTGTTCTAAAGATTTTGGTCGAGATCCTTCCAAGAGACTGAGACTTTTTTTTATCTCTCCTGAAGAAGCTGCCAGAGAAGGCATATTTAAATAAAGGCCAAGTCTTGTTGTGTGCTTGCATATTAGTCAATGCTCAATCTTGACAACTTTGATGCCTTTTTTGTGTGTTCTATTTAGACAGAACACCCTTACATCTTTTTATATCCTGGTTTTGTCATATGTCACTTGTTGGCACGATAAGTTTCCGCCCATCTAATGTTCATTTGACCAATTTCTTGAGTGGTCCTTCACAAAAGATGCACTCAGATCATGAGAATTCATATATGATACGACTGTGATACTTTTAGCTATTGCTTGTCAGTTGTAAGGCCTGACCAAATCTTGCTGATCAAAATTTGTGAGGGCCGGCGATAATTTTTGAGGTCGAACCTATGAACCCTGCAGATGGACCAGCAGGGATACTAAAAATATGATCGCTTTTATAAAGCTGATTAAAATTCTATACTTGCTTTTAGACTTTGTTGGGAGTCTAGTTAACTTCAGGGGTAACTTCGATGTTGATGTGGATCGCTTTTCTTATAGATGGAACTAATGGAATATGCAGCAAACGAATAGCTAAAATGTAATGATTCAGTGTTAGTAGGATACATGATTACCAAAACAACACCTTTAATCTAAAAATTTTAGCTAGTTCTCCCAAAGAATGAGCCGCTCTTTTGGTCTTTGGAAAGCTGTTGATGTTAAATCGCTGAAGATGGCATTTTTTCAGAAATAGGTTATCTACTATGGATTCAAGCACGGTCCTTATCAAATTCAACCACATGAATGATTTGAGAAAAAGCAAAAAAAAAACGCCGACAAAATTTATTTGTATTCTGTACTTGCAATCGCTCCAACCCTGCCAATTTTAACGTCTTACGCAAGTAATTGCATAAATTTCCAGGTTAACATAAGGTAAAGCTATTGAACCAATACTAGACTTTGAAGGACGTCTGCCTATACATCTCTAGTGGTGTCAGATTTTTATTAAAAGTGTTGTGACGATGATTTTCCTTATTTTTTTTTTAAATCGCAAGGGGTTTTTTAAAGCTCATTGCGAGTTCCAAATGCTGAACGATAAATGTCCCTTACTTCAACACCAAATATTTAGATAAATACCCTCCCCTCCCTACTCGTTTATATTTCCACTTAGTTAGGGAATTTAATTTGATTAACATCAAGCCCATCCCTATCGGGCTTACATTAACTGACAGCATTATGTAAGTACAAGACAAAGTACCGCTATTAAAGGCTTAACACAAAACCGACACCGATTTGGTCGCTTTTTCAATTGATTTTACAATTTGAACCCCCAATTTACACCTAAATAGACGTGATACCATCTCCATCACTTCATGCATCGATACATTCCAAAGTTCCTTTGATCCAATCCGAGGATCCCATTTCGGTGTGAACACAATAAATCATTCCAAGCAAGTGGTGACATCGCCCACACAAAAAGTCGAACACGATCGACAATCGACAACAAGCCGTACGTGCAACCATCATTACCGGCTGCGGTGGTGCCATTCTCCATTGCCACTCCAGACAAATGAGGCGCGCAATCATCTAGAACTATAGGGGTTATGCAATCGTTCCCCAAAAAGCACCTTCTTCAGTTTTATTACCTCACTCTTTGGGGTTTTACTTATTCTGTTGAATGTGTGCGTGTTCCTTTGTCGAACTTGTTTTTCTATTTTTATCCAATCAATCGCTTCTTCTAATCTCTTTCATTGAATTCCTTTTGTTTGGCGTTGGCCTTGATTTGGGACATCTTTGGAGACTTTTTTGTTGGCTCTGTCTACAATCAAATCGAAGGGATTAATTTCGCATGAATCATGGTGACATATAGGTTCTGACTAAGTATCTTTGATCTACGGTTGTAATTGGATTTCGTATCCACACAGTGGAACCTTCACAAAACCATACACGCGCATGCTACCAAGCCAGCTTCAAGCTGAAAGATAAATAAACAAGCTTTTCGAAGGAATTTCATCACCAAGGCCTTTGTATTCTCGCGCATTCCGAAGCAGATCTCATCCGAAGCGGTGGAACTGCCGGTACTCGACAGCAGCGAACCGCAAATTGACCTCTTTTGCCGAAGCCGAAAAAAAAAATAAACAAACCTCTCCAGCTAAGAGGTTCGCGGTTTAATTAAGTTTCGTCTTTGTCTTGTATGAGTGGCTCTATAAGCGAGGTGATATCATCTCGAGACTCACGGTCGATGGTCCTGTTGGTCATCGCACATATATGCGGTTTGACTTACAGACAAGTTGCTGCCCCGTCTGGAAGTGAACCGGAGATGGGATACCTTGCACCTAAACACGCAAAGGCGACATGCTGTTTTGAGATATATGAGTCAGTTGTCAGACAGACAGTTTTATTGGCCAGGCTAGAGATAATGTGCTGGAATGGGTTATATTAAGATTAGTTTTCGGTTCGCGTGTGAAAATTGGCACTCCTGTGTGGCACGGAGTTGGAGTCATTTTTCAAAAGCTAAGCGGCGGGGAATTTGAATTCCTTCCCAGGTCCGGCTAGGAAAATGTTAATGTCAGTTGGTTACTTTATGGAGGCATGCAAACAACGTGCTTGATTGTTATTGGAGACATTAAATCAGTCTATTGGACGTTGTAGTCGAATGGGAAGTATAGCCTGGGGTCGTGATACGGTAAATGTGGGTGCATTAGATCAAATTCACACGTCTATTTGTTTGCTATGGTAGAGCTTACAATGGGTGTAAATGTCAAAAAGGAGGTGTCATTATATCTGCTTTTTGACAGCTGTGTGGTGTACACATGGGAAAATTGTCACGACTATGGAAGGTATTGAATTTCTTTAACAAACTGTCCAAAGTGCTTCGTCAATTCGTGAAACTTTTTAACGACTTTGTTGCTTTTATGGCGCATTTTTATCGCTCCGATGGGAGCAAACTATTTGTCGAATTGTGTATACATTTTGCATGCCCTTTATCATGCAGGGCGAAAATATGTGCGGTACTGTAACGCTTAATGCATAACTACGATATCGATTCGTTGCAGATAGCTGATAAACGTTTTAATGCTATAGGACCATCCTTGTTACATCATTTTGGACTACAGCCAATACAA
This sequence comes from Rhingia campestris, assembly GCA_932526625.1. Taxonomy (NCBI): domain Eukaryota; kingdom Metazoa; phylum Arthropoda; class Insecta; order Diptera; family Syrphidae; genus Rhingia; species Rhingia campestris. The sequence continues at coordinate 4,977,183 of OW052184.1, forward strand.
CTATTTTAGACGAGCCCGTTTCTACACCAGAAAAAATTACAATTGGTGGGGTGATTTCTAAGTTTTTTAAGCAAAATTCCCGATTATATGGGAAATCCAACAACCATCACACCGACGCTATAACACATCTGAGACATGGTCTTCCATTATCATCATTGATCGCATGGAAAGCAGTGGCTTAGATCTTTGAAAACCGAATTGAAAGGCATGGATTGGGTGCGGTGCTTATGGTGATATGTCAAATAAATGTTCCAAAACGACTCGTACAATTTTTTCCAGAAATGTAGAAGAGTAGATATTGTGGTTGATATGGAATTTGAACAAACCTACCTTCGCAAACAAGAAACAAACCTACGTGCTTTTTAAAGATTTTTATAATTTTGAGTGAAACACTGGAAGTGTAATTTAAGAATATAGTACCGAATAATGGGAACCTACCATTCCATAGAGATCATTTTCAGGACCGAATTTTAGTAAGTAGATTTATTAAATTTATTCGCACTAGTTGAGCTAAGAAATCTAATACAAAGCATCTATTTTGAAAAAAAAAATAAAATCTATTAAAAATCTTCGCCAAAAACATCCGTTATTTTCTTTTTATTTTTTTGTTTGTAAACGTTATCCTACTAAATATAATCAGGTAGGCCGAAGAAATCTTTTCCTGTAAAAATCGGAACATCGTGAAATAATACAAATACAGAGAACCATTATTTTCTCTTTTACCAAGTACGAAATATACCCGAAAAAAAGATTCAACTAAATCCATTCATTACTCATCGAAAAAAGGCCAAAAAAAACCCAATATTTGATCCTTACCAAAAAAAAACTTGGTATGCAGATATATTTCTAAGGATCTCAGTGAGAAATTCACAGAACTGGATTTAAATTCAATGTTCGATTTTCGAGAAATCCTTAAATTTATGAATTACCGTTCAACTCAATTTTAGGAAAAAAAAACTGAGTAAGCAGATCTAATAAACGTCCACACCATCTAATCTTCAAAATTTAATCAAAATCGTTGGGCCATTTTCGAGAAAATCAACATTTAAAAAATGACATCAAAATGTACCGTTATGAAGATTTATTTTGATTAATTTATGTGCATTTTTGGAGAAAAACTGCATATGCTATCTTATACCAGATACTTATAGAAGCTTTATTATTAATTCCTATCAACATCGTTAGAGCTGTTATTGGGCTAATTGGAAATCCGTTATATTACAGCTACCGGTAATTTCTGAGCTAGAAACCCAATTCCAAAGACCTTCAGTTGGACTTCCAACACACTCACAACTCACATACCTAAAATTTTAGTCAAATTGGCCGATAAGTTCAGGCTCGAATATAATTAACAAACTCCAGATCACAGACTGAAAACGGCAGAGATGCAATTTTTTAAAAACTACTTTTCTGACCCGGGTACCTTAAAACATAAGAAATTGTTAAAAATAAAATCTAAACTTCGAATTTCCCTGCCATTACAATCACTTCCCACTACGTATACTGGGGAAGTAAAAATCGAAAAGCAAACATTAAGGGTATTCATGCAACGTCGTAATTTTATTACGTGCGAAAGATTATAATTTTACGACGACGTTTCATGAACGACCCTAAAACTGCACCACTAAATAATGCGGTAACCCACTGAATTCAATCTCATTTAAGTAAGTTATTTATTGATAGAATTTTGTTCTTATTGTTCTCTTTCCGTTCTCGATAATTTTGTTCATTTTAAGGCATACGTTTGATGTGTGAAAGTGACTGATTAAATGTCAAAATAGCATTTCAAAAGTTTGCAACGTTTACCATCTCAGTTTACGCACCCAATTCCTGTGAGAAAATTCCGATATTGTTAGAAAAGATTTCCCATACAAATATTGACAGTTCATTTATCACGTCGTAATTTTATCACGTTTACAACGTTTACGACGACTTTCCGACGTTGCATGAATACCCCTATTCATTATTTTGAGATTAATGACTTTGTTGTAACTGCGCAGATGTATTTAAAGTGTTCAAAACTTGCTACTAAATTGTCTTTCCAAAATGTACAAAACCGTTGTCGTACCTGTAACAGTTTAGAAATATGTTGATAACAAAGAACTTCCAAAGAATTTTTTTTTCGGCGGAACTTCAAGTAGGGACAATTTTAGAAAAAATTGACTTAAAATGAAAAAAAAAAAACATTTAAAAACAACGGCAGCACTTGCAATAACATATTATCCCGGTTTTGAAAGCTGGAAACCAAGTCTTAAATGCTCCATTTAAATTTAAATATTTATGTCAATAGTTTTTGAAAAATTCGAATGCAAACTCAAAATTATGATAAAACGAGTGGTGGGTGCACGACTGGGTCGTACGCAACTTTCTCTTTCACAGCGAGTTGGGTGTTAGATCAAATAGTACGCATTTTGATTATTAATGCTTAAAATGATATGAATAATGTCGAAATGTGATTATACGAACGTTTACTACGAAATTTGAAGGAATCGGTGTCTATGGGAATAATAATGATTTTTTGTTATTGGCCAAAACTGAAAATTCCGTTTAGTGATAGTTGGGCTAAAACTAATTATGTGGAATTGCTTCAAGCTGTAATAGTAGTATATATATTAAATTTCATTCAATTTGACATAATAGTTTGCGAGAAATTATCAATTTTCCTTATATGGCCTAAATGACAAAATCCGTTATATGGATTTTCTCGAAAAAACTGGGTATGCAGTTTTGTTGGAACTAATATGGTTATAGTATATATAAAGTTTAATCAAAATCGTTAGAGCCGTTTTTGAGAAAATTGAGGTTATGTGTAATTTTTATATGGCAGGTACCCTTATTAACATGGCTAAAAGCAAACAAAAAAAAAGGCCTAGAATTATGACTAAAATAAGCTTGGATACGAAGTTTGAAGAAAATCGGTCTAGCCGTTTAGGCTGGGGAGACCATCACGGACAGACGGACCGACGGACGGAATTCCAAAAACCACTTTTTTAGGCTCCGCTATCATCGTAATGTTAGAATCAATCAAAATCTCGAGGTCGAAAATTTTCACGAAAACAATATCTTTCTCTTTGTAAGAGAAAGTTAAAAATGACAAACAAAATTACCAATTTTTTTCAAAATTATGAAATGAAGTGCTTAATTGGCTTTTTGTGGTCAATGGTTATATGAATTCTTAATCGAACACAAAAAACCGAATAGTATGTCTTCTATTTATTGAGAAAATTAAAGATTACTAAAACTATTTTTGTATGATTTTTATTTTTTGGTATCTCACTTAGAGGATTAATGTTCATCTCTGTAAGTAACTTACAGCAAATCAAGTGCATTACATTTTACAAAACACACAAAAAACCTTGCACCTTTCCCAAATCATACTGTGAGCCCAAGCAGGGGGGTTGCAGGGGGCAGCCTGGCCCCTCTTAGGCATCTCACTGTTTATACACCGAATTTATTTTAGCAATGTTCATTTTCTCAAAAACTAGAAGCTCTAAAATCATCTAGTTTTCAGTTTTTGATTAAGAATTTATTAGAGCAACGAACTTTGAAAAAAAAAAATTAAAATAATTTTACAGTTTTGAAAAACTACACTTACAACTTTTTTTAATTATTCGTTTTCTTAAATTTTGAGTTTAAAAGCAGTTTCTTAAAAAAAAAACTATGCATAGTTTTGTTTTTATTTAAAAAATAGCTAATATAACAAAGTATTGGCTTTAAAAAAAATTGTACTACTTAAATGTAAGTATTATCGTTTTATTTTAATTTATATTTTTTTCATTTTAAGTCATTTTTTTCTAAAACCTTTTAAACGGGGCGAGATAGACCCTCCCATAGTAAAAAATGCTTGTTTTTGACCAAAAACCGTTAACAATTTTTGGCGCCAAACTTATCGTACTCGTGCCTTAGTTGGAACTCCTGTATATTCAGCCATCTTAGAAACTATCGTAATATAAAATTTTATTTATTTTTACAAACCCAATCGACCTACTTAACACACCATCTGCGATCTCATCTCAATTGAAATCTCTGCCAGATTATTTTAAAGAAAAATATCAGACCTCTAATAAGGGGCTGCTATGAAACCGTCGCTTTTAATTTTTGTAATAATCAACCGTTATTAAGTTAATATGACAAAGCGTTGTCCAAATGATTGTCATTATCTATCCAAGTACATGCCATCGACATGGTCATCATAGTCGCCTAAGACGAGTACTTCTAGTCCTCCGTAGCAGAAGCTTCAAATAGAGAAAAACAATCGTGGGAATAGTGCAGAGAAATTTAAAAAAAAGATACATAAAGAGGAAAAAGAATAATAATACAACAACAACAAAAAAACACACACAAAACAAATAGCATTGGAGAAAAACCTGTGGAAGAACCACCAACAAACGAAGACTTTTCCATTTCCATTTCCATTTGTCCTGATGTTGATCGCACAAGGGGCACAACAACGTCACAATAGTGTGCTGCGCAACGTCAAAGGTCTACAGCTAGCCATTCACAGACGAACAATGCTTGTTTAAGCAACAATTTATTAATTTTCTAACAAATATCTAGATACACGCTTGTGGTGATTATGATGATTATGAGATCGGTGGGGAAAGGCTTTTTTTTCTGCTACTGTCGTTGTTTTGTTTTCCATCGAAGAGCGGTAGCAATGACGACCGCAGCGACGGTAGGGTATGTGCGCATTCAACATGATAAATAAGAAATTATTTACGGCTATCATGATGGATACTTTTTAATGAGACACATTTTTTTGTTACCACCGTTTGGCCGTCAAGATACTGGGAAACCGTATTCCTATTCATGCTGAGATGTGAATGTGTGGCGCTTTTTGTCTGTCTGTGGATTCTGTGAATAAAAGAGAGTGAATCTGGATCAAGTGGATCAAGAAATCAATGAATGGCATGAGCATGGGAATGCAGATTAATTGAGACTTGACATTTCAAAATGGCTAGCAATTAACAATGAATGGTCTTAAACCAGTTGTGTGATATTGTTTGTTAAGCAAAGATTTTTACTGGCTTTCATAAGGATAGAGAACACAAATTTTGGAACTTACTGACCAGAAAAAGGTTAAACAGGGAGATTTTAATTAAAAGGTTTGCCATTAAGGCAGACCAAATGATGGCGAATTATTATTTTTTTAAGTTTCCGGCCCTTTTTAGTGTATTTTGGACTACTAAACGAGGGGTCCTACGTTGAAATCCTGAAAGTAACGACATCTAAGTTTTTTTTCACGCTCTTGCGAAAGTTTGACAAAAATCCAAGAGTATATAACTGTCATGGGAAGCTTCTTAAAATTGACGTTTAAATTATTTAACAGGAGGACTCAATTTATGACAGAAATATAACTTCGTACACACCATCCCAATGATAAGAATAGCTTATCTCAACTTAGCCGTTTGATTTCGGCATAAAACAGGAAGTCCCGCCATCGTGCAAGAAGTACGCACGTACACATGAATGGTTGTGAGAATACCTTCTCGCAGATTATTTCAGTCGCTTGTATTGTAGTTCCATAAAGCCCATCGATGATCTTATTGCCTTGGCATCAGTATTAGAAGTGCGTGGGTACTAACGAGCCTGTTGCGCCAAAAATTTGTATTTTTTGTACACACAAATAAAATGGTGATGATAGGTTTAAGGTCGTACATATGGGCCGTTTATGCCAGATATGTCAATGGTTTTTCTCTTTCACAACTTTGTGAAATCTTTTAAACGGTGTTCTTTTACTTTCTTACGCGCCACAGTCCAGGATGAATCTGGGCCTCATAGCCCGTCAACGCAAACGGGGCTGAAGATTTTTCTAAGAGTTTTTCTCTCAAATCGACCAAAATTTCTGTTCTGTGTTATAACTTGTCTTTTACTGTCAGCCTAGAATAGTTTTGATACAATTTTTGACAAGTATTCTTTATTGAAACGTCTCCACAAATACCAAGCTCTTTAAAAGGACTCTTGGTCTGATCAATCATGCTTTCTGATCATAGCAAAAGCAGGAGTTAAGATGGTAATTCTGCCAATATCACACGATGCTATTGACATAGTCATTGACAACCATGCGGCATTATAAAAAGTATCCGCTACTAAAATAAAAACCAGGCTAGCTCGACGGTGTGTCGCTAATACCTCAAAGTTCTTAGCTCAAAACATATCATGCCAATCTCTGATGGATTCCTGGTCACATAAATATATTCAGCAACGAGCAACCTTCTAACAAACAAGAAATTAGTCTGCCAGATATTTATCAGTTACTTCAACCGGTCTATCCATTGATCTGTTACCACAGAGTAAGTAGGTTTCAAGATCCGAATGGAAGCTAAAATCAGGTGGAAGTCACTGAACCCCTGCAATATTTAATAGATGCTTTGGACAGATTTCAATAACTACCGAAAAAAAAATTTTCGAGTTGTAGAATCTCACTATCGGAGTTTGGAGGAGAACTCGTTGGTCATTACCTAAAGGATGACGATATCTTTAGAGTCGAACTTTTTCTGTCACTATTAAAGTTTTTTTCTCTTGACGTATACTAACTTTAAGAGGAAGACGATAGGACATGAGGTAACATCCACTGAAATATATTAGAAAGACACTAATATGGACCGAAGTGTGGGGGGCGAGAGGACCGAACTCTTCGGTCTATCAAGCCTTTATATGTAAAAATGATTGGTACTAACGCCCTATACAGTGCCTCTAACCTAGCTTCTCCCGATATTCGTGTGTGCGAAGTTATTTCTTTTTCCATAAAGAAAAGGACCCCGTATCCGAAAGGCAAATTTATGAAGCTTCGCATGACTGTATCTGATATGTACGTTTATATGAATAAAATAGTTAAAAGCCATCTCTAGACTCTATATTCTCCTTATTTTCAGACAGGTCATACTGCTTTTCGGAGAATTTAACAACCATTCCATAGGCTGTGACGTAGGTTACTGCTTTCTTTGTTAAATGCTGCTATGGCAACTGTTTTTTTAAGACCCCCAAAATACTATAGTGATCTTGTTCTGCAAAAAAAAAATTGGCCTTGGACATTATTCAATGATTTTCGTCCGTCTATATAGTTATCACCAATTTTTTTCTTGGTTTATGCAAAACTGTAAAATAGATAGTTAGATCTACTGATCTACTTTTTAGGGCCGTTTGATCTGATAAGACATGCTTTACACAATGGTATAGTATTTTTCACCGATATGATCACAGTCTTTTTCTCAGTGATCTTAGAAGCAATCCTCAGACATGATCATAGCCTTTCTTCATAGGACATGATCACAGTCTTTTCCTTCCGACATGATCATGTTCACAATCATGTTCCAATTCCTTCATCTATGGAGTCATTTTCTCCTGACTAGTTCACTGTTTTATATCCCCGAACATGATCACATTTAGAGAACAAAAATCACAACTATCTGGCATTAAGGGACATACAGATCCTTAAGCAACTCCATTTCGTGTGCAAAGTTATTTTGTTTGTCTAAAAGAAAAGGTCTTCCTATCTAACGCCAAAGTAACCAAACTATGGTGGGTCCCCGGACATAAGGGAATAGAAGGTAACGAAAAAGCTGATGAACTAGCCAGAAAAGATTCGGAAACCCCCTTCATTGGACCTGAACCCTTCTATGCAATCCCCAAATCAGCCATAAATCTGGTCATAAAAAACTGGGAACAAAACAAATGTTTTTCATACTGGGGAAACATCCCAGGCCTAAGACAGGCCAAAAGAGCTATTCAGCCCTTCAAATCAAATGCCAATAAGATACTAAATCTTCGCATTCACGATATCAAAAACTTAGTAGGCTACCTAACTGGTCATCACAGTCTGCGATATCACCTAAATAAAATGCGTCTAGTCGACTCACCGGAGCGCAGACTATGTCTAGAAGAAGACGAAACAGCCAAGCATATCATATGTGAATGCCCGGCCCTTTACGGTATGAGAAGGGAATCTTTCTTCAGGGAATTTTTAAGTCCCGAAGAACTGAGGAAATCTTCGGCTTAAAGTATTATCAGCTACATTAGGAAAGTAGAAGCGCTACTAACCTAAAAAAACATCTGACGACAAGCACAATATATCTTTTAGGTCGATGTGTATAGTACTGCTTAGGCAGGTCAGAATTTAAAAAAAAAAAACAAAAAAAAATCTAACGCCAAATACGAAAGACAATCATGATCATAGTCTTTCTTCAATGGAAATGATCACAGCTTTTTCTTCCGACATGATCGTGTTCCTCTGATAATATCACATTTCTTCATCTCTGGAAATGACTACAGTCATTCTTGCCTTACCAGATCACAGTCATCGCACACAGATCATCTCCAAAAATGATCGAATTCCTTTTCTTGGAGAAAAAAAAGGAGAAAAATAATTGGAATTATCGACCCATACAGGAACTCGAATCTAGGCGATCTTCTTTCATGTGTGCGTGCGATGTTATTATTTTTGCCACAAAGAAGTGGGGTTCCTGTTTAACGCCGAATCCGAACTGAAATTTTGAGAAGTTTCTTATGACAGTGTTACTCTTGTATGTTTGTTAGACTTTCAAAAGAGGTGGAGCAGTAAAAAACGTTGGTGTTGTCAATATCGAGATTCGAACTAAGGATCCAACGTTACTAGTTCAACAAACTGCTCCTACTTTTTTTTTAGAGGTCTTAGTCGCAAACCTAAAATTTGATCATAGTCCTTCATTTTCCGAGATAAATACTCACCTTTTTCCCAACCATATCATTGTCTTTTGTCTGTGAACATGATCAGAATCCTTCTTTCCCAACATAGCCACAATTACAATCCTCAGACATGACCACAGTTTTTCTCTCCTGAACATAATCGTAGCGTCGCAGTCTTTCAGACAAGATCACTGTCAAGACATAATCACGGTCCTTCAATGGATTTATTTTACTTGATCGACCTATTCTTAAAACTTCCGAGATGACCACCCGCCTTTTCTCCCTACCAGATCATTACATTTTGTCTTCGAACACAATCAGAATCCTTTTATCGTAACATGATCACAATTTCAATCCTCAGACTTGATCACAGTCTTACATATTCGGATATGATTGCAGCGTCGCAATCTTGCAGACAAGATCACTGTCCGGACATGATCACGGTCCTTGAATGGATTAATTTAGTCGATCGACATATGCCCAACACTTATCTGCCATCAAGCAAGCCTCAGTTAGTTATCAATATTTTTTTAAGTGAAACTTCTTTTGGGACGGTTTGAATTGAATTTTATGAAACGAAAAAGTGTAACGAAAAAGAGACAACTACAAATGTATTTAAAGATTTAGGCTGTGAGGCAATTTGCGATAAAACGCGTTTTTATATAGTTTCCCTATCATTCTCCTCTTTGTACTATGGTTCGTGGCGTCTGCCGTCGTATACAGTTTGGAGCCACACTAGATTTTATAAACTTTTCTCAGTTGAGTTGAACCTATAACGCTCCTGGAGCGCTCTGAAAAGATGCTTGCAGATGCCTATTGACTCTGCTCTTCAACTGTTTTAGATTGTATATTGGTGAAGGTCGTTCCAGTGGCAACTCAAGAGTCTTTCATCCATTTAAAATGCCCAACGATGACTAACATCAAAACACATGTAGCACCTCATTAACAACACACTCCCAACACCAAGTTAAACTACATCAACTACCATTGTTTCGAAGCTTTAGAACTTCCTCTAACGACTCGTGCATTGAAACCACAATGTGTAACAAAATGTAACATCTCCCCTGGGTAACATTAGCGCAACTCATACCTTAACCACACCACACCGCGTATCTAGAATTACCCATCCAATCCATCAGCGAGTCATTCCACGTATTGTTCAATGTTTGCTGTTTCAATTTATTTGCCGTGCTAATGAGCCGCCTCGAAGATGAATTGAGCCCGGACAACTTTCTACCAATTCTCGTGATCTGCATCTGATGCGTGTGGAAACGCAAATCCAGTGGCTTGAGTCGGATATTGTCGACAGCGAATGGATACAACTATTTTGAGAATATTGATCACCATCTAGAAGCGCATAAGACAGCGAAAGTAAACACTTTCCGATCTGACGACAGTGTCATAACTTGAGAGAGGCTTGGTGTGGGGCTTTTGTCTGATGGCTCCATTAGATTCTAAATGTTGTGACCGTGATGGTAGCGCAGACGGCATATCATGACCTCCATCAAGAGGGGGTTTCCGTGTTGTGGAAAATGTTTTACAAAATAATGTTCATGTTGGATGTGTTTGGAATGGGGGAGGGGGGATCGAAATGTCGAGTGATTTATGGCGGTGAGATGAACCATTTCATTGGAAAGTCAAATGAGAGTGCGAGTGTGCATCCCAAATCTAACATTCCATGTGATTTCGTATTTCGCAGATGAAGTAGCCATTCTATTGTTTGTTAGATCATTGACTCGGTGAAATAAGCTTAGTTTGCAAATTTTATGTATCTCATTGCTGATTGGACGTAATGCGGTTTACTGTTATATCTTTTACATCTAAATTAGTTTGTAGGTATTTCGAATTGACAGCCGATTTTTTTTTTGCTGAGTTTTAAAATTCACAACGAATTTCAATTTTTTTATTTTACGATCGTGAATACTTCCAAATAAAATTAAGTAAACCCGGATTTGAGTCGAACAGTCGCAATGAAGAAGTATTGATGTGTTCATTACTAAAAATAGGACTGTCGTAGTCTTAACAGATTTTTTTTCAGAAATGTACTAAGAGAATAACGCTGGTCACATTTTTTGCTTAAAATACGAATAAAAGAACTTTTAGTAGAGACCAACTGCAACAATTTAAATTAAATTCGATACACACAGGTATATAGCGGTACACGTAAAGTGTCTTCAAATAAGGACTTTCATTGACAGTTGATAGCGATATTATTTTTGAAGCTACATCTGTCAAATTGTCTGTCATTTATTCAGTCTGTTTTGCTAATTCACCATGGACAGACATAGCATATTCGCAGTGTGGTGGTGTTTTAAGCCATTGGTTCAGTAAATGATAAACCATCACCCGTGCGTCGACGAAAGGCAAGATATGCCGAATCAAAGGCAGTCGATTTCAAGAACTTGGCGAATTTCGCGTTTTGACTTGAGCCTGTACCCGTTCAAAATACAACTGACCCAGGAACTGAAGGTAAACGACTATACACAACGACGTGTATTTGCTGAATGGGCTCGAGTGCAGTTGGAAACTGACCCTTATTTTCATCGAAAAATCATCTTTAGCGCAGAGGTCCATTTCTGGATGAATAAGTACGTCAACAAACCAAATTTTCAAATTTTGGGCGATACCAATCCACATCCAATCCAAGATCGTCCGATGGATCCCTTTAGAATCACTGTTTGGTGTGCATTTTGGGCTGGCGGCGCCATCGGTCCATATTTCTTTGAGAACGACGTTGACCAGCCTATCTTCCTCAACGGCTAGCGCAATAGATGGATGATTACCAACTTTTTTTTGGCGTGAATTGGATGATATTGACTCCAATGACATGTGGTTGTAACAGGACGGCGCTATGTGCCATACAGCTCGCCCCTCATTGGAATCTCTGCACTAGCGATTCGAAGACATGGTTATCTCACGTGAAGGTAATGTGAACCGTTCATCAAGATTATTCGATTTGACCCAGTTAGACTTTTCCTTGTGGAGCGATTCGAAGGCATGGTCATCTCACGTGAAGGTTATGTGAACTGTCCACCGAGATTGTTCGATTTGACCCCGTTAGACTTTTTCTTGTGGAGTTTTCTGAAGTCGCAAGTCTATGCGAATAAGCCACAAACCACAGCGGCCCACAAAGCCAACATAACCCATTCCTTATGGCCTTGTATTATAGGTCTTTGGAATTCAACGAGTCTAGGGAAGATTTTTCTAAGCTTCTCCGAATATCTGCCGTTCTAATATCTGTAATAAAGAGACAGATAAGTATTTGCTGTGCCAAAGGTTGCAGCTTTGAAGGAAGGGAAGAGTCGTCTATAAAGTGGATTGCAAGTCTTTGGATATATTCCATTAAATTCAGTCTATATGTCGGGGACGAACTTCAAACATCAATGACCTTGTCGTTCTTAGCCTTTTTAAAAAAAGTAGGTGCTGGGATGGTAAAAAATTCTCTCTTAGCTCTGAAAAGTTAACTTAATTTGGACCTTACTGATTTGGCAATACTTGTTGTTGTCATGATACATCTGACTCAATGTGGATGCCTATGAGATGCATGGAATCTTCTGATTTACTTACTTAAGTGGTAATGGAGTCTGGAATGAAGAGACTCATGGATCCTTCGTAACAAAAATGTTTCCTTGAGTGGGTAGTTAACTTAAAGCACAACCCCCAACCTGAAGAACCAGCTCAGATTTATAAGATACCCTTAGGACACGGGACCATCACTATCCACTACGGGATTAAGCCGCTGCCGTTGCTCTCCTGCCACCATATCTGATCAAGCGGTCTGACTAACCCTTGATATACCTACCTAGGTTACTGACATATTCGGATGTCGGAGCAGCTCAAATAGTTTGTCTACTTTGTCCATCCTGACTGGGACTGTAGACGATACCATTGACTCCATCTTGGGAATTCTTTCACCGCCGTCTGTGGAGGTTTATCCTAGGACCCCACCCCTAGCAAGTTTTGTTCTACGAGTGGTATTTTATATCCCACCTACCCCGCGTTGCAGAGGATTCCTCTATCCGCACCCGAGAACGCGTCCGATGGGAGACTACCAATTCCACACACATTTGAGGACTGTATTCTCCATTTCGATTTGCGGAACTGTGAGCTTGTTATTTCTTGTAAATGTTGTATGCTGCGTTTTCTATTGAACTAGGCTTACCTTTCCCCATTGCGTAATCATTTGTAGGTCTTCGTTTAAAGAGCAGATTTGTTCTCTGCTGGTGTGCTGCAATAACGGTAAAAGGCGTGTAGTTTGAGTTAGTCCCTATTAGAGCTCGTTCATCTGTAATACTAAAATTGCGAAAATAGAGTGGGTGAGAGAATTGATCCTTGAGGTACCCCAACGTTTCTAGGGAATCTGTCTTAGGAAGCGTCATCCACAACTGATACAAAGATTTGCCTTTCAGAACATTTTCCATCCAGCCCCAGAGTATTTGAGGAAGTCAGTGTGTTGTCAATTTGGCTGGCAAAGTCCTATGCCAAACTCGATTGAAGGGCTAGGTGCGGTACTCCAGTTTAGCGTTTCTTTTGAAACTCATATTGCCGATCACTTATTAAACCATTCCTCTCTAGGCAATCGACAATCTCAGTGTTAATTGTTTTTGTAATTGCAATTGCAAGTAGGTATAGTAAAGCAGTGGGTCTGTAGTTCTCAGGCATCCAGATCACAAAATATAAGATCAATCCATCATCTAACTGATTGTTTAGAAATGGTCTTTTTTTTTCATTCTGACCTGCCTAAGCAGTAATATACACATCGACCTAAAAGATCTATTGTGCTTGCCGTCAGATGTTTTTTAGGTTAGTAGCGCTTCTACTCTCCTAATGTAGCTGATAATACTTTCAGCCGAAGATTTCCTCAGTTCTTCGGGACTTAAAGATTCCCTGAAGAAAGATTCCCTTCTCATACCGTAAAGGGCCGGGCATTCACATATGATATGCTCGGCTGTTTCGTCTTCTTCTAGACATAGTCTGCACTCCGGTGAGTCGACTAGACGCATTTTATTTAGGTGATATCGCAGACCGTGATGACCAGTTAGGTAGCCTACTAAGTTTTTGATATCGTGCCTGCGAAGATTTAGTATCTTATTGGCATCTGATTTGAAGGGCTGAATAGCTCTTTTGGCCTGTCTTAGGCCTGGGATGTTTCCCCAGTATGAAACACATTTGTTTTGTTCCCAGTTTTTTATGATCAGATTTATGGCTGATTTGGGGATTGCACAGAAGGGTTCAGGTCCAATGAAGGGGGTTTCCGAACCTTTTGTGGCTAGTTCATCAGCTTTTTCGTTACTTTCAATTCCCTTATGTCCGGGGACCCACCATAGTCTGGTTTTGTTCCTGGAACTGAGTGTTTGGAGGGAGTTGAAGCAGTGTAGTACTGATTTGGAGTCAATGATGTGTGAGCTAAGGGCTTTTATAGCTGCTTGACTGTCCGTGAATATATGGATGTCTGCGCCTTTAATACCTGAGTTGTGTATTAGGTTTGCGCATTCTTTTATGGTATGGAGCTCACTTTAGAATACACTAGGGTTTTTTCCCATAGGTATTGAGATGTTTTTATTTGGTCCATGTATGCCAGAAATGGTCTTACAGGAAGTTTTTCAAGTCGTGTAAGACCTTTTATTCGTTTCTGAAGTTTTATATGTTTTGAAATAGTTTTAGGTGATATATTCGGTAATATAAGTAAAACAACACAATATCGGGTTGATCTCATATATTGACTATCGCCACAATTAGTTAATTCAGCCAATGTGCTAAGGCTTGCGGTTCTACTCACCGAAGATAAATCTCTTTCACAGTTTTCAAATGGTCAGTGCCGCCAGTTGTGATATCTTACCAGCGGGACTCTTAAGATACCAATGCCATGCATGTACCAAATCACTAACCAAGCCTGGATGGTCGTCCGATGTATATCAGCTTCACTTGTCCCATCATTTCCACATGAGACATAGCAAATCCCATTCAAAGTCCTTTGTCGACTCTCAAACCGTTTCTGAAATAAACTCATTGGCACTTGCATGTGCAGCTTCCGGCTTGGCAGATCCTCCACTACAGATAATTTTCTTATTGCATTGCGGTACATTCAGATCGTCAGACCTAGATTCTACAAATAATAGTGCTTGCGAAGTTATATTTTTGACACAGTGAATGAAACCTAGGCTTTAAAGCCGATTCCGAGCGCCAAAATTGGAGAGCTTCACGTGAATGTTGTAGATATGTGCTTTTGGATATCTGTCAGACCTTCGCCAGGGATGAGTTAGGAGTAAGTACGTGCGACCCAGTCGTGCACCCTCCACTCGTTTGTTTTTTTTTTGTTAACAAGTGGAATGGCAGTGTTGTCACTTTCGGGCCTGTTTTTGCATTCCAACGGATTAACCACTATATACCTGCACCTACAATTTGGCAAAAGTCCAGTAAGTTTCAAGTCGTCATTCATCATGTTTTTATCTACATCAAGGACGGCATGTTTTTTTATCTACATCAAGGACGACATGATAGCATCCGTTGGCTGGAGTTCTTTGGAGCAATGACCGTAATCGTGATCCCAGATAACTGACAATCAATTTCGACTATAAACCAATATCCAATCGGGATACTAAAAACTGCATCAAGTTGTATTCTGATCAGTTTCCACCTACAAAATGGTTGCAACCCCTCTTTCGGAACCTTTTTAACACCTTTCTTGACGTATTTTTTTGCATTTCTTACTTTTTTTGTGAAGAAAATTTCACACACTCCATTCTACATCAACGAGTATCTAAAGGTAAACCCAACTTCCAAAGTCCTAAATAAAACTTGTTCCCAACTTAAGGAAAAGTCAAAGACCACCTAACAACTACTCTCACTGCGATTATGGATCTGGTTCTGCAGGGCATTTAATTTAATCTTAATCGTTCTACACCTCATTTAGCAGGCAAACAAGCTCAAGGCACATTAACAAAATGTTTCTCCCTAAGAAAGCTCAGTTTCGTGTTTGATTTGCTGCTTTCCACTAGGCCTAAGAAAAAGTTATCCAAACCAAACACAATAAGTGCGTGTAATAAAATGTCGGCAAAGACGGCACGTGCTTAGTGAAATGGAAAAGCCAACAAGAACCAAACACACAAAAATAACCTCCTCGCTTCGATCCAGTTTTGACATTGCCAACTGCAGCGCATTCACCTTAAAATTCCAGAATCGCATCCATAAATAGACAGCACAGCCTGCTCTCTGGCGAGTGAGTGTGCTGTGGGAGCATAAAGATACAGATACGGACGCCCTCTCTGGCTAGGCCATCAGACGGAATGTCGCTTTTAATTAGCTTCATATGATCTATTAATTATGAACACGCAACATCGTTCAATGTTGCACTGCAACGCGGCACTTGCAGTCCACCTATGGCTAGCATGTGCACCGATAGTAAAGCCGCCCGAGTCTACCCGGCCGGCGGCCTCCGTCAAGCCACAGGCCGCCTCGATTTGGCTAGTAGCGGCGGGTGGCGATGGAACATCCGTTTTTATATGATCGGGGTCTCCCTCATTATTGTGTCGTGTGTCGTGATTGTCAGGGGCTCACATGCGGCTGTCGATGATGTTGTTAGATTGCTGCATCTGATGTGATTTCTGTTGCTGCCGCCACTCGCTGTTCACTGTATTGATGATGATGATGACGATGATGATGCTATTTCACACTCGATTTCACGGATTGAATTTGTTGTCGATGTCAACCGCAAGGAAAGTGAAATCTATCGCTGTTTTACCATATTAAGGGGGGCCACAGCTTTCGTTATCACTTCTAGGTCATACACTACCATTGATACACATGTGCGGTGCGCACACATCTCACCCATGCCTGTGTACTATGGCACTTCTTGGAAATTACACTGCGAGTGCAAATTGGTTGTTTGGTGCTAGATATATGGCTGGCAGAGCCCCCGAAGACTGATGAGTGATTAAAGTGTTGTCTCTCGGATGGATGAATGTACTTCGGAATCTAGCCGATATGGTGATGTCGACTGAAGAAAGTTGTTCCATTCGATGGGTACTCGTACTCTTGGACAGCAAACAGCACGTTGTCTTCCAAAGTAATTAGTCTCCGTTTGCAAGGAGTATTTGTTTGCTTTGATCGTTTGTGGAGTGATAGAGTTTTAATAAGTCGAGCTGGGGAATGAAGTTGTTCAAAGGTGCGGGAGGAGGATGGTGATTAAGCTATTGCGACAGGTAGTAAGAGGTTTGTTTAACTTGTTTCGGTGTATGCGGACATTTAATAAAATCGAATGAAAGGTGTTTAACATTTGGGGGTGGTACACAATCACTTGCTTACCTATTCATTACGACGATATTGCCTTTGATGTGAAGGAGTGTCCACTTTTGCAAATTGCTCACATTGTGGTATTTAGTTTTTATAGAGATAAAATTCGAAAAGCTAGACACTGCCATAAAAGTGCCACTCCATACTTACGAGTTCTCGTGAAATTCATGTCACCTCAGTTGAATTATCATTCAGACGACAACTATACCACATGTGTGGAGCACTCACACATATATCGATAAAATCGAGATTTAATTGCAGTTGTCGGGTTTTCCATGGTAGACTTACTATTTGTAGCTGGTGACATCAGCTGCAATAAATGGCGAAATAGTTAAGTGGACAGGTTGTGGAATTAATATGTGGGCTACCCTGACCTTGGACTGCAATGGAATCAAATTTGCAGAATTTTGTGCTAAATTTGTAGAGTAATAAGAAATTCATTGTTTTCAAAAGTAGGTAACGTTGAGTCAAAAATATGTCAATCATTGGTCATTATGCCTCGAATTTGGTTTGGCTCCGTTGCCTCTGGCCACGTATTATGTCATATGGAAGTCAGAACAAACAGCTGCCAGTTAAAGGTCCACAACCTTTGTGCTGCTACAAAGTATGATGGTCACTTGGTAACAGCACATAATTTGGTGCAGATAGGTCCCAAAAAGCCAAATATAATATTGAAAAAACTCGCGAATAAATAAGATGTCTGGAACTGTGTCCATCCATCCATACCCAACAACACAAGACCGAGAAACCATTTTTATGCCCTCTATCTCTCATTTAAGCAAAAATATGGATCCGTAGATATATAAAGCCGATATATGGCGTATTTTTGTAAAAGCTTTAAAGTTCATTGCTTACAAAGTGAAGAAAGTTCATCATAAGTGAGGAGCACCAATGTTTTGACGAGTTTTCCAAAAAATAAACGCTTTAGTTTCCCAATCCCATAGCATATGACAAAGGGGTATAATAATCTGTCCAACAAATTCAAAGATAGAATAAGAAAATTTTGTATACAAGCTTCATGACTCCAGTAAAAATCCGAACATGTCCACCCCGTCTTATAAAAAAAACAACAAGACCAGGCATTTTGATAAAGTGTCTGCAAAATGATGGGATGGAATAGGGTATTAAACGATTCGCACAACAGATTGTAGCATTCTCAGATGTTTATTTCTCAAATTGATAAATTGCGAGTTCAGACTGTAAGACGATTGGTTCAAGCAGGATCATACTGCACAAGGCAGACGTTTTAGTAATTTACACTGGCCTGCAAGATCATGACCTCCCTAGACTTATTTACGTGTTAGTATTTGTTGTGTATGAAGCAATTTTAATTAAACAAATTAACTTTATATATTTTCATTTAATAGATTACTATTTTAATTTACTAAATAAGTTCCACGAGGGAAACGAAAAAGATGTTATCGGTTTGGCAATCAGTCATAGAAGAAGGCAAAAAAAAACGTGATGTGTCAAAAGTGACATTGTATGTTTACTTAATGTTGGTAACCATTCAATGAAAAATATTTAGGTGATGCCAAATCCGTAACACTTCCTTCCTTCCCAAATAAAAAAGAATGTACAATAAAATATAATAATATAAACAAAAGAATATGTAGTATTTCAAATTATCATACATGTAGTTTATCTTTAAAAACAATGAATAATAACAAATCATTTCAACTTTAAATATAAATAGTACAATTTGGAAAAAAAAATACTAGAACATTAGTAGATCATATTTATTTAATATGCTAACCTTTCCGGTGCTTTTCTAATCCTACATGACCTGCGTAATTCGGGAACACTTGGTTCTAATTTTGAGCTGTTTACTGGTTCTGTATATGATTGTTTTGAATTTTCATTATTATTTATTTCAGTTTCGCTATTATTATTTTCAGAATTAGATACAATTGATGTTTTTATGAAAGACTCACCACAACTAGGGTCTTCTATATCTTTTTCTTCTACAAGGTTTTTTTCATATGTATCTCTTTCCCTCCGTGTGGATGAACCAATTTCCCGAATTTGGTCATAATGACGCTTCCATTCCCTTCCATCATCAAGTCGAATTATATAATGTAATCTTCCGATTATCTGTTGTATCCTACCAAATTTCCATTTTTCGTTCATATAATCCCTTACTGAAACTCTTGTGCCAATATTATATACCTTACATTTCATATACTTTGTATTTTTATAATTTTCTTCACTGGATATTGGTCTTGGTTTTATTAAATCTAAACCAGATCGAATATTTCTGCCAAACATACGAAAAGCCGGGGTTTCAGAAGTAATAGAATGTGGAGTTTTCCGATATTGTATAAGAAATTTATACAAATCCTCCTCTCTATTGTTTCCCTCATTCCTCATTGCCTTTAAGGACTTCTTCAAAGTTTGAACACAACGCTCTGCAAGACCATTTGTAGCGGGGTGATATGGCGCGGTTAGCTTATGTTCAACTCCATGTTGCGAAAGGAATTGCTTAAATTTATATGATGTAAATTGTCGTCCATTATCGGATACAAAAATAAATGGAAAACCAAAAGTAGAAAAAATTTTCCTACATACAGCGATAGTAGTTTCAGCTGTAATATTTTTAAGTATATAAATTTCCGGCCAACGACTATAGGCATCTACTAATATAAAATAATATGCTCCATTAAATGGACCAGCAAAGTCAGCATGCACTCTTTCGTATGGCCTAGTTGCTTCTTCCCATGGATGAAGAGGAGCTTTTGGTATGTTATTTTGCAGTTTATTACATTCAAAACAACTTTTAACATATCTTTCAATGTCATGGTCAATGCCTGGCCACCAGCAATAACTACGTGCAAAATTCTTCATCCTAACAATTCCAAAGTGTGCTGAATGCAACTCAGCGAGTACAATTTTACGAAGGACTTTTGGAATAACAGTTCTTCGCCGCGCAGAATACAGCCACTTTGAAGGGTAAATTCATTTTGATCAACATTAAGACTGAATGCCTTTGCAATTGATTTTCCTGTTTTTAATGCATCAAACAGTTTACAAAAACTTTCATCTTTCGATGATTCTTCAGCTATTGTTTTTATAGAAATTGGCATCGTTTGTATTTGTTGGATTTCGAAATAATCTGGTTCATCAAATTGAAAAGTGTCGCTCTGTTCAAAAGGAAGACGCGAAATCGCGTCCGCATTAGCATGCTGCGAAGATTTTTTGTATCCTATGTTATAGTTAAAACTTTGTAGAAACAAAGCATAATGTTGCATGCGAGTTGCGGATAAAACTGGTAAGCTCTTGTGCGGAGAAAAAATTTGAACTAAGGGTGCATGATCCGTATACAACGTAAAAGTGTTGCCATATAAATATTGAAAAAAATTTCTAACGCCAAAAACTATAGCAAATGCTTCCTTATCGATCTGCGAGTATCGTTTCTGAGTATCATTTAGACATTTTGAAGCAAATTGGATTGGCCGTTCAGTCCCATCTGGAAAGGAATGGCTAAGTACAGCTCCTACCCCGTAGGGAGAAGCGTCCGTAGCGAGAACTAAAGGCAACTTCGGATTATAGTGTACTAAAACCATATCCGATTGAATTTCTTTTTTTACTTTATTAAAAGCAATTTCGCAATCTTCAGTCCAAACAAAATCGGCATTTTTATGTAAAAGTTTATTTATCGGATATAAAATGGAACTTAAATTCCTTAGAAAACGACCGTAATAATTGATTAAACCAATAAAGGCACGTACTTGTGTTTTGTCCTTCGGCTTTGGGGCATTTTGAATTGCATCTATTTTAGATTTTATTTTGTGAATACCGCGTTTATCAATCAAATATCCACAGTATTCAATTTGATCTTGCATAAAGGTACTTTTATCTATATTAATTTTTAGATTATACTTTTGCAAACGTTTCAGAACTTCTTCCAAGTTAAAAAGATGATTTTCGGTACTATTTCCTGTTATTTTGATATCATCTAGAAATACCGTGACCCCTGGAATGTCTTGGAGAACCTGTTCCATGCAACGCTGCCATATTGCAGGTGCACTTGCTAACCCAAACATTAATCGATTGCATCTATATAGTCCTTTATGTGTATTAAGAGTTAAAATATGACGCATTTCTGGTTTGACTTCCAGATGTAAATAGGCTTTGCTCAGATCAATTTTTGTAAATTTTAAACCTCCAGCCATTTTGGAGAACAATTCGTCGATTGTTGGTAATGGGTGCTCATCGATTTCAATATTTGGATTAACAGTGCACTTGAAATCACCACAAATTCTTATGCTGCCATTAGCTTTGGCTACTGGAACAATGGGAGTAGCCCATTCAGAGCTATCAACCTTTTCTAATATACCCTCGGAAACTAAATTTTAAATTTCTTCTTCAACTCTTTGTTGAAGTGCGAACGAAACATGCCGCGCTTTAAGGAAAACAGGTTTAACATTTGGCTTCAAATGGATGGAAGCTTCCATTCCGGAAATTTTTCCCACACCAGGAGTAAAGAGATCCTTATATTTTTGTATAAGATTTGCAACTGTATCACTATCCGAAATTTGAGAGATTTCACAAAAATTACTGAATTCAATGTTTAACGCGCGAATCCACTCTCTTCCCAATAATAGCGACCATCCACCCGAAATAACATATAACATTAATTTTAAAGTCTTATTTTTATGCATTACTTTTACTTGCACACAACCACATACTTTTAACTTTGTTTGACAGTATGAAACAAGTTGAATAGGTGTTTTTTGTAACGTGAGGTTAGCAAATGTATTTTTAAAATGTTTCAAGGCCATAATAGTTACAGCAGAGCCCGTATCAATTTCAAATTTAACTAATTTATCCTCTACTTTAATGTCAATAAAAAATTTATCGCGATCATATGAGTCTATGTTAAAAATTTCTTCAATTTGGTTTGTATTCTGTTTATTTGCTTTTAAACAAACTTTTCGCAAGTGCCCCCGAATTTTACAAAAGTTGCAGATTTCATTTTTCTTTTCGCATGTATTAGCCCAGTGATCTAAACCACCACAGCGGAAGCATTTTGTATTCTTATCTCTGTTAGTATCACTATAACTACTAGATTTTTGTTTTGAAGTGTTAGTATTTTTGTTATTGTGCTTAAAACTACCTGAACCTGCTTTGAATCCGCTCTTCTTTTTGTCCTGGAATCGAATTGCTGCTACCGCATGCTTGGAGTGCAATTGATTAGTATCCTTTTCCGAAAGCTCAATGCTTAGTGCAATGTCAACTGCCTTATCGAGGGTTAAATCTTTAGTTTCCAGTAGCCGACTTTGAACGCGTTGGGAACTTAATCCATATACAAATTGGTTGCGTATTGCTGTCTTCAGAAAACCGCCAAAATTGCAATTGATAGCGCATTTTTGGAGCGCATGTAAAAAATCTTGCACGGATTCCCCATCATGTTGCTTTCGGTGTTGGAATCGGAAAACTTCAGCTATCTCAAGTGGTGTAGGATCGTAAAATTCTTGCATAATTTTTACTACCTCGCCATAGGATTTATTTTCAGGAGTTTCTGGCGCCAGTTTATCGCACAATATATCATAAGATTCCTGGCCCATGAAGTGTAACACGTATGGTAATTTTTGGTCATCGCCAACTTTAAACAAAGAAAATGCAACTTCTAGACGCTTGACCCATCGGGACCATCGAGCATTCGTGGTGCAAAAAGTTTCCACAGTAAATGTTGATTGTATCATTATTTATCCAGTCTTAGAGCTTCCACAGCAACAGGTTCTTCAATTTTGTGCATGCAATTCATGTACGCCGTCAACCACTACTATCCGCAATTTGTAATCCGCAATCAGCATCCGCATCAGCATCCGAATCCCATCTTCGTCGCCAATACTTTGTTGTGTATGAAGCAATTTTAATTAAACAAATTAACTTTATATATTTTCATTTAATAGATTACTATTTTAATTTACTAAATAAGTTCCACGAGGGAAACGAAAAAGATGTTATCGGTTTGGCAATCAGTCATAGAAGAAGGCAAAAAAAAACGTGATGTGTCAAAAGTGACATTGTATGTTTACTTAATGTTGGTAACCATTCAATGAAAAATATTTAGGTGATGCCAAATCCGTAACAGTATTCAAAGCTATGAGTCTATGAAGCTTTTGAGAGGGACGTATGTCCTGAAGTAAAGAGCATACAAAAAATACAAATATTTGGAGCAACAGGCTCGTTAGTACCCAGTGCCTAGCTTTATCACAACCATTCATGTGTGCGTGTATACTTCTTGCACGACGACCTCCTGTTTTATGCCGAATCCGAACGGCTAAGATCACGAGAGGAGGGCCAGTGAAAAATAATTTTGGTGTTGCTACATCTGGAATTCGAACCCAGACCTTTTGCGCTGCAGTTCTTCGCACTCATCACGCCACTGAAGTAAAGGACAACATTTTAAGTAACATTCAAAAATGCCATGTAAAGAGTCCAAAATGGTAATCTGCAATGCCTTCAAGACTACCAAAGTGATATAATTTAAAAAAAAGCGATATAAAAAATGCCCAGACAAGCATTCAAAAATACAAATATTTGCCTACGTTATATCTGAGTTAAGGAATAATCTTAACTCGACTCTTTGACTGAGGTTAAAATTTCAAATCGATTTTGAGTCGGATCCAGTCAAAGTCGACTTTTGTATAGAAAAAGTGGTGCCCCACCAAATAATTAATGCCGCCAATTTTTTTTTTAATTTTAATGTTTCCTCTGAAAAGTATCGGGAAGTGGTTTAAAAAATAGAAGTCAACGTACTCACATGGTCATGTCCATAAGCAAGGTCTGTAAAACCTCTTGAGAATCAGCATTCTATATAACAGAGTGCAGTTGGCTATTGGTTAGCGGGAGTCGATGGTAAATCCAATATTGCACGGCGACATTAACCCCTTGAAGCTGTAGACATAACAAAAATAAAAAAAATAAAAAAAATTTCTAAAAAAAATTGCGTTGGAGTACTAATCGCGGTGTTCCTGGTTCAAATCCCGAAAAAGATAATACCTATATTTTTGTACTGCTTCATCTATTGCGAAAGTCTGACAATGATCCAAGAGTAACAATGTCAGAAGAAGCTTCTCAAATATTCAGTTCGGATACCCTTTCGATCCGTATGTGTAACACTTTATAAAAAAAAATATTAAATTGATTTAATAAATTTTGCCATTACTGTTCCCAAGGCAGCGGAATCCAAGCTTTCCAGCAGATTGATGCTTGAAAAAAAATCTATCGAAGCAAAGCGTAACCTCAGGGTTTTGCTATGGTGCTTGCCATTTGGTTAACAACCCTTTCACCCAAAGTTCCAAGAGCGATTTCCTGTTCTTTACCACAGTATATGTTAAAATCGTATGTATACCCCGTAAAAGCATAACACCTCAGCCACATTTTAATTCATCCCTTTGTGGGTTTCAAAGGCATGTACCGAGGATCGTCCCTTGAACTTCGTCATATTTTCGTCAATGCTCTGGTATGAACTATCCTCCCTGGCTTTCAAAAAGCGATTCTTCATACATTCCACTATATCTTCAACGTAGTATAACTTTGAGGAGACTCCTGGCCTTTCGGGGGAAGCAAAATACATTTTTGAGGACAATTCCTGTTCTTCTTCCATTGTCTCATCTTGTTGGGCTTCTTGACTAAAGCTGAAATATCAAGGTCAACGGTTCATATTCTTCCTCACTATCGTCAGATAAATCCTCATAATCCGTTTCACCTTCCAATATGTCAGCTATTTGGGTGTAATGGCTGCGTCAAATTGTTATTATAACCTAAGAATAAAATTTTGCAAAGAAACCTAAATGGGACACATTGATCCCAACAAATAACACTAATGGGAAATTTATGTCCCAAACAATGCGTAAAAAATAGATACTACATAAAAATTACTTACCACTTTCTAAATTATTTCACAATATATCAAGTACTCTAGATAGAATGTGTCTTATGTCCGAATAGTTTTCAGAAGGATTATCAAAAAATCCTTTTTATTTATTATTATCAGTTACAAAAAATATTGTTGTACAATTTGTGTTCATGATTAAGGATATGCATCGTATTTTGTTCAAGTTAAACATATTTCGCATTAAAATAGCGAAACAAATGTAATTATAATAATTTTGTAACCATCCACTTTCAAAAACCCAGTTTTAGTTTATTTTGAAACGTTTATTACATTTTGTTATAAAAAATTAATGTTCTCTGCTTTTTTTTAATAATCTGTTTTATGTGCTATTTTCCTGCTGCATGTGAAAACTTGCAATGACAAATAATCCACGAGTGTGCTTTCCATCCTTCTCACTCCTCAGTAGGAATACCAAATGTCAAAAATTAGCCACTGGATACATTTTAGCGAGTTGTTGAGCAGGTTAAAATTTTGAAGTCTCTATTCACCACACAATGTCAAAAATTATCCACTGGCTAAAATCTTAACGCAATTTGTACACGGCCTTAAGGTTTAAACAACATGCCTCTCCAGTTAGAAGTTGCACACTCCATATCGAGTGCCCATTTTGTGTTTATTTGTGAGCGTCAACAAAGCAACGGTGTTCCTTAACCACGTGGGTTCAATCTTTCTTTGCTGAGGTTCGCTGGAAGGGAAAATCATCGAATCATCTGCATTATTAATGCAGATATGTTATCGTAGAATACTCTAGATCTAGAATATACTCAAGAATATACGACTCTAGTATTTTTGAAAACTGCTTCGGCAGTTGCTTTTGGAATTTCATACTATTTCCTCCTTTTATCAGTGATTCTATGCACTTGGTCAATTTTTGAGTGTTTATTCCTGACCCCAAATGGATGGTTCGGTACTATCGATTTTTCTGCAATAATATTTTGCAGGCGTTTTCCCAGCATCTTTTCGAATAACTTGGACAACTTATTTCGCTGGGTGGTTTACCTGGTTTTGGAATCATTATAAACTCCGCAACGTTTCATATGCTTAGCACGTATCTTAATCTAAATACAGCATTTATGATCTGAGCTAGATGTTTCAGTATTTTTATACCCTATCCCATAGGGGTATATTAGTTTTGATACTTAGTTTGTAACATAGAGAAATAATTTTGGTACATATACCTCAAAGTATATGGATCGACTCAGAATCGCTAGCTGAGTCGATTAAGCCATGTCTGTCTGTCCGTCCGTCCGTCCGTCCGTCCGTCCGTCCGTCCGTCCGTCTGTACGTCACCGATTTTTAGGCCTTAAATTTTGAGCTAGGATAATGAAATTTGGTATATAGGATCCTCGTCTCTGCCTACAGAACAAGTGTAAAAATTTTTGAAATCCGCCCACTGCCACGCCCCCTTTTAAGAAAAACTCAGTTTTTGACCAAACCGTAAGGAATTTTAAAAAAGTTTCTGAACAACATATTTAGACAATATTAATATCTATATTTCGTCTATATAAAGTTTTTTGCCACGCCCACTTTTTGGGGGCGTTTTCAATAAAAAACTGTTTTCGGTCAAATTTTAAGTTTTTCGAAAAAAATTTTGATGCAGAATCATTAACATTATTAATATGAACATTTCGTCTATATACCATTTTAACCCACGCCCACTTTTTGGGGGCGTTTTTATATAAAAACCATTTTTATACACTACCCCATAACATATGCAAGAGAAAACCTTGTCTTATGTAGAACCGTTAAAGTGTTTTGTAAGCAGTCTGTAGAATTTGTTGTCACTATATCATTTTTTCTATTTATCCACATCGTGTTTTAAGCCATGTCCCCTTTTTTGGGGATTTTAGTTTTATGGATAGGATGGGATAGGGTATTCAACGATCCGCACAGCGGATTGTAGCCTTCTCATATGTTTTTTTTGAGAATTGTTTTAGAATTTCCCGCGCCCGTTATTAAATCAAACCCTGGGCCTTTTGTATATTTATGCCTTTTATTTCTTTAGACGTAATCGGTCGAATTATTACGTCTTCTTCGCACGTTTCTTCCATTCCTTAATAATCTATCTTCATAGGTTGACAGACGCCTTCTTTGTCTTTAAGATTCAGATTCTTCAATTTTTTCTTTTAGATTCACCCACACAATAATTTTTAAATGACTTTCGTCTGGAAACGCTTAAGGATTTTTTCATCTTTTGATACAAGTGCAGATACAAGTGCAGACCATTTGCTTCAACACTGTAAAGTATGAGGTATGAGTATACACGGTCTTAGTTATTCGAGTTATCGTTGTCAGATCTCCTCACACAGACCTGCTCAAATGTGTGCTTATTAGAGCAGCAAGAGTTTCGTTGATTAGACATTTAACTTCCAAAGAGCTAAGCAAATACAGGGTGCGTTGATTTTTTTTCAATAGCTTTTGAATGAAATATAATGTCGGTCTAGTGGGCGCCTCTGGCCATGGTGCAAAGACGAGGTCTTTAAAGCACATTTTGCACAACAACTTCACAGAGTTCTGGTGAATTTCATCCACTTCGCTTCTAATGTTTTCCCCTAGCATCGAGGTTATGGTTGGTTTTTTGGCGTAAACCTTTTCCTTCAAGTACCCCCATAAGAAAAAAAAAACAGTCGATGTCACCACTTTTTGATATTCTTCGGCCGGAACCAAATTCTTGTAAAATTCGCATCGTAGGAGGAGCTGTGTGTGATATGATATCATATTGTTGGAACCACATGTTCTGTAGGCCTAATTGATCCAATTCGGCTAAAAGAATGTTTTAAAATAGAACCTGATAGCGGTCACCAGTAACTATTACAGGATTGCTTATGGCATCCTCAAACAAATTCGGACCAATGAAGCCGCCGCGCAGGCCCAAACAAAAAGGCAGATATAATGTCGTACATATACGTATTAACATGCTTACTATCGGACTCTCACGTACAGTACAATTTCCACACCAATTTATTGCAGTCCAATCAACCCCCATACCCCATTAACACCTCAATTCAATATCGACCATCTATCTCCGAATTTCCATCAAACCCATCCTTACTACCTGACATTTATTCGCGCCTGTTCCCTTAAAAAAATATCCACGACATATCTATCAATTCGAACGTCCTTGCAGAACGAAGCAGTGGTCCACTTTTTTTCCTACAGAAGGTGGATCACAAATATTGACGATCTCCTATTTTACTGCAAGGTAAATCAGTCAGACTTGTTTTTTTTGGACCATTGTGTGTTTAGTGGAACAAACCACAAACCTTTCAGCGTTTTGTGAAAAACTATTCAAAATGGAGTAAAACGAGCAAAAATGGACATCAACTCAGGAGATGTTCATGTGGCAGATACATTTTTTTTCAATTTTCAAAGGGCTTTTAACAGAGCCCTGTTTTTTCGTTGCTAAAAGGCCCCAATTCATATTTTGACATGATATTGATCGCAATCATTTCTACCTCAGTCGTCGTCCGTCACCGACACCTCTCCGTACGCAACAACAAAAATTTCTGGTAGAACTTTCATTCATTTTTGGTGTTGGTGTGGTTCATTAAAAGCCACAAAGCAATACCAAATATGATCTTGTTAATGTCTATGCGTATACTATGGATAAGTTCTCATGATTTATCTTCTGTTTTATAACGCGAAACTGTTACAGCGTTCGCATTTCCCAGTAGCCCGATTAACGTGTTGAAGCAATAATTTGATCGATTGTTTGAAGCATGGCATAGCTTTAGAACAACACAGGGGGTTGCAAGAGTTCAAACCTTTAGGTAGAGCTATTTAGTCTGATAGTCGGTCGTATGTCTGTCACACCCGGAAACATTCTTCCTTTATAAATGCAGTTGACAATGATTAATGAAGGATTTGAGGGCTTAATTGTATATAAATGGCCTGCCCTAGATAGATCACCTGGCCAACATATTTCAAAGTTAGACCCTCCTATATGTTCATGAATACATGACCTTAACTAAACATGTTTATCGTATCACTTACTTACTCATCGACGTCGGAATGAATCTAACATGTCTCTCCAATTGCGCACTTGAAGTTGGTTGAGGACGGTTTCTACTTGTTCGGGCCACCTAAGGCGAGGTCTTCTACTATTGCCACAAATGTCAGATTGGGAATCGAAGACTCTACTAAACGGAGTATTTACGTTCATTTGCTATACATGTCCTACCCATCTTATACGTCCAATCCCGGGTATATAAGATGGGTGAATTTTAAATATTGACTAATGGTTATGTAATACGACCACCTCCCAGAGCGTGGTGCATAATTAAGGATGTTTCCCCATCATTCAAAAAACATTAGATATCCAAAAATCATTATCCAAATAAAATGTTAACGATGGGTGGGCTCCCCATCACCTTCCGAACCCGTCCATTCATATATTACCTTTACCCCAACAAAACTCATAGCCTTCGCACAAAAACAAGGAACTTTGCAAAAAATTCCATTACCGATTGAAAAACCATTAACATCTCACACCTGTCTAGCCGACACGTTTGCATAATTTACCGACGACCTTGAGACAAACTCCGGCACACCATCATTTTTTTTTTCCTTCAATCGATCTGTTATACTCCCACCACCATTGCCTGTCTACCCATGGAGAGCTTGTGAAAACTTGGTCAAATGTCACTTTGTCGTTAGCAGATCTAGGTCCAACGTTTTTCTAGTATTTCAACAACTTTTGACACAACCTCACGATTCAGCTGTCAGCGGCGATTGGCATTGAATTGCATAATTGCAACAAGTTCCACGACATCGACTCACCATCACTCCACCCCCTCCTCGCTCTGGTTCTGACAACGACCAGAGCTCCCAATTCGTGAGGCAGAAAAAAAAAACGACGAAATGTTAACAAACTATCGATATCCATCATTCGGCGAATGTAGAGCTCCAACAAGTGGTCTTACCCTCGACTGTCGAAACACGAAATGATTTATTACGTGTGGTAATGTTTTCGCGCACAAAGTATCCGTCGTTACGTACGTACGTCTTGCGAAGAAAGGTCTTGAGTGACGGTTGTATTTGAAAATGATTTCCTCATCCTTGTTGTAAGACCTAAATGCAAATGTGTGATATTTCAATTAAGAGAATGTACAAACCTTTTTGTATCTGTAGGGGGGTTCTCACCAGTTCTCATCGGTTCCCACCAGATCTCAACTGTCTGATGGTTCAAAAGAACAAACAACTTCACGAGTTCATTCGTTTAGAGTGTTCTGGTTTGTTGATCGTTAAAAGTTGGTGTAGTTATTTGATGATAGATACTCGTACTAGGTACCGTCAATCGATGAGTAATTAAGGTGCGTCCACTATCCAGGTCGGCAAAGATAACAAGACCCGATCAATTGATTTTTTTAACGAATGTGTTTATCGCGGACATGTGTCAATAAAAGAACAGATTGTTGTTTGTTTTCATTTGTTTTGGTTTGAGTAAGGAAAAAGTTCAAGGCTTGAGATACTTTATGGGAGTATAACGCTCGATGGAATTGTTACAAATTGCAATATCGAATTTTAGCACAAGTATGTAGGGCTTGTAGTATGTGGTTTTAAAGACGATTGTATCAATGAGGATCGTCAATTTCTTGATCTATCATTCTGTTGGTCAATTCTGTGAATGATATGATGCTTAAGTTGGATCGTTCAAAAGATTTTGTCTCAAGAATTAAGGATATGTATATGATCAACCTTAATGTACCTTGAAATGGTCTAAACGACGACGCCCTGTCGTAACTTTCTTTTGCTTAGAGTCCATATCAAGTAAAGGACTTCAAAATCGCAGCTTGTTGGTATTCTTTCAGCAAATATTTGGAATCTTTGAATCCGATGGCCAAGTTCATAATTTTTTCGAAAGTTTTCTGATAATTCTATACAATAAAAGTGTCTAACTTATATGGCTAGCTTGGCGAAGATACAATACCAGAGAAGGTTGTCTATTTTAATAGTTACTAGGTCGGTCACCTAGGTTATCAAAGGCTACCTAGGTGAAGTTTCGTTTTATTTAACAGCAAAAGTAGGGAATGCTCTTCTTCTTCCATTCATCTAGACAGCTTCTATAATAGTCATAGCTGACGAGACCTAGCATTTTGAACAGATGTCATTTTTTCATATGTTGGGATAACTTCTGGTTATAATTAGGTCTGCCTAAATAATTGCCACGTGATGCAATTCCGGGAAGCTGTTAGCCTTACAGTATCCAGGGATATCTCTCTGTCCCGATACCCAGAAAGAGCTCTGCTATCTTGTTTAGGCTTTCTTTTTGATGGCTAGCTGAAAATTGGATAGATTCCGCTGAAGGTACAAATATTCTTTATAAATATCACGTTACACTTCAGCCAGGAAAGGCCTCCTTTAATTGAGGTAATTTCTGCCTAGAAAATGATATTAAGTGATTGAAATGAAATATCCGGCATTAACGGCTCATAACGGGCCTCAAACCTAGCTTTTCCCTTCATTTCTTTGTGAGAAGCTATTACTTTTGCCACAAAGAAGAGGGCCTTCCGTTTAACGCCGAATCCGATCGGCATATATGAAAAGCTTCTCATGACAGTGATACTCTTGGGTGTTTTCCAAACTTTCGCAAGAGGTGGAGCTGTGAAAAAAAAACTCAGGTGTTGTCTTTCGGGAATAGAACCAGGGACCCCGCTCATAATTGTCCAAATCACAAACCACTAGCCCACTCCACCCACAATAAATGATTAGGAAGGCGAAATATGATGCTCATGTTTAGCATTTCTGAAAAGAAATCTACACCAGGGTCAGTTTTTAGATACATCCTTGAAGATGTAAATCGTCTTGACAATTCTGACTAAGTTCGTCTCCCATTCAACTTCAAAACGAATGGGAATGATACTCTGGAAGTACTCGAAACTTAGTCGATGGTGTGGTCCAAATTTTCTGTTATGTTTAGGAGATGTTGAACCGTTGTATATCAACCCTGAGAAGATGTTCCTTAGTCTGATATTCTCAAAGTCGAGTTGCCAAAGATGTCCAAGTCCACTAGATATAGGATATCTGCGGAGGTGTTGGTTCATAGGGCTCTGCTAATTACATATCGAAGCTTATCTTTGAATTTTACCTAGAAGGATAAGGTTGGAGGTATATTTCTAGAGATATTGGTGTGGCCGATATATTTTTCAAATGTTCGGTCGACGTATAATCCTTGTGTGATAACCCTGAGATGGTTTTCATATCTATGATCTCTCCCTCTGACATCTGCACAAGCAGTGGTCTATCTGCAAAATATGTCTATGTAGGCTAGAGTATAGATCTACGGATCCCGATGTTTTAATTTTCCCCAGAGTATTACGGTTTAAGATTATATGTAGGAGCCATCCACCAGAAGATAAATCCATAAAGGATTATAGGTCTCACCTCTGCACATGGCTGTCTACCTATAATATCTATAAGGACACTAGATATAGGAAAGCATATATACAGCTGCGGATGCCGATATTTGGACATTTTCCAGAAGATTACGGTTTTAGGCTATACACTGCCCAGCAGACGAAAACACTATACAGGATTATTGGTTTAATGATGACCACGTATGTAAAGCCAGAAAGTGGTTCACGGTTGGATACCTCATTAGATCAGTAGGGGGCCTTTTGCATTCATGGATGTTGGGTATATAAATCAAATTCTTGTTCAAGACCAGAACCAGGTACTTCATTGATTGAACAAAGTTAAAGGATCAATTTGCAGATCTTTGTATTATCTGTTGAAAAGGCCCGGTTTGGTATTAATCAAATTTCGCCATACAAAGCGCCCATTAGGAGAGAACTGTGATAGCTCTTTAAAGGTATTTGGGTAGATGCTAAGCACTACTTTTAATGCCATTTACTCAACCCAATTATATTTAGTCGTTGGATTTTTGATGGGACGGCGCCTAAGTTGCCAACGCTGTTTTGTTTAAAGTCCCTGCTACCTCCCGCGATGATCTGCAAATTTGATCTCAACTCAGCTTGTCGGATTTGGCATAAAACTACATATCTTGCCATCATACAAGAAGCACACTTGCATACATGCAGAGGTGTGAGAAGAAGCCTATCGAGCATGCCGTGCTGATAAATTTATTTTTATGTAAATTTAACTCAATAAGTCAAGTACTATCCGCAACGACAAACGGAGGCGGGACAGTAGCTTAAATTTATAGAGAATTTCATTTTGAATATATTTTATTTAAAACTTAATCTAGCAATTACTCAACTTAAGGTTCTTATATCTAACGATTCATTCATTCATTCATTCATTCTGAAGCTAGGAAATACTCAAAACAACGCATCAACATCATCTCCAGATATATTTTATCCGCGAAATAATAGCGAAAGGTTTCTGGAAATGATTTAATCTTCTAGCGTTGTTCCAAAGGTAGTAAATACTCAAAACATCGCATCGTTTCCTCTCCAGAAATCTTCTAGTAATAGGGAAAAACAGTGCTTAATTTCTGGAGATGATTCAATCCACGCCATCCACCAGCTTTGTTCTAATGCTAGGAATTAGAAATCTTCCATTAGTCGAAATGATGGCGGATAACTTCTGGAGAAGATTCGAACCCCACCATCCAATAGCTTTGATATGATGCTAGAAAGTAATCAAAATAACCCATCAAATCAGTCGAAGGGATAGCGGTAGATTTCTGGAGATGATTCAATAACCACCTTTAACCTGTTTTGTTTTGTTGATAGGAAATATGAAATCTTATGTTCGTCGAAATGATAACGGAAGATATCTGGAGATAATACAGTCTCCGCCATCCACCAGGTTTGTTCTGATTCTAGGAATTACTAAGAGTAACGAATCAAATCATCTCCAGAAATCTTCCATTAGTCGAAATGATAGCGGATAACTTCTGGAGAAAATTCGAACCCCACCATCCAATAGCTTTGGGTTGATGTTAGAAAATACTCAAAATAAACCATCAAAATATTTCCAAAAACTTTCCATCAGGCGAAGGGATAGCGTTCGTATCTGCGCCTGGAATGTAAGAACATTAAACAGGAGAGGTGCAGGCGAACCACTAGCGGAAGCCCTAAACTACTACAAAGCAGACATTACTGCCATCCAGGAAATACGATGGGATGGGCCGGGCAAAAAGAGGATGAAAAACTGTGACATCTACTACGGACCGTGTTATATTCGACTATTCGGATGCGGATTTGTTATAAGTGCCAGACTTAGGCAAGAAGTCTTATGTTTCCAAGACATTAGCGAACGCATAGTAACAATCCGCATCAAGGCCAAATTCGCCAACATAAGCCTTATATGCGCTCACGCTCCGGCGGAAGAAATAGATGATATAGTTAAGGATTGCTTCTACGAGCACCTTGACAAAACCTATGAGCGACTACCGAAGTACGATGTTAAAATCGTGCTGGGAGATTTTAACGCAAAGGTAGGAAGAGAAGACATCTTTAGAAGTATTGTCGGACAACATAGCCTACAGGACAACACGTCCGGTAACGGACTTAGGCTAATTGATTTCGCTACGGAACGAAATGCCACTATAGTCAGCACACGGTTTCCTCACCTCGATATCCATAAGGGGACATGGCGGTCTCCAGATCAACGAACGGTCAACCAAATTGATCATATTGCGATAGATAAGAGGCACGCATCCAGTATTTTGGATGTCCGAACATTCCGAGGAGCTAACATCGACTCGGATCACTACCTTGTAGCAGCCAAGGTAAGAATGCGGATATCCACCACGCCACAACAATCCAGAAATACTGTGAAAAAATTTAATGTCGGAAGACTGCAATCGCAAGAGACCGCCAAGACCTTCGCACAACGCGTATCCCTTAACCTCTCGATTAACTACAAGGCTAAGCTGCAGGTGAAGACGAGAGCTGCCATTGAGCTCTATAGGCAAAGAAGAAGGGAAGAACATCGGCTTTTCAGCAAGAAGAAAAAAGAGCAAGAAAAGCGCGCGATCGAGGATATAGAGAGGTGCCACTCCAGGAACGATGTTCGCAAGTTTTACCAAAGTGTAAAACGTCAAAGCCAAGGATACAAGGCTCGAACAGAATCCTGTCGAGATGAACAAGGAAATATTGTAGTTGAGACACAGTCGATGCTGATGATATGGAAGAACCACTTTTGCAGACTGTTAAACGGCGATGACGAACAACATTCCGCTGTCAGGCAGAACGAACCATTCAATATTGGCAACGACAGCGAAAACTGCCAACCACCCGACCTGAGTGAAGTGAGGATAGCAATATCTAAACTCAAGCTTAATAAGGCTGCCGGAAATGACGGCCTTCCCGCTGAGCTTTATAAGGCCAGCGGAGATGACTTGGTAAGTAACATCCACCAACTCATAAGCCAAATCTGGTCGGATGAAAATATGCCTGAAGAATGGAACCTCAGCATCGTTTGCCCGATCCACAAAAAAGGAGACCCTCTGAACTGAACCCACCACCTATTCATCGATTTCAAAGCCGCATATGACAGCATTTATAGAGACGAACTGTACAGAGCCATGTCTAGTTTTGGTATACCGCCCAAACTCGTCCGTTTGTGTAGGATGACGATATAGAATTCTCGCTGCTCCATCAGGGTCGGAAACGACCTCACCGACACATTCGATACCAAAAAAGGATTTAGGCAAGGCGATGCGCTGTCATGTGACTTTTTTAATCTGATTCTTGAGAGGATTGTGCAAAACTCCAAAGCCAACACCAGAGGCACAATTTTCCAAAAGTCGGTGCACTTACTAGGAGTGCGCAACTGGAGGCAGTTAGCTAAGGACCGGGCTAATTGGAGAGGCATGTTGGTTGAGGCCCAGGTTCATTCCGGACTGTAGCGCCACTTAAGTAAGTAAGTAAGGGATAGCGGAAGATTGTGGAGATGATTCAATACCCACCATGCACTTGTTTTGTTTTGATGGTAGGAATTACTAAAAATAACGAATCAAATCATCTCCAAAAACCTTCCATCAGTTGTTTGAATATTCTTTATAAAGATGATGTTTGGTTGCTAATAGATACACTTTTTCAACCCGTATTTACCTCTACCCTATATACGCTGCAAGACAAGCTTAACACACTCAATCTTAATTCGACCGCAGGATTGCAGGAATATAAACTTTCAGCAGGAGTTGAATCTGTCCTGTTTACATCCTAAATTGGCATAGACTTCAAAATTAAAACAATTTATTTACATGGTCAAGTTTGTGGTGTTAGCTGCGCCGTGCTACTGGCAATAAGTCTTCACTTTACTTTCAAGAACATTCATCAAACTCCAACAAACACATTAAAAAATGCTTAAAAAATCTACACATCTCATCATGAGCCATAAGTTAGCCTTCTATGAATTTATCACAATCAATTGCAAGCCATACTCTTCACATTGACCTAGATAGAGCTTATAAATCACTTAGCCAACGGCCCGAAAGCATTAATGACTTGTGCCTACAATAACACCCTTCAACTCCATTCAAATCCATAATTAATCCAAATTTCACTTTCGGTTTCTTTTTCCAAAGTAAACACACCTAAGGCGTGCTATTTATATGCCCAAAACAATCTTGAAGATTGCTGCTTACTTTTTTTTTTTTAAAAAATAAATAAATATCATATGTAGCCGCACATTATTATATAATCATTAATTTTAAAATTCAATTAAACTAACAAGAACTATCGCTAAAGCTTACCTGATAAAACCTTTTCAGACATGATTGCAAATCCATGCTTTGTTGTCCATCTTGAGGATCATGCTGATTAAATGTGAAGCACCCTTTACCGCGTAATTGAAGAATATTATGGATGTCTGGGAAACATATGCGCCTTCAGTTCATATCCGGGTTCGATCTTTCGAGGAATAATTCAATGAGAGGGCCTTAAAGGCTTTCGGTGGCATTCACGCTTTGGCGGTTATTACCGCAAATGTTATAATCGCGAAAATTACCCGAATCGATGGTTAAGTGATTTTAAATTGCCACTTTCGGTATGATGAAGAGAATTTCGCGTTTTGAGATACTTTATGTGTATTTTTGGATGTGTCTCCTTTTTGAATGATGGGATTGTGAATCATGTTCGACACGCTTTCAGTGATTATACGACAAAGGCATGAGGAAGTTATTTCTGTGTTACATAGACGTTTTGAGTTATAATGGTTTTTGGTGTTTGCTTTTTGTTTCTTATGTCGGATACATCTGAATGAATTTGGTAACGATGATGATGACATTTTTATGGAGCTTTATGATGAATTCTGATATTTCGGCATTATGTTCGGTGTGATTATCTGAGAGGCAGTAAAGGGTATTTTTTTGAATTTATGAAACGGATTTCAATGTAAATATTGATAGAAGCTTGACAGGCTAATATAACTGAATATTGGCTCTACGTCAAATGAGTCAAACACAAAAATGTTTAATTTATTAATTTTATACATTTTGTTAAATTGTTGATAATCCCAATGCAAGGTGACCTAAAACACACATCCGGTGTTGCATAGCCATTTCTTAAAAATGTAACGACATTTTTTTTTTGTAATTTTTATTGGAACCTTTGAATATTTTTCCATTACGATTTGAAGATGATATCGGTCAAGCTTTTGACACAATGTTTCATTGTATTTTGCTAATTAAATAAACATAACTTGGCATTAATTTGATGCTTCATAGGTAGATTTCGAGTAAGCTTTGGACTGGGAAGCATTTTTTTTAAATTGGTTTGTTCTTAATTTGTTATCAAATCCTTGTTATCATCTTATCATCCTCTTGTCCATTAAGGAAATCTAGGGGCAAACAAATACCCCCATAATGCCAGAAGTGTAGACAACTTTTCAATAAAGCTATAAAAGCCTGAACGAAGCCACTAACTGGATCGCCTATAAAGATACCCTATCAGCATATAAAAAGCAACTGAGCAAGTCTAAGTGCAAACCATGGAGACTCTTCTGTGATAAAGAAGAAACGAAAAATCGTCTCCACTAATCCAACTCTTCCCAGCTATCTCAAAAGAACAGATCGCACTTGGATGACTTCAAGCAAAGAATCTATAGAGCTACTAATGCCCGGTTTCACAGTGGGAGCTTAATCCGTTGCTTTGGTCTTAAGTTTTTTGGGTTTCACAGTCATCAAAAAAGTGTGGTTTAGCTAAGCCAAGTATATCAAGTCTTTGTGAATGGTTCGTAGGTTTATTAGTTACGCGCCTAAAACTATACACCAAACGGGAATATTCTGCGAATATGACACAGTTACTACCCGAATTTAGTATGGACATCACCCATTGAGTAATTCTCTACTACATCCAACAACCAATCAAAATTTCCTATGACAGAAGTTAATCCAACAATTAAGCCACCAACATCGGGGGTTTAAGTTTAAGTGTGGTTACCTCTTAAGCCGGCACTTTGAAACACAAAGTTATGTTAAACCGCAGGTTAAGCTCCACGTGAGGCTTAAGCTCTCACTGTGAAAATGGGAATAATGAACACCTTTTTGTGAGGTTTCTGCCGGAAGCTTTCCATGATGATATCAATAGAACTAATCTATTGGGCACTAACTTCCACAATCTTATCACAAAAGATAAAAAACTTTGGGCAGTACACAGTTTTAAATCCGCGGCACCTGACGGCATTGTACCAGCCGAGCTGCAACACACCTTGGATCTCATCCAACCATATATGGGAGCTATCCTTAAGGGTTGTATATAGCTGGTTTACATTCCCAAGGTTCGGAGGGAAGTAAAGTAGTTTTTATACCCATATACAGTAAAAGTTCGATCAATTTATCATCATTCCTTCTCAAAACGTTGGAATAATTGGTTGATATTAATCTCCGCAGTAGCATTAAAGTAAATCAGCTATCCGCATCCCAACATACATTCTGCAAAGGCAAATCTGTGAAAACAGCCCCACACACATTAGTAAGTATTATCGAAAAGTCGTATACAATGTATTCCTAGACATTGAAGGTGGTTTTCACAACGTGAATTCCGGCGCCATTAAGGCGCTAAAATGTCTGAAAATGTTGATCTCTTAGAGTGTTGATTAATTTGCTATTAAACTGCAAGATTATCAACACAAAGCTGGGTGGTGCTTCGGCCAGAGGACATTTCAGTAGATGGACCTCACAAGGTGGAGTCCTATCTCCTCTTCTCTGGAACTTATTAGTAGATAAGCTTTTACTTACCCTGAAAGCAGAGTGTTGCCACGTGATTGCCTACTCGGATGACGTTGCTATCCAATTCTCGGCGAAGCACTTGAATATACTCAAGGTACTTCGCCAAAACGCATTACACAAACTTTTCAAAGGGGCAGTCACTTGTGGTCTGGGAGTCAACCCCCACAGAACTGGTCTTGTTTACTAGGAAATACAAAAATCCTCACATTGACCCCCCGTCACTAAACCGAATAGGACTAGCATTCTCCGACAAATTATAATAATACCTGGGTCGAATTCTAACATCTCAATTGTAAATCATTTGTTTGGTCCTCTCAGACGACCTTGCTTCTTATAAATGCAGCTTTAGTTGAAGTTCTGTAATTTTTAGAGTTACGTGAATTTTCTAACACAAATTCACGCTATAGTGCATCCAAAGGCCAACAAATTTTCCTACAAATTCTATAAAACTCCACTCAGGAATGACGGATGTGGCCGTGACAGTGACAATGACAATGACAGCGATGTCATGCAACTCCATTTGTTCATGGGCACAGCTAGCATATTAAAGCCTTGAATATTCGCACAACGTAATTGTGATTTATGGATGAATGTGAGCATTCGAATCCGCCTGCACATTCCATTTTATGTTCTCTGCTACAAACAGAAAAGTATCTCAAGTGACCAGGGTACTCATAAAGCCAACTTTAGTGCCAAGAAA
This sequence comes from Rhingia campestris, assembly GCA_932526625.1. NCBI lineage: Eukaryota > Metazoa > Arthropoda > Insecta > Diptera > Syrphidae > Rhingia > Rhingia campestris. The sequence goes on from OW052184.1 coordinate 5,016,888, forward strand.
AAGGTAGATACTCCACCAGCTGAAGTAGTAAAAATCAAAATTTTACGATCCTCATGAGGAATGAATGAAAAAAAAAAACAACAGGAAATGATATACATTCACAGATATAGCACCTCATTTTGTCGTTTTAGTTCAAGGATCGTTTTACGTGTATGTTCCAGTGTGCCCTTGAAAGGAGACTTTGATTCTCCTTCCACACGGACTATTATTAGTTCAGTCGTGACTTGTTGAATGCCGCCTTGTGTAGCTCGGGCGCTTATTTCTGATTTTTATTAGATCAAGGTAGTAAAATCATTGGAGCGCATAAAACGTTCATTGGTCTTTAAGACCGATCCAACACCATAGGGAACTGTGAATGAATCAAACCAAAATCTCAACAATAAAATAATTTTAACGCTTCAAATGGCTCTGATGAGTGCTCACAAGTGCGTACCCGTCCATCGGACATGTATTTATGTATCAAATAATTTTTTTTTTTTTATTGAATTAACAATTTCGTTACGGCTGTAGGTTGTGTGCCACCATGACTGGAGTTACGTAATAGCGTTAGTTTAGTTATTTTTGTTATGTTTACCTACTCCTTCACACATAATATGACGATTGAGGATAGAGTGGCATAAATGCTGGCAGGCAGTACTCTGGTGGTTCGTAAAAGCCTTCATTTTGGTTGAATTTTTGATGGTGTTGGTATTAGGGAAGACTATTTGATTCCGGAATGAGTTTACACACGTTTATGGGTTTGTTGTTGGTCATTCAACTTGGAATACTTAAGAAATTATTTCAACGGGCGGCATTAAGAAGATTCATTGTGAGCTATAGGTAGTGTCTTTCATCAGGTGGTTTGGTCTAAATTATGGTGTATTTTTTCAAATATTTATTAAGACTAGGAAACCTCAGCAGCTGAAATTCACCATTCTAGGAAAAATAAATTATTGTGTGCGCATATACGGAGAACTTAACATTTTATTTGGTCTATGTATCATAAAATATGGGTTTGGAATAATGATGTAATAGTTATCACTAGGGCTAAGATTTTCATGTACTTAAAACTGAGAATATGTGATTTAAATATGCACTTATATAGGGGTTATCATTGAATTGTGCAAGACCAGCCAGCATGGATAGCTTTTTAGATGCGGAAATTGAAATATCAGAAATCGAAGCAATACTGGAAACACTTAAAGATGGCAAAATGGCAGGATCAAATGGTATACCATCAGAATTTTTTAAGCACGTAACAGTTTTATTTAAAGAACTTACCCAGGCAGTGAATGTGATATTTAATTTTGCGGTGTATCCTGATTGCTTCGATCAAGCTCTCATTTGGCCAATCCATAAAAAAGGTGATCCATGTGATCCCAAAAATTATAGAGGAATATCTTTTTTGAACGCAAGTTTAAAAATATATATGTTCATCGCTTTTAAATAGAAGGCTTACTAATTGGGGAAGCGCCAATAATAAATTAAGTCAGTCAGGATTCCGAAAAGGCTATTCGAACGATTGATAATATTTTTGACCTAGGATGTCTTGCTCACTCAAAGCTTAGCCAAAATAAAAACCTATATGGTTTATACGTTTGTTGACTTTAAAGCTGCATTTGATATGGTGGACAGGAGAACATTGTTTTAAAGACTTTATAATCTTGGTGTTTCAACTAAATTCGACAGAGCATTGGAAAAATTGTATCAGCAAACAACTGGATGTGTATTCAATGGGACAGACATACCATAGTTGTATTTATGACTAGGTACATGTAAAATATCTAGTCTACGAAGGTTATAGGAACCTCCACGGGTATTAAAACCAATATCACTTAAAAGATCAGGAGCATCTATTTGTCCTGATAATATTTGGTGTAAGAAGACCATGTCAAGCTCTATCAGATTGTTCTTCAACAAAGCGGCAACTTGATGAACAGCATCCACTTCGCTGCAGGAGCTTGAGAGATCGCAAGAACAGCTGACTTCTATGTCACGTGAGTAACCCCAAAAGCTAACTCTTTCTCTATTCTAAATCCTTTTGTAAAAATGATAGAAAAGGACCGGCTGACTAAAAGTTTAATCTGTTTAAGAGTATCTAACCGCAATGCAAAAGAGGTGTAGCAGATTTTTTTTTCAAAAGTGATGATGGCATCGAAGCCGAAGCCCCTATTTACCTAGTTACATTCCATATTAAGGGTAAATCGGTGGAAACGGCTCTACACGAAGTAGTTCGCACAGTAGAAAATTCACAGCACTACAAAGAGTATACGTTACCAGCCTTTCTAGATATAGAAGGAGCCTTCAACAACGTTACAACCGAAGCAATTGCTGAGGCACTTACCAAAGCTGAAATAGGTACGGTTTCTAGCAATTGGATCTTAACCATGCTCAATAACCGGATCATTTCGTTAACACTAGGCGATTGTACCAAAAGGATCACAACGTCAAGAGGTAACCCCCATGGAGGCGTACTATCCCCACTCCTCTGGCTATTAGTAGTCAACGAGGCACTTAAGAAGCTAGATATCACTGCAATAAAAACAGTGGCATACGCTGATGACGTTGTCCTCATGGCGTGCGGAAAATTCCCACCGACACATCTTCTTTGGAAGATTCGACTCTCTCATTGTCGGCAAGCGCGAAATATCTGGGGGTGATACTCGATAGTAAACTGAACTGGAATCTAAACGTTGAAGAAAGAGTAATGTAAGCAAATATTGCCCTCTACAGCTGCAACAGAATCTGCGGCAAAAAATGGGGCCCATCCCCGAAGGTCACAAATTGGCTATACACAGCCATTGTCAGACCAATCCTAACATACGGTTGCTTGGTCTGGTGGAATAAAAATACAAATACAAATTTTTGGCGCAACAGGCTCGTTAGTACCCAGGGCCTAGCTTTCTCACAACCATTCATGTGTGCGTGTGTACTTCTTGCACGATGGCGGGACCTCCTGTTTTATGCCGACTCCGAACGGCTAAGTTGAGATAAGCTATTCTTGACAATTGATACTACTCGGATGATTTGTCAGATCATCACGAGAGGAGGGCCAGTGAAAAATCATTTAGGTGTTGCTACGGCTGGGAATCGAACCCAGACCTCCTGCGCGGCAGTTCATCGCACTAACCATCGCGCCACTGAGCCCCTCTGGTGGAATGCTATGAAAAAAGCAAAACATATGACCAAGCTTACGAAAGTTCAAAGGAAAGCATGCATACTTACGACAGGAGCCATGCGCACTAGCCCCACAGTAGGGTTAGAAACAATCCTAAACATAACACCAATTGGCTTACAAATCAATGACACAGCAGCAAAAAGCGCAGCAAGACAAAGAAACGGGCAATCTACTTACGAAACCTTTTGGCCATAGCTCAATATTAAACTCAATGGCATATGCGGATGTAGCATCTGACTACATGATCCCATATCATGACTTTGATACTAATTACTCTATCAGAATACCAAGCAGAGACGAATGGTATTCAAACAGTGTGTTATCTAACACAGAAATAGCAATCTATACCGACGGATCCAAAATGGAAGTCGGAGTGGGCTCTGGTGTCTACTCTGAAAAGATCGGGCTAGCTAAATCCTTAAGATTAGCAAAGTCGTGTAGTGTATTCCAAGCTGAGATCCTGGCCATACTCGAAGCTGCCGAATCTGCTAGGGTATTGGACATATCACATGAGGATATCTCCATCTACGTGGAGAGTCAAGCGGCCATTAAAGCTCTGGCAACCAATATAGTAAAATCACGGGTAGTTGGACAAAGAACAAAGCCCAAATTATCTGGGTGCCAGGACTTAATGACATTATAGGAAATGAGAAAGCAGACGAACTAGCCAGACTAGGATCGTCCAGTTGCATTTCCCTAGCTGATAAAAGGGTCAATCCCCCGCTAGCATCTAAAAAACATGAAATTACTAAGCACACTCAAAAAGCAACCATAACAAGATGGCAAAATACAATAACTTGCACACACACAATCTCTCTGGCCAGAATCAAGCGGCGGCAAATCAAACAAGCTATTAGCTTTGAATAGAGCTTCCATTTCTATAGCGGTGAGAGTGATAACAGGTCACAACCTGTTGTGTAAGCACTCTAATAAGATAAAGCTAACTGGTGCGAACCAACTTTGCAGGAAATGCAGCGACCCTGACTTCGAAGAAGATGTCTCACACCTGCTATGCCACTGCCCTGCGATCAGTGGCAGTCGATTTAAAATACTAGGCAGCCTTTACTTCGATGACCTAAGTGACTTAACGACTATCCCAATAGCGCTGATAGTCCGTTTTTGTTGCAGATCAGGATGAAGCAACTACCTCTTTGAGGCTGAAGGAGCAACACAGACCAGCACCGCATAAGTATCACTAGCGAACTTAACCAGGTATCCTCTTTCTCTATTTCAGGATTCTTCTTCGAAGGGTATCGCTATGGGCCCACGTAGGCCTATGCGTGTTTGACGACTCACCCGACCGTCAACAGCCCATTTAACCTAACCCAACCTAGTTACATTCCACGTCTATGAACCATCATTTGCAAAAGACTCGCTTATTTGGAGCATCTCCACTCAACAGTGCATACCCTTAAGTTTCATAAAAATAAATGCCAACCTCAACTGCAAAACGATGGCAACATAAATTACATAAATTCCACTAAATGCAATGGACCACCACTTTCTCCTTCTAATAAGACACATTGCTGAGACACCATCACCAGGGTCAGACATTTCATACCTTGTGTCCCCACGCCCAACCCAAGTCTCTCTAGTAAAAAAAAACTCACTTTCTTTTGAAGGCCTCACCACACATGTACCCTTTTAATCCTCCATTATGGTCATAATGCTCTCAAAGCCCTATCCATCTCAAGAGGTCTCCCATTTCAAATGTCCACACACGAAAGTGCTCCACATGCATACGTAATGTGATCGCTTGTTGCCCTCTCAAGACAATTTATCTAATCGCCTTTTGAAGAGAGCTTAGGAATTATAAACTTTGACAGCCATAAAATATATCGAGGGCACTGCATCGATTTCGGTTTTTTTTTTCCGCCATCGAAATTGAAAGTTATTAAGGTCGTCATAGGTATGGTATGGTCACCATTAAAAAGAGTGGACACCCAGATGAAGAATAGCTTAAGGTATCCATACTCTCCTATCTGACTTTGAAAAGCCGCGGCGCGCAATCGCAATGCCAACAAACACGCATACAGTACCGGCGCGGTGTGTTATGCCTGCGCATGCTGCTGTTGCTCGTAGCTTAAGTGCGTTTCGAGAAAGTTGCATTGCATTATTTGGCAATTACAATGATAATTTATCTAGATACATTCGCTGTTGTTTGTCTTTGCTGAGGCTCTTAATGTCCACCTCGGGGCTCTGGTGAATGTATGTATCCCATGAACAACTATTCACATCCGCAAACGAGACAAAATCACTGTCCGGCCCCCCTGATTAAGAGAGCTTCAAGTATTCCATGCATTGTAAGAGATAAAATTAATTATTAGCCTCGAGATGAGGTGTTAAATTTGAGTTTGACTGGAAATGATGATTGAGGGTAGCAGCGAACACCAACATAATCCATAATGGCAGCTCATTAATTTGAGATTTATGCATTAAGTTGTGTTTGGGTTGGCGATGACTATGCATCAGCTGATTTGGGGTCGTTAATCCTTGTAATGGGAATATGTTTGCAAGAAGTATCTACTTCCGATCGGATGAAGTGCTTTTAGGTTTTTTTTAAGAGAGAGTTGTTGGATAGTTGCAGGTTGTATTTCACAGAAATTCAAATGATTTCAATATTCATAGATACACTTAAAGTTCGTTGAGACTGTATCCCTCGAAAGTTGAAACATTTTTACAACATCCACCAACATATGATTGATTTTTCATGTTAACAAGGGGAACCCATGAGTTTTACTGCGGAGGTGTGACATCTTCGATAAGTGGGACGTCACACTGTTTTTTTTTAATTTTAAAAGAACACTCAAATATTAAGATCCCCTAAACAAGTTCCAAGCTATTTATTGGAATGCGTGGGATTAGATTATGCGCTTCATTTGAAAGTGACATTGGTGATCAGCACCCACAAACAAAGACACAAGTTAATTTGAGCATTCAAATTATGGATCTTCATCTTCGTGGTAGAAGTAGGAAAAGAAAGAGAAGAAAGTTTTTCAATTAACACGTCAAGTCCGTCACTTATAATTGTCACCCTAATTCGACAACCACGCAGATAAGGTTGCGTTATAGTAGCTGTCAGCGGTTTGTCAGGCCATTTAGACCAGATTTCATCTGTTGTAAATATCACCCTCCATGCAAAATGGAACGACGAAAATGAATATCTGGCGTTACAGGGCGTCAAATCTAGCTGCTCCCTTCATTTGTGAAGTTTTTATTTTCGCCACAAAGAAGAGGACCTTTAGCTTAACAACGAATTCGAACGGTAAATTTTAAAAGCTTCTCATAAACGTGGTACTCTTGGATGTTTGTCAGACTTGCGCAAGAGTATCATCCTCCAGGGATTCATATAAAACCACTTCCATGTTGGACGCAGATATTTTGAAATTAGTGACTCAAAGTCGATCTGCATAGCGACATAGACCTGGTCAAAAAAAAATCCGAATTGGACTGGAATGAATGGACGCCAGTACTCCAGATCGCTTAATCTCCGATTCCCAGACAGACATCAGCTTCTGTCGACGAAGACCTTGCCTTAAATGGCGCACAAGTAGAAACCCACCAACTTAAAGTGATCAACTGTAGGTAATTACCTAAGAATCGGGCTAATTGGAGAGGCATGTTGGTTCAGGGCCAGGTTCATTCAGAACTGTAGCGCCACTTAAAAACAAACAGACTTCCAGTGAAGCTTACTTTTTTTTTTAAAAAAAAAGGTGGCAGACATCTGCAAAGATGAAAAATAATAGCCTCCTCATCATCCAGACTGTTCATGCCAAAGCCATTTCCATAAAGGGAAGGTCTTGCATGTTTAAATAATGCTTCATGATGACCCACACCTTGGAGGATTAAATATGCGGTCTACTAAACGAGATCACGATCTATGAACCTGGTGTTCGATCTAAGGTTTGACCTGATGATATCACGAATTATATGTGCTCTATCAAACGCTATCAATTTCGTTGGACCGATTCAGTTCCTATCTAAAGGCCAAGTCTTGTCGCGTTCATTTGATGGCGGTAAAATGCTGTCCACTTAACGTGAATGGACCTGTTGTTCACCCTAAGGTTTGATCTGAGTATATTATGAATTATATGTGGTCTATCAAACGTTTCCTTCAATTCCTACCTAATGGCCAAGTCTTTTCGCGTGTCTGCCTGTTTGAGTCGCGTGATGACACCTTTGGTGGCTCTAATATGCTCTTAATATTCTTGAACCAAGCTAAGTTAGAGGCTAAGTTGAGCTTTGTGCTTCTATATCAGAGAGAGTCACGCGATGGAACATTTGCTCGTGCTAAAATGGTCTACATAGGGTTCTATGCTAAAATAAGTTCAAGTAGGGATTGGAATACCGTGCCTGTAATTTATAAATTTCCGGAGGGTTTATCAAATTTACAATACCCTAAAATATCCCGATGTCCACGCACCCATTCAAAGTCAATATTAAACAGCTTTATCATCTTTTGAAGACATCAGACCAGGTCTTGAATAGTGTTCTCATACTTGGAATTCAGCCCCAAAGAATGGACTCTTCCTACTCAAAGACTTGCAATCCGATTCTTCTCTAACTTGAAAGCTGCATAGTTCCTAGACTCAAAATTCACAGAACAAGCAAACAATGGAACGAACTTCTAAACGACGTATTTCCACCAATATACAATCTACAACAATTCAAGAACAGGGCTAACAAACATCTACAAGCATCATCGAAGGGCGTTTCCGGAGCGTTATGGTTCAACACACCTGGGAAACGTTTAAATAAAAAAAGCGACTCTCTAGGGTTTAATAAGTTGGTCCATTTGTCTTGTCGTACAAGACGAAACATAATTAGGACTAGGTGTCCTGTCTTAATAACAATTACTCATGTATTGCTGGTAGAAAGGTGAATCAGATCTCTGATGTGCTAGTCAGGTATGAGGTTTGCCTAGTGTTCAGTATCTTGCTCTTGACAAGACTGGACATTTATAAATATTCCTTCTCCCCCAAAACCTCGCAACTCAGACAGTGTATGGTGAAAGATATCCAGTCCTACAACGTGATCGCTACCACCCTAGAGCTCTCATTTAATGATCTGCATAAGAGATCGCATGTCCTTGTCAAGTTGTAACGGGGGCACATTTTTCTTGAAATGGTACAAACCAAACTAAAAATACTTAAGGCGCAACAGGATCACGACAATACAAGGGCTAACCATTCAACTAATCATGTCTGCGCTTGTATTTCTCGCTCTATGGTAGGACTGTTTGAAGCCGAATTTTAATGGTTGAGTTAGGATAAGTTTTGCCCGATCAACAAAAAAGGAGACCCTCTAAGTGCGCCTACTACAGAGGCATAAGTCTACTCAACATCGCCTACAAGATCCTATCTGCCGTAATATGTGAACGCCTGAAACCGTTTACCAACAACCTGATTGGCCCTTATCAGTGTGGTTTTAGGACTGGATAGTCCACAATCGATCAAATTTTCACACTTCGGCAGATCCTGGAAAAAACTCAAGAAGTCCAAATCGATACCCACCACCTGTTCATCGATTTCAAAGCCGCATATGACAGCATTTATAGAGACGAACTGTACAGAGCCATGTCTAGTTTTGGTATACGGCCCAAACTCGTCCGTTTGTGTAGGATGACGATGGAGAATTCTCGCTGCTCCATGAGGGTCGGAAACGACCTCACCGACACATTCGATACCAAAAAAGGATTTAGGCAAGGCGATGCGCTGTCATGTGACTTCTTTAATCTGATTCTTGAGAGGATTGTGCAAAACTCAAAAGCCAACACCAGAGGCACAATTTTCCAAAAGTCGGTGCAACTACTAGCATACGGTGACGATATTGACATCATTGGTAGGACTCAACGTGATGTCATAGCCACGTTTGCTAGTATAGAGAAGGAAGCCGAAAAAGTTTGTATAGCAGTAAATGTTAGGAAAGACTAAGTATATGCTGTCAACACGAAAGGACATACAGCATCGACGAATTGGACAGAATGTCACCATTGACAGATATAACTTTGAGGTAGTACGGGACTTTGTCTACCTCGGCTCCGCTATTAACTCTGACAACAACATCTCGACAGAAATCAAACGAAGAATTACTCTTGGCAATCTCTGTTTCTTCGGGCTAAGAAGGCAATTTAGTAGTAAAGCCCTCACTCGAACTACTAAGGAGATCCTATATAAGACCCTGATCATCCCAGTCCTGCTCTACGGCGCTGAAGCATGGACCGTATCAAAAGCGGATGAAGAAATCCTTGGTCGATTCGAGAGAAAAATTCTTCGGAAAATCTTCGGTCCCGTTTGCTTTGACGGGCTATGGAGACGAAGATTCAACCACGAACTGTACGAGTTGTACAGCGACATACCCCTAGTCAAAAAAAACTCCACATTGGACGTTTAAGATGGCTAGGACATGTAGAAAGAATGGACACCAATACTCCGGCTAGCAGAGTCTTCGATTCCCAGCCATACGTCGGACGCAGTAGAGGAAGACCTCGCCTTAAGTGGCGCAAAGTATTCGTTCGAAATATTTTTTTTCTACAGCGGTTCCCCTTAGATTTGATTTTGAATAAGATTTCGAACAGATCTTCCGACGAATTTTATCGCACATGATTCCGAAGCGGCATAATGCGTTAACTCAATTATTTTTGACAGCTACGCGTTGAATTTTTTCCGAAGTTGTCCGATGAAGAATTGTTGCGGAATCCAACAAAGTTTTTCTTTGTTCTGCAGAGGATACCTCAAAAGTAAACTATGTTCCCATTGAAACTGATTTCGTTTAGAAAATACTTCCAAACGGATACATCGATAGGACTGATTGTCTTAAGAAATCAAGTCGAAGCCATTTTTTCTCAACCAGAATTGACAGCACAAATATAATATGCAAAGGAACTGAATAGTGGCTTAAGTCATGAAGTCAGTAAAGGCACACTCACTCTAAATTTATGGTTCTTGATAACAAATCTAGCAGGTTTTCAAGCTCTAATGTCTACCAAAATGCAACAACATGAACCTCGTTATAGATGCTATCATCAACTTTAGGTCGAATTAAGTTTATTCCCAAACACATGTCAGCAGCAAAACTTGCTCCATCGCTATTTCCGCATACAATTTCAAAATCGCACAATTTAACTATCCTGCATCTGTCCAAACATTTAATCACACGCTAAACACTTTATAAACACCCCATACTTTGGTGAATAAAAATCATTTCTCACAGATACTTTTTTTGCATGTCGGTCAATTAACAATGTTAATAGCTCTGTAAGGCTAACTAGCAACGCTACCACATGCAGTTGGCGCAAAAAGATACAAAAATACGAAAAAAAGAGAAATACCAACAACGGCTGGGAATTATGATCTCATAGTCATAGCGCACTGTCAGGTGTTGGTGTGGTAGACACAATCTAAGCGAATTGACTGTGCCCGGCCTTGTGGGTCGAATGTGTGCAGTTCAACTATCGATCCGACAAATGGGTGATACTCGAATTGACGTCCAGTAGCTGGTAGTACAACTCTGACGATGGTCATTTTCTTTTCAATTAACCACAACTAACCACCTACGGGTGTGAGCCTTCCACAGAATAAATCCAGTGCAGTGCGGCTGTATCCCGCGGTAGTCAAGGCGCTGCTTATTCGTATTTGCTCCAATGCATAACCGTTGGGCGGTTTGATTATTGAACCGCCATTAATTTTGTTTTGGCAGCGGCTGTGGAGAATTTTCTTAGTCGACATCCACCGCAAGAGGTACGGCCTACCTCTATAACACGTAAGCGCGTTCCAATACCAAAAAAAAAATAACATGAGTACCTCTGAAGAAGGTTTGGTGCAATTTTCCGGTCGGTCGGTCGGCTGGCGTGTGGCCAATTTGGCACACAAGTGGTGGGCAGTGCTTAATCAGGATATTGCTGCACATTTTGAATTGTCTCGGAATTCATAAATTAAGCACACTCCACAAGATCAAGACTTTAATTTGTAAATCTCTGTGAACCGTGACCTCTGGATTTGGTCATGGATTCTACGATATTGTTACCAAGCTTATAAGAGTCTCGATGTCTTGTGCAAGTGCCAATTGCTCTGCCTCCGCAACTGATTGGATCTATAAATTACCCATGATGATCATTGACATCATGTTGGAGAGTGATTGGAGTCATTACACTACCCAAACGCCCACCAAGTGGCGCACTGAATGTAAACAAATCGAGAAGATACTCGAATGAGTATTTTGATTTCGAAGAGATGTCGAAATTTGCTAAATTTGTCAATTTGTATGGGAGTAGGTCATGTACACGATCATACAAGGTGCGGGAACGCTTGAGGGAGTACTTCAGGTGGTTAAGCCAATCGAACACCCTCGCATCAAGTGAAAGTTGTAACCTTGAAGTTGGATATACTGCCGAATCGTATGTGGGTGATGTAGACGTAATGAATGTACTTTGATGGGTGGGAATTGATTTTTTCGTGTTTACTGTGCATTTTGATTGTAAAATTGGAATGAGGTGAGTGGGGGTTGGTTGAAGTTTTTAAGGCGGAACGTGGTGTGAATATTGTTTTTGAAGAGTTCGGTGAAGTATTATGTTTTTGCAACAGCTTTTAGGGATTGGCAAGGATGCCACAGAAAAATTATTCAGAAGTTAACTACGAAATGGAAGAGCAAATATTTAAGTGCAGCTTGAATCAAAAGAGTTGACCTGCGAACTGAATGAAATTGAAAGTTGTTTTTCTTTAAGGCTTTATGGCCTATGTTGAGGTTAATGTTAAATTAACGTAATCTTAAGGATTTGAAAAAAGTTGGCCTACGATTTTCGAAGTTATTTAGAACACGATGTATCGTTTTCGCACCACGTACACTCAATAATACGCATCCCCAAAGAGGACAAAGACGACGCAGAGTGCGAACAGAACAAGTTATCGCCGCGCAGTGTTGAGAAGAATCCGAATGAGTCGATTCGACATCGTGGACATCGCAGCTATGCCTATCCACTTTGTAAAAGATTTTACGGAAGATCTTGGCTTAAAAGCTTATAAGATCAGCTTGATCCTCATTTTACAAAATTTTGTTCTCCTTTAGGGCCATTTTTGGCGAAGGGATATGTAAAGAAGCGAAATTGCCAAATCTGGAGTGGAGTTAATCCAGAAGCCTGCGTCGAGACGCCCTTAAAACCATTAAAACTCACTGTAGGATATTCTTTGTGGGTGGGTAGAACCATCGACCCATATTTCTATTAGGTCGATGCAGACCAGAATGTTACCGTCAGTGGAGAGCGCTATAGAAACATTATTTCTGACTTCTTCCTTCCTCAGTTGAATAGCATTGACACGGCGAGCGAAACCAACAATTTTGTGGGGGAAACATTTACTGAGCTCGTAATTTCGCGTAATATACCTTTGAACTGGCCTCCACGACCCTGCTTTTGCGCAACTTTAGATTAATTTCTTTGGGAGTATGTGAAGTCACTAGTCTATGCCGATAAGTCAACATTCGCCGTGTTATTGCTGATTGATATCCGGTCCCAGTTATTCCTCCAGAGATCGAGTATTACATTATCGATTCTGGCCACTCCAGAATCATCAAGTTGGTTTTTCTTTGATACGTGGTGTCGACAGTCTGATTGTGCCCTCCTATATATCTACATGCAAGCTTTTAGAAATTTTCGTTTAGAAACTTGAAGCAGAATGATCCACCACACTGGTCTCTCATTACTCAGAAATGGAGGAACGAATGTTTAAAATAAAAGAATCTTGACAACGGATATCAGAAAACTGGAGTAGAATAGACCTTTGAGTCTTTCCTATGTTCGACCGATACTATGAAGTTCGTTGCGATAATGTCTGTTCTAAGTTTATATTTTTCTGTTTTTGAAACTTGGATTGCATCAGTAGATTTTGATCTATCAAACAATTAAAAGTGTCACCACTAGAGACTGTCTGTTAAGGAATACGCGGCAAGACTTGGCCTTTAGGTTAGGTTAGGTTGGTGGGTTCATGAAGTAGGCGATGTGAAGTGTGTGTCTTCTCTCACCACACTCTGGTCAATATAGACCCATTGTGATGTTTATTGGGGTCCACGTGTGTGGCTGTTTCCTGATCATTGTTGTTAGTTCCTTCAATCCAGATGTGGTTGCAAACCTAAAAAGATTGGGGAGAGGGATTTTGGAAAGATTCGTGATGTCATGGAAAAAACATTTTTCTGAGGTTCTCATTCCTAATTGGCTAAGGCCTGGGCAGTGGCACAGAATGTTGAGGGTATCCTCATCATCACCGCAGCCTCAACAACATCTTTAAAATTCATTTTCAGTTTGTGGCTTTTAAGTATGTTGTGCCGAATCAGAATCCCTGCTGGTGTCGAATCAGATTTCCTGTTTCTTTGAAGTAGTTTGTGGGTTCTGGCTTTGCCATACTCTGGCCACATCTTTTTGGATATTTTACAAGTACGGACGGAGTTCCACCTGTTTTTGGCGACATTCAGTGTCTTATGTCCCATCCGTGATTTGAGAGTAAATGGTGGCGGTTTGACAGACTGATCATTGCTGGTGGCAAATCCTTTCCTCGCCAGTTCATCAGCAATTTCATTGCCCTGTATGCCTCTATGTCCGGTGACCCACCAGAGCTTAACATTATGTTGGATGCCAAGAACCTACAGCTCTTCACGACAACGCTTTACAAGCTTAGATTTCATTTGCCTTATTTACACCCTGATTGTCAATGAAGATGGTGATATCATCTGGTGGTATCGGCAATACTGAGGTCACTTTGGCTGTCTCTGCTAATTCCAATAACTCTGCTTGGAAGATATTGCTATCCTTAGGGAGACGAACAATGCTGTTTAGCTTTAGTGTTTCTGAAAATACTCCAACTCCAATGCCTACGTCCATTTCTGAAACATCAGGATTTGGTTTCGGTGCCTATTTCGTTTCTCTCCCACTACTCTCGACATGGAAAGATGCAGCGGAATGGTCCTTGAAAGTCATGGTGAAGCGGATATCTGTTTAGAATTTCAGTATGTACTCCTAAGTTCATTTTCCATCAGTTGATCTGGCTGACTCTTTAAGCACTTTTGGCTGCAGATTCTTGCACGTAAAGGTCTATCGGTAGCAGGCTTAGGATGGTTTCCAGTCCCGCTGTCTTTGTGGTTCTCATTACGCTAGTGGCGCCCACACTTGCTTTCCTTTCTTTTGTCATATTTTTCAGATGGGTGACTTTATTTGTGGATTCCTAGACAAGTCCTCCATATGTTGATATAGGAATCCATAGGGTTCGGATCCCATTTTTTTGCTCCGGGTGCGAGGAATTCAACTTTATTGTGTGAATTTTGTGAAGGAATATGTGTTGACAATTTTATGAATTTGCAACAATGCCTCTACAAAATTCTTCAGAAGTTATGTGGGAAATAGTAAATATTTTGCTTGAAACGAAAGAGTTGAGCTGCAAACTGAACGAAATTGCATGTGGTATATTCAAGGCATAAAGTATAAGTTATGATTGGTATAAGAAATTTAGATGGGGTAGATCCATTTCCTTGCATTAAAAAAAATCGATTGATACATCTAATTTACATCTACACTTCTTCCCTCTACGTCATGCTTCAGATATTTCCATTTTGTTAGTGATGTGAATAAATAGAAAAAAAAACCTTTACAACCTTAAAGCTTGTCCCCAGATTACAAACTTCCAAATGATGTAATCCACATTCGAGTCATACTACTAGAAATGTCATAACAGAGTACCTTTTCTTGGCCGCACATTTTAATTACCATACGACTACCATATCTGTTTTAATTACCAAGTTAAACACTTGTATTTGTGTATCCGATTTATAAGCAGAAAAACCGCTAGCGTATCGTGTGAAAATTCTACTCAGTCGACTGAATAATCTCATTATCCACATCCGAGCCGGCCGAAAGCCTCCACCCCGCGACAGATTCAATTATAAAATTTACATTTTACTAATGCCCTAACGTCTGACATCAGCATGCAACGGTTGCAACTCACATCTTAACGCACAATAAACTATGAATTCTTACCGCACATCTATTAATTTCAAATGTCAAGGATGCCAACTCCATTTAGATGTTAACAACAATCTACTACTGAGAGAGGGATGCCCTCACCATTCAATGTCCGACCCGGCGATTACTCATGCGAGCGAACAAAACACCTCTCAATGCAAAATAAAATTAATTACCCATAAATTATCCATTTATGGCGGCGCAAGTTAATACACACAAACACACACATCGACACGAGTACACGGAGAACACAAATAAGCCATTAACCGTTTGCCAGGTCGGACATTTAATCTAAATTAACTGCATTGTGCATTAACGGACTACAAATTGATTAATTATTATTTTTGTATTCCAGTGGGCATTGTATGCCGCCGAGTGTTCGATCAGCTGTGAAATTTGTAATAGCACGTTTGATGGGACGTTTTGTGGGCTTGCTTTTTGTCTTGAACGCTCTGTGGGCCTGATTATATAGTTTAAATGGAGATTAGCAGCTAACTGTAGGTAGAGTGTCAAAATACAAATTGTAGGTACGTATGGTAATATAATTTAATTGACAACTTGTCATTAAGTTATTTAATGGCCCTCATGTTTTAGACACAAGGCAACAAGGTCAAACTGTAGGGGTACTAGGTTTGTCGATGAGATTAAGCAGCGTTTCAAAGTGTATTAGGTCGGGAAAACTATGAACACGTGACGCTAATTGTGTTTGAATTTCATTATTGTGATGTGCCATTGTAGAGAATTTAAAAAAAAATTGTTACGGGTATTTTTAGGGCAACATAGCAACAAATGTTTTGCGGAAAAGTCTATAGACTTACTTTCGTACCATAAAGTAGTTAAAGTACCCGACAATGCTCGGGTTTCAAATACCTCATTTATCTGGACAAGCAAAGCTTATAAAATTGTTAAGAAGCATTTCGATTTTTTGTAATCTAATTAACACCGACTATTAAGGCTCTGAAATTCAATGGAAATATGAAATGACCTGAGCACGAATATCGCCGGCCTCAACCTGGGTGGTCCCAATGGAACATTCAACTTTGGAATTGTTCTCGGGAAACTGGTGTCTCCAACGTCCCCATCGAGGATGATGAATGCTGCAGCCGCTGCTGCATCAAATAGTCCCTACCCGATGGCGATGGCCTTGCAAGCGCCACCAAACGTCAACAACATTGGCCGCAATCCGCCGACTCAGAATGCCAATCAACCCATGATTTCGGATCTGGGGCAGCCAGTGTCCAAAGAGGTGGAGGACGAAGCCAACAGCTACTTCCAACGCATTTATAACCACCCACCACACCCAACGCTGGTTATTGAAGAGGTCTTAGACATGCTGCAACGCTTTAAAGAGTCCAACATCCGCCGCGAACAGGAAGTCTACCAGTGTATGCTGCGTAATCTCTTCGAAGAATATCGCTTCTTCCCGCAGTACCCTGACAAGGAACTACAGACCACCGCACAGCTGTTTGGTGGGATTATTAAACGCAATCTTGCGCCGACTTGCTTCACCCTCGGGCTGGCATTGTGATGCGTCTCTTGGATGCTCTGCGCAAGCCCGTCGGCTCGAAGATGTACTACTTTGGCATAACCGCTCTGGATCGGTTTAAAAATCGTCTGCGAACGTACAAGAAATACTGTGAGTTTATTCGATCGATTCAGCACTTTCAGGAGTTCTCACCACTCCTCATACAGTACGTAGAATGGGGCTTTGTGGAGCAAGACCCGCCCACAAAGGTGCAGGGTAGTATCCTTCCCGGTTCAATGCCGCAGATAATGCCCGGTCAGCAAGGAGGACAGCAGGCTGCCCCCGATTCACTATACCGCAGCAATTCAGTAACTGGCATCATTGTGACAACACCCGCACAGCAGAAACCGATGGCCATCTCACGGGTGAAGTCGATTGCCAACGCAACCAACATCGACACACTGCTTGTGGCCAATGAAGAGAAGATCACCGTACCCCCAGAGGGCGTACAAGACAAGACGGCTTTTATCTTCAATAACCTTAGCCAGAAGTTACAAAACCCCACAAACCATCTTATATATTTGGCCCCAACAGAAGTAATTCAGCTATCTACCGGGGTCCATCTTTTAATCAACAATTTCCTAGTCACTATTTTACCTCATAATGCTTAGGCTTTATTTTTTGCCCTGAATTTTACGATTAGACCTTCGTTTAGGCAATAACATGGCGCCATGACTCAACATTGCTAGTCAAAAGATTGAAGCCACACAGAATATCTTGTAACAAAAAAAAATTCTTCCATACTCCAGAACACTTTGGTCAATGGCAAACTTTTTAGCCCACTTGAAAAAAAAAACACCAGACCTGATGGGATAGCAAAAAAGTAAATGTCTGGCATTTACGGCCCATATAATGCCTGAAACCTAGCTTCTCCCTTCAATTGTACAAGGTGGGCCAAAAGAAGTCATCCGATGTTGTTTGGCCCTTCAGAATATCGGTTGTGTCTCGCGCAGTGTGTGCCGTTGCTCCGTCCTGTTGGAACCACATGTCCTAATTCGTACAATTGCGGCGGAAAAAACTCGGTTACATGGCCCTTTAGCACGCATCGTCCGCTGTTGTCGTTTGACAAGCGGGGTTCTCGTAAAAAAATGGCCCGATGGCTCCTCCAGCGTGATCAGCGCACCATGCATTAATTTTGAGCGGGTGCAATCGCTCATTACGATTTTGGTCGAAAATTCGTCCACTTCGTCCTCGAGATTGAAGATGGCTTGGGCGTAGGTTACACGCGTTTGGCGGTCGACAGGCAGCAGCTGATACTCGGACTGGACTTTGTACGGGAACATGCGCAAGTCTTTGACGAAGGGACGACCGGCTGATGACTAATTGCGAGGCACGGTATCTGGTCGATGTTTCCGGCGACAGCTCGACATCCTCGGCGATATTGTCGGCACAACGCGCTCTTGGTAACGTCTCGTGTGGTCCCAAACTCTTCAAAGTTGGTGGCCAAACGGCGCAGTGTTTGCGCAGTGAGTGTCGGACGTCCGGGGAATCGGCGACGAAATTCGCGCTGCGCCATCACTACAGACGAATTGTTAGGCAAATAAATAGACACGATTATTCCGCGTTCTTGGAGAGTGTATCGCTCCATGGCTTGTTCACTTGTATTCCACATCTGTCTAGTCCACAAATGTTAAAACAGATTTGACATTGGCGACCATTTGCAAAAATTAGAGCATCTTCCAATAGGGTGATCTCTTTTGGCCCACCTTGTATATGGAAATTCAATATTTTTGTCACAAAGAGCCTGTTTAAGGCTGATAACACGATTTGGAAATTTGGTACGCAAAAGATCGATTGTGGCATAGGCTGTGTGGCATCAAATAACGCACGGTTTAGGATACACAGCACTCACTTTGGAAATAATTTTTAAATATTTCTCGACTTAATTCGTTCTGCGGAGGTATGCTTCTGACTTTCTGTCAAGATTTAGGGCGGGAAAAGTGGTTTAAAATGAGACCACTAGATGGCCCACCCTGTATATAATTTGAACACAATGTTTCATAACTGAGATATACATTATACCAAAGATTATGAATTCTATACAGATGACGCACTCCATATAAGAAAAATTGTTCTAGGGCGGGCTATGCCAGCACGTTCTTGTTTTTCATGTGTTTTCATGCCCACCGCCCGCCCCTACCATGAATCTACTGAGCAAAAGTTTCTGTTTTTTGTTCTCAATGCGTCATCTGTATAGAATTCATAATCTTTGATTTTACGTACTTACTGGACCAGAACCTCAACCAACATGCCCCTCCAATTAAGCCAGCTCCTTACCTGCCTCCAGTTACGCATTCAAAGTTGGTTGCGATCGGTTTCTACTTGTGGGCGCCACCTTAGACGAGGACTTTCTCTACTGCGTCTTACGCCTGGCTGGGAATAGATGACTTTAAGAGCCGAAGAATTTGTGTCCAATGGCTCAACTAGTCATAGCCATCATTAACGTCCAATGCAAAGTATTTTTTAACCAGATGGTATGTCGCCTTACAGCTCTTATAGCTATTGATTGAATCTTCTTCTCCATAGCCCGTCATGGCAAACGGAACCTAAGATTTTTGGAACAATTTATCGCTCAAAACGACCAACGATTCCTTCAATCGCTTTTGATATGGATGGGGAGGATCAGGATCTTGTAAAGGATCATTTAAGTAGATCAAGTCAAAGCTTTTCTAGTAAATTACCTTCTTAGCCCGAAGAAACAGCGGTTGGCAAAAGTAATTCTTCGTCTGACGAGATGTTGTTTTCACAGTTAGAGGAGGGGCCGAGATAGACAAACTACCGTACTACCTCAATGTTATATCTGTCAATGGTTACGTTCTGTCCAATCGTCGATGATGTGTGTCCTTTCGAGTTGACAACACATACTTGGTATTACCCTCATTTTTTGCCAATTACTTCTGCAAACTAGCATACGTGGCTATGACATCACTTTGAGTTCTACCAATGATGACAATATCCTCGTTGTATGTAATCATTGCACAGATTTATTGGAGATTGTGAACCTGGGAGTTTTGTGCAATCCTCTCAAGAAGGATGTTTAAGAAATCACATGACAGTGCATCGCCTTGCCTAAATCCTTTTTTGGTATCGAATGTGTCGGTGAGGTCGTTTCCGGCCGTGATGGAGCGCAAGAATTCACCATCGTCATCCTGCACAAATGGACGAGTTTGGGCGGTATACCAAAACTAGACATGGCTCTGCATAGTTCGTCTCTAAAAATGCTGTCGCATGCGGATTTGAAATCCATGAATAGGTGGTGGCTATCGATCTGGACTTTTTGGGTTTTTTCCCGGATCTGCCGAAGTGTGAAGATTTGATCAGTTATGGACTTTCCTGGCCTAAAACCACACTGATTAGGGTCGATTAGGTTTCTGTCGTTCACAGATAGTATCTTGTAGGCGATATTGAGGAGACTTATGCCTCTGTAGTTGGCTCAGTTCAGAGGGTCTCCTTTTTAATAAATCGGGCAATCGATTTTGATGTTCTCATCTTTATCATCCGACTAATTCTGCTTATGAGTTGGTAAGTATTACTTACCAAATCATTTCCACCTGCTTTATAGAGATCGGCAGGAAGACCGTCCTTTCGACCTTTTGGTAGCCTTGTTTAGCGTAAGTTGAGATGTCTAGCTATCTAGCTATCCTCACTAGTTTTCAATGCCATCGCCAATATTAATTATTTCGTTCTGCCTGACAGCAGAAGATTACTCGACATCGCCGTTTATAAAAGTCTGTGTCTCAGCTATGATCTGTGGTATTCTGCTCACAACTTGTTCGCTGCCTTTGGCGTTTTATACTTTGGTAAAACTAACATCCAATTTTTCTTGCTCTTGTGTGTTTTTTCTGAAAAACTGGTGTTTCCTTCCCATCACTTCTTCTTTGCAACCTTGCATTGTAAGCCCCGTTTTAGGCTGCGAGCAATTGTCGGCATTCGACCTCAACCCAGCAATGGATTTGTCGGGCTCTTGCAAGACTTTCCTCTGACTTTTGTTAGGATTTAACGTTTAGATTCGTGTCGTGTTGTAAGGTTTACTTATACTTTGCGTGGCTTATGTCGCTGCGAATTTTTTCCTTACCAGTCTCTTACTACGACTTCTGATGGAGGCCAATTAATTGACTCATCTAATTACGTAAGCATTAGCCTAACATCAATGTTCAAGATCTTGTATGGCATTAAATTCGAACGCCTATGATCATTTGTCAATATGTTTTAAGTTTTAGGTAGAGTGTCCTGTATCCCGCAGCAGAAAGGTTCTTGTAGGTCTATGATTATATCATATTGCCTTGTAAGCCTCGTTTTAGTCAGCGAGCAATTGTCGACGTTCTTCATCAAACCAGCAAAGGATTTGGCGGGCTCTTGCAAGACTGTCCACAGTAGTGCGTAAGGTATGTTTGACCAATGAACAGCTACCTTCTGAATGACTGTGTTGATATTAACAGACACTAATTAGCAACGCCAATTACACCCCTACTTTTTCAGGGTAACAGAATTGGAACCCATGCCTTGTGGGAATGATGACAAATTCCGACAGTTATCGAAGTTTGTTTTTCAAGTTTGCATATTCAATTAGCTCACCTACGCCTTTAGACCGCAGATTTTTACAAACTGGTTCCACTTACTAAATTTCGAACTCAATAAATGTCATGCTGCGCCTCAGGTTCCCTCCCTATCCGACTCATTTTACCCTATATAACACATAGCTATGCTCTATTACGTTTTTTTTTTTTCTTTCGCAATCCCCTTAGGCGTACCTTTTGTTCCAATTTCAATTGCTTCATTCGTCGTCGCACATTTTCATAACCATCTCAACAGCTCTAAAAGCTTAATTTTTTGCTGCCGCTCGTATTTCATATACCTACCTCCAGGAAACCAAACACTCTTCAGACCTCAACCAGTTTAACTACTTAGCACTCACATACCACCGCTGCAAATTTCAACCTCACGATCTGAACGCTCTGTGTGGGATGTTGATGGCTTCCCAGAAGCGCCCATAAAAATATTTAATTAGACAAGAAATCTGTTTGCTTATACGACCCGCTCGGAATTTGACATTTAATTCGCAACAAAACGAAATATAGGCCAACAAATCTTTCAGAGCCAACTGTCCGAGAGCACATTCCCACGATTTACACAGCCCGACTCCAACTCACCCACATTATTCGTACGCGCTCGCGCTAGCGAGATCTAAGATCAAGAAGACGCCAATGGACGTGTAGGTGGGTCTTTTAGCCGCTAAACTAATTCGCCATTACATGGGCCTCTTAGAATCTGGTTCGCACGCTCAACACTCCGCCATTGCCATGAATCACGCACCACGAGAATTTCCATTTCAATTTGGAAAAGCGTGCTCCCGCTATTTATAGATCGCATGGAGTCGTCGAGTCGCCACGTCGCACCGTCTCACCGTTCGCAAAAAGAACCTCAAACTCCTATTAGGCGATCAATTTGAAATGTCATTCCCTGACGTTTGAATAATGTTGTTCTGCGGCCGTGTTTAGAATGGACGCGCGCGCGCGCTTTTTACGGCGATGTTTGGTTGCGCAAATCCCTACTTTTTTTTTGGAAGTAATAAATCCTGCGACGTGGCCCGCAAACAAGCCAGGTAATTAATAGCAGGTAATGAATGCTTAATGCAAGCGACCGCTTGCTAATTTATCGCTGTCAAGAGTGCGCAAAACTGCGCCGCACCAGAATGGAAATGGAAATGGAAATGATGTTTCGATAACAGCTTTTGAGTTTGTTAACTTGGGAGAGAACGTTCCTTTTAGCGGTGGCCCCCTTTTTTAGCGCGCGTTTACACAACCCGCAAATATGGACCGGGCCAGTCCCATTAAGTTGGCATGAGACATCCGTTTCGCATTACGGGTTAGGTATGATGAGAGGTATGAACTTGCATCGTGACAAAAAGTCGGCGGCTGTACTTTCGATTCGTTGACTGATTACCTCATGACATAACCAAAAAAAAAAAAAAACGTCGCCAGTTGCACTGAAGGTTGTTGTAACATGTTATGCGAGCGACACTTACTCCCGATCGCAGTCTGTATATGGAGACGTCATTGACGACGCTTCTGATTCCTGACGAGAGGCGCAGTAAATCATGTCAATTAAAACGACAATTGATTGGGAGTTGAGTAGTTCCGCGTGCCAATCAATTAGCGAGAGTATTCGACTTGATCGGAAGTCTAATGCAAGGAAGAGCTGAAGTTGGATAATAGGCAGGGGCTGGAGGGAGTGTGGATCCAAATGTAGGCCAGTTTTTGTTGAATTTCCGTTGCATGTTGCGTAGTCATATTGGCTAGACCTTGCGTGTTGAACAGAATTTTCCGTTTATGGAGAGCCCATCGATAAGCACCACTTTAAGGCTGTAATTACAGGCTTATAGATGAACGTGCGTTTGGGGTAGTAGGTTATGTTTGGGACGGTGATGTGAGATTAGTGGAAACTGTTCTGCACACGCAAGTGATCTTTAGCACGGTGAAGGCGGTCAAAGAACTTTTCTTTTTTTTATGTGAAATTCTTGACCTAGTCAGATTGAGGCAGAGTTTCAGTGGAAAAAGTTATTTTTGTATAGCTGACCCGTGGAAAATGGGTTAGTTATGGCCCATGATGGCTACCTACATCAGCAGATGATCTTTGTAGGGTTTACCTATACTTTGCGTGTCTCATGTCATTTTCAATGCTAACTGTCGCGCTGTTAATAGAGAGGCAGGAAACTGCAGTTTTTGACTATAGAAGTCCGACCACTGATGGAGGACTGGTCTAACTACGGAGGCATTGCCTAATCAACATTTTAGATCTTGATTGGCATTTAATTTCATCGCCTTAAATCATTCGTCAATAGGTTAGGTTTAGAGTAGAGTGTCCTATATCCCGGCGCACTAAGCCCCTTGTGGTGCCATTATAATAGTATTCAGTGGGGCTTAACCGTCTATACCGAGTCTTATTTTTTTGCCACTTAACGCAATCTAGGTATCTTGATGTCGTTGGAATACTGAAAAATTGAGTAAAGGATTTTCGAAGTATTCTTGGATATTGTGGAAGTAGATCCAAAGTCTTTTATTTATCAACTCACAGCGACTCGGACCTTTGCAGAAAAAGCAAGATAGGATTTCCGAGGATCTCGTTATCATCGCAGCCTCTACAGATCTTATCATCCTTGGAATTTAGTTTAATTGAGTGATTTCGTAAGAAGTGATGAGTAGTGACACCCTCTCCACTTTGCCAGTGAGGTTTTCGCCTACAGTAGAAGCCTGTTAATTAGGCACGATTGCCGTATACATCCAAGAAATGTATTAAGTTATGTCTTCACATTCTGCCGAAGATTTTGCAAAGATAACATTTGCTGCCTTCTGAGTTCTATCATTGAAATACAGTCTTCAATTAGGTCTTCTATGTATGTAGAATTATTTCCAAATTGCTCCAACACTCAGCTATTCTAGGCTCCCAATGTCTTATTGCACTCTCCACAGATTAAGAGCGCCCATAATTATCATTAATTTTTCAATACTCTAATCGGCAGGTGTTTTGAGGCCAGCAGAGCTAAAAACTTTCCAAACTCTGCAGGAATTTCACAAATCAAACCTCATTGATGGAAGCTCCTGTAAAGATTTAGCTGAACAGTTGGATAATTGGAGATGAATATAAGTTGAAACCTATCAAGCTCTGACGACCACATTAACTGCAGATCACTTGGACTTGGATTAAAAAACCAGGCTTATACCGAACAATAGCTTGCCCAACAAAAAGTTCAACCACCTGCTTTGCGAAGGAAAGGGGCTCAGCAGCGTTAGTTAGACCGTTGAACAGAGCCATGTCTAGTTTTGGTATACCTCCCAAACTTGTCTGTCTGTGTGGAATTACGATGGCTCAGCATGGAGAATCAGGATCGGAAACGACCTCGCCGAAACATTTGATACCAAAAACGATTTAGGCAAGGCGACGCACTGTTGTATGATTTCTTTAATATCAGTCTTGAAAGGATTGTGCAAAGCTTCCATTCCAAAAACGGAGGCATCAATCTTCCATAAATCGTTTCAACTACTAGCTTACGTCGACGATGTTGACATCATTGATCAGACTCAATTACATTTGCTAATATAGACAACGAGGCGGCAAAAGTGGGTTCAGCATTAAATAAGGTTAAAACGAAGTATAGGCTGTCAACACTAAAGGACACAGAACTTCGATGACTTAGATATAACATGACTATATCTACCTGGGCTCCCCTGTTAACTGTGGCAACAACAACTCTGGCAATATACACTCCGGCTCGCAGACTCTACGATTACCACCTAGATGTCTTACGCAGTAGAGGAAGAACTAGCCTTCAGTGGCGCTCACAAGTAGAAACCGAGCTCAACCAAATTAAAGTGGAGGCCGGACTAATAGGACACGCTTGTTGGTTGAGGCCCAGGTCCCTTCCGTTATAGCAAAGTCAAAGGTGTTCATCAATGTTCAATGTTATCTGGGTGGGTACTGGCATACGTGCTTTCGATATTACAACTAGGTGTTATAAAACGAGTTCGTTGGGAGGTCTAAAAATAATCAAATCGCCCTTAATGCCACTTAAGAAACTTTCATAGATCTTTCGGAACTCGGTAACGCTAAGTTAAGTTACTAACTTAAGACTACCATGTGACTCATGGAATTGTGAAGGAAGGGAATCTGTGGTCAATAATTTTTTCAAAATCCGCCTATTTCATTTCAAAAAGCAGGTGACATCCATTCAAACCTTCCATTTTAAGATACTTTTTCTACGTGATCGCTTAACGTTTGGTTACAACCGAATTTGACTCCTTTTTGACTTTTCGCTTAACCTGATCGGCTTTTTCTAAGACTCGTGACTTTTGTTAAACGTGAATCTCAGACACATGTAAGTAGATGTATATGGACTACTAAGCAAGGGATCCTTGGCTCAAATCAACACCTTTTTTATTCTTGCAAAAGTTTGACAAAAAAATTAATTAGTGGGTTTTAGCTTATGCCTAATCTGCTTCTCCACCTCAAATATACAGGCTAGTAAGAACGAATACTCAGTCCGTTGTTTGTTGACAGACTGAAAGTGTTTTGAGACTATATAAGGTTAGCTTAAGATTAGCGATCTCCTATTATTTTTGAAAACGTTTGCTGCTTTTAGTTTTGTAAAAAAAATGTTACTATCACAGTCTTGATGTAGAAAAAATAGCTTTCAAATATTCCTCCATTTTTGACCCTGTTTTCTTTTTATACCCTACCCCATAGGGGTATATTAGTTGTGATACATAGTTTGTAACATAGAGATATACATTAGAATATATGGATCGACTCAGAATCGCTTTCTGAGTCGATAAAGCCATGTCTGCCTTACCGTCCGTCCGTTCGTCGGTACGTCACCGATTTTTTGGGGCGTTACATTTTGAGCTAGGATAATGAAATTCAGTATATATGATCCTTGTCCATGCCTACAGAACAAGTGTAAAAATTTTCAAAATCCGACAACTGCCATGCCCACTTTTCAGAAAAAAGTTGTCTAGCCTCCTTCTTAAATACAGAGGGATCTTTCAACAACGCCCTCAAAGGAGCTATTCTTGAATCTCTGATCGAGCTAGGTATAAGAATCTATTAGCCAATGGATAGTCTCTATGCTCAGAACAAGAATTATCCTGGCAACATTGGAAAATAGCCACTTTTGGTAGAGTAAGGACGGCGTGTGTTGCTTGTAGCAAAACCTTTGGAAAGATGTGGGGCCTTCAACCAAAGATGACTTTGTGGATGTACACAGCAGTGGTACGTCCAATTGTCACATACGGCTCACTAGTATGGTGAACCGCATTGAGTAAAGGCTACAACCTCACAAAACTAAAAAGGCTGTAAAAAAACAGCCAATATAGACACCACGGGCGCGTTGAGATCGGCACCAACGTATGCCCTTGCTGTGCTATTGCATCGCTTGCCTCTCGACCTACTCATGAAAGATACCGCTTTATGCAGCTCAGTAAGACTCAAGGAGTCAGGATGTTGGAATGCGAGGCCGTATGGCCACAGTAATATCCGGGACTCGTTACCAAATGGCGTGGTCACGTTTTCAACAGACTACATAACACCTATACTAAGCTACAAGAAAGGCTTCCACGTAGGATTTCCTACCAGAGCTCAGTGGAAGAGAAACGAAGTAGTAAGAGACACTGTCATCTACACCGACGGCTCTATGCTGAGTTGTGGTGTGGGGTCCGGAGTCTACTAGAAATCACTGAAAATATCAGTATCATACCGCCTACCGGACTTTGCCAGCGTATTCCAGACGGAACTACTTGCTATCCGAGAGGCTTGCACACTACTGGAGCGTGACACTACGGAAAAGCAAAACATTGCAATTCTCATAGATAGCCAAGCGGTCATAACGGCCATCAACCCACCTTGGCGAACGCTTCAGTGTCACACTTGTCTGGGTTCCAGGGCACAGTGACATTGAAGGAAACGAGCGTGCAGACGAGCTGGCCAGGCAAGGCTCAGTTATTCACGGCTCACTTGCGGCAAGGGTCCGTATCCCGCTAGGTGCGGCTAAGGGACAAATACACTCACACTTGCGGAAAAAGGTCGACTTCAAATGGAGAAGGTAAACAAATTGCATCATATCGAGGACGATATGGTCCTTCTACGACAAAAACAGAACAATATGTCCACTATATTGAACCTGCCCGGATATCGCAAGTCTTACGGCGATTGTCATGGGGCACTGGCCAATTGGAGACCATGCGGCCAAACTAGGGATCCCATACAACCCTCAATGCCGCACTTGCGGGAACACAAATGAGAGAGAAAGCCTTTCTAAAGCTTTCTGGGCTTGCCGAAGCATGTCTGGTAAAACCTGGGGAATCTCTCCAAAGACCACACACTGGATCTACACGATCATGGTCAGGCCTATTATAACATACGCTTCAATAGTATGGTGGAACAAAGTCACCCAAAAAACAACTATAAATAAATTAAACAAGGTACAATGGCTTGCCTGCCTGTGTATTACCGGAGCTATGCGTACCTGTTCCACAGCGGCTATAGAAGCCTTAATAGGACTAACACACCTCCACATTTATATAAAAAAGTGACAATTCGCAGCTCAGCAAGTTTGACACAAGAGGAAGAATTAAACATTAGTGAACACCTTAAACTAATTGAACTTCTATCCGAACTTCCAGAACTTGACATGATCTGTGCGGTTACAGACCGCTTACCGAAGACACTTTCCTTCGACAAAAGATTCTCAACGGAGATCACAACCAGAGAAGCATGGTGTAGCAACAACCCACCAAACTGCCTAGACGGCCTAAAGTGGTATACGGATGGTTCTAAAATGGACTCAGGGGTATGAGCTGCCATACATGGACCAAATAAAAACATCTCAATACCTATGGGGAAAAACCCTAGTGTATTCCAAGCTGAGCTCCATGCCATAAAAGAATGCGCAAACCTAATAAACAACTCAAGTATTAAAGGCGCAAATATCGATATATTCACGGACAGTCAAGCAGCTATAAAAGCCCTTAGCTCACACATCATTGACTCCAAATCAGTACTACACTGCTTCAACTCCCTCCAAACACTCAGTTCCAGGAACAAAACCAGACTATGGTGGGTCCCCGGACATAAGGGTAACGAAAAAGCTGATGAACTAGCCAGAAAAGGTTCGGAAACCCCCTTCATTGGACCTGAACCCTTCTGTGCAATCCCCAAATCAGCCATAAATCTGATCATAAAAAACTGGGAACAAAACAAATGTTTTTCATACTGAGGAAACATCCCAGGCCTAAGACAGACCAAAAGAGCTATTCAGCCCTTCAAATCAGATGCCAATAAGATACTAATTCTTCGCATTCACGATATCAAAAACTTAGTAGGCTACCTAACTGGTCATCACGGTCTGCGATATCACCTAAATAAAATGCGTCTAGTCGACTCACCGGAGTGCAGACTATGTCTAGAAGAAGACGAAACAGCCGAGCAAATCATACCTTTACGGTATGAGAAGGGAATATTTCTTCAGGGAAGAAATACTGAGGAAGAAGAACTGAGGAAATCTTCGGCTGAAAGTATTATCAGCTACATTAGGAAAGTAGAAGCGCTACTAACCTAAAAAACACCTGATACACAATAGATCTTTTAGGTCGATGTGTATATTACTGCTTAGGCAGGTCAGAATTAAAAAAAAAAGCCTTTCTGAACTTCATATTCAAAACACACCTTATATCCATATTTATCTAATTTTTGTCAGAATTTATTCCAACTAATCACCATACCGCTTCTGGTTATTTCTTCGGTTCACTGTCTATTTGTCTATTCTATACCAATTTTGGCCGTTCCTAGGTCGGTCTGATAACTGAGTTAGGGGCACTTGAAATATTAAGCTTTGTGTATCAAGGAAACCAAAAACAATTTATTTGCATGGCTTTAGCCGCGCTGTGTCCTACTAACACTTGCCGAACTTGGGTGTGTCTTCTGGTGTTATGTGTTTGGCAGACTTTACTATAAAGTCTAACGTTCCGATAATGAAATTATTCCGTTGAGCTAGAATTAGTCCCAATCTCACAATGTCAAGGTACGAACCGAAAAAAAATCATCGACAACGACTTAAAGTCTTTTTTTAACTTTGAAAAAAGCTTCCAATGCGCAGTTCTTACTTGAAACGGCTTTGGAAATGAAATTCATAATATGAGCATAGGTTAGGTTAGGTCAGAGTGGCTCCAAGCGATTCGCCAGGAAACCTTTACCAGTTTCATTGTTTCATTTCTATGTTCATTGAGATACCACGTGAATCTTGTACATTCTCCTTGTTACCTTTAAGAAAACCAATCTGAGCTTCTAATGAAACGTAGGAGACTTCTCGTTTCCGTGTTTGTCGAATCGCAGAAATTTTGAAAGAAGTTATCTCCAAGATGAAGCTTCCTTTTGTTTGATAGCGCCGGGCAGTTACAAGGAAGTTGAAGTATTTTTCACCTTCCTCGTCCATGCGGCTCCTGCGGAAGTCATTCTAATGAAGGCCAACCCTTTCAGCGGACAGTGTCCAGACAGTGTCCAGTGATGACACCTATGGTGCCGCTTATGTAGGTATGTTCAAGCGAATGAGATCAGTCTCTTGGATCTTTTTATACCCTATGTCGTAGGGATTTATTAGTTTTGACATTAAGTTTGTAACATAGAGAAATAATTTCGTAAGATATACCTCGATCCACAAAAAAGGAGACCATCTGAACTGCGCCAACTACAGAGGCATAAGTCTCCTCAACATCGCCTACAAGATCCTATCTGCCGTAATATGTGAACGCCTGAAACCGTTTACCAACAACCTGATTGGCCCTTATCAGTGTGGTTTTAGGCCAGGAAAGTCCGCAAACGATCAAATTTTCACGCTTCGGCAGATCCTGGAAAAAAACTCAAGAAGTCCAAATCGATACCCACCACCTATTCATCGATTTCAAAGCCGCATATGACAGCATTTATAGAGACGAACTGTACAGAGCCATGTCTAGTTTTGGTATACCGCCCAAACTCGTCCGTTTGTGTAGGATGACGATAGAGAATTCTCGCTGCTCCATCAGGGTCGGAAACGACCTCACCGACAAATTCGATACCAAAAAAGGATTTAGGCAAGGCGATGCGCTGTCATGTGACTTCTTTAATCTGATTCTTGAGAGGATTGTGCAAAACTCCAAAGCCAACACCAGAGGCACAATCTTCCAAAAGTCGGTGCAACTACTAGCATACGCTGACGATATTGACATCATTGGTAGGACTCAACGTGATTTCATAGCCACGTTTGCTAGTATAGAGAAGGAAGCGGCGAAAATGGGTTTAGCAGTAAATGAGGGTAAGACTAACTATATGCTGTCAACACGAAAAGACAGACAACATCGACGAATTGGACAGAACGTCAACATTGACAGATATAACTTTGAGGTAGTACGGGACTTTGTCTCCTCGGCTCCGCTATTAACTCTGACAACAACATCTCGTCAGAAATTAAACGAAGAATTACTCTTGCCAACCGCTGTTTCTTCGGGCTAAGAAGGCAATTTAGTAGTAAAGCCCTCACTCGAACTACTAAGGAGATCCTATATAAGACCCTGATCATCCCAGTCCTGCTCTACGGCGCTGAAGCATGGACCGTATCAAAAGCGGATGAAGAAATCCTTTGTAGATTCGAGAGGAAAATTCTTCGAAAAATCTTCGGTTCCATTTGCGTTGACGGGCTATGGAGACGAAGATTCAACCAAGAACTATACGAGCTGTACAGCGACATGCCCCTGGTCAAAAAACTCCGCATTGGACGTTCAAGGTGGCTAGGACATGTAGTACGAATGGACACCAATACTCCGGCTCGCAGAGTCTTCGATTCCCAGCCAGACGTCGGACGCAGTAGAGGAAGACCTCGCCTTAAGTGGCGCGCACAAGTGGAAACCGGCCTCAACCAACTTGGAGTGCGCAACTAGAGGCAGTTAGGTAAGGACCGGGCTAATTGGAGAGGCATGTTGGTTGAGGCCCAGGTTCATTCCGGACTGTAGCGCCACTTAAGTAAGTAAGAATACCTCAAAGTATATGGATCGACTCAGAATCGCTAGCTGATCTAGCCATGTCTGTCTGTTCGTCTGTCCCTCCGTCTTCATGTCACCGATTATTGGGCCCTAAATTTGGTATATGGACTCTCTGTCCGACGAAGCAGTACAATTGTAAAAAAAAAAAAATCCACCCACTGCAACGCCCTCTCGTCAGTAAATTGTTGTTTTTGGACAAACGGTGAAGAATTTTGAAAAAAGTGTCTCAAAAGAATAGTAAGACAATCGCAATATCTATATTTTTTTGGGTTTATGACACGCCCACTTTTTGGGGGCGTTTTCTTAAAAAAAAAACGTTTTTTAAAGCAATTTTAGACAAAAATAAAAAAATACTTTAAATGGACATATTTCGAGAGTGATACTATAGACATTTCGTCAATATAACATTTTAACGCACGTCCACTTTTTGAAGGCGTTATTCTAGAAAAATGATTTGTAAGGCCTATCCCATAGCATTTCCATAGAAAAACGTCGTTTTTTGCTGAACCATTAAAGATTTAGATAAACCGTCTGAACAAGATCCATTCAGTTTTTAGCAACGCCCACTTTTTGAGGACATTTATCATTAGGACAAGATGGGATGGGGTATTCAACGATTCGCACAGCGAATTGTCGCCTTCTCATATATTTAAATCCAACTTTAACCAAATTCGTTTAGTTATTTGCTTATAATATGATCATGGTACCACCAAAAACCCAAAGCATTGTAAACCCATTCAACATCTCCCTCTATCCAACTTAAAACTGACTTAAAAACCTTCTGACATCCGGATTGTAAACAACAACCTTACGTCCTTGTACAGCGACTGCCAACCACCGCCATATAATTAATTCCTTAAATGCAAAATGTCCACCAACCATTCCGCGATTTCCTTACGATCAACAGCATGAACAATGTTCGCGGTCCAACACCACCCCACGTACATATATGGTGCTCCTTACGCGCCATCATTACACGGCCAACTTTCTAATCAGTCCAAAAGGTCCCACAAACCGCCCGCCGACGCTTCAGCGCCTTTAACCAGCCCGACAATCCAACAACTAACCGTGCAGCCACCTTTGACAAGGTGTAAAAATTTTCGCGCACATCCCGTCCATATATTTATGTTCGCAGCTCGATGATTAATGAACCTTTTAAGTGCCAAATATGTCTCGCAAACATCATGTTCCCAAAAACAAACAAACCATTGTATCCGCTCTTCTCAGATCGGATGTGTTGGCCTGGCCGTCTATAAGAAGGCCTGCAACTGAAAAAAAGTAAATAGATACAAATAGAGAAAAACAATCTGATAGATACTTACAGAGTACTCTGTATCTTCCCAGGAGATCACTGTTTGTGTTTTGTGTGCGCGGTTGGCGTCGAGTCGAGTTGTTGTCATTGTTGCATCCCAATACTGGAGTTTCGATCGAAAGTGCGGTGCCACTTCGCCATTTACGGGTGTACAACACGTTAAGGAGAAAAACTTTCTTCCATTGGAGTAGTGCCTTCGCGGCCAGATACTGGTACACTGCCAATTGAATTAGGTTGGCTTGCATCTTGCATGTGCGAGATATGCCCAATAGATAGACTTAACTTTTGTTTACAGATACAACTGCTTGCATGTACACAAGTACTTTGCAGTGGCTAAACGAGATATCTGGCATTTTCTATATCCATAGATACTCGGATACTTTACTCGTACTGCTCGCGCTCTGTCGAAGTGGTTCTAATGGTTGTAGTTTTGGGCGCGATTCGATGGTATAACTGGGATATCTTCAAGGGTCGTGCTGTCGTACGTTGTATCTGCACCGCGAGGAAAGTGGGTTTTGTGGTATTTTGTTCGATGATGTTCGCGGTGTCGAAGTTCAAGAAGTGTTTTGTGTAGGTGGTTGGTTATTTGGTGTCGTTTGCTAGTTGCAGATGCCTGCAAAAATATTGCAATGGCGTTTTCTATGACAAAGATGTATCTGTGTGAGTGTGTTCTCTAGTGGACGCAAGGCGACACCACCATCGCGATGGAGAGAAATGTCACACACTGTGGATATTGTGCTGAAATGATTTATTGAGAAAAGTTTTGTCACGAATCGCGAGAGTCTCTGTCTGGATATGCTGTTCCCATTCGAAGGGGGAATTTGTTTCCTGTTAAACCGAAAAGGAATTTCTGTGGATATTTTTTTAAGGTTATCCAAATTATCCCCACCTACTCATCATAATCAGCTCTATGTCTTTGTAACCACATCAGTGAGCACAAGGTAGCGTCAAATCTATCCGTCATTACGTGATGTAGCTACAGAAGAGACCTGTATTCACGAGGTTGCTACACAGAGTGTGTTCCGGCCGCAGATATGATGCAAATGCTGAACGAACACACAAATGAAACAAAAACTTGACACAGTATTGTTGGGAGTCCTTCAAGCGGAACACTCACTTGTCCAGATGCTAGCTCTATGTGTGGCATGAAACTGATGTATTGTGATACCATGTAGTGCTGTGCTCCGCCGGAGGGTGGGAACCACGCCATCACCACCGACAATGTTTTGCAAGGTTTTTGTTTGCTAATGTGGTTTTTGTAGATCTCTTATTTACATTGATATCTTTCTGATTAAAGTTTTGTAGTTTTTTTACTAAGTTATGCATGGAAATTTTAATTTTTTTTTATTTTTTTATTTTCAGAGAACAACTAGAACCACACAATTACCGACAATAAAGCGGTGTTAACTTTAGGTAAGTTGATATGCAACCAATTTTTGAAACGAATTCTTTAGATACATGACGGATTATTCCAATTGGAAGGGGGAGTCGAATCTCTAATATGAACTTAAAACAAGCAAACAATGGAACTTACTTTCAGGGGATCACAAAAATTCAATCTACAGCGATTCAATAGCTGACTCAACAAACATTACAAGTAACCTCTCGGGGCTTAATTTGTCTTGTCCGTTAAAGACAGTCAAGTCTTAAACGAACGCCACTAGGGTGGACCACGGAACTATCAAGCATCAGGAGAGTAACCAGGGAAAATCCAAAAACACGCAGAAAGATGACGTAAAACGGTGGATTAGGATAGATATATGGTTAGTCAAACAAAAGCTAAAATAGACACCCATCGAAAGAAAAGATGCTCATACCAGTTTTCTGTAACTAAATGGAAAACACCACTACATCAACCAGACTTAGGAGAGTCTTGTCAAAATACCCAACTAACCTACTTAATATTTAGTTAACTGGCCTTGGACACGTTGAGAATATCTGCCTGAGGCAAGGCAGCCTTCCATCCTCTTTGATCCTCGGAACATTCTTGCCAGTTAT
Organism: Rhingia campestris; assembly: GCA_932526625.1. Classification (NCBI taxonomy): domain Eukaryota; kingdom Metazoa; phylum Arthropoda; class Insecta; order Diptera; family Syrphidae; genus Rhingia; species Rhingia campestris. The sequence continues at coordinate 5,051,445 of OW052184.1, forward strand.
TCAGGCCAAGAGCTCTAGCATCCGCGACTGCATGATTCTTAAACCAGAGATTCGGTCTTACTTGTCGCCTCGAACCTGAAGGCTGGGATTCAAAAATTCGTTTGGCTGGAGCATTATTGTTCAATCGCTCGATGTGACTGAGCCAATGTAGTCTACGTGTTTTTACCTTTTGTACAATATTCCGCTTTCCTGCTTATTGTGCAACATTCGGCGCTGTAAAGTTGGACTGATATAGGATTGGGGTCCGGTAGAGTAAACATTTGGACTATCGGGTTAAGAGTTTTGAAACCATTGCTTTCGCTACACCGCAATAGCTTCTCGGTTACATAGGGTTAATCTTTGTCGCATCTCCATTAAGGTTGATGTTGACTCTGAGGTAGATGAACCTCAAAATTGTTGCTATCAACATCTTGTGACATTTTGTCCAAGGGATATGCCCAGGTAATTGGTGCGAGCCATAGAATTGCCTTTTTCTGTAGATGGGATCTACTTACTTACTTACTTAAGTGGCGCTACAGTCCGGAATGAACCTGACCCTCAACCAACATGCCTCTCCAATTAGCCCGGTTCTATGCTAACTGCCTTTAGTTGCGCACTTGGTTGAGGTCGGTTAATACATGTGCAGGTGCACGCCACTTAAGGTGAGGGCTTCCTCTACAGCGTCCGACTTCTGGCTGGGAATCGAAGACTCTGCGAGCCGGGGTATTGGTGTCCATTCGTTCTACATGTCCTAGCCATCTTAAGCGTCCAATGCGGAGTTTTTTGACCAGGGGAATGTCACTCTAAAACTTGTCTAGTTCTTGGTTGAATCTTCGTCTCCATAGCCCGTCAACGCAATTTTCCTCTCGAATCGACCAAGGATTTCTTTATCCGCTTTTGATACGGTTTATCCTTCAGCGCCGTAGAGGAGGACTGGGATGATCAGAGTCTTATACAGTTCGAATGAGGGCTTTACTACTGAACTGCCTTCGTAGGCCAAAGAAAATTGGGCGAGTTTGGGCGGTATACCAAAACTAGACATGGCTCTGTATAGTTCGTCTCTATAAATGCTGTCGTATGCGGCTTTGAAATCGATAAATAGGTGGTGGGTATCGATTTGGACTACTTGGGTTTTTTTTTCAGGATCTGTCGAAGTGTGAAAATTTGGTCGGTTGTGGACTTTCCTGGTCAAAAACCACACTGATAAGGGCCGATCAGTTTGTTGGTAAACGGTTTTAGGCGTCCACATATTACGGTAGGTAGGATCTTGTAGGCGATGTTGCTGAGACTTATGCCTATGTAGTTGGCGCAGCTCAGAGGGTCTCCATTTTTGCGATCCTCTGAACTGCACTATCTACAGAGGTAGATCTACAGAGGCATACGTTTTTGTTCAAAATTTGTGACAGATGGCACGTTAGTCGTGTCAACTGTCAAGTTACCATGTGTTTTTTATTCAGTATTCATTGACATTTCATCATGGATAGACTTAATTTCTTACAGCAGTTGCAAATTGTTCGTTTATATTACTAAAATTCATGTTATGTGAAGAATGTTTTTCGTGTGCTTCGGCGAATATATTGTGCCCATTATGGACCTACTGATGCCAATATTCGCCATACCATCAGACCCAATATTCACTATTTGATGGCACTCTATATAGAGCGGCTCTAGCTGACAGAGTAGGCGAAAGTAGCGATGAATCGAATCGGCGCCATTCTCAACCACTTGGCCTGTCATATGGAACAACATGAGCGATTCTAAGCAAAGATCTTGATTTGAGGGCATACAAAATTCAGCTGACGAAAGAATTGAAGCCGGCTAACCTTCTCGTGCTTCGTCGTTTCAGTTGATGAGCTCTCGAGAGACTTGCTTAAAATCCACTGTTTTCAATCAACGTTTTGTTCGGCGATGAGACCCATTTCTTGCTCAATGGATACGTCAATAAGCCAAATTGCCTTATATGGGCCGAAGAGCAACCGAAAGTGGTTCAAGAGCTCCTGAGCTGATTCACGTGGAAACATCGGCCCGTATTTCTTCTTGCGTGACCACTTTGGTGAACAAATTCATTGACCCTTCGGACCAGTGAATTGGCCAGCAAGATCATGCGATATCACACCGTTAGAACTTTTGTTTTGGGGCTACATAAAGTTTAAGGTGATTGCGGATAAGCCAGCTGCGATTGAAGCATTGGAGGCCAACATTTCCCGTGTTATTCGAGATACCCATGAATATGCTCGAAAGCGTCACTGGAAATTGGTTCGTCCGCATGGACGAACTACGGCGCAGTTGCAGCCAACATTTGAAAGGGTTTATATTTAAAATTTGAATGTCAAGAATGGTTCTTTAGATTATATCTTTGAATATTTTGTTTTATTTCGCATATAAATCTTGACTGATCACCCTCTAGTTGATACATGACGCTACAAGGCAAAACACACGCATCGCGGGAATAATATCGAATCAGAAAGGAAGACACGAAAATCCTGCGTAGGAAAAAAGAGATCACACAGCATCCTAGCTCAGCGAAAGTGAAGAGCTGGCTTCAAAGTATGAACAAATATCCCTACTGAGCTATCTGTTCGGAAGAAATCCGTTTCGAAAAAATCTGAGAATTTTCTACAGAGATATTTGTCCCAATAAGAATTTCGAACAGATCTTCCGACAATTTTGACTTTACGCCTTGAATTTCTTAAGAAGTTGTCCGACGAAGAATTGTTGCGGAATCAATTGTATGTTTTTTTATCTTGTTCCGCAACAGATACCTCGATAGCAAACTGAATTCCGATTGGTACTGATTTTTGTTTCGGAAATTCTTCCAAACGGATACCTCGATAGGGCGAAAAGGCTCTACGAAACAACAATGGTAACCTATTCACTTACCCTGAAGGTGGCATTTTCATCAAAAAAGAAACATTTTCGAGTCCTTAGTCTCAGCCTGTACATATGTAAGGCATATGTATTAAAACGTGACACTAATGCGAATTACAGCCAGGCCAGATCTAAATCGTTGTACACTATATGTAACCCATCCATAGTAGAGGTAGAATAGTTGGTATATTTCAAAGATCGAATTCCTTCGGGATATCCAAGTTGCCTAACACAAGTGAACCTTTCTCATCCACAAAAAATCATCTGAAATTCCTGCAAAAAAAATACCATCCCCTGACCTTTGTTAAAAATTCCAATTCATATTGCTTTCCCTTAACAACCTCGCACCCACATTAAACACCACTTCGCTCTCAAAGATACATCGTCATCATCCACCTCAACATGCAAAGATTGCAAATTACATAATTAATCACTTGTCTGCACTTTCAAAAAGCTTGTCTCCATAGTCAACATGACATCCAAATGCGCACGCCAGTGAAAAGCTAAAGTCACACCGAAACGAAGGTGCAACAATTCCTCACTGAAGTCTCCAAATGTCACAGCAAATTCCGAAAATTCCATTGTCTCGCTGTAGGGAAAGAAAATCACGCTACAACCTTACCAATCATCTAACGCAAATCAAATGATCCGCAATGGAAAGGTCTTACTTTTACAACCGTAACATGGGGAAAACAAATGAAGCTTCAAGACCTCGTCTCTCCTTTGGGATGAACCCAATCGACACCACCCAATGTGTACGTTTGCACCATTCCGCCTCCGTGATCTCGGTGTGGTTCTGCAATAAAAGTAATTGTAACAGTTATGTTGGTGCGGTACTCATTGCCTCCATCCCTCCGGCGTTTCATCAAATACACTTGATGAGGTGCAATTAAAATTTGTTACCACCATCGCCCTCCGCACACTCAAAATCCGTTGAAACAATGGCAACACAATGTGGAGTGTGTTCGACAAAACAGAAAAACAGCATCTTTCCTCAGACCTGGGCTGAGACGACACCCGATGAGTTGGGTGCAAAAACGCCGCATAACCTGTAGCAGGTGGGATGTGGAATTGTGGAGTTCATCGTTTGATGGTGTGTTGCATGCGGCATGAAAGGTTCGCCCAGTGTTGTGGGAAGATGTTGACGACCCAACCCTTTTTTTTTACGAACGAAACGAACGGTTTCTAAAGGTGGTGTGTTGGGTCGGTGAGATATTTGAACGTTTTTTAAGTAATTCAGGAAAGCTTTTGAGTTCTATCAGAAATTTTAAAAGACACTCAGCTAGTCGAGTGGTAGGATTTTTTATATCATTTGTTGGGGGAGGAAAACTAGTCCTCTGATAGTCGAATCCATTTTTTTAATTTTCGAACCTCAATAAGTGGTTGCAAGGAACATATTTTCCTCCCTCAATATTATTTTATTTGAGAGGCCAATAGACCTTTTTGACTGCCGGAAGTTGTCAGTGTCTATTAGTGAACCAAATTTCAACAACTTTTCCCTTTTATTGGGATACTCCGCTTGACTCGGATTTCACAACTCGCTATATAGACAAGCAATCATTTTGAAATGCTGATTAAGTTTTCGGCATGTACCACTTCAATACTTAAAATCTGTCACTTGATCCAAAAAAAAGTCAGAAAACTTATTTCAAAAGCGAGTGCTGTGTACCCAAATTGCGCGTTATTTAAAAAGAAGTTTTGGCCGAAATGAATCACCCACAGCACCTACTAAGCTCCAATTAACTCAGCAATTGAGGCGCACGACATCATCGCTACATCCACAACCCTAATAGATTGTAGCTAAAGCCGTACTCGTTTATGTGCTTCACTGAATAAAAATGCGCAGTTAATGTTGCCCATAAAAAAATCTCCTAATCCTATTCGTCTTATAAATAGTAAAACGACGCTTCTTACAGATATCCGTTCTTAAAGATATCCAGCCGTATTTGTAAAGACCCAGATTGTAGCTATAACGCCGCATAAGTTTATGTACTTTGCAAAAGCGACATAGCCTCAGCGATCTCCTATGAATTGTCTACCAATCCAGGCTTTCCATGACTACATCGAGGAAACAGCTAGATCCAATGAAGGTTCAAATCCCTGCTATGTAAGATTATCAGATATCTCAGGTTCTGGATTTAAATTAGCAAGATAAAGTATTTCGGCCTAGTTTACATAATATTGCATTAAAGTAAGGTCTGGGAATCTCCAAAGTCACAATTCCAATGTGGCCCGGACCAATATAAGTCAGAATTGGACTATAGGGAGGTCTGTTGTGATACAACATAAATCTTGTTCTTAGCCCGATGAAACTGTTTTTGTCAGAGTTAATAGCGGGATCGTTGTAGGCAAAATTCAGTACAACCTCAAAGTTATATCTGTCAAAGGTGACGTTCTGTCCAACTCATCAATGTTGTGTTCCTTTCATGTTACTAGCAAACATGGCTGTAACATTACGTTGAGTCTGACCTATGATGTCAATATCGTCATCTTATGCAAGTATAGTTGCATTGCACCGATTTATGGAGGATTGTGTCTCTGGAATTGGCTCGCGAATTCTCAACAATCCTCTCAAGAATGATGTTAAAGAAGGCACATGGCAGTGGTCGCCTTTACTAAATAATTTGTTGGTATTGAATACTTCGGTGACCCTGATCCTGATGTAGCTGTGAGAATCATCACCCTGCACAGACGGATGAGTTTGGGGGGTATACCAAAACTTGGCTTGGCCCTGCAAAGTTCGTCTCTATAAATGCTGTCATATGTGGCTTCGAATTCGGTAAATAGGTGGTGGTTACTGATTTTGATTTTTTTTCAGGATCTGGCAATGTGCGAATATTTGATTAGTTCATGTAGCCTTTAGTAATATCTGAGGCATTTACATCAACACCGTACGTTCCAATGAGAATTTGAAATTAAAATAAAAAGGTAAAATTTTCGATGGAATCCCTTCGTAAGGCGTGCTTGACTCAGTGATGGGCATAGTCGAATGATTTATAGAATCGAGACATTAGTACTCGAGTGATCTGTATAATCGAATGATCATTCGTGATATCATGAACTCTTAATATTACTAAAATCGCCACAAACGTAGCAAAAAATCCTATAACCTCTAAAACTCCAACACACATAGTAATTGCATTGCGATTACAATTATAGTGCGCACCAAATCAGTTGGCCAACGGTCGATTACGCAGAGAGAGGATTTAAGGGAAATTTAAGATATTTTACATTAAATTTTAAGAGACCTGCGCAGTAGAATGCCCAACTGGTTTGGTTTGCACTAGTTTGCCAACGGTCGAATGCGCAGAGAGAGGATTTAAGAGCAATTTATGATGTTGTAAAATAAATTTTAAGAGACCTGCGCAGTAGATTGGCCAACTGATTTGGTACGGACAATACAATGCACATGCACACGGCAAATTAAAAAGTTAAAACATGACCAGTAGTTATTGTCCGTACCAAATCAATTGGCCATTCTACTGCGCAGGTCTCTTAAAATTTATTTAAAAATATCTTAAATTGCTCTTAAATCCTCTCTCTCTGCGCAATCGACCGTTGACCAACTGATTTGGTGTGGACTATACCTGCCACACCAATATAATATATTCGTACAGTTCTCGATTCAAATTCAACCCCTCCAACAGTAAATCACTCGAGAAGGTCTAAGTGAGAGAAGTGAGTAAAAAAATACCAAAATAATGTATGGCGCTCTCCGCCAGTGCAGTTGTAGGAGAAAGAGAACACAAATCACACTCACAATACAAAAGACAACACACAAGTACTACGTGTAAGAAAATTATGAGAATATCTCGAGATGTCTCGATTCTTCACCCAAAATCAAAATCACCCAAAACGAAATCATTCGAAGAATTTTGGGTGAAGAATCGAGACATCTCGAGATATTCTCATGATCGATTGTAATCGATTCTTTCATTCGAATGCGTCCATCACTAGATTCACTTAGGTACGGATCCCTCAAAGATTTTATTCCGCTGCCTCAGTTCAGATTTTTGTTATTCAGTGAAACAGCATTATCAACAGAGGAGTACATTTTCCTGTCAAAAAATAGCTTTCTTAATTATGAGCTTATAAAAATGATTAATTCCCTTCATGATACATACAAATAAAAACTTAACTACTCTTTTACTTAGCCCTTGGAAGGTCTCTGCCTGAGATAAGGCAGGCTTCCATCGTCTTCGATCCTTTCAGTCATTCAGTCCAAGCGTTCTGGAATCGGGGATCGCTGGATCCTTATACAAAATAACCACCTTAACTTTATTAGTAAAATATTTGAGAAGATGAATCCAACAAATTTTAGTCTTACCGCATTGCAATCCGCTTTGTAAGGTAAGCAATCGTGTTCCACTTACGGATTTGTCGCAGATCTCGGACGGATCCATAAAATGACTTATTTCAGGTCGGCGTACTCCTTCTTTCAATTTAAGTAGCAATTCCTGGAATTCATAGACTTCAAAGTTCTAAAATCTCATCTGACACTTGGCATGACAATCTGACACTTCAAATCAAACTTTCAACATCAATGTTCGAGCAACTACCCACAACCCTTCAAGTACACCTTACGTTCCTGCATTTCCGTCTCTGGCGGAAGACGATACGGGTCTTTGCATCTGGAGAAGAGACTATACCTTCAAGGCTACGACACCATAGTAATGTTGCTCTGTTACAATACCTGATGATGATAATCATGAGTATTTTGTGTGTCTTTTTGGATCTCATAGTTGGCGATGGTAGTGATGCTGGTGGCGGGGGTGTCCCGTGTCCCTGGCGGTTGGCGGCAATGTTGAGATTTTCATTTCACTCTTCGGCGAATGACTTAATTATACATGCGGATGAGGAGCTGTTTAATGAATAATTTATTGCTGCCGGTAAAATGTGTCTTGGCAAATGTGATTGAATGTGAAATTAATGGAACTCGCTGTGAGAACTGACAGCGAGATGAGGTGTAAATTATGTTCAGCTGAAGGAAGGCAAATGAGTTTTGGATGTAAGCGGTACGAGTGCAGTTGGTTTGTTGTTTCGTCTTTTTTTTTTTTTTTTTTGTTGATGAGATCTCTGTTGAGATTATAATTGTATCACGAGAAGAAGTAGTCGACTTAAGCGATGCAGTTTTCATGTTTTCATAGAGTTGATGTAGGATTTCATTAAATTTTGTGTACAATTGGTCACGAAAGGGAAAGTGCAAAAAATTGTGGGATAGGTTGCGGGAGCCTTGAGATGGTAATGATGTGTGAGATGGGCTTTAATTTAATTTATTTATTTTGAAATTACCTTGATTGAAAAGTGTGTCTTGAAAGATTGAAAGGTATTAATTATTTTTTTGAAGCTTATCATGAGTTAATAAACAGATTAACATAGAAGGGGTTTTTTCCATTACCCACATGAACTTTGAATGGGACTGCAACTGAATTTTATACTGGTTTTCACCTGGATTATGATTGTGTTCTAAAGATATTGGATGACACCCACTGAATTATATTGATCATGTAGATAAACAAATATGGATGAATTTTCTTAAGCTCATGCTCATTTTGGTTGAACAAAAGTTTCTAAATCTGGCAAGTAGACATTTCCTGTCAATATTTATTCGTTTTTTTATAAGTTGCGATCACTCAAGGGGTTATAGATACCCTTTATATGTTTTAGCACAGTGCTAGCGTTAAGAAATTCGGGATATGAAGAAAGGAGGCACATTGGTTTTAATTGACTGTAAGTTATAATGGAAAAAACAGACTTTGGTAAGGCATTCCATAGTCGTGTTTTTTTTAATTCATTTTTATTTTTCTTCAACTTAGAACTAACTTACATGCTAGACAAAAATTACTGAAAAACTAGCCTACTTATCTACTAACTTAACTAACTTACTGGTCCTCTGCGCGCACCCTAAATTAAATAATAACAACTTAAAAACTAATGCCTTTCGGCCTTAAATCTTATATAATAATTTTATTTTACTATCCATATCTTTTTTCTTGACCAAGAAACATTTAAAAAAAAAAACTTGGTTTAGTAATTTTTTTTTTATTTAATTTAAACTTAATTACTAATTAAAACTACTTATGAACTAACTTAAACTACTTAGAAACTAATTAAAACTACCTAAAAATAACTTAAAAACTAGAACAGCCACAGCAAGCATTTTGTATTATTTTTTATAATTATTATTTTTTTTGTGCCACCACGACTGTTTTTTTTCTAACTTAACCTTAATTGAAACCTTAGATATATGCAAGTCGGCCATATTCAAAATGAAAGTCAACTATCTATAACTAGTCTTGCAGCCACCACAACAGGTTCTCCTGTTGCAACCTACTCCGACGGTCCCAATCGGACACACTCCTGCTGAACCGCAGGTGCTCTCCTCCGCCGTCAGCGACTACGTCTCGGTCGTACAGGAGCCGCCTATCCACAGTTCGTCGGAAGACGTGGTAGATTAGCGGAACCGCCGATCTGTCCTGTATCAGCCCTCGACTATCCAAAAATAGGAAAGCTTCAGGCGGAATAAAACCGCTTAAACGCGCACTTTAAAAATATTCATCATTGGGGTAGAAGGCCCCAAAGATGAGACTATTGCTAGAGGTCATCGCTCTTGCCGCGTGAAACCGAATGAGTTTCACCAGAAATTTATCTATGTATCCTGTTTATGTTGGCCCCGTTGTATAGGACCTGGTTGGAATAATATTTTGTGTAGTCAGATACTGGTGTTCTGTGAAGACCAAGGCAGCTTCTCTAACACTGCCTCTCAAACACCCGTATCTTTTCCATTTGAGATGGGGCAACGTTGAACCACACCGGGCACCCATAGGCAATCATCGGTCTGATAACAGACATGTAGCAAATCACCTTCACCCTGCTGTCAAGACGGCTGCTATAAAACAATCGTCTTGTCAGGGCAAATGCTCCCCTAGCTCTCGCAGCATCTACATGTCTTCCGAAATATAGATACTGATCCAGCCAGATGCCAAGGTACTTTACTACACTTTTACTCGCCAGTGGATGTCCGTTTGGTTTGATTTTCAACTTCCAGTCATCACAATATGTCTGGATCTTATCGAAGTCCGCTGCAAATGAGTTCGGATGACCTCGACAGTAGGTGCTGTTCTGTACGCGATAAGATCATCCGCATACGCAATTGCCTGAGTAAGACTACCTATCATATCGCTGGTGTAAATGCTGAAGAGAATCGGCGAGTTCACCGCTCCCTGTTGCAGACCATTTTTAATGAAAAATTCGGTGGTAGAAGTTACGTTCTACGTTCTACCAGTCAACATGTCATGAAGCATATATAGTAGTGGTTTACTTATGCCAAGTCTGGTCAGCTTTAGATAGAGGCCCTCTAACCATACGGTGTCGAAAGCCTTCTCCAAATCAACCAGATACGTACCCGTGCGTGCACTGTTTTTTCGCTTTGTTCCACTGTATATCAGAGACGAGTTTGGAGGCGGCATGAATACAGACATGTCCTGCCTTGAAACCAAACTGGTTCTCTGGTATAATATTGTTGTCCTCAGACCACTTGAACAGAGTCCGATTGAGATCCATATTCTTGTTTTAATCAGTTTATGTACGAAGCTCTATACCTCAGTGTTCGTCCGAAGATAGGCTTGAGGGTTTTCTGATTTGCATTTGAGTATTGCGGCTGAATGCAGCTGATTATTTCATTTGAGCATTAGTTGTCAAAATAGCGATAAAACAAGGTAATTCAGGAGATATTTCGACGATGTTCTAGCGAAACTAATAAGAGTTCGCTATTTCAATGTCTCCTATAAGTTTTTTTTACTCGCGTTTGAATCCTATTTAGGGGATGCAATGTTGTTTTTGGTGCAAACGACCAGCCTTGGGAGTTAGACTCAAGTTAAGGGCGTATAAACGGTTTACATATTGTGGCCAGATCAGATAGGGTGAAATAAAAGGAAAATTTCGCTGCGTTTTTAGCGGCTTGGAATTTATTGTCATTCCAATGGATGTCGGAAGTCGGAACTAGCTCACATACCGAGCATGGAAAAGCTTTTCGGTTTCTTCGAGGTGCCATTCATGGCACAGACAGACATTTGGTAGGATTGAATTTTAATCTGTTAAATTACTAAATTTTATAAAGTGTTCTATCATCAGCGAAGGAATTAATTGGATTAGAAGTTTCATACAGGAGATCATTTATACAAATGAGAAAGGAAGTCGGAGAGCAGCAGCATCCACGTCACTATAGAGAAAACATAACGACTTCCCAATTGGCATTCTTTTCCTGAATTTGTTCCTTAACTGTGTGGTTGGAGTATAAGAAATTTGGTGATAAGATACAGTGGACTGAGGTAAGAAACAATTCCAGGGTGTTGAATATCCCGCTCATTTTTATGCTAACTCTGCAAAGATCTCAACATACCTTCTTTCGGGTATTGTCTGTCCAGAATGTTGAAGCCATGTAGAACTGTGTACACTCAAATCTCCCGCAATGCTAAAAGATATGAAAAGCGCGGCAGGATATGATATTTTCGAGATTGCTTGCATTCTGGAGTATGTTTTTTTTTTTTTAATTTCATCAGCACTTAGGACTTAGTCCCTTAAGGTTATGAGAACCAGTGATAGGGAAAAGGAAATAGGTTTGAAGGATCGTAGGTAGGAAAAGAGTGAAATAACGGTGCGCGTTTATTTTGAATCTTGTAGATTGTAATCATCAGGAAATAGTGAAGAAGGCAAAGCATTCCGTATTTGTGTAATGTGGTTAAGAAACGATGTTATGTACTTTACTGTGCGACCGTAAACATGCTTTAAACGTTTTGGATGAGCGGAAGAGGCCGCATGAGTATTACAACTATGTGGACGGACAGGCAGGATACTTTATATTTCATCGGAACATTGATGGTGTCGGTTAACAAGCTCAACATTCCGCCTGTATTCTTACTTAAGAGGCGCTACACTCCGGGATGAACCTGGGCCTCAACAAACATGCCTCTCCAATCAGCCCGGTCCTTAGCTAACTGCCTCCAGTTGCGCACTCCAAGTTGGTTGATGTCGGTTTCTACTTGTGCGCGCAACTTGAGGCGAGGTCTTCCTCTACTGCGTCCGACGTCTGGCTGGGTATCGAAGACTGCGAGCCGGAGTATTGGTGTCCATTCGTTCTACATGTCCTAGCCATCTTAAACGTCCAATGCGGAGTTTTTTGACTAGGGGTATGTCGCTGTACAGCTCGTATAGTTCGTGGTTGAATCTTCGTCTCCATAGCCCGTCAACGCAAACGGGACCGAAGATTTTTCGAAGAATTTTTCTCTCGAATCGACCAAGGATTTCTTCATCCACTTTTGATACGGTCCATGCTTCAGGGCCGTAGAGCAGGACTGGAATGATCAGGGTCTTATATAGGATCTCCTTAGTAGTTCAATTGAGGGCTTTACTACTAAAGCCCGAAGAAACAGCGATTGGCAAGAGTAATTCTTCGTTTGATTTCTGACGAGATGTTGTTGTCAGAGTTAATAGCGGAGCCGAGGTAGACAATACCCGTACTACCTCAAAGTAATATCTGTCAATGGTGACTTTCTGTCCAATTCGTCTATGTTGTGTGTCCTCTCGTGTTGACAGCATATACTTAGTCTTACCCTTACTGCTAAACCCATTTTTGCCGCTTCCTTCTCTATACTAGCAAAACGCGGCTTTGTCCGGTATTCGGCCAAAGGTATTTGGCTACAAATTGCCTGGTTGTCATGAATTCAATCACGTAGACCCGCCCATATGTATGAATTGTATTTGTGTCTTGGGCGAATGTAAACTCTATAGATATAAACTATCTATTGGAACGAAAAACCGTTTATATCGTTGGATATATCCTAGGCAAATAGCACCTCCTCTTGCAGCATCTAAATTTAACTAGTTCCAATATAGGCCCTTGCTAACATACATGCCAAGCATAGGCAACCCATTTGATGTCTCAACATCAACTCCTTACTTGTGTTTATCTATTTGATGTAACAACGAACCTTAAAAGAACTAAAGCTCATTCATATAGTTCGTCGATTATAAGGTAGGTATTAACCCAAAACTCAGATTTTGTTAGACAACTAGATGCTCGAATTTAAGCCATTCCCGTTCTTATTTCTCAGAAACAAATTGTACTTCATTTCATTTTCCATTCGCTCTACATGTCCTAGCTACTTTAAACGTCCTATGTGGAGTTTTTTTTTGAACAGGTCTGTGTCCAGGTCTATGCCTCCATAGACAAAGCAAACAGGAAAGAAGGTTTTTTGAAGAATTTGGGATCTTGGTGGTAAAAATTACACACGCTCACAGGAATGGTTTTAAAATGGCTCCTAACGTACATGCATTTATATTTTTTTTTTACTAATTGGAGTATCAAAAACTCACTCTCTTCTTCCCCAGCTTGCTTGTGAGGCATGAACTACAATTGCATTATCTTTCTATATTCAGATTTTGTAATTCCTTAGGCTTGCAAAATAAGTTTCTGGTGATTTTCCTTAGTCGATTCTGTTGATCGCTGTTGAATAAATTAAAAACGAATGTAATATCAGCGTCCTTGGAACCAGAACCAGCTTGCCAAAATCTTTATGCAATATTAATGGAATATTAATCAAATATTAAGCCTGAACCATGTCTAGCTTGGGAGGGTTGAAAATATTCGCAATGTTCAGGAGTCCTTGGGATCCAAACAAAGGCAACGGTTTGGCATGTAACTTAAGTAACATAACAGTACAGTGTCATGCCTCTCCAATTGGCCGAGTTTGCACCAATTGTACACTTCAAACTTATTAACATCGATTTCTACGAGTGTAATGAGTCCTGCCTAAGGCCAAATCTTCCTCTTATGCGTCTACCATCAGTCCCTGAATCGTACACTCTGCAGACTGGAGTTTTGTCCATTTCCCGAACCATCTTAGACCTCCAATGCTCTGTTTTTGCACAGCGCCTGTGATCCTTAAGGTGAATGGCTTTTGATACAGTTCATGCCTCAGTCCCATAAAGCATGACTGTATTAATTAGAGTCTTTTGTATTATCTGCTTAGTAGTGCTAGTTATTCCTTTATTAAGACATTTGCTTCTTGGTCCCATAGGTTGAAGTCTATATAAAGATTTTGTAGATTACTTGAGAATATTATGGGTTTGAACTGTGGAGTATATATTTGAAAATCCCGTGTATGTACTACACTACTGTACTACTGAACTGTGCTGGTTTTCGAAACTCCACATAGCCACTTTTAAATATTTAAGTTATTTGCCAGTATTTCCTTTTAATCATTTTATATAATTCAGTTAAAATAACAAGCCAATAAAAAAAATCCTAAAATAGCACCATTGCTACCTAATACTCCACCATAAGCAATAACTATTGGTCTTCCCATAAAACCAAATATGGCACTTTCACTCTCCCATCTGAAACCTTCATCACCAACAAGATGTGATTGTAAAATCCACGTGATAGTCAATAAACTACTAGCCCCCAGACTTTCCAACTAAAAAAAAAATATAACATCTGACAAAGCATTTTGCAATAAAATAATTTTCTACACCCAAAAAATACCATAAATGTCCTAATTACCTTGGTACAACAGATTTCCACATTCACCATCTCCCAAAAGATACATCAGCAAGGAGCTGTAAAGAAATCAATTTCAATCGACATGGCCCAGCCCATAAACACAGAATTTTATAACTCTCCCTGCGCGCGCTCACATCACCATTCCACTGCACAGATCTCTAATTTCTTCACCTTCTTCAGCTGACTCCACTGGCCGTACAAGCCGCAAGTATAAATGGCCAATAACTTAAAGTGTAACCAAATTGCACGCCATTAAATCTATTTAACCGTAACACTCGATTTATTTTAACCCGGCGCGCAGTGGTGTGCGCGCTCATAGATACAAAAGCGCAAATCTCACATTAATCTGCGTGCACCCCAACGCGACGAGTGGGCATGGGCATGGGCGCACACAAAAATGGGAAATAAATTTCAATTGAAAATCCACACGTCGTCGGCGCCTCAGGTGCGCGTCTTGGCGCCTTTCGTGCTGTCCAAAAGAATACCCAAGACAATTTGCAGCATCATATCTCTTTCTGTTTTTTTTTTTTTGGTTTGATTCGAAAACTTGTAGCCCAACTAAATGTGGTCCAATTGCCGACCCCTGCGGCATGCGGAAATACAAGGTGAAGCTATACAATATTCCGTTAGGTTTTTATTTTTTCTGAAAATAATTAAATTAATGAAAAACAAAATCACAAAACAGACGATGAAGAAATGTGTCAATAAAAATTGAAGACTGGAAACCAATCAGCTCCGGAGTCCACGGCGAAAACAATCGAAAGTGGATTTTCCTGCACCCACTAAGACCCCATGTAGCTGGGAGTTCGACTTCGCATTTTGTGAGTGTGTGCTTCGGTTTTAATGAGCGCAACTCTAACGAGAAGCGAAACTTTCCTGTCCACAAATCCACCTTATGCCGCTGGACCGTGGTATGCACACGATGTACGCGCGGCACAATTGAATTTGAAATCCAGTCTTCACTCTTGCAAATGACGGACACGTCGAAATAATAAGATGTCGTTACATCTCGCATTGCAATCCACAGATGTACACACCGCGCGCGTCCACCCGCGTACACGGTTTCAGGAATTATTCGCCACTCCACAATCCAGTTTTATGATCCGTACTTGTTGGGCCGCCGAATGCGCGGCTGGTTAATTTATTTGGAACATGTTATTGACAGAGTTCCAGCGATTAGAAGGAAGGAAATATAGATACAAGCGGTGGACATGCACACTTGCAGATACTCGTGGTGCACTGTCGAATGCATGTGGTCCTTGAGCGATTGAATGAACGGACAACATTCCAGCGCTAATGAGTTTGGGTTTGGCGCTTAATGACGCTCGTAAAGTTGTTTGCTATTTCAATATTAGCCAGGACGATTGATGATGGTCCCATTAATCTTTGGCTGCCAGCGGATCGATCTGAAGCTGCTGCTGCGGCGACTTGTTGCCAGCGCCACATGCTGGCCTCTCCGATTGGCAGTAAATTTATATCTAATGTCTCTATGGTCGGGTGAGGATGTTGCGTTTTTAATTTCTCTTCCATCGCCAGAGGGGGTAAAAGTTGACTTGATGGCTGCTTACTGGGTTTTTATTTGTTTAAGGGCTAGACAGTGTGTACAGATGTGGGTTGGAAGGTGTTTTTGTTTGAAGGCAGTAAATTTATGAATTACTGCGTTTTTATCGCTTGGAATGTTGGAATTGTTGAAAAGGACCTCAGGGGCATGCAGCTAACGTTTATTAGATTAGTGAACTGGATAACCTGTGGGGTTTCTTTCATTGGAAGGAACTTCTTGGTATAATAAGGGTTTGTTGAACTTGCATGGATTCTTATGTTACAGATGGTATACGTACCAAAATAAACTTTTTTAATTGGTGTGCCTTTGGTTATGCGTTGGAGAATTTCTGTAACATCCTTGATTCGAGGGAGGATACTTAGTCGATGCATAGCACGGTTGATAAACTGGAAGAATACAATACATGTGCCAGATATTTCATTCTTTTTGGAGAAACTTCTTTTAAATAGAAATAGTGGCCATGTGCAAGTGCAATAGAGATGAAGAGTTGCCTGGTCTTCCACCTCATCTATGCCAAGTTTAAGAAAACCGTTTGCATGAATGACAATCCTAATTCCATGGTTGCCTATTACCTACCTTCAAGTTATTATAATCACCCCTATCGAAGTATCCTTTGAATGATGAGAATTTTCTTCGATTTGTTCGTAAACGGAGAATTTCCTACCGAGGTATCCTTTCCGATTAGCACATGATCGCGCATCGGCAGTATATGTTAAGTCGACCAATTTTGACGTCTATGCGATGAATTTCTTCCGAAGTTGTCCGACAAAGAATTGCTGCGGAATCAAACGAACACGATTGCATGTTTTTTTTTATTTTATTCCGCAACGGATATCTCGAAAGCGAATTGAGTTCCAATTGGAGCTGGCTTTGGTTTCGGAAATCGTTCCGAACGGATACCTTGATTGGTGTGAATACCTACTTATCTTTTAAAGGTGCTAAGACTATATTTTTCGACTCAGGACACTAGTTAAGTTTACTTGGCTTACTTAAGTTGCGCTACAATCCGGAATGTACCTGGGCCTCAAGCAACATATCTCTACAATTAGTCCGGTCTTTAGATCACTATTTCCAGTTTCGCGCACTTCAAGTTGGTTGAGGTCTGTTTCTACTTGTGCGCGCCACTTAAAGCGAGGTCATCCTCTACTGCGTTCGACGTCTGGCTAGGAATCGAAGACTGCGACCCGGAGTATTGGTGTCCATTCGTCCAATGCGGAGTTTTTTGACTAGGGGTATATCGCTCTAAAGCTTGTATTGTTCATGCTTGAATCTTTGTCTCCAAACAAACAATACCGAAGAATTTTTCGCTCAAAACGACCTAGGATTTCATTATCCGCTTTTGATACGGTCCATGCTTAAGCGCCGCGTCGCAGAGCAGAACTGGGATGATCAGGATCTTGTATAGGATTCGAGTGAGAGCTTTTCTAGAAACAGCGGTTAGCAAGATACTGCTTCATCTGACGAGATGCTGTGGTCAGAGTTGAATGAGGAGCCTAGGTAGACAAATCCCGTATGGTGACGTTCTGTTCATATCGTCTATGTTGTATGTCCTTTCATGTTGACAGCATATACTTAGTCTTACCCTCTTTTACTGCTAAACCTATTTTTGCCACTTCCTTACGAATACTAGCAAACGTGACTATGATATCACGTTGTGTCCGTCCAATGATGACAATATCGTCGGCTGTTGCTAATGTTGCACCGATGTATGGAAGATTGATGCCTCCGGTTTTGGCTTGGGAGTTTTGGGCAATCCTCTCAAGAATGAGATTAAAGAAGTCACATGCCAATGGGTAGCCCTATCTAAATCCTTTATTGGTAACGAATGGTCCGGTGCAGTCTTTGCCAACCCTGATAGAGCAGCGAGAATTCGCCATCATCGTCATGCACAGACGGACGAGTTTGAGCGGTATACCAAAACTGGGTCTGTATAGTTCGTCTCTGTTGTATGCGGCTTTGAAATCGATGATAAGGTGGTGGGTATCGATTTTGGGCTTTCTAGGATTTTTTCTGGATCTGCCGATGTGTGAATATTTGATCGGTTGTGGACTTTTCTGCCAAAAACAACACTGATATGGGCCGATCAGGTTGTTGGTAAACCGTCTAAGGCATGCAAGTCAGATAGGATCTTGTAGGCGATGTTGAGGAGCATTATGTAGTAGATGGCGCAGTTCAGAGGGTCTTCTTTTTTGTGGATCTGGCAAACTTTGCTGACGTTCTATTCTTCAGGCATACTTTCATCCGTTCTTCGACACATGTTGGTATGATGTTGATCGATAGGTTACGCGTTCTGTAAAGGACTATGTTTCATACCATGTAGTAACCCTATAGACATTAACATAATACAGGAGTATGCATCGATATCTTCTGCAGAACATAGGTAAAGTAAGGTTACTATGTGCTGCAGATTTTGGCAGTCGAAAGCCGCTTTTATGGGGGTTTACTTTCCAACTAAAATGGCGAAAGGTTTTTCTTATGATTTTTCGTTCCATTTTCAAAACTATGGACATGTTTTGTCGGTTCTTGTTTCGTGTCTTGTAGAAACCCTATAGACATTAACGCAGTACAGGGGTATCTACTGCAAGGCATAGGTTAGGTTGGTTTTTGGTTGACACCATATCAAAGAGTATCAATAAGGGCCCACGCAGTTATAAAGAGTTTGACGACTCAAAAGAGTGTCAATGTTTGAGTCGTCAAACTCTTTATACCTGTGTGGGCCCTTATCGATACTCTTTGATTTGGTGTAAGAAAGTGTTTCGGACGCAGTGGCGTAATGGTGCGATAAACTACCGCGCTGAAAGTCTGGGTTCGATTCACAGCCGTAGCAACACCTAAATAATTTTTTACTGACCCTTCTCTCCGACAAATCATCGCAGTAGTAGCAATTGTCAAAAAAGTTTATCTCAGCTTAGCCGTTCGGATTCGTCATAAAACAGGAAGGCTGGCCATCGTGAAAGAAAGTTCACACGATTCGGTTTTAAGTCCATAAGGTCAGTCCGTAAAATCAGAAAATCCGTTTTTTTTCTAAACGATAGCAATGTGAACTCGATGATTAGCTTGGTTGAGGAGTATATGTTGATATGACACAGGACCGCCATTACTCCAGATGGGACAACTAGAGCTTAGACTCAAGTCATCAGGCATCTCTTCATCTGTTCAACTTTGTTGATGATTTCGTGTCAATTCTCCAGTTTACCTCAGATGGGGCAAATTAAAGCCATTTGGCATGCCTTGGTCTATTCAACTTTGTTGATGATTTCGTGCCAGTAATAGTTGCCTTTTTATAAAGGGTTTTTCAACAGGGACGCTACAAAATTAGAGCGATAGGGACAGCAAACGACGCCATATTTCTTGCCGCTCTTTTGACATTTCTCTTCAGTAAGGTTTGCCATTTCATGATGGAAAGATATACGGGCCAACAACGAGTCGAAATTATTAAAATTTGCTACCGAAATTCGGAGTCAGTGGCCTCAACGTTAAGAGCGCTACGTCCAATTTATGGTCGTCATAACCGTCCTAGAAGATCAACAATTGAGCGTCTAGTGGAAAAATTTAAATCCACAGGCACAGTACAAAATGTTCCCGTGCCAGTGAGACAAAGAAGTGCCCGTAGTGTCGAGAATATTGCTGCCGCTGAGGCTTCAGTTGAAGAAAGCCCAAATGTGTCTCTCACACGTCGTTCTCAAGCGTTAGGCATTTCTGTAACGTCGTTGTGGCGAATTTTGCGAAAAGATCTTGGCCTACATCCTTACAAGAATAAATTGACGCAAGAACTGAAGCCCCTTGACCACCAGAAGTGTCGTATTTTCGTGAATTGGGCTGAGCAACAACTTGAAAATGATTCGGATTTTCATCGAAAAATCATCTTCAGCGATAAGGCTCATTTCTGGCTGAATGGCTTCGTCAATAAACAAAATATGCGGTATTGGTCAGGCAGCAATCCACACGTACCTACTCCATGAGTCATCATTGCATCCCGAAAAAATTAAAAATCAAGACTGGCACGTTACTGTGAATGGGAATCGCTACCGTTCAATGATAACCGAATATTTTTGGCCCCAATTGGATGATATGGACTTGGAGGACATGTGGTTCCAACAGGATGGCGCCACAAGCCACATAGCGAATGTCACAATCAATTTATTGGAAACCAAGTTTGGAGGCTTGGCCACCTCGGTCGTGCGATTTAACGCCGTTAAACTATTTCCTGTGGGGCTACGTCAAGTCTATGGTCTATGACAACAAGCCAGCGACGATTGATGAACTTCGTATGAATATCGAACGTGAAATTGCAGCAGAATCGGCCGATTTATGCTTGAAAATTGTCGAAAATTGGGTTCAGCGTCTGGACTTCTGCAAGCGTGCCCGTGGCATCGAACGTACTTTCACAGGAATAAAGAATTTCATTGATGTCCAAAACCGTTTTCGTTTTATTTAAAAAAAAACTTTTGAAGCGCTCTTATTGAAAAACCCGATAGAAGGGTCCATCTACTTTTTATCTAGGATTTTTGAAATCCCTAAGCTAAAGGCTACGTGGTCTCTCTTTTTCCAACTCATTATCTTCTTCTTCTCCCTTCATCTCACAGATATTCTCTCGAGGTGCTCTGGTTTTCAACTACAGCGTCTATACATAACATACGACTATTCTGTCATCTCGTTTAAATACTTGACAACTGTTTTATACGGCGTCCATCTCTTTTGAGGTGGCTGGTAACCTGAGATGAATTTGGACACCTCTTCAAAAATATTCTGATACCGCATCTTTCGCATATTGATGTTTTTTTTTAAACCCAAAGTCATAGCTGCTTAATTTGTTCTTTTTTTTTGTATCTTTTGGCTAACTCCAGTTCTCAAAGGTGTCCACGGAGAAGTCCCTTTTTCTGTCCCTTTGGTAGCTCCTTCTAACTGAATAGCAGAGCTCTAAATTTTTCAGCGACTTCAGATACGACGTTTGGCCCTCTGATTTAATGAACACATGGTCGAGTTGGAGGTGGCAGTTTGGATCATCAGTTGATCATCAGGTTAGTTTAGGGATTCTTAGTCGGAGCAACGTACTATGTATTTCAAAGTGCTGCAAATTTAGTAAGTCAAAAGCCGCTTAGTGGAGGGTGTTCTTTCCAACTGAAATACCGAAGACGCTTTCTTACGATTTTCCGTACAATTTTCAAACTCTGGAAATATTTCTTTGGTTCTTGAAAAGTTCCTCACTCAGTCTTATCGTGGGGACGTATACACTTTTTTGACTCTTTTGTGGATCACAGTTAAGTGACCACTAGTCATGAATGCTGACATCAGTTGGCTCTCCACTACGAATCCTCAAAATCTACTAAATTCTTTGAAATATATGAAATCACAGGGTAAGGATAAGGCGCCGATATAAAATAGTAAAAGGTTTTCCATGGACATAAAGGGTGGTCCAACTAAAACGCACAATGCTTATTGGAAATTAAACAAAAAGTTTTCAGAGATTGTCCTTATGTAGAAGGTCTGGGTTCGATAACCAGAGTGTCAACACCTAAATGATTTTTCACTGGCCCTCCTCTCGTGATGATCTGAGAAATCATCCGAGTAGTATTAATTGTCAAGAAAAGCTAATCTCAACTTAGCCGTTTGGATTCGACATAAAACAGGAGGTCCCGCAATCGTGCAAGAAGTACACACGCGCACATGAATGGTTGTGAGAAAGCTCGTCCCTGGGTACTAACAAGCCTGTTGCGACAAAAATTTGTATTTTTTATTCAGAAGGATATATGACAATTATGTGTGAAACTAAATATCGGCCAAATACTCGCCACGGCTTCGTTGGAAAACCTCTATCCGATGGTCCATATTTTCAATGACTCTGAGGCATAATTAATGTTCAATGTAATTAATGTGCGGAATTATCTCATCCTTTAGCTCTTGAATCGTTTTTGGCTTGTTGACGTGCACTTTATCTTTAAAATATGCCCAAAGAAAGAAGTCCAACGGTGTCAAATCAAATGATCGTGGCGGCCAATTAACATCGCCACCACGCACGTAAGATAACACGTCCATTGAATTTCTCGCTCAAAAGAGCCATTGTTTCGTTGGCTGTGTGGCAAGTGGCACCATCCTGTTGAAAGCACAAATCGTCCAGGACCATATTCTCAATTTCTGGCCACAAGAAGTTCGTTATCATCTCGCGATAGGGAATACCATTCACGGTAACTGCTTGGCCGACCTCATTTTCTAAGAAGTACGGCCCCATGACAACGTCAGCCCATAAACCGCACCAAACAGTCACTCTTTGTGGATGCATCGGCTTTTCAACAATAACTCGTGGATTCTCATTTGCCCAAATGCGGCAATACTGCTTGTTGACGAATCCACAGAAGTAAAAGTGTGCCTCGTCGCTGAAGAAGATTTTCTTTGTAAAGTCACCATTCGGCGTATTGACGACGTTTGGAATGGTCAGTAGGCTTCATCTCTTGAGTCAATTGAACCTTGTAAGTGTGTAAATTCAAATCTGTATTCAAATTCGCATCAGTGATGTTCGTCAGATACTCAATTGTTGGGCACGACGGCGAGTCGAGGTTGAAGGCTCTTCTGCCACACTATCGCGATCAACAGCAATGTTTTCCACAGAACGAACTAGGAGACCATGCGCAAGTGTTTTCACATATCCCACAGACCCGGTTTGGTAAAATTTGCGCACAATTCTCCCAATTGTGGAAAGTCTGGACACATTTGGTCGATTACGCTGACCAAAAAAATCCCGAAGTGCATTTTGATTTAAATGCCCATTTTCGTAAAAGGCTTCAACAATCTTAAGGCGCTGCTCAATTGTGTACCTCTCCATGGTTGAATTTGTCAAACACTGAAACAAAGAAATGTCAAATTAAGTTGGACAAATAAATTGACGATAAGGTGTGACTCACAATTATAAACAATTTGGTTGGACCACCCTTTACAAGTGGTCAGTCGTGAAGAAACTTCAAAAATTTGCCATTTTCAGTCATCGTTTATCAGATTTTTTTATTCTAAGAGATGCTAGACTTGAAACTCTCTATGGCCCGTAATGTCAGATATTTTATTGTCCTTGGAGAACTTCTTTTGACTAAAATAAGTGGCCGTGTGCAATAAAGATGAAGAGTTGCATGGTTTTTCATCTCGTCCATGCGATGAAAATAGTTTGCATGAATGCAAATTACATGGCTTTTACATAGCTTCCAGATTCAATACCTACTTCACGTTCAAAGGAACGTTGGCAACACACAAGTTGAAATGAACACAAGTTAAGATGGACTTTATACCTCAACCCATGCTACGTGTAAGGTGAAATTACGATTAAAAAGTACTCAACTTTTACAATCACCAATAGTTTTCCTTAAATAAAATTTCTAAGTTTACCACACCCCCTTTCCTACACCAAATTGGTTATATTTGGGTACCACATGGTTATCTGCGTATCTTTTCCAACAAAACTTAATAATTTTTAAATTTTCTCTTCGATATTAAATCCTGTAACGTTCCTTTAATGCCTTCCCAATTACACCTACATAAAGCCTTGAGAAAAAATTGCTCAAAATCTCAATGCTACAACTTTTACCAAGCTGTGTAGTGTATACCTACAACATGTATCTGAACATTTATCACCATAATTCCAGCTCATCACAAAAATACATTTATTTGCCAAATGTGCACATCAATTTGGCTAAAAAATAAGACGAACGATTTGGCTGTGTCGGCGCTTCATGCCGCCAACCTTACACGGTCCTGATGACACTGTACACATTCATCTTGACCAAATTGGTAAAGAATTTCGCGCATGAATCCGGCCAGACATACATCGCCGGCTAAATTGGAAACTTAAAATAGCCACCGCCATCCGGATGGCAGGCCGCCTTTCATTTCGCATTTAGATGGGGAAGAAGAAGATGATTGTCCCCCTCACTCTCTCTCTCTCTCTCTCTCTTTTAATGACGTTATTGGTATTTAATTTCCCTAAGTCATGATTTTATGGCGGCAGGCATAAGCCGGGGAAATTGTGGCTTTTCACTTTAATTTACGCATAAAAACGGATTTGTACCGGATGTGGATTGTGAGGACGTCGCTCATTTGTATTGCGCGCAGCTTTTGAGGGGCATTGCCATCGTTGCGGTAATGAGATAGTTGGGATTTTTAAATGTCCACGTTAATACCTCGCAATAGTTTTGTAATTGTCTGGCTGACTGTGGTTTGGTAATCGGTTTCGTTGATTAGATTGGGGATGCCAATCAATATATCGAATTCACCGGTCGGTGGGGTTATAATAAAATTACGACTTCTAACAGTGTCTTGGCCTTTTTGTAAGGTGTTGGTGGAGGTTTATTTGAGCGTCTTATTGGTGGGTGGTGGAGGGTGGTCGCTGATTATGAGTTCATTGCATAAGCATAATGGTATGAACGAGTACCCGCACCATTAAACAGCTTAAGAAGCCAATTGATTGCAGGCGGCGGTATTTCTTTGGCAACACGAGCCGCAATTTAAATTAAATGCAAAATGGACAATCGAGAAAATAGAATTGGATACAAATGTGTAGCTTGTTAAGAAATTTAATGTCATTTGGGGCTGGCCTGAAAGGAAAAGTGGTGGCTTTACTTATAAGTCCAGTGGTTTTCGATTTCTTGCCCGTGACACACAAAACTTTACAAAGCTTGTACCTGTGTGAATATTTGTTAAATAGTTCGCCAGCGATTTTTCAACAAGAAAAGTAAAAGTGAATTGTCGGGGTGAAGAAAAGCGAGGGAATACTAAACTTTAAGGAACTATTTGGTTGTAAGTTATGTGTGTGTTTTAAATGTCCTTTTCGTAAAGATGTTCAGTAAATATTTGATAACACGCCCTTAAATTTAATTTGTGTGTGTCCTTTACATGCGCAAACAGATTGTGTCGATATAAGTGTTTTAATAATTTTTAAAACTGTATGCATCGGCCATTCCGAAACTTTTGGACCATTTTTATTAAGTTCTGATTAGTGCTTGCAGTGCAGTGTTCATAGACCCCTGTGCTAGACAAGGTTTACTGTGGCGAACAACGTCAGTATATATTTAAATTATGATAGACAAAGGATTTCATCGCTTGCAGTTTGGATTTTTTTTTGAATTTTTTTTAAAGGTAAAGTAACGAGGTCCTAAAAAAAAGTTTTGTCCTTTTCCAAGTAGTTTTATTTGTTTATAATTATATATTCCCTACTTAATTTTCTATCTGGCTCGCGGCTTGTTGAGGGTCTCTACCTGAGACAAATCAGCCTTTCCTTTTATCCCCAGAGAAAATAATCGAGTGGTGCTAAGTCGCATAATAGCGGTGGCCAATTGATAAACACTTGCGTTGGGGATGACCCAGTTGCAAAATGTATCCTTCACAATTTCGAGCGTTGCGCTTGTATGGGATCGAGCGCAGCCTTGTTGGAACCACACACAGCTCGGACGTATCGATGTTGTCGAGTACTGGTCCAGAATGTCGTTTAACATCGCTTTATACCAAAGATCATTGACGGTCATAATTTCTAATTCTTATTCCAAAAAAAATTAAATCCGATGATGCCGCCATGTCATCATCCGCATTAAACAGTCAATCTTTGTGGTTTCATTGACACTCGGTCAAAAATTTGTGAGTTGTGTTTGCTCTAGAATGACGGTTTTAATCGTTGAAAAAGCTTGTAAGCCATAAAAGGGCTTTGTCCGAGAATATAATTTTTTGGCCAAAATCCGGATTTTCAATTCATACATCAACCCAAATCCAACCGCAAGATATGCCGGGTTGACGCTCATGTAATGCTCAGTTCAGCTGATCCGCTTCGATTAATGAGCCTTTTGATAATGGCCGCTACGGACCGCAGCTATGCTTTCTTCATTTCGCACCAACATCTGTATGGATGGCGGCTTAAGGTCCAAAAGTCTCATACACAAGATACATGATCCTTCCTTCATTTCAAATCTACAACTTTAGGCTTGTAAGAGATCTGTATCTTTATTACAGGTACTATAATGGCAGATGTTAAGAAAAATCATTGTTAGACTTGTTTCAAATCTAAGACCCAAGTTGCAACAACTTGTATAGCAATGAATAAAGAGTTGTACGTGGAGTTCCGCAGGCTGTGAACTGCATCCCTTGCTTTTTGTTCTATATACCAATTAAATGCTAAAGGGATTCAAAGAAAGTGTGCCATTTGCCTATGCAGACGATACGGTTATCGTGGAATGGTTGTTCTGTCCGGGCAACGTTCCGCGAGCTTCGCCAATTTTCCCGTCGCAATAACGGCCTTTCGCCAGACCAATTTGCCAAAACTTGAGCCTTCACCCAAAATTTAGCTTACCCAGGAGCTGAAGGTAAACGACCATAGGCAACGACGTGTATTTGCTGATTGGGCTCTGGAGCAGTTGGAAAATTATCTTCAGCGATGAGGTCCATTTCTGGATGAATGGGTACGTCAAAAAGAGCCTCCAATGCATCCCGAAAAAGTCATTTTGGACTGGAATTGGAAATATGGACCGATGACGCTGGTACATATTTCTTTGAGAACGACGGCGAGCGCTAAAGGTCGATGATCACCAACTTCTCTTGGCCTGAATTGAATGATATGAATACCAACGCCATGTGCTCACGCCACATTGGAAAATCAGAGCGATTCGAAAACATGGTCATATTACGTTGAGGTGATATGAACTGGCCCATGCATCCATGATTGCTGAACCTGAAGGCTGGGATTCCAATATTCTTTAGCTGGAGCATAACTTTTCATTCGATCACCGTGACCGAGCCAATGTGGTCAACATTTTCCTAACTTTTGTATTATATCCACACTTGGTACAGCTAGATAGAGCTTTTGGTTGTGTCTGTTTATTGCTGGTTATTTTATCTTACCACATACTAGAAACATAATCGATCGCAGTTAGCCGGTTTGACAGCTGTCCGACAGTATGACATAGTCTTGGGACATATTGACATAGTCTTTGGACTATGTGTTTTATATAAAACACGCCTAAACACCTCGGTTGCTCCTCCGTTGCTCCAGTATTATGGAAAGAGACCTTCATCTCTTGCTATAGAACAAAGATTGCAGAGTTGTGGCTTTATTAGAGGGGTGGCTTTTGGCCCATTAGCGCAATGTCTCTGCTGATCCTTCGTGTCTCGCTCGTTGAGTGAAAAAGATGAATTTCTACTCCTTTCCATCGAACCTTATGCGTTTGCGCTCATAACACGATGACGCAAACGCTTTGTTGGGGTGTAGGTTCCAGGGATCGTGCTACCCCACCTGTCAACATGGGATATTCCTAACTCACCTATCCAACCATTCAGACGCTGGCTGTCTCTGCTCTTCGCCAGTCTCCCTCCGTCCGTGGCTTTGACGATGATGAATTCCAGTGCAGGCTTATATTGCTCCGTCGTGAGTCTTCCAACTATCCCGAGGGTTGCACGGAAATCCCCATTACTCGCTTGCTGAGTGTGAATTTACTACGCATAGCTGTAACCGTTGTCCGAATACTAGGGTGGCTTAAGCTGAGTTAAAAGCTGTTTTTCGAATAGCATGCGGTATAAATGGACTTGATTTCTTAGTAGACACATCACAGAAAAGATAACTCTTGAAGCCAGAAATGGGTAAGGCTTTGAATTGAATGATTCTGTTTAAATCTTTCAAGCGTTGCAATTCAACATCGCCCTCCTAAACCTTTGCGATTGTCTCATAGTCGATGCTTTCGGGATTCGATCGTGCATCCTGGGAATGCATTCGCGACAAAATTTTGCTCACCTGGTAGATGACGAATATCGGTTGTAAATTGTTATATTCAATCTCTATGTGTACGCTGGGAGTTGCTTTATCGTGATTCTGCATAAATAAGTGGTTTGTATATCCGGAGAAAGGCTCGAGGGTTAATTGATTAGTATTCCAGACTCTATGGGTTAAAATATTTAAGAGGCGGAAAGTATACTGCCGGCTGAAAAGTGTTAGGCATAACACATTCCTGTTCGATCCTGTTCCTGTTCGATCGAGACCAGTCAGTTCTCTCTGGTTAAGTCTCCTATCACCATGAGTTTTTTATGGTGTTTTATTCAATGTGGGCTTTTAAGTCTTCACCAGACTTTGAATTCTGTTTTACTAAAATCACCCTACATGTAAAATAAGTTCAAGACACAGTGTCCTGATTAAAGTTGATAATTTTCTTCGGAGCTACCTTTATATAGACATTCACACTGAAAGGGGGAGTACCATTTAATTTCAAAATTTTAAGCCCCTTACAACTCTAGTCACTGTATGATTATCTATTCATTTAGACAAACTGTATTCAAAATAGTAGTAGTGCAACCAAGAAAACTTATGGATCATGTTCATATTATATTAGTGCATCCATAAACGTTGCCTTCTGACACTGCTTGGATTCCATGAAAATCTCGAAGGTTCTTCGATCATATTCAGTCACTCTCAGCTTCTAGTTCGATCTGTCTCGAGAATCCTCAACTGACTATTTTCAATAAAGAAACTAGCTCTGCTCTACTTGACAGTACTGACAAAATTTCTTAAAAATTGAGATTCGCTTGGACTACCGGGTGGTGCAAGTCATAGACAAGTTCCATTGATTTAAAACAAAATGTTATTTCACACTTTACAGCGAAGTCCATAGTGAACATTTTTATGAGTTTCCATGTTGTCGAAATTTAGATCTAAGCATGGCACGAAAGGCGTATTTCATTAAAATCGAACATTTTTTGTCATTGATTATGCATTTGGCCCATTCATGATGTCAAATATACTTTTCCAGCCATTTGTGACGGCGGAGATATATTCTTTGCACAGAGGGCCCATAGTTTAACGCCGATTCCAAGTGGCAAACATTAGCCCCCGTATTAATTTACATTGACTATCTTCGACATTAGTGTTAACCACTGCACCAATCAACCATAAACCTCTCCATTCTCAACCCGTCCTTGATGACATTCGACAAACCAATGTGGGTTACACAAAACAATACCACCCACCTCTTCCACTATCTCAGTGTAATTAAAAGAAAATATCGAGTTCAGTGAAACTGAAATTATTCCCAAACAATTGTTTCCTCATAATTGCACCCGCAATGTAATAATTACGAAGACGAACCAAAACCCCCCAACTAACAACATCTCTGACTATATGCATTAGCCTGCTTGCAGCATCCGTAGATTCGCAGTATTACTTTCGAATTCACGGAAACCGAAAGCATCCTCTCTGGGAATGGGAAGCGAGCTCAATTGCAGCCATATAAAGTCTTACCTAGGGAGTGGAATATAAATCTGAAATGGAAATTAATTGTTGGCAGATTGTTCGCCTTGTTTTTCTGTTTTTAATGCGAACCTTCATTCGAACAACGCAAAACAATTCAATTGGAGGGATGGAGAGGAGTCTTCACTCCACAGCCACCGATAGGAATTCGAATTAGCCATCGGGGTATACGCCATACCGTTGCAAACAATGAGAGAGAAATTCGTTTAAAAAAAAAAAGTTAGCTACCAACCTTCCATGCATCATATACACCTTTGATATGAATTATAAGGCAACTCTACAGCACAGCACCACCTTGTAGATACTTTCTTCGCTACAAATTTCGCGCAAACAGTCAAACAATGCATGCGATTTGACAGGCGAACTTCCATGGCTGTTATCTACCGTGTTTGTGTCTTAATTTGAATTTCAGAAAACCAAGTCCTGTGACGTGCAACATGATACCGCAACAGTGCCGAGGTGCGTGACACTTTCCTTCTGATGTAAGCAAGCAAATAAAGAACAATGGCTTGAGTTCCTGGTCACCGGTCGACACGCACACTCTGAAAGGTGTCAGCCTGGAGGGCCCGGACAAATGAATTCACATTAACACTGATTATGATGAATGGATCTCCTGTGTCGGATTGGGTTTCAATCAAAAATTGGGTTTTTGCGAGATGTCATGTCAGGTGATGATGTCATATGGTGGAGGGGATGGAGAGAATGTCTTTATTTTCGAATCCGTTGAATGTTTAGAGGTCGAGACTTACAGCCTAGCATGACCAATCCATTAGTTATGCAAATTTATTTACCTTCAACTGGGACAGGTTAGGGTTTTCCGCTTTCTGATTACACAGATTTGTTGTTGCTTCTTAGAGCTATTTGCATAGAGTCGTTGTCTTCGAGACTGGAGCTGGGAACTCACAATTTAGTGTTATTGGCCATTTTTAGTCCGATAGCGTGGAATGTTGGCGATGTGTAGCAGAAATTGAAGACAAATACCTTCTTCGCAAGCGGTAAATTGTTGCATAAATACGTGGGTCTTGATGAAAGATCTTGGCGAAGAGATATGGGTCGGATTAACTGTTCGTAAAATTGATCGTAAATATTTGATTAAAATTTTGTAGGTTGATTATTTTTAAGGTTTATCGACCTTGACAAGGATTTTAGGCCAATGAAGTTTAGAATACAGAAAATCAAAAATGCTGAAGGAAATAATTTTTATTGAGTCTTAAGTGTCGAAGTGTCTTAAAGTACTTGGAAGTGATTTCAATACTGCCCTGAGAAATCTTTTTTGCGAAATGAAGAACTTTTGGTTTTTTAACAGAGTGGCTATGTAGCTACACTTCCAACTGACTATAAAACCGTTATGAACGAATGTGCTTTGCAGATTCAAAGAACTACCATTGCAAGCACCCGGTTTATTAAAGATGAGGTTAAGCTTAACAAATGAAGGCGCAATTTGATAGATTTCTTCATTGGACAACAAAACATCTAGGACAACCAAAGGACCATCTGCTATCAATACATTGACGTCAAATATAATGGGAATGCAAATTGTGATTAATTTCAAAATTGAGTTCCACTGACAGAATGGAGATGCTTTATGATTAACCTTGGTTAAGATTATAGTCCCAATATTATAAGGACCACAATTGGGCTTTTACTAACGCTTGTAACTCTGTAAGTACCAAGCTATTACAATTATACTGGCAAACCACTTACTTACTTTACTGGCGCTACAGTCCCCAACCAAAATGACTCTCCAATTATCCTGGTCCTTAGCTAATTGCCTCCAGTTGCGCACTTTAAGTTAGTTGAGGTCGATTTGCACTTGTGCGCGCCACTTAAGGCGAGTACTTCATCCACTGATTCCGACGTTTCGCTGGGAATCGAAGACTCTGCGAGCAGGAGTATTGGTATCCATTCGGTCTACATGTCCTAGCAATCTTAAACGCCCAATGCGGACTATTTTCACCAGGTCTATGTCACTGTAGAGGTATCCATCCGGTCTACATGTCCTAGCCATCTTAAACGCCCAATGCGGACTATTTTTACCAGGGCTATGTTGCTGCACAGCTCGTATAGTTCGTGGTTGAATCTTCGTTCCATAGCCCGTCAACGCTAAAAGGACCAAAGATTTTTTGAAGAACTTCTCGCTCAAAAAGACCAAGGATTCCTTCATCCGCTTTTAATAAGGTCCATGCTTCAGTGCCGTAGAGGATTTGAGTGTTTAGGGTCTTATATAGGATCTCCTTAGTAGTTCGAGTGAGGGCTTTACTACTAAATTGCCTTCATAGACCGAAGAAACAGCGGTTGGCAAGAGTAATTCTTCGTTTAATTTCTGACGAGATGTTGTTGTCAGAGTTGATAGCGGTAGACAACGTCCCGTACTACCTAAAAGTTAAATCTGTCAATGGTAACGTTCTGTCTAATACGTCGATATTGTATGTCTTCCTCCCTTCTTCTTCTATACGAGCAAACGCGGTCCGACCAATGATGCCAATATATCTTTGGAGTATGCTCTTAGTTGCACCGATTTATGGAAGATTGTGGCTCTGCTGTTGTCTTGAGAGTTTTGGACGATCCTCTCAAGAACGACACCATGCCCAAAGCTTTTCTTGTTATCGAATATTTCGGTGAGGCCGTTGCCGACTTGGAGCAGTAAGCATTTTCAATCGTCAAAAAAAAATTAGACATGGCTCTGTATAGTTCGGTTCTATAAATGCCGTCGTATGTGGCTTTAAAATCGACGAATAGGTGTTTATTATCGATTTAATCATCTTTGGCTTTCTCCAGGATCTGCTGAAGTGTGAAGATTTAATCAGTTGTGGACTTTCCTGGTCTAAAAACACACTGATAAGGGCCGATTAGGTTGTCGGTAAACGGTTTCAAGCGTTCACATACTACGTTCACATGTTACGCCCGATAAGATCTTGTAAGCGATCTTGAGAGGGTCCTTTTCTGTGGATCGGGCAAACGATCCCGAGGTTCGATTCTTCAGGCATTCTTTTATGCGACCAAATCTTGCTTATGAGATGGTGAAGGTTACTGACCAAATCATCTCCACCTGCTTTATAAAGTTCGGCGGGAAGGCGGGTGGTTGTGTGTTTTCGTCGTCGTCAATATCGAATGGTTCATTTTGCCTGACAGCGGAATATTGTTCGTCATCGCCATTTAACAGTCTTGAGAAGTGGTTCTTCTATATTCTCAGCATCGACTGTGTATCAACTGTGATCCGGTTTCTTTTCGACAGGATTCCGTTCGCGCCTTGTATCCCTGGCTTTGCCTTTTTTCCCTCTTGTAAAACTTGCGAACATCTTTCCTGGAGTCTGTGTCTTCGCTTGCCCGCTTTTCTTGCTCTTTTATCTTCTTTCTGATTTTCTGAAAAGCCGGTATTCTCCTTCTTTGCCTGTAAAGCTCAATGGCACCTCTCGTCATCACATGCAGCTCAGCCTTAAAAGCACCCTTCTTGCCTGTGAATATCTGTCGACATTCTACATCAAACCAGGCGTTTCTTACTGGTGAGAGCGAGAAACCTAGCACAACAGTTGTGGCTGATTCAATGGCTTGTTGTCATCGTCGCCATTGTTCTTCGCCATGAGATGCTAGTGGAATGTTGATATGCGTACTGAAAAGGACTTAATGGCCTATTGCAATTGCAGTCTTTCGACCTTATCATGTTCACACTATTTCGCATTTTTCGTTGCGTAGTAGATATCTCCTTGGCTGCAACAAGGTAGTAGTCCGAGTAGATGTTAGCCCCTCGGAAGGTTCATACATCCAAAATACTAGATGCGTGCCTCTTGAAAATCGCATTGCATGATCAGTTTGATTGATCGCCATGTGGCCTTATGAAAATCGAGGTGAGGAAACAGTGTGCTGGCTATAGTGGAATTTCGTTCCGCAGTGAAGTTATTTAGTTTAAGTCCGTGGACAAACGTGATGTCATGTACGGCGAATTTTCCGACAATACTGCTAAAGATATCTACTCTTCTAATCTTTTGCGTTAAAATCTCACAGGACGATTTTAACATCGTAGTTCGGAAGTCACTCTTAAGTTTTATTCAGGAGCTCGTTTCGCAATGCCACCTTTTTCCTTCGTCGGAGTGTGAGCGCGTATAAAGGCCTGCTCAAACCAACGCGAAACGCGAGAGCGGTAGCGATAGCGAATATCGCATGGGAAAGATGCGGGAGCGGGAACTACTATCCATTCACACCAAACGCGAAGCGGTAGGGTAGGCAAAATTGGATATTTTTTATAATTTCCAAAAGTTTTTCCACTGACACCATCTTCAAAGTACAATAACACACGCGGGACTGCGAAAATATAGTACATGCAGCGAACCAGCGAAATAGCGCTACAATCCCACTATCGCCTCTCTGAGTACGCAGCTATTTGCATTCCTTATTTTCCGCGGGAATTTCGCTCCCACTCCCGCACCTAAGTTTCGCGAGGGTTTGAGTAGGCCTTAAGGCTTATGTTGGCGAATTTCGCCTTGATTCAGATTGTTACAATGCGTTGGGCGATGTCTTGAAAGCTTAAGACATCTTGTCTACGCCTGATACTTCTTACAAATCCACAACCGAATAGTCGCTGTTCCTGCTCACTATAACAAGGTTGGTAGTAGATGTCACAATTCTTCATCCTGTTTTTGCCGGGCCCATGTCATCGTATTTCCTCGATGGCAGTAATGTCTACTTTATAGCAGTTTAGGCCTTCTGCAAGTTTTTGGTTGCACCTCTACTGTTTAATTTTCTCACATTTCAGGTGCAGATACAAACTTCGTTGTCCTTTTTCGTTTAAAATGGTCGTCAACAATGAAATCAGCCCTTTTCGAGGCTCTTGGTTGGTACGCAACAATTTTTTTTACGTGATTGGGTAGGTTAAGTACAACCCCTATCCTAATATGTCAGATCCAAATTATTAGACTCTCCTGGACATGGCCATCAGTATCCATTACTGGAATGAGCGGTGTCGTTGGCGTTTCGGATCTTTTGTCATCATCCCTGTTCAAGGGACCTGACTATATCTTCGGATTCCTAAATGACCTGTTCTTCGAATATGTCGAAGCAGCTCATTTAGGTTGTTCATTATCTCCACTGGAACTGTTTACGTCACCATTAAGTCTATCTTGGGAATTCTTCCTCTGCCGTATTGGAAAAGGACTATGTGCATTAGTGCGAGGACCAGGACACATCTTCTACCTCTATCTCATCTGCTGCCGCCAAAGCTTTGCGGAGTTGAAAAGGTACTAAGCACTCTTCGGTCACCACGAAAAATCTGAGAGTCAAAGTTGGTATAGGCATCAGCTAGGTGAAACCTCAAGTGGTTTCATATAATCTCATTACCTAGACTAAGGAATTTTCGGATTTGAATACAAATTCTCTCTTTTCTTGTACCATGCTGAACAGAGTATTGGAGCATAGTAAACCACACTTTACGGTAAGCAGACACTAATTAGTGAACGTCTTGCACTTCATAAGGAACTTTCTTCAGGTCTTTTACCAAAATTAGGGTCTGTCTGTCTGCAATATCAATATAAAAGCATAATGACATTTGACGCCATTTGGAAAAATGATGACCCATTCACATTTTGACACCACTTATGCCTCAACTTTTACATACGGTCCTTATAACCTAACTATATGCAACTGAAATTAAAGCAGTTATGTAGGTGACAAGATACTTTGATTGGTGCATGTGTCAATTTTAATAGAAACTCGGTTTTTTTTAAAAACTCCTAAGTGGTTCTAGTGACACAAATTATGGTTTTCAAAAACATCACTACATTACCATCACCATGAATATGTGTGGTTTCATTTGTGGGAGGGTACGAGCCTATTGTTTGATTTTATAGGCCCATATTACTTCATGAATAAATTACTAGTCGATGTGTTAATGGATTTTAAGATTTAAGATATCGCAGTATCTTCAACCCATTCGATATGGTTTATGGAGATGATTTGGGTTTTTTTTTTCTTCTCCTTCTCTTCTGAGAGATGTTTCATAATTTTAGAGTTTTGGGAACATTAGCCAGAGCTCGGTAGGGTGCTAAATATAACGTTTAAAATATTGTCATTCCACCTGGCGCGTTAAAAATTTAAAATTTCGCCCGTAAAACTCCACACTTTTACACATCTCCAAGTGTCACTTCAGAAAGGCCATCGCATTTAAATTATTAATTCAAAAATCAACCTACATAATAAGTATGTGAACCAAATAACTCCAAAATACCATGATAAATTATACACTCATTAATTCACATCTGCGGCATAAGTGAAGTGTACAACTGTACATTGAACCCATTTAAGTGGATTGCAATGACCTCTGCTGCATTTCCAAAGACAAAGCAATGATCATGACTTCACTAATCATTGTTAGCTTCTTTTTGAACTACTTGCTAACAACTCTCCAGCAAAAACACATCACCAGAGCACTTGGCATAAAACCTTTCAAAAGTTATCCAACAATGAAAAAATAATAAGAAACCCCCCTTTGCTGTCTGATGTCAAGTCCAAAATTACGCAAAACGACGTTCACACCTTTTCCGGTCATTAGAGACCTATAATTATCTACATGGAGGTAATATTTCCCAAATCGTAGTATCTCATCCAAAGAATCTTCTTTCAATTTGCATTTTTTTTTTTTCATACTCCTACCTTGTCCACTTGCTCATTTCATTCAAACCGACAAATAGTCAGGTCACCCAAAAAAAAAAAACTCTCCAAACAATACACAAAAGTATCCGTCTATCTCTCCATCAGCACTTCAAAGAAATCCCCCAAAGATATCTGCAAAGCTTTTTGCTCTCTGTAGTATCTCACTGTCTCGCAGCTCGATGTCGCGATGAAAAGTCCAAAATAAAGCGGGTGGTGAGTGGAATGCTGCCTCCAGTCGGTTGTTGATCGTGAATTTGTTGAACTTTTTCGCTCTATCCGCTCCTGTGTGAGTGTGAGTGCTTTTATGTATCTCTGATATTCTTAACACGACCTTTTTTTCATTTCTGCTTCTTTTTGGTTTTCAGATACGCGGCGAAGACGATGGCACGAGCAACGTAATAACACCGAGCGGACGAAGTCAACGGGTTGATCTAAGCAAGCAGCAAATTTTTATTTTCTGTGAAGTGAAGTGTTTTTTTCTGAATTTTGGTTTTTCAAAATTAATAAAAAAAAATTAAAATTTTACATAAATGTTCCTAAAAAGTAGAAAAGTTCAATAAAAAGTGAAATATGATATAAATGATAAAAAAGAAGAGAAAAATTCAGTGAAAAGTGAAGAGTTTAGTTGCCAAAGTGTTTAGTTTTCGTAAAATTGAAAAGAATTTAAAAATTACCGCTATCGAGCAAACAGGATTATTCCAGCTAAATAATATGGGGACGAAATCACCCGGAGCGCCGCAACGTTGCCGCCTGATATTGCAGCAATGCCTGGCGATACAGTTGAGTAAGCCGGGCCATACGCCAGAGGACTTTTGGATGTACGACTCGGGATATATGATTTTTCAGGTGAGGTTTTTTTTTTGTAAACGAGTGGTATAAGTTGTGATAGGTTGGGGTTTTATCATTCCGAAGATATTTCCTAATAAAGTTGGAAAGATGCAAAATCATTTTTAGCATCTTTTCACATGATAGATACGACTTGTGGCTTTGGATTTTCTGATGTTCAGTCACAGAATGACAGGAATTTGGAATAAATTTTAAAACTGATGCCTAAAACACATTGGCACAGAAACATCAGGAGCAATATTGACAATAAGATCAACGCTATAAATTGTTCTTAATTTGAAATTGCTGCCGAAGTTGTTTTTGTGTGATGTATTATGAAAAATACACAAGCAATATGAATTAGGCTGTTAATGTAGATGCGGCTGTGGGTGCTTGCTTCGCTCTTTAGGACCTTATTATCACGTTCCCGAACTATGGTGATTTGAACGTTTTAAAATAAACAAACGACACTCCAGTACACTACTCCTTTAGGGTGCAGCTGTTTAATTGGTTTTGTCACATGAGTGGTATAACAAAATTTTTTATCTTCAGATAGCAGTTATTGTTTTTAATATTTTAACGGCTCTGTGTTGAATTAGTTACTGCGGTATGGGTTTGATTCGAAACTGCAAGGTTTTTCAACAGGGACATAACTTTGTATTAAAATAAAACACTTTTGCAATTACAATGAATCCATTTTAGATTATAAATCGATATCAGGTAACCAATCTATATAAATTAATATTAAAATAAATAAATATAGATCGTTCGCTCAACCAATCATAATTTTTGTAATTTTGTCCAATGTGAGGAAGCACCATTCGGGAGTTCGGATTTCGATTCGCTAAGCTGATAGAAAGCAATGTGGAATTGAATACAGCCTGTAAAAATGTCAAAAGGGATTTTGTGTTGCTAATGTCAAGCAATTGCTTTATAAATACTTCTCCAGATTGGTCGTTCTGCAGATCGACACGCATGTTCGTAGTCAGATTGAGTTTCTTGTTATGCCAAAGTCAGATAATACCTTATTTGAAATCATCAAGTACATGTCCTCAATTAATATCAAAGCCTAGTATCTAATGATGTAATACCCACCTGATGCAAAATATCTTCACACATGTAATCTTTGTATTTGCTCCACAAATAAGTCGGTTTGGATATTTTTCGAAAACAATGTTCGTATTTAAAGAGCATTTGACAAAAGCACAGCATATGCGAGGATTTAATCCAATAACATTGACATGCTTTTCTATACGTGCTACAAAATTCACCATTTATAGTTCGCAAATCTTGGAATGATGTTGGGCCACGAACGTTGACTAATGTTATCTAAACGCAAATCGCAGAACTCGTGGTGTCTTGTGGACTATTACAATCATTTAAAATAATTTTAGATGAATAAAAAAAGTAGACGTAAAAGTGGGCGTGGTAAATTTTTCTTTCCGTAAAAACTTATGTTGGGTTATGACGAAGATTAAAAAAAAATAATAGCAAAATCGGTGCAGCCATTCTCGACTGATGCAATTCTCAACGAACGACATTTGATTTTTATTTGAGAAGAATTTAAGAAGCATCTAATGACAGTGTTACTCTTGGATAATGTCACTTTCGGGAATTGAACAAGAAACCCGGGGCTTAGTAGTCCAACGCATTAACCATTAGCCAACTTTACCCACGACTTTACCACTTAACGTAACCCCATAAAAGTAAATCTAATGACGGTTGATTCTCTGACGAGGATACGGGGATTAACGAACTTCTTCTTCTTCTTGAATATATCAATATATCGCTAGCTGCGTGTGATGTAAAATCACATATCACCGATATCCAAAAGTAGTCTTTCAGCTTACAGCCCAACTAGCAACTACGCTTCGATAAAACACTTTTGAAACTATTTTTCCGCCAGTAATATTAACTGTTTGAAGTCTTATGGAAACACATTTGTCGCACTCTACAGGCCTCTATAAGATTTCCTTACCGAAGCCTTACTGAAACTCACAAATAACTAAAATAAAAAAGCCTTAAATTGATATACCCTTTCATCGTCTATAGGGTCTGTGGATTTATACCTAAATGAGTTATTAAACATGCTGAATTTCTTCGCACAAGTACAAAACAAGCTCAATGGAAGAAATTGCTTCCTGAAATTGGAAATTTGTACTTTATAGAAGAGAAATTGTTAGTTGGGAGCCCACTTAGGTGCAGTTTAGTGCGAGATCACCCTAGTAAGTATCAGGATCAACCTCGAGAAATA
This sequence comes from Rhingia campestris, assembly GCA_932526625.1. NCBI lineage: Eukaryota > Metazoa > Arthropoda > Insecta > Diptera > Syrphidae > Rhingia > Rhingia campestris. The sequence continues at coordinate 5,090,395 of OW052184.1, forward strand.
TGGTTTTATAGTGAATTTTTGATCTTGAGTGACTCTCTTTTAAATATCCTTACGCAAAATTCACCACAAAATGAACTGAGACTGAGGGATTTCAAACTTCCACAATATCACTAACAGCACTAACAGCATATATTTGCGACCACCGACTCAGAAGTTAGGTAGGATTTTTCTCAATAATTTCCAAATATTTCTTGAACTGCAACGTTTACAGTTTAGAAATTGAAATTTAAGGGTGCGTTTATATTAAAAAAGAAAATTGTTATGTCGATATTAAAAAACCAGGTACATGCTCAAATGATTTGTTGTAAGAAAAAAACGCTAGAGTCCACTAAAGATACTGTGAATAGGCCAACAACCGCATCTGGATAAAACGCCAGTCGAGCAGATGAACAATGGAAACGGTGGTGGTCATTCGTAAAAAATAAAATGTTCACGATCGGTCTACATTGTCATTTGATGATTGGCCGAAAAGATCAAGTTTCCGCGTCGCTGAAGTAGAGTTGACCATTTTTAACCACACCTTTCAAATATCCTTTCAGTTGACCCTGAAACTCAACCCACTTATGCCGATAATGCTCAGGCGAACCTTATTTTGAAAACATGTAGTAATGGTTACCGTGTAAATGATCTTCATACTACTTGGAGTCACTTAACACTGTCCAGTTATATAGATGTCCTCAGAAACCTTAATTTGCGCTGCAGTCTGGGCTAATTCTAGATCTCAAATAGAATAATTTTCCAATTAGTCCGGTCTTCTACTACCCAGTTTTAATCTCTATGGTACCTATATCAACGTAAATCGGACCTGAAATCATAACAACATCCTTGTCGCTGTATACCTCGTAAAGTTCGTGGTTCAATCTTCGTCTTCATAGAACGTCAATGCAAATTGAATTTTACATCTTGACGAGGTCTTTGTAGCTGTACAGTTCGTTTCTTAAAACAAACGGGGCAGGCACTTTGTGACCATTTTAAATCATTTTATATGTTTTTTGTTTAATTTGCTATTGTGGAGTTAAACATTTAAAGTTTGTATCCCTACATGTTGGAAATGGGGCCCACATTGGGAAGAAACAATGGTGATTGACATCTATTGCCATATACCACACGCTTACAAGATTATCTTTCCCCGCCTTCCAACTTAAATTTCATATAAAAATAGTCGAGAAGTATGCCAGGATATCCATAAATCCAGCATCCTTAAAAAGCATTTTAAATACTCTCATATATCCACTTAAACATATTTTCAATACCCCTCCTTTCTCATTGAAAACTTCCACACACAATGCGAAATCCATCTTTTACTACTTCGTCGGGTATAGAGGATAAATCCTCTGAAACTCAGTCCATCTGCTTATTGAAATAAATTCCCAGAATTATTTCAAAGGATACTCCTCGTCGATAGCAACCGGAATTTTGCGAATGAAATTCCCTGCCCATTCGCATATTTCACTGTCTTTTTACAATTCCGCTTGTTCCCCCATTTATCAGGTTATCAAAAAGGTATCTATGGCTACTCGTACAATGCACAAGTCTAGACCCAAGCACCAATCTGATATGGCTTAAGGATTTACAAAACATGCAGCAAACAGATTCGAGATTCCCCTTATGGTTATTTTTTGCGTTTGAAATTTATTAGAAATAAACAACACCCTCAGGAAGGACTTTTTAGCAATCGATGCACGTAACGGATAAAGATCGTAATTTAAATGAAATTAAGAACAGCAGTTCCCCAAATTCGCTAAATCTACGCTTGTTTTGCTTTGATGCCTATCACCGAAAAAAAAATCGGAAACATGGGGTTCAACCCCAATAACTATGTGAGGGGATATTTATTGGGGTCCTGCTTATTTGCAGTATAAATACGATGCAGAATGCAGTTGTATTTCAAATCCAATGCCAATTGCAGCGCAAGTTTTCTACCCACTATACCACCCCCGAAACAAAACTCAATTGCACCAGGATAGTATTCGCCTAATGATTTATGCCATCAAGGGCGTCACATAGGCTAGACAGGAGAATCGCAGCGCAATTGTGTGCATCGTCGTCTCCGACATCGTCGTTGGAATGCATTTTAACCTTCAAAAGGAGTGCAGAGGAGGTTTTTTCCCACTACCCCTTTTTATGAAGCAATAGGACGAAGAAATGGTTGCGCTTGCTTCTGTTTGGCAGGATATGCACTTTCTGGTGGGTGATTTATCAAACAACCAAAACATGTTGTTTTCGAGGGACTCTTTCTCAATTTCATTGCTTCTCACATATAGTGTATATGTGGAGGTATTTTCTATTCATTAGTAGATACTACTTTGTAACAGAAAAACCTCAAAAGATACACGCTGACGGTGGGAATTTGTGTTTTTTCTAGTTCTTGCTCCATTCGTTGCCATTTACATTTAACCTAATTTTAGACCAGATGTAAAGTTGTCACATTAATCACTCCATCTGTATAAATTGCAATCAATTTGCATGTCGATCAGTGATAGCTTCTTACAGCATCGGCAGTACGTTCCGGATATGCAGCTGTCGATCGTTACTTTTTTTTTTGTCCAGCGATACGCACGAGTTGCTGAATTGAAGTTTTGTTTTATGTTGGTGATCGTTAATAGCTTTTCGATTAATCTCAGGAAAATCCCATGAGAATTTACTTACGGATTAACATTAATTTGCATAAATTTACGTAACGATCGATGTGCTAATTGAACACAGCCTTGACATTACCAACTGATGGTTATAGCAAGCTAAGATGAAATAAAACTGCAAACCTAACCTATAAATGGATTGACAAAAACTGAACTTATGTCGAATTTTAAGGCTAAAATAACGGTTGGAAGGTTGCTTTTGACTATAACCGTAAACAAAATCTCATTTTAATGGTATACCGTTTTTTTTTGGGACATATCACGGAATCTATCCGAGTCTCGGGTCAACAAATTCCGCAAACAGGTTAGCTAACATTAATGAAGCTAATTTGCATAATCGGATGAATTAAAAACCACTTCCTTTTAGCTAAAAAAAAAAAGAATCGGTACTAAATTGAGTTCGATAAAGTCGATTAATTGGTCATGAATAACAATTTGAAATAAAAACGTGAGAACACTATACTTTATGTCGTCTTGAAATAAATATGTTCGTTCGTATTCTTTTGTTAGTAAAATATTGTTAGCCTTTGGAAAAGCTCGACAATCAAGGTTGCCTTACTTACTTTAATGCTAAGTGGTATTACATTGTGATGTAGATCTGAGCCTTATCCAATAAACTTGTAGCATTCCAAGTTTGCTTATGTCCCATTGCAACTTCAGACCACTTCATCATATCAACAAATTTCTCGTACTCCAACCACACAGTTAAAGAGCAAATTCCCAAAAAAGCCAATTGGGAAGCATTAAACAGTTTTTAAGGAATTTTAACTGGTCACTATGTTTCCTCGATAGTGAGGTGGATGCTGCTGCTGAAATGATATCAAATATCATTCTCTTTGGTATGAGATCTTTTATTCCCAACAGAATTAAGAGTATCAGACCAAAGGCAAAAGGGTGGTATGACTTAGCTGCAAAGAAGCTATCAGGTTGAGATAGACAAACATTCGGTTCTACAGGACCAACCCAACAGAGGAAAACCGAGCAAAGTTCAAACAAGCCAGAAATGTCTGTAATGTCCATTTAAAGCGTGTCAAATTCCTCTATGACCAAAAGTTGAGACAAAAAATTTTACAATGTCCCAGAGGTAGTAAAAACTTTTGGGTATTTGTTAAAAATATAAAAAATTCGGCCTCATCATCAATTCCGACGCTCATTCACAATGACGTTCCAGCTGTCTTTAGACAAAGCCGATCTGCTTGCTGCGCATTTCGCAGCCAATTCTACATTGCCAGATTGTGTTCAGTCTCCTCCTGTACTTGAGAACGCAGATCATTCTATGGGACAAATTCACTTTCGTACTCATACAGTTGCAAGAGTTTTATCTGATCTTGACATTCACAAATCCGCTGGTCCAGATGGTATATCCCCCATCATTCTGAAGAGGTGTTCCTTTACGCTAGCAAAACCACTGCGTAAGCTTTTCTATCTATCCTACTCTTCTCTCTCCACCTACCGACCAATTGCACTTACGTCCCTTCTTTCCAAGGTCATGGAAACGCTGATAAATCGTCAGCTTATGAAATATCTCGAAACATGAAAACTTCTCAATGACCGGCAATATTGTTTTCGCAGCAACAGGTCTTCTGGTGATTTGTTTACATATCTCACCGAAAAGTGGAACCAATCAATCCACCATAGTGGCGAAAGCGAGATTTTTGCGCTTGATATTTCAAAGGCATTTGACAGGGTTTGGCATCAAGCAGTGGACTCTAAACGCCAAAATATGTTAAGCTCATTGAATTCCGACCTTGACAGTATTATCAAATGGGGTTAATCCAACAGAGTAGAATTCAATGCTTCCAAAACACAATGTTGTCTTCTGTCATTAAAGGGAAACCAAAATCCTTTCCTTTCCATTATAACTTACAGACATTTATAACCAATGTGCATAGGTTTCTCCTTTCTTCTTATCCCTAATTTCCTTAACGCCCGCGCTGTGTTAAAACATCTAAAGGGTATTCATAACCCCTTGAGTGCGCGCAAATTATAAAAAAAAAACTTGTCGTTTAAATTAACTCAGGTAAGGTTATAATATGTACTCAGGAGTGTCGTCAAGCTCCCATAGAACTAAATGTGACCATAACGAAAAACGAAAATATAAATAAAACTTATGAAAAGGCTACAATCCGCTCTGTGAATCGTTTTATACCCCATCCTATCCAATCCCATCCTAATAATAAAAGTCCCCAAAAAGTGGGCGTTGCTAAAAACTGAATGAATCTTGTTCAGACGGTTTATCTAAATCTTTAATGGTTCAACAAAAAACGACGTTTTTCTATGTATATGCTATGGGATAGGCTTTACGAATCGTTGTTCTAGAATAACGCCCCCAAAAATTGGGCGTGGGTTAAAATATTTTAGTGACGAAATGTTTATAGTATTATTCTCGAAATATATCCATCGAGGGTTTTTTTGAGTTTTCTTAAAATTGTATTGAAAAACGTTTTTTTAAAGAAAACGCCCCTATAAAGTGGGCGTAGCAAAAAACTTTTAATTGACGAAATATAGATACTGCGATTGTCTAACACACTTTTTCAAAATTCTTAACCGTTTGGCCAAAAACAACGATTTACTAAAAAGGGGTCGTTGCAGTGGGCGGATTTTAAAAATATTCACACTTGTACTGCTTCGTCGAACAGAGAGACCATATACCAAATTTCATCACAAAATTTTAGAACCAAAAATCGGTGACATAAAGACAGACTGACGGACGGACAGCTAGCGATTCTGAGTCGATCCATTTATTTTGAGGTATATCTAGAGCAATTATTCCTCTATGTTACAAACTTTATGTCGAAACCAATATACCCCTATGGGATAGGGTATAAAGAGCGTTGCATTCCATTAAAAGATCCCATGTTCTAGTTTGTATGGGTGCAGTAGCATAGTAGTTGGTACGATAGACTGCAACCGCTTGGTCCCTAGTTTAAATCCGAAAAGTAAAAGCAAAGCAAAGTCTTTTCACTGTCATACCTCTGACAACATTCAAATGTATAAAACTTCTCAAATTTTTCGTTCCGATGCTAGCTTTGAGGACCTGAATGGGCAATTAATATCAAGTCGATGGAATCCATCCATTAGCAGAAAATCTCACACTCAAATCACTCACTGGAACTCGAACCGTACTGGTTGAAGGCGCTGAAGCATGGACCGTATCAAAAGCGGATGAACAAATCCTTGGTCGTTTTGAACGAAGAGTCCATTACCCGTAAACGCAAACGGGACTGAAGATTTTTCGACGAATTTTTCTCTCGAATCGACCAAGGATATCTTCATCCGCTTTTTATACGGTCCATGCTTCAGCGCCGTAGAGCAGGACTGGGATGATCAGGGTCTTATATAGGATCTCCTTAGTAGTTCAAGTGAGGGCTTTACTAAATTGTCTTCTTATCCCGAAAAGACTGCGCTTGGCAAGTGTAATTCTTCGTTTGATTTCTGACGAGATGTTGTTGTCATAGTTTATAGCGGAGCCGAGTTAGACAAAGTCCCGTACTACCTCAAAGTTATATCTGTCAATGGTGACGTTCTGTCCAATTCGTCGATGTTGTGTGTCCTTTCATGTTGACAGCATATACTTAGTCTTACCCTCATTAACTGCTAAACCCATTTTTGCCGCTTCCTCCTCTATACTATCAAACGTGGCTATGACATCACGCGAGTAGTTGCACCGATTTTTGGAAAATTGTGCCTCTGGTGCCCGAGCCAACACCAGAGGTACAATCCTCTCAAGAATCAAATGGAAAAAGTCACATGACAGCGCTTCGCCTTGTCTAAATCCTTTTTTGGTATCGAATGTGTCGGTGAGGTCGTTTCCGACCCTGATGGTGCAGCGAGAATTCTCCATCGTCATCCTACACAAACGGACGAGTTTGGGCGGTATACCAAAACTAGAATTGCTTTGTATAGTTCGTCTCTATAAACACTGTCATATGCGGCTTTGAAATCGATAAATTGGTTGTGGGTATCGATTTGGACTTCTTAGGTTTTTCCAGGATCTGCCGAAGTGTGAAAATTTGATCGGTTGTAGATTTTCCTGACCTAAAACCACAGTGATAAGGGCCGATCAGGTTGTTGGTAAACGGTTTCAAGCGTTCACATATAACGCAGATAGGGTCTTGCAGGCGATGTTGAGGAGACTTATGCCTCTGTAGTTGGCGCAGTTCAGAGGGTCTCCTTTTTTGTTGATCGGGCCAACGATGCTGAGGTTCAATTCTTCAGGCATACTTTCATCCGACCAGATTTGGCTTATGAGTTGGTAGATGTTACTTACCAAGTCATCTCCGCCAGCTTAATAAAGCTAAGCGGGAAGGCCGTCATTTCCGGGCGGCCTTATTAAGCTTGATATTGCTATCCTCACTTCACTCAGGTCGGGTGGTTGGCAGTTTCGCTGTCGTTGCCGATATTGAATGGTTCGTTCTGCCTGACAGCGGAATGTTGTTCGTCATCGCCGTTTAACAGTCTGCAGAAGTGGTTCTTCCATATCCTCAGCATCGACTGTGTCTCAACTACGATAAAAAAAAAACACAAAATAAAGGCAGAAGGTAGGTTTGAAGCTCCTACCTACCAGTGTTAACGAAAAGGGCATTGTTGTCCTTGTCGGTGGTATTGCGGCAGGTAAGTTCCAACTTTTCAATTCTCTGCAATGTTGTTTTGGACATTCCCAATTGGGTGGATCATTATCAATAGTCCACCGCACATTTTGGAATTGATACGTTTTTCACATAAGACCAGGAGGTCTTAAAATTCTTCCTTGTTAGGGTCATCAGTCTCATCCGTAGGTCACATATAAGTCTAATTTTGCTAAACGATGCTCTGGGGGCACTGCAGGCCCCTAGTACGATTTTCACATCGTATTCCGGCTCTGTCCTGGAAGTCTTAAAACTCCACCTTGTTAGGTCTCATCGGTAGGGCACATATAAGGCTAATATTGCTAATCGTTTCTCCGATACCGATTTTTGCATTGCAGGCCCCTAGTACGATTTTCACATCGTATCGTATCCTCCTTGTTAGGGTCATTAGTCACATCGGTAGCGCACATATAAGGCTAATGTTGCTAAACGTTGCTGTGATACCGATTTTCGCATCGTAGTCCCCTAGTATGATTTTCTCATAGTATTTCGGACAGGCTCCGCCCAGGAGGACTTAAAATTCGTCCTTGTTAGAGTCATCAGCTTTATATGTGCCCTACCGATGTAGGTAGGGCACTCATAATGTTGCAAAACGTTGCTCTTATGCGGATCACAGCTAGGCGATCACTAACCGCCTTAAAATCGATTATGCTTTACCTGAGTCGGCTCACTCCTGTACATTTCTTCTAGAAGTGCGTCTGCCCAAATCTCAAATCCGTAGAGGTGGTTCGCATGTGTCATCTTGTAGTAGCTTACTCGTCGCATAATCTGGCTCCGCTTTCTTTGCTCACTGTCGGTATCTTTTTCCTTTATCACCGCGGCGATATCATCTGTATACCTTACCAGAAAGTATCTTGTGAAGAATGCCATCATATGAGATGTTCCAAAGGTGGGGCCCCCAGTATCGAACCTTGCGCTGCTCCTAAGGCCCTCGCTTAGTCTCATAGATCTGCTGGCGGTTTTTGAGGTGGTGTTTCAGATAGGCTGGGATTCACTCCACCTGGCTAAGTTAAAGGAGTTTCTGACGTTTCTATCGACCAATTCTTCTTGTCTGCCTTTAAATAGTTTGGCAGTAAAGGCACCAGTCCGGTTCTGTAATTAAATGGCTATTACTTCATTGTATCCATCAAGTGAAGATATTATAGCCCTTTTGATTCTCTGCATTTGACATGGTCGATGACAGACATTGAGGCACGAAAGATCATTTATACTTGAAGTGCTCGTTAGGCTCTGGTAAGCTATTTTCATCCGCAATTTCCAATTCCAATTAAATACTTCAAACCAACCCCGCACAACCTTTCCACCTCTCCACACCATCAACACTACAACATTCCATTCCACAAAACTAACAATGTCCTTTCAATTATCGGGAATTTATTCAAAATTAAAATTCACACTGCATGTAGGATGTTGGGGGGCATGTAGAACATTAAACATTCCGTCAATTTCGATTGCCTCTGTTCGTGTCTGGGCTAGTGTGTGCGGACAATGTTTGTGCGCCACCACAAAACATAAAATTAATTGAATTGAATTGCATTTCATGCAAATGTCTCATATGTGTCCCAGCCCCTCCCCGTCCCCCATCATACCTACCTACGTGCCGCACACTAAACGTATCGCAGTCCCGACAAATTGAATCAAATTTAATTTAATTTTAAGTGGCAAATAATGCCACCATCGATAGCACACCACCGCTCCGGAGTCCGGACTATCTGAGTAATAACAGAGCAAAGACAGTAATTGCATGTGATAGTGCTTCGTGTTTTGACTGCCAAGCAGGCATCAGCTATCAAGTCTCATAGAGCGCAATCAATCACCGCATCGGCTCTCGAGGCGGTAGTGACAAACTGGTAACGTATAATAACTGCAATCCGTATCTGACATCGTCAATGTTAGCTGTAATCGGATTATGTCGCGGAAGCACATAATGCGCATTTAATTGAAATGTGTTCTTCACAAGAAGACGACAAGAGTCATCTTGAAAGTGAAACAAACCGACGAACTCGAAGGATGAAGTTGTGCGAACAGCATGCGTTGGAAATGCAGACCATTAATCATACGACTTAGGGTTTCTTTTGGTTAGGTTAGCATGTATCTGTGACGAGACACAGCTTCATTTTTGCTGCTAACTTTTAATTCACAAGTTGACCAAGTTTTTCTGATGACCTTTTCGATTTCTGACCCGGAGACTAAATTAAAGGGCTGGACTTTATGTCAATACAATGCGGAACCAAATGAGAGATATTTACATAAATTGAGTATCTCTAACCATTAGGCATTCAATGATAGATAAAACCTCGATTGATCATAGCCAATCGATTTGAGCGTCGTTAGTCGATCATTTTTACGGTCTTTGACCGCTTAAGCTATTGTAAAACCTGTTGGATTGATTATCGCCTGGTGCATTAATGGCTTGTCGAATAAAATCGTGGTATACTCGTGGGACGGGTTTGGACTGGTGACATCATACGAATTGTTTGATTTTGTTCACACTTTTCGGTACTTGGGTTAAAAGTGAACATACAAAAACGCTTAAGGTTGTCAGCTTGCCTCTAAAAGCCGAAATAAAAAATATTTAAGGAAACACTTGGCGAGGGACTATAGTCGAAACTTGATTGTGATCGAACATGTTCCAAAAACCTGAAATGTGGTGTAAGTAGGTTAGATGGGTTCTTGACATTTTAAAAGATTTTGTCAAACAGGCAAAGTTCTTTTGGCAAAAGGAAAAGTAGAAAGCAGGATGGGGATGGTTAAGTTATGCATAAACATTCGACAGAACTCTTTGGGAATGATCCGCAACCAAAACGTATGAATATGCATGCGATCAATTTTAGCTTACGACCTAGCTCCAGAAATTCATAAGTCTAGCAGTAATGGGTATTAAAAGGGATGCTTGTACAATTCAAAACTTATCAGGCTACTGCACTCACATATAATAATACCCCCTTATTTTTTTCCTCTGTTGGGAGGCGTTGACCATATCCGTTTTTTCGACTCCTCTTTGTAACCAAGCTGGAGAAACTTGAAAATGTAGAATTAGATGTATAAGGATCTAGCAACCCTGCCCTACTTCGCCCGGATGCAATTCGATTTGTACAACGATACGCTAGTTAGTTAGTTTGATTGGCTGTTCGTACAAGACGAAACACAATTAGCGCTGAGGTGCGCCGTTTTGATGCCAAAAACTCGTGCGGTTAAATGTTATGTCTTGTTGTTAGTTGGCGTGTACTAAATTTACTAAAGGTTTGCCTAGGGTTCGTTGTCTTGCTCTTGACAGAGCCGGGCATTTGCACAGAAAGTGAGTTAGAGTTTCCTTCTCCCCCACCTCCTTGCAACTGCGACAGTTGGTGTTGTTGGGTATACCCATTCTAACAGCATGGTCACCGATGGGCCAGTGTCCAGTGGTAATTGCTATCACCCTGGAGACTTCCTTACGGGATCTGCTTAAGAGGTCCCGTGTTTTAGTCTTGTTGTAGCGAGGCCACATATCTCTTGAAATGGCGCACCCACTGAGGTTACACCACCTATGTTCAGCTGTTTTACAACGATACGCTAATACATAAATAAATTCTGAGAAGACATATTTCTAATTATATACTATGTATCTATAGATAGAAATTCGTTTTGTTATACATATCTGTAACGGAGCTGGCAGCAAAACTTTTCCTCGAATTGATTCACTAATGCCATCACTACTCAGCCATTTTAACTTATAAACTGATCATGTTTAGCAAAGAGTATACAACTACATAGAGTGCGCATCTCATACAACGAAAATTTACTATGTGGGGTACTGATGTTGATACCCCAGTGTTCAAATTGCCATGCCAGCATCAAGCAACAAAATAGCCGGTGCCGCCCGCGTCTGAAACGGCAACAACATTTTTAGCTGTTATGCATACTCTATGTAGTTCTATATCTCTTTGATGTTTAGTCATGCATCGCATTTGCTGTACATCAATGTTTTGCACGCGTATATATACACTATGACGTCACCCACTGCTGCATGGGTGTTGGCTGCACCGATGGAAAATGGTTGATGATGATTTTATGAATTGTTTTGAGCATAGCTCAGCTAAAAAATACCACAAAATGATGATTTATAGCTTAAATGAATCTTGGACGAATTTACTAAATACTGTTTCTTTTGTTTTTAAATCCAATAAGCCGTTGTTTAGTTAGCGGCTGTTTATTAACGAAAAAAATTTATTTCTGCCACTTAGACCTCGAATGCTCAGCTCCTGTAAGTGAAAGAGCAATTTTGAATACACTATATCCTGCCCAATGAAATTCAGGTCATAAAAGTGAAAACCACATCGAAATCCATTCAGCACTTCTCGGGATTAGCGCATTCATACAGACAAACACGTTTTGGGGACTTGCTTTTATACTATGCATAGATATGTAGATATAGATACGTCAACCAAAAAGTCCTCATGACCCATCGAATTCTGACCTACCTCCCTGGGGCAGCTGTTCGCCTAATTCAATGGGGCTGTAATCATAGGCCTTTCGGGCTCATGCTGTCTTGCGGGATTACTCTTTTTTTCTTTTCTTTCTTTTGAGAATGCTTTGGGCGTAGTTGCAGATTTGGTTCCACCTTTACTCACTGACCAGCATCTTTTCGGCTATGTTGTCTGGCGTAATGATATTTATCTCTAGTTCTCCTCTTTCGGTTTCTCATCTGCTGCAGGCGGAGATGGTATGCTGCACGTCTTCTTCTTGGGAGTCCTCCTACTTAAAGGCTGAACGGTCAATTTTACTGATCTTGTTGAGAAGGGCGTTGAAGTATCCGTGCCCGACGAGAATCTGAATGACATAATTTATAACCTCTTTGTAGTCGCTTCAGCCACGTTCTTGATCAGTCTTTGTATCTTTAGCTTTACGAATTCCAGCGGTTTGCCAGTTCTGTTTTGTGAGCTCCTTAGCCAACTTCCGTCTATTTCTCTTAGATTTCCTTGCTTTCCGCTAGATGGTCTATTGAGGATTACTGCGATAACAAGAACAGCTGATTCTGTCACCTTTCAATAGGAGTTTACTACACGTAGTGCACAGCGTTTCTGTACCGCTGGTATCGGCTTTCTATACTTTTCCTGTCAAAGCGCGTCTGCCTTAATCAAAAAATCCACATGCGTACCTCTTGCATGCGTCGTAGCTTACTTGTAGCATAATCTGGCTTCGCTTTCTTTGCGAACTCTCGGTATCTTTTGCCGTTATCACCGCGGCAATATTATCTGCATACCTTACGGTATCATGGAGATGCGATGCGAGGAATGCCATATAGGAGATTATCCAAAGTTCAGGCCCTAAATCCGAACATTGCGCTACTACGGACCGCTGGCGGTTTTTGAGGTGGTATTTCTGATAGGCTGGAAAGCTGGAAAGTATTATACGATACAAAAATAGGTCAAGGTCTGCTAAAAAGTGAGGAAGGCGGAAGTTGCCAAATAGGGCCAGAAAAAAAATTTTGATAAAGTGAAATTTTAAACTCAAGCAGTTGGAACTAAAACTTGCCTCTAGCTTCCTAATTGTCCTCTGAAATTAGACGCCCACCTGCCGCAATCTAGATCTTTATCAGGGACATACATATAAAGCGAACTAGCTGTTTTCACCAACGATTCAAAGGTGCATGTCTAGATGGCAGTATCCTATCAGGGTAAGTTGGGCCAGGAGGACAACTGGAGATTGTGAAAATCGGCAAAATTCCTATTGCCGTCCTCGTTTGTTATTACAGTTTGGTATACTTGAGCATAACCATGCCTTCCTTAAACCTCTAACTGACAAATTGGCAAAGCTGAAGAAGCTAAAGGTGATTCCAGAAACATTTGGATCATTATAGATGATGACTTCGTGGCACCTTTTGCAGCTGCCGATGGTAAGTCTGGTTTCAGATGTCACACTTTCCGCACGACCAAAATACTACACCATCTCTGTTAGGTTAGGTTAGGTGGCTGCACGCGGAACGCGTGCACACTTAGACCAAGAAGGTCCGTTGTGGTTCCACATGGATCAAACATCTTTTCCTATGAGTCGTCTGCTTAGTTGTACCAATCCGATCTACAAATAAAACGGCGGAGGTTCCTGTTGTCAATGTTAATCAGGTAACCTAGGTTGTCGAAGAAGTAGTCTCCCAGGTGGAGTTTTCTTTTGTTGGAGAGCACTGGACATGAAAAAAGAAGATGAGCGATACATTCCTCCTCCTCCTCGTCCATGTAGCTTCTGCAACAGTCGTATCTATAAAGGCCAAGTCTTTTAGCATGTATAGGCCTATGGGGCAGTGTCCTGTAAGGACACCAATAATGGTGCTGATAGTGGATCCGTTGAGCATTATTAAACTGAGGGAGCGTTTCTGGCTATATATGGGCCATATTTGCCGGGATATGAGACACGTTGAGCCGTTTGTCCATCCACAATTAGCTTTCTTGATCGCATCTAGTTTAAGTAGCGAGGGGCATGCCTACGGTTTCTACATGTAGTAGAATATCAAACGTGGTACCCCTTCTGGCGAGCTCGTCCGCCCTACAATTCCCTGGGATATCACTGTGCCCTGGCACCCAAAAAAGGTGAATGGTAAATAGCTATGCCATCTCGTTAAGAGACAGTCGGCATTCGTGGGCTGATTTTGAAATGAATGCGGTAGATCTCAAGGATTTGATTGCCGCTTGGCTGTCACTGAAGATGCTAATATTCTTCGACCATCTCTGTTAGATTAACCCCTTCTCAACATAGTTCCGCGACTGCTTTACTGATAAACGACTTTCAGTCGACGAACACTTAGATGGTGCCAAATCCATCATTTTTGGGGCAAGCTCAGAATTATATAATTCTGCCTTTTTGGGGTTGACACCACATCAACAGACCTACAGCTGGTGACAGGCTTTTGATGGAAGAGATACAACTGGCATTTGTTTACCTTTTTATGGGGTGAAATGTGAGCAAAATAAAAAAAAATGTTATTTATATTTTCCTGATTTTGCTTTGAATTAGCGGCCTTTTATGGTCTTTCCAAAATAATTCTATAGGAACCGTGATACAACTAAACAGATACCATTTTCGCATTTTTATTTTCTGCACATATACGATATCGACGCATTGCCACATGCGCAAAGCTACCTTCTTTGAATTCCTACGTCATCGGCGCTCATAGTAAAAACAAAGCAAATGCTATTCAATACGTCTTTCAACCGTAATCGACACACATTTAAGTAACATTAAAGTGTCTACATCAATTTCAGAGTATCTACACCAAGTGAAATGGTCCAAAACCACACCAAATTCCATATCCCTCACAAAGGACAATCTGACAAAGCAATAATCTCCACATCAATGTAGAACCGCAAAGTAGATACCCTCTTCATTATGACAATCGAAGCACATCAGTACTCTAAAGTAATCTTTGTCCATGCAGTCGTGCAAGAAAAAATAAACCAAAACGACAGCCATTTGCAGTGCAGTCTGGACAAAGTGACATGCACTATGGTTGTACTCCATCGCCACCACCACCATCGTCATCACCATCATCATCATCATCATCAAGCAAAGACGACTACGACTTCGACTCCGACTCCGACGACAAAAAGAAGTAGCAGACCAATACAGTGCACCATAGACGACAAAAAAATGCACATCCAAACAAACAGTAATAAAACGTGCAAAATTCTCAGTTTATAATACCAGGAAGCATGCCACATAGTCACGCTAACAAATTGAATCCGAATCCGAAGCAACTGGAATTTTGTTTCGCCGTCGTCGTTGTCGCTGTGGTTGTTGTTGTCGGTGTTTGTTTATTTTTTCCAGCGCCTCTAACAATGCTCCTTTGGTTTCTTACCGGCTGCCCGACTTGCTTGCAGTAGTTTCCAAGTCATTTGGACCTCATGAAGACGAATAATCCTCGCATCTACGTTTGGCGCAAGAGTTATTTATCAATGAAACAATTCATAATCACGCTGTGAAGATCTCTGTTTGCGCAGATACTTCTTGGAGGCTACACCAAATGGTACCTACAGATGCACCACAACAGTGTAAATTACAATCTAAAAAGTTTCATTCTCCAGATTGATTAATTACCATCTCCGGCCATAGAATTCCATGGGGAATCCGAAATGGATGCTCTTCACCGAATGACAAGATAAATTGACGGTAGCACCTAACCGGACGAATCTGGCAAAATAGAAAAGATTCTTCAATTGTGCGGCAGTGAGTTTGATAGATGTATGCTATGGTTGGGGATAATGGCGCTAATTAGGTATCGCAAGCTGGAATTTCTGGTTTATTTTCGGCTTTTTAATGGAATTTCAAACGATTGACAGCACAGACCTGTTTTGGTTCTTGACGCGATTCGCTTCGATTGACGGGTATCCGTGTGAGATTTTCGTTTGCCCATACCCTTAACCTTGGCATTTTGTGTTATGCAAAACGTTATTTAAACCCGCGAACGAAAAGATCACAAAGAGGCTTATGCGAGCCAAGTCAACTACCTCTCGCGCCGGACAGGTTTTTTTTTTTCTTATTTTTCCATTCAAAACAAAACAAATGTATCGCTGAAAGCAAAAATGTGTATCACAAGGGGGAAGGAGAGGAGAAAAAAGTATCTACGAGTTGAGGTTGCCTTATGCTTGACCTCAAACATTAAGCAGAGTAGCATGGATGATAAAAATGCTTTAATGTTGTCATATTGCGACATTTTTGTAGAATCTTCAAGTATTATATGAAGGTCTTCAGGCGGATTAAGCTAAAAATTCTAGGAACACTTAAAGATCTGTGCTAGACGATGATAGCCATTGGATGAGTGTGCTCAGGTCGGTGCAGGATGACTAACACGACGGGCGATGTAAATGTGTCTAGTGATCGTTATCTTAGGCTAAAATTAGACGGACATACGTTGTTTTTGCGGCGCGAACTAATTGACGTGATAGTTGATACACCTGTCGGACGAGGTGAATGCATGTTTTTTTGTAATGACTGCTCGCTTGATACTCTGCTATTATGTGGCGGATAAGTAGGAGCTTAAGTGTTCATTAGGAAATATATTGACATCTGCAATTAGTACTGACAGGTGACAGTGATGGCTGTTATTTGAGTTTTGGTGCATATAAGGGCTTTGGTGGGTGAGCAGATTTTTTTTCTGTCGGAATACTTATGCCCGGATTTTCAGTGCAAGATCATCCTAATTGCGGGATTAAACGCGAGGTAACTCGAGAAACTTCAGTCAATTTTAATCCAGGTTTAACCTCGAGTTAGCTCAGCAAGTTTGGTGAGTTAACCTTGGGTTAAATGGGCAGATGTTCTTGACAGATGAGATAAAATCTGTAGGGAGCATATATTCCTAACGCTTCTCTGGTGCTACAGCATCTTGCATTGTTTATGGAGCCATGGTTTGTTGGATCCTGCTTTTTTATTAGAGTGAGGAACGAGTCGTTTCAAATTCAGAAGAATGATCTCAGTTGCTGCCTCTGGGCACATCACTTCGTCTGAAACAAAGGTCTTCTTAAGAAAGAGACCCGTGAAAGTCACGTAGATTATCCCAGTTAGTTATTCGGTAGTTCCATAAAACTCGTTGATGGTCTTGTATCCTTGCCATCAACATGGGTATAGTGTATAGATCGCTGGTACTAAAGTGTGTTCTAACTTTCCTAATGGTGCCGAGATTGAGATCTTGTAATTGTCTAGATCTGAAGTAGGAAATGGGTCTATGATATGGTTATCAGGAATGAATGTTGGTTCCTCGAAATGTGGTGTAAAGTTGCTGGTAATGGCAAACATTCCGGCCAGCCTTCCTGCATCATCTGTTTTGTTCAAGTACCGGAGTTCTGTACGTTAAAATACCCAAGGATGATGGCTGTTGGATGATGAGGTCTTTTCGGATAAATGTTGAAATTGTGTCGCAGGTTGATCGTCATTTGGGTAGCGATATGCATTGAGATGCCCTGGAAGACGAGTTTAATCCGTATAACACCGAGGTTACCAGGTTTCATCGATTCCTCTCTATGGCAATGACTATGTCAGATCTTATATATGCACATAGACCACCCTTAAAACTGAGAGGAACTGCATAGTCAGGGCACCGAAGATAAGTAAACATGTCCTTCTGTTAGGACCAGATTGTGTGTTCCTTATCTTTGGAGGTATAGGTGCACGGGGTTTTTTATTACGAATCTTCTGACAACTGAGCTGTTGAAGAATCGATATATTTCGATAACTTTTTTACAGCTAAATCAGATCATCCTGCACTGAAAAACTGTTTCATGAGCTAGGTTATGTTAGGTTGTAGTGGCAGCACACGATGCGCGTGCATATTTAGACCATCAAGGTCCGTTGTGGTACCACATGGATCTGTCGACTTTCCCTATTTGATATATAGCGCCTTAAGTGGCGCGCACAAGTGGAAACCGACCTCAACCAACTTGGAGTGCGCAACTGGAGGCAGTTAGCTAAGGACCGGGCTAATTGGAGAGGCATGTTGGTTGAGGCCCAGGTTCATTCCGGACTGTAGCGCCACTTAAGTAAGTATATAGCGCAGGCGGTTTCTAATATTGATATTAGCCAGCTCTCCTAGATTAGCAAAGACGAAGTTTCCCAGATGGAGTTTTCTTTTGTCGGACAGAGCTGGACAAGATTAGAGGAGGTGAGGAATACTTTCCTCCTCTTCTTCGTCCAAGCAGCTTCTACAGAAGTCATTACTAAGGAGGCCTAGTCTTTTTGCGTGTAGGCCCATAGGACAGTTTTCTGTGAGGACACCGATTATGGTGCTGATATTTGATCTGTTCAGCATTGTCAAGCAGATGGAGCGCTTCTCCACCCACTTCAAATTCTGTTGTAGACCCATCCGTATAGATGTGAATCGTGTTATTGGTTCCGATCGAACCGGAATCTCATTCAAGGCGACTGGGAATGGTTGTCATGAAATTGTGCTCAAAACTATGTTGGGTAGTGGTGTGGTCGGTGTTTTCTGTAATGTTAAGGTGATTCAGAATCTTTTTGTGTTCTCCTTAAGTCGGTGTCCATTGTGACGAGGCTCTCCGTCTAACTCACAGCTGCACAAGCTACGGTCTGTTTACCAGGAGCACTAGATGTAGTATCTAGGGCTGTTGTTCTTAAAGCTCCGCTAATGCAATGCAAGCTGATCTTTGAACTTTCCCTATTAGGTTGCATTTGGAGGCTGTTTTTAAGGTATGGGACTAATGATAAAAATGTATGTGGTTGCATACCCTATTTTTTTCGATTCCCTTTTTTAAAGAGTATAAGGCTACTATGGTGGCTTTGTTAACGTATTTTTGGATGTTGGCTTTCCAGTTCAGTTTCTTATCCAAAACCAGACCCAGGTATTTGGCTGATTCTGCGATTTTGAGACTGACTCCATTATGTTTGGAAGGAATCAATTCGGTTTATTGAGGGTTTGCTCCAATTCCACATCTGCCGGCCCATTTAGAGAGTACAGAGAGACCATTTTGTAATAGTTCTCTAAGATTATTTAGGTATTTCCCTGATACAGCCATTGCCACCTCGTCCGCGTAGGCTCTGTTTGCATCGTTCTCTTGCTAGATTTACTAGTAGCTCGTTGATCACTAGATTTCACAAAAGAGAAGACAGGACGCCACCTTGTGGGGTACGAGGATACGATGAGACAAATCTTGGCGTCTCAATGGCGTGTTAATAATTCTGTCTGTGAGCAGCAGATTTATTAGAACTCCCAACGAGTCATCAACATTTAGATCCGAAAGTGCATTAGTAATTGCTGCTGCTTTGACGTTATTAAAAGCTCCTTCTGTATCAAGAAAGGCAACCATAGCATACTCTTTTGCTCTTGGTGAGTTTTTGATGATGCGTACGAGCTAGTGAAGCTCGGTCTCAACCGACTTTCCCTAGCAATATGCATGTTGGGAGTTGGAGAGTACTAGTACTAGCTACTTAAAGTCTACAATAGGTCAGAATTTATTTCTAGAATGTGTACTTCATTTTGAGACGTTAGTAGACTAATCAGTGGGTGGAGTGGCCTATCGGTTAGTTCGTTAGACTACAAAGCACGGGGTTCCTGGTTGAAATCCTGAAAGTGGCAACACAGTTTTTGCACTGTTCCATCGCTTGCAAAGGTCCTCTTCTTTGTTTCAATAATAACAACTTCGCACCCACAAATGAAAGGAGATGCTATGTTTTAGGACCTTTATGGGCTGTTAATGCCAGATATTTCGTCTTTTATCCTCAGTCCGAAGAGGTTTTTTCTTGAGTTTTCTGTAATCTTTAAAACCTTAAGGTATAAGTGTTTTCACTGTCTTAATTTTCCAGCCTCGTTATTCAAGGCTATTCTAAGAATGTAAGGCTCCCTGGCTACTGAACGGAACACAATCAATGATTGACTGTGCAATTCGCGTCGCATTACGCTGCCACTCTGCCACCCTTCACATCACCAGAAACCATATATTTAGAGGAGTCGAGTTAATTTTCATCTGAGGAGGTACTGACCTGTATATTCCGGTTAAGTATTGATATTATTTAGTCCACGAATAAGTCGATTCCGACACTCGATTTATCGACGCAAGCTATAATACGAATGATCATGTCTGCGGATGTGATGAAGCTCATTTTTGGCTGGTGAACTCTGAAGCAATGAGTACCACTCGGCACCCACAGGTATGGTTTGATGAGGATTTTGCTTTTGTAAACTACCTTTTCTTGAGTCTCTAGACCTATCGTCCTTGTTCATCAAATGGCTTAACCTATACGGCTTATTTAATGAGACAGTCGGTTACTTCTAGGTAAAGAACTCTAGCAAATTTTTGATTAGTTCGTGCGCCATCCTCTTTATTGTGAGACGGGTTTTATCTTTACTAACATTAAATATCCACATCCACAAATAGGTGACCCTCTGAACTGCGCCAACTACAGAGGCATAAGTCTCCTCAACATCGCCTACAAGATCCTATCTGCCGTAATATGTGAACGCCTGAAACCGTTTACCAACAACCTGATTGGCCCTTATCAAACTCGTCCGTTTGTGTAGGATGACGATGGAGGATTCTCGCTGCTCCATCAGGGTCGGAAACGACCTCACCGACACATTCGATACCAAAAAAGGATTTAGGCAAGGCGATGCGCTGTCATGTGACTTCTTTAATCTGATTCTTGAGAGAATTGTGCAAAACTCCAAAGCCAACACCAGAGGCACAATTTTCCAAAAGTCGGTGCAACTACTAGCATACGCTGACGATATTGACATCATTGGTAGGACTCAACGTGATGTCGTGGCTATGACATCACGTTGCTAGTATAGAGAAGGAAGCGGCGAATATGGGTTTAGCAGTAAATGAGGGAAAGACTAAGTATATGCTGTCATCACGAAAGGACTCACAACATCGACGAATTGGACAGAACGTCACCATTGACAGATATAACTTTGAGGTAGTACGGGACTTTCTACCTCGGCTCCGCTATTAACTCTGACAACAACATCTCGTCAGAAATTAAACGAAGAATTACTCTTGCCAACCGCTGTTTCTTCGGGCTAAGAAGGCAATTTAGTAGTAAAGCCCTCACTCGAACTACTAAGGAGATCCTATATAAGACCCTGATCATCCCAGTCCTGTTCTACGGCGCTGAAGCATGGACCGTATCAAAGGCGGATGAAAAAATCCTTGGTTGATTCCAGAGGAAAATTCTTCGAAAAATCTTCGGTCCCGTTTGCGTTGACGGGCTATGGAGACGAAGATTCAACCAAGAACTATACGAGCTGTACAGCGACATGCCCCTGGTAAAAAAAACTCCGCATTGGACGTTTAAGATGGCTAGGACATGTAGAACGAATGGACACCAATACTCCGGCTCGCAGAGTCTTCGATTCCCAGCCAGACGTCGTACGCAGTAGAGAAAGACTTCGCCTTAAGTGGCGCGCACAAGTGGAAACCGACCTTAACCAACTTGGAGTGCGCAACTGGAGGCAGTTAGCTAAGGACCGGGCTAATTAGAGAGGCAGGTTAGTTGAGGCCCAGGTTCATTCCGGACTGTAGCGCCACTTAAGTAAGTAAGTAAGTAACATTAAATATTGTATTCCAATTCCATTTCCTGACACCACTTCTTGACGATCCCCAGAAATACGGGCGCATAACAAAGTTATCAGTCAACAATGATGTGGATGTTGATTCTTAGGTGTCAGGAATAAATATGCTTTAGTCACGAGTAGACATTTTTGAACCCTTTAACTTCTACTTACTTACTTACTTACTTAAGTGGCGCTACAGTCCGGGATGAACCTGGGCCTTTAAATTCTGGTTGGTGAAATCATCCCGAAGTCAGAACACTTTTCGTACCTATGTCACGCCTGACCGTTCACCTAGATCGCTGATAAAGAAGAATTTAATTGCTTTGCTGTTCGAGGTAGGGGTTATCATTATTCCTCCTTCTTCCTACGCTCTTCTGTTCCCTCCAATCCTTTGTTGATCGCTTGATCGCCTCTTCTTCCGTTCTCGATATTACGAATTTTTCCTCCTCTTCTTTTACTTTTTCCACGAAACTCGAAAACTACTAAAGTTTTCCACTGTTACTTAAACGTAGGTCCATCCGTTCGACTCGATTTCCGAATCGATCCTGTTTCCCATTCAAACGCATTTTCACTTAGTATTCTCCACTCGTAAGTCTACTGCGATTTTTCACGACGTTCTGCCCTTTGGCTGGATTTTGATGTACCCGCGTTCACATGTGGCAGGTCTTACTGTGCATTTTAACGCATCGACGGCAGGTATTTTCCCGACGCGTTGTATCGCTCCTTGATACCAATTGGATTTCTAAGATCACACCGGTTTTCCCATATCCACTTGTTACAGTGTTTTAGGAAAACCCCGGTTTGCATGTCTATTTTGGGGGTAAGTGATTTCCATTCCATTGCCATCTTTAAATTATTTTTAGGTTGTGCTCGAGGTCTTTGCTGTCGGTGCCTCTGATGGAACACGTTTCATTGACCATTCCGACTGTTTTTGGCCGGTTGACAGCTGTCATTTGTCAACACATTTGTCTTTGGACTGTCTTTCTTGTTCTAGACATGATGTCCTATGAATTTGGTGAAGTGAGTGTGTTTGTACATAGCTATCCTTAATACTTCGGTTGCTCCTCCGTTGCTCCAGCATTGGGGGAAAGAGACCCTTGTCTTGGCCATCAAATCTAGATTTTACA
Organism: Rhingia campestris; assembly: GCA_932526625.1. Lineage (NCBI taxonomy): Eukaryota > Metazoa > Arthropoda > Insecta > Diptera > Syrphidae > Rhingia > Rhingia campestris. The sequence continues at coordinate 5,112,821 of OW052184.1, forward strand.
GTTGTGGCTTTGTTGGAGAGGTGTCTTTTGGGCCGTCTGCCCCACGCCGCTGCTGCTCCATCTACGCTCCTTCTTTTGGTAAAAAAAAGAGAACGTCTGCTCCATGCAATCGAACCTTTTACGGTTGCGCCCATAACACGATGGCGCAAAGTTTCGTTAGTGGGTATCTTTCAAAGATCGATTTCCTCCACCCATCATCATCGTGTTGGGGTCGACGAGGGATAGCCCTATCGACGAGGGATAGCCCTATCTCGATCCATTCAGACCGTCCTGTCTAATGCTGCCCGTCACGAGTCTCCCACCGTTCGTCGGTTTCGACGACGGTGTATTCCCGGGGACCGCCTGTCTCACGTTTATGCTCCATCGTGAGTCTCACCACTCTCCCTGGCGCTGCACCGCACAGAGATTACCCTCACTAGCTTGCTGTACCTGTTTCTGTTGCATTCCCCGGATCTGAAATCTTGAACCAGTGGCTGAAAGAGCCATGATTTCCTTTAAATTCCGGGTTTGCGACCACAAAGAATATAGGGAACGACTGGATTAAAGGAATAAGAGATTGATAGTGCTGTTGCTGTGAGTTTTGCCGTAACACTACGATCAAAGTAGGAAGGTTTGTAGTTAAACTTTGAAACCACTTTATCCCTTCAATCAATTGCCGGATCTCTTAACACCCATGAATATAGATGCTTTTGAATTGGTCCACAATGGACGATTCTCTCCCAGATCGTCCAAATTAAATCTAAGTAAGGGATTAAATAACAAAGTATATCACACTCCTTTTGTGATAGTCCTTTGCTGCACCAAAATAGGCTTCATATCAAAAGATTCACATTTCCTTCTGCACAACTGTCTCCCCATCTCAAGGGCATAGAAATAATTCGATATGAAATTAAATACTTCTCCCAAACAAAGCACACACTGTCATGTCCTCCTCCACGGCAAGGCTTCAGTGTTCAATTAAAATTTGACAGGATACATAAATTGTTCATGTCCACCACCCATACAATATGCTGCACCTGCATCTGTCGGCGCGTCAAGCCATAATTCATAAAGTTAATGGTCAACTAAATCCCATACACACAAGCACACGCTACCGTATACGATCTCCATAAAAATAAATTCACACACAACAAGGACCTCTTCATATACAAACCAAACTTGAACGCACCCTTTAAAGCCTTTTTCGACGACTTCCTGCAGCCCCCAACCAAACAATGAAATGTGCAAATTTCCAGATGAATTATTTCCCTGCATACACAAATTCACTTTGGCCTGTCCGTCCACGCTTTCGTCCTTAGATAACAGCATCCACATAGTCGTATCCTTCGTTGACAGAGAGGGAGAGAGATAGAGAGAGCGGTCCACAGGAGGGCTAGAGTTGAAAATAAAATTTCATAATTCGCAAACAACATTCTGGTTATCCGTGCCCATAAAGGACATGAATAGCGAAGCGAAATTTTCATTTAGAGTATCTCTGCACTATATCCTCTTGTACCCAGTCAAAGGCTCTTCACAGGCAAAATAATGTTTGCAGAGTCCCGTTTTTTTTTTGCAAACCGTTTGGGTATGATGTCAAAAACAGATTCACCCACTTGCACGTTAGGAAGAATGTCAAAATGGCCACCGTATTGTTACGCTTAAAGTCCTCGAAAAAGGGATGTCATTGTGCGAGTTCGCTTTGAGGTGGAATGCGAAATCAATAAATCAACCCTAGGATAAACGTTGTTGGAGTTGTTTTTGTACTTTTAATTGCAGACATTGGGGCGCTGTTTGTTGTCTGGTAGAGCGGACGTTGATTAGGGTGATGCTTCAGCACCATTGCATCGGGGGTGGGATGAACACAACGATTGGGAAATCCCTAAACATCATTCAGTTCGACATGACACGATTCGTTTGAAGTGTGCGTTAGATGAAATGTTATGGACCACTGATGACTCACAAACAATCATCTTGAAGGATCATGCAATAAAAGTAAACTCAACTATTAGTAGTTCATTGCGGGTCATCCTCATAGGATGGGATGTTTGCGTTGCTCGATTGCAATGAAAACAAACCGTAAAAACTATTTCCCTCATCGTAAGGGTGTGGGTGCAAATGAAATAAGATATGGATCTTGGGAGTTGTCAGCTCTGAGGGAATATATGAGTTTTTCACACCCCTGTTTGCGAGTATATCATGTGTCCCATTTCAGAGGGTTCGAACTACAAATGAAGACATTGCTACTGATGGATGTGTGATGGGATACTTCCAGGGATGTGATGGGAATGTGAGCAGATTTTTTTTTGTAGTTTATTATGATGGTCAATGATAGTGGAGGATTTTTTTTTCTTACACAGTCCGAATTTTTTTTTCAAATCTCTTTGTTGCTCTTTGTTGCAAAAACAATAACTTCGCACACAGAAATGAACGGAGAAGCTTGGAGGTCCCATATAGGCCGTTAATGCCAAATATTTGTTCATTACCACTCGGTGGAGAAATAAAATTGATTGCAGTCATACAAACTATCAAATATTTCAAACGGTCAGCTTATGCATTATAAGGGTCGCGAAGGTTTGGTGCGGTCTTTCATACAGGGTTGCCATTTAGAGGTGGTACATCCAAAAAAAAAGCATCGCTACATCGTAGGTAAGTATGTTATATCGCAGAATCTCCACTATGTCTCGTTCTTGTGATCCTGTCGTCATTTGTAAAGTCATGCAGCGTTTGTCGTTGGAAAAGACGGCAAAGCCTATATGCGGTAGCTTGGTATATTTTTGCCATGACGAAAAGTAGAAGAGAAAGTAGAACACTAAATCTTCCACAAAAAAAATCTAATCAACCGATTATCTTCCTAAGTATTTTGTGGTCCCTCCTATTTTTCCCAAATTGCTTCACTTTCTTCTTCCTTAGGTCATTATAGTTTAGACCTTTTCGTCCTAGCTATCTTCTTGAAGGTATTGTTACTACAATTTTTCGACATTACCAGTATAGAGTTGGTGGACTTGGGAGAACCCACTTTTAGGCTGCAGAGTATCGATTCTAAAAAGGAAACCCTCTAAGAATAGAGAGAAAGAATAGAGATAGAATAGTCAAATTGAAGTCTCCGCTTGTGTAGAGGCATCTCTGTTCTATTACCGTTCTCGTACAGTAAGAAATGCTCAGTTCTATACTTCTATTCTGTCCTTCAATCGTTTTGCACGTTTGAAATATCTGGTCAGAGCCGACGCTACTATATCTTGTGGAACGGTCAGGCTACATACCACACTAAATGTATGGGGTGGGTCATCTAGTAGTTACATTTTAAATTAAAGGTAATTTTGACACTGGCACCTGTGTCCCGCTCGAAATCTTGACAGAAAGTTAATTTATACCTCCGTGGAGCAAAACAAGTCGCTTTACGCATGAAAGACGTTGAGAAATATTGACTTGTCTCCAAAGTTAGTGCTTTTTAGCCCAAAAAAAAGTGGTTTTGGCCGAAATGAAGCACCCACCGAGCCTGCTGTAAGCAAGTTTGTGCAAAAAGTTCGTAAGACTGGTACATATGCTAGTGGACAACACTCATGGTCCCCGTCGTCGTACCGCACAGACAGAGAATGTGGCTGCTGTAGCTGAGATTCAACTCGCAACATCAACATCAACTCGCCATCGATCTCAGTATCTCAACATGCACTATAGCCTGAGGAAAATTCTGCACAAAGATCTCTGATTATTCACTTGCAAGGTCCAAGATCTCGCACGACCATCAGCTTCGTTATCGCTTAGCAGTTTCGGCCTTAGAGCAGCTTGAATGGGGCAACGATTTTGGGCAAAAAAAATAATCTCTTCTGACGAGGCGCATTTTCATCTCGGCCGCACGTTATCGCCGAGAAGCCGATGGATCTACAGACAGTGACAGTTTGGTGCGGATTGTGGAGTTTTGACATCAATGGACCATTTTTCTTCGAAAATGAGGCTGGGAACAACGTTTCGGTCAACGGTGGGCGTTACAGAGCCATGTTAACCGCCTTTTTTTTACTGAAATTGAAGACACGAATTTGGACGACCTCTGGTTCATGCAGGATACCACAAAGCCCATGCCACAATCGATCTTTTGAGCGCCAGATTTCCAAATCGTGTTATCAGCCGTCATAGCGGCGTCAATTGGTCGCCTCGGAGCTGCGAATTGACCCCATTTTTTTTTTGTGGGGAACCATTAAGGACCTTTGTTATGTCAACAATCCGGAAACGATTCAAATACTTAAGGCCAATATCAATCAAGCAATCCGTGAGCTACAGCCCTTAACCATCCGCAAGAAAAATTGAGTGATTGAAGGCGGCAATTTAAGCTATGCCCATCCACTTTGTGGAAGATTTTAAGGAAAGATCTTGAAGCTTATAAGATCCAGCTTGTGCAAGAGTTGAAACTGCGTGACCATTATATGCGTCGTATGTTCAGTGAATGGACCGAAAATATGATTCAGCTTGATCCAAATTTTCAAATTTAAAAAATTTAGTTCTCCGATGAGGCCCATTTTTGGTTAAACGCATAAGTAATCTGCAAAATTTGACGAATTTGGAGTGGAGAAACCCAAAAGCGCTTGTCGAGACGCCCTTACAACCATTAAAACTCACTATTTGTTGTGCTTTATAGGCTGGTGGAATCATCGGCCAATATTTTTTTTAAGGACTATGTCGGCCAGAATGCTGTTAATGGAGCGATATAAAAACCTGGTGTCTGACTTCTTAGTTCCTCAGTTGAATGGCATTGACGTGACATAGCTTTGGTTTCAACAAGCTGGCGCAACATGCCACATGGCGCGCGACACCATCAATTGATTGCGGAAACAATTGCTGAGCGCATATTTTCGCGTAATGGACCTGTGGACTGTCCTCCACGATCCTTTAGATTACTTTCTTTGGAAGTATGTGAAGTCACTTCTCTATGTCGATAAACCAGAGACGTTGAACGATTTGGAAGTCAACAAACGCCTTGATATTGCCTATATACGCCCTAGTTGCTCGAAAAAGCTGTGGAAAATTGGAATTTACGAATGTGCTTCATGCGCAACACAAACTAAACTTTGAACTCACTCTATCTCGTAGACGTCTTGATATTGAATCCTCAAATATTGCACTTGTTCTCGTCTCCTAGGCTGTTTTCGTCGTCTGTTATTTGAAAAGGATGCCACTACAGAGAGTTGCCCAATCAAAATCTTATCTTAATTTTTTCCTTAATGGTCACCATAATGATCTTTATCGTTCTCACGAAGACTGAAATATCTACAGACAAACCTAAAGGTAATCTTCGACGGTTTTACTCTCATCAAAAGAGACATCTTCTCAAAAAATGGCGCCCAACATTTAAATGGCTTGGAGGGCAAATTAAGACTCCAACTAAATGCTTTCAATAGCAGTTCGGGCAGGATGATAGCATTCTGGAGTATCGCGTGAAATAATGATGAGATGACACTCTCTTGCCAACAGCAGCCGGCATGTACCGAAGGTCTGGTGAACCATTTATCTCACATTCGACATTGTGAGAGTTCTAGACAGGGCTATCTCTGACAATGAAATGTCTAGGGTAGTGTTTAAAAATTTTATTGGAAGGATAATGTTATGCCATTAATGTTTAAATATGATTTCGGGCATGTGGCCGCCGCGGCTGGTTCGAATAAAGCCAAGTCTAGAGGTCCAATTTTCAACCACTTTTTCGAGCATTTGGGGCCGTATGTCTGCAATTACACCACGAATGTTGGCTTCCAAGTCCCCTAACGTTTCTGGTTTGTTGGCTTAGGCGAGCGACTTCACATAACCCCAAAGAAAATAGTCCAATGGTGTCAAATCACACGTTCTTGGTGGCCAATTGACAGGTTCATTCCGCGAAATTATGCGCTCATCAAATGTTTCCTTCAATAAATCGATTGTGACGTACTCTGTGTGGCATGTATCGCCGTCTTTTTGGAACCACATCTCATCCACATTCGTGCGATTCAATTCGGGAATAAAATAGTCGGTTATCATGGCTCTATACCGGTCTCCATTAACGGTAACTGACTCTCCAGCATCATTTCGGAAGAAGTATGGCCCAATGACTCCACCTGCCCATAGAGCAAACCAAACAGTCAGATTTTGTGGGTGTAATAGCGTCTCAATGGTCTCATGTGGATTCTCTTCACTCCAAATGCGGCAATTTTGCTTGTTGACGTAGCCATTCAACCAAAAATGAGCCTCATCACTGAACAAAATTTTGGGATGAAAGTCAGCATCGAGATCAATCTCATTTTCGGCCCATATACCAAAATCACGACGCATTGCATGGTCTCGTGGCTTTAATTCTTGCACAAGCTGGATCTTATAAGGTCGTAAGCCAAGATCTTTGCGCAAAATTTTCCATAAAGTTGATGGACAATGCTCCAATTGATGTGCACGTTGGCGAATCCTCTTCGACACTTTGCTCTGCAGCGGCAATTGTTTCATCCGTGCGCACTGTCCGAGGTCTCTGCGGATGCGTATTATCACATAGAGTAAACGTAGTGCAAAAACGATCTATGGTTAACCGAATTAAATGTTCTGATGATGTCGACCATAAAATGGACGGAGCTTGCGGTGGACTTTGCGTACTGAACCTTAATTTTCGAAATAAATGTGCACGATTTGCAAGCGTTGTTTATTTGTCAACCTGTTCATGATAAAATGGCAAACCAAACTGAACATAAACGACATTAGAGTGTCCCGAATCGACCACAGTTTTATCTCTATTCGAAAAACCAACCTCTAAAAAAAAACACCCGTTAGCACTGGAAGCACACTTGGCATGTTCAAAATATTTTAATTTTCGAAAATATCCAAATTTAGCTTCATAGGTCAGACTTTTTTTCTATTAAGAGTCCAGGCCGTACAAAAACTATGACTGCTGACCTTAAACGTCGAATTTAGCTTCGTTTCAAATGCAAGTAAGTCTGATTACTACACCAGAATCTAATCTTAAATTAACAGAAAGGACTTTTCTGAACTGTACTCAAATCGATCCCGTATATCAAACTAATTCCTTAAGCCAACAACATGACACCATGCTGCGAATCTAAGAAGAAAGTTTGGCTGCTCAAACCTTTCTTAATCGAATTTATATTACTCAGCAGCTTAAGGTAGTCCAGAACAACTAACGGAAGCCCTAAACTGATACAAAGCAGACATTACTGCCATCCAGGAAATACGATGGGATGGGCCGGGCAAAAAGAGGATGAAAAACTGTGACATCATCTATAGACCATGTTATTGTGAGCAGAAACAGCGACTATTCGGATGCGGATTTGTTATAAGTGCCAGACTTAGGCAAGAAGTTCTATGTTTCCATGACATTAGCGAACGCATTGAACGTAGATGATATAACTAAGGATTGCTTCTACGAGCTCCTTGACAAAAAACAAGCCATTAGATCCTCCGCAACTGCTGTGCGAGGTTTATCGCGGCCACCAGCAAGAAACCCCTGGAGGGTCATTCCGTAACTTTGAAAACGATTATCACCCAGACGTTAGTCAAGATCTCATGAGCAATCGCCTTAAATTCGTCTGTGATTTGACGATTATTGTTTTAAGTGAAGCAAATAAAGTGATATCGCCGACAGCAAACAGGACAGTTGATCTTACGTGATGCAAGATGTACCGTCGAAATTTTATCGTCACACGATAATCACTTTACGGAATGAGGGCCCTGGTTTGATGAGGAATATCGACAGATGCTCGCAGCCAAGAACGCAGCCTACACGGCTAAGCTGAAGGTGAAGACGAGAGCTGCCATTGAGCTCTATAGGCAGAGAAGATGAGATGAACAGCGGCTTTTCAGAAAGAAGAAAGAAAGAGCAGGAAAAGCGCGCGATCGAGGATATACAAGGTGGCGCAAAAATAACCTTCCGATGTTTTTTGGCTGTAATTTAAAAAAAACATGAAAAACTTTGATTCTTCTTGTGGATTATTTTTATTTATTCTTTTAATTTTTTTTACATCAAGTCGGGAATATGATGTCATGTAAATGGCCGCCGCCACAGTTGATTGTCATTTGAGCCCTTTTTATAGCATTTTCCATCACTTTGGCCAAAACTTCCGGCGATAGGTCCTCACATTCTTGACGGATATTGTCTTTAAGAGCTGCAAGAGTCTCAGGCTTGTTGACATAAACCCGCGATTTCAAAAAGCCCCACAAAAAGAAGTCTGGAGCGGTCAAATCAGGCGATTTTGCTGGCCAGTGCAAATCGCCAAAACGGGAGATTAGGCGCCCGGGAAATGCATCCTTCAGCATATCGGTTGTGGCACGTGCAGTGTGTGCCGTTGCACCGTCCTGTTGGAACCACATGTTTTCCAATCCCAATTCATCAAGTTGCGGCAAAAAGAACTCGTTGATCATTGCTCTGCAGCGCTCACCATTCACAGTAACCGTTTAGCCCGCGACGGCTTCGAAGAAAAAAGGTCCGATGACTCCTCCAGCGAAAACAGCACTCCATACAGTGACTTTGAGCGGGTGTAATGGCTCTTCGTGGGTTACATGCGGATTTTCAGTGCCCCAGAAGCGTAAATTTTGCTTATTTACGTACCCGCTAAGATGGAAATGGGCCTCATCACTCATGATTATTTTTGATGAAAAATCATCTTCCTCTTGGTGGTGATTAAGGATGGCTTGAGCGTATGTTAGACGCGATTGGCGGTCAGCAGCTAACAGCTGATGCACCGTCTGGACTTTGTACGGAAACATCTTCAAATCTCGTACCAAAATTCGCTGTAAAGACCGTCGACTTATACCCATTTGCGTGGCACGTCGTCTGGTCGATGTCGACGGCGCTTCCATGACATCTACGGCTACAGCAGCAATATTCTCTGCAAAACGGATACTCCGGGGTCTGCCACGCCTGGCAGCATCTCGTGTTGTGCCAGTCTCTTCGAGGCGAGCGGCTAAACGTCGCAGTGTTTCACCAGTAGGCGTTGGACGGCTAGTAAATCTGCGACGAAATTCACGTTGTGCCAAAGTCACCGACCGATTATTGCTCAAATAAATAGTCACCAATATTCCGCGTTCTGGAGCAGTGTAGCGTAACATTGTTTATTAACGCGTATTTCGCATGTGTTTACTACACAAATGTCAAAACAGAACTGACATTAGGGGCCAATCGCAAAATTTATAGCATTTTCTGATAGGAGGATTACTTTTGCGCTACCTTGTAGAGCGGTGCGAACGATATTTGCAAGTTTTACCAAAGTGTAAAACGTCAAAGCCAAGGATACAAGCAGCTTTAGGTAGTCCAGTACAATTGCAAATGTATTCTGAACTCATATGCCATGACTAGAATCCTTTTTCGAAATTCTACCAAACCAAATAGACTACCCTTTGCAATTTACCTCTTACAGCTCTTTTCCAACCCTCAATATCACAGGTAGTCTTTCCTTCTCTTTGGAAGACCTCTTTCATAATCCCCTTACTTAAAAACGGCCCTAAGAACGAAATTTCTAACTACCTACCAATTGCTAAACTCTCTTGCATACCGAAGCTATTTGAAAGCATCGTTGATGATACATTTTATTTTTTATTATAAATCCATCTTTTCTCCTAACCAACACGGATATCTTAAAGGTAGGTCAACAACCACCAAACTAATAGAATTTGTATCTAACATTCTGTACGCATTAGAGAATGGCAACGAAGTCAATGTTATAGTCCGTACCAAATCAGTTGGCCATTCTATTGCGCAGGTCTTTTAAAATTTATTTTACAATATCTTAAACTGCTCTTAAATCCTCTCTCTGCGCATTCGACCGTTGGCAAACTAGTGCAAACCAAACCATTTGGTAATTCTACTGCACAGGTCTCTTAAAATTTATTGTAAAATATCTTTAATTGCTCTTAAATCCTCTCTCTGCGCAATCGACCGTTGGCCAACTGATTTGGTACGGACTATATTACCACTGACTTTAGTAAAGCTTTCGATAAAATTTCATATGAAATCATTCATTTTTAACTTAAAGCACTAGGTTTTCAGCCGAGCTTTATTGATTGGATTAAATCCTATCTCTTTGAACGCCAATACAAAGTTCTGTTTAGATAATCTGTATCGGACCCCTTTTTACCCACATCCGGAGTGCCTCAAGGTAGCCATCTTGGTCCGTTGATATTTATTTTGTCTATCAGTGACGTTGACTGTATCATTGAAAACTCATATTTATCTGCTTATGCCGATGACATGAAAATCTTTAGGCACATTTCCTCCTCCGCTGACTCTTACCCACTTCAAAGATATTTAAACAACTTTTCAACCTGGTGCCAAAAAAAATTCCTAGAGCTCAACGCCATCAAATGTCAGACCATTTACGGGAGTATGTAAGCGTCTCCCATCAATCTCGAGATCCTTTTAATATTTGGTGAGCTCGTACCTAATGTGCTTTTCATGCGTGATCTGGGTGTTATCTGTGACATAGAACTTAACTTTCGCTTTCATATTGATAATATCATCAGCAGAGCTAACTCCGCACTTGGGTTGGTAAAGGAATTCTCGAATGTTACAAAATCTCTCTTTTCCACATTTGTTAGACTTATCCTTGAATATGCTAGCCAAGTATGGTCGCTTTATAACAATATCCATTCCCTCCGTATTGAGTATTTATTTTATTTATCAAAACGGATGGACACTCCGTTTTGCTCTACGCGGTCTCCCCTGGGTAGATAGTTTTAATTTACCACCCTACGAGGATAGTTTGAAATTGATAAACCTTCAATCGCTTCAAAAGCGTCGTGAAATAGCCGACATTCTATTTAGACATCAGCTTCTAGCAGGAAATATAGATTGCCCCACTCTGCTAGAAATTATATCCCTCAACGCCAATTCCCGAAATCTAAGATCTGTTCCCCTCTTCAGACTAAACTGCCACCGAACCAACTACGGCAACAACGAACCAATGACTAGAATACTGCGCCTGACTAATGGGCATAACTCCTTTGATTTTCACTGTAGAAAACTTGCTCTACGAAACTCCCTCATGTCCACCTCATCTTCCACTACTCCTTAACCCTTTTTCTAATAAATAATTTTAATTCGGTTAATTTAGTCTTAAGTTCAGCTTGTACTAAGCTTAAATAAATAAATTTATTTTCACGGTTTCGTCAAAATTGAAAATAAATCTGTAAAAATACTTGCCACCCCTTTCATATAGACATGTCCGTAAGTTTTTTTTTTAATAAAAAAAAACTTGCTCCTGTCAAAAAGGGGTCACTACTTCGTATGTGTTGCCAACTTATCGAACAATTCCCCCACTCATCGTACTAAAACTCAATTCACAGATACATTTTTCTTTACTCAATCAGAACCCACTTCAATTTCCACAAAACATCTCGATAAATTGCAAGGCGTTTCCCAGCCACCCAGCATTTTGCTCCAAGGCACAATTTCGATCCGCACAGATGGGACCTTTAAGCGAGGGTGTGTTTAAGAATTCGCTTTGACACAGACGTTATATTCTACCGTCCCTAACTAAACTCGACTCTCAATTTTTTTTATTTCAACTGCAACCGCATTTGGACTCTTCATTTCTTCCAATTTGTCACAGAGGACGGCAAATTGTATTATGCGCATTATTTCATAGCCTTGCCATGCCGCCTAAAAGCTATATACATCTTTAAGCCTAAGTACATTATTAACAATACATTTTAGATAATGCATTCTGAGCCGGGGTAATCCCCCAAAAGCTATTACCCTTAACCAGCTTCACCGGTGCGTTCTACATTTCCACCCTCACCCGTTGAAAGATTATCACGACGCATGGTACACCCCTCGTGGATGGAATGTTGAACCCGATTTCTTTTTATCACGTGCGTTCCCCAGAAGACTACTATCACGGATCAACTAATAATACGTGCGGTATTTGTGTGCGTTCACAACCCTAGATTGTGGGCAAATAGCAACGAACCCGGAAGAGCATATCACCTCCTGCCGATAGAAAATCAGACCGTCATTCTAGATAAAAAGATGGGAGATAGGTATTTCCAGATTTGAGAAGTTCAAGATAAAAACAAAGCCAATTGGAGGCAATTAGATTAACTATGACCCAAATTCACCCGAGTAAACACTTGTGTTCGAGGCACAAACAAATCTCTTGACAGAGTCTTTCTGCCTTCAAAAGGCAAGCGCTTTGATGTAAAAGTGCATAAATTCAATCAGAGCTCATCTAGTTGGAGGAGAGGTTACTCGGACTTGTTTGATTGTTGTGCATCATCACAATGCCTCTCAGCTGGGGGCCGTAATTAAGTAGATTACGTTAAATGTAAGGGCACGCAAATGAGATGCACAGGTTTTTAGAGAATACCCAGACTCAGGCTGCATATTCGTATTCAAATCGAATTTCAGCTGAGGACTTTGATTGAGATACGCTGTTGGTGGACGTTGACGGAATGACTAATTGGATGGACCAAGCAGTTTTGTGGCGGTTTCCATACGTGTGAGTGATTTATCGATGGCTTACCAGCAAAGTCCAGATGATTAATGGATGGACGACGTCGCGATGGTAAGGGAGACTAAATTCAATGGAGCACGTAATTGAGATCCATGTACAAAGGAATATATCAGCAAATGTGACAATCGGTGAATGATTAGTTGTATTTATAGTGCGTCTGGCTTTGAACACAACACCACTTGCTCGTGGTTCGTGGGGAAGGGCTTTTTGTTTTTTGAATGAGTTGTCGGTTTGCCAGCATAAATAAAGGATTTCGCTTAGCATTTTGAATTTTAAAAATATTTTAGGCTTTAGTGAAAATTTCCTTGCATCTTGAAAACGATGACAAACTTAATTTTCAAAATTGGTAAAAGACCATCCGAAATACCTCCAGATTTTCGTCAACTCTGCTCTTCTTTGTGGGAGATGGGTGCCTTTTGGTAGTTCGATTGCTCCATTGTTAGTATTGTTCCAAAACCAAGTGTTGGTATTGTATTGCCCGGTTTTCAGTCAGAGTCAACCCTGAATTGAAATTAAATCTAAGGTCAACTCATGAACCCTGATGGTTGGGTGGTGTAGAACGAGGGTAGACTCTGATTGGCTTTAACTTGGCAATGCCGAGTTCTCGCAACTCTGACCACACATCAAATGTGCTTATTTTCTACCTCCAAGAGGTAACCATCGGGTACTGGTCTCATCTAACCGGATTTGACTTGCTAAACGATAAGTGCGAGTGTTGATAACAAGACGTAAAACAGCAACACTATAATCAGCCTGGTCAGAATGGCACGGAATGAATACCCGGTGTGCCGTCCCACGCGAACCTAGATAAGGACAACAGGTTACCTAGGAATTTCAAGGGTAAGTCAGGCCCCTTGAACAGAGATGGTGGCGTATCAACCGAAAGGTTAACGGCAGCGCTCAATCCCGTGGTGGATACTGATGGCCCCGTGTCCTAGGGGTATCTAATAAATTGGAACTGGCCCTCCAGGTTGGGTGTTGCGCTTTGGGTTAACTACTCACCCATGGAAAAAACCATATGTAAGCAACCAATAGCCTCGGAAGGACTGATATTATTGTTGACGACCCTGCTAACCGAAAAAAGGACAACGACGCTCGTATCTGCACCTCGAATGTGAGAACATTAAACAGGAGCGGTGCAGGCGAACAACTAGCGGAAGCCCTAAACTGCTACAAAGCAGATATTACTGCCATCCAGGAAATACGATGGGATTGGCCGGGAAAAAAGAGGATAAAAAACTATGACATCTACTATCAACCGTGTTATAGTGAGCAGAAACAGCGACTATTCGGTTGGGGATTTGTTATAAGTGCCAGACAAGAAGTCTTATATTTGCATGACATTAGCGAACGCATTGAACGCAGATGATATAACTAAGGATAGCTTCTACGAGCTCCTTGACAAAAAACAAGCCATTAGATGCGCCGCAACTGATGTGATAGGTTTCTCGATTTTTAAGATTTACCAAAGTGTAAAACGTCAAAGCCAAGGCTACAAGACTCAAACAGAATCCTGTCGAGATGAACAAGGAAATATCGACACAGTCTATGCTGAGGATATGGAAGAACCACTTCTGCAGAATGTTAAACGGCGATTACGAACAACATTCCGCTGTCAGACAGAACGACCCATTTAATATTGACAACGGCAGCGAAAACTACCAACCACCCGACCTAAGTGAAGTGAGGATATCAATATCTAAACTCAAGCTTAATAAGGCCGCCGAATTGAAGGCCTTCCCGCTGAGTTTTATAAAGCTGACCGAGATGACTCGGTAAGTAACATCCAATTACTCATAAGCCAAATCTGGTTAAAGTATGCCTGAAGAATTGAACCTCAGCATCGTTTGCCCGATCAACAAAAAGAGGCGCATAAGTCTCCTTAACACAAGATCCTATCTGCCGTAATATGTATGTGAACGCCTGAAACCGTTTACCAACAACCTAATCGGCCCTCATCAACCGATCAAATTTTCACACTTCGGCAGATCCTGGAAAAAAACCAAGAAGTCCAAATCGATACCCACCACCTATTGATCGATGTCAAAGCCGCATACGATAGCATTTATAGAGACGAACTGTACAGAGACATGTCCCGTTTTGGTATACCTCCCAAACTCGTTCGTTTGTAGGATGACGATGGAGATTTCTCGCTGCACCATCAAGGTCGGAAACGACCTCACCGACACATTCGATACCAAAAAAGGATTTAGGCAAGGCGATGCGCTGTCATGTGGCTTTTTCAATTTGATTCTTGAGAGGATTGTTCAAAACCTCGAGCCAACACCAGAGGCACATTTCTCCAAAAATCGGTGCAACTACTAGCATACGCCGACGATATTGACATCATTAGTAGGACTCAACGTGATGTCTTAGCCAAGTTTGCTAGTATAGAGAAGGAAGCTACAAAAATGGGCTTAGCAGTAAATGAAGGTAAGACTAAGTATATGCTGTCAACACGAAAAGACACACTACATCGACGAATTGGACAGAAGGTCACCATTGACAGTTATAACTTTGAGGTAGTACGGGACTTTGTCTACCTCGGCTCCGCTATTAACTCGGACAACAACATCTCTCAGAATCAAACGAGGAATTACTCTTGCCAACCGCTGTTTCTTCGGGCTAAGAAGGCAATTTAGTAGTAAAGACCTCACTCGGACTGCTAAGGAGATCCTATATAAGACTCTGATTATCCCAGTCCTGCTCTACGGCGCTGAAGCATGGACCGTATCAAAATCGGATGAAGAAATCCTTGGTCGATTCGAGAGAAAAATTCTTCGAAAAATCATCGGGCTATGGAGACGAAGATTGAACCACGAACTATACGACACGAGCTGTACAGTGACATACCCCTGCCCTAGTCAGAAAACTCCGCATTGGACGTTTAAGATGGCTAGGACATTTCGTTACCAGGGTACTCATTCCGTAACTTTTAAAATGATTATCGTTGACGATAGTGTAGGAGACTTGCTAGGTACGTAGAGTGTAATTTGTATTTTGTGTGTGTACATATGTTTATAAATCAAACGGTAGATACCCAGAAAGTCTCCTTCACTATCGTCAACGATTATCATTTTGAAAGTTACGGAATGAGTACCCAGGCCAATCTGAAAATCTCGATCTAAGACACTACCGCTCTCATTTGTTTCCGCCAATACCTTAAAAGGCATTAGATCATACCTACGGTCAAGGTACTAGTCACTAGGTGGTCGGCGCGAGAAGGCTTAGAGTATTAATTGGTAAGCACAAGCTAGGTGAAAGCTCAAGTGGTTTCATATAATCGCATTGCCTACCATTTGACCGGTCCTAAGACCACATTTGGCATTCTCTATTCCCCGAAGGACCTTTTTTCTATATATTTGTATTATTTGGATACCAAATGTCCTAACAGCTCTTAGTATCTGTTTATAAGATTATATTCCCAATGGACAGTTTTATAATAACAACCAAAAGTTACCCCTCGTCTGAACCAACTTAATTGACTTATCCCATTCAAGACAAGACATCAACCAAATTCATTCCTCACCCAAATATCATCAGCCTATCTCTCTCTCCAAACCAATCGCAACTATTTGACGACCGGCTAACACAAGCTTTCTTCGCACGTTAGCAGTCGAACCACTCCTCCTACCATAGGCGCCACTTAGCATGTTACTTACACAAGTTTTCACTGCTCATAATCTAGTCCCGGCGCACACACATACACTCTTTTCATCGATGTACTCAATAATTTAAACGAACAAGGGCCCAACTAATCCAGCCCATTCCAGGTACCGTCTACCGTGTACAAATATACACGTATCCGCCACTTGATGGCGGTACACGGGACAATTAATCTCTGTGCCTGTCAAATCCAATTAATTTCAAGTTGTATTACCATGCACACACTACACCGTGTGGTGCTAGAGTTGCACCATAGTCCAAGTAGATGTGTGTCCCCTTCGAAGACGGAAGTCGTTTGCTTGTGCAGAAACTGAAGAGAAAAAAACGAAACTCTATCCATTATTGGCTAGGACAGGATTTTACTGAAATATATCAGCATCAGGAGGCGCACAAAGTGGGTGCTCCCGTATACAGCATGTCCGTTGCACTACTACTGTTATGATTGATTTAGGATCACCTAGGTCTGCAGACCAACCGACACCAACAAAAAGAAGAAAAATAGTGGTGTATCCAGCTGTAGAGCTGGACGTGATTGTTATCTCGCATCACAAGACATCGAATGTCAACATGTCGAATAAGTATAACGTCTGTTCCATTTGAAACTAATCCCATAACAGCGGCACCGTGGACGTTGGATCGACATCCAAGTCGGGACAATGTCATATGTTTGTTAATCGAACATTTGTAATCTTTTGTATTTTGTCCTCTTGAAGTCCGCCAGCCCAGACAGATAGACATGGATAGATGTACGCGTTCATTATTATTTGTTCGTTGGAATCCATGATGAAGGAACGGCTCAAATGTAATCAGTTTTTCGTTTGATGGAGCACTGGTGCAGGCGTCAAAACAACCCTTCATATGGTATACAAGTATTCACAGTTCGTTGACAGATATGCCAGCTATCTGATGAATAGTGGCGCTGATGGTGGTAGAGTGGGTTGAGCAAGTTGGGTTACCGAAGTTAGTTAATTTTTGGGTGCAAAAGACACAAAGTCGTATGGTTTTGAGACAGATGTATGATTTATTTTTTGGTACTCTCTCTCTCTCCAGTCAGTGAAAAGATGCGAAAATGATTTCGTGAAAAGATATTCAGCCCAATCGAGGTATCCGTCGGAGCGGATGATTTCCCGCAACGCATACTTCGACGGAAAAAAATCCAATTGCGACGGCTTCACTTCACTACAACTCTTAAATAAATTCCGCGAAGAATTTGTGTCGGAGGAAATCGAAATAAAAAATGCACTTAGCTGTCAAACATTTCACGAAAAATGCTCCTGAACGCGCTTCAACGCAATTCGCCGGGATGCGTTTCAAAATATCAGAGAAATATTCCAAACAGCTTTTCGGAAGAGTACCTCGAAGCAAAAATCCTCCGAATCGTACAAAATCGGAGAATTTACCGATCCGACGGATACCTCGATACGGCTGAATAAATAACTTAAAGATCAGATCACTGGACAACACTTTACATGATGAGACAGGCTCGGTCGATCATATTTGAGTGACACATAACCTTGATCCTGTTGCTGAAACCTCTGCTATTTCTGTAAGACTTCTGCGAATTCTGCCATTTGAACTTGTGCAACAACTTCTTTTCATGAAACTCCTTCAAGAGACCACCACCGTCGTTAAGACTTCTGCAAAATCTGCTCTTGGGACTTTTGTCACAACTGATGGTGTGGAAACATCTGTTATCGCTGCTGTTAGAACTTCTGTCACCACCACTGTGATATGCAAGCAATTCTTCTAAGACGATTGCCGATAGTTCTCCGACCCCTCTGAGTGATAAAGCTTTGGCCCTTTGTTGTACAGACGCTTTGTTCCAAGACGTTCACTTTGCACTAGATGATCTGACTTCCGACATTGACGCTGAAGACGAGAAGGAACTTCAACGATTGGAACGACGCACACAAGGAAATCGAGCTGGTTGAGATTGAGACCGCCCATCAACCAAGAAAACCCGTTTACTTCTCCCATATTCAAAATGTCGTTCCTCTTTTTCCGGCGATAATTCGTAAAGTGGCCGTAAATAAATTAACGACTTCGAGAATATCGTCCTTTAATTGGGGTGTAATGAGCATCTAAAATATTTGTCCGAACGCCGCGTCCGACTCATGCAAGGCACTGCCAAAGTTTTTCTGCGAACAGTTCGAGTGGAGTTCTGGGCCTTCATTTTGAAGAATTTGATAGACGTATGAGCAGACAGGAAATTATCGTCAGCTAAGCCATCGTGGACGTCACCGTGATGATGTCCATACAATACAAGAGCTAGCCCCATATGGCAATGTTGACAAAGCAGACCTCTCGAATTCATAATAGATGGACGTGCACTTGAATTTTTGGAGACATTTTTCTCAGACGAATAATGTCAAAAGTGGCGATATCGACTGTCACTCCGATCTGCATGGGTACTAAATGTCAGATATTTCATGTCATTTTCAAATTGCTTAAAACATATAACATACATTTCTAACTCGATTCTTACGATCGCGACCATCGTCTTTCCTTGTGCGTGGATGTTGTCAATCATTCAAATCATTCCAATTCCAAAAAATAGCCAGAAAGGATAAGTACAAACCGATCGCAATTTCACGAATTCTTTCGAAAATTAAAAAAAAAAACAATGAACTCTCAACTACGTGAGTAACTTTTTTACAAAATAGCATGCTTTGCTCAGAGAAAAAATATAAATTTTTGCCGCAACAGGCTTGTTAATACTCAGGGTCAAGCTTTTTCTCACAACCGTTCATGTGTGCGTGTGTACTTCTTGCACGATGGCGGGACATACTGTTTTTTGCCGAATTCGAAGGGCTTGATTAATCTTGACAAGGGGATTCGTTAGATCGTCACGAGAGGAGGGCCAGTGAAAATTCATTAGATGTTGCTTGGGTTTGGATTTGAACCCAGACCTTCAGGGGGGCAGTTCACCGCACTAATTATCGTTCCAGCTTTATTAAAAGTAGTAGATCATATAATCAGTCCGAAGATGAAAACAAGCTAAAACTTCATATCTTGCTAATTCGACACTGTTATCCTGTAGAATAGTTGTAGAACAGTTTAATTTTCAAATATAAGCCGCGAACTTGGTTTTACCCTATTTAAGTTGTAGACCACAGGCAGCCGTAGATAACAGCAAGATATCATCTTTTCTTCCTTTAAATTAAGGCGTTCCACAGGATTATATTCTAGGACCGCTCTTATTTCCCCTCTACATTAATGAGCTTCCAAAATATGCCAAAAACTTGTCCGTTTTGGCGTTCCACAGGATTCTTTTCTAGGACCGCTCTTATTCCCCCTCTACATTAATGAGCTTCCAAAATATGCCAAAAACTTGTCCGTACATATATGTAGCTGCCAACTTTGTCCGGTTGAATATAGTGCCTGTGAATGTAACCAGGATCTCCAATAAATTTTTCTTTGAGCAGAAACAAACGATCTTGCTCTCAGTCGTACCATTCCAAATGTCTTAAAATTTCAAGGACTAAAGTAGTCACGTCGTGCTTACCTGCAATTAAACTTCACTGGGTAGATTAATTCTGCATGAAACTAAGATGTATGGTTCACAAATAACCTGACATGAGACAGTCACATACCTACCTCTTGCTCTTAGTACAGGATTCTTAGGATGCTCTGGTCATTCCAGCACATAAAATCCTCTCGGGTCAATTATGCTCTTTGGTTACCGCAACAACGAGCTCATAATGTTGCATTCAATATCATCGCACGATACATTTATCGACGTCGAAGATATGACCACATCTCCGCTTTCTCTAAGTCAATATACGGCATAACTCTATATAACCTTACAAAATCCAGAACTGCTACTCCGTTATATAAACCCGTCAACAACTTTATTTACTTAACCTTATCACATTCACGCCTTCCTTAAGAACTTCAAAACTTATTCCGACACGCTGTATTTATTTTGTTTCCAAACGCCAACCGCAACTTGCACCGTGACTTGAGCTTGGACCCGTTCAAAATTCAAGTGCCCCAGGGGCTGAAGGTAAACAACCATAGACAACGACTTCTGTTCTCTGAATGGGCTCTAGAGTAGTTGGAAACGGAACCCAATTTTCATCCAAAAATCATCTTCAGGATGAGGTCCGTCAACAAACAAAAATGTCGAATTTGTGACGATACTAATCCACATGAGTTCCAAGAACATCCAATGCATCCCCAAAAAGTCAGTTTGTTGTGGATTTTGGGCTGGCAGTGTCATCGGTCCGCTCTATAGGTCGATGATTACCAACTTCTTTTGGCCTGATATGGGCATCAATATACAGGATCCTTAGGATGCTCTGGTCATTCCAGCACATAAACTCCTCTCGTCTCAATTATGCTCTTTGGTTGTTAGGTTTTTGGTTACCCCAACAACGAGCTCATAAGCTTAATGTTGCATTCAATATCATCGCACGATACATTTATCGACGTCGAAGATATGACCACATCTCCGCTTTCTCTAAGTCAATATACGGCATAACTCTATATAACCTTACAAAATCCAGGACTGCTACTCCGTTATAGAAACCCGTCAACCACTTTATTTACTTAACCTTATCACATTCATGCGTTCCTTAAGAACTTCAAAACCTATTCCGACACGCTGTATTTATTTTGTTTCCAAACGCCAACCACAACTTGCACCGTGACTTGAGCTTGGACCCATTCAAAATTCAAGTTTCCCAGGGGCTGAAGGTAAACAACCATAGACAACGACTTCTGTCCTCTGAATGGGCTCTAGAGCAATTGGAAACGGAACCCAATTTTCATCCAAAAATCATCTCCAGGATGAGGTCCATTGCTGGATAAATGGGTTCGTCAACAAACAAAAATGCCGAATTTGGGAAGATACTAATCCACATGAGTTCCAAGAACATCCAATGCATCCCGAAAAAGTCACAGTTTGTTGTGGATTTTGGGCTGGCAGTGTCATCGGTCCGCTCTATAGGTCGATGATTACCAACTTCTTTTGGCCTGATATGGGCATCAATATACAGGATCCTTAGGATGCTCTGGTCATTCCAGCACATAAACTCCTCTCGTCTCAATTATGCTCTTTGGTTGTTAGGTTTTTGGTAACCCCAACAACGAGCTCATAAGCTAATCATCGCACGATAAATTTATCGACGCAACATAGCTCACGCCATAACCAAAATTCTGCACGATCGTTTCGAGGGCATGTTCATCTCACGTGGAGGTGATGTAAACTGGCCACCAAGATCGTGCGATTTTACCATGTAAGACTTTATCTTGTGGGGTTTCCTGAAATCGCTGGTATATGCGAATAAGTCAGATACCACAGAATGCCCTCAAAGCCAACATAACCCATGCCATCGGACAAATTTAGCCTGATTTATGCGCCACAATCATGGTAAATTGGACATTTCAGATGCGCGGGACTCAGAGAAGCCTCGGCAGACATTGGAAGGATGTTATATTCCGTAAATAATGGCATCGATAGGTCTTTCAATCAAATAAAAAAATCGATGATATCGCACACACACTTTGTTTTATTTAAATTAAACGAGTGGTGGGTGCACGACTGGGTCGTACGCAACTTTCTCTTTCACAGCGAGTTGGGTGTTAGATCAAATAGTACGCATTTTGATTATTTATGCTTAAAATGATATGAATAATGTTGAAATGTGATTATACGAACGTTTACTACGAAATTTGAAGGAATCGGTGTCTATGGGAACAATAATGATTTTTTGTTATTGGCCAAAACTGAAAATTCTGTTTAGTGATAGTTGGGCTAAAACTAATTATGTGGAATTGCTTCAAGCTGTAATAGTAGTATATATATTAAATTTCATTCAATTTGACATAATAGTTTGCGAGAAATTATCAATTTTCCTTATATGGCCTAAATGACAAAATCCGTTATATGGATTTTCTCGAAAAAACTGGGCATGCAGTTTCGTTGGAACTAATATGGTTATAGTAAATATAAAGTTTAATCAAAATCGTTAGAGCCGTTTTCGAGAAAATTGAGGTTATGTGTAATTTTTATATGGCAGGTACCCTTATTAACATGGCTAAAAGCAAACAAAAAAAATGGCCTAAAATTATGACTAAAACTAGCTTGTATACCAAGTTTGAAGAAAATCGGTCTAGCCGTTTAGGCTGGGGAGACCATCACGGACAGACGGACCGACGGACCGACGGACGGAATTCCAAAAAACACTTTTTTAGGCTCCGCTATCATCGTAATGTTAGAATCAATCAAAATCTCGAGGTCGAAAATTTTCACGAAAACAATATCTTTCTCTTTGTAAGAGAAAGTTAAAAATAGGAAGCGCTTAATGAATATACCTCGAGTTATGATGTCATGTCAGTACATCCTTATGTCACCAGGTTTTGAGCCTTAAATTGAATCGGTTAATGGAAGAACCGTACAGCGTGCATGTATAACATATCACTTTTGAGAAAAACAGAAGCATAGCCATAGCCTGCCCTTTGGCTGGAAAGTGCGATCGGGTTTTAGTTTCGAGGTACACGCGTTCGTACGTGACTGGTCTTACTGCGCATTTTAACGCATCGACATCAGGTATTTCCCCAACGCGTGCTATCGCTGCCAGACACCTCATATATGCTCGGAAAAAGAATAGCACTTAGCTGTCAAAAATTGAACGAACTTCAACGCAACGCGTTACAAAATGTCGGAGAAATATTCGTACAAAATCGGAGAATTTTCCGCTTCGAGGGATACCTCGATAGGGCCGATTATTTTTTTTTTTTGGCTCATTACCTTTGATTCAGCGGCGTCTCTGATGTTTAGGACACCTGTCGTCGTCCTTTTGACAGTCGTTTGCCGGTTTGACCGCTGTCGAATAATATGACAGCTGCCCTTTGACACATTGTCCGTTGCACTTGGACATGATCTTCTGTGTCTTTCGTGCCTATATTGTGTGCTCGTTTTGTTGTGAGTGTTTATACACCGTTGCTCCCTCGTTAGGTGGAATAGGAGAACGTCTACTCCATGCCATCGTACTTTTTTGCGTTTGCGCCAATAATGCGGTGGCGTAAACGATTCCCTGGGGTGTAGGTTGGGGTCGACGAGGGATAGTCCTCCCTCACCCATCGAACTTTTCGGACCGCTCCTGTCCAATGCTTCCCGTCGCGAATCTCCCACGTCCTTTAGGCTTCGACGACGGCGTTTTCTCGTGAACTCCTGTCGCACGTTTTGTGTGGTGTTGCTCTGTCGTCAGTCTCCCTAATCTCCATAGGGCTGCACCGAACAGAGTTGGACCATCTTCTTCTTAGTGGACTTCTCTGTCGCACACGTTATATCTGTTTTAGGTTGCATCATCAGAGTCTGAAGGTAGTAGACCATTGGATGATGGGACCACGGCTGCCCACCACTTCCTCCTAATTCCGGTTTTGCGACCACAAAGGAAAGAGGGAACTGATGGATTTTAAGTGATAAGAGAGTGAGCCTATTTTTTATACATTCGGGTTTTCAAATGTATTGCTATTTTGCTGATTGGTAGGTTAACATACGTAAAGCTTTATTTTTGGAGCTTGTACTGTTTTTCTACTCACCGATTCAATCGTTTGTTAAGCCTTGGAAATACTGTTGTCCAAAAAATCCACGATCATTGTAAATATTTAAATAAAATGTTGTCATCTAGAAGGGGATTAAAATTCGCCTTTTAAAAAATATGACTGATACATCATCCCATATTAACATTTCCCTACTTGTCCACCACACTGTATATGTACACCAAATGACATTGATAATTTTCACTTCCTTCCTGACTGACAGTTACGAAATTCCCACCGAGGAAGAACCTACCTTCCCTACCCAAAACCCATCACGGTTAAACAGCTTTTCGTTTGGAAAATCCATTTTCCATGCCTGCCAGTGCTCGTGTTTTCCTTGTTGACAAGTGAACGTCAGCCAGGATAGCGCTTTTGCCACTCTCTCTCTCTCTGATGGCGCGGGCACACAAAATGGTATAAAAATCCAATTTCCGAGTGTCAGCAGTGTCGAGGAGTTGGAAAATATTTGCTAAATGGGCGTACATTGCATGTTTCGATTAACTACCCGAGGAAATTGTTGATTGCATTGTTTCCTCGAGTTCTTCTTTTTTTTTTTTAATTTTTCCACCATTTTTACTCATATATCCATCCACTCTGTATGAAGTTCGTTAGTTGAACAGGAAATTGAAAATTGTAATTACCTCTCAAGGAGTGTGGGTTGGTCGGGGTGGATTTGTTGTGAAAATCCTTGTCGCCATTCATATGACACATATCAACGATTATAATGATTAAGGATGTTGCACTATTGAAAAAAAAAAACAGATCCACACCAATTTAGAGCTCCACAATTCAAAAGTCTCGTGAGATATGAATAGAGGATCCACGAGATAGACCATCATCATATTGCAGTGGTGGTGTTTTTCTTTCTATGCCACCCTCTCCTTGAGGGGTATTCATTTTGAACGACAAATATGCACAATGGCTATGGCGTCCTTCCTTGCAGTTTGGCACACAACCACTGGACGTGATTTTACGGTTTTATGAGTACAACGTACATTCAGGAGGAGCATTGTCCCTTTGCCAAAAATGATTCGTTGGTCTATTGAGTCCGGGGAGTAATAAAAAATAAATGTTTTAATTTTGATATCATGTTTGACGGCCCCATGTTGTAATGTCGGAATTTTTTTATCTGAAATGCTTCTGCCGATGTTGCAGGGAAAGGATGTGCTCATGTATTTTTATGACCAGGAAGAGATAGATATGTGGATTGCATAAATGGGAATGTGCTGGGTAAAATATTGAAAAGAAAAATGCAGATCCATAGGATTTTTGTGCTTAGATAGGAAAAGTTCTTGTATTTGTTAAGAGTTTACTATTCTTGTGGCAAATTTTATAAAATGTTTTTTTTTATCTTTTCAGGTAAGGCGAATGTTGAAAGACATGATAATTTCTAGATCCTTTGTTAGGTAAGTATAAGCATGTTTGCTAATGGCGAAACCGAGACATCTGGCATTTTAATCTGATCAAAACCACAGCCGAAAAAAAGTCTGCGCATGCCTATAATATAAACGCATTCAGAAGCTACTAACCATTTTTAACTCCAAGGGTATTATTTTGCAAGACTATAAGAGACTTGCACGACTTTTTTTGATTTTTTCCTTAGTGCAAAACTTTGAATCCTTAAACTCTTCAGCCCAAAATAGTAAAATAAACGGCAAAGCTTGGAAAAAGCAAGTGCAGCCAGTTCAAATTTGTACATTTTCTTACCCTATAACTTGTTTCTTGAAGAACAGAAATCTGCACTCTGATAACCGCTAGTACTAAAGTCGATCACTGACTTGGAGAGTTTGTCAAAATATCCGGATTATAAAAACACAGTTGGGAGGTACTTTTAAAGAAGCTCTTAGGGTGATGTCCCTGGCCCCTATAGTAGAAAACGAGCTTATAATCATCCTTAAGTGCTTGGCTATACGGATGTCATTAGTATCGCAATCTGTGGAAAGCATCTCAGACAACTCATCAAAAACGAACACTTTCCCAAACGTGGCAGTAGGTTCGTTTAAGAAGCTTACCCCTAAACTGATCATTTTACTAGGGTTTACTAGGTACACTGGTCCATCGTCATTAATTGTTGTAAGCTGAGTTTTGTTTATCAAAAGCAATACCTGGGTCTTTTTTGGACTTATGTGATATAATAGAAAAAAGTTACGAAGCTACATTTGGTCTATCTCTTGTAAGCCATGTGGAAACTGCAACTTCACAATATGTTCTGACTGTTTACCTAATTTAGCCCTCAGCATTCTAAAAGGCTTTGAACTAGCTAATGTGCAGAAAACTGCGTGTCTGTCCATTGGTGGTGTTTTGTCCCTAACTGTCTTTGCAGCACTGTACGGATTATTTCACCTACTAGTTCTCAAAATATTTGCAAACGAATCCCAGCTAACTAAGCCTTTCGAGTCAAGAATTAATCTGCTGAAGAAAAGGTTGTAGTCACCGATTGCTTCTCCAATTATATGAATGTTTAGTATGATTTATGCAAACCTCGCATTGTTTGTTACCGTCGATCTCCAGGATTTAAATTGATTCTAATTCTTTGAAAGTTGGACCTTGTTCATATTGCTTTGCTGTAAACGTATCGCATAAAGCTGCAACATCTGTCCTCTTAACTTATCGTAAAAGTTCTTCTTGCTTGCCTGGTTCTTAGCTAACTGCCTCCAGTTGTGCACTCCAAGTTGGTTGAGGTCGGTTTCTACCTGTGTGCGCCACTTAAGGCGAAGTCTTCCTCTACTGCGCCCGACGCACGTCTGGCTGGAAATCGAAGACTCTACGAGCCGGAGTATTGTTTTTTTTAATTAGCACCCGCTTAAGGGTTTATGAATACCCTTACAGTGTTTGGCAAATTCGGGAGAAGAAAAGAGGAGATACCGATGTGGATTGGTTTTAAATTTTTGTAAATTGTAATGGGGAGGTAAAGCCTTCCATATTCGTGTTGTTCGGTTTAGGAATAAATCTCTTTATTTCATAGTACGTCCGAAGATAGGCTTGATAGTGAATTGATTAGTATTCATGGCTTGGCGACTATTACGGTTAAATGTTTGAAGGGCCGGAACGCAGCTGGCTTCATTTCCTGTTAAAACAGCGTTAAAAAAGTGTTAGGCAGGAGATATTTCTACGATGTTCAAGCGAGACTTTAGAGTTCGCTACGGTTGGATATCCTATCAGTTTTATCGCACGCTTTTGTATCCTATGCAGTAGGTGCAATGATGTTTTTACTGCACCTGACCAGATGTGGGCGTTGAACTCAATTTTAGGGCGTATATATGCTTTATATATTGAGGCCCGATCAAAAGGGGTGAAATATTTTTTGGAATCGATTAAGGAAACCTATCGCTGCGTTTTTTAGCGATTTCGAATACGTAGTCGTTCCAACGAAGATCGTTACTTACACACATACCGAGCATGGAAAGTTTTTCAGCTTCGGCGATGTAAGTGCCATTCATGGATAGTGGCTGTAAATTTTGGTTTCGCTTTGGTGTCCATTCATTCTACATGTCCTAGCCATCTTAAACGTCCAATGTGGAGTTTTTTGACCAGGAGTATGTCGCTGTACAGCTCGTATAGTTCTTGGTTGAATCTTCGTCTCCATAGCTCGTCAACGCAAACGGGACCGAAGATTTTTCGAAGAATTTTTCTCTCGAATCGAACAAGGATTTCTTCATCCGCTTTTGATACGGTCCATGCTTCAGCGCCGTAGAGCAGGACTGGGATGATCAGGGTCTTATATAGGATCTCCTTAGTAGTTCGAGTGAGGGCTTTACTACTAAATTGCCTTCTTAGCCCGAAGAAACAGCGGTTGGCAAGAGTAATTCTTCGTTTAATTTCTGACGAGATGTTGTTGTCAGAGTTAAAAGCGGAGCCGAGGTAGACAAAGTCCCGTACTACCTCAAAATTATATCTGTCAATGGTGACGTTTGGTCCAATTCGTCGATGTTGTGTGTCCTTTCGTGTTGACAGCATATACTTAGTCTTATACCCTCATTTACTGCTAAACCCATTTTTGCCGCTTCCTTCTCTATACCAGCAAACGTGGCTATGACATCACGTTGAGTCCTACCAATCATGTCAATATCGTCGGCGTATGCTAGTAGTTGCACCGATTTTTGGAGAATTGTGCCTCTGGTGTTGGCTTGGGGTTTTGCACAATCCTCTCAAGAATCAAACTGAAGAAGTCACATGACAGCGCATCGCCTTGCCTAAATCCTTTTTTGGTATCGAATGTGTCGGTGAGGTCGTTTCCGACCCTGATAGAGCAGCGAGAATTCTCCATCGTCATCCTACACAAACGGACGAGTTTGGGCGGTATACCAAAACTAGACATGGCTCTGTACAGTTCGTCTCTATAAATGCTGTCATATGCGGCTTTGAAATCGATGAATAGGTGGTGGGTATCGATTTGGACTTCTTGAGTTTTTTCCAGGATCTGCCGAAGTGTGAAAATTTGATCGGTTGTGGACTTTTCTGGCCTAAAACCACACTGATAAGGGCCAATCAGGTTGTTGGTAAACGGTTTCAGGCGTTCACATATTACGGCAGATAGGATCCTGTAGGCGATGTTGAGGAGACTTATGCCTCTGTAGTTGGCGCAGTTCAGAGGGTCTCCTTTTTTGTGGATCGGGCAAACGATGCTGAGGTTCCATTCTTCAGGCATATTTTCATCCGACCATATTTGGCTTATGAGTTGGTGGATGTTACTTACCAAGTCATCTCCGCCAGCTTTATAAAGCTCAGCGGGAAGGCCGTCATTTCCCGCGGCCTTGTTAAACTTCAGTTTAGATATTGTTATCCTCTCTTCACTAAGGTCGGATGGTTGGCAATTTTCGCTGTCGTCGCTAATGGTTCGTTCTGCCTGCCAACGGAATGTTGTTCGTCATCGCCGTTAAACAGTCTGCAGAAGTGGTTCTTCCATATCCTCAGAATCGACTGTGTCTCAACAAAAATATTTCCTTGTTCATCTCGACAGGATTCTGTTTGAGCATTGTAGCCTTGGCTTTAACGTTTTATACTTTAGTAAAACTTGCGAACATCGTTCCTGGAGTGGAAAGTCTCTATATTCTCGATCGCGAGCTTTTCTTGCTCTTTTTTCTTCTTTATGGAAAGCCGGTATTCTTCCCTTCTTCTCTGCCTGTAAAGATCAATGGCTTCTCTCGTATTCACCTGCAGCTTAGCCTTGTAGGCCTTGTTCTTGGCTGCGAGCATCTGTCGACTAAACCAGGGTTTTCTTGCTGCAGTGGCCTTGAGAAACCTAGCACATCAGTTGCGGCTGATCCAATGGCTTATTGGATTGGTTGCCATTGTTCTTCGACATAAGATGCTGGTGGTATGGTGTGAATTGATAGGTTAAGGGATACGCGTTGCGCGAAGGTCTTTGCGTTCTCTTGCGATTGCAGTCTTTCGACATTAAATTTTTTTCACAATTATTTTGGTTTGTTGTGGCGTGGTGGATATCTGCATCCTTACCTTGGCTGTAAGTAGTAAGTGGTCCGAGTCGATGTTAGCACCTCGGAATGTTCGGACATCCAATATACTGGATGCGTGCCTCTTGTCTATCGCAATGTGGTCAATTTGGCTGCCTGTTAGTTGATCAGTAGATCGCCATGTCCTCTTATGGATATCGAGGTGAGGAAACCGTGTGCTGGCTATAGTGGCATTTCGTTCGGTAGCGAAGTCAATTAGCCTAAGTCCGTTGCCAGACATGTAGGCTGTGTTTTCCGACAATACAGCTAAAGATGTCTTCTCTTCCTACCTTTGCGTTCAAATCTCCCAGCAGGATTTTAAAATCGTACTTTGGTAGTCGCTCATAGGTTTTGTCGAGGAGCTCGTAGAAGCAGCAGTTTGCTAAATCGTCTTTTTTCTCCGTCGAGACGTAAGCGCATATAAGGCTTATGTTGGCGAATTTGGCCTTAATGCAAATCGTTACAATGCTTAAGTCGCGCATTTATAACAAATCCTCATCCGAATAATGACTGTTTCTGCTGTCACAGCTTTTCATCTCACATTCCAGGTGAAGATACGAGCGTCGTTGTCCTTTTTTCGTTTAGCAGGGTCGTCAACAATAATATCAGTCCTTTCCGAGGCTATTGGTTGCTTCGTAACATTTGGCTTTTTCCATGTGTGGATAGTAAACCCAAATCACAACCCCCAACCTGGAGGGCCAGTTCCAATTTTTTAGGTACCCCTAGGACACGGGGTCATTAGTATCCACTACGGGATTGAGCGCTGACGTTGGCCTTTCGTTTCATCCGCCACCATCACTGTTCAAGAGGCCTGAGTTACCATTGAGATTCCTAGATAACCTGTTGTCCGAATATGTCGAAGCAGCTCATCTAGGTTCGCCAGGGACGGCAGGCCGGGTATTCATTCCGTGCCATTCTGACCAAGGTATTTATAGTGTTGCTGTTTTACGTCTTATTATCAACACTCGCACTTATCGTTTAGCAAGTCAAATCCAGTTGGATGAGACCAGTACCCGATGGTTACCACTTGGAGGTAAAGCCGACAGAGTTACAACCGCTAGGCATTGGCACCTAAAAGCCAATCAGAGTCTACCCTCGTTCTACAACACCCAACCATCAGATATAGTTTCTGTAAAAAAATCCTTACAAATTAGCCTCCAATTCACATCATGGCATGACTTTACTTTTGCCTCATCTTGTGCAACAAAGTCCTAATATCAGGAAATCGTTGTCTAAAAAATGGCCACAAATGTTTGTCATACTGCTCCAATTTGCAACAAATAATCTGCCAGCCAGGGTCCACCAACACGAAAAAGCACCTTCACTGTCACGGAAAGCCTATTCCATTTGCAATTAGCACTGCTTTACCCTGCCGGCCCGTATCATACATAATCATGTTGCATTCCATAAAAACTCATTACAATCACAGAATCCTTAATGGCAGTCAACCAATTAGTCTCCTCCACTCCAGTTGGTAGGACTGCATTTACCAGAAAAAAACAACCGCAATAAAAAGCTAAAGTCCATTTACTTAGGTAATAATTTTCACCCCCAACCCTCCGCCCGCAACCAGTTAGCTGAAGAGTATCGCATTGTATGAGACAAGATATTTCAAAAATTAAACCGAAAATTCCAATTGTTGTGCAGCGCAAACCTATAAACACCACCCGGCTGTTATGCTGCTGCACTGCAATATCGTATCTGTGCTGGGGACGGGGACTGCAAAATGTCCAACGATTACGACAACTACTACGACACAACGACTGTGGTGGTGGTGGCGTCGTCGTCGGTCGGCAGTTGATGGCGGCTCCCGAATGCATTCTGCTTCTGCTTCTGCTCTGCCGTATTGTGCACCATTTGCATTCTGCATGATTTATTGGTTGGCCACAGAGCCACTGCTGCAGCGGTTTTTCAATTGTTGCAACACCACCAGACAACGAATGTATACGCTGAGGCTGCATCGGGTATTCATCTGCAACATCGTTCGCTTCATTTACACTAATTTTCATGCACTTGGCATGGCCTGGTCTGGTCTGGTCTGGTCTGGCCGGGCCAAGTCAAGCCAAGTCATTCGTAGTAGCACATCTAGCCTTTGGAGTGATCGAGGAGCCATTAAATCACACACATCCAAAACAGCGAAATAAGCACTTTTAATGGCGTTAAACATGGCAATTGGATACCCTATCAGAGACGGTGTAATGTTCGCGTATGATTGGAGCTGTCTGCCACTGTGCGAGTGTGTTATTAAATGTGTCGATACATTGTTGCCAGGGTGATAATTTTACCATGCCCGTCAATCAAATCGTGGTGTCACATTGTTGTATAGTTAGCGGTAATGATTTCAATGTGCAAGTTTTGATCAAGTTGCAGAGCCTTTAGTGGGGCTATGTGAATTATCCATGGCTGGGGAAGGTGATTGTGGTCGAAAAATAAACGACAACATTGTAATGTTCAAGCGATCTAGTATCAGATTTTTATGTCAGAATTCGGTTTTTTAGTTGCCACAAAAATTATAGGTTCTGGAACCTTTGAGCATCTCAGGATACCATAGACAAGTTGTAAAACTTATTCATTCAGATTGCAATATTTCCATCGAATTTGGCACTAGGGTAATTGAATTTTGCAAATGGCCGCCAATGTCAAATCTGTTTTGACATCTGTGAACTATACAGATGTAGAATACAAGGGTCAAGTCATGGTGCGATACACTCCCCAACAACGCAGAATAATCGTGTTTATTTTTTGCGTAACAATTCTGTAGTGTTGGCGTAGCGCGAATTCCGTCGCCGATTCCCCGGCCGTCCGACACTGACTGCGCAAACACTGGGCCATTTGTCCACCAACCTTGAAGAGTATGGGACCACTCCGTTGTGCCGAGAATATCGCCGCTGTTGCCGAGGATGTCGAGCTGTCGCCGGAAGCATCGACCAGACGCCGTGCCTCGCAATCCTTCAGCCGGTCGTCCCTAAGGCGAATTTTGGTCAAAGACTTTCGCATGTTCCCGTACAAAGTCCAGTCCGTGCATCAGCTACTGCCTGTCGACCGCCAAACGCGTGTAACCTACGCCCAAGCCATCCTCAATCTTGAGGACCATTTTTCGACCAAAATCATAATGAGGCTCATTTCCACCTTAGCGGGTACTTGAACAAGCAAAACTATCTCTTCTGGGGCATAGAAAATCCACGAGTAATGCACGAGGAGCCATTACACCCGCTCAAAGTTACTGCATGGTGCGCTGCTCACGCTGGAGGAGACATCGGGCCATTTTTTTTTTCGAGAACGCCGCTGGTCAAACGACAACAGTGGACGGTGCGCGCTATAGGGTCATGTTAACCTAGTTTTCTTCTGCCGCAACTACAATTGATGAACGAAAAAGTCAGTAAACATGGCTCTATAGCGGTCACCATTGACTGTACCGTTCTAGCCAACATCGTTTTTAAAGAAGTACAGACCAATAATTTCACCAACCCATAAAGCACACTAAACAGTCAGTTTTTGTGGATGTATGGTGTCTCACAATCTTCAGCCAAATCTTGCATAAAGTGGATGGACACATATCCAATTCCTGTGCTCGATGGCGGATAGACTGATTCGAGTCTTCCTCTACGCTACGCTCTACAATAGCAATGATTTCTTCTGTACGCACTGTACGACGTCTCTGTCATTTAGAGTAAACGTGGTGCGAAAACGTTCCATACTTAATCGAATTAATTGCTCTGATGGACGATTATCATCATTGACCTTGATGGTCATGTTGCAACAGCCAGCATTTTCAAGCTCTCTAAAAGTTGCTGGACAATTTCCGTGTAATTTTCTGCTTGCCAAGAAAGTTTTTGACAATGACGCATTCGTTTTGGAGTTCTGTGATTATCCCAAAGAGAACCCACGTCCAGTCAATGAAGAACTAGTTCCACCACCTAGTATAGAAGAAGTTGGCCGAGCTAAAAAAAAAGCTTAAGAACAACAAAGCCGCAGGTTCTGATGGCTTACCAGCGGAGCTTTTTAAATACGGTGGTGATGTTTTAGTAGGGAGCATGCACCGAATCATCAACCAAGTGTGAGTGGAAGAAAACATGCCCGATGACTGGACTATCAGCTTCATATGGCTAATCAACAAAACAGACGATCCTATGTCTTCAAGAACTATCGAGGCATATCCCTGCTTAATGTCGCATACAAGATCCTATCCAACGTACTGTGTGAACGTCTAAAACCTTTCTGTAACACACTAATCAGCACGTACCAGTATGGCTTCCGGCCCGGCAGATCGACTATATACCTGATTTTCACACTGCGTCAAATCCTGGAAAAAAACAACGATTTTCAAGTCGAAACTCACCACCTATTCATCGACTTCAAAGCCGCGTATGATAGCATACATCGTCACATCGTCAGGAGCTCTATATGGCTATGGCCGAATTCGGAAATCCGGCAAAACTGATTCAACTGTGTCGCATGACTCTAGAAAACACGCGCTGCAACGTGCAGTTTTGAAGTAGCTCCTCCGAACTATTCCAAACATGCACCGGATTTCGGCAAGGAGACGCGCTATCATGTGACTTCTTCAATCTCGTACTGGAGCAGATAGTGCGCAGGGCAGGTATTAACACGGAAGGCACTACTTTCAACAGGTGCGTCCAGCTGCTGGGCTATGCGGACGATATCGACATCATCGGTCGCTCCCAACGTGCCGTGATAAAAGCGTTCGCGGCGGTTGAAGAACAGGCGAAATCTGTTGGCCTTGATGTAAATGAGGACAAGACTAAGTACATGCTATCAACAAACAAACAAGCATCTGTCCACCGCTAGGACAAAACGTCACCATTGATAGCAGCAAGTTCTAGGTAGTTAAGGAGTTCACCTATCTCGGAGTAAACATAAACTCCACGAATTACCCTAGGAAACAGTTGCTATTTTGGTTTGGCGAAACAACGAAACAACTCAAAACTTATAACTCGAAGGACGAAATATGTGCTCTACAAAACCCTTATCCTGCCAGTTCTGCTTTATGGTGCCGAGTGCTTATAACTCGAAGGACGAAGTGTGTGCTCTACAAAACCCTTATCCTACCAGTTCTGCTTTATAATGCCGTGTGCTGGACGATAAGCAAGAAGGGAGAACTGATACTGGGCTACTTCGAAAGAAAAATATTTCGGCGGATTTTTGGTCCTGTGTCCGCGAACTGTATGAGCTGTACCAAGATGAGGATCTAGTCCAAAAAACCAAAACATGTCGATTACATTGGCTCGACCACATCGAGCGAATGGACAATAATGCTTCAGCTAAGAGGATCTTCGAATCCCAGCCCCCAGATTCGAGAAGCCAAGGAAGAGCGAACCTCCGTTTCAAAGACAAAGCCATCGCGGCTGCCAGAGCGCTTGGTCTAGTTAACTGGAAGCAACGAGCCAGGGATCGTAGAGGATGGAAGGCTGCAGTGTCTCAGGCAGAGACTCTTCAGGGGTTGGGAGCCCGATAACGATTGTCCCAATAAAATGTTAATCTTCAATGATCTTCCGGATCTGTGGACAGTCAAACACTTCGTCCTTCATTTTCTCAAAAGACAGGCGAGGAAATGCTAAAATGAGGACCTTGAAAGTTGGCAAAGCTTTAACAAACTGCTTCATGAGTCCCAGTTTTATATGCAGAGGTGGAAATATAATACTCCTCCTGTCAACAAGCGGCTGATGAAAAATGGGAAATATGTCATTTGTAAGGGACATTTGATCCGATGATCCTGAAAGATGAAAAATTGAATATTTTTCGCCTCCATTTTCGATTTCGAATCAACATGTTGGTGTTGTCACGACTCGGAATCGAACCCAGACCTTCTGCGTAATAGTTCATCGCATAAAAAACTAATAGTCACAGCTGCTATGGGCCTTAAGTCAGAAGTTCTAAACAGGTCATACTTCGGGGGAAGCTCTACCAAAATATCTTTCCAAATGTCACATGTAGAAACATCCACGGAAACTTTATAAAAGCCTCAGAGATGATATGCCATCACTTCTCCTATAAAGCCTATGGACTTACCTACAAGAGTTATTGAACAGAAAAATACTGAGACGATGAATTTTAAAAAAGACAAGATTGCATCGACGTTTCTTAAAAAAACGGAAGTGCTTTCTCATCAAAATAACTGTCGACTTTTTCACTTAAAATCTTGTTTCCCGCTGTGATGCGTTCCCTTCAAGTGACTGTTCCTAAATGAAATGACGCACAACTGCAGGAAAGCAATCAGACGTCGACATTATTATCTCCTCGCCATATCACAGACAAAATCAACTATACATGCAATGTTTTCTTAAAAAGAATTTCTTATGATCGGTAAACCGAAGCTTATGTGTATGTATAAGTGTTTAAGATACATCAAAATAAACTGAGAGCAGATTAGAGAAAACAACCCAAGAGGGCTTTGGCCGTAAAATCAGTACATTCACTATAAGTTTTCGTATGTTGTTGTTCGTCGCACATTTGTTCTTTCCTAGCTTGACTCCCTACCCATTCAATTTTCTGATATGCATGCTTTGGATTCCCTACAGAAAGCTCTCTCATGCTTACACTCTCGTTCTCTTTTGCTGAAACAATTGTTTCCTTGTTGTTGTTATTTGCCCACCGTTGTCCCACCATGCTAGCCTACCCCTACCCTTGACTTTTCGTGTTAAAATGTCGTTTCATGTGAGTTTGGATTTACCCCGACCAAAGAAGTTTCACTTAAAGCAAATCAAGTTCGTACATCAACTCTTTTATATAAAATTAAAATTTAATTCAAAATAACCTTGGTAATCCGTAAAAATCGAAATAAACTCAGCATTATGTTCCGCTCCACGTCAAACGTTGTTTGCTAAATTCGGGCCATATTCACATCTATGATTCTCCCTTCCAACCTACCCAGCGGCTATATAACTCTTCCTAGGCTATCTGCTTTTGTTGTGTCGCTCGTTGCCAGCCCCTGGTCGAACATAAGTCGCAACCACTTATTCCTAAATACCTATAATTTGAGCAGAGAAATTATTACTAAAGTGGCATCATAACTAAGCACGCTGTATACCGATGATCATCAGTTTGGAACCTCTGCCACACATATACATGCCTTACAAGAGGTAGAGGTGCTTGCATAATAGCAGGTTCACAACAATAATCGGCAATTTATTTAGCAAATTGAAGCCTTCAACTTGTTCCGGAGCTTAAGCTGTGCGCGTTTGCAAAACTGTCGGGATGATGCTGTGTGCTGCCTACTGCTGCTGCATGCGGCATGCAAAAACGACAACAACCAGACGTTTATCACGAGTCTTCTTTGCTCTCACTTGCGCATGCAAGCACGTCCCAAGAGCGCAAAGTTCCTTTAATCAATGGGTTTGCCAAACGGAATTATTGTTGCCGAATATCATACGAATTATGGCCAAACCGAAAATAGAAACTGTTTACGTGTGTATGGCTGGAGGAGGTTTCTCTAGGATTAATTTATGCGCATGTGCGCCTGTGCAACGTGCAAGCTATGTGTGTGGGGTTGTGTCCCCCTTACCGAACAGATTTTATCCGATAAGTATAAGGTTCCGCTGGTCTATGTGCCGATGCCAATGTTTTCCTGTGGCATTCAGGAAGCTATCCACGTAGTCATATGGTGCATATGATAATTTGTTGCCGGCAGAGTTTTCGAAAACGGAAACCAACTGGCGATGGACTCTCCGCATCTCGATGCACTGGAAAAAACTTGTAGATGTCAAAAAAGATCACCATAAGTATTGTCCCCCTTTATGCTGGGTATTAGCTACCGTGGTTGTTACTGCATCAGCCAGGAGCATGACTTAGTGTAATAATGCCCATAAGTGGAAATTAATTTTTTTTGTATCCATTGGCTGGAGGAAGAGGAGGAGTAGAGTGTGTATGAGCGCCTATTAGTTGAGAGTAGATGTCGAGCTAATGTGGATGCCTTTGGGGTAAGCATGAAGGCATGTTTTAGTCCGTGACTGTTTTATTTTAACTGAGACTCTGAATCGGATATACATTGAGACTGAGATTCAAGAAAGGTTTCACTTTCTGTGAACGGATTTTTTTTATTTCAGATTCTTTTTAAATTTGTTGAGACAGGGTTGGCATGTTTGAGAATTTGATGTTTGGGGAAACATTATCGTCGTTCATATAAAAGAGATCTGATATCAATGCTAGCAATTGATGGTAAGTCATACACATAAATCATCGTGATAGTTAGAGGACCAATGCCATGGACTAGATGTCCCACTGCCATATGCAATGTTCTACTTTTTGACAGCTTTAGAGACCAGCAAGTAAACAAGCTGAAAAAAAATACAGGCTTTCTCTGATTTGAATGTTTTTGAGCCTCCAAACTATACTATAATTGTTCGTCCCTAGAAACACCGGTTTTCAAAATAAAACAGACGAAAAGGTCATAGCTTGAGATTGGGTAAATTTAAACAGATGAGATATATTGGTAAGAAGTATCGTTTTAAATTTCTTCGAAAGTCATAAAATTCAAAACAGGGCTCTTTTCATGAAACCACTGAATTGCGGCATTTATACAATGTCCTCCCTAATTTCGCGAAAAATCTTTGTAACCGTGTGTCTTGATGCAAAGCTATTGATGAAGATGTGCCAAATTTGTATTGAATTCGATTTGGCACCGGCTTTGCAGTGACGACCTGTATACAATTTTTCTATATGCCCATGAGGGGAAATTCTCCCAGTTCTCTAAAGGACGATCCTTTCATGTCGACAAAATAGTTGAGCAAGCAAAGCTGTGACAAGCTAACATCATATTCGAAACAATTGGAGCAAGGGTGCGCCATATTGTATTTCGGTATGTGAATATTGAACTACTTTTACAAAAAATCAACCGAGTTCAATATTTGAGGTATTTTTATCTAATTTGGTTCTTTAGAATTTTTTGGACTAGTCTTTGAATGCAATGTTAACTACCTTCCCGCCTCTATTAACAATTGTAAAATGTGCCAATTTTTCTGCAATTTCCATAACTTTTTCTAGCATTTCGGGCTTTAGAGCAATGATTTCGGCACGAATTTTCGCCTGGAGCTCGTCCACGATATGAAGCCTGCTGGTGTACATTTTGCTTTTCAAATAAACCCACAAAATTAAGTCCGGAGAGGTCAACTCTGGGTGGCCAGCACACATCCAAGACATTTTCGTTGCAGAAACAACATTTTTCGTTGGCATGATGCACCGTTCTGTTCAAGCCAGTAACCGTCCAGAATTTTTTCGGACATTTGTGGACAGACATAGTGAGCTAACATCCACCGATATCGATTCCCATCGATGAAAACGGTATAATGGTGGTTTTTGGTGGAAACAGTCACTTTGTCGTCATGCAATAGTGTTTCATGGATCTCGTGTGGGTTCTCCCATCGCCAAGTGCGGCAACTTTGCTTGTTCACGACGCCAGAGTGTGTGAAATGGGCCTCGTCGGTTAACAAAATTTGCTTCCAAAACCAGATTAAGTGTCAACCATTCGAGTGACTGTTTGATAATATTCCAAGCGACATGGACGGTCTGTCGGCTATATTCTTAGACCAAGACCCTAGCTAA
This sequence comes from Rhingia campestris, assembly GCA_932526625.1. NCBI lineage: Eukaryota > Metazoa > Arthropoda > Insecta > Diptera > Syrphidae > Rhingia > Rhingia campestris. The sequence goes on from OW052184.1 coordinate 5,151,492, forward strand.
CTGCGTCTAGTTGCGCACTTCAATTTATGAGGTTGGTTTCTGCATATGCGAGCCATATAAAGCGAGGTCTTCATATAATGTGTCCAAGGCTGGCTGGCAATCAAAGACTCTCTGACCAGGGCAGTTGGTGTCCATTCGCCTTGCATGTCCTGTCCAATGAGGGTTTTTTGACCAGACCTATTTTGCTCTACACCTCTTAAAGTTCTTGGTTACATTTTTTGAAGAATTTCTGGATCAAATCTCAGGATATCCTTAAGTGGGACGAATTGATCACCTCCAAACTTTCCTGGCCTAAAACATTAAATGCAGTGTCCGTTGACGATACGACACATGTGGGAACTGGGCAACATTATCTTTAACCGCTTCAACCTATTTCATTGGAATGTCTTGGGCGTTGATGAACACAATATAGACGATCTCCCATAGATCCGTGTCCAACTGTATTCAAAACCAAAAGAAGAATAGCCGTTTCAAAAACATGTCTACTCAAGTCAATCGGTTGATCAATGCCAACGTTATTCAATGTTTACATACCGACATAGAAGACGGCGCACCTTGTACTTTAAAAGTCTACACTGTTTCTTACATTCTTCTAGCACTGACATCAAAGTTGCTTTCGGATCCTGAGTACTTACTTACTTAAATGGCGTTACTGTCCAGAATTAACCTGGGTCTCATCCAACACGTCTCTAAAGTTAGTCCGGACCCTAGCTAACTGCGTCCAGTTGGGCACTCTGATTTGGTTGAGGTTGGTTTCTATATATATGAGCGCCATTTAAAGCGAGGTCTTCTGCGCTCAAAGCTGGTTGGCAATCAAAGACTCTCCGACCAGGACAGTTGCTATTCATTCGCTGGACATGTCCTAGCCATCTCAAATGCGAATTTTTTTAACGGTCTATTTTACTATACAGCTCATACAGTTCTTGGTAAAATTTTCAGAAGAATTCATTGATCAAACAGACAACTCGTTTGTTTTTTCTTATGATACCCTTAAGTGTGACGATTTGATCACCTCCAAACTTTCCTGCCCTAAAACATTGTATGCAGTGCCCTAGTGGTTAGTGCGTTGAACTACTAACCGCGCGATCCCTGGTTCAAATAAGTGACGAAAGTGACTACGATTAGGATTTTTTCGTCACTGCTCTATTTTCTTGCAAAAGTCTGTCAAACATCCAAGAGTAACGCTGTCATGAGAAGCTTTTCAAATTTGCCGATCGGATTCGGCGTTCAACACGAGGTCCTCTTCTTTGTTGTTGCAAGGTTTGAGTCCTTGATGGTGTCGTTGTTAGTGTCCGATATTTCACTTCAAACTTGCGCTGATAAATGCTGATCATAGTTATTAGATTTTTAGGGGTTATTGAGGAGAGTTATGCCTCCAAAATTCCGTGTTCGCTACTACTTAGTTGTCTATTAACTTCAATTGCGGCCCCTTGTCTTCACCTACAGCCTTGCTTTGCTGAGCTCGTTCTTGGCTACGAGCATCTGTGAGAATTCTTTGTCAAAACAGTGAATTCATGCTGGTAGGCGGGAGAAATTAAGAACATCAGTTGCGGCCGAGGTTGCGGCCAATCTTATGGCTTGTTTACATTGTCGCCATTGTCCTTCGACATTAGATGCTGGTGGTATGTTGTGAATGAAGATGTTAAGAGATACTCGTCCTGCCAAGGACTTGGCAGTCTCTTGCAAATGCGGTCTATTGACATTAAATTTTGTACACCATTTCCCTTTTTTTGTGGCATATGCGCATTCTTAGCTTAGCTGCAACAAGGTAGTGCTCCGAGTCGATTTTAGAACCCTGGAATGTTCGTACATCAAAAATACTTCATGCTTGAGCGTTTGTTGATCTCACCTGGTTTGTCGTGATGATCTGACAAATCATCAGAGTAGTATCAGTTGTCAAGAAAAGCTTATCTCAACATTCTGATTCGGCATTAAACAGGAGGTCCCGCCATCGTGCAAGAAGTACACACGGAAACTTGAATGGTTGTGAAAAAAGGAAAGCCTCGCCTCGGTTCTAACTAGCCTGTTCCAGCAAAACAATTTTTTTTGTTTGTTGATCTGGAGACTTTCATGTGTCTTTATCGATATCGATGCGGAGAAATCGAGTGCTTACTATAGTGGCATTTCGCCTGCAGCGATGAGAAGTGGCAAGTTAAGGGGTTATCTGGGCACGTATGATAGCCAAGGTAGGAAGGTTTTGGAACAAGTTTCTCGCACTTCGACAACAGCTCTCGCCTAGCTGTGATGGCATGATTTTTGTTACGTTTAGACCACGAGTCAAGTCCAACACCCACCGACTAGCAAAGACGGAACTAGCATGCCAGCAGTGACTCAATGCCACAGAAGGTCTAAGCAACAAATGAGCGGCACGATTTTAACATCGAACTTCAGTGTCGATCATAAGTTTTGTCGTAAAAAGAGCCCTTAGAAATGCAATTTCTTCCTCAGTCGAAGCAGGATCGGTCGTTAGTGGTAGCGAATTTGGCCCTGATGCGGAAAGTTACAATGTGTTTGCAAATTTCTTCGAAGAATAATACTTCTTGTCTAAGTCTGGCACTTACAGCAAATCCACATCGGAATAGTCCCTGTTTCTACCCACTATTACCCGGGCCGATATAGATGTCAAAGTTGTTCGTCCTCCTTTTTCCGGCCCATCTCAACGTATTTCCTGAATGGCAGTAATGTCGGCATGGTAGCAGCTTAGGGCTTAGCTTAGCAGCAGATTTATTCGACTGCAACTTTCCAGTTATGTGGTTTATTCCATTACAGGTGCAGATACATCGTTTTTCTCTTTTCGTCAAGCATGATCGTCAGTTGTAAAATCATTCATTTTCTAGGCTTTTTGGTTGCATCGTAACAATAAAGTTTTTAAACCAAAAGTTAAACCAAAACTTGGAGAATCAGTTCCAAACAGTTAGATAGCATTAGGGAACTGAGCCTTATCCAGCACCCATTACGTCATTAAGCGATGCCGTTGGTCTTTCGGCTCACCCATCTCCATCTCTGTGCAAAAGGCCTTACTAATCCTTGAAATTCGTAGATGACCTGTTGTCGGAATATGTCGAAGCAGTTCATATAAGTTCCCTTAGTCCAACGTCAGGTTTCGAAATTAAAATTGTTTCTGATTTACTTCTTCGTCTTAGCCGAGGTGTCCCTCCAAATTTATCTCGGAAACTTGTCGACTTCCTAGCTATCGTCTCAACCTAATTCGCGATAAAATGCAAATCGCGCACAATACACTCAGTTCAGAGCTCTCAACAAAGAACTTTTTTTGACATGGTCCGCTAGTAAAAAAAACTGCACAAACAAAGACCTCATTCACCAGCAGTTCCCAACCTAACTCGACACATGCCACAATCTTCTGACAACACTGACAATATCCTTCTTTATTATTTCTGAGCATGACAATGACGATATATTTCCAGAACAATGAATAGCCTCAGTGGCACTCCATGGCCGGCTGTAAAACAGCACAGCAAATAGAAATAACTTCCAAGAACCATATTGCATGCCATCAATATTCACTCAACTACAACAGAAGACACCCCCTAGCCCCGAAGCACCACTCCCCGTAGTGTGTACAAGAAACGTTCGAGTACAACAAGGCAATCACTCATCCCTTTTAGTGCGCCTTAAGCGGCTGACGCCGGCGCCAGTATAATTTCACCGTCGTATATCATTTTTCGCATGCACCCTGATAACTTCCTAGCGCTGCATCGGGGGGGAGCCGAGCCGACTGCGCCGTGAGTTATGGACACTTGGCTTCGAGGAACAAAAAGCCCCAAACAACTGAACATACCTAAGGACTATTCGCTGCAGCTATGTACGCAGTTTGCACTTCTTTAGCATGGCGGTGCTACCCACGTCGTGATCGTACATCACATCACACTGTCAAGCGGTGGCGGCAGCAGCAGCACCACCACCACCACCCGGCGGCTAGTCAAGCACCCATTAACATTCCACTGGGCTGAGGAGGAGCCCGGATAAGTCACAACAAATCCATCCGACTGGCAGAAGAAAAACAAATTTCTCGTAAATGGAATTCCATCGAGAGAGTCCTTGTTGTTGTGTCCGAGATTCTTAAGTCCATCCCTATTGGCATATGTCATTCTGCTGTCAGTTGCACTGTCTACACACTAGTTCAGTGCAAGCGACGCAGTGTGATTATATTGAGGAAGTGTCAGAGTGGATCCGTATGGACAGTGGGCATGCTGCTGCTGCCCACCGTGCCTCAACTCCCTGACAGCGCGACACATGAACTGATGAGTGCTCGCAAAGAAACTGGATGAGTGATTCGTAATGGCTGCGGATGGACATGGGGCTTTCTGTGTGATGTGATGATGTGGTTTGTTTGATCGCACATATCCATAGACCTACTCGTGGATGCATAGCAGCCGGGTCTTTTGTCGGGTGAGCAGACAAAAAACCACCACTGATGACAGATGCATGCGGCAGTGTATGCTAATTAGGTAGATCGAGTTGATGTGTGATACTCTGGTGGTGCTGGTGAGGACGTAATCATCGTTTTTTTTTTTCGTATATGCCCAATGGCCGCCGATGAGAGTGTCCAGTGGATGATGTCAATCGGTTGTGGTAGACGCATCGTATAGGCCTTTCGAAGATTTCCTGAGAGAAATAGTTGCGAGAAGAATTTCCTGGTTGGAGATCGATCAAGAGATTGCCCAAGATCACTTTGGGGGTCAGCTGATGATGATGATTGAGAGGGCTTACAAGTGCCAGGAAATTGGACAGATTATGGGATTCTTCGATATCGGAGATGTTGTTCTTCCGTGTTTATGTGCGTTGCTAAGACATCTCTGTGAAGAGTTTAGCATTGGCTTCAGTTGAATAGATGTTTCCATAGAGATAGGGCAACAAGCCGAGCTGCAGAAGGAAATGGGTTTCCAGAGGTGAGTTTTTTTTAATTAGAATGCAGAGCCATGTAATCGAAACAACTTGCTCATAAGGCGGTTGTTTCAAAAGGTCAAAAACAGGTATATTAACTTGCAGATTGGAGAGAGCAACAAACGATCCATATGAGAACTCCAATGTGGAGCCTTTTAATGAATAAATAATGTAAACAGAGAGCCAAGTTACCCTGCCAATTGGAAATGGCCAGTGGAACAATCGTTACTCCTGTCTATGATCTAAATCCTGTGTTACCCTCCGAAAGACTTGGATACAATGTAGACAACCGTAGTTTATGCCAGAGTTCGTAGAATGGTCCAACCGTTAGCCGCTTTCGGCTGACTTTCTTGGTTGGATTGTGGTGTCGGATTAAGGTGTCAAAGGACCCGTGCCGAGAATAAGCCTGGCTGAGGACCCGAACAAAAACCTCAGTCTCGAACAGCGTTTCCAAATACCTGGCGACTTTCGGATTATCTAGCCTTATCTGCGCACTGCGGATCTCTGTGCAGGTGAACCTCCGCTCTTCGCCACTCGTGTGACCAACATGAACAAAACTCTAAAAAAAATAAAGAGACCGGTTCTCCTTTAAACAGGCCGGCAGCAGAATCCAGAACCTGCTGCTGGAGTAGCTGCTAAAGAGCTGGAAGGAAGGGCAAACTGCAGAGCTTCAAGCTCGATGACCTACATCCCAACCAATAGCCGCGTGGATATAAAGGGTTTAGAACTCCACCCATCATCCCTAAAGGACACCTCTGAGGAGTACTCCAAAGCCTCGAGCTTGCAGTCACTTGCTCCCTCTGAATCAAAAAAAAACTTTGAAAGCAAAGAGCCCCAAAACTACAAGCTCGCAGCTCTCCGCTCAAGTTTCTTATCGGACAACGCCGCGCAGCGGCAAGGCACATGACAAATCTATCCAAAAGCTTCAGGAGGACTGCAGAACGACCTATAAACATGTCAAACTAGCCTGGGCAACCAAAGTTTGCCAACGCAGTGCCCACTGAAGACAGCAAGGACTCTACATCCAAGCGCCAGAGATCGTTAGAGAAAACCCCTTCGGTTCCCAAACGAACCAAAGTGATAAACACAAAACTCACTCCAAGCCCGCCAATGCTATATCCAAGTTCTTCAGTGAGGTACTAAAAGGCAATATCATGCAGGCAAAACCGCAGCGAAGTAGTCGGAACAATTTAGCCGAAACGGTGGAAGATGATCCACCACAGTCTTCCTCAGTATAAAAAGGGATTACCCGGGGCCACCATCCTGTTGTAGTGATGCCGTCTGGCATCAGGGTCACATTAAGCTGATCGCTTGTGCAGATCAGAGATCGTTTGAGGTCCATCGCAATGCCATAGCCGAAATCGGTGAGGAATGGCCTGGCTCGAAGCTAGAGGTGGTTGCAAAGTAGGACACCTCGTCCACGATCGCGCACCTGGATCCCAGACGAGCCTTCTAACGTGGATGAAAAAATCCAGACAATTCCCTCCAGCAACCATACACTTCCGACAAACAATTTGAAAGTGGTCAAGCTGGTCCATGTTAGGATGCGCGCTCACAATGAGCGATAAAGAATTCCTTGCTTCTCTTAAAGGAATAATGGTGTCATACGCTATGGCTTTGATTCAATAAAACTTAAAGTCTACAAGAAGGTTGAGCTGGATGCCGAAGCGGTACTTCCTCATCACACCGGTACGACTGCAAGCGCCTCTGATTTTGGTGTGGGTGTGAGTTTTCCATCTATGCACCTGATTCACCAATACCGGGTAGGAAAACTGATGACAGTTTTCCATCTCTAAAAGATGGCTTAGTTTTATCAAAAACTCACAACAACACTCTGTCTCTCAACGCAGCAAAAACATCATGTTGTTGGAGACAGAATCAATGACAGAATCAGTGATTCTCTGATGGAGGATGACCTTTTGGCTTTGAGATGTTTGGAGTTCGCTAAAGGCCATAATTTTCGTTTGATGAGTGTTAGAAGTCCTAACCAACTTAGTATATCCCTTATCAGCAAATGCTCTCAAAGCATATCAACAGATCCAGTACTGCACAATCCTGTGACAAAAATCTCTCTTTTCCAGAAACAAGAGATCATCTGCAGTGTTCTCGATGACGTAACATTTCGTAATTAGTCTTCAACCCCAGCATGTGTTGTACATAATAAGGTTGAAAAATAACAATCTTCAGATTGTATCTTGTTACCGCATCCAAACACCGGTTACCTAACAAACCTAAGAAATCTTCATCTGTGTTACTGGAAAACGAAAACCACATGAAACACGCACCGCACACTCTACCCAATCCACGAGCTGCACTTCCAGAGCTTGAACATGAAATCAAAACACGAACACGCAGAACAGTTCAAAAGGTGCAATTGTAATCTTAATCGCAATGATTCTTACATCTTGCAATGGTTGCATCTATGCGTTTGCAGATACAAATGGATTTTGCAAAAAAAAAGAAGAAAAAACCGCAAATAAATTGTTTTGCCCTGTCTGGGATGAAATGTTTCACAAGACTTGACCTTTGTGTGAGCGCGTAACTAACTCATTGGATTAGGCGCCTTTGATGAAACCCATTGGAAGACAGGTTGTACCTAGCGCTTTGGGATCGGTTCGAGGTTCATGGGTTAGGGGTTAGGGGTGAAGTAATTTTAAAATTCAATATTTGCTGTTCAAGTGAACGTGTTTTTTGATTAAAGTTGGGGGAGACTTAATTATCGAAGGGTAGGGAAGTTGGTTAGTGGATTTGGGGGGTTAGGAGACAGTAATCGGTCGCAAGTTTAATGGTTTTGCTTAGATACAGCAAAGCAACAAGACTTTTTGTGCTTAAACCTTTCGAGTGATCCTTTTTTATGTAATTGGCACATGCGATAGAAAATCAGCACAGCCTGGACTTCTTAAACTTAATTTGAGCATTTGACTGGCTAAAGATGGTTAGAATTCCAACTATTTTACTGACCATAAATATTGTTACTTGAACTCGTTAAAGGAAGCACTGCGAGGGGTCTTCTGCTCTCACCCCAGCTTTTGACAAAAATACAGTTTAATAAGACTTGACATAATTATAAACTGAACAACATATTCAGACGATGTCGTTTTCTAAATTTGACTTTTTGACAGTACTGAGCTGAGCAAGTTAGCCTATTCTGTACAAGACTGATGGTCACCAACAATGCACCCGAAAATAGGTTTGAGAAGAAATGCATAAGCATTGCGAGTATTATTGTCGGATTGTTGAAGGGGTGGAATTAATGAGGGAAATTTCGTTTGAACATTTGGTTTTACAATAGCGGTAAACGTATGTAAAGCAAGAGACATTTCTACGATGTTCAACCGATACTATGGAGTTCGCTACGGTTGAGCGTTCTTATATGTTGTATTCTATTTTGGAGCATCATGATGAGCAGTTTTTCTCGAAACGCAATGTTCCATACTTCGATCAAGTCAATCTATGGACTGAGCTGAGGATTCTATTGTCAGCAGTTTCTTCTTCCAACTAAGGCTTCTATGTTGCGATAGTTTGTATGGATGTTACATATGTCCACTGCTCGACTTCCTTAACTTTGCATGGATGCGGTTACACCGGATGATTATTTTCTTCGTAAGACTAAGTATAGATTATGTCCAGCAGCTTGCTTTCCGAACGAAAGGTTCTATGTTTTGGTAGTTTGTTTGCATAATATTTGTAAAAAGTTTTCGAAGTAAAACATTGTTTAGACGACTGAATCCAATGCATGATCTGTGACAATTTAGTCAGCTCTGTATGGAACATATAAACTTCGAAAAAGTTATGTGATGTCAGACTTGTACTTAACATAAGTGGCACTACAGTCCGGAATGAACGTGGGCCTCAACCAGCACGCCTCTCCAATTATCCTGGTCCTTAGCTAATTGCCTCCAGTTATGCACTTCAAGTCGGTCGGGGTCGGTTTCTACTTGTACGCGCTATTTAGGGCGAGGTCTTCCTCTACTGCGTCCAACGTCTATCTGTAAATGGAAGACTCTGTGAGCCGCCTGCGCGCTACTTAGGGCGAGGTCTTCCTCTACTGCGTCCGACATCTTGCTGGAAATGGAAGACTCTGCAAGCTGGAGTACTTACTTAAGTGACGCTACAGTCTGGGATGAACCTGGGCCTCAACCAACATGCCTCTCCAATTAGCCCGGTCCTTAGCTAACTGCCTCCAGTTGCGCACTACAAGTTGGTTGATTGCGGTTTCTACTTGTGCGCGCCACTTAAGGCGAGGTCTTCCTCTACTGCGTCCGACGTCTGGCTGGGAATCGAAGACTCTGCGAGCCGGAGTATTGGTGTCCATTCGTTCTACATGTCCTAGCCATCTTAAACGTCCAATGTGGAGTTTTTTGACCAGGAGTATGTCGCTGTATAGCTCGAATAGTTAGTTATTGAATCTTCGTCTCCATAGCCCGTCAACGCAAACGGGACCGAAGATTTTTCGAAGAATTTTTCTCTCGAATCTACCAAGGATTTCTTAATCCGCCTTTGATACGGTCCATGCTTCAGCGCACTAGAGCAGGACTGGGATGATCAGGGTCTTATACAGGATCTCCTTAGTAGTTTGAGTGAGGGCTTTACTACTAAATTGCCTTCTTAGTCCGAAGAAACAGTGATTGGCAAGAGTTTACTTCGATTGATTTCTAACGAGATGTTGTTGTCAGAGTTAATAGCGGAGCCGAGGTAGACAAGGTCCCATACTACCTCAAAGTTATATCTGTCAATGGTGACGTTCTGTCCAATTCGTCGATGTTGTGTGTCCTTTCGTGTTGACAGTATATACTTACTCTTTCCCTCATTTACTGCTAAACCCATTTTTGCAGCTTCCTTCTCTATACTAGCAAACTTGGCTATGACATCACGTTGAGTCCTACTAATGATGTCAATTTCATCGGCGTATGCTAGTAGTTGCACCGATTTTTGGAAAGTTTTGCCTCTGGCTTTGGCTCAGGAGTTTTGCACAATCCTCTCAAGAATCAAATGAAGCATCGCCTTGCCTAAATCCTTTTTTGGTATCGAATGTGTCGGTGAGGTCGTTTCCGACCCTAATGGTGTAGCGGACACAATCGGACGAGTTTGGGCGGTATACCAAAACTAGGCATGGCTCTGTATAGTTCGTCTCTACAAATGCTGTCGTATGCGGCTTTGAACCGATAAATAGGTGGTGGGTATCGATTAAGACTTCTTGGGTTTTTCCAGGATCTGCCGAAGTGTAAAAATTTGATCGATTGTGGACTTTCCTGGCCTAAAACCACACCGATAAGGGCCGATCAGGTTGTTGGTAAACGGTTTCAGGCGTTCACATATTACGGCAGATAGGATCGTGTAGGCGATGTTGAGCAGACTTATTCCTCTGTAGTTGGCGCAGTTCAGAGGGTCTCCTTTTTTGTGGATCGGGCAAACGATGCTGAGGTTCCGTTCTTCAGGCATGCTTTCATCCGACCAGATTTGGCTTATTAGTTGGTGGATGTTACTCACCAAGTCATCTCCGCCAGCTTTATAAAGCTCAGCGGGAAGGCCGTCATTCCCGGGCGGCCTTATTAAGCTTGAGTTTAGATATTGCTATCCTCACTTCACTCAGGTCGGTTGGCAGTTTTCGCTGTCGTTGCCAATATTAAATGGTTCGTTCTGCCTGACAGCGGAATGTTGTTCGTCATCGCCGTTTAACAGTCTGGAGAAGTGGTTCTTCCACATCCTCAGCATTAACTGTGTCTTAACTACGATATTTCCTTGTTCATCTCGACAGGATTCTGTTCGAGCCTTGTATCCTTGGCTTTGACGTTTTACACTTTGGTAAAACTTGCGAACATCGTTCCTGGAGTGGCACCTCTCTATAACCTCGATCGCTGGAATTTCTTGCACTTTTTTCTTCTTTCTGAAAAGTCGGTGTTCTTTCCTTCATCTTTGCCTACAGAGCTCAATGGCCGCTCTCGTCTCCACCTGCACATTAGCCTTGTAGGCCTCGTTCTTGGCTGCGAGCATCTGTCGGCATTTCTTGCTGTTTTTGGCATCGTGGCCATTGTTCTTCGACATTCGATGCTGGCGGTATGGTGATAATCGGGAGATTAAGGGATACGCGTTGCGCGAAGGCCTTGGCCTCTTGCGATTGCAGTCTCTCGACATTAAATTTGTTCACAGTATTTCTGGTTTCTTGTGGCATGGTGGATATCCTCATTCTTACCTTGGCTATAACAAGTTAGTGGTCGGAGTTGACTTTCTGGACATCCAAAATACTGAAAATTTTGAGCATCCAAGCTGAATCCTTTTATTTCCCAATCTGGAGTACCCCAAGAAAGTCACGTAGGTACTATTTTATTTTATAGGTACTTGATATTTACGATGTAAAAGATACATATATACATATATATGCTGATGACATGAAAATATATAAGTGTGTTGAAGATTTAACCGATTCGATTTCACTTTAAACCGACTTAAACAATTTTACGAATATTTTTGTTAAAAACGATTTAAATCTAAACCCTACAAAGTGTCAGCCAATGACATTTTTCCGAAATGTTCTCCCTCCAAATTTAATTATACACTCTCAGGGTATTCTCTCTATCGCGTCGAAAGCTTTAAAATTCTTGGAGTCTAATTTGATCGCAAAATGTAGCTTAAAAAACACATTTTCGTCATTGTCAAAATATGCAATTCTATGTTAGAATATAGAAAAAAAGAGTTTACCGACCCTTATGTCACTCTTTTATTATATAGCTGTCTCGTCCGTCTTCATTTGGAGTATGCCTGGCAATTTTGTACTCTCTACTATGACTTTCATTGTGATAGAATCGAAGCACTTCAACGTCGATTTGAATCGAGACTTCTATGGAAAGATCTGTATAATATAACCGCGTATAGGAGTAGAATCACAGTGCTGCAACTGTTACATTGGTACATAGATTAGACTCAAGAGGGACATCGTTTCCTTACACCAACATTTGTCCGCACTTATCAACGCTCCTGAACTTTTTTCTGCTATTGGATATAACACTCGTGGAGGGTCTTAAAATCTTCGTAGAATGTATCATCTATGTATATTGAACTAAAACTATGGTATGCATGAGCCCATCAGTCGTATGATTAGACTTTATAACAAACATGACGATATAATTAAATTTCATGTTACCAAAAGATGTCTTAAAAGACATCCTGTATGTTAAACCCATGGTTTAGCTTGAAGACGCGTGCACCAGGAAGGTCGCAAAAATAAGCTTCCATTTTCTGCATTAATTTTAAAAGCTAAGAGCCACCTAAATCCTGCTTCAAATCATAATCTACATGCTCTTAGTGTTTCTGTTAAATCGCAAGTGCAACAATGAACACAAACCTTGAACCACTCGTTTACTACTTGAACCATTTGGGGCTAGCAAATCAAAGTCGTGCATAACGAACCTGTGGTCAAACGATACCAACGAATTCAATTTCAATCTCTTTACAGACCTTTGCATTACTGGCACTGTATATCCAACTCCACTCACGAAGACCTCCTTCAAACTTATGTCGTACCAAAAGCATCACCTACAGCTAAAAGCCATTATTATTTACGACCTTTTGTTAAGCATCTCATAATCGTACACACATCTCCTTCAAGACCTAAATATTCCCATCACTTAGCCGTGCGCACTGTAAGTGGTTTTCTATTTTTATACCTTTGGAACACCTATTCGAGGGGCTGCAGGCTGCTGCTGTGGCATGTCGGTCAACAAACCATGTAACATAGACATTTGGATCCGCCCAGCATTTCAAGTAGGACAATGCGCATCGGATTCTCAATAGTCCTATACACGCCGCGATACCACCTGAAGGCATTTTTTTTTTCGTCCTCCCAAACGGACGTGCATGCGATGCGAAAACATTTGCGCATAAAGCGAAAACACCCGATCATCAACCCATATTTCCAATGAATCGACCGCACGATTTAGACCTAGATCCCATCTCAAGCTGTGTCCATTTTGCTTGGTAACTCCTCCGACATAGATGATGATGATGACGGCTACGGCGACTATGACGATGACGACGGTTATGGGCTAATCACGTATCGCCCCAAAATGCATATCCATCGATACGCTAATAATATTTGGTTTGGTTTCGGTCTTTAGTGGCGGAGCCCGGGAAAACTATCTGCAACGTTCTCACTATCATGCACCAGTCATCATCATCCTCGCCATCGTCGGTCGTCGTCGTCGTCATCATCATCGTAGTCATCGCCGTAGTGTGGTTATTGTCGTCTCAACAGAGGCTCTGGGGGCTAATAGCTTGCTGAATATGCATTTTCAAAAAGGGATCCGGAGAAATATGGGTCTGCAAACTACTCCCAACCTTAAGTGAGATTTCCATTTTGACGCAGGCCAGATAGGTCGACCACGGTGCACACTAACCAGCTTCGCCTTTGCAATGAGTATTGATTTCCTTGCGCCCGAGTTGCAGCGCCGTATCACTTCGTGGCGCTTGTGGTGCTAATGCCCCATGGCAAGCCACGATGCGAGATGCGGACCATTCGAGAGCTGGCTAAATTGATGACATAGAAATCGTAAATTAGCTTCTTCTCCCTGGTCCGCTTCAGCATCCGTGTGACTTTGTTTTTAATGAATGGCAGAGGGCCTGCAGTCAGATAGGTCCTATCATCTGATGGGCGGTAGAGATCAATCCTGGACCTATGGCGGAGGAAAGCATTCCGCATCTTGGATTGCGATTGCTTTTGGGGCGGTGGTTCGGAGTGGTATTTATTTCGAATGCGAATGGTGGTGGCCTGCTTGATATGGTCTAGCCTACCATATCTCATGGGCATTGTCTGCTTTCACTTTTCCTTTTGCGGCAAAGCGTTTGTCGCGCCCGACGTTTGATGATGATTTTGGATGTTCCAACATAGATAGACAGAAAAGGATTTTTCGCCCAGTGCCTTATTGCAATTAAAAGCTGGGAGGATTCGTGCTGTACATGTTCGGATGAAGGTGAGCCTGAGGGGGTGGTTCATGGTCTACCTTTACCAGGTAACGACGACGACAAGCAATTGGATTTTCTCTCTTGTTTTTAAGTTTCAATTAATCGAGCTTTTGCTCGCCCGAAACAAAGGATGTCACCCCCTCACCCAAAGAGGGAGTCTTTCAACCACTTTTCGGTTGCCCTTCGTTCGACATGCCTTCGGAAACTTTGCCTTGGCAAGGTAATCATTTGGCTTCTGGTGTTTTGGCTATCTGCCCGAAAATCGTAGCGAGCAGTAGGAGGGCCATGCACTGCTTTATTCTGGGAAAAGACTATTGTGGGCTTTTTTGTTCCTGCTATCTCCTAAATTAGTTGGAAATCAATGGAGTCTGAAAAGCGGATTAAAGGATGTGTCTTAACTTTGCTGTGTGTGCGGAGAGGTAGTTGGTGTAGTTGAATCAGGACTCCTTGTTGCTGGAATGGATGTGGCTAATCTGGTTTATTTCGTGTGGGGATAAAGTTTACTTGTATAGCATTTAGATACTCATATACTCTTTTGGGACGATATAAAGGATAAAGCCATTCATGCGGATTGTTGGCAGGATGTGTGGTTGGATGGGTTTTGGGAGTTGCCGGACCAAGTGATGCATTAAAGTTGTAAAGGAGTTACTATTCGATTGAAATGGGAAACATAAAACTGCTATTTTGGGTAATCCTTAATCGTGTGCACTCAGACTCGTAAATTAATTGAATTCTTCCGTTTTCCATTGTATCCCAGATTCCCAGCTTTAATTTTGGATGAACGCTTGGGAGATGTCGTTTAAGCAAAACGCAATGGCAAATCCCACATGGGGATTAGTAGGGATGCAGTTACGTAAAGGGGTTATGGACCCCTTCGATATGAAAAGAAGAGCTTTGTGAGAATATAGATTGACAGCTATAGTCGTAAAAATATATAAAAAATGTTTCTGGAAAGACTGATTCTGGGAAGAAACATCGTCTTAGAAAGACTGGGGAATGGAAAAACACGGATTCAATACATTTTTATAGTGATGCATCTTCAAATCGAACAAACCATGGGCGGTTTAAGCTTGGGCCTTTCCTTCTGTCTTCCCGGTTATTGTAGCGTATTGCAGGGTGAACATATGACAGCCAAATATGCCTTATCAGTGTAAAGAAGAGCCTGCAAGCACTTCAATCAGTCTCGTCCTATTTAAAAGATGTCCAAAAATTCCATATTATATCATTTCTGGAGACGAAGTTAAGACCTACAGGATATAAACTCAACGCCATAGTAGGTAGCATAAATTTCAACTGTAGTTTGCAACAAAGCTTGGCTTTTATGCATTTTTTATGGCTAAGTTGCAAATCTCAAATGACAATATGGTGGTATTCTATTACCATAGTAGTGTAACACCACCACAAAATACCACCCTTATCAATCTACGTAAGATCGATAAGTACTTTACTTTAGTACATGAGGCTCATCAAATAGGGACTTCTGAACTTTGATAGTTGATAGCGGCCATATTGTTGAAGCTACATCTGTCAAATTGGCTGCCATTTATTTTTTCCAAATCACTATGCACGGATATAGCGTTCAACAACAGTTACAAATGATAAAGTCGTTTTTTTTCTGTTCGGGAAACGATCTGCGCGCAACGGTCGCCAAAATCATCCTACCAAGAGACCTATTCGCCGTGTGGTGGATATGTTTCGAGTCCACTTGTTCAATAAACGACAAACTAAAACATTAAATATCTCGACGAAAGGCAAGATCTGTTGAAAACATCGCCGCTGTACGTGAGAGTGTGCAAGAGAATCCGAGGCAGTCGATTTCGCGTTGCTCACATAATAACCATAACTTGCCAAATTTTGCGTCATGACATGAGCCTGCACCCGTACAAAATTCAACTAAAGGTAAACGGCCAAAGACAACGAGGTGTGTTCGTTGAATTGGCTTTGAAGCAGTTGGAAACTGACCCTAATTTTCAAAAAAAAAAAACAAATGCCAAGGCTACATTTCGTTGTGCAAATCGTTGAATACCCTATCCCATCCTATGCTAATAATAAAAGTCAAAAAAAAGAACTGAATGAATCTTGTTCAGATGGTTTGCTAAATTTTTTCGTTCTTCTACTGATATGCTTTGGCGTAGGCTTTACAAATCGTTTTTCTAAAAAACCGCCCCCAAAAAGTGGGAGTGGGTTAAAATGATCTATAGACGAAATGTTCATAGTATTGTTCTCGAAATATTGAATTTTCGAGTTTTCTTACAATTGTAATGAAAATTGTTTTTTTAAATAACGCCCCCAAAAAGTGGGCGGTGCATATGACTTTTTATAGACGAAATTTAGATATTAACATTGTCCAAATACGCTATACAGATGCACTTTTCCCAAATTCTTAACCGTTTGGCCGAAACAACGTTTTACTGAAAAGGGGGCGTGGCAGTGAGTGGATATTAATAATGTTTACACTTGTTCTGCCTCGTCGGAGAGAATTTCATCACTCTAGCTCAAAATTTAAGGCCCAAAAATCAGTGACACAAAGACGGACATACGGACGGTCAGACAGAAAGACATGGCTGAATCGACTCAGCCTAAACCTATCTGTCAAAATTATTTCTCTATGTTACAAACAAGATGTACACACGCACACATGAATGGTTGTGAGAAAGCTAAGCTCTGGGTACTAAAGAACCTGTTACACTCGTGAAACTTAATGTCAAAACTAATATACCATTATGTGATAGGGAATAATCATCTTCAGCTAATTTTCGAATTTAGGACGGTTTTTTGAAGCCGCAGATCTATGCGAATAAGCCACAAACAAACCACGGCCCTCAAGCCAACATAACATATGCCATCGGTCAAATTCAGCCTAATTTATGCGCCATGGAATCATGAAAAATAAGACATTCTACTTTAAGTCAGCATGTGTTGGTTTTGTCTCATTGAGAGCTATTTGCTATTTATACCCTATACCATAGGGGTATATTAGTTATGATACATAGCTTGTAACATGGAGAAAACCTCAAAGTATATGGATCGACTCAGAATCGCTAGCTGAGTCGATTTATCCATGTCTGTCCGTCCGTACGTCACCAGTTTTTGGGCCTTAAATTTTGAGCTAGAATTATTAAATTTGGTACACGTGCTCTTTGTTGCTCCCAGCAGAACAAGTGTAAACATTTTTCCGCCCCACTGCCACGCCCCCTTTTAAAAAAAAGTAGTTTATGGTCAAACCGTAAGGAATTTTAAAAAAGTATCTGAGCAACATATTTAGAGAATTTGAATATCTATATTTCGTCTTTATAAAGTTTTTTGGAAGCGTTTTCAGTAACAAACCTTTTTCGGTACAATTTTAAAATATTTGAAAAATCTTTTGATGCTGAACCATTGGTAATGATAAAATAAACATTTCGTTCTAAGATCATTTTAACCCATGCCAACTTTTTAAGGGCGTTTTCTTACAAAAACCGTTTGTAAACCCTACCCCATAGCATATGCAGGAGAAACGCGTTGTTTTTTTGTCGAACTATAAAAGATTTTGATAAACTGTCTGAACAATATGTTGCGTCTGAACAATATGTTGTCACTTTCTATATTTCATCTTCATAAAACCTACATTTTGAGGATATTCATTTTAAGGATGGGATGGGGTAGGGTATTAAACGATCCGCACAGCGCAGCGGATTGTAGCCTTCTCATATGTTTTTTTTTTCTATTAGACGATCTTATTTAGAGCTCGTTTTACTTGTAAGGTTTCCAACACAACTTTGTCACACGTTGCCGTCATCTGCGAAAGTAGCTATAATGGTATCTTCTTCTTGTGGTATGTCGCGAGTATATAAGAGGAATAGTATCGGGCCAAGGCCGTTTCCTTGAGGAACCCCAGCCTTAACATGCTTAAACGTGGAATATTCATTTCCAAAGATAGGATTCTAGTATTGTACAAAGTGGTTACGGAAGGACTGTTCTTTGTTTATATATAGGCACAAAGGACTAGTGCCAAACTTTGTTAAAAGGTTGAGAAACGAAAAAAAAAAACGATGACACATCTTGTTTTCTTAGAAGGCTTTTTCAGTTTCATTTGTCATTCTATAAACCTCGTCAATTGTTGAATGCTTATTTCTAAAGCCGAATTGGTGTTAAGGACTGTTCTTTTACTGGCTTTAAGCCCTTCTTAAAAGATTTTTTTCAAAACAAATGCCTTCTTCGGTAATTAAATCATATACAGGATAACCTGAAAAAATTCATTTCAATTCACGCTTTTTATTTGGATTTGTCAGGATTTGTACGTGATCCATTGTATTCCTCTGGTATCATGTTGTCATCTCACAGTTGAAACGTTTTTTCTAGATGCTCGCCGAATAGTTCTAAATATCTTTCTTAGCCCGTTTTTTTAATGGCTGTGCAATTCTGCATGTATATGAGGGTTGTTTATGTCGTTAATAGCTCTCCAAAGGGAATAGTTTGATCTTTTGTCAGCACTTAGCCCTTCAAGAAATGTCACAGTTCTCCGACTCTTAAAGTCACGGATGAGATTTCGGAGCTTATCGAGCTTTTGAAATTTTTGAAAATGCATTGTTTTTCAAGTCTCGCGGAAATTATAGAAACGGTGAGATGTAGCTTTGCTTTGATTTTTGTGACACCGCGATAGGATAAGTTTACATTGTTAAATTTACGTTATTATTGGAGATTTACTTTCCGACTTTGTCTAGCTCTATCTTAGTTTTACCTTTAAATGGACTTGGTCTTACTGAACCTGTTTTTTCCTTGGATCCCGATTCTTGTGGAGGCGGTTTTTGGTTTGAGAGCATAAGTTTCCGTTCGAGTGCTGTGTCCTTTTTGTAGTTCTTTAGCAATTTCACATCCTCAAATGAGTGTTGAAGGTGATTCATAAATGAGAAGGAAACTGACGCCCCTTTTCTTAGTGGCAAAAATTAAACTTCACATACTCACAAATGAAGGTCAGTCTGAGGCATTGGTGGATTTGAAATCCACATAGACTGACATTCTTTAGTGGCGAAAAACTCCCCAATTAGATCTAATCAATTAGAAGTTGTTCCAGTTTCTCACTTCAAGTAGCTTGAGCTGGGTTTCTACGTGTGTGCGCATCTTAAGGCTTGGTATTCCTCTACTACGTCTTCATTATGACTGGAACTCTTGACTCTGTGGTCTGGAGTATTGGTGTTCATTTACCCTACATATTTTTTTGCTCATTTGCCCTTGATACGGTTCATGCTTTAGCGCCATAGTACAGGACTGGAATGATCCGGATCTTATAAGATACTCTCCACAGTAAGGAATTTATTACTAAATTGCTTTCTTTACTTAATTTTGCTGTCAGGATGAAGGTTGACACAGTTCTTCATTGCCTTAAATTTGTAGCTGTCAATTGTGACGCTCTGTCTAACTCCCTGATTTTTTGAGCTCCTGTAGTTTCAGTTGCAAAAAATCTCTGATTGCAAGCTGATCCATAATGGGGTCCAATTTTGACGTCTATGCAATTGACAATGAAATTGTCGAAGCGTTCCTGTAGTTTCAGTTGCAAAAAATCTCTGATTGCAAGCTGATCCATAATGGGGTCCAATTTTGACGTCTATGCAATTGACAATGAAATTGTCGAAGCGTTCCTGTAGTTTCAGTTGCAAAAAATCTCTGATTGCAAGCTGATCCATAATGGGGTCCAATTTTGACGTCTATGTAATTGACAATGAAATTGTCGAAGCGTTCCTGTAGTTTCAGTTGCAACAAATCTCTGATTGCAAGCTGATCCATAATGGGGTCCAATTTTGACGTCTATGCAATTGACAATGAAATTGTCGAAGCGTTCCTTAAGTTTATGTTGCATAAGATCTCTGATTGCAAGCTGATCCATAATGGAGTCTAATTTTGACGTCTATGCAATTGACAATGAAATTGTCGAAGCGTTCCTGTAGTTTCAGTTGCAAAAAATCTCTGATTGCAAGCTGATCCATAATGGGGTCCAATTTTGACGTCTATGCAATTGACAATGAAATTGTCGAAGCGTTCCTGTAGTTTCAGTTGCAAAAAATCTCTGATTGCAAGCTGATTCATAATAGGGTCCAATTTTGACGTCTATGCAATTGACAATGAAATTGTCGAAGCGTTCCTGTAGTTTCAGTTGCATAAGATCTCTGATTGCAAGCTGATCCATAATGGGGTCCAATTTTGACGTCTATGTAATTGACAATGAAATTGTCGAAGCGTTCCTGTAGTTTCAGTTGCAACAAATCTCTGATTGCAAGCTGATCCATAATGGGGTCCAATTTTGACGTCTATGCAATTGACAATGAAATTGTCGAAGCGTTCCTTAAGTTTATGTTGCATAAGATCTCTGATTGCAAGCTGATCCATAATGGAGTCTAATTTTGACGTCTATGCAATTGACAATGAAATTGTCGAAGCGTTCCTGTAGTTTCAGTTGCAAAAAATCTCTGATTGCAAGCTGATCCATAATGGGGTCCAATTTTGACGTCTATGCAATTGACAATGAAATTGTCGAAGCGTTCCTGTAGTTTCAGCTGCATAAGATCTCTGATTTTAAACTGACTCTTAATGAAGTCCAATACTGACGTCTATCCAATTGAATAGTGAAATTGTCGAAGCAGTCAATATTACATCTTTAACATCATGACCCAAGTTGATGATGAAGAAAGCTTAACCGCTCTGTATGATCTTCGAAAGGATACTACCAACGGCGTTTCATGGGCGGGCTGATCTTTTCGAAATATATCAAGAACAAGCTAAATCAGTTTAAGTTATACTCGGTAACTTCAAAACATCGCACTATAATGTTTATTCAAAGTTTTTAGGGAAATTGGTGTCCTGGAAAAGTAATATTTTCATAGATTCTTGATTTTTTCAGTCAACATAATTGCCTGTCTAAATTTAAAATTTGCTTCTTGTTTTAATTTTCGAAAAAAAAACGGTTATATCTAAGGTCAAGCTACATGTCAACATGCACCACCAGCATGAACGGGCCAAAAACACCACCTATGTTACCCAAAGTGTTCGAAACGCAAGTGTTTGACCATTCGTCTGCATGAATGGACCGGGATAAAATAAACGGGTAGTAGGGTCAAAAGACTTAGCTTAATGGCCACTGGAACAAACATACAATGGACTACATTTTCAGAAGGACTCATATGTAATTTGATTCATGAAAAATCAGTAAGAATGCAGCGGTTGTATTGTTCCACTTTGGGCCTGGATCACTTCATCGCCTTAGTCATACCAAGGATTTTTTTTTTAAGCCCAAACACTCGGAATAGTACGTGAGGATTATCCTAACTCAACATCTCGAATTTGACAAAAAAAAACTGCTACTAAAAATGTAGGCCCAGTCTTCAAGCCTGTTGCGGATACATCAATTATATTCATTGTCCCAGGAGATGGTCGATGAGTTTCCAACTAAATTCTGAAAACGCCAAAGAAAACCTTTGTAGTGCCTCAGTGCATGTCATATTTAGCCTATCTGCTCCAGCTGTCCCTTTTGATTTCAAATGATTGGGATGAAATATTCAATCCTTTGGTATATTTTAAAGCCTTCAACCATTGAGCAATAATTCCTACCATGTTTGTAATTTTCTTATATACCCAAAACTTAATTAACAACAACTCCGCCCTTTTATACATAACCTCAACACAATTTAAATTCCTCACAAACCATCCGTCAAACCTTACTCACAATGTTTTCCAATTTTTTTCTTTTCAGAATTTCCTAGCTGCTAACGCCCAATGCTGGTGGAATGCCCCACTTACTGCTGCTACTCGTGCTCTCAAATACGCTGGCCATGTTGCACCCGGTATGCTTCTGGTCACAGCCGAACCCTGTGCTCTGGAGGTACTACGCGGCGCATATGCGCGCAGCGTACTCAAGCCGCCAGCGACTTATGTCATCTGTTCGGTCGGTAAGTACACACATCTAATGACTCAAAACCACATCCATATCCATTGGTAGTCCTCGCGATGAAGTTGTTAAAAACTTTTACTCTCGCGGAATACATTACTCCACTTTTGGTTGTCAAGCTCGGTTATGGAGATATTCCAACCTGGATCTCACTTTCTTTGGGATAGCGCGCGCATGTCAATAAATTCGTCAAAGTCCGCCTCGAGGAAGCTCAATGGGGTACACGTTCGCACGCTGCTGCCGTACACCGAAATTCCAAATGCGGGGACTGTTGACGTCTTTTGCACGACGCGCGCCGCCACCACCGCCGCCACTGCACAATCGGGACTACGAACATAGATGCAGATACACGTTTAACTTTCCTTCATCAATTTTTCATATCTCTGGGTGATTTGGAGTTTTCCTCTCCCAATCAATCGAATTGTATCGACAGACGAAGAAGGCGATCTGAAAAAAGTTTATAATCACGCCTTGAGGTGATGACAATTTTACCTCTCGATGGTCTCCTTCTAATGGCTTTTTTTTGGACTTCAATCTTCTGCTGCGCGCTGGCACATTCGATTTGCGAATAGATTTATGATTTTTAATTGAACATGCTGTGCCGCAAGTGGCGGACTTGTAGCTGCAATCAACCTTGTGGAAGGATTATTGCAACTTTGAAGCTGAGGTGGGAGATTCAAGTGCGAGGGTACGCTGAGTAATTTGCTCCTTGGAGTGGCAGAATGAACGCCATTAGTACGAAGTGGTTTTGGCCGTTGATTAGTCGAGCGGTACGTTCATTTGCATCTGTCATAATTACTTGTGACTTAGTGCGCTGGTGAAATTGCCAATACTTTGTAGGAAGATTATGGCTAGATGATGTGTTAATATGTGTTGACTGTGAAACTTCACGTCGCTATACATTATAAAGGTGCGATGTCTTGGGGTTTCTTTTTGGAGTTAACTTTCAAGAAAGGTTACCTGTTATTAATTACTGGGTAACATAATTGACCGAATCTGGTGTAAGTGTACTAGCGGAGCGTTGTTGGCAGCAACTCTGAAGTAGGTAGCTGCTGGGTTTAGTTTCTTACCAGATTGAATCTTATCTGTTTTGTAACAAGGACTAGTTAGGTGTGTAACAAGGACAAGTTAAAATAAATTTGTGCCTGGATATGTCATATCTCTCTTCATGCTTCTCTGATCAAATATCATCTCTCAGCTGAAAAGGAGAAGCATCTTGATCAGCATTAATAAGCAGTCCAAAGAGGTCGAAAAGGGACTTTACAGCGTTCGCCATGAGCATCAGCAGAAGTCTTAAGAATATTTTATGAAATGGAAACTGGAGGTTTAAAGGTATCAACAGAGTCAACTTTAAAACCTTTCTGCCAGATCTGATGCAAAAGTCTAGTGGGTGTGCACTGATTAAATTACAGTGATCCTAGGTAACGGTTTTTGTAACGATTTACATGATAAACTAGTCGTCTATCTATAGTTATAAGAACCAGGCCTGGAACTTTTAGGTGTTAGGTTAGGTTGAATTGTCAGTTGACACTCAGGTGAGTCGTCAAACTCCCATAGACCTTTGTGGGCCCGTAGCGATACCCTTTGTTAAGAAAAATGTACCTGAAAAGAATGTTTAAAATATAGTGAGCGTGATACTTAAGTTGTGATCTGCGTTGTTCCATCCGCTTCATACAGATTTTTGCTCCATCCCGATTTGCAGCTGAAACGGACAATCTGCGCTATAGGTTTCGTTGCCAGCTTCTTCAGGTTCTCGTAGTAGAAGCTACCAAGGAGTTTGTTGCAGCAGTTGCAGATCGCGGGGCAGTGGGATGTCCTCCTCGACTTCTGGGTCACCGCATTTTCTGCAAAGTTGGTGTAAGTCAGCTATTTCTATTCTATGGGAGTGCTTACCCAACAGGTTGTGACCTGATATCACTCTTACCGCTATTGAAATGGAAGCTCTGTTTAGATCTATAAGCTTGTTTGATTTTCTACCGCTTATTTCCGACCAAAGGTCTTTGGTGTGTTTCAAGTGTTAATGTTTTGCCACCTAGTGGGGGTCTAACCCTGCTGTCGCATAAGGAGATGCAGCTGGACGATCCTAGTCTAGCTATCTCGTCTACTTTCTCATTTCCTGGATTGTTATTATGCCCTGGCACCCAGATAATTTGGACTTTATTCTGGTTACATAAAGCCTTTAGCTCTGTACGGCAGCGTCCAACTATTCGTGATTTTATTATGTTGGTTGCCAGAGCTTTTATGGCCGCCTGACTATCTACGTAAATTGAGATATCCTCTTGCGATATGTCCAATACTCTAGCCGATTCGGCAGCTTCGAGTATAACTAGGATCTCTGCTTGGAATACACTGCATGAGTTTTCTAGTCGAAGGAATGTGGTTAACCCGATTTTATCGCAGTAGACCCCAGAGCCCTCTCCTATTACTCTGAGACGGATATTTTGTTAGTGAAGAGTATTAATTCGGGTTTCTTCGGATTTACACCAAGGCCACATGGTTCTGACCATCTACTGAGTATGTTTAGGCTAGTTTGCATGATTGTCCACCATTTTGTTCTTGGTCAAGTTCATTCTGTTGGTTCTTAAGTGGGTTTTATAACCTTTTTACCTTTAAAAAAATCTGGCATTTAGGGTCCATAGACCGCCTCAAACCTAGCTTCTCCCTTCATATATCTAAGTTATTATTTTTGTCCTAAAAATGAGGACCTCCTGCTTAACGCGTAATCCGAAATGCAAATATTAGAAACACTGTCGTGTTACTCTTGGATGGTTATCAGACTCAAGCAAGAGGTCGAGCTGTTAAAAATTAAAATTAGATGTTGTTACTGTCGGGACTCGAACCAGGGACCTTGCTTTGCCTATTTAGTCGTCCCATGTCCCCTCAAAGTTCGATTGAGAAAAGGTTTGTTCAGAAGCGCCAAAGGATGTTAGGTGGACAACGATTTGCAAAAAGTAGCAGTTGTGCACAATTTTAATTTTAAGGCATTCTTGGAAGGGGTATGTTCGATAATCAACCGCTAAAACGATATTCACTTGATCCTCTCGCAATAATCTGGCTAAACATTCAATTGCCCGAAGAGCTTATAAATGCTCAGCTATAACGAAAATTAAATAAAATATCGGGCAATCACGGCCCATATAGAGGCGTCAATTCTATCTTCTCCAATCATTTGTGTTCGCGAAGTTATATTTTTGGAACAAAGGGTTGGACCACCTGTTTAACGCCGAGTCCGAAAAGCTGCTCGGAACAGTTTTATACTGTTGGATGTTTGTCAGACTTTGGCAATAGGTGAGACAGTGGATAAAGACGTATTTGAAACAGGGACCTCGTGCTTAATAGTCCGATGCACTTACCACTAGGCCACTGCATCTACTCAGCCATTCGGACTCGGCTTAAAACTTTAGTTCTCCGCACCATTCTGCAAGAAACAATATTTAATAGTTTCTAGACCTTGTAATGCTATAACAAGTGTAATGCAATCCTGCAATAATTCGTAAAGTAAACTTGTGACGTTTAAACGTCAAACAGGATAAGCAATTGCAACATATAGGCACAAAGTAAGATATCTTAGATTCAGAGCTTCAGCTAAAATCCGGAACACGGCCATTACCAGATAATGAACCGAACTTCCAAAAGTCGTTTTTCCACAAATAATCACATAAATTCAAGAGCAGAGTAAATCACATCTTGCAAGAGTCACCTCGAAGGGTGCTTAAGCGTTATAAAGGATCCGCCAAATAACTTTTTTTTGATGGAAAATGCTATAAAAAAAACCTACTGAATATTTTGTTAAATTTATTTTTTTATTTGAAAGTACAATCCTTCCGGTTAATAATGGAAAATAATTTCATTCAAATGGCTGGCTCGGCTGGTCATGCAGTAGCCTACACGATCGGTGCAATTTTTAGGCACATTATCGATTGTGTGCAGCTGTATTTCACCAATGGCTTCACGAATATTGTCCTTTAAAGCGTCAATTGTCTCTGGCTTGTCGGCGTAACACTTATCTTTTACGGCACCCCACAAATAATAGCCCAACGGTGTCAAATCTCAGCTCCAAGGTGGCCAAACGACATCAGCTCTGCGGCTGATAATGAGATCTTCAAAAACAGGGCGCAAAAAATTGAGTGTAGCTACGGCTGTGTGGCGCGTAGCGCCTTCCTGTTGAAACCAAATGTTGCCAATATCCTCCTATTCAATTTTTGTGAACAAAAATTCGTTCAACATGGGCCGATAACGATCGCCATTGACTGGAACGGCCACTCCTTGCTCATTTTCGAAGAAAAATGGCCCAATTATGCCTCTGGACCAAAATCCGCACCAAACAGTGACTTGTTTTGGGTGTATCGGCTTTTCAATATATGCGTGCGGGTTTTCTGTGCCCCAAATGCGACAATTTTGCTTGTTTACATACCCGCCAAGATCAAAATGAGCTTCATCTGAAAAGATGATTTTTTTGGCAAAATCGGCATCTTCTCTAAGTCGATCGCAGGCCCACTTAGCGAAGCGAAAACGCATTGGATGGTCAGTTGGCTTCAACTCCTGAACCAATTGGACTTTGTATGGCGTCATACCAAGGTCTTTATGCAAAATTCGTCTCAATGATGTCTCCGAAATGTTCAATTGTTGAGAACGACGGTGAATTGATGTTGATGGCGCTTCACGCACACCTTATGCCACAGCAGCAATATTCTCGGGTGTACGCACTGTTTTTGGCTTTTCACGCATGGAACTGGCATCGATGAGGATGCCAGTTTCTTTCACTTTTTTCACAAGATAACAAACATACGGAGCTGACGGTGCTTCTCTTCTTCGAAAATCCGTACGCAATTTTCGCACACATTCTGCAACAATACCATGATTTTCAAAGTAATGTCGCAATATTTCCCAGTGTTGTTCAAGCGTATACACAACCATATTCGTTCAGCGGAAGGATAAAACTAATTATCTGTCAAATCAGACATGAGCTAAGTGTTACCATTCACGAAATAAGCACTTGTTGAAAAAAAGACGTTAGATGGCGGACCCGTTAGTTTTGTTCACCTGAAAGAATCAAATAAAATAAGGTGATGACACGCTACTCCAGGATCTAGAAAAACCTCCCGGGAACTCAATTAATGTACCTGTTAATTAAATTTAAGCTTTTGTGTGGTTCAGAGAAACAAATTTGTCATAAATGAAGTATTTACGTAACCCATAGGTATCCGATCTACATTGATTTAAGTACAACTTGGACTTGCCCTCCTTATGTCAACCCACCAAACCCACGCTAAACTAACTTCCGGTGTTATTAAAAGCGTGACGTGTTAATATACAAATTTTGTTTTTTTTACTGTTTATGTGTTGCAACCTTAAATTTTCTCTGTCTGCCTCAATTATATATTTTTAAATTTGTTTGTTTCGAGTCGTGTCAAGCCGTTTAGTTCTTGTCAAAAACGCATCTTAAACTTCAGCATAAATCAGGCATGACGAACAAATTAATGTCGAAAAACGAAATCAAGCGACACTTTTGATTTCACTCCGTCTATCTAATTGAAAAATCAAACATCAACCATTCATTGTATGATCACATGAGTCTCGCAGCCTTAGCCTCAGCCGAGATCGGCCTTATTGACCAACACTTGAGCAAATCGTTTTGCTACTATAAACACAAATTAAATCAATTCATTGTTTTCTAAATCAATTAATCAACTTTAGGAACACAAACAATGAAATAGTCCGAGGCTGTGTGTGTCCATTCCGTCCGACAATAACGCAGGAGATGGAAAAATGAAACATAGCCGCAAGCCGGCTGATGGCTTACGTCTGACGGCTGTCATTGTTCGATGTCGATTGAGATCAATTAAAAGTGTGTGGCAATAAACAATTAATCGATTTAAAGTGTCGCTCTGCAACGCAGTTGGCCAGTAATCATTTTGTATCAATAAAAATGTCAATCCAATAAATTGAGATAAATAAATGTCCGTCTGACATCTCAATGGGTGAGGGGTTTGCATGCAGTGCACAAACGTCATATGAATAGGGCTAGAGCGAATGGTGTTGCTCCATTTGAGGGACAAAAGAAATAAAAATGTTCCTTGCTCCATATTGAACATTCCAATTCAATGGTGAGTGCTTTTATTTCCGGGTAAATGCATGGACATTGCATTTTATTTAACGTACACGCATGTATGTTGAAATTTAAGGGTGATGGATGGAGAAAGGGGTTTTCAATATGATCTGTCAGAGATAAGTCTATTTTCGGTGGGTGTTTGATGTTTAAATCGACACGGTGGAGTTTTAAGGTATGCAATGATATGAGAGGAGTGCGATTTGAAATTTCAGGAGTATTCCGGTTGCTCACCATAATAATACGAAACAACTTCCCCCCTTAACTGACAGAACCGAACATCGTTTATTAAGCAGAAGCGTTGCCGAATTCACATTCGTACTCCTATTTTTTAAAGACACTTGTAGCCAGGTGAATGTCAACCAAAATAAATTTAATTCACTTAAAATTCAAAACTGTCATCAAAAAGTGATTTTCATTCTTTATTGTGTGTTTATTTCGTATCCCATAGCTGTATTATTGTTTTGAATTAATAATTTTTTTTATTTAATAACACTCGAATTTACTTGTGATCACTTTTTATTTTTAAACCAAATATTTTACATCGTTCAACTGCATGACGTCATAAAGCTCTATTTTTAAACATGCAAAATGTGTTTTCGCAATCCATCTTTATTGATCTTTACAATCATTTTCATTTAACAATATACCTTAAAGTTGAGAGAAACAAACTTTCGGTTGTACAAGACCAACCCAACAGAGGAAAACCGAGCAAAGTTCAAACAAGCCAGAAATGACTTTAATGCCCATTTAAAGCGTGTCAAATTCCTCTATGACCAAAAGTTGAGGCAAAAAATTCTACAATGTCCCAGAGGTAGTAAAAACTTTTGGTCATTTGTTAAAAATATAAAAAATTCGGCCTCATCATCACTTCCGACGCTCATTCACAATGACATTCCAGCTGTCAGACAAAGCCAATCTGCTTGCTGCGCATTTCGCAGCCAATTCTACATTGCCAGATTGTGTTCAGTCTCCTCCTGTACTTGAGAACGCAGAACATTCTATGGGACAAATTCACTTTCGTACTCGTACAGTTGCAAGAGTTTTATTTGATCTTGACATACACAAATCCGCTGGTCCAGATGGTATATCCCCCATCATTCTGAAGAGGTGTTCTTCTACGCTAGCAAAACCACTGCGTAAGCTTTTCTATCTATCCTACTCATCAGGACTCTTTCCGAGTAGATGGAAAACAGCAATTGTCCAGCCTGTACCAAAAAAAGGCGAATCATCTACTCTCTCCAACTACCGACCAATTGCACTTACGTCCCTTCTTTTCAAGGTCATGGAAACGCTGATAAATCGTCAGCTTATGAAATATCTCGAAACACGAAAACTTCTCAATGACCGGCAACAGGTCTACTGGTGATTTTATGACATATCTCACCGAAAAGTGGAACCAATCAATCCACCATGGTGGCGAATGCAAGATTGTTGCGCTTGATATTTCAAAGGCATTTGACAGGGTTTGGCATCAAGCTCTTTTGTCGAAAATGCGTGCATTTGGAATCGACGAAAAACTTCTTCTATGGTTTAGACATTATCTTTCGAAACGTTCAATTCAAGTTGTTTTGGATGGTTTCAAGTCTGTAACTCACCAAATAAATGCTGGTGTCCCTCAAGGCTCAGTTTTGTCTCCGACTCTCTTTCTCATTTTTATAATTGATCTCCTGTCTGCAACTTCTAATCCAATTTATTCCTTCGCTGATGACAGTACCCTCAGCTTCTCATATTCGTTTACAGGTCCTCGTCCCTCACCTTCGAACGTGGACGCCAAAATATGTTAAGCTCATTGAATTCCGACCTTGACAGCATTATCAAATGGGGTAAATCCAATAGAGTGGAATTCAATGCTTCCAAAACACAATGCTGTCTTCTGTCATTAAAGCGAAACGAAAATCTAGAGCCATTATCCATGAATGGCACTTATTTCGAAGAAACCGAAAAGCTTTGTGTTAGTAACGACTTACGTTGGAACGACCACATATGTGTGCTAGTAACGACTTACGTTGGTACGACCACATATTCGAAGTCGCTAAAAACGCAGCGAAATGTCTAGGTTTCCTAAATCGATGTAAGAAATATTTCACCCCCTCTGATCTGGCCACAATATATAAAGCGTTTATACCCCAAAACTTGAATTCAAAGCCCACGTCTGGTCAGGTGCACCAAAATCAACATTGCACCTACTAGATAGGATTCAAACACGTGCGAAAAAAACTTATTGCAGACATAAGAATAGCGAACTCCCTAGTTTCGCTCGAACACCGTCGAAACATCTCCTGCCTTACCTTGTTTTATCGCTATTTTAACAACCAATGTTCAAATGAAATAGCCAGCTGCATTCCTCCCATTCAACAATTCAGTTACGCAATGAATGCAAATCAGTTTACCCTCAAGCCTATCTTCGGACGTATACGCTGAAATACAGAGATTCGTACATAAACCGAACAACACGAATGTGGAATGCTCTACCAAACTCTGTTTTTCCTTTCCATTATAACTTACAGACATTTAAAACCAATGTGCATCGGTATTTCCTTTCTTCTTATCCCTAATTTCCTTAATGCATATAAAGGGTATTCATAACCCCTTGAGTGCGCGCAAATTATAAAAAAAAAAACAAGGCAGACAATAAAGTTTTTCAGCATGTCCCATTGTTATTGGTGTATAAATCGAGGGTTTTCAGGCTTTTGGATTTAAGCATGAGAAAAACGCTTCTTATCATGATGTTCGATAAGTTTACAACGTTTTCGTCAAACTTTTAAAAAATACCATACCTGTATTTTACTGAACTGTGTTCCCGTAGTTTTTCCTAAATATACCATTCTCTGATGTAGTTTATCCCCATTCCATGAAATTTAAGACGATAGCTACTAATTGTTACTACAAAAGCAAGGGAACTGACCTATTCAGCCATATCTCGGGTATCCGTCGGAGCGGAAAATTCTCCGATTTTGTACGATTCGGGGGATTTTTGCTTCGAGGTATTCTTCCGAAAAGCTGTTTGGAGTATTTCTCCGATAATTCGTAACGCATCCCGGCGAATCGCATTCAAGTGCGTTCAGGTGCATTTTTCGTGCAATTTTTGACAGCTAAGTGCCATCCTTTTTCCGATTTCCTCCGACACGAATTCTTCGCGGAATTTATTTACAAATTGTAGTGAAGTGAAGCCGTCGCGTCTGTGGAGTATTTTGATGACACATACCTCGAATGGAATTTGAACCTCCGACGAAGAATGCGTTGCGGAAAATTGTCCGCTCCGACGGATACCTCGATAGGGCTGATTATGCCCACCTGTGGAACCACACTTTTTGCCAGTAATCGCCAATTTTATTTTAAGAAATTGGTTATGTCAAAATGTATGCCCTTCTTAAGGGTGTTGCGGTTTTAGGGTTTATAAAACCTGCAAAAAATATGATCCGAAAGAGTTACGTGAATACAAAAATTTGGGGTCTTTAGCACTGAAAATCCGTGATTAATGCAAAAAGACGCATTTTAAGTCACTGCATGGTGTTCCTTGTTTCACTTAAGGGATCGGTCGGCCATTTTTGAAAGCTGTAGTGCTCAGCTCTCATGATCCGTAATTAGATGAACTGGGACTGGAAGACATATAATTCCCGAGTAACAGATCAACTAGGATAGCGTTCCAGTTCCAATTCCGACCGACCGTAGTCGAACATGGTTTTGGCGATTTGCTCTGGTACGCTCACCCAATTTGGACGCTCTAAATTTATTTCTAAAATTAAATTGCATAACTGACTTCATAATAAAAAAAATAAATGAAGACCCACCTCTATTAGTCCAGCTTACCTGAAGCTAACACAACCACCCTGACAGCATTTATGTCAAACACCTCAAGCCCCCTTTTAACCCAAAAGATCAACCTGATTCATAAATCACTCATTCAAGTCAGCAAATAACAAAACTCCAGTTGCGCATTAAAGTGTTATTCGTGCAGACAATTAAGATAATAAGACATAAGAAATCGCACAGTGTCCACTGGTTTTCACCAAACAATTATAAAATATGAAACTCCCATAAGTTACCCCCGCCAGTCCATGTCAAAGCCCGGCACATCCTCGCAGTCTTCTGCAAAAGTACAAAACGTTTTTAAATTGCTGGCTTCGTTTTAACCACCGAGAAGACACTGCCAGGCCTGAGACATACCCCATGAAACATGTGCTTCCATCACTAACAAATTACCAATTAGTGTTAACTACTGGAGAAACCAAATAATCAACACATTTACCACTCTCTTTGGCAATAAAGCACGGCCACCTAACTCACTACGTGAAATCCCAATAAATTACCATCTTCAAGTAGTTATTTCTTCATCGTGCATCCGAGCATCCAAACATTTGAGCTGCATCCCAATGCACAGCAGCTAACCAGCGTCAACAAGTGTGGCACAGAGTCTTCCTATACCTCCAACTCCTTATGCAGAAAATATGCAAATTGCCGCAACTTGCAGGCAAAAATACACAAAAAGACCCGCACAGACAGAAGAAGACGCGTTTGATTTATGTCCATCTTGATCCTTTCGACAAATATGCAAATCGTCTTCACAAGCACGCGTTGATTGACAGCGCTCGCAGCCAAAGCCTTCTCACATTCGCATTGCACGCAGTTGTGCGGGATGACATTCGCAGTCATGTGGAAAATGGAATGCCATTCCAGTGTCATGACATTAAATCAATGGAAATATTATCGATTATTGTGTCAGGCTAACGATCTGTACGGTTGTTGTGAGCCTCAAGGCTGCTGCTGATGCTGCTTCTGCTGCGATGATGATGATGATGGGTATCTCAGTATCTGGTATCGCATTACGGTCTACGGTGAGAGAGTGCGACTGAAGGTATGTGAAAGATCGTGGACTTCCTGCATCAGCACAGCACCACCACCTGGTGGAAGGGAAACAACAACAGCAAAAACCTATCGTAAAATCGATCATCAACGTCGTCGATAACTGTGAGATGATGATTTTCGTGCTGTTGTCATCGGTTCGGTAATCCATCATTCAGGCCGATGAACACATTCAGGAAGCACATTCGATTGGAGTTTTTATTTCGTTCGAATTGTATGAGTTGACGATTTATACGAGATGGGAAAAAGCGACAAGTGAAGATGTGCCATTTGTCAAGGAATTTGTGCGCATAATAAAGAGAAAGGAATCATGGGTCCTGGAAAGGTTGTATGGTGCATCAGAATCTGCACCAAGTGGGAAATGGTTGGTGTAAGTAATTAAATGGAGGATTATTCTTTGGTATCGGACTCAATGGGCAAATTAGGTACGATGCACAGCCGTGGTTAACCCTAAAATGTCTGACAAATCATCCATTTGTCAGATGATAAACGTTCGGATTCGGAATAAAACAGAAGTGGGCTGTACAGCAGAACTTAGATTATCAGGGGGTCTTATCGGATCTCCTAAGTAGTTCGACTGATGGTTTTACTACTATATTGCCTCCTTAGACCGCAGAAACAGCGGCTGGCAAGAGTAATTCTTTATTTAACCTCTGACGAGATGTTGCTGTCAAAGTTAATAGCGGAGCCGAGGTAGAAAAAGTTCCGTACAACCTCAAGGTTATATCTGTCAATGATGACGTTCTGTCAAATTCGTCGATGTTGTGTGTCCTTCCGAGTTGATAGCTTATACTTGCTCTTACCCTTATTGACTGGTAAACCCATATTTGTCGCTTCCTTGTCTGTTCCAGCAAACGTGGCTATGACTTCACGTCGAGTCCTACCAATGATATGTCAATATCGTCGGTGTATGCCAGTAGTTGCACCGATTTTTGGAACATTGTGCTTCTGGTGTTGGATCGGTAGGTCTGCAAAATCCTCTCTAGAATGATCTTAAAGAAGACACATGGCAGTGCGTCGCCTTGCCTAAATCCTTTCTTGATATCGAATGTTTCGGTGAGGTTGCTGCCGACCCTGATGGAGCAGCGAAAATCAATCCATTTTGTTACGTGTCCTGTCGGGGGCCTCTGCTGGCATGCTGGAACCCGCCTTGTTTGCTCGCCGGAGGGCGTAGGAACTTGTCCCCCAGACACGTCTACAAAAAAATTGTCATGCCAGACTACTGTTGCGCGTTGGTATTATACGCGTGCGAGAAGGTGCCTCTACCCACTCTACCTTGACCATCGTCTCGCTGGATGGTCCCTTTATTGGCATCTTCTATTTCCTTAAAATCAATCGTCTGTGGAGGATATAGACGGACGAGTTTGGACGGTATACCAAAACTAGACATGGCTCTCAATAGTTCGTTTCTAAAAATACTGTCCTGGTATGTGGTGGGGTGTCGTGATTAGGACTTCTGGAGTTTTTTCCAGGATCTACCGAAGTATGAAGGCTTTAAAAGTTGTGGACTATCATATGCTTCACTACAGTGATAAGCGGCTATCAGTGCCCAGAATTGGTTCTTCTATATCCTCAGCATCGACTGTGTCTCACCTATGATCTTTCCTTTTTCATTTGGACAGAATTCTGTTCGCGTCTTGTAACCCTGACTTTGACGTTTTACACTTCGGTAAAACTTACCAGCTTTTGTTGCTCATTTTTCTTTCTGAAAACCCGGTGCTCTTCCTCTTTTTTGCCTAAAGCTCAACGGCATGTTTCGTCTTCACCGGAGGCTTAGCCTCGTTTTTAGCTGCCACCATCTGTCGGAATTCTCCACCAAATCAGGAGTTTCTTGCTGGTGGGATTCACAGATCATTGATCTCGAGACCGCCTTGTCCCCTTACGGATATCGCGGTAAGGGAACCATGTGCTGGCTAAAGTGGCATTTCGTTCCGCAGTGAAGCCCGTTGCCAGGCGTGCTGTCGAGTAGGCTTTATTTTCCGAGCATATCTTCTCTTCCAATCTTTGTGTTAAAATCATCCACCTCGATTTTGGCATCTTTCTTCGGTAGTCTCTCATAAGCTGTCGTTCGCAATATCATCTTTTTTCTCCGTTTGAGCGTGAGCGCATATATAAAGCCTATGTTGCTGAGTTTGGCCTTGATGCGGATTGTTACAATGCGTTCGCTTATGTCTTGAAAGCATAAGACTTCTTGCTAAGTCGGTCACTTATAAGAAATCCACATACTGTGGCTGTTTCTATAATACTGACCGTGGTAGATATCACAGTTTTCCATCCTCATTTTGCCCGGCCCATCGCTCCGAATTTCATGGATGGCAGTAATGTCTAATTTATAGTAGCTTACGTCTCTCGCTAGTTGTTCGGCTTCACCTCTCCTGTTTAAAGTTGTCACTTTCCAGGTGCAGATACCATTGTCGTTGTCCATTTATCGTTTATCATGGTCGTCAACAATGAAATCAGTCCTTTCCGAGGCTATTGGTTGCTTCGTAACAGAGTATTTTTTATCTAAGTGGGAAGTAAACCAAGAGAACAATCAGCAACCTGAACGGCCAGCTCAAAGTCTACACAGACTAGCAAAAACCGCATCTAATATACTTCGTACTGTCTGTCCCTAACTTTGGAGAACTAGAAAAAAACCAAAGAGGACGCCTTGCACTGGAAAAGAGGGAAAAAAACACATTCCCTCAGAGGAAGCTATTAAAACACCGCCCTAAATGATTTCCATTTACATGAACAATTATGTCGTTAGACCAAGAGCAACCTCTAAACTCCCCGAGAATGAATTGCCAGTCTACTCGCATCTTTGACTTAAGATACTCGAGCAATTCGTTCTAGGTGCGTTCTCAAGCGGAAATGTCAAACAATTTATTACCGCTTTTTACACACGTAGACATGCTCTTCACTACCTAAATCGTTCTTAAGATCTAAAAAAAAAAATAATCATCATCATCATACTGTCCACGGTTCGTTGAGCAATTCTCAGGTTCTGGTCGAGACAATGGGAGTCCATCCACCCCATTCTTAAGATCAAATCTAGTACCGCAAGATCACTGAAGGCATCGAAAAGACTATCCGCGGACAGGTTAGATAGGTTAAGCACGCGAAGCAATCAAATCCAGAGCACCGGAACAATCAGACCGTTGCTGGATAATTGATGCACGCAGCAATCTTCCAAGTTGAATAAGTCGGCCGACGGCAGGAGTGCAATGACAATCGTGTGCCGAATGAATGACAATTAGAGAGAATAAATCCTGACACGCCATCCAGAGGGGGTGATCCTCTAACTCTATGCAAATCGATTGGAAAGCCTCTTTATTTGCTCATTGAACATGGTGTACACCTGTTTAACCTCTTAGAGCCATACTTGGCATGCGCATGCGCAACACTCCATCCTTGAACGTTGGTCAAGTGATTTTTTTTTATTAACTTGACCACAAGTGAAGTTCGTTGTGTGGGCGCTCCACACACAGATACACACATAAGGTGTATGCTATGTAAACAACTTTCTATCTCAAGACGTTGTCGGTGTCGTCCGTTCAGCGTCCACTCGACTGCGCTTGGAAAAATAGATTTTCTGTCCATTGGACAGTGTCGTCCAATTGGCCATATATCTCAAGAGTCTGTGGTCTGCAGAAACGCCGTTCAATTAGACGGTGCCGGCCAGAAACTATATCCCCCCGGTTTTGGTTTAATTTGTTCACTGATTTCGCACAAGAGCACAAGGAGAGCCATCTATAACTCCCTCTTCGATGTCCATTTGCATGGACATGGGTAATTTACATTTTCCATCGAACTAGTTGTCGTTGCGCTATGCGCCGCCAATACTTCACTCGGGACGCGCGGAGACACATGCCAAGATTAACTACGGAAAGGTGTAGACTTTGAATGGACATTAAGCAAGTAAACACCAAATGCGCATAGGCACACACACTGACGATTCAGGTGTAATTCGAGGTCTTATCTTGAAGTCTTGAGTTGGGAAAGCCATTGGTTAGGTGGATTAATGATAAGTGGATAGGATGCCGTTGGGGGTGATATCTATCGAGTTGTGAACTCATTTGAAATAAACGAGTACAAGTGGAGGTGGTTGAAGTTATTTTTTTTTTTTTGTGATTAAGTGTATGCCGGGGAAATTTTACGAGATCCTTGAAAATTATTTTGAGAAGTGGGAAGGAAGTGATGGTGAGATGACCTACACTTCGAACTGTTTGCCAATTCTGAAAGGTTTCTTCTCGGAATTTGTATTTTGGAGGTTCTTGCAAACAACTAAGGTGCCGGTCGGTTGCTTTTGTGTTCTTGTAAGTTGCTGATGTGTCAGAGGGCATTGTGAAGATGTTACTTTACTCTTCAATAGTCAAATTTTTCCTAAATGCCTTTTAACCAGCTGTGTCTGGCTATCTGAGTTTTTAAAATGGAAAAGAGAGGCAGACATGGCTATCAATCCGATAAAGATTTAAGTCCCATCAACCTTATTTACTTTTTATATGAGAGTGGATCCTTGACATCCATGTGCCGGCATTCTACATTATCACCGCTCTCCTCATCATAGCACACATACCTCAAGAACAAATCAATAGAAACCGCTCTTCATGAGGTAATAGGAATTGTAAAAGAATCCCTTTACTGCATCGACTACACCTTAGTCAGATTCTTTGTATAGAAGGGGCTTTCAATAGCCGTAACTAGTGTTGATGGGCATTTTAGCCAACAGATGTATCCAGACTAAATTTTAGACAACTTCAGCATACTAACAGAAGCACACCTCAGGGTGGAGACGTCTCTCCTTCGTTGTGACTTCTCGTCATTACTAATAGTCGGAATGAACCTGGGACTCAACCAACCTCCCTCTCCAATTAACACAGTCCTTAGCTAACTGCCTCCAGTTGCTCACTTCAAGTTGGTTGAGGTCGGTTTCTACTTTTGCGCGCCACTTAATGTGAGGTATTCCTCTACTGCAATCGAAGTCTGCGAGCGATCGTATTGGTGTCTATTCGCTCTACATGTCCTTGCAATCTTAAACGTCCAATGCGAATTTTTTTTTTTTAAGTATATTTCGCTTTACACTTCGTATAGTTCGTAGTTGAACCTTCGATTCCGTAGCCCGTCAAGGCAAACGGGACCAATGGTTTTTCGAAAAATTTTCAACGACCAAGGATTTCTTTATCCGCTGTTGATAGTTTCCATGTTTTTAGCGCCGAAGGACTAGGATGATCATTAATCAGGGTCTTACAGTTTGGTTTGAGTGAGGGCTTTACTACTAAATCTCCGTCTTAGGGGAAAGAAACAGCGTTTGGCAAGAATTATTCGTTCGTTTTATTTCTGACAAGATGTTGTTGTCAGAGTTAACTGCTAGTCCGACTGCTCGCCTTAAATGCTTATATACCTTATAATCATGGAGACTTTTTTTCTTCCTCCTCCTTTGGCAGCAAAACATTTGGCGAAGGATAGGGCCGACAACTAAAGATGACACTTTGGATGTAGACTGCTGTTTTTCTCCCTGATACCTACTTGACTCTTTTCTGGAGGACTTCTGTGACTAAATGACTTTCAGAGGGTACATAGAACTTCAAGTATCGGTACTACTGGAGCAATGATATTATGCCTTACTGATCCTCCCAGGGTACCACTTAACTAACTTCTACTAGACCTTCATATTAGGTTAGATTCGGTTATAACGGCTGAACGCGATGCTCGTGCATCTCCAGTTCTTAACTTAGGGAGGCAAACGTAATGTCTTAAACGTCCTGCCTAATTCTGGTTATGAAGGTAGGGACAGAGATGATATGTAAAAGATGAAGATGCTGAATCTAACAGTTGGGCTGACCATCCCTTTCATTTTAAAACTTCGCTCAGGCTTAGCCAAATCCAGCTTCTAAAAGGCATGCATTTCAGCTGAGATAACAAACATTATTCGACATATATTCAGCAAAATTTGTTAATAACCTTCAAGGCTATTCTGTGGATTTGCTTTAAGGAGAGCAAATTATTATCGCAATCGCACTTTAAAGTGCTGTAAGTGTATCATGGGCTGTAACAGAAATGGATCTAGAAGTCATTGGCCCTTGAGATTCAACGGCTTGTTAGCTGTACAGCAAGATAGATCTGGTGGATTACTAATAAGGTAAGAGAATCCTAGATCAAAATATAATAGGAGGGGAAGCTATAAGTCCTCTCCTTAAATGGCCGAAGTCCGAAGTCTTCACCTTAAGTGTACAAGTAGAAACCCATCTGAACTAACTTGGCGAAATTCTTTTAAAAATTCACTTGAGTCTTGTTTACGTAGCCAGATGCAGTAGTGGAAGTCTGAAGTCCCTCTTAAGTGCCGATTACAAGTAGAAACCCATCTAATCCAATTTAAGAAAATTCCTCGTCTTAAATGCCGCGTACAACTTTGCAAAATTCTTTGAAGAACACCCCAGATTCTTCCGTACCTAGCCAGATGTAGTTCATGAAGTCCCAAGTACTCGCCTTAAATGCCGCGTACAACTAGAAATCCAACTTGACGGAATTCTACGAAAATAACCCCAGATGCAGTAGAGGTAACACATAGTCCCGGCCTTAAGTAGTTGTGTAACACTGGAGGCTAACGGGAGAGGAAGTTAAGGTAAGAGGAAGCTATAGCTAGCCAGATGCAATAGAAAAAGCCTATAGTCCCCGCCTTAGGTAGATGTGTACAACTGTAAGCTAACGGGAGAGGAAGTTCCGTCTGAATTTATTAGGACCTCCTTTTTTCGAGTTCGATAATAAGAACGTCCTCTTACCCACAAAAGCTTAAATATTTTGACTGCCGAAGATGAATATCTAAAAAGCCAATATTCGCAGAACCAGATTATGTTTCTCAAATTATTCAATCAATTCAGACTTCCATTGACTATACCATCCACAAATTTCGTCACAACCTAAAATACGACCACATCACCCTCCATTTCCAGAAAACCTCACTCACTAGCTCACAAATCCTTTCACAACACCAGTGAGGCAACACCGACCACAAGCACTTCCTTATTTGTTACGCCAATGTTCATCCCGAACAAAAGCAACGTGAGTCAGTTCCTCGCCTTGTTGTGTTCCAGATTCACACACAAATTCGGGGTAATTTTCCAAAAAAAGTCGTGAGTTGAACTACTCTCCCACACCAGAGAGCCGGCGACACAGACTGACCTCCCGAATTGTAGGGCTCCATTCGGTTTTATGTGCATACCCGTCTTATAATTAATTCGACATGACAGAGAAATAAAATCGATCTCCATGCAGATAACCTCCCGTCGCGTACAATCAAAACAAACGGTTTAATCACGATTTGATTGCATCGCATGTGAAATGACCCATCTTGCGGCTGAAGAAGGAGCACAGCCACTTTTACCGCGAGCCAACAACACACAATGTCGAGCAAAGTTATGTCCCCGAATGGGCCAACATGGCTTGTCACATTGGTGCAGCAGATTTATACCACCTATTGTGGCACGCAGGATCCCATTGCATCGGAAAAGTGAATTTTCATTTTCATTTCGATCACGATCGTGTGCTACTGATGCCTGATGCCGTCACCAGCGCCAAATACCACTCAAAGCCGTGATCTATATCAGGCCTACCCCAACGGTAAGAGCGCATTAATCACCTCCGCCGAGTGTACGAAGACTCTTTCTCTACGGTGGGGGCTTTCTATTGCCGTGGTGCGCCACCAAACGGCAACTGGCAAACAATTATTGATTGATCGTGTCTCTGGTGAACTGTATCTTCTACCGCGTTTAGCCTCGGACTACGACAAGGCAGGAAGGCTCCCTTTGTTCGCGTTTGATTGCCAACCAATCAGCAGCAATATCATTTGTTATGCGGCAGGCAGAAGAGGCTTCACATCGCTAAGGCCTTTTCCCTCCGCTGCTGGCATGTATCATCAGTGAGCGAGAGCCCCGATCTCATCTGGTTCGAGAAATGAAATCGTGATATATGCGAGATCAATGAGATGCATAATTGAGCTACCAATTGCAGCTGATTGATTGCTCTGTGGCTACCAAATGATTTGTTTTCCTACAGAACGGCTTTAATGAGTTTTAATGGAACTGTCTTGACGGGTTTCACTTTCATCGGTCTGTTTGTTATTGTTCCTTGTTTGTTTGGTTATGTGTTCGATGGTAGTAGGTACATCCGTTGGATAAATGAAGAATAATATCTTTTGTCTGGTGAGTGTAATAGATACCCAAATGCAGATGGTGGATAATGGTTGCTAGATCTATTGAAACTTTTATGTCAATCTTTATGGTGGGGGGAGAATGAGGCCTATTGTAGTGGCCAACTGAATTTGGTCTAAGTAGGGTTTTATTATTTGGCGATATATGTTCCATCTATGATGGGGTACGAAGTTTAGAGCCATGTTGTCCCATTTATTTACATTTCATGCCTTGATGGGGTATCACTTGACACAAAAGATCTATTGGGTCTTGGAAGACCGTGCAACTTTTGATGACATTTCAAGAAAATCAGCCTTTGTAAAGGGGGTCATTATCACTTCACAA
This sequence comes from Rhingia campestris, assembly GCA_932526625.1. Taxonomy (NCBI): domain Eukaryota; kingdom Metazoa; phylum Arthropoda; class Insecta; order Diptera; family Syrphidae; genus Rhingia; species Rhingia campestris. The sequence goes on from OW052184.1 coordinate 5,192,761, forward strand.
AGAGCCTTTAACTAGACCACGATATATACCAAATTTTACAAAGGGAAGCCTAAGCAATTTTTTCAAAAGATCTGACCATCAGGTCTAAGTTGTCCTTTGAGTTCTCAAACCATAAGTGGCGTGGAGTGAATATTTTCAAAATTTGGTTCATGTGCGGTGGGTGTAGTGTCCTAGTGGTAAGTGCAATAGTCTACCTAGCGCCGGGTTCCTGCTTTAAATCCCGAAAGCGACAACACCTGAGTTGTTTCACTACTCAACCTCTTGCGAAAGTCTGGCAAACATCTAAGAGTAACACTGTCATGACAAGCTTCACACATTTGCCGTTCGGATGGTCATCTTTTTGTGTCAGAAATAATAAATTTGCACACACAAACGTAGCGATGAGCTAAGTTTGAGGCCCTATTTAGGTCGTTAAAAGTGAAAATACATCAGTTAACCGAAGGTGATATTTTAAATGGCAAGTCTGTAGGAATAGTTTTACATAGAAGACACGTCATTGTCGTCCAAATGGAAGATTCAAAAATGAAGGTTGGCGTGGGAGAATTTTCCGAGACACTTAAGCATAACAGTGCCTGTTCTCTCCTTGACCTAGAAAACTAAAGCTTCTTCTTTTGATCAACAACATCTCAGGCTGCATCTAAAGCCATCTTTGCTGTCAAAAAGCTTTTGAAACGTTGTCGAGGAGAAATGGAGATTCAACACAATGTTATGCTTTTTAAGGTCCTTGAATCCAGAAGCTATAGGATAATGAAACTGCTGATGAACTGGCAAGAAAAGGATTTGTATTGAATAGGAAGACCAGTTTATCAAACCGACATTTTGTGATTAAAAATTATGGAAAAAACCGGTAGAAGCTGTAGGTACGGTATGGCAAAGCTAGAACCCACGTTCTACTTCGAAAAAGGAGGCAATCTATTCCGACATTGAGTTGATGGGTAGATACTAGTCACAACTTATTCAAGAGAGCTTGCGGTGATACAGAACCACACAAATATACTTCAGGCTTCTCATTCAACGAGACAGAGACATAGACATAACCTAAACAAGAGAACTCTCAATAATCATCACAACGGATAGGAGTGATATGAAAGACGAACATAGACTTCGGTCAAGACTGATTGACTTAAGGCCGGTTGGTGACCGCCTGGCTGTGATCCGCATCAGAATAAAGTTTTGCAACACCGACTTATATAATGTGCACACGCCCCTATCGATGATACTGAAGACTCTTCAAGGGTGAATTTTACGATCTCCTGGACCAACGGAGCCTGTCCAGAATGTGAAAATCGTACTATGACTCTTGAATGCGAAAATCGGTAAAAAAAAAATGACTTCGGCCGTTTAGTTGGAAAGCACATACTCCAACGACAACAAATAATGGCTTCCGTCTAACTAAGTTTGCGGCAGCATGTAATATTGTTATCAGCAGCACTAGGTTCCCACGACTTCGAATCAACAAACCAACCTGGCGATCTCCAGATGATTTAACCGCCGACCAAATCGACCATGTGCTCATTAAAGAGGTACGCATCCAACATCCTGGATGTACTTACATTGAGGGGGGCAAACGTCGAGTCTGACCATTTTCTCGTAGCAGCCAAATTTAAAGCCCGACTGTCCAATGAGAAGAAGCTACAAATAGCGCAAAAAAGAGACTTCAGGTTAGTTGCCTTAGTGAGGCGCAGTTTGCCAGAGTCTACAAATAATAGAGACTCCTCACTGTGACCTCATCCTTTACCAATATCAACACCCAGTGGATACAGTATCACATTATCATCCAAGAAGAAGCCGAAACCACCATAGGATACTAATCACCCCCGAAGAGATATCCGAGGTACGATGATATTTGCAAGAACCCACAAGAGAGATCTTCTGTCATCTCCCATATCAAGGCGCTACAACGCACAACTGAACTAGAAGAAGGGATGAGAAAATCCTGCTTAGGAAAGAATGAAACACACAGCCTCCCAGCTCAGAGAAATCGAAGAGTCTGCGGTGACAAGAAGAACATCCGTAAATTCTACAAAGCAGCTGGCTTTAAAGTAGGTTCGCAGGCTCTATGACATGCCAATGGCAACCTAGTCACTGACGCATAGGGAATTGTAAACGTTTTCAGGAAACATTCCCAAGCTAGAAACCTGCCAACCTCCAGTCAACGAAGAGGTAACGCTCCTTCTCAGTTTAGAAGAAGTTTAGCAGCCATCAGAAGAGCAGCGATGACGAACAACAAGTTAGCCGGTACTGATGGATTACCAGCAGAATTCTATGGAGGTGTTACTAGAGAAGTTTGCATCCACCAAACCATCAACAAATTCTAGATTCTCACTCATCAGCATGCCCGATGACTGGAATATCAGCTCTATATGCCCCTTCCTAGAAAAAATGCGATCCAAGGTCTTGCACCAAATACCAAGGCATATCTCTGCTAAATGCCAGATATAAGATCCTGTCCAACGTATTGTATGACCGTCTTAAGCCTTTCTGCAACACACTTATCGACACGTACCACTGTGGCCTGCCAGACCCAATGTACACCATAAGGCAAATCCTGGAGGAGAACAATGAATTTCAATTCGAGACACACCATCTTTTCGTCGACTTCAAGGCCACGTATGATAGCATCCATCGCCTTGAGCTTTTTAAAGCAATGACCAGTTCGGGATACCATCACAACTGACACAGATGTGTTGCATAATACTGGAGGACACGCGATGCAACGTTCAGTTTGTAAACAGCTCACCTGAACTTTTCCAAACATGTACCGGATTCCGACAATGTGACGCGCTCTCATGCGATTTCTTTAATCTCGTTATGGAACAGGTAGATCAGGAAGACATATCTTCAACAAATCCGTCCAGCTACTGGGATACACAGAAGACATCGAAATCATTGGTCGCTTCTATCGTGCCGTTGTAGAAGCATTTACGGAAGAGGCGAAAAGCGTGGGTCTTGTAGCTAACGAGGGCAGGCCCGATTATGTGATTTCAACAAACAAAGTAATGTCGACGCACAACTTTGGACAAAATGTCACTGTTGATAGCAACAATTTTGATGAAGTTAAAGAGTTCATCTGCTTCGTAGACAACATCCACCCCATGACGAATGAAGACTGACCCAAGGGTTAAGCGAAACAAATGGGTTCAAATGACTTAACCCGACGGTCCAAATGTTTCCTCTACCGGATCTTAATCCTACCAGTCCTTCTTTACAGCGCCGACTGCTGGACAAAAAGCAGGACAAACAGCAACAAGGAAGACTGAACCTTCAGTTTAATTCAAGCGATCGTAGATACCATAGTACTTGGACTGAATTACTGTAAGCAACGTGTCCAGGATTGAGAAGATGGAAAGCTAAGTAGCGTAGGACATGTCCAAATCTGGTAGAGCTAAAAACGCTCCACTCTTTTTTAAAGGAACCCCTGATCATCAAATCAATAAGAGATACATTTGAAAATCCTTGGGATATACTGTGAAAGGCTGGTATCTGTCCAGCATATATACTTCATGAGAAACCACCTCTCACTTCGCAAGCATTGGCAAATACCAATCAGTCATGTCATGACCGCCACCATGGTGGTCACTCTCCCATCCCATTGAAATACACAAAACGAATCCCAGCACCATCATCCAAATTGGACGATATGTAAACTAAATTCAAAGAAATCCACCACCATAACAACGATCACCACTCAGCAGTTGGTCACCTTTTAATGCTAACATTATGCCAAAAGGAAATGAATATACCCAAGCCCCTTGCCATCGGCTTACGTTAACAAAAGATCAACAACGGACTACCCAATCGCGCTGTGGATTGATGAAATGCCTTAACCGCTTCATGCAAATCAATAAATACGCGAGCTTGAGACTCCACACCAAAGAGGAAATCAATTTCTAACCATCTCCCTGCCGAAGCCGAAGTGGACTCGCCACACAACACCAGCGTCGTATAGGGTTTGGAGGCTCTCAGGCCAGCTAGGAAAATGATTGAAAAAGCGCTTAACATCCGATTATTGCCACCTATTATCTGGTATCTCTTTGCATATGGACAGCGCGCGCGCGCTCTCACAGGCAGACAACCATGGATCGTGGACCATGGACCGTGCGCTTGATCTCTCACCAATTCGAATCGAATTAAAGCAATCAATAACCGGGCATAACAATTATTGTCTTGCTGGGTCCGCGGAGCACACCGCTTCCAGCTGAGGAATTTTTTCATGCAAAAAAAAAAAAAAACGAAGTATGCTCGTGAGAGTGTACGCTGCTGGTGCAGCAGGAAGCCCACGAGGGAAATTCCTCTCATTGGTGTTGGGTTTTTTATTTTTTTTTTTTTGATGAAAAGAAAGGAAAACCTTTTAGCAGTAGGTCGGCAAGCTGTGTGTGAGCTGTGGTGATCGGCTTTTGTATGAGGCTTCAAAGTTATCGCTGATTGAATGATGTAGCGCGCACTATCATCCGGGTATAACATGGGCAGGAGGAGGTGATCCCTTCCGAGATGAACACACATACAAAGAGAAACGCCAATGAGAGAGTAAAGTTTAAGGACGATTTTATTTCGATTTCCTTGTTGCGGTTTGTTGATGTCTGCTGGACTGAGGGCATGCCGGTGATTTTGATGAATTAGGACGTATGGAAGACTCTGCAAATCTAGATTGGTTATGGGGTTTTGTAAGGTTTGGACAACACTTTTGGCATTGTCTTGAGCATATGTTGTATGATCCATTGTTGTAGCTTTTCTGACATGTTCTTGCCGAGCGAGTTTTATCCCTTGAGTTCTCCTGTCTTGGCTGGGAAATAAAAGATTCCTCGTCTAGGTTGTAGGTGTGCTCTGCCGGTCGCCTAGACTGATTTCCCTGACGCCGGATATTGGAATCGTCAACATCATATGTCCGCTGAGAATCAGATGTTTGACGTTTGGAGCTCCGTAAATTGTCGATATACGAATCTTTGTCTAGATTGTAGGTTCGCTGTGCGGCTCCTTTTGTTTGATTTTTTGAGTTCCGTAGATTGGAACGGTCTATGGACCGTTCCTCCAGATTATATCGCTTGGAGGCTCCTCTTGTTTGATTTTTTGAGTTCCGTAAATTAGCACGGTCAATATACGACTCTTGGTCTACATTGTAGGTTCGCTGTGAGGCTTTTGATGTTTGACCTCTTGGATTTGCAGAATTTGTGTCTTCAAGGTATGACTCCTTGCACTCAGGAGTTTTAGTTTGGTGTGTATAATTCCGTACATAGGAACGGTCTATATACGAGTCTTCTTCTAAATGTATGCCCCGCTGGGGAGTCCTTGTCGATTGATTTCTGGTGTTTCTTAGATTGGTATCGTCAAGATATGACTCCTCATCTACATTGTATGTTCGCTGGGGTGATCTTGAACAAGTTTGACTACTACCCGATTCGTAAACACTTTGACTCCCTTCCATGTGACTGTAGTTCATCGAAGGGTCGGTATAATTCCTAAATGTTGGTATCCGCACACCTCTCACTGGTGTTGATGCCAATGTTGGATGAGGCTGGAATGATTCCGACGCTTTGGCTGTGGACCTCTCCAAATTAGAAGCTTCCTTTGGGCAGACATATGTCCCGTTTACATTATACGACTGACCACTTGCTGCTGGATGAGTGCGGGTAGATTCCACGGATACACTTCTCGACTGCGGACAAACATTTTCGACCATGCCACTATAAATTACTTCTTCGGCGAAGGTTATTCCATTAGGCTTTGTCATTGTCGAAGCAAGAGTTCGATGTGGGCGAAATGTCTCAGATTTGTCTTTCACATCAAATGTATGATCGTCGATACATTTAGGACCAGGATAGGGTTTATATGGAGTACAGACTTCAAATGTTTTATCCAGCGCTGGACGAATTGATGTTATATTAGGACTTTTCATTCGTAGATCTCTGAATGTCTGGGTTAGACCATCATCCATTGATTTAGGTGCAAAAGTTAGATTTTCTATATCCTGGGTAGGATTAGCTGCACCACGGAGGGTAGTATCAAGAGATGGTGGACACATGTTCATGTGCAAATCTTCTATTTCCAGTGCTGCTTTGGCTAAGATATCCCATACATCCCGGAGAAAGGTTCCACCACCTTGAATTCGTAGAGTCTGTGGATTTTTATGCATTTTCAACAATTCGAAGTCTTCTTTGTTGAGGGACTGGAACTCTGAGTTGGTAAGCCCATCCTTGGATAACTGAGCGGGTAGGTCTGTTTTATCATTATTGTCAGATGGTTTGGACATATTTGTATGTTCACACTAAAATTTTACAGAAAAAAATATAATTGACACTTAAAAAGAATATAGGCATTGAAGTTTAGAGCTTGTGAGCTTGTCTATTATAAAAATTTAGGCTTGCATAGAGTTTGAATTGCGCAAAGTCTGCTTTGATATATTTTATAAAAGTTCAAGGGTTGTATATTTTGTATATTCAAAAATTGTTGGGTCTTTTGTTGTCCGAAATACTTTCATAAAATGAATTACTAGTTTTGTAAATAACTGATCAGTATAAGTTGCTTTAGATTGTTAAATTTCAACATCTTTTCAACGAACGCTGGAGTACCCCAAGGCTCAGTTCTATCTCAGACTCTGTTTTTTTTATTGATGGTTGTATTGCGGATGACAGCACCCTTGACTTTACTATAACCTGCGACTACAGACCCAAGTCGCAACGCAAGTGAATATCAACAGAACTCGACCTTAATACAATTTCCATGTGGGCTAACAACAAGAAGTTTAATGCCCCAAAAGCCGACTTTAATTTCCTATATCTTAATCAGGTTAAAAAAGTAGCAGTAGCAGTAGCAGGTTAAAAAAGTAGTAGTTGATGTTGAGGGATCTAATGCGTGGCTATGCTCGGCATGTATTGTCGTTGGAACTAGCGATTGGTGCTAGTTGCCTACAATTTCTCGAATGACGTAGGAGATTCACTGTAACGGACTTAGTAAATACCTATAAAAGCCTACATTCGTCCAAGCCTTGTATACAACTCGTTCATCTGAGTAGGTAAACACGCAAAATGGTTAAGCACTACCTCATCGAGTCCAGTTGTAGCCAAATACTTCTTCTTCCCGACTTAAGTTTTATAACCTATATTCCTTAGTCCTAAGAGTTAAAGGGTATTTAAAAAAAAACTTCTAGGTCTTAATCATGCTGAAGCTTCTGAAAAGTCTTTTGAGCAGCGTATGGTGAACCTATCCTTAAGCATGGGCATTCATTTTCCTTTATTTTAAAACTCCCACAAACTTATTTACACTGACAAACCTTTAAGGAGATGTGTATAGATTGTCACACTAATAGTGTCGGGTTTCGAAATCTTGGTTTCAGTTGAGGACTTTAAGCCACAAGTCCCCATCATTAGTAATAAAGGTCTTAAGGTAGATTCAACTGTCCCCACATTCAAAGTGTCAGGTTTCAAAATCTGGGCTTTATTTCACAAAAAAAAAAAACTTTAAGCCTATGAAACGACCATTCGATATAAATGTCTTAGGGTAGGTTAAGCTGCGTGTACATTCATAGTGTAGGGTTTCAAAATATTGGTTTCATTTAAAAAAAAAGGTACTTTAAGCCTATGAAACCAACATTGTCGAAGTTGGTTATCCAGGCCTATCGCGAATAAATTTTTCCCTTTTCAGCATGTAAATCAGATTGCTGAATGGGGACAGTTTCCCGGGAAAATGTTGTCGCGATAGGCCTGATTAGCTAAAGAACTGGTGAATGGAGCTAAAAAGTTTGGTTTGCCTTTATGGAGCTCTACAAGCATTTAAGTCAATGCCCTAAAAAAAACTCTGGACGGGACCAATATAATGTCAACAAAAATGAATTATAGTCGAAGAGGGGCAATGAGTGGCAGCACAACAAGACTTATGTTTAGGTTAGGTTAGGTTTAAGTGGCTGCAAGCGATGCGCGTGCACACTTAGACCAAAGGTCCGTTGTGTACCACGTGAATCCGTCGACTTCCCTCTATTCGTTCGCCTAATTGACCCATTCAGAGCTAACTATATAGCGTATGAGGTTTCTGTCATTGATACTAGCCAGCTCACCAAGATTATCGAAGAAGTAGTCTCCCAGATGAAGCTTCTCTTTTTCTAAGAGAGCTGGACATGAGCATAGAAGGTGACTTATATTTAGTTAGTCAACAAATTTGGCTGTTTATAGGAGACCCGAAACAATCAGACAGATTGCAAAGGTTGCTAAAGAAAGCTGGGTGTTTGCATAGTGGATGGGGTAGAAATTCCCTTTCCCCCATATATCATACATCTGTGATAGTTGGGGGGTATGCCCACCATTGCAGCATGATAGCCCTTGGGCAAGTGTTCTGTATTGAACTAAACTGGTCATCTTTTGACGTGATCTGTTCGTCATGAGGTCAAGCATCCTTGCCATGTTGTATTGTGGCCTCTGGTAGGTTTCTCCACCTGAGTTCGGGTGTTTTTAAAGGAGAAAAGGGCCCAGCCTTGCTAAGGCATAAGCTTGCTCGTTTCTACCTCTGTCACTATGACACTAGACCAACATGAGACTGATTTTGTACCGACTTCCAATGGAGGTAAGTTTGTTCAGACGTTGAAGCACTAGTTTGGATGATGTCAAAGTAATGGGCTTAAGCATTTGGGACCAGAAATTGGGATATTTTCTTCGGGGGTATTGCCCTGTCTAATCGTGTAGCATGCCTCCCTTATAGCCAGTAATTCAGTTTAAAATTCGCTGGATGATTTAGAGACGCAATAAGATTTTTGACTGAGTAAAAACCTAAGCAGACCGCAAAATCCATACTGAAGACGCCAGTGTATCAATGAAAATCTTTTTCGTAAAATTTTCTTTTTGGAGATCAAGCTTTGAAGCCTTTATAGGAAGTCAGTTTGGAAATAATTTAATCGGTGGGAGGGTCGACCAATTCTGCTGGCATGAATTATATGTGTTGGTGTATCAGTAGATCATAGTGAACCTGCAAGCAGATTCCTGTAGTCTGACTACATTTCAACGTTTTTAATATGTCCGTACCGCATACTGCCCTTTATGCCTACAAAAAGACTAGGACTCTATTGAAATTACTTCTGCCAAAAGTGGCTTGGACAAAGAGGATGAGTGTATTCATCACCTTCTCTGTTCTTGTCCAGCGCTCTCAAACAAAAGAACACTTCACCTAGGATACTACTTCTCTGACAATCTAGGTGACCTGGCTAATATTTATGTCAGAAACCTCCTACGCATCAAAGTTAGCTCGGATTGGTTCCCCTAGGCAAACGAATTTTATGAAAAGTCGACGGACCTTCCTAGTCTGGGTACGCACGCTCATCGCGTCCTATTAGATATCATATCCGTAGGATACGGGGTCATTAGTATCCACTACGGGATTGAGCGTAACCGTTGACGTCTCGGCTCTTCCGCCACCATCTCTATTCCTGAATAATCCTTGAGATGCCTAGATGATCTTTTGTCCGGATATAGGTGGTTTACTTTTCCCATTATAGGACTAGTACTATAGACGCCACCGTTGATTCCATCTTGGTTATTCTTCTGCAGCCATCCGGGAAGGTTTATTTATAGGAGACCTTACCCTTAGCTAGTTTAGGTCCGCGAGTGGCATTTTACTTTCCACCTAGAATTCCTCTATCCGCCACCCGAGGACGCGTTCAATGGGATATTTTTTTTTCCTGTTGGGGGAGGAGAAATGCTGGGGGAGGAGAAAATGCATCCCCGTGTGTCCGGCTCTCTCCCCATGCTTTCGGATCATACGGACTCAAACTCCTCCCAACCCTTTCCCAGTTAAAGTCGCCCGTCTGCATTTTGTCAACTATGTATGTTTTCTGGGTTGAAGGCACCAATGCTGCTTTCCAGGACTGTGCGTTGGGCTTCCCATCTTCTGCAGGTAAACACGTGTGATGTGCGTCGTCTGTTGAAGAGTTGCCGTACTGGTAGGTTGGGCTATCCGTTTTGCCAATCATATGGATAAAGACGTTGAACTTTCCTTGTGCGGTGAGGAAGTGGGTAGTTTACCTCACCGTGTTTCCAGTCGTTCCACTCATTCAAATTTCTTATCAGCCTCGCTGTTCACCTTCCTCTGCTTTCCAAGCTCCAGCGCTCTTGCCACTTCCGTGTTGTTTGCTGCTCTACTTGGTCGATTGCCGCTTCCAATCCAATTTCCGCCTTGTTGTCGTGGACTTACTTCCTTTGTGCCGCTAGGAGAACGATGGGAGTCACTCCTGCCACTATAAGGACGGCTGGTTTCGACACCCATTTGCGAGAACCATTTGCTTCCTGTACTTTTCTTGTCAAAGCGCGTCTGCCCAAATCTCATTTGCGTATAGGAGAATGGTTGGTGAGTGATGTTCTGACTCTAGAGACTCGTTCTGCTGCGAACTTAATCCGTTGCCAGAAAGTTAGTTTTGTGTCGATCCTCAATCCCAGATTCCTCATCGCATCCTTGCTCTTAATGACTTCAGAGCGAATTTGTAAGTAGATTTGCTTGGGGATTCTCTTCTTCGTCAGAGGGATTATCTCTGTTTTTTTCTGTTGCGAAACTAGGACCGTGCTCATCCATCCAGAAGGTTGTTCGTCGCATGACTTTGTTCAACTTTCTTTGCGCGATTTCAGAGTCTCTTGCCGTTATCACTGCCGCGATGTCGTCTGCGTACCCAACTAGGAAGGTATCTTCTGGTATCTCCATCTGCAGTATGTTGTTTCCACATGTCTGGTGTCCAATGGAATATTAGCAACTCTACATCCAACTCCAACTCCAACTCATTTATTATTTAAATATAACAGAATCAAGCAGCAAGGTTCCTTCAATATTCCTAGGCTTACAGACAGCTTCATACGACACTTTTGCTTTTACATATTTCCTCCAATCTTGAGGCTTTTTTGGTTCCATCTGCAACAAATTCAGGAAGGTTCGTTGTTAAATCCTCACCCCTAATATATGGCAAAGTTTTTTCAAGGAATAATTCATTCAAAAAGATCAAAGACTTCCTTATCAACCTAAGTCAAGATCTTCAACGTCAAGTTGGACTCTCTTTTGGAGCTGTATACATACTTGATAACATGTCATTGAGTGAAACCGTTTTCACCGGCATCCTTCACCACGTAGATACCTACCACTTGTATTGGTTCCTCTCACTTTGTGGTCTTTCATGTTTTTGCTTTGTTCCAACACTCGACAAAACTGACATTAAAATGTAACCCAAACTATGAAAGTACAACACCATCTGTGGGCATCAGCTCTCCACACACTACTCCACATCCCCACATCCGAACTCCTTCACACAATAAAATCCTCAATTGTAAAGCATGATTCCTCGATCAACCTAAAAAGGAACTCCACATCTCCAGCACACTCATTGACCAAAATTAACCCACGAAATGCCTAAAGTGTACAATTGACATCCACACTATGATTCCATTAATTGCTTCCGTCATGTGAAAATTATTCTCAAGCACACACTCATGCGCATATGCAATGCTATACTTTGCATGCATGTACACAAAACGATAGCAAACGCTATGCATGCATCAAATCCAAGGACTGTCCCGCTTCACAAAAAAAATCCAACTTCAAAGTCAAAGGTCTCTGGAATATAATAGCGCTCGCGCTTTACTCTCTTCTCGACCACTAAGCACTTCCATCCTCAGCCTCGCGCCCGTCCACAGTTCACCCACCGCCCAATCGAATGTCATGCTTCCTTGCCACAGACCAAGTCGATTGCCAAGTATTTTCGCACCGTGTCGACGCGCTCTAGTCGTTTAAGCCTCACAGCCATCGTATCCGTCGTCTCGCACACAGACTCGACCCGTCCATCGGAACGATAGAAAGCCCCTTCCTACATCCGCGTGGTGATTACGATGATGATGGGCATCGAGTGATTAAATAGATGGTCCTCATAAAATAATCGTGAGCAAACATCGGACAATTTCCCAAAAATAAAAAAAAAAAGAAATCGCATACGAACAGCAGAGACTCCCATGTCCCAGACCCAGCTGGCCCTGGGCGGCAGGGAAGCTGGTGTTCCGCTCCTCGAGGAGTGCGAGACACAGAGAGCATGTCCGCTTTTATTGAAATTACTAGGCAAATGTGTTTGACACGATTTTAATATTTTAACATGACAGTTGGCAGTTTCTATTACCGTTATTATTAACAACACTTTTTTTGTAGTTGTAGTTGTGTTCTATGGTATCCATGTTAAATGTGTACACACAGATACCCCATGAGGACAGTTCCACGGTGCGGAGACGTGCACCAGGCGAAAACTGTGCGTCAATTACTTTTAACTTGACAGCGTTAATTATTGCGTACACGCCTGACTGCGTAGATCAGAATGTTGCTACATTCTGGCGTTTTGCTGTTTCGCATGTAAGGTGGTGCAACAATGTTGCAAATACGAGCATTTCTGTGTGGCGGGACGAACGACCAATTAGCCGCGAATGGACGCGATTTAAAGATGTGATTTCTTTCGGAGGACGCTTGTTTTTGAGGGAAAGATATCGTTACAGATTGTCTCAGCATTAGATACATATGACTGTACAGGCAGTGTAGGTGAGGACAAGCGGTTAAGGAATTCCAAGGCAATTAGTAGCGTCTGAACATGGGAATTTGGCGAAATGGTGGAGTTTTTCTCAAGTAATGTGTGGACCAAGTGGCATTTACAAGGTAGGTTGGGATGTCGGTGATCCGATGAGTTGCCAAGCAGTGGTCAAATGGTGGGTGCTGTGGCCTAGTGGTTAGTGCGTTGGACTACTAAGCGCTGGGTCCCTGGTTCAAAGACTAGGCAAAACAAATTAGTGATGAAGGTGATGCCTAAGTGCGGTTTTATTTAGGGCTCCTTTCTCAACACAAAGTTGATTCCTACACCTCGATCTACCACAGAATCAGATAACATAAGCTAATAGAGTTGTCGTTCAGTTCTTGCAACTATGTAGGGACTAGGGACTAAATCTTCCAGTACCTTCGTGAGATTCTTAAAGTATGCAACTGGAGGCAGTTATCTAAGAACCGGGCTAATTGCAGAGGTATTCTGGTTGAAGCCAAACCTCACCCCGGACTCAAATAAGTAACTAAGTCCTGCTATAGTTATTGTCATTGTGAAAGTGAGCCTGCAAGTACCTTAAGTCCTCCTTAGCTCAAGACTCCAATCTAGTTGAAATCAATTTCTACTTGTGCGCGCCACTTAAGGCGAGGTCTTCTTGTACTACGTAGTATTAGTGTCCATTCGTTCTACATGTTCTATGTGGAGTTTTTTGATTAAGGACATGTCGCTGTACAGCTCGTATAGTTCTTGGTTGAATCTTCCTCTCAAATCGACCAAGAATTTCTTCATCCACTTTTGATACCGTCCATGCTTCAGCGCCATAGAGCGGGACTGGGATAATCAGGATCTTATATTGGATCTCCTTATTAGCCTTCCTAGCCCAAAGAAATAGCGGTTGGCAAGAGTAATTCTTCGTTTAATTTCTGACGATATGGTGTTGTCAGAGTTAATATCGGAGCCGAGGTAGACACATCCCGTACTACCTCAAAGTTATGTCTGTCAATGGTGACGTTCTGTCCAAATCGTCGACGTTATATGTCATTTCGTGTTGTCAGCATACACCTAGTCTTACCCTCATTTACTGCTAAACCCATTTCTGCCGCTTCCTTGTCTATACTAGCAAAAGTGGCTATGACATCACGTTGAATCCTACCAATGATGTCAATATCGTCGGCGTATGCTAGTAGTTGCACCGATTTTTGGAAGATTCTGCCTCTGGTGTTGGCTCGGGAGTTTGAATGGTTCGTTCTGCCTGACAGCGGAATGTTGTTATCCATCGCCGTGGTTCTTCAATATCCCCAGCATCGACTGTGTCTCAACTACAATATTTCCTTGTTCATCTCGACAGGATTCTGTTTAACCCTTCTATCCTTGGTTTTGACGCGCGCTGTTTTTGCTATTTTTTCTGAAATGCCGGTGTACTTCCCTTCTTCTTTGCCTAAGGAGCTCAATGGCAGCTATCGTCTTCACCTGCAGCTTAGCCTTGTAGTCCTCGTTCTTGGCTGAAAGCATCTGTCTTTATTCCTCATCAAACCAAGATTTTCTTATTGGTGGGCGCGAGAAACTTAGCACATCAATTGCGACTGTTTTGTTGGCATCGTGGCCAGTCTTCGACATTAGATGCTCGTGGTATAGAGTGAATCAAGAGGTTAAGGGATACGCGTTGCGCGAAGGCCTTGGCATTCTCTTGCGATTGCAGTCTTTCGATGTTAAATTTTTTCACAGTATTTTTTCATAGTATTTATGCGTTCCTCCTGCCTATCGCAATGTGATCAATTCAATGACCGTTCGTTGATCCCGCCATGTCCCCTTATGCATATCGAGGTGAGGAAACCGTGTACTGTCTATAATGGCATTTCGTTCCTTGGCGAAGTCAATTAGCCTAAGTCCGTTGCCAGAAGCGTTGTCCTGTGTTTTGTGTTGTGTTTTCCGACAAGACTGCTAAAGATTTTATCACCTCCTACCTTTGCTTTAAAATCTCCCACCACGATTTTAACATCGTACTTCGGTGGTCGCTCATAGGTTTTGTCAAGTAGCTGGCAGAAGCAGTCTTTGCCTATATATATGGCTTATGTTGGCCTTGATGCGAATTGTTACAATGCGTTCGCTAATGCCTTTGAAACATAAGACTTCTTATGTTTCAAAGGCATTATAACTAATCCGCATCCGGATAGTCGCTGTTTCTGCTCACTATAACACGGCGCATCCCATTGTATTTCCTGGATTGCAGTAATGTCTGCTTTGTAGTAATTTATGGCTTCCGCTTGCTGTTCGCCTGCACCTTTTCTGTTTAATGTTCTCACATTCCAGGTGCAGATACGAACGTTGTTGTCCTTTATTCGTTTAGCAGGGTCGTCAACAATGAAATCAGTCCTATCTGAGGCTATTGGTTGATTAAAATAAGGACTGTTGATGTATAGTCATATTTTTTGTTTGGGGTTTTTGAAGCCACGACCACCAACAACGCCTTGAAAGAGGAAATTGGGCGGTGGTTTAATGAAATTCAACCACGTGTATACGAAACGGTAATAGAAAATTGCAATTAAAGATTACGTACGTGCCAGTAAAACCCTATAGGCCATTTATCCGAAGTGCTATTCCATACAAAACCCCAATCTGTATACTCTATGAATCAATAAAAATTCAGACACTTTCTGGTTCATTTCAGACAACTATCATCGAATAGGTTATTAAATAAGTTGGACCAGGTTGCCCTGTGTATATTAAACTCAAATAATACAAAAATCACTCAAAATGCCGGATGTTTTACCAGTTATGCGTTTTTAAAAGGCTACCACTTAAAAAGGTTCGCCAACTATTTTTAAAAGCCTAAAAGCCTTAGCAATGAATTCCACCCCGAACAATGGCGTCACAACTTACATCATTACTGTTCACATGTTACTACTTCAACTCAACTTCCTACCCAAATCCCCAGTTACAGTAAACCAACTGACAAAAGGCTTCACAAATACCCATACCTATCTCCCAACTGCTTAATATTCGAAAAGGTCTCAATCATTAAAGCGATTACCCAGCCTATACCTAGATTACGGCAAATTGCCTTGTGGACAACGATTCCCAAAGACATTAACTAAACGCTGTTCGGCACAAATTGCCCTACACTAGGCCGTTGACCCATCAAAACAAATCGGACTAACATTTATCTGCGTTTTTCGCACGATCATAAACCGATCAACGACCCACAACTGTACACAGGAGCCGGACACTCATATCACAAACACCCGACTGTTTACATTAAGCTATTGACAACAACAACAATAAAAGTCTGCCCTGCCACCGATTACTTAGATCCGCTGAAGAATAATTGACGAAAAGAGGTCGACCATGATCGGCTGCGCCATGTCTGATCTCTGGCCAAATGTAAATTAGCCGCTTCCTAGAAAACGACGAACCATGACCAGAGTTCACCATATGCATAGATGTATCTTTACTCTTACTCGTATGGTAACCCATCACAACCCGTTTGTGGGTAATTGAGGCCGATATGCGAGAGGTTCGCGATAATAAAATTATGACTGATCGATCATCGATCTTTTGACATCAGACGTGATGGGAATATTTGTGTTTTCGATCCATCTATGGCGCGAGCTCCACTATCCATCACGGGGAGGAAAGCCTGCTTTGTTTTCCCCCATTTGTTCCACCTTATGAAAATTGAGGCACGTTTCAGCGATTTGTGAGTTTCCGCGCCAGAGACTGCATCAGCATCAACGCGACGCAGCTCAGTGGCGTGCCAGTTGTAAATGAAGTCATAAAATAGGAATTTCCACAGCGCCATTGTGAGCAACGTTAACTTTTACTTTATCCGCCATGTCCTAGGAACAAGTGTCATAAATATCTCAGCTATTGTAGGCGTTCCGATTGGTTTTTTCCCGATGCGGAGTGTTTCCTTCTTTTCCATCTTCTTCTGGTTTCTGTGTGATTTGTGAACAATTTCCACATGATTCGGACCTTGATTACGTGAGGAACAAATTGTCGGTAAGACACCGAGTGGGTTTGTCTTAATGCCGGTTCCAAGGAAAATTCATTAGTCTCTCACCGTTGTGGACATAAGTTTCCAATTTTATTTACGTAACATTGAAACCGTGCGCTCCGTTGAAATATGTATCATACGTATCGGGCACGTAAGGTATTTCAAGAAAAAAAAAAACCGATTCCGCCATCTGATGATGCAACAGTTTTTCATCGACGACATACCTGCTCGTCCATGAGTGATTATTAACTTGGAAGGAATTTCGCAAGGAACTCGGTCCTAATTCCTTATCATGTGTGCAACAAAAATCAGACAACTTTATAATCCTCTTACATAGCTGAGCTTATGTAAGGCTGACATAATTGAACTCAAATCGCCTGACAAAAACTCTGACAAGTTACCCATGGCAAATGAGCTCCACAAAGAATCCCGACAACGACGCCATTGTATAGGGAGTTTCATAATCGACTTTAACACTATAAGCCCCTCACAATACAGCTGAGAATACCTCTCGATGTTTTGAGCTCGTTTTTGTTTCGTTTTTATTTGCATTTCTGGTGAAAGTGATCCAGTAAAACTCAGGGTCCTTGTATATGCAAAACCAACAAGAAGAAGACAAGACAAACGCCAAATAACATACACAAACATAAATTTTCCATTTATCGAAAAATCGGACAACCTCAAAGATGGCAGCTTATTGATACGAGCTCACAACCTTTTTCAATCAAAACTCTACCGCAGCCAGAGCACCACTCTCACAATAGATGCATTTACGTGTTTGCGGTTCCGGTTGCCCGGCGGCGCGGCGGCAGCATGCACCTATAGTATCTGCTCCTAGACATATACCCGTACGCATCATATTTGCTCGCCACCACCAGCCAAGCCAAAGGAAGATGCTAATCTCGTGTAGTTTGGCTCGTTAGCAGCTCGGATACTTAGTAAGAAACAACATTTAGATTAATTATCCGATTGTTTTAATAATGCAGAAACTAATAATCGTGATAAGTGCGCGCGGCGCGGAGAGTCCGATAGATACTTTATATTGTGGGAGGAGAAATCAATTTGCAAGTGCAAACACTTTGCTGCGCGGAATATGGTGGTGGGCTTGAGAGAGTAGGATCAGCTAGCGGTAGTCTTTGTTTAAGCACCAAACACAAACACACACACACAGCTGATTGAATTGCATTTGATGGGAATCACGATATGGATGGCTCTGGCTTGCACGTTATAGTGTGGAATTCCTTTTCGGTTGGCAAGTCCGAATCATTAGCGGCTCTAGGATAGACCATCTATGACAGCTCGGTTATCTGCAATGGAGATTTTAAATAATAGTCCTTAGCGATGGGTAGTTCATTGAGTTTCGATTGTGGGAGGAGAAAAGGATTATCCGAGTGCATTTGCAAAACGTAGGAAATGAGTGTGGTTATGTCAAGTTTTGAAGTTTTCGCATTGATAAGGTGCGAGCTTCTGGCAGTTGCAAGTGTGGGAATAGATATTTGACAAATGGGTGGTCATGTTTATCCTCCAGAGGATCTAATGGTACAGTGGGGTTAAAAATTAATCATCCAATCGAATTCAGCTATAATTTATGCAAATGGCGGCAGCTGTCAATTTTGTTTTGATATTTCTGAAGTAAACAGAATGAACGTGTTAAAACCTGGGAACGCTAAGCTTCCAAAGATCTCAGAATACTTACAAATTAATTCGTCAGTGATTTCGGTGCAAAGTGAATTACGGACCGGTATTCCTAATAGTCAAACACCAAGGCGTTCAGCCGCTCCATTCGTCTCGAAGAGTCAGGTTTCACTGTTGACAGGCATTTTTCCATATGGCTCACGTTGCTGCCCGTTATTCAGTCCTGATATCCGCGATCGCTTAAGACTTAATCGGCTTTCTAACCTTTAGGCGGGTATTCCAAGATTCTTTTGGCTGGAGCATTATAGCTCATTCGCTCGATGTGGCTTAGCCAATGTAGTCTAGGTGTTTTACCTTTTGTACTACATCCACATCTTGGTACAGAATTTTTCCTTCGAAAGAGCATAATATATGCTTCGCTTTGCCCCTCTGAATATGTGTGTTCGTCAGCATAGGGTCGACTCCCGGTATAGAGGAAAACTGTTTTGTGGAGGAGGTGCTCGTTCCATCTCAATGTCCGCTAAATTGTCGATATGCAATTTGTCGCACCTATAGACGACATTCAGCAGAATGAAGCTGAACCCATAACTTATAACTTCATCGACCTATGATTCCTCGTTTACAGCTCTGCAAATGTTTCTGTAATCTCCCTTAGCCCCTTCAACCTTGCCAATTCGCCAGTTATGAGCTAGAAGAAGCTCATCAGGTCCAGCAATCGACCTGATAATGTACAAAATGTGGGTCGGATAGGCCGATCGAGGGCGTTTAGGAATCTGTTCCATTTGCGCTAACACGAGCTGTGCTTTTGGGCAAAGTTCCCCTACCCTGGACACTGCTATCTTGAAAAGATCTTTGGACCTCTCTGTCTCTGATAGATGCCTAGGTCGTGGCAAGTTGGCTGGTGAACACGAAGGATTTGGAGGAAGCTGTTCCGGTATTATGCTTCCATCCGGGTCACTGCTGTCAATTACCGCTAATCCCAGACTGTCTTTCAACATCTGAATAAACGTTCTATCAGGGGTTCTGCAAAGCGAAGGACTGGCCTTTTTTTTTTCTTTTTGACGCTCCTCGGGATGTCTTCTACCGACCTGTTCCTTTTGGACGCGGTATCTTTGGAGGAGCTGGCGTAACGTTGAAACTGTTTCCTTGGCCCAGCTCAGAGACGAATTTTGCTCTTCAGTCCGATATGGCGATATGCTTTCGGGATAGTTGGATTTGACCAATTATTATGCTCGTGTCCGTTTATCCTCGTAGGTGGCAAAACGTTGAACCAGTCGGCCCAGATCGGAGACGAATTTTGCTTTTCAGTCCGATATGCTGTCGGCATAGGTTGGATATGACCAATTATTATCCTCGTGTCCGTTTATCCTCGTTGCTGGCGAAACGTTGAAACAGTTTATCTTCGTAGCTAGAGGACGGTTGGATTGGTATTATTATGCGGAGGCAATCTGGTGCGAGTTCGTAGGCGTAGGGTGTACCCATCGGATCTCTTAGCTATGGATCGGACCATGTTATGCAAATTCAAAATCTTTTCCAATTTCACGGATGCGCATTCTGCCAAAGAGGTATGACCTACCTGGCACACACATCTTTTACTTTTGGAACAGGTTTTCCTAAAGCAGCGGTGATACTGCCAGGAGAGAAGACGAATATGCTAGGCCTGGTTGTGGGTTTTCTGAATATCGGTAATGTCTGCCTTGTATAACTCGAGGACAAATTCTACAGGTCTACAGCGTCTGCACCCGGAACGTACGCACGCTGTAGACCTCGTAAATAGTTGTCCGTGGACGTTCCGAGTCTGGTTGTTATTTTATGGTATCCGTTATAGAGGCTGTTGTCTCGGCATAACTAATTATTTTCTACTTTGTAAGGAAGTTACCCTGATGGCATAACCCCCAAATCTGAAGCGCCGGTTCCAATTTATTGCATACCCCTAGGATGCGGAGCCATTCAGCCATCCACTACGAAATTTACCGCTGCCGTTTGCCTTTTGCCTCATCCGACACCGTCTCTGTTTAAGGAGCCTGACTAACCATTAAAATTCCTAGATACCCTGTTGTCCGAATATGTCGAAGGAGTTCGAATACGTTGTTTACTTTGTCCATCCTAACTGGAACTATAGACGCCACCGTCGATTCCATATTGTCAGTTCATCCGATGCCGCCTTTGGAATGGGACATGTGACATAGTGTGAGTACGCTCGTTTACCCCCGCTCTCATTTGGAGCGTCCCAGACTTTTCACGGTGTATGGGACCCTATATACGGTCAATGCTGAGAGTCCAAGTTGATTGGCATCAGCTAGGTGAAAACTTAAGGTTTCATATAATCACTTTGCCCACCATTTGACCGCTGAGACCTGAGTACTGTATGTAAGGGAATTTCTAATGGATACATAGAGACCTGTAGAGACCAACTGGATTGGTAAATTAAAAAGTTATTCGTGTGTGACATTGCTTGGTCTTATTTAGCCCACCCTGTAGTTCAGGTTGCTTGAAGTGCATAAATATTTCATCGAATTTATGGAAATTTGTATTTCACCGCCATTGTTTCACAGTGGCAATAAATGAAATTGAATTGCCGTCGCAAATGTAATCAGCCTTGAGCCAACTTTATACCATCCAGTGGGCAACATATTCAGACTCTGCATACCAACCTAAATGTGAACATATTCCCATTTTCGATTACTCTCAGAACAATATGCAAATTTCAACCAGACCCCCTCGGTTTTGTTATCACAACATCAGCATCCACTCATTAGAATCCCATATACCATACCAAGCTTGTTCTCATCTAATTGACTTGTCCTTGCATTCAGCATCTCTCACATCCAGCCGTGCAAAAAGTTCACCGCAACGTTTGACACCAAACGTTACTTGTGCTGCATTCATCCAACCTCACCCAATTATTGCAACAATTAGATAGAAAAACTCAATCTCAATGAAACGGATACCCAAGCAATTATCTAACAACACGGCGCGGCGCTTTTTTTGGTCGCGGTTCGGTCTCTGCTGGTCCGACAAATTTTATCGCTTGTCACTTAATTATGGCTGGAAGCCTGGCCTCAGCTAGGAGCTAAACAGCAACAAAAACAAAGTAGCGAACCACGGATTGGTAATAAAGAGCATGACACGCCGAGGAAACACTCGGTCTAATCATCTAGTTAAATGGTCGAAACGTGGTTGCTTTCGGTTGTGAGAAAAGCCATTTTCCACGGCTTCGATTTGAGTGCGATTTTCTTGCATTTTGTAGATACATGCATGTAGTGATCATGTCGTCTTGGTGGAGTTGTTAGTTATGTGATGATAAATTGAGTAACTGATAAGCTTGTGGGGGTCACCTGGAGGTGGGACATGAAAGTTCAATTCGATTGGTAAAGAGTGTAAAGTTGTGCCGGCACAGAGACGTACTAATTGCGAGCGAAATTTTGGCAGAAAGGACTAATTTGTCAGAGTCAGCGAGAGCGCGAATGCTAGGTGGGGGATTTGATCTGGCTTAAGGTTTTGAAGGTCTATTCAGGGTGGGATGTTGAAAAGATTGAATCGAGTTGGTCCGTTTGTAAATCATTCATCGTTGGGGTCCTGTTTTAGATGAGAATCGAAAAAAGATCAAGTTGTGGTTCTTGTCCGAGCTAGAAAAATATTCTCAAGATCCTACTTCATCGATTCAAATATTAAAGTACATTATATTCAGGCCTGCTTGGGTTTGGTAAAGCATTCAACGTTCGTGTTGTTCGGTTTAGGAATGAATATCTATATATTGAGGGCTCAGTGGTGCGATGGTTAGTGCGATGAACTGCCGCGCAAAAGGTCTGGGTTCGATTCCCAGCCGTAGGAACACCTAAATGATTTTTGACTGGCCCTCCTCTCGTGATGATCTGACAAATCGTCCGCGTAGTATCAATTGTCAAGAATAGCTTATCTCAACTTAGCCGTTCGGAGTCGGCATAAAACAGGAGGTCCCGCCATCGTGCTTCAAGTACACACGCACACATGAATGGTTGTGAGAAAGCTAGGCCCTGGGTACTAACGAGCCTGTTGCGCCAAAAATTTGTATTTGTTTTATCTATATTTCTTAGCACTTCCGAAGGCATCCTTCAGGGTAAACTGATTAGCTTTCATGGCAGAGTATTACGGTTGAATTG
The DNA here is from genome assembly GCA_932526625.1 of Rhingia campestris. Taxonomy (NCBI): domain Eukaryota; kingdom Metazoa; phylum Arthropoda; class Insecta; order Diptera; family Syrphidae; genus Rhingia; species Rhingia campestris. The sequence goes on from OW052184.1 coordinate 5,215,058, forward strand.
CTGAAGAGGCGGAATACTTCCTTACCTACTTTAGTGGCGCTGCAGTCCGAAATTAACCTGGGCCTTTAACAGCATGCCGCTCTAATTGGCATGGTACTTAGCTAACTGCCTCCAGTTGCACACTTTAAGTTTGTTGAGATCGGTTTCTACTTTTGCGTGCCACTTAAGGTGAGGTCTCCCTCTCATGCGTCCGACGTCTGCCTAAGAATTGAAGACTCTGGCAGCCGGAGTATTGGTGTCAATTCGCTCTACATGTCCTAGTCATCTTAAACGTCCAATACGGAGATTTTTGACTAGGGGTATGTCAGTGTACAGCTCGTATAGGTATTGATTGAATCTTCGTCTCCAAAGCCCATCAACGCAAACGGGCACGAAGATTTTTTGAACAATTTATCTCTGAAATCGTCCATTTCTTCTCCGCTTTAGGTCCATGTTTCCGCAGTAGAGCTGGACTGGGATGATCAGGGTTTATTAGCCCGAAGAAACGGCGGTTTGCAAGAGTAATTCGTCGTTTAATTTTTGTCGAGATGTTGCGGTCAGAGTTAATAGTGAGGCCGAGGTAGACCGCGTCCCGTACTACCTCAAAGTTATATCTGCCAATGGTGATGTTTTGTCCAATTCATCTACGTTATGTGTCCCATTAACAGCTAAACCCATCTTTGGCCCTTCCTTCTCTATACATACTAGGAAGCGTGGCTATGAGACAAAACGCATTGAGTCCGACCAATGGGTAATTGCTAGTATCTAGTTGCACCGATTTATGGAAGATAGTGCCTCTGATCTTGGCTCGGGAGTTTTGCACAATCAAGATGTGTCGGTGAGATCGTTTCCGTCCCTAATGAAGGAGCGAGAATTCCCCATCGTTTTGGTGGTTTCTATAAATGCTGTTGTTTGCGGCTTTCAAATCGATGAATAGTTGGTGGGTACTGGGTATCGATAAGGACTTCTTGGGTTTTTTCCAGGATCTGCTAATATGTGAAGATTTAATCAGTTGTGGACTTTCCTGGCCTAAAACCACACTAATAAGGGCCAATCAGGTTGTTGGTAAATGGTTTCAGGCGTTCACATATTACAGCATATGGGATCTCTTGTAAGCTATGATGAGGAGACTTATGCCTCTTAAGTTGGTGCAGTTCAGAGGGTCTGTGGATCAGAAGAGGCAGAATGCATCTCACCACTTCGTCTGTTATTATAATACCGTTAAAACAGTGTAAGACAGGAGACATTCCCATGATGTCCCAGCGAGACTATGGAGTTCGCTATGGTTGAGTCTACCATCATTTTTATCGCATGCTTTTGTATCCTATCTGGTATCTAGTAGGTGCTTTGATGTTTATCCTGCACATCAAAACCAGATGTGGTAAAGGGAACCTAGACTTCTTACTGCGTTTTTTGGCGTATTTGAATATGCGATCGTTCGAAGGGGGTTACTAACACACATACCGATAGAGTTAATTTTTTTTAGTGGATTCGATGATGCAATGGCTGTAGATTTTGGTTTCGCTTTGGTGACCGAAGGTGACCCTCATTGCCAAAATTAGCTGACCTTAACTTAAGAAGATAGATAGGTAGAAGTGGCGGTTCGGCATGATCCCAAGTAGCACTTATGTGGAAGAGGGTTTCTCTCTGATTTGTGTTCCCGCAACTACGGCATTGAGGGTTGTAATGGATCCCTAGTAGCCTTTACTCAATGCGGGCCACTATACTAGTGAGACGTATGTGAGATTTGGACGTATCACTGCTGTGTACATCCACAAGCATAAAAGGCAACACACGCCTTCCTTACTCTATGTTCGATGTTGTGTTTCCAGTTAAGTTTTGGGTCAACCATGATACCCAAATACCTAGACCTGGAAGATAGTGTGAGTGGTTGCCCATTAAGACGGGGGAGGGTGAAGTCGGGTATTTTGGTTTTGGTGGTGAATTGCACCAATTGCGTTTGCTTGGGTTTACGCCGAGGCCACAACTTGCAGCCCAGGTGCTAACCTTGTCTAGAACAGCCCCCATGAGTTCACTTATCACGGAGGGGAATTTTTCTGACACTAGTATCCTCACGTCATCCGCATACGCGACAACATTGACTTAAGAACATAATTTTGATTTTTTGATTTCGGGATATCGATTTTGTATAAATGATATCGATTTATTGGCGTAAACATTGGACTTGAGATATCCCCACAAAAAAAGTCCATATGAAGTTAATTCAGCACTGCGTAGTTGCCAATTTATGTCACTTCTCCTCCAGATCAATTGGCCAACGAAAGTGTTGCGAGCTCGTGGCAGAGACATATTGGCCTTATGTAACATTGCTGCTTTCTTTTGCAACCTTGTTTTTTTTTTTTGGTTATAAAGAGGTAAGTTTTGCAATTGAGGCAAAAAGAAGTCATCTGTAACTGCACGTATCCTTTTATCTTCCGAAAAGTAAGGGGCAATAATTCCTCAGGATCTAGAGATCTGGGTGATCATTCGATGTCGCACACGTCCAGCAAATTTTCGGTGCAGAAATTTCATTGTTTGATTTTCAGTGTGGCATGGCGCCCCGTCCTGTTGAAACCAGTAACCGTCCATAGCTTTTTCGAACATTTGTAGGGAGACTAAATTAGCACACTCTCAAATTCACCGATATCGATTCATGTCGACTTGGCGCAAGCGCTGGACCAACAAGTCACTCTTTTGTCATCCAGTGGTGTTTCATGAATCTCGTGTGGATCCCAAAAGACCTAGAGGCCAAAATCAAGGCAAAAATTTGCCAAATTACCTGGTTTTGACAAAAGTCATAAAATACGTATTCAATGTATTAACAAGGTGAGTGTAACCTCCCTGATATGCTTTTCAAAAGCTTTAAAACGCGTGTGAAAAAAAATGCGGCAACTTTGCTTGTTAACGTTTAAAAAGTGTGAAATGCGGCATATCGACAATCAACCACTGTCCCGTGCTAAACAAAATTTGACACCAATAGTGTTGTCAGACGGTGCTTGTTGGCAACAACATTTTCGAAGATATGCACGTTGAGTAAACACTACTAAACGACTATTTTCAATGTAAAGTGTAACTGTTTCGGCGCGTAGTTTCGGTGTAAAAATTATTTTGAATTGATATTTCAAACACATATCCATTCAAGTCAATCGGTTGTTAAATGTCAAAGATTTTTAGTGTTTACATAACGGAATAAAAGATGGCGCACCCTGCATATCTGCATAGTATCGGCGTTTTTATGGTATCCGTTCCGTAAGAAAAATTCTCCGACTTTGAACGAATTTGAAAATTTTGCTTCATGGTAATCGTTCCGACCAGTTGTTCGGAACATTTCTCCGACAAAGCGTAACGCACATCGGCAGTCTACGTTTCATTGCGATTGGTTGCATTTTTTGCATCTGTTTTTGACAGCCCCACGTCAATTTCTCTCCGATGGTCCCTGACGTCTGTTCGTCGCGGAAAAAAATTTAAGTGAACAAAATGTAAGCCATAAAGTATTTTTATTTAAATTTTTGTTGATTTTTCTTGAAAGCTGGTGTTTTAAGCAAAATTTAAACGAAAAAACAAGCATAAATAATAAGAACGCTTGGATGAGTTGATTCACCAAAAGGACACCAGATGAGGTTGCTTATATTTGCTGATCTCAAATGAATGCGTTGATGCACCTTCGGAAAACGGATATTATAAACGTAAATTCACAGCCCTATCGAGGTATCCGTCGGAGCGGACAATTTTCCATAACACATACTTCGTCAGAGGGTTAAATTCCATTCGAGGTATGTTTCATCGGAAAAAGATACTACACAAATGCGATGGCTTCACTTCACTACAATTCGTAAATAAATTCTGCAAATTTGTGGCGTAGGAAATCGGAAAAAGAATTCCACTTAGCTGTCAAAAATTTAACGAAAAATGCTCCTGAGCGCACCTCAACGCAATTCGCCGCGATGCGTTACAAAATGTCGGAGAAATACTCCGAACAGGTTTTCGGAAGAATACCTCGAAGGAAAAATCCTCCGAATCGTACAAAATCTGAAAAAGAATTCCACTTAGCTGTCAAAAATTTAACGAAAAATGCTCCTGAGCGCACCTCAACGCAATTCGCTGCGATGCGTTACAAAATGTTGGATAAATACTCTGAACATCTTTTCGGAAGAATACCTCGAAGGAAAAAATCCTCCGAATCGTACAAAATCGGAAAAAGAATTCCACTTAGCTGTCAAAAATTTAACGAAAAATTGTGAACGCACTTCAATGCAATTCGCCGCGATGCGTTACAAAATGTCGGAGAAATACTCTGAACATCTTTTCGGAAGAATACCTCGAAGGAAAAATCCTCCGAATCGTACAAAATCGGAGGATTTTCCGCTACCTCGATAGGGCTGTCAGTCTCCGACTAGATTTGCGTTGCGTAGAAAATTTATTTCCAAACGGATACCATGATAGGGCCGTATATCTGGGATTCAATGGTTTTAAATCAGTATGCGAAAAATCGTATTAAGAAGATGGACAGATCGGTCCATAACAACAAATGTCAATTCTGAATATCCCTCAAGTCAAATATCAGCTGTAAATCTTTAACAGAATAAGTTACAACGTGACAAAATTTAACATCTGATTAAAGTGCTCTTATGATGGTCTTTTAACTCAGATACAATCTTGTTGTTTGTGACATAAATTACGTTAAAAGGACCATCACAGAGTCTTGTGAAGTTTGGACATGTAACTTCTAATAATTCGAACATGTGTATTACTTTTACAAGCATGCTTTTTGGACGGCCTAATGTGACTGAATTAAAACACCCTCTTAAGCTTCATGCTTTTGAGAAAGTAGTCGAATTTGTATGATCATAAAGTCAATAAATGTCTTGAAGCTTTTACTCTTGGATTCCATTAGGAATAAAGCTATGGTCACCAGCTATAACGCATGTTCTTGGTTGGGATTCTACCTACTGTCTAATATTACTTCGACAACACACAACATTTAGCTTTAAAAGTATTTTGCAATAAAAGACTCAATATATGAAGTCTCAACAACATTTAAGCCTCGATTCCTTACAAACTATCAACATAACCTCTAATAACGTCTCAAAATGGTCTTTCCCATCAGTCAACTGTCCCTCCAAAAGCCAACAAAATAAACAACCACCCACAATTCTTCCATTACAATTGATCGGTTATCCCAAAGCCCATATAGACATTAGAAAACCCATCTCAGCACGTCGCCGTCGTATTTGCCAATTGAAACCGGAAACAATCGAACAACGTGCGAACTTGTGAGAATCAAAAACAGCACTCCATGTGGTTCTTCTTAATTTATGGCCATTTCTATGCCAGCAGATCCACCTCCTCGACTTTGCATATCAACATGGCCCGAGGTAACGATCTCTCATCGATTTGCGAACACAAACGAAATGCGCCGGCGCGCGTGCTCACATTTTTAGCCCGCATTTGCAGTAAACAATTACAAATGATTGTTTTGGCGCTGTTTGATGCCTCACACTAGGGCAGCACTGTCTTCTCTCTTCATCTTGACCCAGACCTTTGTGTGATGGCGTTGATTTTTTGCAACTCCCACGATTCAGCACCTTAACGCATGCGCTTGGAGAGTTCTTTTCCTCCTCGTCGTGTCATCGGCGAGAGTTCGAATTGATAAATAGCTGAGTGAGTTTTTAAAAAAAAAGCCGACTTGCCTGGAGGATTTGTGTTAATGTCTATTGGCACATCGATATGACTTATGGGCGGATGAAGTTGATTTTGGCATATTTCAAGGCGGGCACACCGCAATTGACTTGTGTGAATTGGGTCAGTTTCAAATGGTCTCAAGAAGTTGACAAACTATTGGTTTGCTTTGCCCGATGAGAGGTTTGGCTAAAAGGGTTGTGTTGGTATATATTTGCCAACGACAAAAATGACAAATGTTTGCTTAATAATTTAATTTTGGTTTATTTATGTTTTCTTACCGATTGTTTAAGGTTGTGTTTGCTTTTTGATAGAGTCTGTCTATGGGAACATTTTAAAACAATCATCCGTCAGTTGAATCGAGGCTATCCATTTTTTTTTGCAGAAACCTTGAATATTGATTGTTTAAATGGTGAATCACATGACGTAAATAGAATAGATCTTTGAGAATAAATGAATTTTAGTGGTCTATACAGTCTTTAGAAGTCTTCTTTTGAATTGAACTTTTAATTGAAAAAATTGTGGGAAAATGTTTACTTCAGAGGCTGCTATCTTTTTTTTTTTAATCAACATTTTAAAAGTTAGTTTGATGATTACAAATTGATTAGCACTATTGAAATGTTATCATCTTTATTGCGACCCTAACAACTGTCGATGCTTAAGTAAATCGATTGTGCACCTAGGAATTGTACAAAACTCTTGAACTTACATGAGAGGGCAATCTTCTATAAATATGTGCAACTTATTATTTATCAATGAACTTTTTTTTATAGATAGATCGTTATCCAATCATATAAGTCCGTTTCTGTAGATATATATGGAATTTCAACTTTTTTTTAATACCATTTAAGTTCCGAAGCAAAAGTCAGTCAATATAATCGTTCAGTAATCTGTGTCATTAAAACAATATGTTGACCAATTTCATTTTTGGGAAACTATCATTTGACATATTACATATGGATTACTACTGCTTAAACTACCCAACTGTCACATTTGTCCTTAAGTCCTTAAGCTTTTCTGGAACATCCCGAGACTAAAATTAGTTGTGATCGCCAGCTGGTTATTTTTAATGTATCATGAAGGGAATCCATCATCCTTATAAGCTGCAAACTAAGGAAACTGTTGATTTGACAGACACAATTTTCACCTCTGCCAAGCTGGAGCATTTTCAGGTTCAAAATTGTAATAGACAAAGAGTTGAAAACTCGTTTTCAATATAGTGAACATTGGAAAACGTGAACTAATTAAAACTGAGGGTGTTCATGTTTTCGAGATTGTTCATGTTTTGGTATGTAACATTTTATGATTCTGCTCTTAAAATAAAACACATTTTCTTCCATTTTATCTTCTTTTTACTTGTATTAGTATAGATTCATGAATATTTTTTACATATTTACACATACTGGTACGGCTTATTAACAAAATTTATTTGATTTTTTTTACATTTGAACGTTTTAAAAATACATAAAAGGTTTATTTAACAAAAAAAATCTGTAATTTTTTTCTGTTGTATTTTTCCCAACATTTGAACAACTGCATTTTCTCTTAGGCGTCTATGTACGTTTATGTCGCTTTGGTCAACACCTTCCTCTGCACACCATTCCAAAGCCTTGTAAAATATTTCAACTGCTTCAGTTGTGCTTACTCTTTGAACATCTTCTTTCTCAACATAGGCATCGTCGTCTTCCTCCTGTTCATGTTCATGGTTCTGAGACGGATCAAATTCAAAATTGTCTTCATTCCATTCCTCAACAACTGATAACGGATAGTCAATCTGCAGTTAAATTTGAAGGTGGTAATTTGATTAAAGTTTAAACAAATCTATAACAAACCTGAGGATTCAAACTTTGAAGAAGTAGTATTGTAGATGTAATCAATGGCTTAAGCTCTGAATCCCACTTTTCCTTCAAAACACTCAATGGAATATTGTCCTCATCATCCTTCTCATTTACTAAAAAACTTAGAACATTGGCCCAGCATTTAGCTAAAGTCTCTGCGCTGACTCTATTCCATGAGTCTTCTAAGAGAATAACAGCTTCTTTCAAGGTCAAGCGTTTCATGCACTCAATAAGATTTGAGTCCTTTGCTGCGATCGATGCTAGCAAACTGTTTCTGTAGTACAGTTTCGTTATTTTTATGGCATTCTGATCCATAGGTTGGATCAGCGGAGTTACATTAGGCGGCATGAACATGGCGATTATATTCCCATCTTCCGATTTTAGATCACGTTCACTAGGATGAGATGGTGCGTTATCTAATAATAGAAGAGCCTTATGTGGCAAGTTTTTTTGACTCAGAAAAGCTTTAACCTAAAGTCAAAATTTTAAAAACATTTATATAATGTTTCAATTGGATAAGTAAAATGTTTACCTGTGGTACAAAGGACTGGTGGAACCACTCCATGAAAATTGAAGTAGTCATCCAAGATGATTTGGAGCTTTTGTATTCTGTCGGACAAGCAAAGTTTTTGAAGCAGCGTGGGTTTTTCGCCTTTCCTATAACCAACAACTTAAGCCTGTGTGTGCCTGAAGCATTTGCGCAACACAAGAAAGTAAATCGCTGCTTCTCTGTCTTTGCGCCTGGAGCAGATTTCTCTAATGCTGAAACGTAGGTTTTCTCGGGCAAAAGTTTCCAGAACAAGCCAGACTCATCTGCACTGTATAACTGATCTTTACACAGTCCCATTTCTTCAATTTTTTCTTTTAGTTTTAATTTAAACGGATCAACTAAGTGAGGCTGCGATGATAGCTTCTCACCAGTTATTTTTAGAAGTCGAATGCCATATCGTTTTTTAAAACCACTTAACCATCCATCACTTGCCAAAAAACCACCTTCACTTTCCTTTATTTTTGAATGTAACTCTTTAGCTTTTTCTTTCAGCATTAGTCCGCTCACAGGCCAATTTTTATTTCGCATTCGAACGAACCACTTGTAAAGACATTTTTCCATTTTTGGAAGCTCTGATGATCTTAGTGTCTTTCTTTTTCCCGGTCCAGAGTATGTATTACTAACACACTTCAAAATTAAATCTTTTTTCTTTTTAATACTACATATTGTTGACTTAGCGACACCATATCTTTTTGATAAGTTTGTCACGCTTACTCCTTTTTTTAAGCTTTCCAAAATGTCTGCTTTTTCGTTTAATGTTAAAACATTAACTTTCTTTGAACACATTTTTAAACAGAAAATAAGACGTTGATGCAAGCAAAAAACCGCAACCGAATGAGGGATGATAGCTATGCAATACGCACACGCACGTGTGGCACCAAATACAAACATACTACGCATTGTCAATATTATGGGATTCCCCGAATTAAATAATTCAGTGCATTTTTATGTAGAAATGTTGAAAAAATTTCTGTTCACGTTTTAGAGCTTTTAGATTTGTTCACGTTTTAGAGCAGTCAATGTAAAAAATACAGTGTTCACGTTTTGGGGGGTTCACGTTTTCCAATGTTCACTGATATATAATCATTATCATTCTTTCGATTCAGCAGTGGTTGACGATATAACAACAAGGTGGCGTTGACGTTTCTTTGGCTCATGTTACATTTTTGTTTATCACAATAAATTTATTAACAACTCAAAATTATATTACAAAATCTGTTTAAATACGAAATGTAACAATAAGTAAAATATTTCCAACAATTATTTAAACTATGGTTTCGAAATCAGCTGATGTTTAGGACGTACTGCAGTTGGCTCAAGTAAGTTCCATAGAAAACCTCCATTATTGAACGCAGATAAAGGGTGTTTTTAGAGGAATTGAATTTCGAATTGAAATAAAACGCAAGAAAATAGTTTTAATGTCCATCAATTTAGCTTTATTGAAAGGATCATTTTATGCCGTTAACGTTTAAATATGATTTCGGTTATGTGGCCGCCCCGGCTGGTTCGAATAAAGCCAAGTCTAGACGTCCAATTTCCAACCACTTTTTCGAGCATTTGGGGCCGTATGTCAGCAATAACGCCACGAATGTTGGCTTCCAAGTCCCCTAACGTTTCTGGTTTGTTGGCGTCGACGAGCTTCTTTACATATCCCCAAAGAAAATTATCCAATGGTGTCAAATCACACGATCTTGGTGGCCTATTGACAGGTCCATTCCGCGAAATTATGCGCTCTTCGAATGTTTCCTTCAATAAATCGATTGTGACGTGCGCTGTGTAGCATTTAGCGCCGTCTTGTTGGAACCACATCTCATCCACGTTTAGGCCATCCAATTCGGGAACAAAATAGTCGGTTATCATTTCTCCATTAACGGTAACTGACTCATTTTGAAGAAGTATGGCCCAATGACTGCACCAGCCCATAGAGCACCCTAAAGTCAGTCAGTAATGGCGTCTCAAGGGTCTCATGTGGATTCTCTTCACTCCAATCGCGGCAAGTAAGCTTGTTGACGTACCCATTCAACGAAAAATGAGCCTCATCACTGAACAACATTTTGCGATGAAAATCAGCATCAAGATCAATCTCATTATTGGCCCATACACCAAAATCATGGTCTTGAGACTTTAATTCTTGCACAAGCCAATATCTTTGCGCAAAATCTTCCATTAAGTTGATGGACAAAGCTTCGATTGCTGTGCACGGTGGCGAATCGATTCATTCGGGTACTCTTCAACACTTTGCTCTACGGAGAAAATTGTTTCTTCGGTGTGCACTGTTCGACGTCTCTGCGGATGCGTATTATCACATAGAGTAAACGTAGTGCGAAAACGATCCATGGTTAATCCAATTAATTGCTCTGATGGAGATTATGTCGACCATAAAATGGACGGAGCTTGCGGTAAACTTCCCGAAATAAACCATTATTTTCGAAATAAATTTGCACGATTTGCAAGCGTTGTTCATTTGTCAACCTGTTCATGATGATTTGACCACAAAATGTCAGATTTATCTCTATTCGAAAAACCAGCCTCTATAAAAAAAACATCCTTTACAAAACATCTATTTTTTAACTTCCAAAGACAACGCTGTTTTATCTCTCCTTGTCAGTAACTTTTTTTTTTATAAAATAGCGACCTTTTCTTAACGAAATACAAATTTGATAGAAAATTAAGAAAATTTAAGTTAATTTTTGCAATGAAAAAAAATTTAAACTGTCAAATATTCTAAAATCGAGAGTGAATTCACTCATTTCAACGAAAAGTACAACGCTTTGGCAAAGAAAATCTGCGTGAACAAAATTAAATAAAACTGAACGAAACTAAATTTTTTTCTTCGGCCATCTTCTTACAATTTTCTCAGTATAGGTAAAGTTTTGTAAAGTTACATCCAATTTTATTAAATTTTAAGGCTGAACTATAATAATCGGAAGCTTATGTCAAATTTCTACGTTAAGTTTTCTTAAGTTTTAGTTGTGATCATTTGTTAGTGGCCGATAATAGAACTTGGTGAAGGGAAGCGACTGTGAAATTTGAAAAACCAAAACAACACAACAGAGACCTGATATCCGTCTTATTTATTTATAAGTTATTCTTACGAATCCTTTTTTACCATTCATTGTATGTCAAACTTGCAAAAGTTGACGAAACTAAGAGTAAAGCTATTATAGTCAAACAATACAATTTCCATCTATTCGCACTTTTACGGGTGTAAATTATAGGTCCGTTCGGGTACTTTTGTTTATAGAAAAATTGAATATGTCAAATCTCTAATATCAAAAGAGAATTCTCTCATTTAAATGAAAAGTACCCGTACGCTATCGCAAAGAAAAATGAAAAACGACAAATTTTGAAGTATGTTGAAATAGACGACAACCGAAAACATCTTCAACTTTAGTGTTTTGCCAATAAAACCTTCTAAGATTATTTTCAAGAACTCAAATATTATGATAAAACATGAGTACCCAAACGGACTTTAGATAGTTCAGCTTTTACTCTTACGTATGAGTAAGCGTACAGACTAACCATAATTAACCATAATTTTTCTAAGTTTTTTGATACCTGTTGACTAAAATTAAGGCGGGTATGTATTGCGTTAACATTTTAGCCAGTGGATAATTTTTGACATGAGTGTGGTGAATGTATATACTTTAAATTTCTGACCTTCTAAGGAGCCTCGCTTGATTTTATGAAGTTGCTAATTTTTGACATTTGGTGTGCGCACACGAGTGGATTATTCATCATAACCAGTGCTCACATATATAGGGAAAAAGCACATCATTCAGACTTTTTAACAAAAAGCAGGAAACATGTATTTTATTCCAGAAAATTTAATGAAAAATGATGGTTAAAAATAATGTTATGGCTAAATTTGTTTCCCATTTATCCAGCTAACACAGCAAAAAGCTAACTTATTATTACCCCTGCAGGAATATCAACAATTAGCCAGTGTCAAAAATGTAACCCATTTTAACGCAATGGGCACACGGCCTAAATATGAGGTCAGTTTTATTTTCGTTTGCCTTTTAAAGCACAAATGACACATGTATGTCCAAACAAAGGACTTGTTACTTTCAGATACCAACTGACACTTAAAGTTCACCGTTTTTTTGCCAACCGACATTTTCAATAATTTTTATATATCCGCTTTCTCAGAAACTGTCTTTTTTACTATTTTTTTGCGTATGGGAACGCAACAATTAAAATACAGTAAGAATCAGTAAAAAAAATATTGCCCGCAAACAGACCAAATAACAGTTTCGCTCGACTTAAAGCAATGACAGCCCTATATGCAGCACTTGACAGAATGTCGCCCATAATTTAAATTCCTCTCACAGTCGAATCCTTAGAGGGGAAAAATCCCAATATCAGCAAGTTCTCGACCAAAAGCCGTTGTCATTCACGGCACGCTTGTAACCAGTCGACTCTTACTCCAAACTTATCCTTCAACAATGACAGGATTATGTGCAGTCAATCGAATTTAACTCGAGTAAACAATCAATGCAAGTTGTGCGACTCCTCAACGCTATCTTCAAATGAACGTGTCAACAGTTTGAGTGAAAGAATACGACATCGTCATCCTCCCCTTTGTGAAAGAAACAAGGACATTCTTTGAATGGCGGTAATGGAATTATACTTTTCGAATTCAGCGTTAAAGTGAATTCAGCCAAAAGTTGTCATAAATTTGGAATCTCCAGCCAAGTGTCAAAGTTCCTTTTTTTTCCGATTTCCAAATATGATTTTCACAACTATGCGGTATGAGCGTTCATGTCTGCCTCCTTAACATGCATGTGTATGGAGTCCGAGTCACCCAGAGTCACAACTACATTCCTCTTCGATGAAATTTCACATTTGCATGAGCGTGCACTAGCACCGCACCCATATCTCTGGCCAGTCCATCGCGAACATTCATTCTGACGGAATTAGTTGTGACTTCTGGTGGAGATTCCCCGAAACCAGAATCTCTACCACAAAACTCGATTTTCAGAGTCCGTTGTACGGCCATATAGTGACATCCAGGCACTTCCGCATCCCCGCTAGATGGGGGAACAAGCGCACCAGAGAAATTAAAATGAAATAACAAAAAAAACAGAATTCTTAACGACTGGTGTCATAAGCCTGGTGTCCGTCCATCCACTTGCCATTGACTTTGGTTCTTGGCTCGAGAGTGATTTTTCTCGGTTTCCTTTTTCTCATAAAAGAGGTGGGGAGAGGGTGAACTGAACCTAAATGATCGATTTTTCTTTCCTTGAACTTGGAGTTTCGTTCTGGTCTGTAGTCTGTTTACTATTTTGCTGATGTTTCCTTTCCCCAGGTTTCGATGGTTTTGCGACCAGAACTCCGGCACTTCACTCTCATGCCATGCCATGAAGCGTCGATTACATAGAAATTCTTGCTTTGGAACGGGAATGTAGCACTGGTTTCCCACATGCACATTGCACACATCTCTCTTTCTCCATTGGACTGTGCCTGCTGTACATTGTGGCTTTTGGGTGTCATGTGTAGAAATGGTCGTCTGCAAGTTCTGTATTTAGAAGTTGAATGGAATTCCTTGCAAAACTGGCTGGCGATGGTGACGGCTAAGTGAATACTTCCTTATCGATGTGGAATGCGATGTTGGTTTCCCTTTTTTTTGTCGCTTATTACTTGCTGTTAAAGGGACCCGTATTGGTTTCGTGAAGTTTTTTGACAATTAACGTGGCTAGAGCGGTCTCCGGTTCAAATTCCGAGAGTGACCGAGAGTGACAACACCTAAGTTTTTTCATTGCTCCACACCTTGCAAAACTCTGACAAACATCCAAGACTTTTTCCGTTCGTATTAGGCGTTAAACAGGGGCTCTTTTTCTTTGTGGCAAAAATAATAGCTTCGCTTTTGACATATCGAGACAATGCACGGGTTCTTGTTTTTCTAAAACTGGTACGCTTCCGAACTGTAGGAATTGATCATTTTTTGTACTATAAAATTCTCAATTTTATACTGTGCTTATACGATGTCTAAATAGGCCACAACTTCAACAAAATTTGGTATAATTTACCGCTGAATTCTTACCTTAGAAATAGGTTAAGCCACGATTAGACGGTGACATATCGTCTAATCGTGGCTTAACCTCTGGCACATCAAACCAATGGGAGAAATTGAAGACATTCGAGCACATGGTATAACGTTTCAACCATAGGTGCATACCTACTGGAAAAATTGGGAAAATTTCAACCTCGAGCTGGGAACGATATGACATCGATCTAACGGACTGGCTGGACTTTTATTTCCTGTCATTTCCTGCTAAATTCCAATTTTGCACGTTGGTTAAGCTACGAAAGATTGTGTTTTGACCATTGAAAAGCAACTACGTGCGACAAAGCCATGCACTTAACTTATTTTTTTACATATAACCAACGATACTGCAAGTAGGATCGCGTTTCTCTGCAGCGAATTTGCATAGTAATCGTCCAAATGGCGTGTTTTTTTTTATAATATAAGATGAGTTAAAAGAAAAAGACTACACTAACCAATATCAACAGATGATTAAGTGATTTTTGTTAATTTCAATAACCACTGAACGAGTTTTCCAAAAAAATAGTGTGAACGTACCCGTGATGTTGGTTTGAACTGTCATTAATTATTTACTTGACAACAGCCGAGTGGCACTTACGGTTCGTAAACGGAATTCTTTATTATTATATCTTGTATATCCTGTAAAATTTGTCAAATTCATTAACTTTTAAGAAATGTTGGTAGACCTGAGCATATTGTACAATCTGTAAATCACCTGAATAAAGCTTTAAGGCTGAACTACAATAGTCTGAAACAATCGGAAGCTAATGTCAAATTTCTACGTTAAGTTTTCTGTTCTGTTCTGTCTGCCATTAGCTATGTGGACTATAATAGCACTTGGTGAAGGGAAGCTATTGTCAATAAGTTTCGCGGATGTGTTTTGTTTTTTATGAAATTTCAATTAAATTTCAAAAAACCAAAACAACACAAAAACAATCGTCAAGGGACGCGATATACGTCTTGTTTATTTTTCAGGATCAAGGGGGATAAACATTCTTCGTTTACAAATACTTTTGGCTGCAAAAATTGTCTGTCAAGCTTTTAGATGAATAATCAAATGAGAGAAATGAGCAAAAGTTAGCCAAACTGGACGAAAATTCGCAAGTTTCAGGCATTGTCGTACGAAGCGATTCGACTATTATGGCTAAACCACAATCACACTTTGAAGCTTCGCTTTGCCGACGTGCTTTACGCAAGCTTTGACATATTTACTTGCACTCCATAACCCTTTCAGAGAAAATCCCAGAAAACAACAACAATTTTTTTGACAATACACATTTTTTCCAACCTTCACTTTGACTCACGGCGCTTTGCAGCAACTTTACGTTACGATTTTACGTATTTCATTTTGTGGTTGAAGCTCAACGCCAGGCAAAGATACATTGTGATAGATAAAATTGATTTCATATGGTTGAACTAGGTGCGTCAGCCAAACGCAACGCACCAAAGCGTGATTGTGTTCCAGCCATTATAATTCAGTTTAATCAGGACTAAGTATACGCTCAAACATCATTGTTTCGAATTTTGCAAAAGTAAAAGTAAGATTTTCTGACATTGGTCATTTGAAAGGTTAAAACTTATATAACTCATTTCTGGCAAGATGGTTTTGCTAACAAGTTAAATATGCCTTAGATATAGGACGGCTACAAACCCTTACATACATCATGGAACACCAATTTACCAAATTTAGCTGTTTGATGTGAATTTCATGTCGAGGACAAGCATATCCTGATATCGTTACCGAATTTTGGCCGCCATTTCGCAAATCTGCGATAAATACTTAGTGACATAGAGTTTCAACAGGGCGATGCCACTTGTCTTTTAGCAGGACATACAATCGAGCTCATATTCAAAAAATTTCGAGTATTTGATATCTGAGTCAGAATGCATCGTTTTTTATTGCATTCTGTTCGGTACGTCTATTATTAAAAAAAAGTGCTGCCAAATCGTATTTCAAAACATATTTTTCAATTACCTCTGTTTTGGTCAATTTGTTTTTTAAGGTCCATTTACCCATGGAAATGTGTATGTATTTATAAAAAAAGGTTTTAGATAATGTCAATGCAAATCACCGGGAAACGCAATGAATCGGGATGCATTTAAACGGATAAAGTTTAGCAAATTAATTGTAAAATTTGGCGAAATTAACATAAATTAAATTAAATGGAAACTAATTGGTTTTTAAATCCATGCTGAACTTCCAAGAGTTGATGGGTTGACTTGGAGTTATGTCATTACTAAATTTGATTGAAAAATATGTTTGTCGAGTTAAATCGATGCTAATCCTGAAACTAGCATGATCTCGCACTAAAAAAAATGTCCCTGAGAGTCTTAATTTTTTCTATTTATTTTGACAAATGTAAAACTCTATTATGTACTCCTTTTACGGCAAGGATGTACCGAATTTTCACCATTCGCTTCGATGTTAACGTTGACATCTTGCAACCTCTGTCAATCGTGATGAACAACAACGATGTTGCTAGTTCTTTTATTTATTTTGTTAAAATGTAAAATAGTGTCATAGGTCATGTGTACCAACATGACCACAGAAAGAAAGAGGTACCTTCCATTAATTAATTGGACACTACGATGTACGTGTACTGCAATCAAACTTGCACTCTTCCGAAATTGCTTTGCCTCACGCATTGTGTACGTGGTCTTCCTCCTGTGTCCGGACCCTGACCACACACCAATCGCCTCCACCATTGCAGTATCCACACAATTACACCTCACAATCAACTGACCGTCAAACACGAACAAATTCCCATGTAATTGAATTGATTCGACACTTGAACCGGGAAAATCGTGTTGACGGCCATTAGCACGATATCCGTCAACCATTTGGCTTTCCTTAAGACACCAAAATGACAACAAAAACGTCCCGCGCACAAGAGGCCGCACAACCGTCCGCAGATGGTACAAACGATCGATCCACCATTAGAATGGCAGAATTTGTGTGTGTTCCTGCAGAGAAACCATTTATCAGGCGTCCTCCTCATAGCGGTTGTGCCTTCAAATGGCATCTCTTTAAATATTGCCAATAATATTAGAGGAGCGAAGCATTTCTTTGCCTGGAGGCATTTGTTGCAACCTTCGCATGGGTAGAGCTGTGAAACCGGTGCACTGCATCTGCGAATTCAAATTTTTGCCCAGACTCATAGGAGTCGCTGGAGCGTACCGAACTCTGGAGGGCTATAGGGTAAGTCGGCATGCTGTGCGAATTGATGATGAGGTGCCAGTGTAACCGATTCTCCGGTGATTACAGTGTTTTTGCTGAAACAAGTGAACGGGCCTAATGGAAGTCCAAATCAATGCAAAAAGGACCTAAATCGATTGAATTGTTATTGGTTTCGGTTCGCTGAAGATGAGAGTTGTTAACAGATTCTGTCCAAATGACAGCAGCAGGTGAAATCTACACCCTTGGGGCTGTGCATTTTATGGGCAATTTGAAAAAAGCAAGTGGGTACTTATGATAATGAATTGCAATATGAATAGACCTTAGGGTTGTTGTAGGATTTTGTTTTGTTCAGCGAAAGTAGTACCCCTTGGCTAAGGCTTGGATTGAGAATTCTTTGATTTGTTGCTGCCCCTCTGCCACGACTAAATAACCAACATTCCCAACATAGACATTGAAATAACTTCTACTTCGACTGCCTTTGACAAATTAACCATCCAACCGACGATTTACCATATCGAGATACACAGATACTCACCTGTTGTCAATTTGTTAATACGATTTGCGAATACACTTCAGGTGCACACAGTCTAAATTGAAAGATCATTCAAGTGCAGAGAAACAAATCCAACCATCTTGGGAGGAATTTAACCTCCACCGAAGCGGCGGCTGTCGCGTCCAATTGGAAGAACTCGTTGTGACTGTTACCGATTCCATATCTCGAAATTGAAAACCGCATCGGGAGTGTTCGCCAGTCCTATTTAGGCGAAGCATTTCTGTGCGTTTCTCTCTCCATTTACTAATTAGTCAAAAAGAAACCAAGAGTGTGTCTCTTTATATGGACACGCTGCTGCGATTCATTAACCCGATTTGATGGCAATTTTGTTTGTTTTTTTTCTCTTTTAGGTGACATCGATGACTGCATCGTAACACCGACAGTTCAAGGACAATTCACACCATTGCCTGAAGCTCTGTGTGATGTTATCATGGACCTTACAGCGGAAGGGCATTCAGCTACCATTGAGAACGTCCGAACAAAGCTTGGCCTAAGATTTCCGCACATGACATCGCCGGCCACTGAAGTCATCTACGATACATTGGCACAACTAATGCAGGAGCAAAAGATTTATCAAACATCGAAAGGCTACTTCATCTTCACACCAGAGTAAGTCATACCTAAGAGGCCCTTTAATGGATGTTTTTAAAAACAGCATTTGTAACTTCTTTTTTTTAGACGACGACGAAGTCGATCGAGACCACGAAATCACCGAACCTATCAAGAATTCGAAGAAGACGAGGAACCTCATGAGGCACGCACCATCCTCATGACAAACTCAGAAGCCCTTCATTCGTTTTATGGTGAAATATCGACAGAACGCGATGGAGATTTGACGCATCAATGTATACAAACGAATTTAGCCGATGTCATTTGTGGAGGTTGGTCTCTGGAATGGATTCGTCCGAGCTTTGACTTACACAATAACATTTCTTGTAATTTGTTTTTAGGAAATCCAAATGACAAAATCCTATATCCACGGGCAGCGAAGCGACGAAGTGCATCGTTTCCAACACCACGCAGCTTGGAAAGACGACATAGCCTAAGATTATTTGGCTCTTCGAAGCGATTGCAACGTTGCGCGTCGACAAGGAGCCTTTCGAAAACATACGCACAAACTTTGGCCACAGACAGCAGCAGCTCGGAATATCAAAGCACAGATTCGTCATCACCAAGTAAGTTTTATAACAAAGTGGGGTTAAATTATATTCAGTACGGTAGAAAGATGTAACTAAAACAAATAGAAGGCAATAACCTGTACGACCTTAAACCTAGCTTCTTCAATCACATGTGTGTGCAAAGTAGGTAATTTTGTATGCACAAGGAATGCAACTTTCGTGTTGCGAACCCAATGTAACTCTCCCTTAGCACTGTACATCCCTGTAATATTTTTTAGTCATTTTTGTAACCTCTTTTGCCCGAAAAACATGTGCCGTTATTCTGGATGCAGTGCAGCAAGCAAGGTACATAATTTTTGTTTGACATACATGCAGTAAAGTCCCAACTAACAATTATTCTTCTATAAAGCACAAAAATTTAATTTCCACAAGCAATTATTTCTATAGGCCTTATATAGTGCTTGTTCGCGGAGGTTGATCATTTTGGCAGTCGTTTGTTTGGGTACAAGCTTGTTTAAGACATTATGCAGGAAAATTCACAAGCATAACCGAAATTATGATAGCTCAACTTCTGTAAGGTTGTTTTTAAGCTTCCGGAGATGTGTGTACATGTACCATACGTTAAGATGCTTCGGTAGAACTTCGCACGAAGTTAATCAGGACTGGGATGATCAGGGTCTTATATAGGATCTCCTTAGTAGTTCGAGTGAGGGCTTTACTACTAAATTGCCTTCTTATCCCGAAGAAACAGCGATTGGCAAGAGTAATTCTTCGTTTGATTTCTGACGAGATGTTGTTGTCAGAGTTAATAGCGGAGCCGAGGTAGACAAAGTCCCGTACTACCTCAAAGTTATATCTGTCGATGGTGACGTTCTGTCCAATTCGTCGATGTTGTGTGTCCTTTCGTGTTGACAGCATATACTTAGTCTTACCCTCATTTACTGCTAAACCCATTTTTGCCGCTTCCTTCTCTATACCAGCAAACGTGGCTATGACGTTGAGTCCTGCCAATGATGTCAATATCGTCGGCTTATGCTAGTAGTTGCACCGATTTTTGGAGAATTGTGCCTCTGGTGTTGGCTCGGGAGTTTTGCACAATCCTCTCAAGAATCAAATTGAAGAAGTCACATGACAGCGCATCGCCTTGCCTAAATCCTTTTTTGGTATCGAATGTGTCGGTGAGGTCGTTTCCGACCCTGATGGTGCAGCGAGAATTCTCCATCGTCATCCTACACAAACGGACGAGTTTGGGTGGTATACCAAAACTAGACATGGCTCTGTATAGTTCGTCTCTACAAATGCTGTCGTATGCGGCTTTGAACCGATAAATAGGTGGTGGGTATCGATTTGGACTTCTTGGGTTTTTTCCAGGATCTGCCGAAGTGTGAAAATTTGATCGATTGTGGACTTTCCTGGCCTAAAGCCACACTGATAATGGCCGATCAGGTTGTTGGTAAACGGTTTCAGGCGTTCACATATTACGGCAGATAGGATCTTGTAGGCGATGTTGAGTAGACTTATGCCTCTGTAGTTGGCGCAGTTCAGAGGGTCTCCTTTTTTTGTGGATCGGGCAAAAGATGCTGAGGTTCCATTCTTCAGGCATGCTTTCAACCGACCAGATTTGGCTTATGAGTTGGTGGATCTTGCTTACCAAGTCATCTCCGCCAGCTTTATAAAGCTCTGCGGGAAGGCCCTCATTTCCGGCGGCCTTATTAAGCTTGAGTTTAGATATAGCTTTCTTTACTTCACTTAGGTCGGGTGGTTGGCAGTTTTCGCTGTCGTTGCCAATATTAAATGGTTCGTTCTGCTGACAGCGGTATGTTGTTCGTCATCGCCGTTTAACAGTCTGCAGAAGTGGTTCTGCCATATCCTCAGCATCGACTGTGTCTCAACTACGATATTTCCTTGTTCATCTCGACAGGATTCTGTTCGAGTCTTGTATCCTTGGCTTTGACGTTTTACACTTTGGTAAAACTTGCGAACATCGTTCCTGGAGTGGCACCTCTCTATATCCTCGATTGCGCTCTTTTCTTGCTCTTTTTCTTCTTTCTGAAAAGCCGATGTTCTTCCCTTCTTCTTTGCCTATAGAGCTCAATGGCAGCTCTCGTCTTCACCTGCAGCTTAGCCTTGTAGGCCTCGTTCTTGGCTGCGAGCATCTGTCGGCATTCCTCATCAAACCAGGGGTTTCTTGCTGGTGGCCGCGAGAAACCTAGCACATCAGTTGCGGCTGATCTAATGGCTTGTTGGCATCGTTGCCATTGTTCTTCGAAGTCAATTAGCCTAAGTCCGTTACAAGACGTCTTGTCGTGTAGGCTATATTTTCCGACAGTACTGCTAAAGATGTCTTCTCTTCCTACCTTTGCGTTAAAATCTCCCAGCACGATTTTAAAATCGTACTTTGGTAGTCGCTCATAGGTTTTGTGTAGGAGCTCATCTTTTTCCTCCGTCGGAGCATGAGCGCATATAAGGCTTATGTTGGAGAATTTGGCCTTAATGCGGATTGTTACAATGCGTTCGCTAATGTCTTGAAAACATAAGACTTCATGCCTAAGTCTGGCACCTATAACAAATCCGCATCCAAATAGTCGCTGTTTCTGCTCACTATAACACGATCCATAGTATATGTCACAGTTTTTCATCCTCTTTTTGCACGGCCCATCCCATCGTATTTCCTTAATGGTAGTAATATCTGCTTTGTTGCAGTTTAGGGCTTCCGCTAGTTGTTCGCATGCACCTCTCCTGTTTAATGTTCTCACATTCCAGGTGCAGATACGAACGTCGTTGTCCTTTTTTCGTTTAGCATGGTCGTCAACAATAATATCAGTCCTTTCCGAGGCTATTGGTTGCTTCGCAACAATATTTTTTTTTCCGTGGATGGGTAGTTAACCCAAAGCACAACCCCCAACCTGGAGGGCCAGGCCCTTGTTTTGAAATCGGTACCGATGTCAGTAGCCCATTTTGGGATATGAGCGCTGCCGTTGACCCATTGAGGGCTCCTCCGCCACCAACTCTTTTCCAATACCCTGGCTCAGTATTGAAAATCCCTATAGACCTGGTGTTCAAATATGTCGAAGCAGCTCATATAGGGATTTCACTACCAGTTCGATCAAACTGGGGCTGTAGGCGCCACCGTTGACTCCATCTAGGGAATTCCTCCGCTGCCGCCTGAAGAGTGAGGGCTGTAAATGTGTGTAATGTCATTCAGGCATTCTTCTTTTGTAATTCGCCAAGGAAAGAGCAAGTTGAAATAAAACTCTTCAAAAACAGAAACAGGAGTTTTTATTCTATACACTCCAAATAAGTAACATTACGGTCTAACGCCGATTCCAAACGGCAAGTTTGAGAAGGTTCTCATGCCAGTTGTATACTTACGTCCATCATATTAAATAAATTGAAGAGGAATCTTGAGATCACGAGCAGGATTCTATATGAATCACCACAAGCTTATCTCCAATTTGGATATACAGAAACGTTTCTTCTATAGGGGTAACAGGGACTACTACCTTATACTTCAAAACCTTCTTAAATGTAGAAGGAGCTTTAAGTAACGAACAAACAGACAGGATACGAACAGTCCTTACTAAATCCAGTATAGAGGAGGATTTTAAGCCAATCTTTATGTTGATCTTGAAGTAATCAGTCAATAGTAGGCAACAGGCCCTAACGAGATGTGATGGCAGAGGTTTAGCACAGGCTGAAGTGATCTCGTTCTCCCCATGAGAAAACTGTTATTTACTTATGGCGTTTTTCACTTGAAAATCTGTATTTTGATCTAAAATTTGATATTTTTTGGTGCCAATGGAATACGCTTTCAGATTGATTTTTTTTTTACTCTGGATTATTGAAATTTCTTTTTGTGAAGTTAGGGTCGGTGTTGCTGTCATGTTTTAATTCACACAGGTTGTTTGTTTTTGATTTAATTAATATTTCATATTGAACTGCTACAGTTTTAATGATTTAAGCTTAGTACGCTGCTCGAGCTTAATTTTAGCTCCCATACAAAATTCTCTCCAAAAATTAGCTGAGCTAAATTTAAGCGAATCCATTTAGCCGAGCGGTACGCTGCTTCAGCTAAAAAATCAAACATTCATTTCAGACTGTACTGGATGTATCTGTCACAATTTAGCGCGCCCATTAATAGTTCGGGACATTTTCTCAAGCTAAATTTTGACACATCGTATTGTTTTCTTCTGTTGTGCTTTTGATTTGTTGAAATAAACTTATTTTTCAAAGAACAGCTGTTTGTTATGACACTTATCCACAAAGCACTCTATGTCAAAATTTAGCGAGGATTTTAGCTAGTGTTTGGAGAGAAATAATGGAGAGCAGCTAAAATTTAGTTTCGCTCGAGCAGCGTACTAAGCTTAATAATAGTTTTTCACAACCGAAATAATAAATAATCGAAACGAAAATCACTCTGGTCAAACTGACAGCTATCATCAGTGTGTGTGCATGGAGGGGTAAATCTGCCGAAAAATTCAGTTTTCCAAAATTGATCTGGGATCAAAAAAAAACTGACAGCTATCATCAGTGTGTGTGCAAGGAGTGGTAAATCTGCCGAAAAATCCAGATTAGCAAAATTGATCTAGGGTAAAAAAAAATTATTTTTTTTGCAAAATGGAACACAACAACTGTCAAAATCGATCTTTTGACAGATCTAGATCAAAAAAGAGATTGATTTTTTTACCAATGGAAAACGCTATTATTAGCATAGGTAGAGCTACAGCCATGTTTAAGCTGGATTTCAAACCACATGCCACTCCAGTTATTTCAGTCGTTAGCTAAATGGCTTAAGTTGCAGACTTTAAATTGGTTGTCATCAATTGTCAAGTTTTTTGAGGTATTCCTCCACTACGGTTCTCATCTGCCTAAGAATTTAAGACCCTTTGTACTGTATTGCTGTCTATTTGATCTACAATCCTAGCCGTCTAAAACGTCCAATGTAGTGTTTACTGGACAAAACATTGGTTTTTCCAATGCCGTAACGTAGAACTGGGATGTTCAGGGTCTTATTTAAAATTCCTCTAGTAGTTCAAGTAAGGCTTAATTTTTGAATTTATTGTTAAATTGGTTTCTCAGTCCGAAAAAAAAAGCCAGCGGTTGCCTTCATTCTTATGGGCGCTCGATGTACACTTTGTCGCGGTAAGACTTCCCAAATCATTCTTAGAGTTGCACGTCTATTTATTTTCGATGGCGTGCATTTTCTTGATGTTCTTGCCTCCTCCTTTTCATATAGTTATAAAGCTGAAAAGCAACTTTTTTAACAGCCCCCATCGTCGCCTGCAGCGTTACCTTGCAGGCCTCTATATAAGCTGCAAGCTTCTGACAATCTTCGTCAAACCAGAAGTTTCTTGATGGTGGGCATCATCGCCTTTTTTCTCTGGCATGCATGGCGATATGGATTTAATCGAGAGTTTAAGGAATATGCCTTCTTCAAAGGAAGTCTCTTGGGACAAGGAAATTCTCCTCGTTAACCCCTTAGTTTTTTGTATAGAAGCTTCTATAAACAGTCTATGGTGGTGTCACCATTCCCTCCGTTACGGCCTGAGCTTATATGTCTTCAAAGTATGTGACCGTATTACATTTTTTTTCACCCCATCGTATTTCCTGGATTGCTGTAATGTCGGATTTGTAGTTAGGTAAGCATTAGCCACCGTTGGCTGTAATCTGCTGCTGCCAAGACAAAGGGTTTATTATCCAATTTACACTTAAAGTGCTAGGTACCGAGTGGTCGCCACATCAAAGCTGAGAGTCGACGTTGATAGGCATCGCATTGAGAACTGCTGGTCCGTGTTTGTATCTGTTGATTATTGGGCGAAGCGATGTGGAGTTCAGAGTGCCAGGAAATTTTCCGTCTGTGTTTGTGATCAGCTTGATCATAGTTTATGGCTCTATTTGTTGTCACCATGTAGCAGAATTGAGATAATGTTTTTCACTTATGAAGATGCAAACACTTAAGCTATCACCTAGTGGCAAATATCTAGGGATTAACGTGGATGCCAAGCTTAACTTGTCAACAAACAAAAACTTCTAAAATTACTCTAGGCCAGGAAAAAGTAAAAAGTAAGGATCTACTCATGATAAAGTCCACTTTATAGTTATCA
Source organism: Rhingia campestris (assembly GCA_932526625.1). Taxonomy (NCBI): domain Eukaryota; kingdom Metazoa; phylum Arthropoda; class Insecta; order Diptera; family Syrphidae; genus Rhingia; species Rhingia campestris. Next base: position 5,240,106 of record OW052184.1, read on the forward strand.
CCTCAACCCACCGAAATTAAATTTCAGCTCTTAGGATTCCAAGTTCCAAGCTCTAGTTTTTAGACCTAGATTAACAACATCACCAACTCCATCCTTGCCTATAATATGCTCAATAATATTCCTCTTTTCAGAAAAAGGATCTCTTCTATCTCGATTGTTTCGTCGCAGTGGTAGAACTAAGCAGCGACAAATCGAAACATATTCAGCGCAGTTTCCACCAGCTGAGTGGTTCAATTCACGAGCTGTTCATTTGCACAGTATCGGCACCCAAACTGCTGATCACGTAAGTACACACAAAATCCTTTCCTTAACGTACAACCACTGAAACCCTGGTTTTTTGCTTTTTTTTACAGGATATTCCAGTTTCACACACTCTATCCAATTCAACCTTCTACGATGGCTCGGAGCTTAGCCAGCGTTCTTCGACCCTACCGAGGCGCCATCGACGGCACATGTCCAGTGAGTCAACATTTGTGATATCATCACGTGACTGTTCACCAATTCGCCGTCGCTCTCCAGTTTATTGCAGTAGTAGCTTGCCACGGTCAACACAATCGATACCTGCGACTGCATCAAGCAAAGCGACAGCCAATCGTTTATCATCGTCCCAGCTTCAGGCACCAAACGGTCAAGCACCTGGTCCACCCGCATCCCATACTCCAACAAAAACAGCGACCAAATCTGTTCTAGGAAAGCACATCTTCGAAAAAACACCCACCCACAAACGTCTCGACAACCCACTTACAATAGACAACAAGGCGACCTATCGCAGTGTTCAAAGCGGTCCTTCTAGCCTGGAAAGCGGTAAGGCATCGTCGATGTTTACCACCTCGGGTCCGTCAAGCATAGACAGTGGAAAAGTCTCCTTCAGTAAAACCAGTGGTCATTCTAGTCTTGAATCGCAAATATCCACAAATACCATGCAACATCACGGATCGCCTTCCCGTTCGATACTAGTGTTGAACGGATCACCGAGAGGAACACCCCGCCACCAGGCGATGAAAGCACGTGCCGAACAAAATCAGCGCAATCGATCGTCGACGCCGTCAAGGATCCTCGAAGAGATCACCTCACAAATGGGCGGAAACGGCCGCATTCCGGGCAAGTCGCAATCGATATCCACCTCAAATTCCAACAACTCGATCACCCTTCAGGTGACCACATCGAATGGCAGTCAAAGCAGCATACCGAGCACAAAGATCTTCGTGCAAAACTCACCAGTGCGCAGCGTGATCACCCTTGAAAACGGCAAGCTAATGGAGAACTCCAATGTGTTTATTATCAACAACGAGACCACCACCAATGAGAAGGGCGAAATCATTAGGAAGACACTGTCCAAGCAGCATCACGCCGCAGCGTCCACCGCTGCCGCTCATCTCAAAAAAGAGAGCTCCATCAGCGAGAATGATGCAAACTCGGAGACGTGTGACTCTATCTCGTTCATCAGCGAAACATCTCCGGATCTTGGTGAGGAAATCGATGAAGTCAACTGCAAATTCACCAAGAATATCAACAACGATGCCACAATGAACAACAGTCGCAAGCTGTGCCTGCAACTACCACAGAACGGCTCCTCAAACATAGTCTATAAGAATGTGCTGAAAAACGACTCTTCGCATCCAACATCGCCCACAGACATTGCCGCTACTGCCTCAAAGCAGGACTTTGAGATCGCCGGCTCGGTGGGTAACCTGCGCTCCTGTTTCGAAAAGAACTCCAAAGGGTCACAAAACAAGCTCAATTCCAACTGCGACTTGAAAAATCTCCGCTTCGAGTCAGTGGGCAATCTAAACCACCAAAAGGGAGGCAACCTGCTCAACTCAAATCCGGCAATTAACAGCGATTCACTGGCGCACATTCTTCACAAGAACATCATCGCTGTGGGTAGCGAACCTAACCTCGCTATCAAGAACTGCGATCAACGGCTCAAGGGTAACTGTGACAAGTCTATTGAAAAGGAATCACTTCTGGACAGGCGATTTAGCTTATCCAAGGAGAGCACAGCTGAAGAGTTATATAACTTCCCAAGCTTGACGGATCTAAGCTTTAATTTTACATCTCTAGCGGCTCAAAAAATTCTACAAGGAGTCAGTTTGAACAGCATCGATACGCTGGTGGAGCTAAATATGGCAGCGAATAACAAGGAGAAACAGAAACAGCAGAATAACCAACCGACACCAGTATCGTGTACGGATTACGGTATGGTTTGAGGATGCGAGACTTGGTCTATGCTTTAGGAATAGGAAATGGTTTGAAATCTATACTAACTATTTGGGAATTTCGTTCTTCTCTTTTTGGATTAACCAAAAAGTCATCTTAGTCATAGTATGCTGCGAATTGGCGAACAAAACGAAGGGAATGAATTGGGGGGGATGGGTTTTGGAGCTTGGGTTAAGTTTTCTTCGAAAATGTAGTTTTTGGCATGAAATCGTCTCAAGGCTGGTGGTAATAGCACTTGCCATGTAACTAGTAGATAGGACTGACATTCTGTCCACATTTAAAACTTCAGTAGCTAGGTCATCCGCCAGTTCTATCATCGCTCTAAGCTGTTCGATGAGAATATCATTAAATCAAGTAAAATTGATTTGGCAGCACTGGGCTATTGAAGATAAATAGTCTGTTCTCGTACAATGTTATTTTTACGGATTCTTACTTCAGAAATTTATTTCCATACGAAAATTGTGTACGTGAACGGTTTTAAGTAAAAATTAGTGAAAGTTATTTGTACGGGAACAGACTTAAAGTTGTAAATATTAAAATAAAATGAGACAACACAACAAGCTGTCAAACGACAGCACTTTATTCATGGCACAGTTCGTAAACGCAATATAAATGCAAAGCAAGAGATTTTGAAAACAGCTTCGAACGCTGAAGCAACTAAGAACTGTAGCCTAGAACTATGTTCATTTGTGGTTTCAATTGGACTGACATATTCTTTTGTTATTCAAACCTTCACAAACTCAGATTGACAGATATTATAACTGATCTATCAAGCGATTTCTAATAGCATATTTGCGCTCTATGAATGACACATTCTATGAAAACTGACACTTCTGGGCTCCAAAAACAGTGAAATTTAATATTTAGAAAACCGTTTACGGTAGTTAAAATGTCACATCTGACATTTGTTTTATCAATTTGTTGTGAGGTTTTCAGTCTCGCAGCTGTTAACCAAAAAAACGAGCTTCATAATAAACTTAAAATGTTTAGACTGCCAAAAGAATTTTTTTGAAAACGAAATTAAATACCCAAAAACGAAAACTTGACTACGTAATCAAAATATAGCATAATGACAATACTATACACTAAATTTCTTGTCTAGTAGAATGGCATGCCATCAATTTAATTGACATGTGTCAATATACAATTCTTAACCATTTATCATCCACAAAAATCCACTAATTTATTATTATAATTTTTTTTTTTAATTTTCTATTTTTTTTTTTGTTTTTTTTTTTGTGCCAAATTAAAAGTTAATTTTATTAACTGAAATAATAACAGACAATGTTGTATTTGTACTCAAAAATGTGTTTATTTTTATTATATTTTGGAACCATTTTTTATTTTATTTTTTAATATTAAACTTTGTAATATATTTATATATTCTAATTTTAAGCCGTGAGAAATATATGTTGTATGTACATTTAAAAATAAAATAATAAAAAAACACTTCAATTTCACAAAGCAGACTTTATGTATAATTAAATGAGAAGACAAACAACAAAATTAAATATATATTTTTTTAATTGTTTTATTACAACTTATTGCAATAGTTTCAGTAATAAAATCAAACAAAACGGAATATCTGTACATTTATCAAGTTAGGTTAAACATTTGTAATTATTTTTTATCAACGTATTATCAATTATAATATATAAACAAGGCCTTATAACTTGTGGTAAATAAATTAAACAAAAAATAAAATGATAAAGGAAAAAAAATGCAAGTAATGTTACTCTTTTACGAATGAATATAATAAAAGGAATAAACGAAAAGTTATAAAACATACGTATTTGCTCTTATTTGATTTTTTTCAGCTGTTTTTTTTTTGTTGAACGAAATTCTTAAGTTCTTTCTTTAAAAGTCAAAAATTACCCGCTGATGTATCCTTTTAGTACAGAAAAGAAGAAAGGAGATGGATCCAACAAATTTAAGTCTTAGCAAACAAATTGTTGGGGGCTGTGATTCTGTGTTTTGTGTTAACTACCCAAAACTGGGTCCATATTTTATAAAACGAATATTGTTGAAATAACTTCGTTTTCATTGAAATTCGATTACATAAAATGAGTATCGTTCTAGGTTTTACGATAATCGTAATTTCTTATGGCTGGCATTTGGCAGTCGTATAGGTTTCGTTTTCGTTGAGCTGTCATAATTTCTCGTTTAGCACAATCGCACTTTGTCGTGACTATCATTTACTTATGTATCGTTTGCTTGCCGCTCGTTTCGTTTTATGTCCATGATTTTATTGTTCACGAATATGCTAAACGAAAAAAAGAAAAGGACCTCCGTATCAACACATGAAATGTGAGAACATTTAACAGGAGAGGTGCAGGCGAACAACTAGATGAAGCTTTGAGTTGCTACAAAGCAGACATTACTGCCATCCAAAAAATACGACTACTACGGAATGTTTTGTAGTGAGCAGAAATAGCGACTATTCGGATGCGGATTTCTTATTAGTGCCAGACTAAGGCAAGAAGTCGAATGCAAAGAAGAAGGGGAAAACACGGGCTTTGAAGAAAAGCGCGCGATCGAGAATACAGGAATGATGTTCGCATGTTTTAACAATGCGTAAAACGTCAATGGCGGGGATATAAGTCTCAAACAGAATCCTGTCAAGGAAACATGGAAGTTGGGACACAGTCGATGTTGAGGATTTTGAAGAACCACTTCTGCAGACTGTTGACGGGATGACGAACATTATTCCCATGTCAGGTAGAACATTCAAAACTGGCGCGAAAACCAACCACCCGACCTAAGTGAAGTGAGGATAGCAATATCTAAACTTAAGCTTAACAAGGCTACCGGAAATAACGGCCTTCCCGCCGGCGAAGATGAATTGGTAAGTAACATCCATCAACTCATAAGGCAAATCTGGTCTGATGAAAGTATGCCTTAAGAATGGAACATCAGCTTCGTTTGCCCGATCCACAAACCCTCAGAACTGCCCTAACTACAGAGGTATAAGTCTTCTCAACTGCCCTAACTACAGAGGTATAAGTCTTCTCAATATCGCCTACAAGATCTTATGTAAACAACAACGTGATCGACCCTTATCAGTGTGGTTTTAGGCAGGGGAAGTCCACAACTGATCCTCAAAAAAAAACCCAAGAAGTCCAAATAGATACCCACCACCTATTCATCGATTTCAATGCCGCATATGACAGCATTTATAGTGGCGAACTATACAGAGCCATGTCCAGTTTTGGTATACCGACTAGGGTACAGGGTGACTGTAGAGAATTCTCACTACCTCACCGACACATTACAAATACAAATTTTTGGCCCAACAGGCTCGTTAATAGTACCCAGTGGCGAGCTTTCTCACAACCATATTCATGTGTGCGTGTGTTCTTCTTCTTGCGGGACCTCCTGTTTTGTGCCGACTCCGAAAGGCTAAGTTGAGAAAAGCTTTTCTTGACAATTGATACTATTCGGATAATTTGTAATCATGAGAGGAGGGCCAGTGAAAAATCATTTAGGTGTTGCTAAGGCTGGGAATCGAACCCAGACCTCCTGCGCGGCAGTTCATCGCACTAACCATCGCGCCACTGAGCCCGTCGCCGACACATACCAAAACCAACCAACTTGAAGTGCGCAACTGGAGGCAGTTGCAAAAGTGTTTGTCAAATTAGAGAGACATGTTGGTTGAGGCCCAGGTTCATTCGTGTATTTGAGCTCTTGTTAGGTGACCATTGTCCACGGCCAATATTAAATAATCTACTAGTAGATAAATAAATTTAATTTTAAAATTGAAATTAATTAAGAAATTTACCTCCACATACTAAATAAAGGAGCTTTGGAAAACCGAACTGTCATGCGAAGATCAAGGAAATCCCACTACTCGTGTAGAGCGTCGTGACTTTACTGCAATTGCAGTAGATCTACCGCATTTTAAAATAAATCTACATCTACTGCCTATAAAAAAAATCGACTGCACTTTTGGTCTTACAAAAATCTTTCAATATGTTAATCAGGGTTGCAAAAGTCGATACAATTGTACTGTTTTCGATACAATCGCCATAGCTTCAGTACACAAATACACTTTTATAAAATCCGATACAATTTGTGGTGCAGCTATTTTAAATAGGTATTTATCATCAAAATATGTTTTAAAAAACGAAAACATCACATAATTTGCTTTGCTACCAAAAATCTGTTCGAATTTATATAAATACCACTGAAAGTATGTGCTAATTTTCAATTCACAATCACTTTTTTCTATATTCGCGCCAATTTTTAACTTTCTCTTACAAAGAGAAAGATATTGTTTTCGTGAAAATTTTCGACCTCGAGATTTTGATTGATTCTAACATTACGATGATAGCGGAGCCTAAAAAAGTGGTTTTTGGAATTCCGTCCGTCGGTCCGTCGGTCCGTCTGTCCGTAATGGTCTCCCCAGCCTAAACGGCTAGACCGATTTTCTTCAAACTTCGTATCCAAGCTTATTTTAGTCATAATTCTAGGCCATTTTTTTTGTTTGCTTTTAGCCATGTTAATAACGGTACCTGCCATATAAAAATTACACATAACCTCAATTTTCTCGAAAACGGCTCTAACGATTTTGATTAAACTTTAAATATACTATAAGCATATTAGTTCCAACAAAACTGCATACCCAGTTTTTTCGAGAAAATCCATATAACGGATTTTGCCATTTAGGCCATATAAAGAAAATTGTTAATTTCTCGCAAACTACCATGTCAAATTGATTGAAATTTAATATATATACTACTATTACAGCTTGAAACAATTACACATAATTAGTTTTGGCCCAAATATCACTAAACGGAATTTTCAGTTTTGGCCGATAACGGAAAATCATTATTATTCACATTGACATCGATTCCTTCAAATTTCGGAATAAAAGTTCGGATAAATACATTTCGACATTATTTATATCATTTAAGCATCAATAATCAAAATGCTTATGATTTGATCTAACGCCGAACTTGCTGTGAAAGAGAAAGTTGCGTACGACCCAGTCGTGCACCCACCACTCGTTTGTGCCTGAATACTGTTTATCAGCTGTTTGATGGTTCTTTTTTAAATTTTTCTTATGAAAGTTTCGTACCAAAAATACATGTCTTCCTGTCTTCTTATTTTTAGGGATCTTGAAGGTCTTAGTTAGTCATTAACTAACAAAATAGATAATAATTAGATAATTAAATTTAAAGACATTTTGTGATTTTAAAATTACAATTATGCTGATAAAAATGGATTTTTGTTTTTAGGTTGTTATTTTGTTTTACTCACTTGATGTCATAATTTCTATAAGCAAAAACTACGTATTTCGAACATTATTGTATTGTATACAAAATTATTTTTAGGGTATTTATTTCAAATAAAAATAAGTAAAGCAACGGTTTTTAACCAAAATACTTTCGTTTCGAATTTTAAGTCACTCTCATGTTGATCAGGTTCCGGCAAGCGATGTGAATCTTTAAGACAATGGGTTGGAAGACCCTTATACACGGCACAAGCTCTTTCGGAAAGCTTCACCAAGTCAATTAATGATTGTTTTGATATGGGTAACTTACACTGGTAAATGGGTTTTTTTTGTAGTTGAAACTATTTTTCGTTCTACATGTCCTAGCCATATTTGGGCCGGTTTTTTAGTGCTGAGTTAACACAGAGTTTAATAACTCCGGAATAAATTTAAGCTAGACTTAATTCATGAAGCAGTTTTTCAGTACAGAATTAAATTTGACTCCGTGTGTGATGATTTAATTTGGTAGCACTCATGATTTATCGATTTTGCTCAGTTATCACTTTATCAGCTGTTTGGTTTCCTTTTCCCCAAACAAATGAACTTGCAAGTCTTTATCTTCTTAAAATAGTTCAAGTCAATATTTAATTCAATTTCAAGTCGCTAAGATCTGCATTTAGTTTCTCTAAATTAAATTAAATGTCCACATAAATGGAATTGAAAAAAAAAATTTTGCCTGGTATTTTATCATCTGTCAAAACCATCTGATCATCTAATTCCGTGGTTAACTCAGCAAACTTGCTGAGATTTAAATCGCCTGAAAAACTGCTTTCTCAAGTTAACTCGAGTAAGCTCCCGAAACTAGGATGATCTCGCACTGAAAAACTGGGCCTTAAACGTCTTTTTCGAATTTTAACGACTTAATTTTAAGCGAATAAATTTTGTAGTCATCTTTATATTTTTTGCATCCATAGAATCGCACTCCATTCTGGAACGCCTTGACTGTAAAAACTTTAACTCTATTTTTTTGTAAATGACGAAATAGAAAAAACGAAATCTTGATGACTGTTGTAAGCAACGATTTTAAAAATTTAAACAATACTGATCCTGGCAAGCTATCAAGAGTACACTCAAAACAGAAATATTACAAGCTTTCGCTTGTTTTTTCCGTTAAATGATCATATGACTAAAAGCTGACAAAAGAATGGCGGTAAAAGGAAAAAATGATCATAAGTAGTGACGGATAAGCCATTATGTGCATTTAAAAACAAAAATAAGTGAGATAGAGGTATTTTCTTTTGAAGAGAAATTATATGCCTGCTTTTAATGATTTTTATTATTTCGTAATTCTTGTAAAAATTACAATTATGCCTCGGTTATTATTTCCAGCTGTAAAACGTGAAAAATTAAAGTTATTTTCTTAAAAAAAACATATTTTCACCAAATCTGTATAAAATAGATAGCTTATCAAAACACCAAACGATGATGGAAATCAACCAGTACAATTTCAATACAATTTTTTTTTGAACTTTCAATACAATGCTGAAAAGCCATTTTTCATCACTGATGTTAATGTAATCCACAAAATTGTTTTTCAAATATATCACTGAATACAGTCAGGGTACTCATTCCGAAACTTTTAAAATGTCTGTGGCTGTGGCTGCTGCTATCCAACCCTAAAAAAATTTGCATTCAGAGTTAGTGATGCTGTTTTTGGTTTGAGAGCTTTGAAAAAAGTTCTAAATAGTGAGTGTTATTGCTCATTTGATATGTATACTACGGAAACCCTGTAAGAGCTTTTGTTAGAATAGCACCTTACGGAAAACAAAAGAGTCCGAATGAGTGGAGAGGCAAATTTCTCCCTGTCTTCTCTGTACTGCCAATTTATGTTGAACGGACTGTAAAAGACTTAATTTATGGTCAACTCAATAGGATACATTTTATTAAAGCTCACAAGTCTTTAATCTTTTTTAATTGCTTCCAAATTACCTCTCACAAATTCAAAGTAGGTGTACGTATACCTACAATGTTTACAATTACCGTGTTTATACCCTATCCCATAGGGGTATATTAGTTTTGACATTAATTTTGTAACATAGAGAAATAATTTCGATACATATACCTCAAAGTATATGGCTCGATTCAGAATCGCTAGCTGAGTCGATTAAGCCATGTCTGTCTGTCCGTCCGTCTGTGTGTCACCGATTTTTGGGCCTTAAATTTTGAGCTAGAGTGTTGAAATTTGGTATATAGACTCTCTAGCCGACGAAACAGAACAAGTGTAAACATTTTTGAAATCCGCCTACGGCTGTTTAGAAAAACGTAGTTTGTAGCCAAACTGTAAGGAATTTTAAAAAAGTGTCTGAGCAGCATATTTAGACAATTCTAATATCTATATTTCGTCCATACAAAGTTTTTTGTCACGCCCACTTTTTGGGATCATTTTTAGTAAAAAACGCTTTTTGTCCTAATTTTAAAAAGTTCAAAAAAACTTTTGATGCAAATACTTCCGTAATGATAAAATAAACATTTTGTCTATAGATCATTTTCACCTACGCCCACTTTTTGGTGGCGTTTTCTTACAGAAACCATTTGTATACCCCATCCCAAGGCATAAGCAACAGCAATACGTTGTTTTTTTTTTGTCGAACAACAAAAGGTTTGATAAACTGTCTGAACAATACGTTGCGACAATGTCATTTTCTGTATTTCATGGCCATAAAGCCTACATTTTGAGGATATTAATTTTAAGGATGGGATGGGGTAGGGTATTCAACGATCCGCACAGCGGATTGTAGCCTTCTCATATGTTTTTTTTTGTCACATTAATTCCAATTTGACATTTTAGCTTTTCATTCCATTGAAAAAAAAAGTGTGCGTAGAGAGCTACGCGACAGAAGTGAAACTTCGTACTACTGCTGAGGATGAAAAATCGCACACATGCACTTGCATAATTCTCTCGCTTCTCGCTCTTCTCTACCGAGTACGTACGAGAACGGGTCTAGAATCTAGATGTGCGTGAATGCTCTATCCTTCTCTACTTGTTCTCCCCTCCCAAAGTACCATTTATTTCATTCGCACACATTCATTCCCCAATGGTGTCGGTTTTTGTAACATAGGAAATCGCAAGGCGCCATAAGAAGTGTTTCACTTCAAAAATTTGTTCGTTTGTTTGACGTCTTGTATTTTCATATTAGAAACCACATTTCCCACAAATGTGAGGGTGTTATTACGGAAATTTGATTTTGTATGGGAAATTTAATCGTATTTGCAAATTTAATGCCTCTCTTTGCTCAGTGAGAACGTTTTAGGGCTCAGTTATAGCTATCATTGAACAACTTCATTGGAACACAAAACATGATGGAATTGAATTTTTTCCTCCATATCTGCTTATAGGAATCATAGGAAAATTCCGTTTCATTTCGATGGAACGGCAAACATTATTTCACAAAAATAAGTGATGGCCCTACGGGCCCAGTTAAAGCTATCATTGGAAAACATTATTGGAAATTTTCTTTTACTTCTTGCAGTTTTTTTTATAAATTCAATCATTGGCGAGTTGGTGTCAAAACATATTTTAATTTTTAATCATAATATTCGCAGAAAATAACTTTTTATTTTTCACTGATCAGGATTTATTTTTGTGTTTGTCGTTCCACCGAAATGAAACGGAATTTTCCCACGATTCCTATAAGCAGCTATGTAGGTAAAATTTCAATTCCATCATGTTTTTTGTTCCAATGAAGTTGATCAATGATAGCTATAACTGGGCCCTTAATGCCTCTCTTTGCTCAGTGAGAATAAGGGTATTCATGCAACATCGTAATTTTTTTACGTGCGAAAGATTATAACTTTACGACGACGTTTCATGAATGACCCTAAAACATCATCACTAAATAATGCGGTAACTCACTGAATTTAATCTCATTTTAGTAATTTATTTATTGATAGAATTTTGTTCTTATTGTTGTCTTTCCGTTCTCGATAATTTGTTTCAGTTTAGCGCATACTTTTGTTGTGTGATAGTGACTGATTAAATGTCAAAATAGCAATTCAAAAGTTTACAACATTTACCACCTCAGTTTACGCACCCAATTCCTGTGAGAAAATTCCGATGTTGTAAGAAAAGATTTCCCATACAAAATTTGACAGTTCATTTATCACGTCGTTATTTTATCACGTTTACAACGTTTACGACGACTTTCCGATGTTGCATGAATACCCCTTATGTTTTAATCCAATTATTGACCGTTAGTTACATTTCGATTGTAAGTGTACCACTAAAGAAAATCTCCGCAACTTATATACCATACCTGACTTTTCATGACAGCTGAAAATCTGACATTCGACTTGACACACAGGCTCGTGCACTCGGTTTCTTTAACAAAAGCAATTACTTGCATTTAAATTTTTGTTAATACCTCGAGTTATAAAACTGATTCAAAATTGCTGATAAAATGTGCAACGGTGTAAGTAGCTCCCTACCAGACGAGAGCGAATATGGACCGAATCTGAAAATACTTAACCGCAATCCGCAAGTTGCCGAATTGCAAACCATCATCAGAGATAAGTATGTCTTCAGCTATTTTCCGAATTCATGTTTAATAATCCGCTTGTATAATCCAGAAACACATCGCGCAGTGATTTCAAGTTCTACGCTGACCGGCTGATACGTTTAGTTATAGAAGAAAGCCTCAATCAATTGCCGTACTCGGACTGTTCGGTGGAGACCCCCACCGGTGCTGTATATGAAGGATTAAAGTATCGGTCTGGCAATTGTGGTGTTTCCATTATTCGTTCTGGTGAAGCCATGGAGCAAGGCCTACGTGACTGCTGTAGATCAATTAGGATAGGAAAGATTCTCGTCGAATCTGATGCAGACACTCATGTGGCCAGGGTTGTGTATGCAAGATTCCCCGACGACATCGCTAGGCGGCAAGTATTACTGATGTACCCGATAATGTCGACTGGAAATACTGTCTTACAGGTAAATGGGTATTTTAAGAGCACACCACAACAATTAGTTAAATTCAATTTCTTTCAGGCAGTGAATGTTCTTAAGGAACACGGTGTACCCGAGGACTGTATCATCCTATCCAACCTATTTTGTACACCAGTGGCTGCCAAAACCGTAGTCAGCGCATTTCCCGAGATGAAAATTCTAACGTCAGAGCTGCATCCAGTCGCTCCCAACCACTTTGGCCAAAAATACTTCGGTACTGATTAATTTCACCATTCTCCTCTAAAAGATGCCCATGTCCTTCAAGTGCTCATCTATCTCTATCAAATTCTGTTTATCTCTATGAAGATGCGCATTTTAATTGGTTTCTCTTTTTACCCCTTTTTTAGATTGCTTTTGATTTGTGCTTGTGGCGTTTTGTTTGTATTTTATTTGTATCTTTGTATCTTTTTTTATTGATAATGTACTGCATACATTTTATTTATATTTATGAATTATTGACTTGTCAAATAAGTACCTACACCTATATTTATACATTATTTTGTAGATTTTTTAAGTAAAAACAGTGTAACTTGAAAGCTAGTAATAAATTATGATAACTGTTTTATTAATATGTGGGTACTGGTATCGCAATGTTCTTCCATAGCACTTCACCGTCGTGATTTAGTTACACCGTTCCCGATTGAAGTCGACAAGTGTTGGGGTTTAAGTATAATCGGGCAGGATACAGTACTACTCTGGTGGATCGCAACATTTTCCCTATAAACTTAACATTGACTGAATGCTGGGATTTGAAGATTCTCTTTCAGTTTCCAATGTGGCCGAGCAAATGTAGTCGACGTAGTTTTACCTCTTGTGCTAGATTCTCATCTTCGTACAGTTCATAAAGTTCGCGGTTTTATTTCTCCTCGATTCGTCTTCCTAGCCTACAGGATCAAATTCAACGAAGGCCTTTTCGTTCGAATGTGCCTCGTAACGGGTAGGCCAACTACAAGTTTCCTTTTAAAAATGCAATAAAATGAATAAAATTTGCTAGAGCAAACATTCCCATTAATTATGGAACACAACGTCGTTCAAGTGGCTACCTCGTCTGGCTTCGCAGTAGCGCATTCTGTTACTCGAATTATTCAATTACTTGTTGATGGTTTCGGGCTGTAGCTCACGAATGGCTTGGATGATATCGTCATTAAATGCCGGATTGTTGACATAACATCGGTCCTTCCAGTTTCCTTACGATAAAAAAGTCCAAAGGAGTGAAATCGCAGGCGGCAAATCGGCATCGCCAAGACGACTGATAACACGATTTGGGAATTTGGTGCGCAAAAGATCGATTGTGGCATGGGCTGTGTGACATAGTGCGAAATCCTGCATGAACCACAGGCCGTCCAAATTCATGTCTTCAATTTCAGTAAAAAAAAAAAAATAAATTCGTTTAACATGGCTCTGTAACGCCCACCGTTGACCGAAACGTTGTTCCCAGCCTCATTTGGGAAGAAAAATGGTCCAATGAAGCCACCACTCCAAACATCACACCAAACTGTCACTCTTCCGAGCGTAACGTAGCCTTACTTACATACTTAAGTGGCGCTACCGTCCGGAATGAACCTGGGCCACAACCAACGTGCCTCTCGAATTAGCCCGGTCCTTAGCTAACTGCCTCCAGTTGCGCACTCCAAGTTGGTTGAGATCGGTTTCTACTTGTGCGCGCCACTTAACGCGAAGTCTTCCTCTACTGCGTTCAACATGTGTCTGGGAATTGAAGACTCTGTGAGCTGGAGTACTGGTATCCTACATCTCCTGGCCATCTTAAACGTCCAATGCGGAGTTTTTTGACCAGGGGCATGTCGCTGTACAGCTCGTATAGTTCTTGGTTGAATCTTTGTCTCCATAGCCCGCCAACGCAAACGGGACCGAAGATTTTTCGAAGAATTTTCTCTCAAATCGACCAAGGATTTCTTCATCCGCTTTGATACGGTCCATGCTTCAGCGCCGTAGAGCAGAACTGGGATGATCAGGGTCTTATATAGGATCTCCTTAGTAGTTCGAGAGTGAGGACTTAACTACTAAATTGCCTTCTTAGCCCGAAGAAACAGCGATTGGCAAGAGTAATTCTTCGTTTGATTTCTGACGAGATGTTGTTGTCAGAGTTAATAGCGGAGCCGAGGTAGACAAAGTCCCGTACTACCTCAATGTTATATCTGTCGATGGTGACGTTCTGTCCAATTCGTCGATGTTGTGAGTCCTTTCGTGATGACAGCATATACTTAGTCTTACCCTCATTTACTGCTAAACCCATTTTTGCCGCTTCCTTCTCTATACCAGCAAACGTGGCTATGACATCACGTTGAGTCCTACCAATGATGTCAATATCGTCGGCGTATGCTAGTTAGTTGCACCGACCTTTGGAGAACTGTGCCTCTGGTATTGGTTCGGGAGTTTTGCACAATCCTCTCCAGAATCAAATTGAAGAAGTCACATGCCAGCGCATCGCCTTGCCTAAATCCTTTTTTGGTATCGAATGTGTCGGTGAGGTCATTTCCGACCCTGATTGAGCAGCGAGAATTCTCAATCGTCATCCTACTCAAACGGATGAGTATGGGCGGTATACGAAAACTACGCATGGCTCTGTATAGTTCGTCTCTATAAATGCTGTCGTATGCGGCTTTGAAATCGATAAATATGTGGTGGGTATCGATTCGGACTTCTTGGGTTTTTTCCAGGATCTGCCGAAGTGTGAAAATTTGATCGATTGTGGACTTTCCTGGCCTAAAACCACACTGATAAGGGCCGATCAGGTTGTTGGTAAACGGTTTCAGGCGTTCACATATTACAGCAGATAGGATCTTGTAGGCGATGTTGAGGAGACTTCTGCGACTTTAGTTGGTAGAGTCTCCTTTTTTGTGGATCGATGCTGAGGTTCCATTCTTCAGGCATACTTTCATCCGACCAGGTTTGGCTTATGAGTTGGTGGATGTTACTAACCAAGTCATCTCCGCCAGCTTTTTAAAGCTCAGCGGGAAGGCCGTCATTTCCGGCGGCCTTATTAAGCTTGAGTTTAGATATAGCTTTCCTCACTTCACTTAGGTCGGGTGGTTGGCAGTTTTCGCTGTCGTTGCCAATATTAAATGGTTCGTTCTGCCTGACAGCGGAATGTTGTTCGTCATCGCCGTTTAACAGTCTGCAGAAGTGGTTCTTCCATATCCTCAGCATCGACTGTGTCTCAACTACAATATTTCCTTGTTCATCTCGACAGGATTCTGTTCGAGCCTTGTATCCTTGGCTTTGACGTTTTACACTTTGGTAAAACTTGCGAACATTGTTCCTGGTGAGGCACCTCTCTATATCCTCGACCGCGAGCTTTTCTTGCTCTTTTTTCTTCTTTCTGAAAAGCCGATGTTCTTCCCTTCTTCTTTGGCTATAGAGCTCAATGACAGCTCTCGTCTTCACCTGCAGCTTAGCCTTGTAGGCCTCGTTCTTGGCTGCGAGCATCTGTCGGCATTCCTCATCAAACCAGGGGTTTCTTGCTGGTGGCCGCGAGAAACCTATCACATATGTTGCGGCTGATTTAATGGCTTGTTGGCATCGTTGCCATTGTTCTTCGACATTAGATGCTGGTGGTATGGTGTGAATCGAGAGGTTAAGGGATACGCGGAGGCCTTGTAAACTTACGAGATGAAAATGCGCCTCATCAGAAAAGATGATTTTTCCATCAAGCTGCTCTAAGGCCCAAACTGAGAAGCGGATGGCCGTCTGCCTTCAATTGCTGAGTCGATTGGACCTTGTAATCGAATAATCCGAGATCTTTGTGCAGAATTCTCCTCAGGCTAGTCCATGAAATGTTGAGCTGTTGAGATCGATGGCGAGTTGATGTTCGTGAATTGAGTCTCACACTCTCGGCTATAGCAGCCACATTCTCGTCTGGGGGCACCGTACGACGACAGGGACCATGAGTGTTGCCCACTAGCATAACAGTCTCACAAACTTTTTGAACAAACTTGCGTACTGTAACACCTTTTTCAAATAACGCACTGCTTGGGATACACAGCACTCATTTTGGTAATAAGTTTTCAATATTTTCCCACGTTATTCAAGCGTAAAGCGACTCATTTCGTTCCGCGGAGGTTGACTTTCTGTCAAGATTTCGAGCGGGAAACAGCTGCCAGTATCAGCTCCGCTTCTCTATTTATTTTTCAGCACTCGGAAAGTACCTAAAACTGGTATGATTAGGGTCCGGTAGAGCAAACGTTTGGACTTTGTAAACAGGACTAAGTGCAGAACTAACGAGATCTGGGGCCCTCGGCAAGTAAACGATACAGAAGTAAATGATAGCCACGATAAAGTGCGATTGTGTAAATGTCAGTTCTAAGAAATTACGAGTTTCGTAAAATCTAGAACGGTACTCGTTTTACGTAATCGAATTTCAACGAGAACGAAGTGATTTCAACGATATTCGTTATATAAAATATGGCCCTGTACTTCTTTAGACATTTGTTGCATTGAGCTGAATGGTGTTTTTCCAAGATCTACCACAATGGCTAGGATTACACCATGGCCAACAACCGGTATTAAGGGGCAAAGTAGAAACAATTCGTAGACCTAGAGCTACATATCAGAAGCAAGATAAATCAAGAAATATCAGTCGACACCCCTACGTTAATGGAAAATCGGTATTCAAGGCCCTACATAAGATGCTACCTCGGATGCTACTTACAGTGAAAAAATAACAAAATTACTTAGTTACTTACGTAGTACCGCTGCAATCTCTCCAATTAGCTTGGCCCTCAGTTAACCGCCACCAGTTGCGCACTTCAAGTTGGTTGAGGTTTCTACTTGTGCGCGCCACTTAGGGCGAGGTCTTCCTCTACTGCGTCCAACGTATAGTTGGGAATCGAAGACTCCTAGCCATCTTAAACGTTCAATGCGGACTCAAAGCCCTTCAACACATATGGATTATGAAACCGAACATTTTTCTGTCTCAAAACGACCATGGACTCTTCATCCACTATTGCTACTGGAACGATCTGGCTCTTGTACTCATTAGTAGTTCAAATGAAGGCTTTACTTCTAAACTGGCTCCATAATTCAAAATATGTGCTAAACTAAGGAAATTATCGACCACTGAAAGAGGGGAAATGGTAACACTCACATTAATCAAGCAATGACCCAAATGACTTGGAACAGACTGCTTTATTACATCCTTGAAACTTGAAATACAATTATTGAATTTCAAATATATTTCTGTTTTACATAGTCCGCGCACATGCGACCATAATCATTAACGAGTGGATAGTAAATTTCGTCCTTTTTCCATGCATTGGTTATTTTCGTTGCTAGTACTCCTCCATAATGAGCTCCTGCGAATCCACCGATAAATGCAAAAATCAAGGAGACGATAACATTCAAAGTTATTATTCCTACAAATCCTCCAACTGTGCAACCTTTAGTTAAATCGTTAATTTAGTTACTCTGCCAATAAAATAGAAGCCTCGTTTTACTTACCCACGAATGCGCCTAACGATCTAAACACAATGTCAGTGAAACAAACGACCGAATTGTCCACTGTGCCAGCATCATAATCCTTCTTGATTGCAACACCCATGCGTAAGGCGTCAAACAAAAGTGAAAATTTCCCCAATACATAAAGGAATTTGCTAGTGTATCCAGCGGCTTTTGCCACCTAAAACGGTTTAAAGAATACGATTCACAGAGAAATGCCCTTAGTCACCACTTACAACAAGAGATCCTGGTGGCAATTTGAGGTGAGGATCTTGAAAGCCGGTGTACTTATGTCGAATATTCAGATGGGCAAAGTTTGTTCCCCGATGAGGATTATCAAAGCGCAGTAACCAGTTGTTGTTTAATCGTCCAGGATCTACTGAACGCAAAATGCTCAAAGCGGTCGTTTGACCACTTTTTCCAATTTTTGTCACATATTTGTAACCTTCAACGAAGTGGAATATCGAACTAGCCTTTGATAGGTGACTTATCAGATCCAGATCCCCCACGGTTCTTTCAAAAGCTAGAAAAAGCATCGGAGAATGTTGACCACTTCTCCCAAATTCCATGTGATTTTTGACGTAGCCGAACGCTGAACTAGCCTTTGAAAGTAGACTTGGCAGATCCACACCCAAGTTGAAATCGCCAACCTTGTCCATTGTTCTGCCAAGAGCAAGAAATAACTAAAATTTGAATCACTATCACAGTTCAATTCAATTTCAAAAGTATAGAAACAGAAAATGCTGGCGTGTAATAAAGGCATATTGTTTCACATAATTTGTTTTGCAAATCGCAATGACAGATAAACCTAGACCTGTTCGCTTATAATGCTTCCGGTTCCGATCGAGACATGGAGAAAAGTTTTATATATTTGTTTAGTTTTTAAATTTTGATTTTAAACTTAATTTGTACTACGCTCTCACTAGAGTTCAAATGAGCTCATTTGCAAATTCGCACCAATTAGTGCATTCAAACCGAACCGAAAACTGAGTTTTCGCAAAAACACCTGAAACCTTCATCGAAAACCGTGTTTTCCCATACATTGTCAGTTCTCAAAACCTAGTAGGTTACGACGTAATAGTACGTTTCCACCGAGTCGAAATGCGTGATTTCAGCGAAATTCGTGATTTCAGCCGAAATGCAAAGCATTCCGCCATATAATTTCACATTCTGGAATTCGGCATTCCGCTGAAATGCTATTTCAAATGACGTCCAACCGAGTTATGTCAAATCAAACAATACCTTTTTCCCCTGCAAAAACCAGTTTTTTTCTCCCAGAAACGTCAAACTGCTCTGTAATTTGTTTTGGAAAAATCGTTCGAAAAACAAATATAAATATAAGAAGAAAATGCATAAACTTTTATTAATTAATGAACAATCGTATGATGTCCTTTTGCTTTTTCTTTTAAAATAGCTTCTGCAAATGACATATCTTCGGAATAACAACATATGAAACTGTTGAACAAGGGCCAGATTTTCTCGATACCCGTTGTCCCTGGTGTTTGCTTTATTTACTGATTACATACAAAAATAAACAATTATGTTGGTGTAACACGATCGTCAGACACCGGGGCTTGGCTTTTCTCTCAACCGTTCATAGATCTTATTTTTTGGGAATCAGAACAAGAAGGTATGTTGAGATAAGCTCTTCTTGGCAGTTGATAGTACCCGGATATTTTGTCAGATCATAGCAAGAGGAGATCCAGTAAAAAAAAAGTTGTTTTGACAGTTGGAATGCGTTTATTTTTGGTGGGAACACTATTTTCAAATGTTGAATTTCGTTAATGAAATGACGAGTTTCGGTCCGGTGGAAACGTACTATAACCTTCTCATAACCACTTCGCAGACGTCTTCACGTTGCAGGTTGTTGGAAAGAACACACCTCTTCATACATTCTACACGTGTTCCACACGTCCCACAAAACAGCTGATGAACTCGCTGTCAAAACAAATGTTTTTTTTTAGAAATTTACACACCAGATGAAATAAAAACAAAACAAGCGGCGGGCTTGAGAGTCAAAAACTGTTCTCAAAATCTTTAGATTTGTTTCATTTTGAGCATCAAATGCTGATATTAGTTTGATTATATTAGAATTCATTTTATTATTCAATTACAATATTTTCATACACAAATGTTGCAGCTAGTAACACAATTCACAGCTGATTGAAATGTCAAACGAAACCTGGTCAGAGTCGGTGTGAAAGCATCCCGTGGTTTACGTAAACTTTTTGCCAAAAACTCAGTTTATGATTCGGAGTGTAAGCACTATGAATACCCGCCTAAAGCATTTTCTTTGACAGCGAGTTGATCAGCTGTTTTGTGGGACGTGTGAAACACGAAAAGTTGCGTTCGCTCCAACAACTTGTATTATTATTATTTTATAAATAAAATAATATTACCATGTTATTCTAGTCTAATGGTGGAGGCAATCTCGACGCACGCGACGAACGCGACGCAGACGGTTTCGCATTGAAGTGTCAAAAATGGTGAGGATTTGAGTGGTGGTGGCAATCTCGACGCTCACGACGCGACGCGATGCGATGTCACTTGATTGTCAGTTCACCATTAGCCGTCGAAGATTTTGTTTGTTTTTCAATTCTCACAGAAGAAAATATAATTAGTTGTTAGTCACACAACACAATTATTAATTCAGTACTTTTAATTTATTTTGTTTATTTATAACCTATGAGAGTAATCTCAAGATTCTCACAAACATACCATCTGACAGCTTTCAAACTGACATTCCAATGCGTCGATGCGCAAGAAAGTTGAAGTTGAATCAACTTTTCTGTGTAGCTAACGTCCATTGCGTCGCGTCGGCGTTCAGATTGCCCACTTATACATGTTCCCATAAGCTCGATGAGTTTTTGACATTTCAACGCGAAACCGTCTGCGTCGATACCGTCCGTTGCGTCGAGATTGCCTTGGGGGTAAAGCCCAGTACGCAGCTCGCGCTAAATTTTATCTCCCATACAAAAATCTCTACAGAGATAAAATTTAGCGAGCAAATTTATCAGTGCAGTACGCAGCTCGCGAGATAAATTCTTAACTTCATAAAGATGGGACACACAAATTGTAGGTAGGGTATAACAATATTATGTGTTATACGAAAAGTGTTAAACTCGGCGGAAGACAGGTCTCCACTTATTTATCTCGCGAAATTAATGTGCGAGGCATTTAAATCGGCGAAATTTTAATGAAAAATAAAAAGAAAATGGAAGAAAATGAAGACGAATATTTGATGGAAGAATTTCTCTAGGAAGACGACATCTTTATTTGCAAAGAAAATAATAATATTACTGACATCTGCGAGTGTATGACATTTCCCTGACTCATCTATATGCTGTGTACGAATTTAGCGAGCATTTATCTTTGGATTGGAGAAAACAAGTGGAGAGTAGTAAAGATAAAATTTAGCGCGAGCTGCGTACTAAGCTTAAGAAAGTAAAATTTACTTAAAGATGAAATAAATAAATAAAAAAATGGTTATACATGTGGGTTGAATTAACCGGCGAAATAAAACTCGTAACTTCTTTTCGTTATAATTTAATATTTAATTGTTAAATTACTTAAATTACTAAGCGATGCGCACTGCTCTACTTGGGTTGGTGGCTGACGACTGACTGAGGGTTTTTTGTCTTAATTCGTTCGTTTGTCTGTTCCTTCTTGTGGCTCGTTCGTTGTATATAGTTAGTCGTTCTTCGGTTCTCTAGTCTGTGTGTGTGTCTCGTTAGTATTCAGTATGTGTGTGTGTCGTTAGCGTTCGTCTGTCTGCTCCAATCCCACATACATTACCTAGATCGAAATCGAGAATTCAAAACTGAGCGAAAATTATAACACACACGATATAAGCGAACAGGTCTAGGCGATTTTCCAAAAATATGCGCATTTTCTATTTGTTTACTTTTCAAATTAAAATGAGTTGAGTTGTGCTTGTGAATTGTGATTCATTTGTTAGTTGTTTGGTGAACAATGGCAGATGTAAGGGAAGAAACTCACGCACACAAGTTTTAGTTATGGTTTTTTGGTGAGTTCAGCTTGTAGGCAAATCCAGAAGTTTGGTATCTCTTTACTTCCCTTATCACTGACAATGGACAGGATTGGCGATTACAACTTGGGTGTGGATCTGCCAAGCCTACTTTCAAGGGCTAGTTCGGCGTTCGACTATGTTAAAAGTGTCAAAAATGTCATGGGGTTTGGGAGATGTCAGTGGTCAACATTCTCAGATGCTCTTTTCAGCCTTTGGAAGAACAGTGCTAAAGATGGGCAATTTGAATTTGGATCTGGATCTGATAAGTCAACAGCCACTTCGTTGAAGGTCACAAATATGTGACGAAAAAGTTGTCAAATGACCGCTTTGAGCATTTTGCGTTCAGTAGATCCTGGACGTTGAAGCACCAACTGGTTGATGCGTTTTGATAATCCTCATCCCTGTAAGTGTTGAATTAGGCGCATTTCAAGTGAGTCATATTCCTTGAACCATTTTAGAAGGCAAAATCCGCTCAATACACAAGCAAATTCCTTGATTTATGGAAGAAATTTTCACCTATGTTTGCATGTTCAATTTGGTTTGAAGCCTTACGTATGGGAGTGGCAATGAAGAAGGATTATGATGCTGGTACAATTGTCAATTCGGTGGTCTGTTTCACTGACTTTGTGTTTAGATCGTTAGGCGCATTCGTGGGTAAGTTAAACGAGACTTGTTTTGGAGAAGTACTAGCAACGAAAGCAACTAGCAATGCGTCGAAGAAGGAAGAAATTTAGTATCCAGTCACTACTGATTATGGTTGCTTGTGCGCGGACTACGTAAAACAGGAATCTAAGAGATTTTTGAATGTATACAGCTCAATATATTTTTTAAATATAATAATTGTATTTTAAGTTTCAAAGATGTTATACCAACTCATTTCGGTCCTTGTGTTTATTAATTTGAATTCTGTCCTTTCCGCGTCGCTTTCCGCTCTTCCAGTGGTCGATAATTTTACATGACGGTCTCCAGATCAATGAACGGTCAATCTGCATACTGAATCGATCCATATACTTTGAGGTATGTCTATCGAAATTATTCCTCTATGTTACAAACTTAATGTCAAAACTAATAAACCCCTATGGGGTAGGGTTTAAAAAGGAGACCCTCTGAACTGCGCCAACTACAGAGGCATACGTTTCTTCAACATCGCCTACACGATCCTACCTGCCATAAAATGTGAACGCCTGAAACCGTTTACTAACAATTTGATCGGCCCTTATCAGAGTGGTTTTAGGCCAGGAAGGTCTACAATTGATCAAATCTTTATGCTTTGGTAGAACCTGCAATAAACCAAAGAAGTCCAAATCGTTACCACCGATTCATCGATATCAAAGCCGCATACGAATGCATTTATAGAGACGAACTATACAGGGCCATGTCTAGTTTTGGTATACCGCCCAAACTCGCCCGTCTGTGAAGGATGAGGATGGAGAATTCTCGCTGAATGATGAAGAAATCTTAGTCGTTTGGAGTATGTAATTAGTTCATTGGCCCCTTTTGCGTTGACGAGATGGCGACTTTCCAGCACCAAATTCTGCACTGGCTGTGTCCTAGTGAGTGCTATTAACACCAGTGTTCCGCATCGCAGTTTCTCGGATTCCCAGGAAGACCTCGCCTAAAGTGGTGGGTCTGGGTATAAGAAGGAATCGACCCCAAACAACTTCCAGAGCGTAGAATCAGTTAGTCAGAGAAGAATTATAGAATGGCTGTGTCCTAGCGAGTGCTATTAACACCAGTGTTCCGCATCGCAGTTTCTCCGATTCCCAGGAAGACCTCGCCTAAAGTGGTGGGTCTGGGTACAAGAAGGAATCGACCCCAAACAACTTCCAGAGCGTGGAATCAGTTAGTCAGAGAAGAATGATAGTTGAGGCTCCGAACTGTAGCGTAGTACAAAATACAACAATTTAGGAGTAGAGCCAACAAACATCTGAAGGCATTTTGGATGATGGTTCAGGTTGTGATGATAAGGAAGAAATTTTGTCAGTGGTTTTAGCAGCTCCTAAGATTGCTCCGGTATATGACTTATTTTGGTCTCCCCACTAGCAGATACATGAAAAACCACCAACAACTGAAATTAAAGTCTAAGTTTCCGATATGACAGTCAATTTTCCTTGTGAGGTTGTCTTTAATGCGGCGAACAACACACAACAGTGTCTCGGACCTGTTGCAAATAGTCTCCCGCCTGCACTTCAACACCATCAAACTCTTACTTTCATCAACAAATTTATTAAGATCGCTTATAGGATAAATACTTAGAAGAGACATGAAAATATATAAAAAAAGAAATTCTTCCTACGCCAGATACTCTGCACGCAGTAGTGAAAATGATTCGATACGAACTACATCTCACTCGGTGGAGCCTTTTTATGTCATTTTGTAGTTAACTACCGTTTCCACCTTGTGCAATCCCGTAGAGAACGATCTCAATTGTACAGCCTGCGAGTTCTGAATGAAGACGGCACCCGTCTCGTCCCAACTTTCGGGAATATCGCATTTCTGCAACGTATGGAGCATAACATCGAACGTACAAATACAATCCAGCAGAGGTAGGTAGCTAACTGTAGCCGATATTTGTCGCATTACTTCACGAATCTCCTGCTGAATTCGTTTCAACTCCTTGCTTGATGTCAGCTT
The DNA here is from genome assembly GCA_932526625.1 of Rhingia campestris. Classification (NCBI taxonomy): domain Eukaryota; kingdom Metazoa; phylum Arthropoda; class Insecta; order Diptera; family Syrphidae; genus Rhingia; species Rhingia campestris. The sequence continues at coordinate 5,264,658 of OW052184.1, forward strand.
CTGGGGGTCTGTGCAATCACCATCGCCTAGTTCGGCTTGCATTTTAAAGTCCCAGCATTCGAGTACCTCTTTGGTGTGTGCGTTGGTAATGACCATGGATATCTTGTTGATCATGTTTTTCGCCAGCCACTCTGAAAAGACAAAGTTGGCGCTAGGTATACGCATCAATGTGGGCTGTTCGTACCTTCAGTTTGGGCGAGAACATTCTTGAGGAATTCCTCGATTTTCGGATCAGTCGACATTAGGATAGGAACGCCGTACTGTTGGGTGTTGATAAACGTCTCCGGTGGATATATGCCGCGTTGGAATAGAATAGAATTGATGCCATATTCTAGAAGTGAATAAGGTACTTACTCCTGTTTTGTGGATGGACGTGGATAACTTACTCAAGTATTCGGCGATAATTTGTGCGGAACCTTTAAGTGTGATGCAGTTTTTTGTGGCTTGCGAAGTGGTGTTCATTTTCTTTGCGGGAAATAGTTGATTGATAACAAAAAAAAAGATGGAATGGGAGGGAATATAATCAAAATTTGAGGAAAACAATTTTTTAGCGCGACCGTTAAAATTGTTGTGTTATTTTTTTGCAAAATTTTTTGACAGTTTCAGTCGGGAATGTTTGTTTTAACGAAACTCGTGAGCTCCCTCTGGATGTGAATTTAATGATTGTAGTTTAGCCATCTATCGGGAAGTAGTGGTAAGTGCAGTAATACTGTTCACAAAAAAGAAAACTGTAATTAATATATATTTTCAGACGTAGGTATTATAGAGTCATTTTAGAGATTGTCAGCTAGGTTCCAGAAATCGAGTGAAATGAAAGTGAATTTAGGGCCCAGTTATAGCTATCATTGAAAAACATCATTGGAAATTTTCTTTTATTTCTTGCGGTATTTTTATAAATTCAATCATTGGCGAGTTGGTGTCAAAACAAAGCTTATGAGTTTTAGAACATGATTATCCAAACATATTTAAATTTTTAATTGTAGTTATCGCAGAAAATCACTTTTTATTTCTTCACTGATGATGATTTATTTTTTTTGAAGTAATGTTTGTCGTTTCAACGAAATGAAACGGGATTTCCTACGATTCCTATAAGCAGCTATGAAGGTAAAATTTCAATTCCATCATGTTTTATGTTCCAATGAAGTTGTTCAATGAAAGCTAACGGGTCCGCCATCTAACGTTTTTTTTTCAACTAGTGCTTATTTCGTGAACGGTAACACTTAGCTCATATATCTGATTTGACAGATAATTAGTTTTGTCCTTCCGCTGAACGAATATGGTTGTGTATATGGTTGAACAACGCTGGGAAATATTGCGAAATTACTTTGAAAATCATGGTAATGTTGCAGAATGTGTGCGAAAATTGCGTACGGCTTTTGGAAGAAGAGAAGCACCGTCAGCTCCGTATGTTCGTTATCTTGTAAAAAAAGTGAAAGAAACTGGCATCCTCATCGATAAACCAAAGCGTGAAAAGCCAAAAACAGTGGGTACACCCGAGATTATTGCTGCTGTGGCAGAAAGTGTGCGTGAAGCGCCATCAACATCAATTCACCGTCGTTCTCAACAATTGAACATTTCGGAGACATCATTGAGACGAATTTTGCATAAAGACCTTGGTATGACGCCATACAAAGTCCAATTGGTTCAGGAGTTGAAGCCAACTGACCATCCAATGCGTTTTCGCTTCGCTAAGTGGGCCTGCGATCGACTTAGAGAAGATGCCGATTTTGCCAAAAAAAAATCATCTTTTCAGATGAAGCTCATTTTGATCTTGGTGGGTATGTAAACAAGCAAAATTGTCGCATTTGGGGCACAGAAAACCCGCACGTATACATTGAAAAGCCGATACACTCAAAAAGAGTCACTGTTTGGTGCGGATTTTGGTCCAGAGGCATAATTGGGCCATTTTTCTTTGAAAATGAGCAAGGAATGGCCGTTACAGTCAATGGCGATCGTTATCGGGCCATGTTGAACGAATTTTTGTTCACAAACATTGAAGAGGAGGATATTGGCAACATTTGGTTTCAACAGGACGGCGCTACGTGCCACAGAGCCGAAGCTTCACTCGATGTTTTGCGCCCTGTTTTTGAAGATCGCATTATCAGCCGCAGAGCTGATGTCGTTTGGCCACCTCGGAGCTGCGATTTGACACCGTTGGACTATTATGTGTGGGTTGCAGTAAAAGATAAGTGTTACGCCGACAAGCCAGAGACAATTGACGCTTTACAGGACAATATTCGTGAAGCCATTGGTGAAATATAGCTGCACACAATCGATAATGTGCTTAAAAATTGGACTGATCGTGTAGGCTACTGCATGGCCAGCCGAGGCAGCCATTTAATTGAAATTATTTTCCATTGTACTTTCAAATAAAAAAAGAAATTTGAGAAAATATTCAGTAGTTTTTTTTTTATAGCATTTTCAAAAAAAAAAGTTATTTGGCGTACCCTTTATAACTGAGCCCTTAATCGTGTGAATTTGTTTTTGGTGTTTCACATTCCGGCCGATTCCTAACTTCGAAAAGTTTTCGAACTTACTCGGTGAAATTAAAGACAGCTGATACCATCTGTCATAATATGGGACATTGCAAAATTATTTTTATTTTGATAAATTGTTTTGTTTACAAATTCCTCTTCATTTATATAAAATAAATAATAAATTATAATTTAATGAGTTTTTCAAGTAATTGCCGGTGTTGCAAGTTGAAAAACAAATGTATGCGCAGAGGAAAAATAAATAGGCGTACGATTAGACCCCTTTCTAATCCTTTAGAAATTGCAGATGCTGAGTAACTAAAACAAATAAATTTCAAATGAAAATTTAAAATTGTTATTTCATATAGATTTATTTTCCAAATTTTGCTGCAAACTTTTGCACCACACCTAAAACCATTTTTGATTTTTTGTGTGTTGCACTGTATGATATTAAAAAGAGTTCTCAATGTTTTGGAGAACAAAATTTGTCCAAGATGGTCAAACATTCCATGTTGGATGAAGACAAACGGAAATCAAAATAACATTTCATGAATGAATTTCGTATTCCTGGGGTAATCGACATCGACGGCAGGAAAGAATACTTCTCAATTAATGCACTGATTGTGAGTAGGATTAAAAAATAGAGTATCTTTTCAAAAACAAAGCTGCAACTCGAACTCCTTTCATAAGTCCTCTGGCAAGATCTTTATGCCTCTCCATAAATTCAATATAAATGTTGCCTCCTGGGAAGTATTTTTGTGTTGAACTTTGGTAAAATACATTAGGGGTATTCATGCAACGTCGGAAAGTCGTCGTAAACGTTGTAAACGTGATAAAATTACGAATTGATAAATTAACTGTCAAAATTTGTATGGGAAATCTTTTCCAACAACATCGGAATTTTCTCACAGGAATTGGGTGCGTAAACTGAGATGGTAAACGTTGTAAACTTTTAAAATGCTATTTTGACATTTGATCAGTCACTTTCACACATCAAACGTATGCGCTAAACTGAAAAAAATTTTCGAGAACGGAAAGAGAACAATTGGAACTAAATTCTATCAATAAATAAATTACTAAAATGATATTGAATTCAGTAGGTTACCGCATTATTTAGTGGTGCAGTTTTAGGGTCGTTCATAAAACGTCGTCGTAAAATTACAATCTTTCGCACGCTTATTATCTTTTAATGTATCAATTCAAAATCTAAACGACATTACTACACTCAGATATTATTCACTTACATTTGGAATCACGTCAGCTTATCCCAACAATGTCACATATGCTAAAATGATTGAATTGAAATCACACACAAAACGATAAAACAAAATAGTGGAACATGGAAACTTAATTTATTTAAACTTCGAAAAATGTGAAATTGAAATCGGTAAAAGTGAAATGTGGAACCCAAAATTTCACTTTAGACCGATTTCAATTTCATTTCGTGTAAAGCCCAGTACGCAGCTCGCGCTAAAATTTTATCTCCCATACAAAAATCTCTACAGAGATAAAATTTAAGGGCCGATCAGAATGCGTATCTGTAGCTGGTATCTGTAGCTGAGTGAAAAGTTAAAAACAAGGCAACCCGTAAGCGCTTACACAATGTGAATCTGTAGCTTGAAGTTGAATAGAGGGCAACTTCATGCAAGAAGTCTTTTGACAGCGATGCAAGATACCAGCTACATATATCTATGCATTCTGAGCAGGCCTTTAGCGAGCAAATTTATCAGTGCAGTACGCGAGATAGATTCTTAGCTTCATAAAGATGGGTCACACAAAATGTAGGTAGGGTATAACAATATTATGTGTTATACGAAAAGTGTTATACTCAGCAGATGACAGATCTCCACTTATTTATCTCGCGAAATTAATGTCCGAGGCATTAATCGGCGAAATTTTAATAAACGTGTGGTGGGTGCACGACTGGGTCGTACGCAACTTTCTCTTTCACAGCAAGTTGGACGTTAGATAAAATCATAAGCATTTTGATTATTGATGCTAAAATTATATAAATAATGTCGAAATGTATTTATACGAATGTTTACTTCGAAATTTGAAGGAATCGATGTCAATGTGAATAATAATGATTTTCCGTTATTGGCCAAAACTGAAAATTCCGTTTAGTGATAGTTGGGTTAAAACTTATTATGTGGAATTGCTTCAAGCTGTAATAGTAGTATATACAAGGTTGCGCAAAAGTAATCCTCCTATCAGAAAATGCTATAAATTTTGCGATTGGCCCCTAATGTCAGTTCTGTTTTGACATTTGTATAGTAAACACATGCGGAATACATGTTAATAAACAATGTTACGCTACACTGCTCCAGAACGCGGAATATTGGTGACTATTTATTTGAGCAATAATCGGTCGGTGACTTTGGCACAACGTGAATTTCTGGTGAAACACTGCGACGTTTAGCCGCTCGCCTCGAAGAGACTGATACAACACGAGATGCTGCCAGGCGTGGCAGACCCCGGAGTAGCCGTTCTGCAGAGAATATTGCTGCTGTAGCCGAAGATGTCATGGAAGCGCCGTCGACATCGACCAGACGACGTGCCACGCAAATGGGTATCAGTCGACTGTCTTTACAGCGAATTTTGGTACGAGATTTGAAGATGTTTCCGTACAAAGTACAGACGGTACATCAGCTGTTAGCTGCTGACCGCCAATCGCGTCTAACATACGCTCAAGCCATCCTTAATCACCACCAAGAGGAAGATGATTTTTCATCAAAAATAATCATGAGTGATGAGGCCCATTTCCATCTTAGCGGGTACGTAAATAAGCAAAATTTACGCTTCTGGGGCACTGAAAATCCGCGTGTAACCCACGAAGAGCCATTACACCCGCTCAAAGTCACTGTATAGTGTGCTGTTTTCGCTGGAGGAGTCATCGGACCTTTTTTCTTCGAAGACGTCGCGGGCCAAACGGTTACTGTGAATGGTGAGCGCTACAGAGCAATGATCAACGAGTACTTTTTGCCGCAATTTGATGAATTGGGATTGGAAAACATGTGGTTCCAACAGGACGGTGCAACGGCACACACTGCACGTGCCACAACCGATATGCTGAAGGATGCATTTCCCGGGCGCCTAATCTCCCGTTTTGGCGATTTGCACTGGCCAGCAAGATCGCCTGATTTGACCGCTCCAGACTTCTTTTTGTGGGGCTTTTTGAAGTCGCGGGTCATGTCAACAAGCCTCAGACTCTTGCAGCTCTTAAAGACAATATCCGTCAAGAATGTGAGGACCTATCGCCGGAAGTTTTGGCCAAAGTGATGGAAAATGCCATAAAAAGGGCTCAAGTGACAATCAACTGTGGCGGCGGCCACAATGGCCTAGAATTATGACCAAAACAAGCTTGGATACGAAGTTTGAAGAAAATCGGTCAAGCCGTATAGGCTGGGGAGACCATTACGGACAGACGGACCAACGGACGGAATTCCAAAAAACACTTTTTTAGGCTCCGCTATCATCGTTATGTTAGAATCAATCAAAATCTCGAGGTCGAAAATTTTCACGAAAACAATATCTTTCTCTTTGTAAGAGAAAGTTAAAAATAAAAACAAAATGGAAGAAAATGAAGAAGAATATTTGATGGAATAATTTTATTTTGCCTCAAATGGTAAACAAATTTTATTGACGCGACTGATTATCTGACATTTACTGACATCTGCGAATGCATGACATTTCCCTGACTCCTCTATATGCTGTGTAAAAATTTAGCGAGCATTTATCTTTGGATTGGAAAAAACAAGTGGAGAGATAAAATTTAGCGCGAGCTGCGTACTAAGCTTAAAAGTGAAACGTAGAACCTAGCTGTGTATAATATGCTTACCTAATATAATCTTTTTTTGGACTTGTCTACAACTTTTTGGATACCCTATCCCATAGGGGTATATTAGTTTTGATACATAAGGCGTGTTTTGTTGAGAATTGAGCAAAGTAAAGTATAAGATTCTCAACAAATCGATCAAAACTCAATCTGATTTTTAATATTTGAATATTGGTGCGCCTACTTGCGCACGTAAGATGACAACGGAAATTTAATCTTTGACTTTTTCTGAAAATGTTTGCTTATTTGTGTTTAAGAGAGATTTAACGGGATGCAGCCAAAAGAAATATACTCTCCAGAAAAGATAAATTTGTTAGAAGTTATACCAAATTTAGACGAGAGTTTTCCAGAAATCTTGTATTTGTTTATTATTTTTTCATTATACATATGGCGTGTTAAAAGTTTTTTAACATTTAATCAAATCAAAAGTTATGAATTTTGCAACCAAAAATGGAAACGGGCCCACGGTGTATTTTGACAACTAACCGTAGAGTTTAAGCTATAGACTCTGAGAAGTTATTTATAACTCAACTCAAAGTCAAAAAATTGAGTCAAATATATATTTATAAAAAAAATATAAATTTTAAACTAAAAACCTGATTTTTACTCCGAAACTCTGAAAATTTTCATAAAAAAAAACAATCAGGCCAATTCTAAATGAAATCTCCCCGGAAGTTTATTCCCATTTCCCTATTCTCTTATTCTAAATGAAAAATTCGCGGGAGTTTTGTTCCCTATTCCCTATTCCCATATTCTAAACTGACTTCGAATATTGGAAAAATTACTCCGGGAGAAAAGTACGGATTCTAAATGTCAGAAAAATAGAGAAATGGGAGTTGGTTCCTGATACATTTGCTAGGGAGTTCAACATAAAAATGTAAATTATTTCTTTTTGCAACAAAAATAAATTTAAATTTACAGTTTTGTATTGGGGTGAACAATTATTTAATTTAAGCCTATTTAACATTATAACGAAGGCGTATATTTATATGAAATATAGAATAGTTTGTTCAATTAAATTTACTGTAACCCTAGTGTAGAGTGATCAGAAAAAAATGTTAGAGCAAAGAAAACTATGTGCCTCAAAGCAAGGAAAGTGACTGGCATTGGACCCAATAGCGAACATAAATACATACTTTGGAATAAGTCAAAAAAAAAAAAGAATTACCCAACCAAGCCAATGGTTTCATGAAGGAGGACTCATTGAAATTTTTACATTTTTACATTTTTTTCTTCACTTTTTGGTTACTTAATGTTCAACCAATTACATCGTTTACGATGTTAGGTCTGTAGATAAAGAAAAAAGCATTCGAATAATTAAACAGGAAAACATAACTGCAAAAATAAAAATTTTATTAAATATTCATTTTTGGTAAAGAATTCCATCTGCCATATGTCGATTATTCGAACATTCACTCCCGCATTCGAAGGGAAAAATGTTCCCTCGGGGAATTCGGAATTAGAAAATTTTACTCCCGGGCTGAATTTGTCATTGATTTTTAAAATAAGGAAACTTTGACTACCTTCAGCCGAATTTTTCACCGCTTTTGAAGTTTCCAACATTTCCTAATCAAGTAAATAAATTAGTTTTGTATTTTAAGCACACGGAAAATATAATTTTTGCAACGGATTTTAAAAAGTTGTCCCACTGTGGCCGTTAATTTTCTTACCACGAAACATAAGAAATGCTAATCTATGAAAATTTCAAAAATTTGTTTTCAGCGGCCCCTGATGTTGAGTAGGTACTGTCTCTCCCAACTCAATCTTACTTTGCATAAAAAGGTACACATTCCCAGTCATTTGTTGTATTTGTACTCCGTGTGAAATCTTACTTCACATGGTGGGGAAATCTCATCAAAACACGCATATAGTCTGTGTCATAGACAAATAATTTAGGTAGAATTACCTATAAGTATATGGATCGACTCAGAGCCGCTGGCTGAGCCGATCTAGCCAAGTCTGTCAGTCTGTCCATCTGTAGGCCACCGATTTTTGGACCTTAAATTTTTAGCTAGAATGATGGAATTTGGTATATAGGCTTTCTGTTTTCATTTATCATTTTTAAAATCCACCCACTACTGCCACGACCACTCTTTAAAAAAACGTTGTTTTTGGTCAAACTGTAAGGAATTTTGAAAAAGTGCTGGGGGGTCATTCCGTAACTTTGAAAACGATTATCACTCAGACGGTAGTCGAGACCTCATGAACAGCCACTCAATAATCGTCTGTGATTTGACGATTATTGTTTTAAGTGAAGCAAATAAAGTGATATCCCCGACAGCAAAAACGAATATTGATCTTACGTGATGCAAGATGTACCGTCTAAATGTTATCGTCAAACGATAATCACTTTACGGAATGAGGGCCCTGATATTTTGTTTAACGATGGGATGAGATGGGATAGGGTATTTAAAGCTTCTCATATGATTTTTTTATAAACTTTTCTCAGGTTAGGCTAATTTATAACGCTCCAGATGCGCACTGAGATGCCCTTGTTGCTGTTGTTGATTGTATATTGGTGGAAAAATGTCGTCTGGAAGAACTGTCAACTGACATTGTCACCACAGTTTTTTTTTTACGGGTAACGCTCCCAACAAGTGTCATGGCAAAAAAGACTTTATATTCACGAAATATAGCATTCAGGAATGTCTAAATATATTCCTTTTCAAAATTCCTCACTTACTTAAGTGGCGCTATAGTCCGGAATAAACCTGGCCCTCAACCAACATTCCTCTCCAATTAGCCCAGCCCTTAGCTAACTGCCTCCAGTTGCGCACATCTACTTGTGCGCCCCACTTAAGGCGAGGTCTTCCTCCACTGCGTCCAACGTCTTGCTTGGAATCGAAGACTCTGTGAGCTGAAGTATTGGTGTCCATTCGCCTACAAGTCTAGCCAAAAATCTCCGCATTGCACGGTTAGATGACTAGGGGCATATCGCTGTACAGCTCGTACAGTGCTTGGTGAAATCTTCGACTTCATAGCCCGTCGTAAACGGGACCGAAGATTTTTCGAAGAATTTTTCTCTCAAATCGACCAAGGATTTCTTCATCCACTTTTAATACGGTCGATGCTTCAGCGCCGTAGAGCAGGACTGGGATAATCAGGGTCTTATATAGGATCTCCATAATAGTTCGATTGAAGGCTTTATTGCTGAATTGCCTTCTTAGCACAAAGAATGGGACCCCTTTCCGAAGGTCAAAAAATGGCTGTACACAGCTATTGTCAGACCAATCATTTTGATGGTTTTCTAGTCTGGTGGAATGCCATGAAAAGGACGAAGCATATGATTGCACTAACAAAGGTACAAATGACATCGTGCCTACCCATAACAGGAGCTATACGCACCGGTCCTACATTAGGTTTGGAAACAATTCCAAACCTTTCACCAATTGAACTACAGATCAAGGACATAGAAGCGTGACTCAAACAAGCTGGTAAGCTATATACCAAACCTTTTGGTCATGGAACAATGTTGAAATTAGTAGCATACGAGAATGGGCATACTCAATCAGAATACCAAGCAAAAGCGAATGGTCGTCAAAGAATGTGGTATCAAGCACTAAAATAGCAATCTATAGCGATGGATTTAAAAGGGAAATAGGGGTGAGCTCTGGAGTCTACTCCGATGAAATCGGGTAGCAAACTCGGGCAGCGTATCCTAGCAGAGTCCTAGCCATACTCAAAGCTACCTAATCGGCTAGCTCTGACATCCAATGTAGAAAAAATCACGAGTAGTTGGGCACTGCAGCAGCAGAGCTAAAGACTCTACGTATACAGAATAAAGTCTAAATTATCTGGGTTCCAGGACATAAAAACATTCCAGGAAATGAGAAAGTAGACGATCTAGCCGAAATGGGATCGTCTAGCAGCATCTCCATATCTAATAGTAAGGTTGGACTATCCACTTTCTTTAAAAAAAAACAGGAAATAACACCAAAGACCTAAGGCCGGAATTAAGCGGTAGAAATCAAACAAGCTCATAGCTCTGAATAGAGAGTGATAACAGGTCACAATCTGTTGGGTAAGCACTCCAATGAAATCAAACGTCGAGGTGGACATCCCTAACTTACTGTACACTGTTGTAATAAACTCCTGACGTAGCTAGAAATTATCCCTATAGCACAGATCGTCCGATACTGCTGTAAATCGGAATGGAGCAACTATCTTTTTGAAGCATATGTAACAACACAAATCAACACATAAGTACCACATCTTACCCTAATTCAACATTCTTTACAGATACTTAACTCCTCAACAATGGGTATCGCTATGGGCCTACACAGGCCTAAGCGAGTTGGATGACTTACCTGTGCGTCAACAGCCCATCAAACCTAACCTTACTTAGCCGAAAGAAACAGCGGTTGTCAAGGGAGTTTCTTCATTTTATTTCTGACGAGATGTTGGTGTCAGAATTAATAGCTTGGCCGAGGCATAAATAGTCTCGTACTGCCTCAAAGTTATATCTGTCAATGGTGACGTTCTGTCCAATTCGTCCATGTTGTGTGTCCTTCGGGTTGACAGCACATATTTGGTCTTTGGTCATTTATGGGCCGCCTAGAATGCATATCTGTAGCTGATGCTTGTAGCTGAGTAAAAAGTTAAAAACAAGGCAACATGTAAGCGCCCCCAACATGTAAGCGTAGCCCCAAAAGAAAAATTCTAATGGTGTGATATCGCAAGATCTGGCCAATTCACTGGTCCAAAGCGTGTTGTTCACGAAAGCGGTCTCTCAATATGTCCATTGTTTCACGGGCTGTGTGGCAAGCAGCGCCGTATTATTGGTACCAAATGTTGTCGAGATCTCCGGCTTCAATTTCAGGCAAAAAAAAATTCCGTTATTATAGCGCGACAACGAGCCCCATTTAGAGCAACGTCGGTGCTCTGCCCATAAACCACACCACACGGTTGTTTTGAGTGGATGTAACTACAGCTCTTGAACCTTCCGGTTGTTCTTCGGCCCATATACGGCAATTTTGCTTATTGACGTATCAATTAAGCCAAAAATGGGCCTCATCAATGAACAAATTGTTGGTCGAAAACAGTGGATCTTAAGCAAGTCTCTCGAAAGAACGATTTGCAAACGTTGTTTGGATGTAAGGTTATCCATGATGAGATGTCAATGAATACTGAATAGAAAACACATGGAAACTTGACACGACTCACGAGCCATCTGTAAAAAAAAACCCTTTTGAAAAAAATACCTCTTGATTGATAACCCTTAAGTTGCACCGACTTATGGAAGATTGTGCCTCTAGTGTTTTCCGGAGTTTTAAGCAATCTTCTCAAGAATTATAGAAGTAGATATTGTTGTCGGTCGTTTCCGATCCTGATAGAATCTCCATCGATTGTCATCCTGCACAGGTGGACGACATTGCTCTATATAGCTCGTCTCTATAAATGCTGTCGCATGGTTTTCAAATCGATGAATGGGTGGTTGCTATCGATTTGGATTTCTTGTGTTTTTTTCAGTATCTGTCGAAGTGTGAAGATGTGATAAGTTTTGGACTCCTGACCTAAAATCAAACTGTTATGGCCCGAGCAGGTTGTTGGTAAAGACGTTCACAAATTACGGCAGATAGGATCTTGTAGGTGATGTTGAGGGGACTTATGTCTACGTAGTGGACACAGTTCAGAGGATCTTCTTTTTGTTGACAGGGCAAACGATGCTGAGGTTCCATTCCATTCCATTTACCACGATATGGTCGTCGATTTTTATTTTTCTTTGATTCAAATTTTAAGCAAGTCAAAAACACCATCATCGTCGTGATGGGGTCGAATGAAAGTCTTACTCCATCATAGTTTATTCCATACAGAGCGTCTAATGCAGACAGCCCCTTGCAAATTTCAGAAATTCCATAGGGCTTCAAAGACAAAGTAAACGTGAATTGATTTTTCCTATCTTGTGGGCTTCTCTGTAGGACTCATCAGCCTTGTTGAAGATCGCATTTTCTCTTTCAGATGCTAGATTTCCTGTCATAAGCAGAAGAAGGGACCGACTCCGAACGGCTAAGTTGAGATAAGTTATTCTTGATAATTGATACTACTCGGATGATTTGTCAGATCATCACGAGAGGAGGGCCAGTGAAAAAGCATTTAGGTGTTGCAAATTGACAGCTACACCTACTCTAATTTCACAGACAAGAAATTACAACAATACAGAGACATAAAAAAAACAATTTGATATCATGTTCCATTGGCACTCAAAAAGATCAAATTTTGGATCAAAATCCAGATTTACCAATGGAAAATGCCATGAGCTTTCAATGATCTTCAAGGACACAAACCCACTTTTAAGAAAATGTACCTTTTGGAGGGAGGTAAACGTGGTATTTATCGCCAAACCAGGCAAACCAATAGAACTACCTAAATCGTACCGTCCAATAAGCTTAACATCGTTTTACCTGAAAACAATGGAAATAATACTAGACGTATACATTAGAGAGTGCTAAAATGAAAGCACTCCTCTGCACCCCTGTCAATTCGCCTACCAAAAAGGTAAATCCACGAAAGGAGCACTTCTAAGTTTAACATCACAAATAAAAAGTGCATACCAAAACAAAGAATGTGCCTTCCTTGACATAGAGGGTGCTTTTGACAACACTGGATATGACTCCATATCAAATGCTTTGACTCATAGAAGAATAGATCACCCCACCATCAAATGGATCAAAGCGATACTTGAAAGTCGGAAAATAACTGCTTCATCAGCACTGACCTCAGTATCAGTAAGAGTCGTTAAAGGCTGCCCTCAGGGAGGAGTACTCTCACCCCTACTTTGGTCTTTAATATAATTATATACGCCGATGACCTCGTCATCATAATAAGGGGCAAAGAACCAAACGAGGTTACAACACGTTTGCAAAACGACCTTAAGATAGTCATAGACTGGTGTAGTAAAGAAAGTCTTTCTTTATAAACCCCAGCAAGGCTATCATCGTCCCTTTTACAAAAAGGAGGAAATTAAATCTTACCCACATTTCAATCAATGGTACATACATTGAGTATTCCAACGAAGTAAAATATCTTGGAGTGATCCTCGACAAAAAACTAAGCTGGAACTCCCACGTTAACAACAAAATTCAAAAAGCAACCAAAGCTTTCTGGGCTTGCCGAAGCATGTATGGTAAAACCTGGGGAATCTCTCCAAAGACCACACACTGGATCTACACGATCATGGTCAGGCCCATTATAACATACGCTTCAATAGTATGGTGGGACAAAGTCACCCAAAAAACAACTATAAATAAATTTAACAAGGTACAACGGCTTGCCTGTCTGGGCATTACCGGAGCTATGCGTACCTGTCCCACAGCGGCTATAGAAGCCTTAATAGGACTAACACCCCTCCACATTTATATAAAAAAAGTGGCAATTCGCAGCTCTGCAAGTTTGACACAAGCGGAAGAGTTAAACATTAGCGAACACCTAAAACTAGTTGAACTTCTATCCGAACTTTCAGAACTTGACATGATGTGTGCGGTTACAGACAACTTACCAAAGACTCTATGCTTCGACAAAAGATTCTCAACGGAGATCACAACATGGTGTAGCAACAACCCACCAAACTGCCAAAACGGCCTAAAGTGGTATGCGGATGGTTCTAAAATGGACTCAGGGGTAGGAGCTGGCATACATGGACCAAATAAAAACATCTCAATACCTATACCCTAGTGCATTCCAAGCTGAGCTCCATGCCATAAAAGAATGCGCAAACCTAATACACAACTCAGGTATTAAAGGCGCAAACATCCATATATTCACGGACAGTCAAGCAGCTATAAAAGCCCTTAGCTCACACATCATTGACTCCAAATCAGTACTACACTGCTTCAACTCCCTCCAAACACTCAGTTCCAGGAACAAAACCAGACTATGGTGGGTCCCCGGACATAAGGGAGTTGAAGGTAACGAAAAAGCTGATGAACTAGCCAGAAAAGGTTCCGAAACCCCCTTCATTGGACCTGAACCCTTCTGTGCAATCCCCAAATCAGCCATAAATCTGGTCATAAAAAACTATGAACAAAACAAATGTGTTTCATACTGGGGAAACATTCCAGGCCTAAGACAGGCCAAAAGAGCTATTCAGCCCTTCAAATCAGATGCCAATAAGATACTAAATCTTCGCAGGCACGATATCAAAAACTTAGTAGGCTACCTAACTGGTCATCACGGTCTGCGATATCACCTAAACAAAATGCGTCTAGTCGACTCACCGGAGTGCAGACTATGTCTAGAAGAAGACGAAACAGCCGAGCATATCATTTGTGAATGCCCGGCCCTTTACGGTATGAGAAGGGAATCTTTCTTCAGGGAATTTTTAAATCCCGAAGAACTGAGGAAATCTTCGGCTGAAAGTATTATCAGCTACATTAGGGAAGTAGAAGCGCTACTAACCTAAAAAACATCTGACGGCAAGCACAATAGATCTTTTAGGTCGATGTGTATATTACTGCTTAGGCAGGTCAGAATTAAAAAAAAAAAAAAAACTTTTGCTATACAAATTTATTGACACCTGAATATACTTTTATATACCTTTGAAAACTGACATAATGTTGAATTTCAGCTTTAGTACAATTGAGTACTTGATGGATGTGATTGTAAGTTTGTTACTTCAAAGATTACCACCAGAGAGAGTGCTGATTAATGTTACCAATCCTCAATTTGCCTCAATTCATATCAAAACGTCAGATCTGTTCCAAATAAAAAACACTCAACTCCATTTTTTTAGCGCATTAACATCCGTTTTAATAACAATAATTTAACAAATGCGTTTCAATAGTTATAGATCTGTTCGATTATTGGCTTCAAAGCTTTTAAGCATTTCCTTGGTTCGTATATTATAAAAAAATATTTATTCATTTCATAAAAAAAAAACAATTAAAATTGTTAACAAATAAAAATAAAATGTTCGTCTTATTTCGTTTCATTTAAAACTCGAGTCTTCATTGTGTTAAGATTTGTTTTTTTGTTTTAGTACTAAGTAAAAACTAAATGTCTTAGTTATAAAGAATAAAAAAAAATACAAATAAAAATTAAATAAATGTACAAATTAATTAGAAAAAAAATAACTAATTTAAGTAAAATGTCATGTGGGCTTAATAATAAATTTCTAACATTCGCTATTTTTTTTTTGTAAACTATTTTACATCTTTGGTATTTTCGGGTGTATGTTTTTCGTTTATTATTAAATGTAAATTTGTTAGCAGTTAAGTACGTTTAATTTGTTTTATACATGGAATTTATAATTTTGTTGTTTTTTTGTTGCTTAAGTGTTTTTTTTTGTTTGTTTGTGTTAATATTATTAGTAAATTTGTTTTAGAAAAATGTATCTTTAGTGGGTGGGTAATTAAAGTCATCGTCTTCATCGTCTTCGTCGCTTTCGTCTGAATCGCTGTCGGGTGAATTGGTATCGTCATCGAATACATTCGGGTCGTCAGCTATGTAGCCCGTCTTAAAAGTTGGAACTGAAATTGGAAATGGAATAAAAATTTAAATTTTATTATGAAAAATCTATTATCATTCATTTGAGTACAAAATATTTAATATAAAAAGAATGAGAGTAAGAGTAGAGTAAGATGAAACGCATGCCACTAATAATTAAGCAAATAAAAAATTTAAAATGATGGAAATTAATAAGTTGTTAACCTTGAATGGTGTTTTTCAACCTTCTAAGAGATTGGGGGAACATATTTTGCAGAATTTGCTTTCATGTGATAATTGCTGAATTTGTTTTTACCAAAAACTCATAAATGGCGCACAACGTGGGGCCAAATACAAATTAAATGGAATGTTTTAAAATTTAGATGTTGTAATGCTATTACTATTTCTATTCATAAAACGTAAATTTGTTTATGAAATCTAACTTAATATTTTTCGATGCATTAGCCACTCTTAGCGATTTTTCACGATCTGAGCAATGCCACCGTGACGTATTTAAACAGATTGATCGATCAATGCAATTGTTTCATTATTGGCTAGAGAACATAACCCAATCACTTCTAATGGTATAACAATGGGGATATGTCTGGTATAAGTTTAACTATTATTAAGGTACTAACATAGCGCAGTGATGGAAATTTTAGAAAGATTAGGCGTGTTACAATGGGTCCTCCGAGATCTCTGCCCGAAAAATCCGGACCTTGCCAAAGGGGTGTTCTAGCACGATATAATCGAGTATTGGCAGCAATTAATTTGGATCAAAAAAGTACTTCGTGACTACATTATGCCAAATAAATAGAACAGCTAGCGAATTTATAGAACAACAATACCAAAAGTTGATGCTTACAATTTTATAATTTGACTCAATTTTCAAGTCACACAGATTGTTTGCTTTTGATTTAGTTTATATCTCACATAGAACTGCCACAGTTTTAATGATTAATAATAGTTTTTCATAGCCGAAATAATAATAAATCAAACGGAAATCACTCTAGTCAAACTGACAGTAATCTTTTGTGTTAATGTTAGTGCAAGGAGGGGTAAATCTGACGAAAAATCCAGATCTACAAAATAAGCCGTGCTCCGGATTTCAGAGTACAACTGCAAAATGATGTGATGTGGAACGCAAAATCTTAATAAATGGCAAGGTAAATGTCAAACTACGCCAACACTTATTTCGCAATTTCATCTTTCTATATTTATAGATTTCTATTAACTTTTATCTACTCAGAATAATTATTATTTATCAAAAAAGTAAGAAAAAACCTAAACAAACCCATAATATTGGGTAATGCTACTGAAATCAAAAACATCTTCATGACAGGTCGACGTAAAATCAGCTGTTTCACTCATATCTGAGTGTATATATGTAAATTTTCAACTTATTTTGCCTGTCATTTCCCCTCCAATGTCACGTGACTAAAATGGTCGATTGACCAAGAACAGTACATCGGCAAAGTTATCTTGGTAAAACTAAAACCAGGAACACGGTCATTGATCTGAGATAAAATAAATCAATTGTTTGCCTAATGGAACACAACAACTGTCATAATCGTTCTTTTTTTCAGATCTAGATCAAAAAAGATTGATTTTTTAACAAATAAAACGCCATTAACGTCAAACGTTTTTTTGCCAACGTGTAGGTTGACAAATGCTACTAAAGTTTGGTTATGTTTTCACCGTAAATGTTACTTTTCATGGAATTTTCGCCGAGATATGACATTTGAATTGCAATGAAAGGTAATTTCAAGTCAGCACTTAGAACCCACCACCTCTTCAAAATAAACCTACTTGTCAATTCTAATTGAATCATGTAAGTTCGAAGCGCACACTAGTGAATGAAGTTTTCAAAGAAATATAGTTAACAGTAATTTTCCCAAAGAAATCTAGAAACTAAATAACAATCAAACAAAAATAGCATCACGCAACATCAAGGAACATAATATTTTCTCTGGCAAACCAATTTTCAAATTAAAAAAACAAAATGGCCCTTCTTTATAATTTTCACTTGTTCTGCATTGTCAAACAGAGAGTTAATGTCATTACCTTAAAGGCCCAAAAATCGATGACACACATATAAATAGACGGAAAGACAGGAATGGCTTATTCGACTCTGATTCATTCCATATACTTAACAGTATACCTATTTATCTAAATTAGGTCTGTTCCCGTACTTTTTCAGTTAAAATTAGTAAATTCTCAAATTTCTTGGAGTGGGGGTAAATTATCTCAGAAAGAGACAAAATTACCAAAAAGTACGGGAACGCGTTTAGGTAAAAAACAGTAAAATTATATATTTTGTATGTCTTTGAAAGAACAAATGACACAAAACACCTGTCAAAACAAGCTAGTTGTCACTTTTAGATACCAACTGACAGTTTACTGTTTTTTACCAACAGAAATTTCCGCAGTAAATTTTTTTACAGATTTTTATGGATTGGTAGTTTTTTATCTTTTACTTATTTTTGCGTACGGGAACGGCAATAAGTAAAAATTAGTAAAAATCAGTAAGAATCAGTAAATATTATTCTGTACGGGAACAGACCTAATGTCATCACCTTAGCTCAAAATTAAAGGCCCAAAAATCGATGACACACAAATGGATAGACGGAAAGACAGGAATGGCTTATTCGACTCTGATTCATTCCATATACTTAACAGCATACCTATCTATCTTAATTATTTCTCTATGTTACGGAGGTATGGCAGCACTGACAGATGCCAATTAAGCAGACAAAAAGCAATAAAGCGATCCACTGCTTATTTGATTAGTTCCCGGTCTGTTATTTTAACGCACCATAAATTTCGACAGAATTCATTAAAATAATTTTGAAATCTTGCGTTTACCATAGTAAACCACAAACCTTTGCATGCTTCCAAAGCCAAGATTGAAGAAGAGCACATCTGTGCATCAACTGAGGAGGTGTTCACATGATCGATAAAATAAAATATCGATATAAACAGTGAAAAAAAAAATAATTTGCAATTTATTTTCACTTTTAAAATTGACATTTGACGTTTAGTTTTAGTTCTATTGACATTTGACGTTTTAGTTCACAATGATTTTTGAAAGTCCAAGTTACATTTAAACCCTATCCGAGTTATGTCCTACCGAGATTTTATTGTTTGAAGTTGAAAGATGGTTGACACTTCTCGATTGATTCAAGTAACGTACTAGCACCTCAGAGTTTCAAACGGATGCTTAATTTTTAATTGGATTAGAGGACACTCAATAAGATTAGTTTATTTGATTTTTTAGAACAAGGAGAATGTAAGAACGTAATCTTTTTTTTTAATCTGCCCCTTAAATTTATTGTCGTCCACAATTCCTATTTTTCTATAAACAATTATTTCGATCATTTTAATTCGAAAAATTGTGCAGTTCGAAAAGAGTTGACCTTTAAAATTTTCTTTTGAGAATTAAAGATAAAAAACACTGGTGCATATAATAAACCCAACCATGAATAAAAAATCCGCGAGAATTTTTCGGTTTCCTCTATTCCCCTATTCTGAATAATATGAAAGGAATCAATTTTTCCTTTTTCACTTTCCTCCCATTCTAAACAAAATTCGAAAAGGAAAATCCAAAGATGAAAAGTAGGTATCTCAAACGCCAAAAGAATAGCTGACAGCGATTGGCTTTCTAATACTATTTCTCCAATAATCCAAGCGGGAAATTTTATGGAAATGTGATTTTTTTATTTGTTAATGAACATTTAAGCAGTAAAATACAATTAATTTTAAAGGTTAAGGTAGTAATTGTCAACAACGTAAGAAAGCCGCCATGAATATGAATCTGATTCCGACGGTGTGTCGAATGACTTAAACTTTCGCACCATAGAAAATATTTAAGAAATTTGTGCAAGCAAAACGAGCTTATCCCAATAGATTGGAGCTATCCCTCAAGTTCCTCCTTACTTTTGAACGGTTTTAGGGCCTTTTAGATGCTTTTTTCCCCGCCACCTTTCTGTATTCGATACTATTCATTTTAAAGTGAGTTTCCCATTGAACAATAATCACAAATTACCTATATCATGTAGAATGTTAGAAAAATTGTTAATAAAAAACTATTTCTTTGACAGAATTCTCCAAAGTGACACTTTAGACAGCTGATTTCCTTGCTTGAGATATTCCTCCACCCGAATTCAATGTGAACAACGTTTCCCCGTTGATTCAGAATCAGTGGATTTAATTATCGAGAACAAAATTCCCCGGGAATATTCATAATCATAATTGGTCTGAATGTGTATATTTCAAGAACGATTTTTGACAGCAGATAGAAGCGTCCAATGGTGAGCGAACAATAGATCGTTGAAAAAATATTTTTATACCCTATCCCATAGGGGTATATTAGTTTTGATACTTAGTTTGTAACATAGAGAAATAATTTTGCTACATATACCTCAAAGTATATGGATCGACTCAGAATCGCTGGCTGAGTCGAATAAGCCATGTCTGTCTGTCTGTCCGTCCGTCCGTCTGTCTGTTCGTCACCGATTTTTGGGCCTTAAATTTTGAGCTAGGACAATGAAATTTGGTATATAGGATCCTCGTCCGTGCCACCAGAACAAGTGTAAAATTTTTTGAAATCCGCCTACTGCCAAGCCCCCTTTTTAGGAAAACGTATTTTTTGGCCAAACCGTAAGGAATTTTAAAAAGTGTCTGAGCTGCATATTTAGAGAATCGTTATATCTATATTTCGTCAATATAAAGTTTTTTGCCACGCCCAATTTTTGTTGACGTTTTTTTATAAAAAACGTGTTCTGGTCAAATTTTAAAATTTTCAAAAAAAAACTTTTGATGCACAATCATTGGTAGTATTAATATGAACATTTCGTCTATATACTATTTTAACCCACGCCCACTTTTTGGGGGCGTTTTCTTACAAAAAAACATTTGTATGCCCTACCCCAAGGCATATGCAATAGAAAAACGTTGTTTTTCGTCGAACCATAAAAGAATCTGATAAACCTTCTGAACAATATGTTGTGACAACGCCATTTTCAATACTTTATGACCATAAAGAACACATTTTGGGAATATTAATTTTAAGGATGGGATGGGATAGGGTATTAAACGATCCGCACAGCGGATTGTTGGCTTCTCTTATGTTTTTTTACTAGAATCCTTAAACCTCGATTGGTATATCTTTACTGTTAAGTGTCAAATAAATGTTTCTTCGAGGTAGGCGAGATAGTGGTAGGTTCTTGCATCTTAGGATGTTGAATTTAAAGCCACAACTAAACGGGATGTTGTGTCAAAATACATATTGCTGTCATCAGTAAATATTGGTTCGTTAAAAAGTTTTTTGATTAAAATGTTTATCAATTATTAAGCGGGAACCATAATGTTAATAGGTCTGTTCCCGTACAAAATAATATTTACTGATTCTTACTGATTTTTACTGATTTTTACTTATTGCCGTTCCCGTACGCAAAAATAAGTAAAAGAGACAGCTCACGAGAGAGTAAAAAACTACCCCTCCATAAAAATCTTTAAAAAAATTTACTGCAGAAATTTCTGTTGGTAAAAATCAGTAAACTGTCAGTTGGTATCTAAAAGTGACAACTCGCTTGTTTTGATAGGTGATTTATGTCATTTGTTCTTTAAAAGGCATACAAAATATATAATATTACTGTTTTTTACTTAAACGCGTTCCCGTACTTTTTGGTAATTTTGTCTCTTTCTGAGATAATTTACCCCCACTACAAGAATTTTGAGAATTTACTAATCTTTACTGAAAAAGTACGGGAACAGACCTAATATGTAGCTTGCTTGTATGTCAAAAGATACATACACGGCTTGCTGCTGTATTGAAATGCATTAATAATTAAATCTGTCAGCAAGATAAGATATTAGAAGTTTAAATTTTTAAGTGTCAAACGTGATTCTGCATCGTGAGCAGCAGTCAACTTCTCGCTTCAGGTGTGTTGGCGACTTCGGCTTGCCTTGCTTTTTACGTTAAAGCTACAAATACGCATTCTGGTCAGCCCTTTACTGGAGTCTATATAATGAAAAACACAGAACTGACTCCCTGTTTGACATCCTCTAATATGGCAGTTAGAACGCCACTTAAAAAAAGTTTTTGAATGACAAAGGTCACAAATGGTTTAAAAAGATACATTATTCCTGACAATTCCCCGAATCATGCCTTTGAATTAACCTAATCATGACCTTAACTGACGCATCAAGATAAATATAAATATGATATTGTTCCAGATCGCGCTTTCTATGACATTAAGTAATATTTCGTATCGATCATCGATCAAGATATAACGACAATCTGTCAAATGGGATTTATGCAGCGGTATGAATACAATCTTTTGAGTAGCATAGTCCAGTATAGATTATTCAGAATCTTCCGTGATTAGAAAAAAATAGAACGCAGTCTACTGTTCACGAGCTAAATACTTAACTTCATACAGATGAACTGCAGAAAGTGTGCTTGAGTTTAAAAATATTATTTGTTATAATAACCGTGTTATGCTCGGTGGACGACAGGTCTCCAATTTTATATCATGGGAAATTAATGTTCGACAAATTCTATTAAGGCTTTAGTTTGCTTTTATTGCTCTGATGGCAATTATTAATTAACATTTATTGACATTTGCCATTTTTTGGTTTGGAGAAAACAAATGGAAAGTAGTGGCAATGAAATTCAAAGTTTGGGTTTATATTTAGTAAAGACGGAGTAATTTTCTGTTTTAAAACATCGTACTGACATCTGACAATGAGTGTCATTTCTCTGGCTGATCTATAAGACTATAGCTGAGTTAAAATTTAGAGAG
The DNA here is from genome assembly GCA_932526625.1 of Rhingia campestris. Taxonomy (NCBI): domain Eukaryota; kingdom Metazoa; phylum Arthropoda; class Insecta; order Diptera; family Syrphidae; genus Rhingia; species Rhingia campestris. The sequence continues at coordinate 5,287,193 of OW052184.1, forward strand.
GCTTTATTTTTGGTATGAAGAGAACAAATGGGGGTAGTGACGGTATAATAAAGAAAATATAAAAGTATTTCAATTAAGTCAGTATAAATTGATTGGTCCAACGCTACTTTAAAGTGCAGAAACGGTATGACTCCAACTTCAAAGTGTTTTATGTTAAAAATTAGAATTTTAGTCCTATTCATTCGATTTTATTCGATTCTCTTAATAACCAACATAAAACGAACCTAGAGTAAATGCGATGTTTTTTGTCTATAACTTCGAAAAGTGATTTGTCCTAAACAACAAGGTGGCGCAAAAGTAATCCTCCTATCAGAAAATGCTATAAATTTTGCGATTGGCCCCTAATGTCAGTTCTGTTTTGACATTTGTGTAGTAAACACATGCGAAATACACGTTAATAAACAATATTACGCTACACTGCTCCAGAACGCGGAATATTTGAGCAATAATCGGTCGGTGACTTTGGCACAACGTGAATTTCGTCGCAGATTTCCTAGCCGTCCAACGCCTACTGGTGAAACACTGCGACGTTTAGCCGCTCGCCTCGAAGAGACTGGCACAACACGAGATGCTGCCAGGCGTGGCAGACCCCGGAGTAGCCGTTCTGCAGAGAATATTGCTGCTGTAGCCGAAGATGTCATGGAAGCGCCGTCGACATCGACCAGACGACGTGCCACGCAAATGGGTATCAGTCGACGGTCTTTACAGCGAATTTTGGTACAAGTTTTGAAGATGTTTCCGTACAAAGTCCAGACGGTGAATCAGCTGTTAGCTGCTGACCGCCAATCGCGTCTAACATACGCTCAAGCCATCCTTAATCACCACTAAGAGGAAGATGATTTTTCATCAAAAACAATCATGAGTGATGAGGCCCATTTCCATCTTAGCGGGTACGTAGATAAGCAAAATTTACGCTTCTGGGGCACTGAAAATCCGCGTGTAACCCACGAAGAGCCATTACACCCGCTCAAAGTCACTGTATGGTGTGCTGTTTTCGCTGGAGGAGTCATCGGACCTTTTTTCTTCGAAGACGTCGCGGGCCAAACGGTTACTGTGAATGGTGAGCGCTACAGAGCAATGATCAACGAGTTCTTTTTGCCGCAACTTGATGAATTGGGATTGGAAAACATGTGGTTCCAACAGGACGGTGCAACGGCACACACTGCACGTGCCACAACCGATATGCTGAAGGAGGCATTTCCCGGGCGCCTAATCTCCCGTTTTGGCGATTTGCACTGGCCAGCAAGATCGCCTGATTTGACCGCTCCAGACTTCTTTTTGTGGGGCTTTTTGAAGTCGCGGGTTTATGTCAACAAGCCTCAGACTCTTGCAGCTCTTAAAGACAATATCCGTCAAGAATGTGAGGACCTATCGCCGTAAGTTTTGGCCAAAGTGATGGAAAATGCCATAAAAAGGGCTCAAATGGCAATCAACTGTGGCGGCGGCCATTTACATGACATCATATTCTCGACTTGATGTAAAAAAAATCAAAAGACCAAATAAAAATAATCCACAAGAAGAATCAAAGTTTTTCATTTTTTTTTAAATTACAGCCAAAAAAACATCGGAAGGTTATTTTTGCGCCACCTTGTATGTTCTTCAATTCCTTAATCGATTGGAATTCTTTCCATTACATCTGAGCTACTTTAATGGACACCACAACAAAATGTTTGGATTAGGCTTGTTTTAAGTATGTCCTATCACATAAGTTCCCTAATTTATTTATTTATTTTATTTATGTGCCATGTTTTTTGGCAAAAACTTAAATTAATGGAACTAAAGCAAGATTTTGATGTATTTGAATTTTGGTGTTTGTACCTTAGAGTCTTATGAAGCGGCAATGTGTTTGTCTTTTTTTTCGAATATCGAAAAAAAATATATTTTTGAACATTTGTATGCAGAAAAATAATATTTTCGATTCATGATCTTAAGAAGTGTTTATTAGATAAATAATATGAATTGACATATCTAGCACCAAGCCGCTCAAAGCTAACGAAACGGATAATGTCTATGTATGAAATGTTTTGTCATTGATTGAAAATTTTCGAAATTGTTTCATTTTTGAAAATTTATCGAAAACCCTTTACGAATCAAACTATTTATAATTAAACCCACACGTTTGATGTTCCAAAACGTATAATAGGTGCAGGACCGCTCTGTTAGAGCTGTATTTCAATGATAGGCTTTTTGTATATTTCCTGTCACTAGCTGATTTATAAATAAATATCAAAGGTATCTATAAATAAGAACAATTAACAAAATTGATTAATAGTTAAACCACCAAACATAATAAAGAGAAAAAAAGATATAAACAAATCAAAACAGAACTCTCATGCAGCTGAATTAGTGATTTAAGGCAACTCATACAATAAAACAAACAATAAAACTAAATGTGAACAAAAACGTATTTTATTCGCAAGCAAAATTAGTAATCATACAAAAAAGCATACTTTTCTACATTAAATGTTAAATGTTAGAATAAATGTCGCTCCATTTTTTAGTACAAAAACAAACGTGTTAATTCTTATGTAAGTTGTTTTAAAATTAGTACTTTTAATGTTAATTGCAAATATTAATCAGGAAATAAAATATAAGGACACATAGTTATTTTTTTTATTTTCTTTCTTTCTCTCATTACTTTGACAGTTAATTGTAATAGTTTTTTTTTCTTTAAAAAAAGATTTTTTTTAAATATATAAATGCATTGTCTTTTTTTAAGCTACAGAAGCAAGACGTCTCACAACATATATAATCATTTATAACATTTTGCATTTGCATGTCAGTAAACAAGTTAAAAAAAAAATTCGGACATTAAATTATTTCGCATTATTTATTCGAGTGCAAAAAATAAAAATAAAATTTTAATAAAAAAAAAATCACAACAGAAAAAGAGGAAAAAACAAATTCAAATTATGTGTCAACAAAGTTTTGTATAATTTTTTGTTGTAGCATTTTTTTTTATATTTTATTTCATGACTTTGCATTGATTTCATGGTTTAACTAAATAATTGACACAGTATTTTGATTACAATATACAAGACAAAAGTTGTTAATATATTAAGAAAAAAATAAAAATAAAAATAAATATTTATATTAAACTAAAACATTTATGTATAAAAATAAAAATAAAATCAGTCTTACCTCAAAACATCGTTTTTTTTATGTAAGTAAATTGAATATAACATAAAGAGCAAACAATTTGATCGATGAGCAAACAAAAAGGAATAGAGAATAAATAAAAATAAATAAATTTCAAATTTCAAATATACAATTTTATTTGATGTTTTTTGTTGTTTTTTTGTTTGATGTTTCATTTTAATCAGTTTTTTTGTTGTTTTGTTTTGTTTCGCTTAAGAACTACATAATTACAATACAAAAAAAAATGTTTAAATAATTTACACATAAATTAAATAAATATAAATAGTTTATGTTTTTTTGTTTGTTTAAAATTACAAAGAAAAATTAATAGTAATAATTTTGATGAATAAATAAGTTGGTTGTAAGTCTAATTTAGAGTTTTTTTTATATTTAATTTTTGTTTATTTGGTATGAAGTTTTATTTTTCTTGAAAAGTTGTTCTTTTTTAAACTTTATTAAAGTTATTTTTATATAAAAAAAGAAGAAGAAAAAAATCTAAGTGCTAACAATGTTATTATTTATTTTTTTTTATTTGTATATAATATATATATTGTGAGGCGATTTGTCTATTTTTTATTTATTTATTTACAAGTAATTTTAAAACTTGACAACGAAATTCAATATTAAATATTAATATATACGAGCAATTAATAAAAAAAAAAGAAAACAAATACTGTCATTTTTTGTTTCGTATTAAAATTAAATTTTAAGTATTTTCTTTTTTTATTTAAAAAGTTGGTTCTTTGCAGCAGAAGTGAAGGAAAATGTGTCTGTGGGAATCGGGAAAGGGAAGGGCAAATAAATTAAAATTATGCGTATGATAAAGGAGGGATATTAAATATTTAAGAAACAAATCAACAACCATTTTCCAAATCTAGATTTCCACAAAAATGTTAAGTTACATGAACGTTTTATACTTATCTTGTGACTTATAAAAAAAAATCATTTTAACTATATACAACAAAAGTTAAACTAATTACTACAAGGAGTGTGGATGACTGTATTTTTGTTTGGGGGAGCGAGAAACAAGAGTGCAAACATAAATAATAGATTCGTTTCGTTCTTTTTAAATCTCAAAATAATTCGCTTTTTTGAGTTTCATAACAAAAAGTACATTTTTTTTGATGAAATTAACTAAAAAAAAATAAATAAATACGTGACTTAATTATTTTAGAGAGTGCAAGTGAGACTTGTATGTATGTGTGTGTGTTTTTTTTGTGTTAACTAAGAGAGAGAAAGAGAGATAAAGTGAGCCTCTAACGCGCTCGTGTGAAGCCTTTTGTTTTCTGAATTCTTTTCAAGTTAAATCTTTTAAATGAAAATATTTTATCGTGGAAAATATTTTTTTAAAAAAATTAAATCTAAATCAAAAAAAAAATTATAAGCAAAACTATGTATATATATTTTGGAACAACATTAGGCAAAAATAAACTTTCTATAGCACCTTTGTTTTTCTTTTTAAAATAAAATTTTACGTTTTAGGCGGATGATGTTAGCTAAAAAATATAATTTTTACCTTTCATTTTTGTTTCGTTTATAATGGAATGTGTTAAAAATATATAAAAATATTTTTATTTATTAAATAGAGAAGAAAACAAATTTACAATTAATTTAAGTTAGGATTAAAGTAGAAAAAAAAATAAATAAGTAATTATGCCAATTTATTTAAAGCCAATATTTTATGTTTACTTTAAATATTTGTTTTTTTTTTTATTTTGTTTTTAGAAAACGTTGATTTGGTTTGTTTACAGCTATTAAGTAAATGAAATTTGTACTGTTAATTCGGGGGTGTTTGTTATCTTATATGAGTTGAGCTCTTTTTGGATTCAAGTTGCACATTAATCACTATTTTTTTTTTTTTGCTTATATTTGGTGAAAGTTAGTTTACTGAGAATTTTCGTTTTTGTTTATTTCTGTGTATCTTTGTCCGTACAAACAATTGATGCTATAGAATAGCCTATTTTAGCAGTAATAACTTCCAAAATACTTTTTATCGCCACATTCATGTTTATTGCTGTACGTACTGGGTGGCATGTTGTTCACTTCCTTACGATCGCAGCGTTCTCCGATGAAACCTTCAGGGCAACTGCAAGAGAATAAGAAAAAAACAAAAATTAAATTATTTTATTTTTTAGAAGATTTTTCAAGTGTTTAAGATATTTTCAAGTGAGACTACTCTTCCACAATTTAAAAAAAAATAAGATGGCCAATCCGTCAGAATAAGGATGCGTTATCAGCCAACAAAATAAGCGACGAAAAACAGAAAAGTATAATTAAAAACGAGATTATATCATTTTTAGTGTCCAGCTTACATTTTTATAGAATTTTCCAATCAAAATAAACTATTGGACTGAATTTTTTATCAAGGCTAATTATCGGACAGTTGAAAAATGACAGCAAGAGAATAAAAGACACTTACATTCCAGATGATGATTGGAAACTATTGGTGGAAATAAGTATCAATTATTTTTTGATCTTCTAAAGAGCTGTCAAACATATTTGTTATTCAAATGCTAAACCTTTCAAAAATGAAGATCTCATGTGAAAATCACAGATTTTGCAATGGAGGCCAGAAGATGTCAGGTTAAGACCGAATGATCAGTTAAACTTCCCGTAAACATAGAAATAAATTTAATTTCCACATCATGTCACACTTGTGAATATTTTTCTAACTAGAAAAGTGCATCATGGGATTAACAAACCAACTTTTGTTAACTTTTCGAAGTTTCTTATAAGATTTCAGATTAACAGAGCAGTGGCATGGCGTCTATGTAAGCCAATTCCCACGGGCTTACCCATTATTTTTATTTTTCATTTCATTGGGTGATGTGAGATTGGTTTTAAACGTTTCCTACTCGGAGTGAAGCCTACAACAAGACTTATGATTATTTTTGTGTTATTTATGTGAAGCGAGGAGGAAATACCTCTTTTCTTTGCTCGCTCGTAAGGTTAATCTAAGATTATGCCAGGTGTGCTTACGCTAAGGCGTCTTTTCCTTATTCCTGGGATCCCAGTGGACAAATTACTTATCTGGAGTCAATGTAGGTTGTTCATAGTGAGGCTGGATAAAGTGAACAACCTACATGAGCTGCTCTGACATATTTGGACAAAAAGTAATATAGGAATTCCAAAAGTATTTGAATAGAGATGGTGGCACATGTTGGCGGGTTTAAAAAAAAAACACTAAAATAATCCCAAGCCGCCAAGTTTAGGGGACCGGGTTTTGCACTCCAAATCTCCCCATATTGAGATGAGGCCTCCGAAAATTGTTTTCTCTAAACAGCCATTACTGCCCTTGAAGTATGCCCAGACGTATGTTAGCCTTAAGAACACCGTAGGGATTGCAAGATTTAAGCTTCTACTGCCTCAATGTTTTCAGCTGTTCTGACGGATCGAGGGATTGCATTTCTTTGTCTTGTTAACATTGCTGTTTGTCGAAACATAATGATCTTTGTAACAAATGATATCCAGGCTGGAATAGGGCCCAACGGGGCTGCATTGAGACTTTTCGGAAGGTTGTAATGTCACGCCAAAATTTCTCCAATGCATGTTAAAAAAAAAACATGAACATCTATATTATTGATTTAAATTCCTTCTCTAGTATCATTCACCGTAATTCTATCCCTTACATGAACTCCTGCCAATAATATTTTCTAGTAAAATTTTCCAATCTTCAAAAATCCAAACCAGAAATAAAAAAAAAATCACTGCACACCTCAAAGAAGTCGAAGAGTATAACAAAAACAATTACAGATCCCAATTGATGCATGGGGTGCAGTAATTCTTCGTGCATCTACTCCTTTTTATTTCTTCCAGTTTTCTCTGTTTTACTTTGTATTCCTTTTTGTGTTCCTGTTGATTAAAATAAATGAGATCGATGAAAGACATATAGCACGTGTATCTTTTTTTGGGGAAAAAAGCCGCACCATACATACAAACGCGATCGTCATTTAAAATTCAAGATAACACACTTGAACCACACGCATCACCAACTGACAATAGAAAGTCATTCGAATGGAAATAGCCGGCTCCATGTCATATTTCAGTTTACTCGAATATTATAGTGAAATCGGCTGTAACTACTGACTCATTTCCTATAAACGATTTCAAGCGAATTTTCGGAATACACTATTACCGTTGAATCATTAAGGGGAAAGTGGACTGGTCAGGAATGGTGTATGATCCGCTGAGGTGTAAATCACCATGATTGAGCCCACCCACTGGTGGGAATAATTGAAACCATCTGCTATATCGATAATTTTTTGGAATTGGAAACAATTAGTTATAACTTTGTAAAGATATTGAACTCATTTGTGAATTGAGTATTATTCCTTTTTTTCGATTTCAATACGTCATGCAAACTATATGCAAAGTAGGTGTAATTTAATGACATTTGAGATTATGACAGATGTCATGTAAATGCTGAGGACATATGACAATTGCACTAATTGCGTTATCCATTGGTAACAAAATTAATCTTTCTTTTGATCTAGATCTGTCAAAAGACCGATTTTGACAGTTGTTGTGTTCCATTGGCGAAAAAAAATTGATTTTTTGATTTCAGATCAATTTTGCAAATCTGGATTTCTTGGCAGATCTACCCCCCCTTGCACACACAGTAATACAAAAGATAGCTGTCAGTTTGACCAAAGTGCTTTTCGTTTTGATTTAATATTATTTCGCTTGTGAAAAACTATTATTAGTTATTAAAACTGTAGCAGTTCAATGTGAAATATAAATTTTATGAAAAACAAACAACCAGTGTGACTTGAAACTTGACAGCTACACCGACACTAACTTCACAGACAAGAAATTTCAACAGTAAAGAGACAAAAAAATCAATCTGAAATCGTGTTCCATTTTAGATTAAAATCCAGATTTACCAATGGAAAACGCCATAAGATTTTAGCAAATGGATCATTTTTGACATTTAGACAGCGTGGTGAATATAAGATCTGTTCCCGTAAACAATAAAATTTACGATTCTTACTGATTTATACTGATTTTTACTTATTGCCATTCCCGTACGCAAAAATAAGTAAAAGAGAGAGCTCACGAGAGAGCAAAAAACTACTCCTCCATAAAAATCTGTAAAAAAATTTACTGCAGAAATTTCTGTTGGTAAAAAACAGTAAACTGTCAGTTGGTATCTAAAAGTGACAACTCGCTTGTTTTGACAGGTGTTTTGTGTCATTTGTTCCCTCAAAGACATATAAAATACATAATTTTACTGTTTTTTTTTACTTAAACGCGTTCCCGTACACACGTGAACACTGTGGTGGAAAAATAGCACATCGCTCAGATTATTAAACCAAAACCATAGATCATGTATTTTACACCAGAAAATGTAAAGAAAGTTGTAAATAAACTAAAATAATGCTTTTGAAAAAGATGGTTACGAAAATGTTATGATTACATTTGTTTAGCTATATTTTGTATGAGAAATTTGTTTAGCTTGAACAATTTAACTTAAACAGCAAACTGATTAAAAATTTAATGTTTTACCCCTTCGAAAATGTCAAAAAATTATCCAGTGGATTAAATTTTGACTTTAGAACTCAACTGACTTAGGTCACTACTATAGACATCCTAAAATTTGTAATTCTTCTATTTTCAAAGTTTTTAAAACCTAAATTTTAATTCAAGAGTCATTTATAAAAAACAAAACTCCAATTAAGGTTAACAAAATCCATCCACCCAAATCCACTTCAGTCAAAATTATCAAAATAAGACCAAACCCTATCCAAGAAGATATCCACTTACACGTTTGTATGTCATGACACCGAAAATAGAATATTGTTTACTACTACCAGTCAATATTTTCCAAGAAACCCAGCAAACTATTTATTGCCCCTCAAGAAGCACACGAAACTCAAAAGTACAAAATCAATCCCAATTCCGACTGGGAAGAGTGCGATCTTCTACAGAATCCATCGCGCCTGTCTATAAGTGGGCGCAGTGCATTTCTTTTCTGACTCTTGGTGTAAACAAAAAATCAAAATCCGACACAACGAGTAGGGGGAGAACAGAACAACAAACAATTCCAAAAGGAAGGGGATTTTCACTTTTCATTGCAATTAATTTCGAAGGAAAAATGATTCCACCGCCATTTTTCGCGCTTAAAATTGCATGTTGATTCATAGATGTACACCTACACCATGTTCACATCAGTCAGTCGAGGTTTCTGCATAATGGCGCTTGAAATAATCAATTGCGATCATTTGACGGGGATATGTGTGTCAAAATAAATGTCAATGACACACACGCACGAATACTGTGAAACCTGTGTTGGGACAAATTTTGACAATTCGTCTAAATTTAGATCCACGAGGACACATGTTGCAGCCCTAATGTTTGCCCTAAACAAATTAGGCACTGCGGTGGTGAGGGTAGGCCTCGGTTATAGTGTCAGCGGCGCTGGGAAATCCATTCACAGTTAGTACCTACTTTATGACGATGCCCTAAGTGAAGCCGTTTATGGAAGTGGGTTTTGTTGATGTTACATCGAGGGAAGTGAGATTGTCTCTTAGGCGATATCTACATGAAGGATGATAAGGCAGGAGTTTGTATGTGTGAATTTATCTTAATTTTTATTTTCGTCCAAGGATGGGGGTGGGAATATACTTTTGGTTTAGAATTTCGATTTTTTTGTTCTCTTGTTGTCATGTTAAGAGGGTGCTCCTTTTGGTTGCTGTTGTTCATGGAGATCGTAAATTAGGAAATTATTTATCGAGCAGTTGTGTAATGGAGCGTGGAAAATGTGATAACGCGTGTTTTAATGTATTGCTCAGAAAAGCAACGAACGACTATGGATTTCAGAAATGTTGACACATTTCCAAATTATGATACGAGAAGCACATACATAGCCTGAAAACTAGCTTCTCCCTTCATTTGTGTGTACGAAGTTATTATTTTTGGTGCAAAGAAGGGGATGTCGTCCTTAACCCCTAATCTGAGCGGCAAATTTGAGATGTGGATGTTTGTCAGACTTTTCCTATATGACTAGATTATAAACTGACCCCCGTATAAATAAACGCTGATAAGCTAATCGATGGCTAACTTGACAGCTACTCGCGCAAACGTCAAAAGTTAGTCACTGATCAGCTAACCAGCGTTTATTAATAAGGGGGTTACCTACTCATTAATTTTTAGATTAAATGCGGAGCCAACGTTGGAATAATATGGGCTCGCTGCATATCTGTAGGTAATATCCAAACAAGGTCGGGTCTATTTGAGGTAACAAAAAAATCCTAAAATTTGTTTGAATCCCAACAATTTCGATTTATCTATTTTGATATAGCGGCGTATTCGAAATTTTCGGTTGCTACTTTCTACGGAAACCATATCGCACCAATTTCAATATCCTTCAGACTAAAAATGTGAAATATTTGAAAGGCGGCTATTAAGTCAAGAAATCCCTGCTGCACTTGGACGTTATTCGCGATCTCTTGCTTAAACGGAGATCGAAAATCGTCTCAAGAGTGAAAGAGCCAGAAATTGACGAAATTGAATTAGTTGAACCTATAACAGAGGACAACTTCTTTATAAAATGTCCAGAACATTCTACAAAGAAGGCACAGCCGAAGGTGATCGATTTTGGAAATAAATTAGCCGGAAGCGTAGTTTGTAATTACAATAATCCAAACCTGTCTATTGAAGTCAAAAATGAAAATGTGGACAATTACATACCAATTGGGTTTTGCAGAGAAGGTCCAAGTGAATACTCAAGCCGATGGGATGGACAATATCATTTACATAGATGATGACAGAAATGATGCCAGAACAAACCGAACAGATACTTCAAAACCAGAGTGTTCCAACTAGAAATAGTAGAAATCGTGTCCTCGCATCGCTCTAACAAAGCGCCAGTATAAAAAACTAGGAAAAGAAAATCTCTTCTTACTGAGGGAATAGGAGTGGACAAATAACGATGATAAACCTCAAGCGCTGAACGGACCTATATCTCCTATAAATCTGACCAATTCTTTTGCGAGTGAACCAGAGGCCGCTGTTTTCAAGCAACCATCACCGATCACGTATGCATTACAACTTTCATCGACAGTAAAAATCACAAAATTGACACCACCAACACAGTCAAGACCTAAAACCAAATTTTCTGATAGAAAACCCTTAAAAACTCGTACAGAAGCCCTCACATGTATAAGGCTGATGGAAGAATTCGATATAATGAATGAAAATTTCCGTTTGATTGGATTTATTGACTGTCTCGAGAAGTTAATAAAAAAATCGGATTAAGTTGGTTCTAAGATTTATAGCCATTTTTTTATGATTGATTGTAATAAACTGCAGGACGTTTACTTCTATTCTGCCTTTTCTTCTTAAGATTAACCTGAATAACTTTTCTTGGATGCTCTTTAGGTTGTCTATATGAGATTGCGTTGTACCTCCCCTTTGATGTGCGGTTCCCACAGAAATTGACAGTCTTAGATCAATGTTGTCGAATTTTTTTTGATTTCAGCACTTCAGCACTTCACAATCATTGTTACATGGACTTCAGATTTTAACACGGAATGTTTTGTTTTTCGGGTAACTCAGGATACCAGATAGGCTTTCTATTATCCCAGATAAGTTTGTTGTATTCTAAGGTATCGAAAGCTTTGCTAAAGTCCAAAATATAGGACTAGTGATAACGTTTGCTTACGGTGGGTTTTGATTAGATTTGTCAATCTACCGAGGAGTTGGTTGGTGTTCTTTCCTTTTTAGAAACCGTATTGATTTTTACTCATTAATTTTTGTTTTTCAACAAAATCCGTTATTCAATTTAATCAGTTCCATCATCTCAGCTATAACAAGTAGAATTGCTATTGGGCAATAGTTATCTAGACCATTTCTGACACCGCCGTCTTTTATAATCATTGACCCTGCCTTTTTTTTAAAAGAAAAATGAGTCGTTACCTTACCCAGTGGGGAAAGACATGAGTTTAGATTCTGCTTCTCAACTTAATTTTATTACGGAAGCAGTGGTGCAGCAGCTACGTCTTCGAAAAATCGGTGTCAACTCAACAATAGCCGGAGTAGGTTCATTGCCAATGCAGTTCAAGCACAGAAACACATTTGAAATAAACTCGAGGTCTTCGGCGTTTAGTACATCAACGGATGCCTTAATTTTGCCAAAAATAACCAGCATCCAGCCGGAGGAAAAAGTTGAGTTTGGAGATTGGAACATTCCTGCAAATCTCTCACTCTACTTGCCTTCGTCAGTAGACCTGTTGTTAGGAGCAGATTTGTTTAATAGTTTGTTGATGATGGGAAAGTTAGGTGTAGACAGGCCTATTTTACAAAAAAAAATGTCTTTGGTTGGATAGTGTCGGGTAAGATCAGGACGACGGAGTTGACCAAAGCGCGTTATCATACAGATGGGATCCAAAACTAAAATCATTTGTTGAAAAGTTGTGCCCGGTCGAAACATTGGAACCAGAGAATCCAATATTAACGGTTGAGGAAAGGAGCTGCGAATCCCATTTTGAATCGACGATGAGGAGGAGTGCCGATGGGAGATTTGTTGTTCGACTACCATTCAAATCTAGGAAAGAGTTCTTGGGTGATTCATTTCGGAGTGCGGAGCAACGTTTCTACGGATTGTAGAGAAGGTTTAGCCGGAATCCAGAGTTGACGGAAGAATATGGCAGATTCATTCGGGAATATGTTAATATGAGACATATGACAAAAGCGCCAGGATGTCATCGCAGTCTGGTTGAATATATTGCACCACATCAGTGTGTAATCAAGTCGGATTAGACGACAAAATTCCATCAAAGCAGTGGCGAATGGGTCGTTTAATATCCGCGATAAAAGGCGACGGCGCCAAAATACGAGTGGTCGAGGTCAAAACGAAGGCAGGCATAACGAAGCGAGCGGTGCAAAGATTGGCAATACTTCCCTTTGAGTGTTGAACTAGCTGCAATCCTGCAGTTCCTTTAACAGGGGCCGGAATGTTGGGTCACCCTGTAACCTAAGTCACTCAACATAACTGCCAAATTTTAAATAATAATACATGCTCAAAAATGTTTCTAAACTCACTCAAAAAGAGTAATATAAGAGGGCGTTAAATATTTGAAATAAATTATTGTTGAATTTTAATTATTAGGGGTATTGATGCAACGTCGGAAAGTCGTCGTAAACGTTGTTAACTTGATAAAATTACGACGTGATAAATGAACTGTCAAAATTTGTATGGGAAATCTTTTCCAACAATATCGGAATTTTCTCACAGGAATTGGGTGGCAAACGTTGTAAACTTTTGAAATGCTATTTTGACATTTAAGCAGTCACTTTTACACATCAAATTTGTGCGCTAAATTGAAAAAAAATATTGAGAACAATAGGAACAAATTTCTATCAATAAATAAATTACTTAAATGAGATTCAATTCACCGCATTATGTAGTGGTGCAGTTTTAGGGTCGTTCATGAAAGGTCGTCGTAAAATTACAATCTTTCTCACGTAATAAAATTACGACGTTGCATGAATACCCTTATTGAAACTCGTCGTGTTTTATTTCGTTAAAGACAGTTTCGCAGGAAATCATTAGTTCTTGCAAATCGTAAAAAAGCTTACAACACAATTTTATTTTTTCGAAGTTGACTTTTCCCGTAAAGTATTTTTTTCGAAATTCCAAAAAATATAAATGTCTGTTGAGATCTGTTACATAAATTTCTTGAAAATTAGCTGCACCAATAAGGTGGTGCTTTAAAAATATAAAAATCATTTTGAACTCTCCTTTTAATATGTGGCGCAATACTAATAAGTTATTTAACGATAGCAAATTTAACATTTTTTACTTATGTAACTTCATCTCGCAGAACGAATGTATTCGCTGTATTGAAACGTGTATTCATGATATTTTCAGCAATGAAAATTCTGTGTATTTATCTTCTTTTAATTTCTTTTTTTTTAAACTTATATTTTATAAACTTAAAAATGTAAACTTACATGCATGAGTAGGAACTGATTTCCGTGAAAAATTTGCAAGTGCCTCCATTGAAACAAAATTCATATCCATCAGGACACTTTCCACCGGATTGCTGCGTGGACGCTTCATATCGTGGCACTAAAGATGGAGTATAAAAAAATGTATATGCAATTTTAAAATTTAATGAATATTATGGTTAAAAGCTAAAAACATCGGTGCGTTAAAATATGGTTAATAATTAATATAAATATAAACTAATGAGCAGTAGTGACACGGCATTTTTGACACACACGTTTTTCGAAATAAGGTAGAAAGCTATATGCAATTGTGTTTGGAATAAAATTGTCGAAGTTACATTCCCCGTAAAGTATTTTTTCGAAATAACAAAATATTTTTTAATAGGCAAAATAAACACACACTATCAAAATATGTTATAAACTGAATTAGACACTGAGCTGATATCCGTTGTTAGCGAAGTAAAACAAGGTCATAATGTATGATTTCGCAATATATTTTACAAATGACGTCTAATTTCACTATTACTTTGAAAAAAGAAACCCGAATGGGACGCAATTACAGTGGAACTTCCCTAAGTCGAATTTCAAGGGACCAGAAAATAATTTCGAGCTATAGAAATATCAAGTCATAGAAAATACGCAAAATGTACGGTAGTAAAATTATTCGTTTATTTTAAAGAATTCTGTAATTTTTGACATCGTTATCTTCCAGTACTCTGTATATTTGTCACCCGTAGTATTATAAACAAAATCTTCTGCACAGGAGGAAAACCAAGTCCAACTGCATGATACGTATGAATGTGAAATTTGAATAACAATAGGGACATACGCTTCTGAGAAATAGTAGTTCAGTGAGTACATTCCCAAAAAAAATCGAGTTACGATTGAAATATCTCTTAGAGTAGTTCGATAAACAAAATTGAAATATTCGTGATAAAGAAATTCAGGAAATTCGAGTAAGGGAGCAAAAAATATATGAATAATGCTACGAAAAAACAGTGTTCATGATAAAAGTTCGACTTAAAGAAAAGTTCGAGTGACAGAAGTTCGAGTTAGAGAAGTTGCACTGTATTTATATTCAGGGCATAGCCTAGTAAAATATGTTCATACATTAAGGCCCACTCGTAGGCTGTTTAAAACTCTAAATTCGAAGTTAGTTTAAATTGGGCCTACCGTTTATAGATATTAAAAATTAAAATGTACATACTGACCAACGTATAAATGATCGAATTAATGGTCTTCATATTTTAAGATAAGCTATTATTGTTTCGTTATATTAGAGTTAATAAAAATCTAAATTTAAATGAAAGGAATAAGCAATGCTATCCTCTTCTATGACAAAACTAAATGAATACATACTAGGGGAAATTATGTATAGCGAAACCGATTGAAAATCTTTCTCAATGACAGCACCTGCCCCGAATAAGCCATATTTTATGTCCTTTCAAAATTAAATATACGGAAAGTAATAGATCAGTGCTACTCATAAATCCTTGACAGATTCCAAAATAATCCATAAGTGGAACGTCTTTCCTCACTTGAGAAACCGAAGACTATTTTCGATTTGCTGAGACTAAACTAAGTTGGGTTCATCTCCTTACATTTTTTGTCAGGCAAATTGTTTGCACGACTGTTTGCATCAGGATTTCCACACCACATTAAAGTTATTTGCATGGTTATTGCCTTCAAAATATTTGACAGTTCCATTTGAAAATATTTTGTTTGGAAATAGGTGATTAAAATCGACAAAAACCGAAATGAAACCGAAATGCCAAAAAACTAAAATATCAGCAGCTATGGTGATAACAATTTCATTGAAACGTGAAAAAAGGAATTGAAACAAGAAAAAGCACCAAAAAAAGAGATTGAATAGCAAAAAGAACTGAGGATATCATCAGCAACTTTTAAATGAGCTGAAACATGATGATGAAGAGAATATTTGAGTTTTTTTCGAGTGTCCAAGAATGACTTGGAAGCTTTATTAACCCTGGTAAGAACCGAAATCACAAAATGTGACACAGCTAAGTGTCCTTCAATTTTACGCACCCCTTCCCATAATTCGGGGAAAGTTTCATATTTAACGATAAATGTTTGTATTGTATGGCAACCCCCTGCAGCTGCAAACACGCAAACAGTTCATGTAAACAAAACTTAAGTGTTCACGTGACATATTAAAATTATTGGCTCACATTTTTGTTGTTTTTACTTTTTTCTACTCTTTACACAGGTAAATTTGATTGCAGGCAAACATTTGCTGCAAAGTTATTGCTAGTGTGAACGTGGTTTAAGAAAAATTCAAAAAGAACCATCAAACAGCTGTTAAACTAACTGTATACGGACAAAAAATGGCGAGAATATAGAAAAGGATTAATTTTTCAGTGAAATTGATATAAATTCGAACGGATTTTTGATAGCAAAGCAAATGTTTTGGTTTTTTAAATCATATTTCATAAAAAAAAAAAACCTTTTAAAATAGCTGCAGCGTAAATTGTATCGAATTTTATAAAAGTGTATTTCTGTACTGAAGCAAGGTCGATTGTATCGAAAACAGTACAATTGTATCGACTTTTGCAACCCTGCTATCGAGGTATCCGTTTGGAAGAAGTTTTTTCTTCGATTTGTTCGAAATCGATTAGCATTTCGAACAGATCTTCCGACAAAATGTAACACAGATGATGACGCATCGGCGATATGCATTATGTCTACAATTTTTGACAGCTATGAGTTGAATGTCTAGTTTGTTGACTCATTCTTGGAAATGGTAAACAATGTAAACATCGTAAACACAAAATGATCCGAATTCGATGAATTTTAGAGCGAGATCATCATAGTTTCGGGATTAAACTCGAGTTATCTCGAGAAACGTGTTTTTCAGTCAATTCTAAGAGTTAACTTCAAGTTAACCCAACAAGTATGGTGACTAGAATGAGGATCGAGATAATCAGATGTTTCTGACAGATAATAAAATACTTAATATCAATTTTATTATATTTTTAGATAATATAAACGAGCATGATAAACATATTGGCGCAAATTTATAGTCAATCGATGTTTAAGGGTTTAACTCCACACTAGTTATCAGGTACTTTAAATTAAAAGGTTGCTTTAACATATTTTCAATAAAAGACACTTTTTTTAACGTGGCGCTAATTAGTGTATGCTAATGGACATTCCTCTGAGGCCTCTAAATCAAACTCACCTAAAAAGTGACAGAACGCTAACTCTTTATTAAATATTTAAAGTGAGGTTTCGGTTGCTTTAACTTTAATGCAGAGTGATAACGCTAAAGTACACTTTTTGACGACTATAATTATCAAAACGTGTTAGTACGTTATAAAATAATTTTAAAGTGTACTTTAAGCGACTATAAATTTGCGCCATTAAGATTTAGTTTTTAACAACTCGGAATTGTTTGAAATACTGAGTTTAAATGTTTTAAGAAGAAAAATTCTTGTAAGATCGTGGCGAAACCATATTCATTTGTTAGGGAAAAGAGAAACCAAACAACTGACAACTGAGCTGTTCGATAGTTTTTTTAACAGCTTTTTTGACATCTATAGATTGTCAGTGTTGAATCACCACCCATGAGTCAAATTTAATCCTGCACTGAAGAACTGCTTCATGAGTTAACTTTGAATTAAATTTAATCCACGGTTGGTTGTCTCCGGGTTAATTCACCACGGAAAAACCGGGCCTAAAGGAACTTGTCCCGGATGCGATCATAGGATCTATATAAATATACAAGCTGGCCCGACAAACGTTGTTTTGGCATTATCAAATGGAATGACCGCCTACAGCGCCACCTGTTGAGCATTTTTCAATTTTTCTTTTTTCCTAAACCTTCGCGGAGCAATTACGAACAAATCCGCAGAAGGAAGTATCCAATTTGGTCCAGTCGTTTTCGAGTTTTAAGCATCCGAACAAACCAAGATCCATTTTTATATATATATAGATTTCAACAATTTGGTGAGGTGAGGCGAGCTCAGTGGTACGGTGGTTAGTGGGTTGAACTGCCGCTCGAAAGGTCTGGTTTTGATTCACATCCATAGCAATACCTGATATTCCTTTTTACTGGCCCTGCGATTGCGCTAATCTGACAAATCATTCATATAGTATCAACTGTCATGAAAAGTCTATCTAATTTGAGCTCAGCATAAAACAGGAGGTTCCGCCATCATGTAAGAAGCCCACATGCATGTGTGGTTGTGAGAAAATCGATGCCCTGAGTATGTATAGTGGAAGTGGGATTTATGGGGTGTGCAGCTAATTTGCGAAATACTGTAGCTCTCTACTGAAGCGATTACCTAAGGAGTTGTGCACGAAAATGACATGATTGGATGTACAATCACGCTTCCTTCATAAACTAGAAATGCAAATTGTGAAATACCAAACCGTGTGTTTGTTTATCCCTGTCTGACACTGGTCCCATAACTGCGCAATTTCGTTCATGTATGATAAAACAAGGAAATTAGAAAATTTCTGAAATTAATCATGATGCATGCGCAATCATAGAGTCAACTCCATTCACTCCCAGTTTGTATGCGCCATCAGGAAATCACCATACTGTGCATGCAGGCATGAGTCGTGTGTGGACCCTATTATAAATTTGAATGAGGGTAAATTGCATGTTTTTTTGTGATTTGGTCTACTAATCGAGGGTTCCTGGGTTCAAATCCCTCTTTTAGTACCCGAATTCTTTCAGCATACTGATTAGGAATGGAAAACTAGATTTCAACTCGGAATCCGTTTTTTTCACAAAATCTCTTGAAAGTCTGACATACAGTCATCCAGACTATCTTCCTGAATTAACCATTTGAAATTGTATGTTCTACAAGGTGGCGCAAAAGTAATCCTCCTATCAGAAAATGCTATAAATTTTGCGATTGGCCCCTAATGTCAGTGTCAAATGTCAAATTTGTGTAGTAAACACATGCGAAATACACGTTAATAAACAATGTTACGCTACACTGCTCCAGAACGCGGAATATTGGTGACTATTTATTTGAGCAATAATCGGTCGGTGACTTTGGCACAGCGTGAATTTCGTCGCAGATTTCCTAGCCGTCCAACGTCTACTGGTGAAACACTGCGACGTTTAGCCGCTGGCCTCGAAGAGACTGGCACAACACGAGATGCTGCCAGGCGTCGCAGATCCCGGAGTAGCCGTTCTGCAGAGAATATTGCTGCTGTAGCCGAAGATGTCATGGAAGCGCCGTCGACATCGACCAGACGACGTGCCAAGCAAATGGGTATCAGTCGACGGTCTTTACAGCGAATTTTGGTACAAGATTTGAAGATGTTTCCGTACAAAGTCTAGACGGTGCATGCTGTTAGCTGTTAGCTGTTAGAAGGATGCATTTCCCGGGCGCCTAATCTCCCGTTTTGGCGATTTGCACTGGCCAGCAAGATCGCCTGATTTGACCGCTCCAGACTTCTTTTTGTGGGGCTTTTTGAAGTCGCGGGTTTATGTCAACAAGCCTCAGGCTCTTGCAGCAGACAATATCCGTCAAGAATGTGAGGACCTATCGCCGGAAGTTTTGGCCAAAGTGATGGAAAATGCCATAAAAAGGGCTCAAATGACAATCAACTGTGGCGGCGGCCATTTACATGACATCATGTTCTCGACTTGATGTAAAAAAAATTAAAAGACCAAATAAAAATAATCCACAAGAAGAATCAAATTTTTTCATTTTTTTTTAAATTACAGCCAAAAAACATCGGAAGGTTATTTTTGCGCCACCTTGTATTTATAGTGCAAAAAGTTTAAGTTCGCACGCAATACAAAATGGTGAATGTTTTAGGACGTATATGGGCCCTTAATGTATATATATTTATATGTATTTAATAAAATTCAATTCAATTCAATTCCTAGTAGGTTTAAGTTCCATGTTAAAATAATAGAGCTTCTTAAAAATAAGAAATAATAAAAAAAAAAAAACATTTGTATTGTAATTTTAGCATTATTTCGCAGTATTAAACAAGACTTAGAAAGTTGAGAAATTAAATATAAAAATAATGTAAACTTCTTATCCGCTTATTAATAAACGCTAATTAGCTAATCAGTGACTAACTTTTGACATTTGTGCGAGTATTTCTTATTGGGAGAACTGTCAAGTTAGCCATTGATTAGCTAATCAGCATTTATTAATACGGGTGTTAAATGTATAAAAATAATAAAAATAACGGTATTGATAAAAAAAATTCAGTAATTTCGATAAATACTTAAATTTTTGCACTTACTCGGATAAGCCTTTATCACTATGGCTCTCCTCTCCAGATTTCGATTGACCTTGTTCTTTGCTCGGCATTCATATCTTCCAGCATCTGAACTGTTGAACGATCTAATAATCAGTTCCGATCTTCTCCTGTTTGGAAAAAAAAAATAAAAAAAAATTTACTCCATGAATGGGATACATTTAAATGATCATGTACGCCTGTCCGATCTACCTGAAGTCTATGACATATCACTATTCTTCGCTGAATATTTATGAGAACGATGATTTAATGAATAATCGCCTAAACGATTGATAACGTTTTGTTGTTTTTTTTTTGTTTGTCATGTCGACTGCTCCTATCGAATAATCAACCATGGGTACGTATGAAGTAACCTTTGACGGATTAATTAAACCAATCGAATGACTGATGGTTGTTCACAGGTATTAGAACACAATGATAGACGTTAATTATGTTTATGAGTGTTTGATTACCCATAATAAAAACAAAATCAGTTTCCTAATTCAAAGTTGTCCGATAAGATGGTGTACTTTGCTGTGAATTGTGAGCTCTTTGGTTCAATTTTTTTTTAAGAGTTATGGTTTCAGGGGGAAAATAAATTGTTTTGATGAATCCATTTAATTTATGTGTATTTCATGTGGTTTGGATTTGAAGTTGTGTAGATATGCAAAATGCAATATGGAATTAAAATCGTATGTCCTTCCCTGTTCTTTCAATAAGAGCACTATGTTCAAGGTATCGAAAGTCAAATAAATAGTTCCAATTTTAAAGCACTACATAAGCAACACTTAAATTATACGATGAACAAAATACAAGTAGAGGCAGAAGTAATGCCATGTCATAATATTGAATTGACTACCAAAAGTATAAAATGGAAGACATTAAGTTAAAAAAAATATTATCTTCCAAATTAACACCTCCGTTCGTGCTTGTTTTACAGAATTTTGTATTGTTTCTACAAAACATCTGTCACCAGATTGGAAATGGTCTGTCAAAATGTACACTTTTTTTAAATTACGACGGCATTTTGACCAAATAAGCCGTAAGCCGTAGGTCTCTATATGTGTACAATTAATATGCACTAGCAAAATGACATCTGACGCCATTTGCAAAAGCTGTGGCACATTTACATAATGACATAACATTTGACCCACCCAGTTTATTTATTCACATGTCCGTCGTTTTTATTGGATGTTAGCGACTTTTCATTTAGTGACATGAAACAGATTTTATATATATGTGCGCTGTACAATTACATTATAAAGTAACACGATAAAACTAAACAGATATCGTATTTGCGATTTTTTTTGTCTCGTTCTGTACTTAATCGGCGCTCATGGCACATGCGCAAAGCCATATTTGAAGTACGTACGTATTACGCTCATGACGAATATCAAGATTATGGTATTGGGTAAACTTTTCAGTCCGGACAAATTAGAAAAATAAGGATTTTTTAAATAGTGAACAAAGTAACCTATTGTTTCGTTAACATCGCTATCTCCCGAGCTATAACCACGCAAAATAAAATATTTGGAAGGCGTAGTTTTGACAAATCTTCAGTTCATTTTATGCTTAGTATGTCATTTAAACCTAATTGACTAGGCGACATTGATTTGACCAACTCAAGATTCAACTGTTAAGCCAAAACTTCATCAAAAATTGAAGTTTTCCCACGTTTGAAGTTTTCGAAAACTTGAAGGTTATGAGTAATCATCTCGAAACCGCTTGGCAGGTGCCATTTAGTTGTAGATTGTTGGAGCGAACACACCTTTTGATACAAGTCCCACAAAATAGTTATTGATATTACCATTGTTAGCAGCATCCTAGCAAAAAGAACAAAATGGTGGATTAGCTAAGACTGCAACCAAATCAGCCACCAGACTGTTATTTTTGGGTTCAAGAAAGAAAAAACGGCGAAAAATTTGCAAAAACACTGGATACTGCCTTCGACAAAAAATGTTTGTAAAATTTATGAAAAATACTCAATTGAAACCGGGAAAGGCAGATAGCCTTGCTCATAGATCACTTCAACTATCCAGCCAAGAATATCGTTATATCCAGCAACGGTCAACGACATACTTCCCTGTTCTAATTGAAACTTCTAACGGGGTCCAATGAAGAAATGGTGGAATTATCAGACTACCAGTTTGGATTCCGAAGAACTCGCTCCACAGTAGACGCCATTAAACTGGTTGTCAACACAGCAGCAACAGCCATCGAGGAAAAACTATGGCGACATGGAACAAAGAAGTACGGTTGTCACCTTAGAAACAAATTCCGTAAACTGGTCCTAAATGAGGGCTCAGTGGAGCGATGGTTAGTGCGATGCAGCGCAGAAGGTCAGGGTTCGATTCCCAGCCGTAGCAACACCTAAAGGATTTTTAACTGGCCCTACTCTCATGATGATCTGACAAATCATCCGAGTAGTATCAATTGTCAAGAATAACTTATCTCAACTTAGCCGTTCGGAGTCGGCATAAAACAGAAGATCCCGCCATCGTGCAAGAAGAAGACACGCACACATGAATGGTTGTGAGAAAGCTAGGCCCTGGGTACTAACGAGCATGTTGCGCCAAAAAATGTGTATTTTTTTGGTCCTAAATCTTGAGTTCTTTAGTCAAAATAACGAGGGGAGCTATACATTTTCAAGATATAGCTCATACTTCCGAAGGCTATGCTACGACAGTAACAAAGGGAGTACTAGAACGTGAGATTAGGCGTTTCCCACTGATCTGTTTTAGGGCACTTTCTCTGAAATATTATGTATACGCTGATACTTTGAGCCTGCCAATGCCAAGAAGGGTGAAGGTTGTAGACCTGACAGTACTGTGGCAAAGCATATCCACGAGATCGAGAGAGCAAACGAAGCGATATGTGTAATCAAAGCCTTATTAGATTCCGCTGGTCTTGACCACAATCTCTTACGTAGATATAATGATCGATAACAGGCTTAAATTCAAGGCGCACCTACCCTTCGTTGGAAAAAAATGGATTCCTTAACTTGAAATCCTTCCATTTTAAGTTTAGCTACATTTGCATCCCGCTTCAGAGGCAGGAGACACACTGTGTTTTTGACGCATTAAACTCAATCCGGATGTTGGTACCCCAATTGATAATTGTGTCGATGTCAGAGTTGAGTTTAGTTGACAATCGCTGGTGTTGCGACTCTTGTCGTCGAAGTCAAGAGTGCTGTCATCAGCGAATGAATGAGTTGGATTCTCATAAAAATTGAAAACAGAGTTGGTGAGAGGACTGAACCTTGAGGTACACCAGCGTTTGTTGGAAAGTGGGTGTAAGTTGACCAATTTGATAAAAGTTGTGTTGATCTGTTACCGAAAAAAATTGTTAACCCAGTATTATCGACACCAAAAGACTTAATATTATTGACAAGAACAATATGTCGCTCTCTATCGAAGGCTTTTTAGATATCCAGAGCAACAATTCTTCAATGAGCGAATTGGTGAATGCTACCGCGTCATTTTTCAATAAGGTGGATCATAAGATTATTGGTAGAAAGTTGCTGTCGAAAACCATACTGACAGTGACTAGGGATATGATTTCTTCGAGATAGCTCATTATTATAACTGACTGTACTTTACGTGATCTAACAGAGTACTGACATTAGAGCTATGGGTCGCTTTAAGCAGAAGATTTTATCGCAATTTTTTGAAATTCGCTGAATTTGAGAAAGTTTTTGCCGATCCGGAAATATGCCGGCAGAGAAATATGCAGGAAGAGTTTATGTAGAGGTTTGGCCAGAGTGGAAGAACACCTCTTCAGTTGGCTGTTTTGGAACAGTATTCCAATTATGTAAGATTGCCTCTAGTCGTTTCTGTCCAGAATAAAATATTTGAAAATTCAGAATCGGCTAGTATTATTTCTGATTTATTCAGAAGGCTATGTTGTAGCTTTGTAAAATGCGGCATATCTAATATCATGCTCTTACATTTCTTCCCTACGGAGAAACATACCGTTGGTTAATATTTATCTTAAAAACAATATGAAGAATAAGACTTTTTTTAGTTGATAAGCCTCACTTGGGCCCAACCGCTTTTCGAGTATACTTAATTAGCAACTAGATATGACACAGAAGTGGACTTTATTTGAGCTCATACTGCTCATTGTTGTTTGTAAACGTCAATGCACAGTATTCATAGGTGCACTTAAAAAATACTGCACCAATGGAAACAATTTCAAGGCAAATTGTGATAACTTCTGCTTTGAGTCATCCATCAAAAAACAATTCTTATATGTGATTGATGTAATTCTTTGTCGGGCAAAAAGGGACAACCTTGACTGCACTGTGCTTAAGCTTTGTACAGAAATTTGGACGCTGTGTTCAAAATGATTACCCATCCATCATAATGTCAAAAATTCATTAAAAAAATTACTAATTTTCTACCCTAATGTGGAATTGATAAATTAAGGGAAAACGATTCTTTGTTACGACATTTTTGGTTGTGATTAAAAAAAAGTTTTGTCCAATCATCTAATACCCTATTTCATCAACACTTTTTTTTTACTAAATGGGAGCAAAAAGTAAGCGCTGTTCATTTTCCTAAGACAGAATAAACTAGTAATCTCTATTCATATATATCGTTCTGACATTTTAGGGATCTTTTATTCAAATTTCATCAATAATTTATTTAAAAAATGGCTTCCAAAAATTGGCCGTGCCTAAAACAAAGCAATAAGTAGCCGCGCTATTTTTTACTTTTAAAATAGGCCTCCAAAAATTGGCCTTGCCTAAGA
This sequence comes from Rhingia campestris, assembly GCA_932526625.1. NCBI lineage: Eukaryota > Metazoa > Arthropoda > Insecta > Diptera > Syrphidae > Rhingia > Rhingia campestris. The sequence continues at coordinate 5,312,267 of OW052184.1, forward strand.
ATTAGAAAAAAGTAGGCACCGTATATTTCTCTTTTAAGAATGGCTTCCAAAAATTGGCCTTGGCTAAAAGTTAGCAAAAAGCAACCACGCTATTTTTTACTTTTAAAAAAGGCTTCCAAAAATTGGCTTACAATAGAACTTTTAAAAATGGCTTCCTAAAAATTGGCTTTGCCTAAAAATTAGCAAGAAGAAGCCGCCGTATATTTTACTTTTAAAAAGGCTTCCAAAAATTGACTTGCCTAAAAATTAGAAAAATGTAGGCACCGTGTATTTTTCTTTTAAGAATGGCTTCCAAAAATTGGCCGTGGCTAAAAATTAGCAAAAAGTAGCCACGCTATTTTTTACTTTTAAAAAAGGCTTCCAAAAATTGGCCTTCAATTGAACTTTTAATAAAAATGGCTTCCAAAAATTTGGCTTTGCCTAAAAATTAGCAATAAGAAGCCGCCGTATATTTTTTTTTACTTTTAAAAAAGGCTTCCAAAAATTAGCAAAAAGCAGCCATCATATATTTTTTTCTAAGATGAAATTTGATAGACAGGTATTTTTACTTTCCACCAATAAATTTAAAAAAAAAAGGATTTTAGAAATTGGCGTGCCTTAAAATTAGCAAAAAGTAGCCGTCGTATATTTTTCCTTAGATGGAATTTAAAAAGTTTTTTCTAAACATATTTGTAACTCAAAATTGTGGGGATTTTTATAAGTTTCACTGATAATTTTTTTTTTTAAAACTCCTAAAAATATTTAAAGTGTCAAACAATTATCCGATGAAATAAAAGTAATGACATTTTCTTAATATTTTCTTTACACAAATTTTCAAATTTTCCTCTGGCAGGACCAGAAACTATAATTCGCTAAATAACACAAAAAATTAGGATTGAAAAGATGAAACCTGACACAAGAAATTTGTATAACTAATTTTCGTTTTTCTGAAACACATGTGTCAACATTTATAAAAAAAAATAAATAAAACTGAACAACTTACTTGTAATGAATAAACTGGTATAGTCTTCGATTTCGATTTATCGATTTGTGATCCTTAAACCATGTGACCTTTGGCGGAGGCTGTCCTTGCACTTTGCACACAATACGCAGCTCTTTGCCAATTTCCACTGTTCGATTGTTGGCTGTTATAGACTTTATCGATGCGAGCTGTGCTGTAAAAAAATTAGAATATAAACAATGAATTGTTTTGTTTCAAACTCATTATCAGGAATTTAAAAAAAAAAAACTTAGAAAACAAAAATTCCCCAAAAAATATCTAAAACATGAAAAAATGTTCAAAAAAAAAACTCTTTCATTTTTTTGTGCAATAAACAAATTAGAAAGACACGTTTTCCCTATAAACAAATGTAAATAAAAATCTACAACATACAGATAAATTAAAAAACAAATTAAATAAATCGGGGACACGGAGAACGACGGCAAACGAGAGTGCACCTGAGGTAAACAAATTTGGACATACGCCAAACAGGCATCCTTTTCTTCATACAAGTACATGTTGGTTCGGTTTCATAAAATAAACACGATTACAGATTCGCTCCAAGGACTTAATCTAAAATTAAAATTAAAAAAATTAAATTATATAGCACAGAGTCAATAAACTCATCTGTTCGATTCCAATTATATTCTGACATCGCACTGTGATTCACCATCTGTGCGATGGCTTGCTGCAGTTGCCGAGGAGCACACCAACAACGGTGATGGATTATTATGCAAAATGAGAGTTTTTCCGGGTTTCCGGGCGGCATTGTGAAGATGGCGACACATAAGGTGACGTGTTGTTACTATGGCGGCAGTGAGTATGAATGAAGTGCCATTATGGCATTATAATTATAATTTTATAGCGCAAAATGATGATGCTTCTCATGTGGATCGGTAAGATGAATCGGTATGTGCTTTATGATGTGGCGCATAGACCGCGTTTGCAAGTATTTTTAGATCCTCAATGTGTGGAGGGTAAATAGAGCGCAGAAAGTGGCATTTGGATTTTTTTTTATGAAATGCGATGTTGGGGTATATAATCGTTTGGTGACAAATTTTTGGAAGGAAAGTAAATTATTATGAGATGTCGGTGGGTGATTTGTTGTCACGTAGATACTTCTTTAGATGGGGAGACGTTTTTTTCGCGAGATAAAATATTATTGGGGCATAATCCGATTGAATTGCCGATTACATGGGGTCATTTTTTCTGAGTTTTCTAAAGATTTTTCATTTTTTGACAAAGAAGGAATCAGTCAGTAAATTGTTCTCCGAATTGCACGACAATTTCTGATAGCTTAAGTGTTGTGTTCAAAACTTAAAACTTACTATTTGGTGGTCGAAATCAAAAATAAATTAGATGTTGAGAAATGTGCCATATACTTCTTATCTATCCTTCGTATGCATTGGTTGTAACCAGCAAATCATAAATTTCAAAAGTAGAACTTAAAGTCTGAATCTTCTACAGAGTTGCAAAAGGAGTTGGGTACGAAAAATAAAAATTTTCAAGTCCACAAAGAAAAAATCCAAAATCCATTGCCATCAATAGTAATTGTAATTGTAAACCTTGAACCCATCAAAATGAGCCAAAATTGCAAAAGAAATATTTGTGAGCTACTGATCTTATGTCTGAGTCTGAGAGAATTATTCTATTTTACTGGTATTATTGAATAAAAAAGCTGTCGCCATAGGTACCTACCAGACGGTAGCGGCAGGGGTTACCCTAAGCAGAGCAACGAAATAGTGTTGAGTGACTAGAGTGACTGAAAGTATCGAACCAGAAGAAGGGTAGAGAGGAAAATCCTGAGTGCGGAAAAAACAAAACATGCAGTCTCCCAGCTCAGGAAAACCGAAGAGTCTTGCGATAAGAAGAATATCCGTCAATTCTACAAAAAAGCCAAACAATTGCAAACTGGCTTCAACGTAGGAAAACAGGCTCTATGAAATAACAATGGCAATCTAGTCACTGACGCACAGGAAATTGTAGATGTATTTAGGCATCATTACCAGCAGCTGCTTATTTACTTACTTAAGTGGAGCTACATTCCAGGATGAAACCAACATGCTCTCTACTCTCCAATTAGCCCGGTCCTTAGGTAACTGCCTAAGGTCGTCTTTGAAGAAAAATGGAAGGATGATTCCAGCAGCCCATAAACCGAACAAAACTGCCGTTTTTTTGGGATGCATAGGTAATTCTTGTATGGCATGTGGTTGTTCATCACACCAGATGCGAAGGTTTGCTTAATTACGTATCCGTTGAGGCATATCGGTTGAGGCCTCATCGATTTTTCGATAAAACAGCGGATTTGCACATTTTTACAGAGCACGAATTTTTATAATAAAATTCAATAATTTGCAATCGTTGCTCGTTTGTATGTCTTTCCATGATTAAATGGCAGAGTATACTGAAAACTTTTCACGTTTGACAGATTACTATTGAACGCCATTACTAACCAGTGCTGCCAACCTGAAAAACTTAACTCCTAAAAAATCACCCGTTATAATAAGATGTGCAAGTAAACCTGAGCTTAAATGGGAAATACATAAACTAATGGCCAAAAAAGCTCCAAGTTATGACTTGATTATCGGATTCTTAAAATGTTGCCTTGGAAAGCACTAACTAAGAAGCATCCAGGAGTACCCCAAGGATGCGGCAATTCGATGAGAGTACATACCAAGACAGTGGAAAGTCGCGGAAGTGATTATGGTTCTAAAACCAGGAAAATCACCGAAAATCTTACAGACCTATTTCACTTCTTAAAATCATTTCAAAAGTTTTTGAAAGGATATTACTCGAGCGCTTACACCCTACTATTGATCAGAAACGCCTCTGACCTGGCCATCAATTTGGGTTTAGAAGTAAACATTCGACTGTGGACCAAGTACATCGAATTACTGATGTGATTGAGAATTCTTTCGAAGGAAAAAAAATTTGCTCAGCCGTATTTCTTGACGTGTCGCAAGCTTTTGACAAGATTGGGCATAGAGCCCTTCAATACAAATTAAGAAAAGTTCTGTTTGAAAAATCATATAAAATCGTCGTGTCGTATCTTGAGCATAGACTCTTCCCTGTGAAACTTGGAAACGAATATTTAGAGTTCTAAGAAATACTGGCTGGAGTACCCCAAGGAAGCGTCCTTGGACCACTCTTGTACCTCCTATTTACACATGATATCCCACAAACAAACGATACAATAGTTGCAACGTTTGCTGACGAAGAACTTAAAAATAAATACATAGAACTGTACTGGTTGCTCGGAAAATATTCGAAGCTTTACCTTGATAACAAGCTGCTATTATACAAGCAAGTACTAAAGCCACTTTGGACATATGGTATACAACTATGGGGCTGTACCAGTAAAACGAATTTAAACATTTTACAAACTTTTGAAAACAAAAATGTCAATGCGCCGTGGTACACAAGGAACAAGTATCTACGCAGAGATCTGGGCATTCCCGCTGTTAAAAATGAAAATTTTGCACGAAAACATAAAAAAACGTTTATTAGGACACGTGTTGTTATGTTAACGTCCTCCAAATTCTTGACGAAACAAATTTATTGCGGCGTCTTCAAAAAACTAAGCCCTTGGATTTGGCCCAATAACAACAAACCGCGCTATAAATTGCGGCAAAAGCAGGAACACTCAAAGGAAAGATACCTGCCAAACATTGCATTACTTGTGATAAAATAAATTGCTAGATAAGTCGCATACTTAGTTGCAATACATATACAAAAAGGGTGGTGGTTTTAGTGAGTTAAAATCTCACACTACTTTGGACAGGTAGTCACCGTGTCTATGAAGATTTCCACCAGCCTACGGAAAAATCCACTCTAACACCGAGTGCCAAAAATGACAACCAGTGGATAATTTTGGTCACTAGAGTAGTGAATATAGACATGAAACCTGTTCCCAAAAAAAAAATCCTTTGCCTAATTTTTTTGACGTTTGATATACCAACTAACGATTGAGAGAAATGGAAGTGTAATTTAATAAACCTTGGCGCTGGCATGCGGCCTTACATTGGGCTTTATGCTCCTAAGGAAATGCAACAATATTTCTTCTGTCAACTTCATGTTAGCAATACACAAAAAAAAGACAAAAAAACAAATTATAACCTAAAAACAAACCTACATCTCAATAATGTCATACAAAACCATAAAAAGTATATTTTTGCACATGCGGTGTTTGTACACACCCGACACGTTTTCGAGTTAAATTCATCTGCCAAACGTGTAAACACGTCCTCAGACCATTGCTCTTAAACATTTTTATTTGATGTTTAATGTTCTAAGTCATTTTTCGTCTGACAGCCGGTTGCTCAGCAACCGTGAGTAATATAATTAAAATATTCATGGTGTATCATGAGCACCTAAGTGCTGTCAATAATTGTTTATAGCACCCGAACTATTCCCGAAAACCATGCGGAACAAAAATAAAACACAAGAAGGGCAAACACCTCCTCGTTTCGAATGACTGACTGTACTACAGCTGAAAATAGACTGACTGACATTACAAAAACAACGAAATTATAAAACTGATTATGATTAATGTGCACCATGCTCTTCGCGATATTCGATTATGCTTGGCTTTGAATGTTTGCCAAAACAAGAGATGACACCCTAAATGGCACCCCATGTGCTCGGTGCGCTTTGCAAAGTTTAGGTAGGGTACCTCTTGATGGAATTTAAATCCGCGGAGAATACTATATGAGAGTTCCTTGCCAGATCCAGCCCCCACACAAAATTTGAGCACCAAATTGTGTAATAAATTCCAATAGATGTCCAATGGTGTCACTTGGAGTGTCCATAAGTTTTCGTAACTATGTGCTTTCGTTTGGAAATGGTTGGTTTTCTTTTGATTTTGTAGCCCAACTGAAATTTTCGAAATGATAAATGGCTTCACCTGAGTTTTTATTAGTTTTTCTGTGAAAATTTATTTTCACATTTTGGCTTTTGGAATATAGAAACTTTTACTGACCCTTGATGATTTTTTTTTGTTTACTAATGGTTTTTGAGATCTAGATGTGTTTTTTTGTACTCAGCATTAGTATATGTGACAAACCTTTTTTTAATCACAAGGCTTATGTAGTCGCAAACACTCGGAATCGCGTGTTTCCATTCTGTCTAAGATTTCTTGGGCTATTTTTGAAACACTGCTAGTCAGTTGACTAAGTGAGTGAGTGTATTGGGTCGAGTGTGTTTTTTGGCAGGGATTTGTGTGTGACAGCTCAAGTTGGTGGTACATTTAAACTAGGATATCAATATTTTCATAGCAATACGCTTAGATAGAACCGAAAGCTGGGGTTTTTTTTTCCAAAAACCTTCGGAACCTTTGTCAATAACTAACATTTTATTCGGCATTTTATAGTTTTCGAAAACGTTTGGTTATAGTAGACTTTGATGAAACCTCATTAAAACCATTTTGTTGAGAAAAAACTTTCCTTTTTCTCTTTCTCGTGAAGACAACTAGCATTGATTTTCCAAATATCCTTGCAGCCTTTGTAAAAAGGTTTTGTTTGATTTTTTTTTAGTTTCCGAAATCAAAACTATTTTTGCGTTTTTCGAATGTTGACTCTGTCACAACATTCCTTTTAATCTTTCTCGTTAAGAGAACTACATTTTTATTGAAATGATAAATTAATTCATTTTTAGTTGTTGATATACAAACTACATTTGGTTTTCCTTGAGAATAAATTCCCCATAATGCTTTTAAGACATAATTATCAGGTTGAACCTTTCAATGTTTCCATATAGATATGCAGGTCCGAAAATGCCTGCATCAGACAAATGCAATAATACCAGCAATTGCTTTTCCTTAGTGACGAAGTGATCCAATATCGACTGTCCTGTCAATACTCTTTGATATTGACATCGTCTGTCACATCCTACTTTTCCACCAAAGGAGCCCTTTATCAGTACTTGCACCTTTTCTTAAGGTATTTTTGCACAATGCGATTTTGACAAGTCCGCCCTCCACTTGTGACATATTAGCCATTGATTATCGCTACATTGGATGATCGTCCTGCTGTTTCAGCAATCCTACAAATTGGTCTTACAACAGCCCTTCTTCAATCTGGGGGTGCTTTTATCAGTACACACACATCATAAACACATCTCTGGAAGCTTAAAAACAACCTTACAGAAGTTACACCATCATAATTACGGTTATGCTTGTGAATTTTCCTGCAAACGGGCTTCTACCCAAACAATCGACTGCAAAAACGTTCAACCTCCGCGCACAAGTACTATATAAGGCCTATAGAAATAATTGCTTGTGGAAATTAAATTTTACTGCCTTATAGAAGAACAATTTTTAGTTGGGCTTGCAATTCTTCTGGGGGTAATTTCGCATCATGCGATTTTGACAAGCACGTCATCCACTTTTGGCATATAGGCCAATGATGACCACTGCATTGGATGCAGAGTTTTAGCACCTTTTCAAATTGGTCTTTCAGCAGGCCATCTTAAATCTAGGAGTGCTTACTAACACATTTTCTTGAGGTAATTTCGAATCATGCGATTTTAAAAAGTCCGTCCTCCACTTTTGACATATAGACCGAAGATGACCGCTTTATTGGATGCTCATTCTGTTATATTAGCAACCTTTCAAATTGGTCTTTCAGCAGTCCTTTCTTAATCAATTGTCTGGCAATAGTTAAAAATTGTTAAAATAACATATTGGGGACAGTTTTTTCGACACTTTCCACACCAGTTTGGATTTATGACGGAGTAGTATAATTCTTTCTTCCACTTATCATGATAGATTATGGGCATACAATTTTCTCACAATAATTCAATAAGAAGTTGTCGGAAACTAAAACTTTCACATTTCGCGGTTATAAAATTCATTTTTGGGCGCGATTCGTAGACATGTTGGTTGAAATTCCGTGTCAGATGGGCTGCCACCTAAATCGTGTTTTTCTTTTATATCCAAGACTATGCCACTTCACACACAACTCGTGCTACGATGCGAATTTTACATGAAATGCTTCTCAGTCGAATATGGCCAAAAAGTGGTGATATTGACTGAGTAGAGTATTAAACGATTCGCACAGTGGATTGGAGCCTTCCCATATGTTTTTCTACAAGGTTTACATTTAATATTTCCAGAAGTAATTTCTTCTATTAAGCTTTCTTAGTACTTGTGCGCAGAAGTTGATCCTGCTTTATAAATATTGCAAGCTTTTTAGAAGATGTGATGCTAGATAATATCTTCTGTAAGGCAGGGGATTAGTGCTGATGTGGATTATTATGAAGTTTTTGTATAGCTTCCGCGAAGTACTGTAGAAGCATAATTTGGTAAGAGCTTCTGACTGACGGCTTATAGCAGCTGTAACTACATGTTTCAAGTGCTTTATTAGGGTACCACTCTTGCATATTCTCAAGAACAGCCAAGTTGATAGCATGTTGGGCTGATATGCATTTGTCGAAAGCACACGAAAGGTCAAGTATTGGCCCATTTCGAGTATAACGAATATTCCGTTTTCGCGAGGCTGAGCACCAGCAGCAGTAACACCTATGACAGACAAGGCTCGGGCGGAAGAGCAAGAAGACCACTATTTAGGCAAGGCTAAGCACAGGAAGCAGAACCAGCAGCAGTAATACCTCTGACAGGCAGGGCTCGGGAGTAACTTACAAGTGCAAAAAGACCTACTATTCTTATAAAAAAGACTCTTAGCACCAGCAGCAGTAAGACCTCTGACAGGCAAAGCTCTGATGGAAGAGCAAGAAGACTGAAGAAAGTGTTTGACGGTCCAGCGGCCAATACAAGTTAAAGTTTTATCAGAAGAGAAGGGACATCTCTAAGAATGACTACCAACGGGGAACAAACAATTACTTTGACGCCTTCAACGGCCATGGATTACCGCATTCCCGAGGGAACCTAGTGGTTTAAAGAGAATTTCTGCGATTGCATGGAGTGGATTAATGGTGAATTAGCAACTGGCTCAGTAGTACCCAGGGCCGAGCTTTCTCGTAACCATTCATGTGTGCGTATGTACAATGGTGGGACATCCTGTTTTAAGCCGGCTCCGAACGGCTAATTGGAGATAAGCTTTTGTGAACAATTGATACTACTCAGTGATACTACTACAGTGAAAAATCATTTTGCTACGGCTTGGAATCGAACACTGAGCCTGTTTCGTTTTTTAAAAAGGTTCGCCGCATCATGAAGATGCATTGATTGAGTTTTCCTTGCTTATGAAGAGTGAAGCAGTGACATGGTGGAAGGGCATCCACATCCAGAAAAAAGTACAGCCTGCTAAATTGGAATATCAAGAAGGGTGTTAGGATGCGAGTTTACAACTTTTAGTAAACTCAAAGCAGTCTCAAGAGATTTTGAAATACTCCACCTAATAACAAAGAAAGATGTAGCTTCTGCCATTTTGTACGGCATAGTAACGCAATTTGCACTAAATTTAACAATCGCGGGCAGACCAAGCAACAACGATCACAATGGCCTAATAACAGAGGTCCTGAAAAACATGGTAATCTGTAATCTTTCTTATTTGTAGTAGATAGAACAACTTATTTGTAGCTCATACGCTCCGGGAAAGGGAAGCAACCGGAAATACGATTCCACCAATACTTGATCTTTCATGTGATAATTGGATGTTTATGTATATTTTTTAGATTTCATCCAAGGCTTGGGATTCTCATAAAACTCCGAAACCAGTTCATAAGTTTCGTCGAGCGGACGAATTTCCGACCACATATTCATCTTTCGAAAACAAAGAATTTCTGACTCATAAGGTTTTTAGCCCTTCATCAGGCAATAATGCAAATTGTGTTAGTATTACAATTTAATTTACATCCAAAAAATTGTTTGCTTTTGTTTTTTTTTTATTTATAACGAGTCTATTGCTTAAAATCGTTTAATTAAGTATTTTCGAAAAGTGCCATTCTTTCATATTTTGAAAACCGAGAATTTCTGAATCTTTAGTGTTTTAGCAAACCATCAGACAAATAAAAATTGTGTTAGTACTGTAAATTATTATTTTTTTTAAATTTGTAACGAGTCAATTGCTTGAAAACGTATTATTAAGTATTTTTTAAAATGTGACTCATTCGAAAACAAACCAGAATTCCTGATAGCATGTCATCAGACAAATAATAATTGTGTTAGCATTGTATTGCAATGTATATATAAAAATACGTTTGCTTTTTTTTTAAATTTATAATGAGTCTATTGCTTAAAATCATATTATTAAGTATTTTCGAAAAGTGCCAACCGTTCATCTTTCGAAAACCGAGAATTTTTAAAACTTTAGGGTTTTAGCCCACCATCAGTAAATAAGAATTGTGTTAGTACAGGGTAGCGCACGAATCGTGCTACAAAAATAAAACGTAATAACTTTTTTTCTGTGTGAGTAATCGGCTTATTTTTTTTTTGTAGGTTACTATTTAGATTTATAAAAATGGATGCTTGGGATACGGAGAAAAGAATTTGGATAGTGCAACGGTACCATGCTTTGCAGTCCGTCATTTCCGTCCAAAGGGAATTTAGGCGGGAGTTTGGCGGTAATCCCCCGAGTAGATGGACCATTATGAGGTTTGTAAACATGTTTGCCGATTCTGGAAGCATCGCACGAAGGCCGTACCATCGAGATGCCAATTTTCGGGTTCAGGATACAATCACAGCAGTAGCATCTGCAATACAGGCCAATCCGAGCGTTTCGACCCGAAACATATCGGGGCAAATTGGAGTTAGTAGACGGTCATTACAACGGATACATCATGACGATTTAAACTTGTTTCCGTACAAAGTCCAAATTACTAGCAAGTTAAACCCTCAGGATTTGCCTGTTCGCCTGGAATTTGGCCAAAAAATGATATCAATGGCCGAAGAAGACAACACATTGATCAATTGTTTGTTCATATCTGATGAGGCCCATTTTGATCTTAACGGCAATGTAAACAAACAAAATTGCCGTGTATGGAAAGAGTCTAATCCAGAAATGCTCTATGAGACGGAACTGCACCCAGAACGAGTCACTGTGTGGTGCGCTGTTTCATCAAGGTGTATTGTCGGGCCGTACTTCTTTGAAGAAAACGGTGTAACCGTTACTGTCAATGGGTACCGTTATTTAAAGATGTTGAAGGAGTTTTTTTACCCAGAACTGCGCCGAAGACGTATACCATTCAACAGCGTTTGGTTTCAGCAAGATGGAGCAACTGCACATATAGCCAGACCAGTTATGGCGGAGCTAAACAAAAAATTCGCAAACAAATTAATTTCTAGGAACTCCACTCTTCGCTGGCCCCCAAGGTCACCTGACCTGACTGCACCAGACTTCTTTTTATGGGGTTATGTCAAGCAAGATGTGTATAAAACGAAGCCCAGGAATTTAACTGAATTAAAGCAGTCCATAACGACAATAATTGAGGCGATCCCAACTTCAACTCTTCAGGCCGCAATGAATAATTTTTTGATCAGGTGCCGCATATGCGTGGGAGAGCGTGGAGGTCATTTGCGATCTATAATCTTTAAAAACAACTAACTATTTAAAATAAAATTTAATTTTCTAACCAATAACAAAAAAATAAATGAAATACATCGATTAAAAAAAAAGTTATTTGAATTTCTTATTGTAGCACAATTGGTGCGCCACCCTGTATATACTGCAAATTATTTTTTATACCCTATCCCATAGGGGTATATTAGTTTTGATACATAGTTTGTAACATAGAGAAATAATTTTGCTACATATACCTCAAAATCGCTAGCTGAGTCGAATTAGCCATGTCTGTCTGTCCGTCCGTCCGTTTGTCTGTTCGTCACCGATTTTTGGGCCTTAAATTTTGAGCTAGGAAAATGAAATTTGGTATATAGGATCCTTGTCCGTGCCACCAGAACAAGTATAAACATTTTTAAAGTCCGCCCACTGCCACGCCCCCTTTTTAGGAAAACGTTTTTTTTGGCCAAACCGTAAAGAATATTAAAAAAGTGTCCGAGCAGCATATTTAGGGAATCGAATTATCTATATTTAGTCAATAAAAAGTTTTTTGCCACGCCCACTTTTTGGGGGCTTTTTTAAGAAAAAAAAAGTTTTTTAGTAAACTTTTTAAATTTACGAAAACAATTTTGATGCACAGTCGTTAGTAGTATTAATATGAACATTTCCTCAATAGACCATTTTAACCCACGCCCACTGTTTAGGGGCGTTTTCTTACAAAAACCATTAGTATGCCCTACCCCAAGGCATATGCAATAGAAAAACGTTGTTTTTTTGTCGAACCATAAAAGAATTTGATATACCTTCTGAACAATATGTTGTGACAACGCCATTTTCAATACTTTATGACCATAAAGACCACATTTTGGGGATATTAATTTTAAGGATGGTATTAAACGATCCGCACAGCGGATTGTAGCCTTCTCATATGTTTTTTATTAGCATTTTTTGTTTTTTTTTTTAAATTTAGAACGAGTCAATTGCTTAAAACTTTTTTTTTATGTAAACATTTTTTTTTTTTAATTTATAACGAGTATTTTTGAAAAATGTCAACCTGCACCGGTAACAAAATGTCTCCAACAAATTAATTTAATTTTAAAAACCATTAAAAACAACCCCTCACTCTATTAAGTAAATTTAACAAGTTTATCTACCTAAGATTAAATAAAAAAAAACCCTTACACACCACAAATCATTGAGCGATTTCTCACTCATTCGCCTGGCAAGCAAATCGGATCGGAATTCTGTTAAAAATATTTTATTGACACATTTATTTTATTTATTCAACGTAGCTAAACGTTTGTTTAAATTTTATTTTAAATCTATTCAAGCGGTCGACACGCTAGATTCTCTTCCTTGCCATTCAATATTATTTTAAGGGGCACTAAAAGTACTCTCCACACTTGTACGGTTTGTTTTTTTTTTTGTTTATTTTTATATTTGACTCCTTCACCAATATTTGCACATTCATATGTATATATGTGTGACTGTGATGTGTTTGTAATTTGCAGTAGGGAGATATTGTGTTGTCTCGTGTGCGAAGTGTATCTCAACTTATGTTTGTTGTTTTTTTTTTGTTTTCAGATATTTAAGATAGTCTATCCGTCGCCTGTCTGACTTTGAGAAGAAGTGTGTGCTAAATTAAGTTTTCACGAGTTCTTTTTGATTTGTGCTGTTGAATATATTTTTTCTGTTTTTTTAGATTTTCATGAGTCATTTTTTTTTCTCCTTCGCTTGAGGTGCTTTAAAATTTTCTTTCATGTTTTTATCTTTTTAATTGTGATGTGGATTTGGTGACTTTTTTTGTAAGTCGTCCTTCTAATCGGTTTTTTTTTGACAGAGAGCTCATTAAGATGGCAATATAATTTGTATATGAGGGGATTTATTTTTCGGAAATATTTATGTTTTTATTTATGCGTTCGATGAGTAAATGATGGAATTGTGTTTTTTTTTTGAAAGTCTACCACACGATTTTTTGTAATGCTTCGACAAGCAGCCTGTCATGCATGAAATTGCACTACGGAAACGGAGTCACGAATACATCCAATTGTCTTAAGGGTATTCGAGATTTTATTATCAAAACAGTTTCATAACTTTTTATTTTGGAGTTCAAGTTTTATGGAGGAAAATAAATTGCTTAAGAAAAAATAAAAAATGTTACGTATACGCCATAGTGGGCAAATGCATTACTTTTTTGGTGTGCAATGATTTGTCATGTAGTTTGGCAATATGTTGATATTTTTTTTTTATTAATTATTTCTAAGTATTTTAGGAATCTGAATATTTAAGCATTTTAATACATGGTCTCTTTTTACTTCTATCCCTCCAATAGATACACACATGTGTCAATGTATCAATCTGATGAACAGACAAATTAGAAAAAAAAATCAATCCCATCCAATTAAAATGCCCTGAAATGCCTCCCTGATAGAAGGTGCCATTAATCACTTTCAAGAACACACTTTACCTATAGAAAAGTAAAAGTTCCACACTTTTATGAGATAAATTAAAATTACCATTCCTCACACCTCTGACATCCCACATGGATTAACTCAAATCCACCTGAATACGCACGCACACACGCATCAACATCGGGATCTACACCTCAAGGCGACTTATTTATTGCGTTTTCGAATAATAATAATAAATTTAATTTGCCAAAGGTAATGGCACCTATTTTTGTCAACAGTCATCGCGCCTACAGAATATAGGTCATTAATGATGTTGCTGCTGCTGGTGTTGATGTTGATGGTAATGGTGATGGTGATGCTTGGCATGAGCTACAAGCCTCCAACAAACGTACGCACTCTCCAACCAAGCGATGACATTTTGTAGTGCGCGCGTTCTTTTTTTTCAAGAGGGGTGTCAAAAAACACACCACCCCCAAAGATGACTTGGTTTTGAATGGTGTTGTTATTTTTTTTTTAATTTTACAAAATGTTCAAAAAAAAAACTCTACATATACATTTTTGCTAAATTGTTGTGGTTTTTCTATTTTCATTTCACATAAACATTTATGATGATGAGCAGCAACAAAAAACTGTATAAAATGCGAAATATAGTTGTTTATGATTTATGTAGATTGCTGATCGAAATTTATGTCACACCATAAAAAGTGACGCTGCTTTCGGCATTCTTACACAAGTGTTCTACGTCAGTCTTTGCTAAAATATTCCGGGACTAAGTAGTTTGTATGAAAGAAACATTTGTTGTTTTTTTCAAAATTTTGTTTGATTAAATATTTTTATGTTTTTTTAATGCGCAATAAATAATTTTATGTTCTTGAACATTTTTGATTTTTTTTAAAGAATGTTTGATAGGTGATAACAGCTGTGACAACGATTTTTTAAAACGTCAAACTTTCGTTTTTAAGTATTTTTTTAATCATTTTTATATATTTTGCTGGATTTTGCTAATCGAAAGAAACCATATTTGCAGAGAAGTTTGGGACGTAGGATTTTTTTTTTGCAAAAAAAGTTAAATTTTAACTCCAAAAATTTAACTTTTTTACAAAAAAAAAACATATATGGGACAGAAATATAAGATTCGTGTCAAAAACGTAGGTCTATTTTTCAGAAAGTTCAACATTGATATTTAGAAACATTTAGAACAAATTGATTGGATACATTTGATGATGATTAATTGATTTGAAGGAGTTTGCAATCCTCAATGGATCTGATCTGATGCGCCTGAAAATCATCTGCGTATAGGAGGCAGTAAGAGTAAAGAATATTATTGGTGGTCATTAATAAAAAAGAAAAAAAAAAAAACAAAAGAGGCTACAAATGACTTCACTTCCGTGGGGAACCCAGGGTGAGATACAAATGGACTTGGAAAAAATATTAGTTATGCGTACTTATGTAAGGAATGAATATATTTTAAAAAATATGCATGAAATCTAATTTGTTTTAATTTCATGAAAATGATGCTGGGATTTACTCTATCAAAAGCTTTATAGAAATCCGTATAGAAAAGGAGACATTCCTCTTTGGCAAGGGGGGAATTAGAAAAATGTAAATCACAATTAATCAGAAATGTGTCCTTAGTTGTAAAAGGTCGCTCCTCCTATTTTATTGTGTTGGTAATCCCTTAAGATTTACACTTTTTTAAGTTAAAATCTGGTACTGATAATTGTGAAAATAAGAATTCAAATAAACAGCTGTCTATGACTGATATGAGCCTAGGAGACATGCAGGCTTATGTGTTTTTTTTATTTAATTGAAGCGATTGCGATTTTTTTTGAAAATAAGCGGTGGGTTCTTAATATAAATATACTGTGGCGAGGGTGTTAATGTCTGGGTGTCCATATAACTACCTCCGTGGCTCCCCCGTTGCTTTATCGATAAGGAGGAAGAGATTGTTGTCTATTGGCAATCAAATTTGTTAGAATTATATCTTTCTGAACGTTCACCCCACACATATTCTTGTTCTATAGTTAGGTAAAAAAGGAACGTCTACTCCTTGCCATCGAACATGCCATTTTTATGCTTGCACCATTAATTCATGACGCTTAAGTTGGGTATAAAACCAAGTTTTTTTTATAAATGTTTCTTGGTAAACAAAAAGATAAATTTATAATAAATAATTTAATTAGATTTAAGGCCGAAAGGCATTAGTTTTTAAGTTGTTCTTATTTAATTTAGGGTTTCCGCAGAGGACAAGTAAGTTAGTTAAGTTAGTAGATAAGTAGGCTAGTTTTTCAGTAATTTTTGTCTAGCATGTAAGTTAGTTCTAAGTTGAAGAAAAATAAAAATGAATTAAAAAAAAAAACGCTTAAGTTGGGGTGTAAAGTCTGTGAGTATTCTTCCTCCACCATTATTCGTCGTGTTAGGGACGGCCCTAACTCATTCATCCATTGAGACCACTCCTGTCTTTTACTGCCTGTCAGGGGTCTTTCAAAGTCAGTTCAAAGTCAGTGTATTGCTGTGAACCCTTTATGGCATGTTTTATATGGAGTTGCTATGTCGTGAATCGCTAAAAACTGCACCTAATAAAGACAATCTCTAGCTTTAGCGGATGCAGAATACTAGATAATCTGAATGTAGTTACTGCCCTCCAGTTTTGAGACCATTCTAGGTTTGAGACCATAACTTAAGAGTGTAAAGGACAAAATAGCTTGGTATGGTAGATAAACTGTAACAAGATACTTCGAAATAGGGATCTGGGAGAAAAAACCACACAGCGTCGCAGTGAAGGGAACTCAAAGCAACATCTTAGTTCATGGATACCCGATCGACATTCTTAAAATTTTTGTAAATTTGCATAAACACAAAATTTCTTAGTAATCGTTTATCTTAAGGCCAACCCTAACGAAACCTATTCGACCAGTCAATATGGCAATATGGCTAAGGCGCATGGATTGCCAGCCAACCCAATTTCATAGAAATGACGACCTTAATGAGAACCACTACTAATGCTGTCAGTTCGACAAGAAATGTGTTCAATAGGCGAATTTTTTATAGGGATGATACCGTAGTTAGTTCAACACGGTCTTCTAAAAACTTGGAGAATGACAGGTTTGAAAATATAGCATGGCAATTCTATACTATTGACTTTTTGTCAGACTTTTCCAAGTGAAACAAACTTTAGATGCTCTTACATTCGGGATTAGAGCCAGGAACCTCGAGCTTAGTATTGGTCAGTTTATGTTCACCCTCACGCTTATTTTTTGGAATATAACAGGAATAGTGCAGGGAAGTACGGAATCTAATTAAGGATTTGATTTGGATATCAAAATACAAATTGTTAGCGCAACAGGCTCGTTAGTACCCAGGGAAAGCTTTCTCAGAATCATTCATGCGTGTGTACTTCTTGCACGATGACGGGACCTCCTGTTTTATGCAAAAACCGAACGGCTAAGTTGAGATAAGCTGTTTTTGACAATTGATACTACTCGGATGATTTGTCAGATCATCACGAGAGGAGGGCCAGTGAAAAATCATTTTGGTGTTGCTAAGACTGGGAATCTAACCCAGACCTTCCGCGCGGCAGTTCATCGCACTAACAATCGCGCCACTGAGCCTCCTCTGGTTTAAAGGGGTGAATTTATAAGGTACATAAAAAATATCCTCCATCCCGCAAATATTGGCCCAGTCTCACGTAAATTATCCGATAGCCTGGTCATTAAAAATGCAGGTCATTACGAATGAACACACTTAAAGACGTTATTCAGCTTTAACAAGCGAAGTCTATTTGGTCTTCCTAAAAAATTAAAAGGGAACTTTAGGGACTCTTCGATTGGAAAGTATTCTAATACTTGAATTCTGTAAATAATTGCAGACGATGCACTGAATATTACCTACATCGGTAGAAATATCCTCGTACAAGTTTAATTCGATCACCGTCCATTTTGGTTGTTTAAAAAATTTAATCTTTGGAAAATTGTTTGAACCCCTAGGATTGTGGAAAATGCTTTCGTTGGTTGCCATCTAGCTCCTAATCAACTAAATGACGTTCTCCCTAATCAGAGTTTTGAATGCTTGTGTCTCAAGAAACAGAACTCTTTCTTTAGTCAGTTAAGAGCCGCCATCTTGCTTTGAGTTTCAGTGTATGTCAGAATGTTCTAAAAGCCTTGCCCAATATAAAATTAAATGCAGTAGAAGTTATTCTCAAGATAGTACTTGGCTATACAGTTAGCAAGTAATAGAAATAATTTTCAAAAATCCCTACACCACGACCTCCTGTCAGTCAAAATCGACATCCCTAGCGCTTTCCTATTAATGTCAATTGCTAAAGAACATCAAGTGTCGCAACTGGATGACGCCACTGGACGACTGCACAAATGTACATGCACATATTATGTATCTACGAGTACTCGCACAAGTGATTAATTACCCAAAATGGGGGGGGGGGATTGTAGATACATTTCGAGTACAAACCATTCCGATGCACTTAGAATTGGATTTCTCCTGCAGAGAGACACATTCCTTGAGTCACTTTATGTTTCTTTTCGGATTTTTTTTTTATTTTAGTGGAAAATGAATTTTGTACATTGCTGATGTATTTCTTCTTAAGGACGAAATGGAGAAACTGCAGCCATTTGTCAGTTGTTTTATGAACTTGTCTTCCGGTCTGGTGGACGGCGCGGCGGTCTCCAACCTGCATCTGCAGTGGCATCAGAGATCGGTTTTGGCAGGATGCCCAAGAAATTGTCATCATTCCAGTAATAGAATTGGTTTTCGATTTATTGCTTTGTATTGACAAAAAAGTACAACTAATGGAGGATTTCCTTTGTTGCACTGGTTGACAGCAGTGCATTTATGCTAATGGAACTTGTGTGTGTTTGGTTCTGACATTCCTAAATGGTAGGGGATATGTCTGGTGATTCGGACTATGAAAGACAAGTGATAATGAGGCATAGCTTTATTCCGGACTGTAGTGCCTCTTAAACAAAACAAACATAAACGCCCGTGTTGCTTAAAATATGTTAAGATTACTCAGAACTATCTAAGCGGAAATACAATCTTTGGTTGAAAACCCCAAGGTAATCTCTTTCGTATTTATCAAAGCGGTTATGATCTGAATGGAGTGATTTACTGCATCCCGGATCGATCCTTAATTTTCCCTGTAATTTAACTTATTTTTGTTATGTATCTTGAAACAGCCATGAACCTGTGCCTGTGTAGTTTGATCACCTTTTCGTGAAACCGGTGATCTCTAGCCGTGGATTTACTTTCGGAATAAACTGTTTTCGGAATTCAAGATGTTAAATCTATCGCTAACAATAAATGTACTTCCTATACTCTAAATCAGTACTACACTGCTTCAACTCCCTCCAAACACTCAGTTCCAGGAACAAAACCAAACTATGGTGGGTCCCCGGACATAAGGGAGTTGAAGGTAACGAAAAAGCTGATGAACTAGCCAGAAAAGGTTCGGAAACTCCCTTCATTGGACCTGAACCCTTCTGTGCAATCCCCAAATCAGACATAAATCTAGTCATATAAAACTGGGAACAAAGCAGATGTGTTTCATACTGGGGAAACATCCCAGGCCTATGACAGGCCAAAAGAGCTATTCAGCCCTTCAAATCAGATGCCAATAAGATACTAAATCTTCGCAGGCACGATATCAAAAACTTAGTAGGCTACCTAACTGGTCATCACGGTCTGCGATATCACCTAAACAAAATGCGTCTAGTCGACTCACCGGAGTGCAGACTATGTCTAGAAGAAGACGAAACAGCCGAGCATATCATATGTGAATGCCCGGCCCTTTACGGTATGAGAAGGGAATCTTTCTTCAGGGAATTTTTAAGTCCCGAAGAACTGAAGAAATCTTCGGCTGAAAGTATTATCAGCTACATTAGGAAAGTAGAAGCGCTACTAACCTAAAATGCATCTGTCGGCAAGCACAATAGATCTTTTAGGTCGATGTGTATTTTACTGCTTAGGCAGGTCAGAATTAAAAAAAAAAAAAAAAAACTTCCTAGTCGCCCTTTACAATGTGATGTTCATAGTCCGGCCCTGTACGAAATATTGTTGTTTTAATTACCGATAAAGTGTGCAACGTTGTAGTTAATCAGCAAAATTTATGGTATAGGCGTCACTCCTATTAAGCAAATTTGATTGTTAGTTTAAATCTATTTTTGTATCTGATAAGATACAATTCAAGTGCAAACAATTTAATTACGATTAGATATATCGGTAATGAGAAATCAAACTTCAACAGTCCTTATAAATTGCAATTTCAAACCGCAACCTTTGTTCGGTTCCATGCAAATACTGAGCGTGAGAAACAACCCACAGCACATGCAAAATATACCTCCAACGAAGGCCGGCACCACCAAGTATCTATTTGGTTAGCCATACCAGATTAATAATCAATTTTACTTTCAATTACCAGCTAATAACGTATTAATTACATAACATTATGACATGGTGCATGCAACAAATAACGCGCCACAAAATCTACCCATGTACGAGTATCGCGCTCTTGATAACGTGCTCTTGCGAAGGTCGCCTAGTCTTTTCCTAAAATAAAATTAAAAAAAAAAAGATAAAAATACTACACCGCTGTGTGTCTGTTGTTTCAAGTCTTTTTTCAAATGTATCTAAAAATTTCTTTAATTTATTTATAAATTTGTTGGTATCACAAAATTATTGGTAGCTCTACGATCAGTCATCATCGTCCCTAGCCAACCCGCCAAAATACAATGTGATTCGCATGATTCATGCGAATTCTAGAATTAGATTTTCATGCTTCGAGTCGATGGCTCTTCTCCCTCTACTGGGGGTTCAAAAGCTTTCAAAAGAAATAACCTAATCGTGTGTCTTACAAAACGAACCTTGGGGTTGTATCTCAGAAGAGTAGATAAAAAACCTCAACCTCAACCCGAGAAGAAAGGGTTAAACAGCAAAAGCTGAGCAAAAAAAAATCTGTCTCTTCAAAAAAAAAAACGCATTTCATCAGCTGGTTTGAGATGAATCGTCCGATTAGGATTTCATCGGTGAACGTCAGCGTGAAAATTACGAGTGAATTTTCCTCGTGCTAAGATACTTGTACTAGAACTTAAATTAGAATTTCAATAAAAATAGTAGTGGCGATTTTTATTTGAGTGGGTGCTAGATGGGGGATTGCCGCCACTTTACTCATGTGGTTAAATATTTTCTTCTTCTTTTATTTTTTGTTGGTGTATTCATGGGAGTATTTGAGATGAAAAGGAATATAAGGTCCACCGTGTGATAAGAAAACGAAATAAATTTTAATATTTCAAAATGAAACGTTTTTAGTGATGCCAGTCGACGGGGATGGCTATAAAATGCCCAAATTATGAGACGCAAATAATTGCTATGAAGTGAAAGATCAGGGTTAGTCAAAGTCTTCTTGATGTCTTGCGCGAGAATGTTCTCAACATATACTTTTGTTTGTTCTCGGCGCAATAAGTGTGTCTGCACCTACAATAAACTTAATGTTCTGTGTGAACATAAACGTTTGTCACACCCGTGTATCTATTTTTCGGGGATATCTGAGGGTGTGAATATTTGTATCAATTGGGACAGCTGTTATGTATTTTGTGTGGAAAGGGAGAGTAATTAAAATTTTCGTGGTTTTTCTACTTTTTTTATTTTTATTTTTCGGTAGCTTGAAAGGCTGAAGCAAAAAAAATTTGTATAAGGGATATAGTAATATTGTACTAAAAATATAATAACAACACTGCGTTATGCCAAACAAAACTTATTGGACCGACTGCAAACTTGGCAGCACTTTTTTTCATGCATCAACAATCATCTGTCAAATCAATAAGAATACGATTTGAACATTATTTCTGTTTTGAGTGGAGCCACTGCTCCGAATGAACATCGGCCTCAACAAAAATGCCTCTCCAAATAAACCGGTCCTTAGCTAACTGCCCCGGGTTCCGCACTTCCACTTAACTGAGGTCGGTTTCTACTTTTGCGCTCGACTTAAAACTAGGTATCTGCATCCTGCCACCGAGATCTTGCTATGAATCCAAGACTCTGCAAGCCGGGGAATTGGTATCTATTTGTCCATATGTCCTATCCAAAATAAACGGCCAATGTGGAGTTTTATTTTATCAGGTCTATGTCGCTGTACAACTCGTAGAGTTCGTGGTTTATTTTTCGGCTTCATAGTCCGTCAACGCAAACGGGACCGAAGGCTAATAGTTCCTAAATTATGTCCACCGGCTTTATACAGATCGGCGGTTAGGCCCTCATTTCAGGCAGCCCTGTTAAGCTTAAGTTTAGATATTGCTATCCTCACTTCACTTAGGTCGGGTGGTTGGTAGTTTTCTCTGTCGTCGCTAAGTCGCTAATATTGAATGGTACGATCTGCCTCGCAGTGGGATATTGTTTGTCATCGCCGTTTAACAGTCTGCAGAAGTGGTTCTTTCATATCCTCATCATCGACTGTGTCACAACTACGATATTCCTTCTACATCTCGACAGAATTCTGTTCCCTGACTTTGACGTTTTAAACTTACGACTTCATTTCTAGAGTGGCAGTTCTCTGTCTTCGATCACGCGTTTTTCGTGCTTATTTTTTCTTTTTTCTGAAAAGCCGGTGTTCCTACCTTCTTCTTTGACTATAAAGCCCAATGACAGCTCTCGTCCTGACCTGCAGGTTTGCCTTGTATGCCCCGTTTTTGGATGCGAGTATCTGTTGGCATTCTTCCTCAAACCTGGTTTTTCTTGCCGGTGAGCGCTAGAAACCTAGCAAATCAGTTGCGGCTGATCTATAATAGCTTCTTGACCAAGTGTTGACTCTTCAGGGTGCTCATCTGTAATTTTTAAAACGATTATCGTTAACGATAGTGTACGAGATTTTCTAGATACGTAGCCTGTTATTTTCATGTTTTGTGTGTCCAGGGGGCTCAGTGGCGCGATGGTTAGTGCGATGAACTGCCGCGCAGGAGGTCTGGGTTCGATTCCCAGCCGTAGCAACACCTAAATGATTTTTCACTGGCCCTCCTCTCGTGATGATCTGACAAATCATCCGAGTAGTATAAATTGTCAAGAATAGCTTATCTCAACTTAGCCGTTCGGAGTCGGCATAAAACAGGAGGTCCCGCCATCGTGGAAGAAGTACACACGCACACATGAATGGTTGTGAGAAAGCTAGGCCCTGGGTACTAACGAGCCTGTTGCGCCAAAAATTTGTTATTTTTTGTGTGTCCAGATGTATACAGGTTACACAGTAAATCCCCAAAAGTCTCCTTCACTATCGTCAACGATAATCGTTTTTAAATTTACGGAATGAGCACCCAGCTAAAATGTCGAATCTGTGCTGATTTATGAATCTTTTAACTATATAAAAGCTACCAAGAAAGCTGTTAATGCTTGTTAATCGGCAACATTCTATGGATCTTCGATCCGATGTAAGAAAGACCCAATAGGCACAGCAATTCAACGTAGAATGTGGTAGCAAATTGGTCATGCACTTGCACTTAAAAAATGTCACAGTTTCGTAGCTTAATCTGCCATCGCAGAGTGAAGATCGCTAAGACGGGGTAGACCGAGGATAACATTTTGGTAATTGGAAAAGAGTAAGGAAGCACTGGACCATATGGTATACTCGCTGACATAGGATCATATTTAAAAAAAGGTTCGAGACTTGCAAGGAAAAAACTACTCATAGGAAGCTGAATATATACACGAATTCTGAAAATTGTTGCTGAACTCAGATTGTAACCACGGTCGGAAGAGCCTATGAAAAACGATTATCGTTTAGACGAGAGTATAGAATGCATGTCAATAGTTTTACTACCTACTACTTTGGACAGCTCTGATTGTTGGACAGTTCTGTTAATTAAAGCTAATGTTGGATTGTCAATACGATGTCGCAAAGATAATTACGAGGCTTGTGGCCATTGTTTCCTGCAGCACCAAATCCTTTTAAAAAATCCAATTGTTTCCTAATATGTGATTAGAGGCCAGATTGTGTTATGCAAATTGTATCTCTTCGTTAAAGTAGTACACGTCACCTGTGTAGAAGTGTTTTAATGTTTTTAGTCGTGTTCCACATACGAAGCACTCGAAGATTTTCCTCCGTTGCCTTAGCGGAGATTTTATACTCAGTGGAGCAACATTCTCAGCAGAGGGGAACTTATTCGCTCAAAAAAGAAAAGCGGTTTCCTTACTTCGCAGCTTATAATAATGATGAATTTCTTACATGATACATCAAAAAAAAAATAATGGGTAAGGACACGAACTTAACAAAATTTAGTCTCAGCATATTGCAGAAATATCCGCTTTGCCAAGGACGAATCGATTTACGGTGATCTCGGAGATATCGGAAGGATTCATAAGTGGAACACGCCTATTGATTGTTGTAAGATCAGTATGCAAGTAGATGAACTATCAGATATTTAGTCATTTTTATAGGCAGAACGCGTAGCAGCCAAAAACTGCCTTGACCAACAGTAATGCTCCCGGATTATGAAAGGTTTCTTTCGAAATAGAAAAACAATTGAAAATGTGTTAAAAAAATGTACCTGAAGGGTCATCAATCACTGGCTAGCAAAAGCACAATTTGGTGAAAGTTATTGCATGCTTCCTTGTCATCACTTGTCAAGTAGCAAAACTCATCTCCTCAATTTCCTTACTGGCCGCATTGCGTTCAAACCCTTTAAGGGTATTGATAAACCCTTCCCGGCATTCTAATTATAAAGAAAACTGTATGATGCCTTTTGATTGTCAGGATATATATACAACTAGAACAACACTCCAAACCAAAAAAATGACACAACATATAGATTGTAATACATGCAACCTACTTCAAGGACACACCACAATAAATACGTTAAGCCAGAGCGGAGCCTGAGAACCTCATCTATTACTCCGAAATACCACATTCAACATAATTCAGGAGCACATTTCCACAAATACCGCTGTGCCTATGCCGTTTGTCATCTGCCACGCCTTGCTTCCCAAATGTCACCATCAGCAAAAAAGAAACCAAAAAAAACTCGCAACATTCCATTGCAAGTTTAGGAAGTTTAACTCCCGCCTGCGATGGTTTACATTTACATTACGTGTCGCATTTTATGCACGCGCATAAAAATACCAGACAGACAGACGGACAAACAAACCAACAGACAGACGAATTGTCCGCGATTTTTAGTGAAAAGAGTTTCCACCACATACGACATCAAACCACCACTACAGCACTACAAAACCATCAGCAATAGCAATAGCAACAGCAACAGCATCAACATCAGCATCGGTAGACAGCCAGCGCCGCTGCAACACCGTGAGAATTTTCCTCGACTCCATGCTCCACAGGCCTGGTTGTGGAGCACAGTAACAGCAGCAGCTGACTACTCACTGACCATGGCACTCAGTGCACATTTATTTACCAACATCCAACATGCATATACCGCGCGGTGATGGCGGCGGAGGAGCCATTTTGCTTTCTTTTTGTATCTTTTGGCGCAGAGAGTTGGTTACTTGGCTGCTTGAGGTTGGCTTTACGTTTGCTGGCTGAGGTTTGTTTACGTTGGTTGTTTCTGTTTGTTGTGGCGGCGGTGGCGTCGGTGGCAGCGGCAGTGCACCTCCAAACAGCACCACTACCGCCAATACCACCACCGGCCATCACCACTACCACAACTCAAGCCAGCTAGTGTCGGCATGGCTAAGAGCAACTATGAGCATGACACTCGGTATCAGTTGAGGAGATCACATGGTGGTCCTGGGAGAATATTTTCCCTTTCACTTTGTGCCTGGAAAAAGAGTACACGTCTGCTGTTGCAGCGGTATACGGAATAAGCTTTAAATGATAAACCAAAGGAAGAAAAAAAAAAACATGGCTGCAACCCGGAACGATCGCGACAACACCGATGACGATGAATTGTTATGTGCTGACGGTGTGGTGGCGCTGTTATCTGTTAATTTCTTCGAAATTGATTTACGTACTAGGTTAGGTTTCCGTTTCCATTTCTTCGGAGTCGGAGTCGGAGTCTGTTGTTGGCTTGTGGAATGGTCTCTTGACTTTTGGGTTGAATAAATATTTATGGGATTTTCTAATTCCCTCACACTTATCATTGCCACCTATATTTATGTGTGGGTGCTGATTGTTTTGCGTACAGATGTTATCTTCGTGTGAAAATGCAGGGGCACAGATACGCAGATTCATTGTGTCTAGGCGGGAGACGCGAATTTAGCGTAAATGCGGAGCGATTAGTGATTGTTTGCCTCGAGGATTTACTTCATGAGGATGTTTTATGCGGTATTTAACTGTTTTGATACGTTTAGTATCTGCGAAGACCTAACCAGTAATCTTCGATATGTCGCCGACGACAGATTTTTGTGTCTGTGATGTTAAATAGAGAGATCTGGTTACAGAAGCAACGTAGTCTTGAGTAATTATTGAGTTTGGGATTATCTAGGTGACGTCAGTTGGTCTGGGGATTACTCATGGATGCAAGGGTTATTTTTTGCAAAACAAATATTTGCGAGGATCACCGATGTAGGGTAATGAGATATTTTGTGGGCCTTTATTTGAAATTGGAAGGGATGGTAATCAGGATTTTGGAAGGCGAAAGGTCTGCATTGGGAATGGTAAATCGCAGTCTCTCGAAGACTACCTTGTGTGCGGTAAGACAATCAAAACGAGTAAGGAACAGATACCTAACACTATGATGGTACCTGCTTAAGAACTGTGTTTGATAATGGAAGGCTGGAAGAAGGTTAAGTTTAATCAAGCTGTTGGGTGGTCAAGGTCGTATAAATAAACGTGGACCAACAGCGATTTTAATACAAATAAGCCCCAAAAACAATGAGAAATAATAGTGTTCCGTGCAAATTCGTGGGTTTTAGATGACAAAATTGGAAATAAATTATTTACACCGAGAGAGGGGTATCTATTAGAGCTGCACATTGATTTGAAAGGAGAAGAATTTCCATCACTTAAGTATCCTTTTAACATTTGGTTTAGGAATTTGATGCGATCTTGGTGATCTTGATCATGTCTTCGTAGTGAAAGTGGTATCTGTTTATATCGGAATTTTAAGTAAAAATTCAATGCAAGAGTAGTAGTGTTATGAATTATGAATCCTCATGGTAAATTCAAAAAATGGCTATTGTGGGATCCTAGCAGAGAATGTTCTGATCGTACTAAAAAATATTGATGATCAGTATCGGAACATAGGTAGAAAGTTCCTAACAACATGGAATGGTTTACAAACATCCTAGGAGAAATAAGAATGATTAATAGTGTGTTTCAAAGATGTATTTTGAAGATCTCAAAACAAAGAAAATCCTAGACTTTGCTTCTTAATTCAAATTTGTGTGCAACAGTTTATCTTTGATTCTGCTACTAATGATGGTTGTTTCCTCATCCCCCAAAACGTGATACAGTAAAACATCTGTAGGAATTGCTACTTTCGAGATTTACGCACAGCAATGTCTGTGTCTGCAAAAATATATTTTCAAAATTTGACTTCCGAAATCAGGTAATGGGAAGTACCACACCTAACCCTACGAAAGTCATGCACGTGTGCAGTCCCCAATAGAACCGAAATCACGGAAAATGGACAGTTTTTTTTTCAACAATTCAGTTTGCTTGATCCCCGAAAAAGGAGACCTTTTGAACTGGGCCAACTAGAGAGGCAGAAGCCCCCTCAACATAGTCTATCGGCTGATGCTGGAAAAGAACCCATGAAACATTCGATACCCAAAAAAAAGGAGTTAGGCATGGCGATGCACTGTTATGGGAATCTTTTTAATTTTTTAAACTTTCAAGCCAACGCCAGAGCCTCAATCTTCCATAAATCGGGGCAACTACTAGCATACGTCGAAGATATTGACATCATTGGTCGGGCTAAATGTGATGGTTCTGCCAGGCTTGCTAGTATAGAGGAGGAAGTCGCAAAAATGAGGCTAAAACCAAATATATGCTGTCAAAGTGAAAGGACAGACAACATCGACGAATTGGACAGAACGACACCACTGACAGATAGAACATTGAGGTTGTACCGGACTTTGTCTCACTCGGCTCCGCTATTAACTTTACAACAAAGATTACTTTTCTCAGCCAATATTTCTTTGGGCTTATGGTATCCAATTAGTAAAGCCCTCACTCGAACTACTAAGGAAATCCTATACAAGATCCTGATCATCCCAATCCGGCTATACGGCGGAGAAGCATTGACCGTATCAAAAGCGTTTAAAGAAAGCCTTGGCCGTTTTGAGAGAAAAATTCTTAAAAAATCTTCGGTCCTGTTTGCATTGACGGGCTATGAAGACGAAGATTCAACCAGAACTATACAAGTTGTACAGCTACATAGCCCAAGTCAAAAAAAAAACCGTATTAGACGTATAAAATTGCTTGAATATGGAGATTGAATGGAAGGCAATGGTCGGGTTGATTCCCAGCCAGACATTTGACGCAGTAGAGGAAGACCTCACCTTAAGTGGCACGCACAAGTATAAACCGACCTCAACCAACTTGGAGTGCGCAACTGAAGGCAGGACTTATGCGCCACTTGAGTAAGCAAGTATGAGAACGGACAGGTTGGTTTTTTTCAAGTGATACGCGTAGGACAAAATTGTAAAATTGTAAATGTTGCCAAGTGTGAGAATAGACTTTACAAAACAATACAGAGAGGGCGCCACGTGTGATTTTTTTTCCCCGTTGAACTGGCAATGACATTTTCATTGTAAATTGATTTATGGGGGAAGACCAAAGGATACAAAGCATAGAAGTCTAAGAAGACGGACTTTAATTGCAAACCGATTAGCCTCACAGCCTAAATTGTACGAAAAGGCTACTTTCAGGGTTGTATTCTTTAGCGTTTGTTTGGAGAGCCATGTTCATGAAAGTCTAGGACACACAATGCTATTATGGCTTCTCACATATAGAAGTTCCCCATAATTATCAGGGCAAAATACAGCAGTCTACATCCAAAGTGACATCTTTGGTTTAAGGCTCCATCCTTTGTTGAATTTTTTTTTCTTAAAGAGGAGGAAGAAAAAGAAGTCTCCATGATTATGAGCGGCAAGTTAATCTAAGGAATAGAGGAGAGAAATCAAGCAGTCAGCCTAGCAGTTTATTAATGATGAGAAGTCACAATGTAGGAGTGATGACTCCACCCTGAGGTGTGCTTCTGTAATTAGGCTGAAGTTGTGTGAAATTTGGTTCGGATACAATACATTTGCTTAAATTCATATCAACACTCGAATGCTATGTTCGCTACTGAAATCGCAATTTATACCAACGAATCTGACGAAAGTGTTGTCCATGCAGTGAAGAGATTTTTCGAAAATACGTATCACGTGATGAAGAGCGGTTTCTGTAGATTTGTTGTTGAGTTATACAAGGTGGCGCAAAAATAACCTTCCGATGTTTTTTGGTTGTTATTTAAAAAAAAATGAAAAACTTTGATTTTGATTTTGATCAAGTCGAGAATATGATGTCATGTAAATGGCC
Organism: Rhingia campestris; assembly: GCA_932526625.1. Taxonomy (NCBI): domain Eukaryota; kingdom Metazoa; phylum Arthropoda; class Insecta; order Diptera; family Syrphidae; genus Rhingia; species Rhingia campestris. The sequence continues at coordinate 5,341,589 of OW052184.1, forward strand.
GCCGCCACAGTTGATTGTCATTTGAGCCCTTTTTATGGCATTTTCCATCACTTTGGCCAAAACTTCCGGCGATAGGTCCTCACATTCTTGACGGATATTGTCTTTAAGAGCTGCAAGAGTCTGAGGCTTGTTGACATAAACCCGCGACTTCAAAAAGCCCCACAAAAAGAAGTCTGGAGCAGTCAAATCAGGCGATCTTGCTGGCCAGTGCAAATCGCAAAAACGGGAGATTAGGCGCCCGGGAAATGCATCCTTCAACATATCGGTTATGGCACGTGCAGTGTGTGCCGTTGCACCGTCCTGTTGGAACCACATGTTTTCCAATCCCAATTCATCAAGTTGCGGCAAAAAGAACTCGTTGATCATTGCCCTGTAGCGCTCACCATTCACAGTAACCGTTTGGCCCGCGACGTCTTCGAAGAAAAAAGGTCCGATGACCTTTTTCTTCGTGGGTTACACGCGGATTTTCAGTGCCCCAGAAGCGTACATTTTGCTTATTTACGTACCCGCTAAGATGGAAATGGGCCATCACTCATGATTATTTTTGATGAAAAATCATCTTCCTCTTGGTGGTGATTAAGGATGGCTTGAGCGTATGTTAGACGCGATTGGCGGTCAGCAGCTAACAGCTGATGCACCGTCTGGACTTTGTTCGGAAACATCTTCAAATCTTGTACCAAAATTCGCTGTAAAGACCGTCGACTGATACCCATTTGCGTGGCACGTCGTCTGGTCGATGTCGACTGCGCTTCCATGACATCTTCGGCTACAGCAGCAATATTCTCTGCAGAACGGCTACTCCGGGGTCTGCCACGCCTGGAAGCATCTCGTGTTGTGCCAGTCTCTTCGAGGCGAGCGGCTAAACGTCGCAGTGTTTCACCAGTAGGCGTTGGACGGCTAGGAAATCTGCGACGAAATTCACGTTGTGCCAAAGTCACCGACCGATTATTGCTCAAATATTCCGCGTTCTGGAGCAGTGTAGCGTAACATTGTTTATTAAAGTGTATTTCGCATGGGTTTACTACGCAAATGTCAAAACAGAACTGACATTAGGGGCCAATCGCAAAATTTATAGCATTTTCTGATAGGAGGATTACTTTTGCGCCAATACCTTCTGGCATACTTAGCAAACTACATGAACACTGAAGCAATCATCATTGGCGGTCACCCACTTGCATAAGGATTTTTGCGGATACCCTAGACCTCTAAAAATACAATTTCTGAGGATAGCCTTTTTAGACTTCACAATTAGTTCAAAGTGCACATAAATCATCTCTTCATTACTTCCTTCGTGCTTCTCAAAATAAGTTTAATTGATATCTTGAAATTTTCCCGACACATACAAAAGAACAAAAACATAACTGCAACCACTCTTTTATTTCAAATAATTTCACAGCTCAAGAGATAATCAAAGATTCACCTAACCAAAGGCTTTCCCAACTCAAGTCTTCAAGCTTCTGTAGTTAATCTTGACATGTGTCTCCGCACATTCCGAGTAAAGTTATGGCGGCACATATTGCAACTACAACTAGTTCATGCAAATGAACATCGAAGAAGGAGGAATACGGGCCTTCTTGTGCCCTTGTGTGAAATCATAACATATCTGAACATATCTTCCGATTACGAAACAAAGGCTTAACCTTAAAATTTCACCATTTTCCTTCTTGCAATTCGTCATTTATGCCATTAAGCCATCTCCTTCCCCTTGTGAGGATCTTCTCATTAGAAAACACAACTCACCACAAATTTTGTACGTCTTAACATGACAAATATAAACGTTACCCACGATTCTGTCAAATTAATTGTTCTTGGCGACCGAATTACTTTTTTTATGACATTTTCTAAATTACCCAACGACAACGAGTTTTCATCAGCAGATTTTCCAAAAATTCGCAAATGTCATTTAATAAACGAATTTAATTTTATTGTCTGCAAAATGTTCTTAAAATTTTGTTTTATTTGTTCGGAGAAATATCGTCTCTGAAGAAGTAAACCAATTAAAATGATTAATGGCACTGAAACATAGAAACAAAAAAAAAAAAATTTAGATCTCTCACCCAGTGAGTCATAAATTATTTGGCGCGTGCTTAAATTTATTACTCTTTGCAAAATGAGTATTTGTCTCTTCGATATGGCAACTTAAAACAAATAAACACAACAAACAACAAACACATACAAGACTCTCAATTATGAAAAGCCACCTCGGTGATGTGTGTGTGTGTGTGTGTGTTATCCCGCCGACGATCAGGAACATTTTAATCAAAAAAAAGTAAAAATTTTTGCCCGAATGCGCACCCTATATCCGAAGCAATTGCAAATCAAATTAATCATCGCTTAACGACGGTGCGCGGGAATTCGCGTTCCGTAAAGTCCCACACCAAAATGCACACATACATCCATGCAGACATGCAGAAATATTTTCCAGGTCGCCGCCACAATATTGCAATCGTTCTGTCGAGGTTGGTACCGCGAGAGCGTAAGCTTCACACACAAGACGTCATACTCTTGTACAACCCCACCTCAATAATTCGATCGCTTATCAGTTGGGCCTGGGATTTATTCACTCCACTCATTGCGCAGGATCAGTGGTGTTCTTTGTGAGCGCGCATCTCTGATGAGGCGCTATGGCCACCATCAGCAGCAGCACCAACCACCACCAGGTCTCATCCGCCGAACGATCGATTAAAATGTTAAGTGATTGCAACATGATTCACAGTTATTAAATGAAGCCCATCGAGCTCCGGCGAATGGTGCGTACTTCCCAAAAAAAAAAAAAAAAAAATGGCAGAAAAAAACTTTAAATAAACAAATGCAAGAGCTGCACGTCCCGGAAAGTGCCCCATTGCACATGGGATCCTCTGGGAACATGGAGGCCCAGCTTCTTTCGGCTGAGCGGCAAGCACCACACAAAATGCTCGGTGCATGCACTGGCCCACATTATCTGAATTCAAGATCACCAAGCCGCGCCGCCACCGCCGTCACAGCCGCGGCGCGCATTTACCTAAGGCGAACTTTTAGAGCCTATCGCGCACCACCACCACACCGTCCTCATGCGGAGTCTCTGTCTCTGGGCTGGGATTGGGAGTGCGGCCGACAGGCAGTTACAGGTTTTCCCCCTTTTTTGCTGCTGCTGCTGTTGCTTCTTGCTGCTTTGTGGGGTCTCTGGGAGAGTGCGCACGAGCACTACATCTGGTTAGCTGAAATTATAATGGCCTTTCTCGAGGAATGCGCATTGCAGCGCCAATTATGTGTCACCAATCATAAAGTTCCCACAGTATACTTTTCGTTCGTTGGCCCCGTGCTGCGGCGTGCCGGAGTGTGTGGCGGTATGGTGGGACTGTGGGGCCGGCGTGCGGCAGCAGCAGCAGCCAGCGTGCAGATTTCAAGCTCCTCGCTTTTTTGGCGGCGCGGGGCGACCCGAACCAGGTTTCAGTTTGGTTTTGAGTTTTCGATTTTTTTTTGTCGGTTGAATGTGAGAGAGTCATGGCAGCGGGCTATACACAGAGCAGGATACGTGTAGGTGCAGTTGCGCAGTTGATGTTTGCCATTGGCAGTCAAGGAGGTTATAACATCATCTATTTTCGTTGTAGGTACTTAAGTGTAGTTAACATGTTATGTAGGTAGATGTTGGATTCCTTCATGCGGTGTGTATTGGGAATTTCCTTTGATCAGATGTTGTCGAGTTTTTGGAGGAGTGAGGAAGGATCTTGGATGGTGTATAGCTATAAAAGGAGGGAGGATATGAAAATGTAGATCTGTTGAAAGGGTTTGGTGATGGATATTTTGGTGGTGCTAATTTTGTTAGTGCAAGGATATCGATAAACACTTTCTGTAAGCTCAATTGGAACAGTTTTTACTGTAAAAAAGGAAAAATCTGGAAACAATAGCCCATTCAGGTACTCAAACCTAACTCCTCTCTTGATTTGTGTTCTTATTTTTTCCCAGAAAGAAATGGAGAAGTGAGAACCATCCTATTTGCGAATCGAGTTCAATGGCCTTGACGGGTTTGAAGGTTAAAAATAAATAAAATCAAACTTTATATGCTGTAAGTGGCATAGATGTCAAAATAATAACGGGTCCGCCATCTAACATCTTTTTTTTCAACTAGTGCTTATTTCGTGAATGGTAATACTTAGCTCATGTCTGATTTGACAGATAATTAGTTTTATCCTTCCGCTGAACGAATATGGTTGTGTATATGGTTGAACAACGCTGGGAAATATTGCGACATCACTTTGAAAATCATGGTAATGTTGCAGAATGTGTGCGAAAATCCGTATGTCTGCTACGTCAGCTCCGTATGTTCGTTATCTTGTGAAAAAAAGTGAAAGAAAATGGCATCCTCATCGATAAACCAAAGCCAAAAACAGTGCGTACACCAGAGAATATTGCTGCTGTGGCAGAAAATGTGCGTGAAGCGCCATCTACATCAATTCACCGTCGTTCTCAACAATTGAACATTTCGGAGACATCATTGAGACGAATTTTGCATACAGACCTTGGTATGACGCCATACAAAGTCCAATTGGTTCAGGAGCTGAAGCCAACTGACCATCCAATGCGTTTTCGCTTCGCTAAGTTGGCCTGCGATCGACTTAGAGAGGATGCCGATTTTGCCAAAAAAGATCATCTTTTCAGGTGAAGCTCATTTTGATCCTGGCGGGTATGTAAACAAGCAAAATTGTCGCATTTGGGGCACAGAAAACCCGCACACATACATTGAAAAGCCGATACACCCAAAACGAGTGACTGTTTGGTGCGGATTTTGGTCCAGAGGCATAATTGGGCCATTTTTCTTCGAAAATGAGCAAGGAGTGGCCGTTACAGTCAATGGTGATCGTTATCGGGCCATGTTGAACGAATTTTTGTTCACAAAAAATTAAGACGAGGATATTGGCAACATTTGGTTTCAACAGGACGGCGCTACGTGCCACACAGCCGAAGCTACACTCGATGTTTTGCGCCCTGTTTTTGAAGATCGCATTATCAGCCGCAGAGCTGATGTCGTTTGGCCACCTCGGAGCTGCGATTTGACACCGTTGGACTATTATTTGTGGGGTGCCGTAAAAGATAAGTGTTACGCCGACAAGCCAGAGACAATTGACGCTTTAAAGGACAATATTCGTGAAGCCATTGGTGAAATACAGCTGCACAAAATCGATAATGTGCTTAAAAATTGGACCGATCGTGTAGGCTACTGAATGGCCAGCCGAGGCAGCCACTTGAATGAAATTATTTTCCATTATTAACCGGAAGGATTGTACTTTCAAATAAAAAAAGAAATTTGAGAAAATATTCAGTAGTTTTTTTTTATAGCATTTTCAAAAAATATGTAAGGGAATCGACACTTATGCTTAGCCCTGCATAGTCAAAATCAGATAATCGAGCTTATTTGCCGCTTTGGGGACGTCCCGTGGCCACCAAAGTCACCAAAGTCACTAGACATCACCCTCATGCACTTTTTTCTATAAGGGGGCAATCAAGATTATGGTCTATGGTGATAAACCACAGTCTGCCATTCCGGATTTAAAGAAAATTATCTGCAGAGAAATTAATGACATTCAGCCAAGCGAGTTTATGAAAAACTTAAGAAATGAAAATTTCATAATTTTTAGTTTTATTCACTTTTGAAAATATATATCCGCCACCGAGTACCCTATATAACATAAAACTAAGGGTTTATTGAACTTGAGTTCAACGCCTACAGCAAAAACATCATTGTACCTACTGGATAGGATACAAAAGCGTGCGATAAAACTGATTGGAGATCAAACCGTAGCAAACTCTATAGTCTCGCTGGAACATCGTGCGAGCAAACTGATAGGAGATTCAACCGTAGCAAACTCCATAGTCTCGCTTGAACATCGTAGGAATATCTCCTGCCTAACACTTTTTTTTACCGCTTTTTTAACAGGAAATGCTGAATCGAAATAGTCAGCTGCATTCCGCCCCTTCAAACACTCAACCGTAATACTCGCCATGCCATGAATGCTAATGAAGTCACCCTCAAGCCTATCTTCGGACGTACTATGAAATATAGAGATTCATTCCTAAACCGAACAACACGAATATGGAATGCTTTGCCAAACGCAGTCTTTCCTCCCCATTACGATTTACAAAAATTTAAAACCAATGTACATCGGTATCTCCTCTTGTCTTCTACCCAATTTCCTTAATGCCCGCGCTGTGCACAAACACTGTAAGGGTATTCATAAACCTTTAGCGCGTGCTAATTATAAAAACAGTTGGTGATTACTAAGTAAATAATCGCCTTGCCTGAGGTTACTCTAATGGCTGCATCCGGAAAAAAGCTGTAGTCCCTTTAGACTTTTAGCTTCACATTAAAATCCTTAATTACAGAGTACCAAACGTTCGAAATTCTAATAAAATTAGGGACATTTTCTAATTTCCGGATTGGATACACAAAGCCATTCAAAGAGATGCGACCTTCCCAAATCGGCTGTCTCATCCCCTTTTGTCAAAATTCTCCATTTTTACGTCTCCATCTTTGTAAAGAGTGCCTGACTCCATTTTAATCAAACCCACTTCCCTACTGTCATCAAGGCTATGTCAACTTCAACTACACCCCACTTCACTCCACCAAAGCCCACAACATCCACCATCTGAACACATCCACTGCCTGGACGGCACCTTACTACGCATTAAAGACATTTTTCTAAACAAATTAAAAATAAATTAAATGTTGCTGCCTTTTATGCGTAAAACAACTCGGGCTTCATTGTTATGCAAACGGGGTTGCACTACTTACCCAAAGATGGGATTAACTAATGATTTGCCTCCACAGAGCATTGGCATAGAGCTGGCGGTGCCACCATCGCCAGACAAGAGTGGCGGCTGCGCGCAGTGTATCTTTATCTGTACCAGCTGCATCTGAGTTGTTTGGTTTTGATTTGCGCGGGTTTTCTCGCTAGAGCTGCGCGATTCTTATCGTGTCGATGGAGAGATATGAAATCGGAGGTTTGTGGTAGTTTTGTGAAATTAAATTAAATGCATTCCAAATGCATTCTTTTTAATTGAATGTACACTTGGCGAATTTGGACACGATGGCATGTATGGTACCGCCTTTTGAGGTTGTGTTGGGGCGACGATGAATAATTTGGACGTTTTTTTCTGACATTTTATTTAAATTCTTGGCAGTATAGAACATTTGACCATGGCGAGTGATGCATGTGCACATTGACCTATAATGTTATGCCACCAAAAGTCTGTCAAGTCTAATTTATTTTTCGTCTCAAAAGAGCCTCTTTAAACTTGTGATCGTATGAAGACTGAAATTTATGAAAATTAATTCAGTAAGGTGCAAAGTTGGTGACACTTTGATAATGCCACGGATATATACGATGTTGATATTGTTGGTTTCGTGTCACACTGTCAGGTGACACCTAATTGTCTACGTCAGAAGAGGAAAGAGATAATGTCGTGACATGATGAATGCTTTAGAAGACTTTTGCGCGATGAAATGGATGCCAGTTAGAACTGGACGGATGTATACATTTTCAGAAGTTTTATTCAAGTGGCTTTCGAAACGTATCTTCTCTGAGCATTATTGAACTGAGGTTGGCCTCCATTTAGAAAGAGAGTTTGTAAATTGTTTGATAGCCCGAAAGGCAGTCATATTAATGGCAAAGGTAGGACTGCTTTTTATGGATCAGTAACTTAGATTAGACAAATGGTGAATGATTATTTAGATTTAAGTTATTGAAAAAAAAGGGACCCGACAAATAGTGACGAAAAAATAGTGACACTGACACTGATAAAAAGAAAAAGTCGTCAGAAAAAACAAGCGCCAGCTCGTCGCAACCAGCAGCCAGTATTAGTACTGCCGCCGGAAGCGATATAAAGAAGACTGGTTCACTGCCTACGACAGTATCGCCAAACGCCCCTAGTACGAGCAACGTTAACATCAGTCAGCAACGGTTTAGACCAAAGCTAGCTGCGGAACAGGCGCGTGAACGGCAAAAACACGGACAGCGAAAAAACGGTCCTAGAGATAGACACGAAGGTCTCTCTCAACAGGGTATCGTACGTAGAAGAGGCGATAACAAGCCTTATAGGGTACGAAACCCTGAGCACGGTAGAAAACGATTACCACCCTACTAAATGTGCTGCAGGCAATCCTGCACCGAGCTATAGGTGCCTCGGACACCTACAACCAAAGATGTGCCGAAGGGAACATCGCTCTAGTTTTAATCCAGGAGCCATGGGCAACAGAGGGTAAGTTATATGGTTTACAAAGTAAAACCAGAGAGCTCATCTTCGCCCGGAGGAATTTTAGACCAAGGGCAGCTCTTTTAGTTGCAATAGATATAAAATTAAATTTTGGTTTTAAATGCACAATTTAAAGTACCTAGCACCAAGCACCCGAATCGCTATGTGGCGTGAGCTGTGTGGTCCGTAGCGCCGTCCTGCTAAAACCACATGTCGTTGGTGTACATATTATCCAATTCAGGCCAAAAGAAGTTGGTAATCAATGACCTAAAGCGCTTGGCGTTGACGGTGATGACCTGGCAACTTCGTTTTCAACGTAATATGGACCGCTATTCCAAAATCCACACCAATCAGTGACTACTGCTAGATGCATTGGACACTTTTAAATCTCATGTGGGTTGGTTGGTTGCTAAAGATGATCTTTCGATGAAAATAAGGGTCAGTTTCCAACTGCTTTAGACCCCATTCAGCGAATACACGTCGCTATCTATGGTCGTTTATTTTAAGCTTCTGGGTCAGTTGTATTTTGTACGGGTGCGAGTTCAAGTCAAGACGCAAAATTCGCCAAGTTGTGGTCTTTGAAAGGCCGAGTTCTTGTGAGCGACGTGAAATCGAATGAAACGGTTCCTCTCACGGACATCGGAAATGTCTTTCGTCGACTTAGGTAGGTAAAGGTGGCGATTCAGCATGAACATAAGAAGTAGTTGAGGATGTAATACAAGCGGTACCTAGACCAAGCATGTGAGGTGTAGAAAACGGATAAGATTTTGTATCCTTTTACCCGAGATGTCGCTGAGGTCGACTTACGGGTGATAATTTATCGTTTACTGAACTAGTCGGCTCAAATTTATCCATCACACTGAAAAAAGTCCTCTTGCTCTAGGACGATTATGGCGACACCCATTTCGATAAAACAATTTGATCATTTGCACGAGTTGTTGACACCTATGTCCGCCCATTGTTATTTTGAAAAACAGACTGACAGCTAATTTGAAAGATGTAGCTTCAACAATATGGCCGCTACCAACGCCAATGGTCAAAGTTCGGAAGTCTCTATTGAAACCCCTTTAGTTGTACCAATTTATGGGATATTGTGCCCCTGGTATTGGCTCCCGAGTTTTGCACAATCCTGTCAACAATGATGTCAAAGACAGTGCGTCGCATTGCCTTAATTCTTTTTTTGGTATCGAATGTTTCAGTGAGGTCGTCTCAGACCCTGATGGAGCAACGAGAAATCTCCATCGTCGGGGGTATACCAAAACTAGACATGGCTCTGTATAGTTTGTCTCTATAAATGCTATCCAATGCGACTTTGAAATCCATAAATAGGTGGTGGGTATCGATTTGGGCTTCTTAGTTTTTTTTACAAGGATCTGCCAAAGTGTGAAGATTTGATCAATTGTGGACTTGCCTGGACTAAAACCACACTGATAAAGGTAGATCAGGTTGTTGGTAAACGATTTCCGGCGTTCAAATATTACGGCAGATAGGATTTTGTGTAGGCGATGTTGAGCAGACGTATGTCCCTGTAGTTGGCGCAGTTCAGAGGGTCTCCTATTTTGTGGATCGGGAAAACGAAAGTTCTTATGCGAAGTTATTTGACCGCCTCTATATCTCTGTATATCTAGTTAAATTCGCGGTTTAGCACATTAACACATGTAAGGACGAGGATTTTCGGATTTGTTTACTACAGGCTCCTCCATCCGATTTTGATACGGTTAATGTTCAGTGCCGTAGACCAAGCCTGTTATGATTAGGTTCTCATACTTAATCATACTTAATGGCCTTCATGCTCTTCTTCGTCAAGCCTTTGCAACGACAACATTGTCATTCAATACGATCTTCAACGAAAAACCAATTTCCTTGACAACTCGACAATAACACACAACTACCTACATCATGTCTAGATTGTAAGTAAGTCGCATTAGAATCCCCCTTTTCCACATCTCGCTTCGACCACCCACCATCCTGAGTCCCCACCAAAAACAGCAGCAAGCCCCATCAAGTAAATTACAATTGCAGCGACAATACCAACCCTTAATGGATGCCCAAAGATGGCCATTCATGCCTAAATACGTCCCATTACGGCCCACACAATCGCCCCCAAGCACTTTTATCCAAACAATTAAAATCACAGTCACGCAGTCTCACTCAAGCCTAGAGATGATAAAATTGTGCCTATTCCCACACACGAGCTCATCCGTCGCATCCGATAAGTAGTATGCGTGCACATTGCCGCATCGACCCATATTGTCGGGAGAGGCAAACAATTAAAATTAACTGCATCGGCCTGCTACCCCCAACCGCCCCTGGACTATATTGACAGCGCAACATAATCGCCGTCATCTGCAACATCGTCATTTGATGATGCTACCGCTCTGCTGTGATGATGAGATGACTATTGTTGCGCGCACTCGTCCCAAGTTACGACTAGGCAAGCCGATAACGACTTGTTACCTCCCCTCCTTATGACCGATGGCTTGAGCCTTTTTTTTTTGGTTTTATGGAGTTTGCAATTTTCATCCCAAATTTGGAGTTGTAGAAAGCTATTTGCCTCAATCTCTTTTAGATTATCATTTGTTATTATTTACTACGGCCGCTCTTTGTTTTATTTACAACTTCTGCGGCCTGGAGATGGAGGTAGAGGCAGCGCGGACAGCTATGCTAGCAATACTACGTCGGGCTATTAGTTGGCATAGCTTTATTGGGAACATGAAACCGGAGCCACCGCCGAAACAGCAGCAAAGAGTTAAGGCCGGCGCGGGTAGGACGGCTGTGCCTTTGGAGATGCCACATATAGAGAGCGAGAGACTTCAAAGATAGAGCTGATGATGCAGTTGCAGGCATTGGTAGTGGTGGTGGTGGTGGTAGGTGAAGAGATTTCGTTATAAATAGATAGATCAAGTGGTGGCTACTGGTGTGTGTTGGTCAACTCGCTGATGGTCGTCGTCGCGCCGTGAGAGTTAGTGTAACACTGTGCGAACGCGTTGAGTTAACACAAAACAGCACCAGCATCAGCACTAACAACAACAACAAGTTGGTGGCTTGGTTAGTGCATCGAAATGTGGTCTTTTCGGAATAGCTTTTGAATTGCCACATTTGGCATGTCTTTAGTTGGTCATGGTTGCATCCTGAAAGTACCTCTTTTATGCCTATTCCTTGGCGGTCGGTGTAGATGTAGAAGGTGTAGGAAATCATATGGGAAAAATGTTTGTTTCGCTCTTGGGCTGGAGGTTTTTCTTATGAGAAATTTCCTGCTGATGCGATGGAGGTTTTCTTTTTATACGTGTCACAGGGGGATTGTTATTCGTTATTCGTTTTCCGAGTGACAATGGGGGTAAGCAATTTTGTTGCATGCATGTAGGTTGCAGAATTCAAGAAAATTATGTGTCCTCTAGTTTAAAACTATTTGGGATGGTGCTTCGAAAATATTTTGAAAAACTTCGTCATTCATTTGAAAATACAAGGTATTCGGGGGCGATGAAATGGCACAAAGAAGGTCTGAGTTCGAATCAAAAATGAAGCAACACCTGATATTGGAAGTGGTCGTTCTCTCTCTGTAATACTAATCAGACTTTACCATGAGGTGGTGCACTTAAAAGTTGTTAATCTCGGGATTTGAACCACTTTCCACAGAAAAATTCCAGAAACTCATTAAGACAGCCACATCGACATTAAGACAGAGGGTGCGCCATCTTTTATGTCTGCATGTGAAGTTTGGATTACTTTAGAAAAAAACAACCGATATGCATATATTAAGTATTTTTTATTAATTTGTTTCTTTGAAATCCATTGCGCTAGTTTTTCAGTACAAAATCACTCAAATAACCGCCTCTATTGACAAAAGCAAAATGCCCCTTTTCTACTGCGTTTTCAATTACTTTTTCGAGCAATTCGGGCGGTATATCTATGATTACGACACGAATATTTGCCTTGAGATCGTCAATAGTCTGAGGCTTGTTGGCGTCTTATTTACTTTTCACAAGTCCGGATTGGTCAAATTTGGAGAACTTTGTCGCCATATGACTGCACACGTCCAGGGTTTGGTCTGTAGTGTGGCGCTCCGTCTTATTGAACTCGTTCAGACCTTTTTCACACATTTGTGGGCAGACGAAATGAATTACCATCCACCGATATCGATTCCCATAGACGGTTTCACCTTCTTTAAAGAAAAATGGCCCAAACGGTCCAAAAGGGTTTAGACAGTCGATTTTTGGTCATGCAATGGTGTTTCCTCACCGATATCAATTACGTTAGACTGTTTCGGCTTCTCTGAAGAAAAATGGCTCAATGATGGTTTTGGCGCAAATGCCGCCTTAAAAATCCGATTTTTGGTCATGCAATGGTGTTTCATGCATCTCCTGTGGATTCTCCATTCCCCAAATGCAGCAAATTTGCTGGTTAATTTTGCCAGAGAGTGTGAAATGGGCCTCGTCGTTCATCAAAATTTGCTTACACAAATCAAGTTCAGTATTAATCTTTCGAGCGACTGTTTGGCTGTATTCCAAGCGAAATAGACGGTTTGTCTGCAACATTCTCTGAGTCAATTGCACTCTATATGGAAAGAAATGCAAATCAACCCTCAACAAATCAGCCAGCCTTAGAAAAAGAATCGGGAAGGAACCGGCTGTCTCAGGTTACCTTAAGCTCCCCAATGGATACTGGACATTGTTCACCCAGAAACCTCTTACCCATCTACTGGAAACCCACTTTCCAGGATGTGATTCTCTACTCCGGTAGGAATTCAGAAACAACCGCCTACAGTATGGCAGCCCTGAAATAGCGTCAACGGACGGCGTCAACGGAGAACATGGTCAGTGTAGAAAAAATCAATTGGGCAATTTAGTCCTTATCTTCCTATAAATCCCACTGAATCGAAGGTATTATTCCGACCATGGTTTAAAAACCGAAGCATTTCTATAAAAACTGTTCCTTGGTAGTTTAAAATGCGGTCACCTTCCTATGTGCTGGCGGGAAGTAAGGTAGTCTTAATCCATAAGGCCGACAAACCTAGCTAAACGACTGCGAAGAACTTTAGCCTCATAAGTCTTAAATCGTACATGGCTATTGTAAGACCTATATATCCATATGGAGGACTTATCTTACAAAAATATAGTTACCCATCTGAAAAACTCGACAAAGGTACAAAGAATAGATGTGTGCATGCTACCATTGCAGTCAGAACCACACCAACAGCTGTACTGGAGACCATTCTCAACCTGATATCACTAGACATGCAAGAATCTGCAGCCAAAAGTACACTAAGAATCACCCACCTCAACTGCTGGAAAATTATCAGGAGGACACTCTCAAATTATAAACAGATACCTGGAATCCGCTGTATCTTTTGACTACATGCTGCCTCAACCTGACTTTCAAAGACCATTCTGCGGCATCTTTTCAAGTAGAGAAGAGTGGGAGAGTAACGTACTGGTCACCAAAACCATATTCATTTATACTGATGATTCAAAAATAGAGGTAGGCGTTGAAGTTGCAGTGTTTTCCGAAACACTAAAGCTGGACAGCACCTTTCATCTGCGTGAACACAAGCAGTGTCTTCAAGTGTCTTCCAGGCGGAGATATTGGCAGAAGAAGAGGCAGACAAAGTGACCTCAAGCTGGCGATACCACCAGATGATATTATCATCTTCATTGACAGCCAGGCTGTAATAAAAGCAATAGCTGCTCTCGAAATAAAGTCCGAGCGTTGTCGTGAAGACCAGAATTTTCTTGGCGTCCAACATAATGTTAAGCTCTGCTGGGTCCACAGACATAGAGGTATATAGGGCAATAAAACTGCTGATCAACTGGAGAGGAAAGAATCTTTTATCAGCATTGATCGGGCAGACGAGTCTGTCAAATCGCCCGTTTGTGACCTCAAATGACGGGTGGGACAAACAAAAACTGGATATCACCAAAAACAGGCGGAATTTCCTGCCTCACCAAACACAAAAGGGGATGTGGCTCGAGTATAACAAAGCCAGAACCCACAAACTTCTTCAACTGGAAATCTGTTTTGACACAAAGCCACAAACTAAAAATGAATCTTGTAGATGAGACCTTTGTAGAGGATGCGGTGATGAAGTATTACACGAGGATATCTCTAACTGTCTGTGGCACTCCCCAGACCTAAGTCATCTAAGAAAAATAACTTTAGGAAAATAATCCATAATCTCTCTAATCTTTCCAGGTTTGCAACAACATATGGATGTCTGGAAAGGGGCTAATAATAATGGACAGTAACGGGACAAATAAAGGACCCACCACGTGGACCACCAACTTGTCTAAATTCATCTGAGCGTGATGCGGGAAAACATATTCGGCATATTTCATCAACCCACAGACCTAACATAACCTAACCTATGAAAACAGCTATCAACTGACCTGTTGTAAAATCGATATATCGGGTGTCCTATGATTTACGTAAAATTTGAATTTTGCGCCAGTTAATACTACAGTGTTGCCAACGGCAAAAAATATACCAATGTGACAGCTGACAATCACATGGTCACTGAAAATGGAGCGCTATACGAACGAACATCGCATTTTGATTGTTGAGCAATATTTTAAAAATCTTGAAGGTTTGTCAGCTACAGTCCGCAATTTTCGTACAAAATATTGCCGTTATAGTGATTTAAAACCATCAACTGTGAAGAATTGAAAAATGCAGGGAGACTGGATCAATAAGTGATCTTAGACATTCTGGGTGTCCTGTCACAAGAAAACATCGAAACAGTTCGCGAGAGTATTGTTTACAGTCCAGGAACATCAATTTAGTACCGTAGTCAAGAATTGGGCATTTCGACAAGCTTTCTATAGCGAATTTTCACGAAAGACTTGAAACTTCAAAGTTCAATTGACTTAAGAACTGAAGACAACTGATCATGAAGTGCGAAGAGAGTTCTTTGAATGGATTTTGGAACAACAACAAGTGGATGCTGACTTTTCGAACAAAATTATCTTCAATGATGAAGCTCATTTTCATCTTGACGCCTTCGGGCTCAATGACGCGATGTTTAGTGCAATGAACCGCAGAAGGTCTGAGTGCGGTTTCCAGTCGTAGCAACACCTAAATAATTTTTCACTGGCCCTCCTCGTCCCGCCATCTTGTTTTCGTGTGGGAAAGCTCGGCCCTGTTTATCAAGCCTGCTGCGCCAAAAATTTGTATTTTATTTGCCAAAAAATTGTCGCACTTGCGGTACAGAAAACCCACGAGTAATTGTTGAAAAACAAATGCATACACAACGCGTGACTGCTTGGTGCGGATTTTCGGCTGCAGGCATTATCGGACCATTCATCTTCGAAAATGCGGCTGGTCAGGCAGTAACAATTAATTATGTTCGTTATCGTGACATGATAACCCAGTTTTTAGTGTATAAATTACATGATAGAGATGTGACCAATATGTGGTTGCAACGAGACGGTGCCACATGCCATACAGTCAGAGAAACAATTCAATTACTGTATGAATCATTTCCTAATCGTGTAATCTGCCGTTTTTGGGATCAGAATTGGGCATTCAGATCTTTCGATTTAATGTCATTGGACTTTTTTTTGGGGTTTGTTGAAGGGTCTCTGCAAACAAGCCCACGACCACCAACGTCTGTATGCTTTATGAATTAATGCAAAAATTTAGCTTTCTATTTAAAATCTGTATTTGCTATCAAAATTATCGGACACCCTTTAATTCGATTGATTTTGACAGCAAAAACATTTTATTTCCTAACACAGCACTGAAAAATCGGGCCTTAAACGGTCAAAATTGTTCTTCAGTCACGCTTCTTAAATTCGGCACCACCATCAAAATCGTTCTTTATTAAGTAAAGTCACGCTTCTTAAAATAGTCATCACCTCCATGTAGTCGGTAAATTTAAATTGACGATCGTCCTTACGGATATAGCCGTTGAATATTACAAGTTCAAGTGTTCAAAAGCGCACTGCTGACACAAGGTTCACTCGATCTCAAGTGATTACTCATCAATATTGTCAGATGCCCTCTAAAAGTCAGAATTTCTGTCAACTGCTCAAAATGTTTTTGTTTTTGTTAGTAAACGAAGCAATACTTGTGTTTTTCTGTCGAAAGATAATACAAATCTCACCTTTTGCTTGTTTTGCCTTCTTTAGTGAACTCGTCTCCAAAATAATATCCACGAGACTTAATTGCGACATCATGTCGCATCTCTTGTCAAAACAAATCGCGAAACTTTGAAATTCAAGAGCTTAACCTCTTTTGCGTTGCATTTGTCAGCATTTGTTGGTATAAATTAATTCGTTTCTTATAATTAGTATCCAAAAGATACGATTTAACAAGAGCACGTGTCATGAAATTTCGTCACTCTCGCATCCACTGTACCATATAGACTTAGTTTGACATCACCCTCATTCTAGAATTGTAAATAATTTGCGTGATGGTGTTTGTCAACTTTCATTCCCTCCATTATTACGTAGGTAGGAATCGCATTTTTATTTACCCAAAGAAGTATAAATACAGGAGTGATGTGGACAAACAGATAATCTTGAAGGATTATATATTTTATGCCGAATAAATATTTCGCACACAATAGAACGCGCTAGTTTCATACATGTCGTCGTGCTTAAAGTTTGATTAAATTATTTGATTTTGCTTAAGATAAGGGTGATTGTTTAAAAAAACCGAAGCAACAGAATTAGATAATAAAATTGGCGCTTGTGAGTCATGCTGAGTTTTACAAGATTTAATGAGTTTGAGAACAATTTTTTTTTGTTTTAAATTATTCGGATTGTGTGTGCTTTGCTTTGTAATTGAGGGTTGTTGACGGATGGGCTAGATTCTGTGGAGGTGCCAACCAAGGCCGAATATCAATTTATCTTTTAATTGAAAATTCCCGACGAGGGTACTTAATCATATTTGAATGGTGAACACCATGCTCGCGTTGAGAAAAGGAGACAATTGGCCGGCACGTATTTTCATCGTCAATAAATCAAAAGTACGACTTACTTTGTATCTGATTACAGAGTAAAAATAACTTAGCATACGATGCGGGGTAGATGCTATCAGAAATACCTAAAAGTTCAACTTAAAATGTATACCTACCACCTGTATCTAAGGCACATTAAGATGGGCATCTTGGCAGAACGTATACACTATCATCATCATCATCATTCGTTTGGCGAAATATCCACCATAGAACGATGATGGTTGCAGCGGTTACAAGTTGCAACTCACAATCGAAATAGTTGGAATTACAAAATGCTAATTCTCCACTATTCACACCATCTGGCTGGGTCTACTGATTGGCTGGCTTGTGTAGTGTGCAAAAGGAGGAAGGCACAGATACAAGGCACAAACCTAAAACAATACTCGTATTTAGTCTTTTTGTTGTTGTTGTTGTTGTTTAAGATACCTAGTACCCGTTTGTGTATCACTCTGATCAAGGTGTTGGCATTTTAGGAATTCTATTTTTCGTATCTCTATCTTTAGAGCGCGAGGAGGTTGATCTCCTGCTCGCATGTGTCGGAGTGTCTGAGGTGGTTCTCGTACAATGCACACACTCATTCTTGACTTAATTAATTTACAAATACGAGTGGAGAGATGAAGATTGCCGAGGAACAGAGAAGACATTCTGGGCCCGCCATTACCATAACAAACATAACTACAAATGCAATTGCTAACTGCAAGATTACAACGGAAGACAATTGCAATTGCACTTGGCACGCAACAACGGAGAGTGCCTCCTAATTTTATGCGGTTCCGTCTTTTTGTTTTTTTTTTTAGATTGCAAATGTCTACCTTGATGAATGGCAATTCCACAAACAATTCACTTTCCCAGCAAGAGAGATGTACTTCAATTAATTACTCGAATGTTTATCATTAAGCAAATCAACGGATACGTCATCGGAAATAATTTGCACAGCCATACATACATTCAAGACACACTTTCTTCAGACCACTTTCATTTGGGAGCAGATTTCCAAAAAAAAACATAAAACACAGAAACTCTCTGGACACATTTCACGAAATCCAAAAGAAATCCACAAAAGTATCTCAAGACTGAAAATGATTGAATGCAAGCCACCAGACAGATGGACTGTCAGAGTGAACGTTGGAAACAAATTAACAAAATCAACCCATTGATTGCTAATAAATCATTCGCTCCTACAACCGAACTGTGCGGTGCCCCCAATTGTGAGTTCAAAATGCCATTCTTTATTTTGGCTCTTCAATTTCACGCTCGATAAAGCCGCCATTTGGATCGATGTCGGTCGAGGCGCCCGACTAATCTGAACCTATATGGTGCGGCTTCTTTTTTTTTTTTTTTGTTATCTCTCTCCCAGCAGCGGGTAGTGTAATCGAAGCCACCCGCCTGAAACAATTGTGTTTTTCAATTTTTCGATTGGTAATTAATGATGATAGTGGAAATGAAATGTTTTCCACACGCCTGCCACACAAAACCGCGGCGCTCACTAGGAAGAAGAATTAATTACGATTTTCTAATGTCTATTGGGCTTAAAAAATGAAATTATTTTCAAAATATATTCCCAGGCTCAGTCTGTCCTCGGACCATCATCATCATCATCATCAACATCCCAGTCGAGGGTAACAATCTCAAAAAATTACTTTTTCGGTTGCCCTTGCGCAGTTAATGGGACTTTTGCGAGCTTGTCGTCACTCATAGATACTCGCCGTCTTTGAACAATCATAATCAGATCCTTATCGCACCTCGATGGTGATCGTAATTTGTTAATTGTGTTTAACGAACTAAAACGCCACTATAACGACCCACCACCACTACACCACTGACAATAGAGAGAAACTCGCGCTTGCGCACTGCGTTTCCTTACATCCGAATGCAATTGCATTGGAGGGTTGGGAGATACAAATCTCTAGGCTGCTGCGGGTGGATGATTTAATTGTTATTTGTCTTAAGCTTGACTTTATTACCTAATGGGAATGGCTGTATATAATGAGTCGTTGCTTCCCCAAATAATAATAAATGCCTGCTTAGGCATGGGTTTGGTACAATTTCACCACGGACAAGCCTAATTAAAGACGTACCCACTTCAAGTTGTAGTCGTCATCTGGTGGTTTTATTATTATTGTTATTATTTTTTTTTTAATTATTAACGATGGGAATATCACTGCGGAACGTTTTTTTCTGACAAATTGAATGAGTTGCTGTTTTGGTGAGATTTGCTTTTACGAGTACGTACTAAAATGTTAATTAAGACTGTAAGATGAGATTAAATGATTTCGGATAAGCCCAGGCTACCGGATGTAACGTTTGAGCAAACAACGGTGATTACTCAAAAATGAAGTTACCTAAGGACGTCAGAAGGCATGCTTTGGTGCAAAATGTGATAAATGTTGGCGCTGATTTATTGGATTCTTAAAATCATCAGACCGAAAGATTAAGTAATATCAGTAATTGTATCGTTTTATTTTATAATAGGTAAACGAAAAGTTAAATTTTATTTATTTTTAATGATGTTATAAAATTTTTATTAAGAAAAGAGTAACAAATAAATTAAAAAAACTATATATGACCAAAAATAAAAACGTTAAAAGTGGCAACACTAAAATTTTGTATGAAAATTTAAATAATAAATTAAAAAAAGCTTACTAATTATTGTTTTAAGCTATAAGCTATTACATAATCATCTCATATTCACGAAAAAAATATGATTAATGCGAATTTCAAAACTTGCAATTTTTTTTTAAATTTATGTTTAAAAAAAATTATATCCACATTTCTTGTAAAACCAAGGGTAGATAAAAAAAGGGTTTGAAACACTTCGGACCAACTTCACCAACAAATTTAATATCATGAGTTTTGTGTTTAATAAAAATTTTAAAAAGTCTACTTGCTCATAAAGCGAAAGGAATTTGTTATAGATATTACCGTTATTACTATTTTAAGGGAAGTGCAATATTTTATAAATATCAACACAAATTGAGGAACTTAACATGATTTTTTGAACTCATTGATTTTATGTTAGCTACGGAATTTAACAGAAATCGTTTTAAGTGATTCTGAGAAAAATAAAAATTTCAAAAATATTAACGAAACAAACCGTTATCTAAATTTAGTTTAAACTAAAATCTAAATTAATTGAACCACATAATTTTTTCGTATTTTTAACACTATCGCTTGCTCTGTTTGGTTTGATCCGCAATGGATACCTCGAAAACCCCTACTGAGTTCCGATTAGTACTGACTTTCGTTTCGGAGTTTCTGAAAATGCGGCCAACTGTCAGTTTTGTTTTGATAAAAATGAAGTTAAGAATTGATTGTGGAATATTCGTATTTTTTAGGTGAAATAATTCATCAGTGATTTTGGCGATATGTTAAATTGTTGGCGCATATTTCTCGAAAGAACCCATATTTCTAATTTTGTTGAGATAATCACGTGCCAAGCAAATGGCTATTGAACGTTCATCGTACTGCAGTACCTTGTAGTTCAAGAATTGCAAATATTTCATCAACTACTATGTACTATACCTATCTATTCTGGTTTTGGGAGGATGATTCTCCTTTTTGAACTAGAAATTTCAAAAACCATCAAACCTCCATTCTCGCCCTGAATCTTTTTCCAATCAACCTCCTTTCCTATCCAAATTTTAATCCGATTTTTTTTAACGAAAAATCAATTCAAATATCTATCAAAACTCATAAATATGGGATAGGGTATAAACAAAATATTAACCCGCTGGTTGCTTGCGAGCATTTTCGAGGGGTAAAGACATCAATAAAAATCCTCCCGAACGGCAAAGGTAGAATTCCCTAGATGAAATTAACACTGACATCTACGAAGTAAAAAACTTACCTACTCGGACAATAGGCCATACAAAAATTTCAAGGGTTAGACAACAAAAGACCAACGGCATGGATCAATTCCGTAGTGGTTACTGATGGACCTATGCCTAGATGTATCTAATTAATTTGAGTTAGCACTACAGGTTGTGGTTTGTGGGTTGTGCTTTGGGTTAAATATTTAATTAAGGAAAACACCTATTGCTACGAAGCAACCAAAATGAAATGACTGATTACACGACCATGCTTAATGTCAAAAGGACATTGACGTTCGTATCTACCCCTGAAATGTAACAAGCTGAACAACTAGCAGAAGCCTTAAGATGCTACTAAGCAGACATTACTGCTATCCAAGAAATACGATTGGATGGGCAGCAAAAAGAGGAAGAAAAACTGTGACATTTACTAGGTCCATGTTATGCTGAGCGGAAATAAGGACTTTTCGGATGTGGATTAGTTACTGCCAATATAAGCCATATATGCGCCCACGCTCCGACGAAGAAATGAGATAACATTGCTTTGGGCTGTTTCTAACAGCTCCTGGATAAACTTAAGAGCGACTTCCAAAGTACAATTTTAAAATAGTGCTGGGAAATATTCAGCGAATGTAGGAAGATACAACATTTTAAGTAGTATTGTCGGAAAGCACAGACAACACGTACTACAACAAGTATCACCTCGATATATGTACATAAAGTGACATGGCGGTCTGGAGATTAACAAACGGTGATCCAAATTGATCACATTTCGATAGAGAAGAAGAACGCATCAAGTTTTGAGATGTCCGAAAATTCCGAGGGGCTAATTAACTCGGCCACTGCCTGGTTGCAGCCATTTTAAGAATGCGGATATCCACCTCGCCACAACAAATGCGAAGTACTGAAATAAAATGTATTATTGAAAGAGTGGAATCGCAAGAAACCGACCCCAACTTTGCAAACCGCGTATCCCTCAATCTTTCGATTAATACCATTCCACCATTATGTCGAAGAACAATGGCGTCGATGTAAACTAGCTATCAGATCGGCTAAATATATTGATCGTACCTCCTTTCATCAATATTTTGGAGAAAAAAACATTTATTTTGCAAAATTTGGAAGGAAATCCGGCCTTTTTGACAAAATTGAGATGGTATGGTTAACTATACTCATTGGGTCTTAACTAAGCTCTTAACCAAAGCGGTCGAAATTCATTGGTTCATTTCCATCTGAATGGACATGTAAACCAAAAAAAATGGACATATGGGCCAGTCAGTATCAACGTATCATTCATGATACAGTAACACTGTAACTGTGAGGGATACAGATTCATGATAGCTAGTGTTTACTGCGTCAAATTGATGAATTGGGATTGAAGGGTAGCTGGTTATACAGAACGATGCAACCGCTCACACAGTTAGCGCGATAATGATCATTTTGATGCATCTTCGTATTTTTTAATGGGCGGCAAGATTGTCAAATATGAGAGAAAACATTTTTTTTAGTAAAAATACATTTTTGTGTAAAAATAATTTTTTGAGCAAAAATACTATTTTTTGTATAAAAATACTTTTTTGTGTAAAAATACTTTTTTGAGTAAAAATACTTTTTTGAGTAAAAATACTTTTTTGAGTAAAAATACTATTTTTTGAGTACAAATACTTATTTTTTGTATAAAAATACTTTTTGATTAAAAATATTTTTTTGATTAAAAATAATTTTTTGAGTAAAGAAATTTTTTTTTAATTTCATTGCATAAGCCACAAACTCTTGAAAGTCTCAATGAGAGTAGTAGTAGTAGAATAGTGACTGAGCTCGAAATTCTTGACAGTTGATACTACCCGGATGATTTGCGAGAGGAGGGCCAGTAAAAAAAATAAAAAGGATCAAAGAAACATTTATAATAAAGCAACATCGGGTGAGTTTTTTTGAGTAACCCATAAATTTGGATGAAGTAATGTAAAGGGCCTCTCAAAATGTCAGATTTTTTAATCTTTTTTCTGTAATTTTATATTTTTATAAAAAGATTTCAGATTTAGTGACGAAGATTCTATGCCATACCTAATATGTAGGTATGGCATAGAAACTTCGTCACTAAGAGATCCATTTTTCAATGAGTTTGTCGCACAAATCTGGCTGGATTATGTTGACTTTAAAGGTATCTTCGTCACTAGGAGATCCATTTTTCAATGAGTTTGTCGCACAAATCTGGCTGGATTATGTTGACTTTAAAGGTATCCAATGCGATTAACTCACATAGTCCTGTGATTAAAAATACCCCTAGAGGAAGAAGTCTTTAACTTTAAATCGCACGATCTAAGAGGCTGCCTACAAATCTTTCGCTTAGACTGATCATTCGTTTTTAAAGAAGTTTGCTGGGTTGCAAACAGTGCCTTTCTCTGCTGGGCTATAATGTGGATTGGTATCGCCCTTAATCCGAGAATTTTGCACATGTGGCGAGAATAATAATATGTTTGGGACGCTATCAATTTTGAAAATCAAATTTGTGCAAAAGCTGTTTAACGTTATTACCTAAAACACACCCCAACTAACAATTTTTCTTCTATAAGGCACAAAAATGTAATTTCCACAAGCAATTATTT
This sequence comes from Rhingia campestris, assembly GCA_932526625.1. Taxonomy (NCBI): domain Eukaryota; kingdom Metazoa; phylum Arthropoda; class Insecta; order Diptera; family Syrphidae; genus Rhingia; species Rhingia campestris. The sequence goes on from OW052184.1 coordinate 5,365,189, forward strand.
CTATAGGCCTTATATAGTACTTGTGCACGGAGGTTAAGCATTTTGGCAGTCGATTGTTTGGGTAGAAGCTTGTTTGTTTGCGAAGCCTATAATTTGTTTCTTAAGACATTATGCAGGAAAATTCACAAGCATTACCGAAATTGTGATAGCGAAACTTCTGTAAGGTTGTTTTTAAGCTTCCGGAGATGTGTGTACATGTACCATAAGTTAAGATGTTTCGGTAGAACTTCGCACAAGTTAATCCGAAGCATAGCACGTATAGAGCTTACGAAAGAAGGCTTAAAAAAGCTAAGGTTAAAAAATCGGAAAAAAGGTGAAAAGATTGGGACAAAGTGTAAAGATCGGGACAAAGTGTAAAGATTGGAAAAGAAGGTGAAAAGATCGGGAACCTACCGGAGAATGAGGCAATACGATTCAACTACTTCGTTGTACTTACTCGTCTTTCATGTTCGAGAATACAGCCTAGTGTATAGCGTGTTGGACTACCGTGCGAGGGAACGCGAGTTCGAATCCCAGTAAGATGAGAGTTTTTTATATTATCAATTGCATTGAATTTCATACTTTCATAATAACGAATTGGGTTTTAATAATTATTGAAATTGAAATTAATAAAAGTAAATTATATAAGAAAATAATAAAAAATAATGTTATTTTTCAACTTCGATAGGGCTTGCAAATATTTTTGGAATAACTTTTTGCGAAGCCTATAATTTGCTTCTGTATGGCCTTTTATAAGCAAACAAAATTATTTCTTTAAGGCTTATTAGAAGTATTTAAAGAAGTCTTATAGAAGTAAATAGCTTCCTAAAAGTGCGCCAAATGTTTTTCCATGAGACAAGTAATATTGCTGAAGGGGAAATAGCTTCGATAATGCTTTATCGAAGCGAAATTGTTAGTTGGGATAGGAACATCCACATCACATTGCACTACAATTTGTATTGGCAATGTAGTTTGTGAGGTGAATGATACATTAACAACATGGCAACAGCGGCAAATTGTGGGCAGTTCCGAAAATATATGTTTTATCGTTGATGGAAAATTTTCATACATCACTGAATTTTCGACAACAAATTTGAATATTTGGCAGATGTTTTTTTTATAACTTAAAACACTTTTGAGAGTCCCGATTGGTAACTATGCAATAAATGTAACCATATTTACCTTCTCTTAAAATACAAGTGGACATGATATGCGAAAGCTTTTCATTGTATGCTCAAAAATGAGTTTGGAACTTAAAAAAAATTTACATAACTTTTGCCCTACTTTGTTTTAACGTCTTCATAAAGGTTAAGCCATGCTTTTCAGCAATATTAGAACTATATATCTCAAAAAGCAAACGTGGTTCAAAACTGTCTAAAGCCGAAATGCATATAACTATATTTTTAGAAATAATGTTAAAGCATTTTTGAAATGTCCTTTAATTTACATGAAATAATTGTTTTATTTAAAAATGAAATCAAAAAATTAGGGTAAGTAAAAACTGCATAAAATGTTGACACTAACAATCTCTTACAATTTACCTCAGATATGTTCTTAATTTTTCTCACTGTTTGACCGAAAACGACGTTACTATGAAAGTAAGAAGGATCATTTGTTCTGCTTTAATGAGAAAACATTTGAGAAGGCTACATTCCGCTCTGCGAATCTTTTAATACACTATCCCATCTTAATCTATCTTTAAAACTAATATCCCCAAAAAGTGGGGAGTGGCTTAAAACTTTATGGGGAGAAAATTAAAAAAATGATTTTGTCACAACATACTGTTCACACAGATGATCAAAAGCTTTTATGTTTCGACAAAAAGTACGTTTATTGCTATGGGGTAGGGAATACAAATCGTTTTGTTAAGAAAATGCCCAAAAAAAGTGGGCGTGTAGGGTAAAATGATCTGTAGACGAAATATTTATGTTTTACCAATGATTTCGCATCAAAAGTTTTTTTTCGAATATTTTAAAATTTGACTAAAAATTGTTTTTTAGTGAAAGCGCCCCAAAAAGTAGTTCAAACACTTTTTTCAAAATGTTGCTACAGTCTGTCCAAAAACAATATTTTTCTGAAAAGAAGGTGTGGTAGTGCGCGGATTTTAAAATTGTTTAATTTTACCATTGATTTCGCATCAAAAGTTTCTTTATGAATATTTAAAAATTTGACTGAAAATTGTTTTTATTGAAATCGCCCAAAAAACTAGTTCAGACACTTTTTCAAAATTTTGCTACAGTCTGTCCGAAAACAATATTTTTCTGAAAAGAAAGCGTGGTAGTGCGCGGATTTTTAAACGAATTGTGGATTGTTTAAACTTGTTCTGTAGCAACGCACAAGCATCCTATATACCAAATTGAATTCCCCTAGCTCAAAATTTAAGGCCTAAAAATCAGTGACATACAGACAGACGGATGGACGGACAGATAGACATGGCTCAATTGATTCAGCGTCGATCCATATTCTTTAAGATATATCTAGCTAAATTATTTCTCTATGTCACAAAATATGTATCGAAACTTATATACCCCTATAGGATAGGATAGGGTATAAAAATTATCATCCTAGCTCATAATGTAGACCTCAGAAACTATCCAAAAATGAACAGACGCACCAATGGACTATCTAGATTGAACCATGGAATAAGGTATATAAGGTATAACGCCAATTGGTAAAGTTATAACTTTAGATAACAATATTACCTTAGCCTCAACCTACAAACTCAATTAAGATGGATGCACTAACACTCTCTGCCCTCAACTTCATCCCATCAAAGCTATGAATTTCCACTCCAGTGCTCAATAAATTACATGACCAACCTGTAAAGCCAAACAATTAGTCTGGTCTGACCACCAACAAACATTTCTCTCATCACGAAATAAACCATCTGATCGAATGAAACAGACGAGAGAAAAAAAAATATGAAAATGTTTGCTTCTGACTGAATCATCTGATTAATTTTGCTGAATATTTATCTGAGAAACACGCTTGTTTACCGCGCGCCGAATTATTTATTCCGATTCCGAATCGCATGGCGGCGTTTTGCATGGGAAAATGCACTTGCACTTAATGCAAGTCCTCTCCATCTTCTCACACACATACAGTCACAAATTGGCAACGCACTACCTTTTGGATACTAGCAGAGGAGCGTGTGTGGTACTGGTAGTGGTGCGTCTGCGAGCGTATCTCAAGCAGTGCTATAAAAGTCTATTCGTGTTCTCGGAAATGAAATGTGGAAATGTTTTTCCCATCGTCGTTGTCGACGTCGAGTCGTTCCGTTGACGTTGCTGTAGTCGAAAATAAAACAGTGATATTAAATTATATGAGTAAGCGAAGCGAAAGAATCATTTTCAGCCCGCTGAAGGGGGAGGCTGCATAACAGTTATTATTTAGAAAATATATTCGCTCGAAGAAAGTATTAAAAGATTCTCTCCACGGTGTGTATGCTATGAAGAAGGTGATCATAAAAATGTCTGTCGATTTTTTTTTTAATTTTTTTTAATTAAATTTATGGGAAGTGCTTGTCAACGATGACGCCTTCAATTAATAAGTAAGGCGCGTTAAATTTAATGTAAGCTTTTAATGTCAACGTTGCCATTAAATTCAGTGGCGGTGCATAAAGGAGGTGAGGTTTTTCTTTTTTGTTTGTTTAATTTTTATGAATTGAGAATTTGAGAGTGACGTCGGGGGGTCAGTGGTGTCAAAAGTGGGACAGTTTCAGTGGTATTTTAGTTTAATGGATCCCTAAACTCAACCAGGTGGAGCGACATCTTGGAAGAGGTTTTTGGATACCTTCAAGCCTTTTTAAGAGTTTTTTTTGAAGTGAAACTTCATTTGGGACGTTGTAAATTTGATTTAATGAAACGAAAAAGCGTAACGAAAAATAGGTCAAACAAAATATCGGTTGTCGTCTGATCACCGAAACCAAGCAGCGTCGGTCGCGGTTTGTAATTAGATATGGGAGCGCTTGGGAATACCACGTGTTGTTGGCTATTGTACGAGAATGAGATGAGTTCAACTTTTAAAAAAACCGCTTTTGTAGGCGACGGAACTGAGTTTTGGGGTAAGAAATAGTTTAGTTCTTCAACTGAGTTTGTGCGGTAGAACAAGGTTGAAAACTAATCAAAATACATTTTTCACCAATTAAGACAATTAATTGTCAATATGTCAGTTCAACTCATGTCGAATGAAATGAATACACTATAGAGGTGGTAAACACAGAGAGAGAGGGAGAGAGAGAGAGAGAAATTGAGCAGAGTACAGGGAGAGTGAATGATGGTGCAACTAACGGGTGATCCAAGTAGAGATACTTTTTTCAATAGCCTTTTTTGACAGATCACGTGTGAGTCGTGTCATGCTGTCATGTTATTTTTGTTTAGTATTGTTTGGCATTTCATAATGGAAAGACTTACGCGTGAACAACGTTTACAAATTGTTCAACTTTATTATGAAAATTCACGTTCTGTGAGGAATGTGTTTCGTGCACTTCGCTCAACTTATGGTCAACATAATCGGCCTACTGAGCGTACTATTCGCAACACCATCACCCATTTTGAGACCCAGCATTCATTATTGGATAATATTCGACCGAATAGACCACGTCCAGCATGCTGTGAAGAAAATATAGCGGCCGTAGCTGAGAGTGTACACGAAGACCGTGGAGAGTCGATTCGGCGCCGTTCGCAGCAACTCGGACCATGATAACCGACTATTTGATGCCTGAAATTGAAGCTCGTGATCTCGGCGACATTTGGTTTCAGCAAGACGGCGCCACTTCCCACACATCGCATCAATCAATGGACTTATTGAGAGAACATTTCGGTGAGCACATAATTTCACGTTTTGGGCCGGTCGATTGGCCACCAAGATCGTGTGATATCACACCGTTAGACTTTTTCCTGTGGGGATATGTAAAGTCAAAAGCTTATGCCGACAAACCCGCTTCGATTCAGGCCTTGGAGGAAAACATCACGCGTGTCATTCGCCAGTTACCAGTCGAAATGCTCGAACGAGTGATCGAAAATTGGACTCAACGGATGGACCATCTACGACGTAGCAACGGCCAACATTTGATAGACATAATCTTCAAAAAATAAATGCCAAAGAATGTTCTTTCAAATGATAATAAACATTCTCCATTAAATTTGAATTTTCTGTGTTTTTTTCTTTAAAAAAGTAGGGAACCTCGAAATGGATCACCCTTTATATCCGCGTTCTCCAGTTGTGTATCACTCCATCTTGCTGTCAACTTAATTCCCCGTCCCTCTACAACATTAATCTGATAGCACAATGACATTTGACGCCATTTGCAAAAATAATGCCTTATTCACATTTCGACCTATTGGCTGACACCTTGGGAATCACTTACACACAACAGAAAACCTTACATGCTCCCCACTTGGAATGCAGTTAAGAGGAATCTATTAATCTTGATCATAACTCCGTAGATATTAGCAGAACAAGACCGTCCATTCGTTATATTTAAACTTAACTTTTGTGATCTTCATAAAGTAAAAAAACAAATCGAATGATTGATATTTCACAATTCACACATTTAACTGAGTGGGAGAGTTGCCAACCATGACTCAGCTATGCTCCATTTTATTCTGATATCATCACAACTACTGGCCATACAAATCACCTGTGACGGAAATATTCGATGACTTAGTTATGAGATGCAGAATTATGTCATTCCCATGTCAGATTGATCACAACTCTATATGGCATTTCAAGTGATAAACTGAATCAACTGCCTGCGGCCACCATCACCATCTCCGGCGGCTACATCAACGTTAGGTGATTAGAAATCATTGTTACTGGCCATGTCCACGTCATTACAGCTGACATTCCTCTCTCGCAAATTGCATTTCACAAGCTCACCCTGACTGGGTGCCTCCTTCAAGTTGTTATGTGCCCGATGCCCCCGAAAAGTTTGTTCACATGTCAAGTTCGTACATAAAAGCGAACGAATTAATATTGTCCCCGGCTAAGGTACCTCCACCTATCTCTGGCTACCCATCTCTAATAGCTCAATCCAACTTTAACGAGGTTTATCACAACTCAGAACGACACGTACACACATACATCTCGTTGCCATCATAAAACATCAACGCAACACATAGCTCACCGAAATGTGCGCATAAAAAAAGCATTACATGTTTATTACGGTGATTAGTTTATCTGTTTTCCAACTGAAATAATACACATACTCTCGCAACAAGTGACAACAACAACAAACACTATGGGAAATCGCTAACCCCTCAACCCGGCAGACAGACAAACCAGCCTGAGCCAGTGTCACCGCCACGCCATCATCGTTTGCGTCGACGGCCCCGAATTCGAGGAAACGTCCAACTACTGCCGGCAACTTTGTTACAATTACTTCAACTACTTGCGTTCGCTTGGTGCTCAGTGTCAGTGTCAGTTTCAGTGTCGGTGGTTCCTTTAACTCCGTTTTCAGATGAAATATTTTCACGTTTAGGTTTTTGGAAGTTTATTTATATTTTATGATTTGGCGGTGCTGACCCTCGCTTGAGATTAGTGAGAACCTCCCGACACAGTAGCTGGCAAACGCAGATCGGCCGAAAGGCCTTTAGATGGATAGGTAGACAATTTATAAGGCGGTTACATTGTTAGAGTGATTTCGTTGCTCTGAGGAGCGTTCTTTTATAGGGAAATTAAGTTATGATCCATAAAAATGGCTAAAAATAAATAAATATCGTTTTATGTGGTTATAGGCCGTGATGGTAATATGAATGGGTTAAGCGGGGCTGATAGCGGTGGGGTTTGCTGAGTATTTTAGAGGTTTTATGAAAGGGGCTTGGTTGGGAATTTTATATGGAATTAGGAGAATGATTTGAAATGGGTGTTGTTTAAATGACATAAAGTGTGTGCACACAAATGATCAATTTCAACCATTATCTATCGAAGAAATGAAATGTATGCGACAGTACAACCCCACTAAACCCAGTGGTTTACGTGATTGTCGCTACATGCAAATAACCATGTAACCATTGGTGAGAGCCAGTTAAGAAAAATTTCAGTTTTTTTAATTTTTTTTTATAATTTGCGCATTGGTAAATCTGGATTTTTTGTTGCCAATGGAAAACGATATCAGATTGATTAGATAATCCCGTTTTAGAGTTCATAAGCTTTGTTTTGATACCAAAAATGAGTAAAAGAAAATTTTAAATGATGGTTTTCAATGATAGCTAAAACTGGACCCTTAGTTAAGTAAGTACAATTTTTGTTTTGGAATTTACTTTAACGTTTTTTTTAATATTTTAGGATTTTTTTTGAAACTGATCGTATTTGAGTAAAAAGAATTTTGAATAACAATCTTTTCACAAAGGAATTCAAACAAAAATATTTCTTAAGTAAAAGATCTTACAATAGCGACTTCCGAACTATGACAGTTGATTGCAATATTGTTACATCTTTCAAATTGGCTGTCATTCATTAAGTCTGTTTAACCAAATCACCATGGGCGGACATAGTGTTCAACAACACCTGCAAATGATAAAATTGTTTTATCAAATTGAGTGTTCTGTTCACCATTTTATGGTCGCCACATTCGTCCTACCGAGAGGACTATTCACAGTTTGGCGAATAAATTTGAGGACACCAATACTCCGACTCGCAGAGACTTCGATTCCCAGCCAGACGTCGGACGCAGTAGAGGAAGACCTCGCCTTAAGTGGCGCGCACAAGTAGAAACCGACCTCAACCAACTAGGAATGCGAGGTTGAAGCCCAGGTTCATCCCGGACTGTAGCGCCACTTAAGTAAGTAAGTAAGTACATTGTTCCTACCGAGAGGACTATTCACAGTTTAGTGAATAAATTTGAGTCCACTGGTTCAGTAAACGATCAACCAACACGTCGACGAAACGCAAGATCTGCCGAAAACATCGCCGCTGTCTGTGAGAGTGTGCAATCGATTTCGCATCGCTCATAAAAATTCGACCTTTCGCAGACCACAACTTGAGAATTTTCCGTCGTGAAGGTAAACGACCAAAGACTGAAGGTAAATGACCAAAGACAATTAACTCTGGAGCAGTTGAATTGGCTCTGGATAAGTTGGAAACTGACCCTAATTTTCATCAAAAAATGATCTTCATTAGTGAGGCCCATTACCCATTCATCCGGGTACGTCAATAAACAAAATTCTCAAATTTCCAAGTGCGTCTAATGCATGCCGAAAAAATCACTGTTTGGTGTGGATTTGGGCTGGCGGCGTCATTGGTCCATATTACTTTGAGAACGACATTGGCCAGGCCATCACCGTCAACGGCGAGCGCTAGAGATTCATGATTACCAACTTTTTTTGGCCTAAATTGAATGATATGGACACCAACGTTATGTGGTTTCAACAGGACTACTATTCCACATCTCAGGTGGAGGTGATATGAACTGGAAACCAAGATCGTTAGATTCGAACCAGTTAGACTTTTTTTCTTGTGAGCTTTTCTGAAGTTGCAGGTCTATGCCAATAAGCCACAAACTCACGCCATCGGTCAAATTCAGCCTGATTAATGGGTCAAAATTGGAGATTTCAGATGCGCACCACGGAGGGAAACTGCAGCGAACATTTGAACGATGTTTCATTTAGTATAAAGGGTCCGCCAAATAACTTTTTTTTTGAAAATGCTATAAAAAAAACGACTGAATATTTTCTCAAAATTCTTTTTTCATTTGAAAGTACAATCCTTCCGGTTAATAATGGAAAATAATTTCATTCAAATGGCTGCCTCGGCTGGCCATGCAGTAGCCTACACGATCGGTCCAATTTTTAAGCACATTATCGATTGTGTGCAGCTGTATTTCACCAATGGCTTCCGGAATATTGTCCTTTAAAGCGTCAATTGTCTCTGGCTTGTCGGCGTAACACTTATCTTTTACGGCACCCCACAAATAATAGTCCAACGGTGTCAAATCGCAGCTCCGAGGTGGCCAAACGACATCAGCTCTGCGGCTGATAATGCGATCTTCAAAAACAGGGCGCAAAACATCGAGTGTAGCTTCGGCTGTGTGGCACGTAGCGCCGTCCTGTTGAAACCAAATGTTGCCAATATCCTCCTCTTCGATTTTTGTGAACAAAAATTCGTTCAACATGGCCCGATAACGATCCTTGCTCATTTTCGAAGAAATATGGCCCAATTATGCCTCTGGACCAAAATCCGCACCAAACAGTCACTCGTTTTGGGTGTATCGGCTTTTCAATGTATGCGTGCGGGTTTTCTGTGCCCCAAATGCGACAATTTTGCTTGTTTACATACCCGCCAAGATCAAAATGAGCTTCATCTGAAAAGATGATTTTTTTTTGGCAAAATCGGAATCTTATCTAAGTCGATCGCAGGCCCACTTAGCGAAGCGAAAACGCATTGGATGGTCAGTTGGCTTCAACTGCTGAACCAATTGGACTTTGTATGGCGTCATACCAAGGTCTTTATGCAAAATTCGTCTCAATGATGTCTCCGAAATGTTCAATTGTTGAGAACGACGGTGAATTGATGTTGATGGCGCTTCACGCACACTTTCTGCCACAGCAGCAATATTCTCGGGCGTACGCGCACTGTTTTTGGCATTTCACGCTTTGGTTTATCGATGAGGATGCCAGTTTCTTTCACTTTTTTCACAAGATAACGAACATACGGAGCTGACGGTGCTTCTCTTCTTCCAAAATCCATACGCAATTTTCGCACACATTCTGCAACATTACCATGATTTTCAAAGTAATGTCGCAATATTTCCACGCGTTGTTCAAGCGTATACGCAACCATATTCGTTCAGCGGAAGGATAAAACTAACTATCTGTCAAATCAGACATGAGCTAAGTATTACCATTCACGAAATAAGCACTAGTTGAAAAAAAAAAACGTTAGATGGCAGACCCGTTACATAATGACATCAATTGGCCTTTCAAACGAGTATCTCACATAAACTTTGTTTTACTTAAATTTAAAAATAGGAAGCGCTTAATGAAATCCCTTTACAATTTTTTAAAATTGCTTCGAATTTCGGATAAGAAATTGTGAAACAATTTTTTTGAACTTTAACACACAAAGTCGTTATTTTTATCATCGTGAAAATATATTTGAATAACAAAATCAAATCTTCGACATCAATGAGATGAAAGTCCAAATAGAAGCTTTATGAGCCGGCCCAAAGAGCAGCTCAGTCCAAACTAGTGGGGTTGAAACTGCAAGAAAAAAGGAACGCAGACCGAAAGAGAGAAACATTTAAAGCCAAACTACCCAACTGATCTTTCGGACTTGACATACGACTTTTAATAATTTAGTTAAAATGACTTGCGGCGACAGACATTGACAGGTAGGTATCCCGACACATGTAGCAGATTCAAGAGGACTCAGGTCGACAACCCTTCTTAATAGAACAAAAAGATTGGACATAGCGAACTATCGACAGGACGCAATACCGAGACGAGCAAACCTGGAACAATGTACAGATAATTCAGAACGAAGTACGCCATCAATGCCACAGCACAATCAGCCAAAGTTTTAACCGTTGGAAACAAAAGCTAAATTTTAAATTTCATATTATCGTTCTGGTGATCTTGTTTTTTTTTTTTGTACATCTAAAGAAATTGTCAGGAGGAAGAGGAGACATCTAGAAGTCTAAAGCTAGGCTTTACCCCATATAAAAACTTTGAAGACAGTTTAATTGCTTACCGCTCCTGAAATCTTTAGATAGGTCGACCGATGGCTTTATTGGATCGAGACTTTCATTCAAGTGGCTGAACGGTTAACAAGAAACGGCCAAGAAATAACCATCGGACTCCGTCGACCTCCAGGTTAATTTAATCCTCAAAAAGTGTTAACTGAAAAATTAAGACAATTAATGACAAAGGAAAGACAAGCTCAAGTGTGGCACAAAGTAACAAGTGTCATATAAAAACTTTGAGGACAGTTTAATTGCTTACCGCTCCTGAAATCTTAAGATAGGTCGAGCGATGGCTTTATTGGATCGAGACTTTCATTCAAGTGGCTGAACGGTTAACTAGAAACGGCCAAGAAATAACCATCGGACTCCGTCGACCTCCAGGTTAATTTAATCCTCAAAAAGTGTTAACTGAAAAATTAAGACAATTAATGACAAAGGAAAGACAAGCTCAAGTTTGGCACAAAGTAACAAGTGTCTGTTCCAAAGCAAAGACATAGTTCTCATTGGAACCCAATGCAAATATACGGCCGTGTTAAAAATAGCCCCTTAAATCATTACAGTTTGGAAATAAATAACTATTTCAGGAATCAGTTTACAGATCCAGTTATCAGCTTGATTTTTAGACTCCGAGCGGAATAGTTTGAACAGGCTACATAGAAATGACTTAAGCCCTATTTGTTCTCTCTGAAGGCTCAATGAAAACGATCATGTTCAACCTGATTTATGCACCGCTTTATTGCGATCTGTCTCGTTCTGCAAGAGGTCCGTAAACTACATTTCAATAAGAGCTTTTTGACATATGAAGAATGTGACAAAGTTCAGATCGAAGTTTATGGCTGGAAGCTGCTTTTACGTTTTTTTTTATTTCATAAAAAAAACTACGTAATACGAAATCTGTTCTGAATCAACAAAAACGCCTTAACAAACTTTTTTTTTGTTTTAAATAAACTAAATGCCTAATCAATTATCTCTATTTTACATCGAAACTAATATTTACCTCTATTTTTATAAAATCTGAAAACATGTGTTAGTTTATTATTTAATTTTTGTTTTAGCTAAACTAAAAGCCTATTATATACTTTTTTTACATAATTTATTTTCCTCTTTTAATAATTTCATATCCATGTTACCAAGCATTTTATTATTAATTGTGAGTCTATATTAACTTTTTAATGAAAACTGTACAATCTTTCTTTTAAAACGATGGCTTAAAACCATGCAGGATCAATTGAACTACTTATGTTATTCTATAAAAGAAATAATAAAGAAAATCTAATCTAAATCTAATAAATAACAAGAAACTATTTTGACAACAATGAAATCTCAATTTGTATAAAATAAGTCGATATTTCGAAGGTAATGTGGCTTTACTGATACAAAGCCTATGCCTTCATAAAAATGATGCTTGCAGACACTATTTTTTCATTTGTTATCAATAACTTCAAGGCAAAGTTTTTTTTAAGAAAATAAATTATAAATCATGAGTCAAATATGCGATGTCATTGACTTAACCAGATTAGTAAACCACAAAGTTGTGCTTAAGTAGTAATTTAAATAAATTAGATAAATTTTTTTTTCAATAAAACTATTGCATGCGATTTCCAAGAGGAAATACCTTCCTTAAACAGCACAATCTGTATGTATTTCGTTAACTGATGTTTGTAGAAGATTTTCATATTTTTTTCAAAAATTAAAACTTATTAGTAGTCAGTTCAAAACCGCTTTTACTAATATAACTATGCGCCAGAATGTATGCAACGAAAAATATAAAATAGCCAAATATGCCGTTTCCACAATACTTTCATCAGAACTGATTATGGCAATAAAACTAAACGTCTTTTTGACACATTATCAGTCATTCTTCAAACTATAAAAGCTCAAAACATAAGGCTGAACAAATGATTTTCTTTTATTACCAACAACTCCATGCGTGTAGTCGTAAAACAAAAACAAAAACAAAAACAAAAAGCACAAATATTCCATATTCAATCACTTATTTTATTACTCCAAACCAATTGAAATCTATTTGAAATGAAATTTTCATTAAAATACCTCTCCAAATATAACGACACAATCAGTGGAATTACAAACCATGTGGAATGTATTAAATCATCGTTCCAAAGTTCCAGTGTATACATGCGAATTTTCAACTTACAATAATCTCATTGCAAACAATCATTCATTCAGTAAACAATTTCTAGTACTTAATTGATTGCCAATAAAAATTCAAACTATCGACTCGATAAACCAATTCAGCACTGAAAACCCCCCCTTCATTCTATTTTCCTTCTTTTATTTAATTGTAAGGTCATAAAGCTCTTTCATCAATTATAAGGAATGAAGAAAAATAAAAATTGGCGCCATCACTTCCGCGAAAAACTATATTTCTCTCGTTCTGATTTGGTTTCAGAGTGTTTTCGCGCTCTGTCCCGCCGGGCATAGTATTGACTTGTAAATATTTCCAAATTGTCATTTTCGAAAAAAAAATCTTTTTTGACTTTTTCCACTCTATGAGCAAAGGTATACCGAGATAGATGGAGGTGGAGAAAACCTATGTTCCGAAATTGATATTTCACCATCCACCTATCACTATGAAGACGTGTTGAGTGATTGAGTGGAAGATGTTCCTATATCCATACCCCCAAAACTCTACCCACACTTCTTAGTTTTTGTTTATTCAAATGATATCTACCAGACAGCCAACGACTAGAGTGCCGCTAGCAACTAACTCCAACCCCTGCTAGTAATTAATCGAATATCGATGAGAGATTAATATGATCGCCTTGAGGAGCCCACACTACAAGTTATTAGCCTCATCCAGATCAAAGGGTGTGCTTGCAACAATGTTAGTTTCACGCACACTATAATGACGCGTTTTTGTTACGAAAACGATGCCCTTACAAGTGAATTGAGTACTCAACAAGAAAACAATTTATTACCACTCAATGTGAGTGAAATTGTACACACCGCCAGATGTGTGTATGTGTGTATAAGGAAGAAAAATTGATTAATCTGTCTTGAGAAGGGAAAATCCGAAGGTGAAGATGTGCTTTTCGAACAAACACATAGGTTACACAATTTCACCTTTGATCTGCCCTAAACCACAGCTTCTGGTGTTATTGTTCCGCCGCATGGCGCCGTCAATTCCACAATGCTTCTCCAATCAAGGCAACAAAATGAAGATGTGGTCTTCAAAAAAAAAATAGTTTCTCCTTCTATTTAGTAAAAAAAAAAAGTTTTGTGGAAAAATTATGAAAATAAACACGATTATCGGAGAAAGAAAAATATACTGAAAGGGAGTAATGCTACACACCTATGGTGCACTGTATGCGCATGTATATGTTGTGTATAAAACGCACCCAGCGGGTACAAACTTGAAAGAGATACAAACGGACGGATGGCAAGAGTCATGCAGTCGTGCGTAGTCGCGCTCATATTTTAAAGGGCCGTCGATCTATATGAACTCTCCTACTAACTAAAAATACCAGAACACATAAATTAGACGTGATATTTCGTCATGTCCTATGGGGGGACGGATGTCAAAATATATATCTACGTGTACGCTATACCTATAAGCGTGCGCATACTGCGTGGATACACGTAAAAGATGAAACTATTAATAACTCTCGCAACTTTGTCGTGTGTTGGCGGTGTAAATATTTTCATTTCTGAACATGTTCAATGTTTTCTGGAATTTGAAAAAAAAAATTAAAATTAAAATATTTTTGGGGGAGCAAACGGAGAGTCCATTTGTCGTGGATTATGAGAAATGGCATTCCGATTCGAACAAGTCAAATTAATGAAGAAAAAAAAATGACCTTATGTCACTTGACGTAGGCTATGTAAAATTATGACAAGATGATGTTTTCGCTGAAATCTTAAAAAAAAAATTAAGTATACGCCTGTTAAGATTGAGAGTTCTTCAAAAGTACATACGTAGGTGTCTGGTAAATATCAACTATCGAGGAAATACATTTTTTTTGACGTCTGCGGTATAACTTGAAGTGTGTGTATTCCTCTTTATCTTCTTTTGTGTATTACCTGTCAAACATGTGATCTTGTACGTTCTTATATTCAATTCTAAGTCCAGATGGTCATTTTGAAAACTGTAGGCAGGTTCTAAAGGCCTGCTCAGAATGCGTAGCTGACTGAAAAGTTAAAAACAAAGCAACCCGTAAGCGCTTACACAATGTGTATCTGTAGCTTGAAGTTGAATAGAGGGCAACTTCATGCAAGAAATGTATCTCCCTTTTGACAGCGATGCAAGATACCAGCTACAGATATGCATTCTGAGCAGGCCTTAACATGTGAGCCACATACGTCTATAGCTAAATTTTTGTAATGACATCCTAGTTGATGAATCTAGTACGTTATCGAAGTAGGTACAATATGCGTTAAGCCTTAAAAGTACATACGTTGGTGTATTTAAATATCAACTATCGAGGAAATATATATTTTTTTTATGTCTGCGGTATAACTTAAAATATATCTTTAGGTTCCTATAGGTATTATCTGTCAAACATATGATCTTGTACGTTTTTAAATATTTAATTTTAGGTTCAGATAGTAATTTTTAATACTGTAGGCAGGTTAGCAAATGTAAGCCACACATGTCTATAGGACATTTTTTTAATGACATACTAGTTGACGAATCTAGTACGTTATCAATATCGGTACAAGATGCGTTAAGCTAAGGAAATACTTTTTTTCACGTCTGCGATAAAACTTCAAATATGTATCTATTTTCCTTTTTAGTTTCTTATGACAAACATATAATCTTGTACATTCCTATATTCAATTCCGGGTCTAGGTAGTCATTTAAACTGTAAGCAACTTCTAAAATGTGAACCACGTACGCCTACAACAAAATGTTTGTAACGACATAATAGTTCATGAATCTAGTACATTACCAATTTGGGTACAAGATGCGTGAAGATTTTACTCTATCAAACTAGTACATGCCTCACTTAGTTTTAAGAACAACTGCTATAACTGAAATGCACCCTTTAAAGCCGCGTTCTTTATTTATTTGCCATGTATCTGTGGCTGCTGAAAGCTACTCATGATCTTGTCCTCAAGTTGGTGGTAGTAGATGAAAAATAATTGTAGAAAACCAAAACATTTTTTTTGTGCGTTTCAATACTTCCCACTGACGAGTACACAGAAAGTTTTTAGCAAGCAGAAAAGGGACTCGCCTTATGTAAGCTTAAACAATTTTTCTAGAGTAGTATCTATTACATTTTTCTAGCCAGTATTATATGAGTTGAATGCATTAATTGGTAGTATAACTCTTAAATATTGTCGGTCTATATTGAACTTAGGTCTTCGGACTTTAGAGTAGTGTATCAAATAATTTATTACTATGGAGTAACTGGTACAACTTTCATTTCACTTCTAAATGTGCCATATTAGAAATACGAACCCAAAGTCTTGTCCAGCTGACACCCCAGGTCACAGTATCATCATATTATTTCAATTGCAAACTAGGTTTCTGTAAAATACCACCTGAAAAGCAAGTACGATAATAATGGAATGGAGGGTGATTCTGTTCGGTTTTCCTCCAGCTGGTAATAGATTTTTAGAACGCTTAGATTACTAGATTTGCTTCTATATATACACAAACTTATAACTCTATTTTGGACCAAGAAAAACGTATAAATTGAAGTAACCCAAAACATTTTATATTATGCAGAGTCTAGTACAATTTTCGATTCAATTCTATATGTGTCGTATTGCAAATACTTGTTTAGGTGACATCACGTGGTATCTGTATAATACCATTTGCTTAGCAAATTTAATAATAAAGGGATACATCTTCCAGTGTATCAATTATGGTTTCCTAGTCAGTACTAGATGTTTAGAACGCTTAGATTAGCTGTTCTGCTTCTAAATATACGCACACACGTAAGTCTTGTCTACATAATTCCACAAGAAATAATCAAGAGGCGTTAAATCGCATGATCTTGGCGAGCAACTCACAGGGCCATTTCGAGAGATAAGCTGCTCTTGTATGGCTTGTAGGTGTTCATCACTCCATATGCCACAGTTTTACTTATTTACGTATCCGTTGAGCCAGAAATGAGCCTCATCGCTGAACACAATTTTTCGATAAAACAGGGGATTTTCACATTTTTTCACAGAGCACAAATTTTGATAATAAATTTTAATAATGTGCAATCGTTGCCCATTTGTAAGTCTTTTTTATGATTATATGGCAGAGTATGCTGAAAACTTTTCACTTTGACAGATGACGTTTGGACGCCATTACTAACCAGTGCTGCCATCATGAAAAACTTAACTCTTAAAAAATCACCCGTTTTTTGCTCAATATGAAACTTTATTTTCTAGAGGTTTGCTTTTCAACAACAATGAGCTGGAATTAGAACTGAGATCTTTAAAGCATATATGCCCACCTCAACTATAGCTGACATTTTTGAGTCATATTTTATTAACCAAAGCCTCTTTTTTCCACACCGCTTTTATTCGCATTTTCTGTCGTTGTCACTTAATACGTAGCAACATGGAGTACGCACAGCAAATCCGAACTTAAATGTTTAAGCAAACTGGAGTGAATTCTTCCCAGCGGTCAATTTCTTTGGTAGATTTCGCATAATGGCTTGAAGATCTTAATATCCAAATCTTGCCGGTCATAGATATTCCTATGAACGTAGATTTTGTAAACTGACAAAACAAAATTAATAATTCGCTTTAACGGAAAAATGTGGACGTTATGTAGTTCTTACTTGAATTTTATTAAGTGTAATAAATAAATAAATATTTAAGGCTCATTTTGTTATCTTTTAAAATCTACAAATTAAGTAAAATGAAGTTAAAAATCGAGTTTTACTAGTTGACTATGCGCCGTAAGGTATGCAGCAAAATATGTTATTTTGCAAATTATTCTGAAACTGTTATGCTTTTATACAAATTGTTGGGTGGAATTTAATGCCATAGTAGTTTGAAACAGTTATGACATTAGGGATGGTATGAATGTTCAACAAGTCAGTTATAATAAGTGATTGTAACCAAAAAAAAAATTGTTTGATGAAATTGAATAAAATGAACTGACCTTCCATATTTTGCTGGATTTTCTTGAGTTCAGTTACCTTTTAAACTTTTACTAATCTAGTTAAGCATTTTCCTAATTTCTCCAACATATTTTAAGCATTGTAGATACAACAAAATGCTCTGATATCCCTAGCTTTTGACTCACAATCGGCTAAAATAATTTAGACAATGATTTATTTTTTCATATTTTTCAATTGTTTTTTGAGTGATGATTAAATCTGGTTTAAACAGCTGGCCATCCAGATATAAGCCCTTTTTTAATAAAACAAATTATCATAGTCACGCTTACCCAAAGTGCTACTAGAAACATGTTATGTGGGTGGTCCACCTTGTGGTAGTTAGTGGACGCTGTTGGCAATAAAGTTTGTTGACATCTAGTGCAAGTGCCTTAAATATTTTTTTTATGAAAACTATAAAACTGCTCTCATGATCTGTAATAAACTATATTTGGTATCGAAAACAATAAATTAGCAAGTCGTAAACGAAGTTGACGATATGTCTATCGATGATATGTTGCTGACCACTTTGGAATATGTGAATACCATGTGACTCTATTGAGTGTGAACTTGGCTGGAAAAGGTCATTTACTACTCGCATGATTGAATGGTTCATAGGAATTTTAAGAATATTATGCTTGCATGTTTGTATTTAGGGTCAAAGAAAAACAAACAGGAGCACAGTCATTTTTCGGTGTTCCAAAGTACACATGGTCATGTTGTACATCCTTGTCTCTGAAGTCGATTTCGTAACGTCGGAGTCGGAGGTGACTACATATGACTTCATTTGTACATGTTTGCCTCCAAGCAAATATCGACAGTACTTTGAATTAGTCAGAGACTTTGTATCCTCATTTCCGCTATAGATTCTGATAGTGACACTTCGTCAGTTCTGAAACGAAGTGTTATTCTCGTCTATCACTGTTTCGGGCTAAGATGGCAAAATAAACTAATAAAGTCCTTTCTTGAATCTAAATAAAGCTCTGACCACTCTGGCCATACTTTCTTCATCTAGTCAAAATAATTCATTGCTCATTTTGATAGAAAAATCCATGCCCGTAGGTGGCCTCTGGAGATGGAGACTAAACCACGAAGTTTAAGTGATGTTCTGGCTATCAGACGTTCTTAGAATTGTGGACCAGATGAACACCAATTCTCTCCGAAAAAGATTTTTCGCATTTCAGTCTGAAAGACTTTTTCTTAACTGGCGCACAGAAGAAGGTACCGACCTTGTATAACTTAAAATGCCCAACTGGAGGTAATTGTAATAGTGTTGGAGGTTGTTAGAGGCATCTTAGTTAAGTTATAAATCTACTATGGATGGTAGTGCAACTTAAGTAAGTAAGTAAGGGATCAGAACGACTAGAGAAATTGGTAGTAAAAAATGGCAGCACATGAGTCTGAGTGTTCCTAGGACTTGAGTTACCATTTGAATTAAAAAAGTAATAAAACTCGTCACATTTAATAAAAAAAAAACTTTTAACCTAAATAGACTCCTTCACCTACCGATCTACCCAACCTTGCAAGTACTAAGCGGTCTTTTTCAAAAATAAAATAAAAATTAACATTTATCAAGATTAGCGTATTAAATGTAATAGCCGCCCATCTTACAAGACATCTTACTAATTAAATTCTCAACTGTGAAATCCACCAGACACACACACACACAAGCAATCCGCACTAATTTCCCATAACCGGAAGCAAGAATATAAATCCTGATTCCAACCTCCTCCTTGCATAATTGGAATACCTAAAAACCCCCTCGAGGCAGATACAACGATGAACTCCAATCGAAGATCATATCCATAAAAGTCCACCTGTTCGGCGTGCGGCTTCTGTCCCGCTCCCTTGTCGGGATCAGCGGGCAGCGAGCTTAATCGATCCTGTTCGTTGATTTGCATGCACGTTCACTAGCAGTGATGGCGTAAGTAATGACGCAGGTGCAGAGGGTATCCTCTCATCGTCATTCCTGGATAGTGTGTGCGTTTTTTTTTTCATTCGCACACCAACTCCTTGGACTATTTGCATGTGAGAGGCGGACAGGAGTGGTCATCGCCTAGGGGCGAAATTGCCGTTTGCAATCTAAACAGATTGTCCACCACCAGGCCGATGAGCAGGCATCATTGATAGGCTTATAGTTAGCAGCGGCGGCTTCGGCGCGGCAGCTGTGACGGTGGCATCGATATAATTTTATTAATAATGCCATACGAGGCACAGAAGCCAGGGATCCACGGCGAGAAGATCGGAGATCGCCGGAGAGATCACCTTCGACCACCGCGCACCACTGTCCAGCGTCTATATTTGGACCACCCAGAGGTTTATTAGTTTTCATTGCAACCCAGGCATGTGTATGACGATCGTAATTTTTTTCGCATGCCAAAGTTTATAAACATTTAGCACAGCTTCTGTGTATTTACCTTGAGTTGCGGATCAGCAGGCGTGTGTCGGGGGGTGTGGAGGCGTTAGTTGGCTAGTGTTCCCTTTGAAGACCGCTGGCGTTACGTATGCCGGAAGTGTGTTAAATTGAAGGTGTGTAAGCTATAAAAACGGAGCGCACACGTCTAGCAACGTTGTTTTGAAACGCATTCGAACGCGCAACAAGACGACACATTCTACACATAGGCGTTCCCCTCCTCTAATGTATATTTTCATACAAGTATTCCAACAAACATGCACAGCACAGACAGGAGGACCGGAGAAAAGAGCACATCCTATTTTCAGATCCATTCAGAGCCCTGCACTAGACGTAGATATGCGAATACTGTTGCTAAATGGGGTTTTTTGACCTCTTTACCAGCGCCATCATCATTAGACAGTCGACTCGAGACCGCGACATCTTTTGTCACCCATTCATAAGAATTTCATATTCTTGGGGAATATTTTGAAATTTTTTGCCAAAAAAACAGAGTCTCGTTCTGTTTTTGCCAAGATTTGACAAGTAGCGCGCGTACGAATTCACTTTTTTCGGAACCAGACGACGTCAATCCGAAAAGAAGTCAACGAATGTATATTCGGTCTCAAGTGACGATCACATGATTTATGGCAGGAATATGGAGATTGGGTATGCTTTTGGTATTTTATGTGACGCATGTAATCAATTTGGATTCAACATGAAAGTGAAAACTATGCGAAGATGATGTCTCCTCACACATTTTGATGGTACATTTGCAGGGGATGTGACTTGGTTGGGAGATGTCGCCGGGCCATTGGACTGTGTTAGCCTTCTGGGAGAATTCGAATTAAATTTTTTTTGGAACAAATGTGCGTCAGAATAAGCGAAAAAAAAACGTGTTGACAAGTTGACACGAAAACGCATTTCGTAATAGGTTTTTGGTCACTTTGTGACGTCAAGAGAAGGAAACTCACGTACTGCTGAGTGGGTGAGTTAATTACAAATTTCACGGGTAGCGTATTGAAATTTTATGTGTCGAGTCGACCTTCACATGGATAGTCATTGCGTAGGTCTTAGTTGTAGCTAAAATAGGAATGCATATGTAGAAACATAAATAGGACAAAACTGACATTTGACAGGATGGTTATGGCAATCGTTGAAAAATTTTGTCATTCAAATCGCAAGGAACCCTATTGGAGGTTAGAGTGGATTGTGATGGAAAAACCCTTTGGAGGGGAAGACCAAACAAATCTGTTTGTAAGACTATCATAAGGTCCTAACTAAAGGTGCCACTGCTCTAGATGGGATAAAACCCGTAATCCCTGGTGTCAAACATTCTAAACGATGGAATATATGGCACGAAATTATAAAACTTTCAAAAGGTCCTATGTTCGAGGTGCCACTTTACTAAGAAAATTTATAAAACCCGAATCCCTGATGTCAAAAATCGAAGGCTTATATGGCAAAAAGTTATGTTGTATCTATGGTAACATATAGTTTCATGTAAATTCCGCTTTATTCTCTACAGGGATTGAGTATAACCCCTTCAAAAAGGGGATAGATGCCAGTTAACAACAATTTTTTACTTCAAAAAACAATAGCGGACAGTTCAGTTCTGGTTCGGAAAACCGGGAAAACTGTTGACATGACCGTTGCCAGCTTAGTCAAGTTATCTGAATCGTCATTACCATGAAAAGACTCCTGAAGATATGGAAGTAATGGAAGTAAAAAAACGGTAGACATCAACCTTAGGAAATTATTTCTCAAAGATGGTGCTAAGGCTTCATTGCCAGCTATTTTTTATTAACCTGACTGGGCCCAAAAATAAATCAACCAAGGTAACGTGAAAGTGGAAAGTTTCACGAGACCAAATGAGAAATACCTATTGCCTTCTCACTTTACTCTGCCAATGGTATATTATACACTCCGGGACTGTTCTGCAAAGCATAGTAGAGCTTAGAACAACCAGGATGGTGGCATTTAGAAGAGATAGTGCGAGATTGATTGCGTGTGGAAGAGATGCGAATCGCCTTTCATCAGGCCTGATTTCATTTCCTGGCTGCTTGAGGAGTTGTCGCATATAAGTACACGGTTAGGGCCAACGCTAGTATAACGTATTCACAGATCACCCTTTATGCTTTTACGCTAGTAAGAGAGTCCGGGCTAGTCCACAGTGGTATTTTGTAAATCAAAACTCATTTGATTTGCAATCTTACCATTTTGAATAACCGCCCACGTTTTTTTTTACTAGCGCAATATCGCGGACTAGAGCTTGTAACCGCAGCCTGAGGTCAAGGACACATATTCTCAGAAGAGGTAAAACCTTCAGACAGTGTTAAGGACAGACTTTGTGACGAACTTTGGAAATTTCAAGAGAAGATAAATGAAAACTGCTAAAAATACAAATCCTTGACCGTCCCAAAAATCCTATCTTCAAAGAGGAAAACCGGGCTCATGCTTCCTGTTACCAGACGTATACTTCACCACTACAGCACACCTACTCATCGAATTCGCAGCCAAATCTATACCTATCTATATGGACGGTTTAAACTTGGATGTATGCGTTGGAAGGGAAGTATTTTTTGGCACACTTAACCATAACTTATGCTTATTTCGACTCCTTTATAACAGCAGGTTTAGACATAGGAGCAGCCAAATCGACCTTAATGGCGGCGATACCACAAGCTAGTAACACTCCTTTCACTGGTCAGTTCCTCGATACTGACGTGGAGTTTAATGCTGATACGAACACAACGAATACCATTCTCCTGGGTATGAAATGCTTTATCCCTCACCGGGAAGAAAGTATCAAGAATAAGGCAAACGAGTGCTATGCCTAGAGCTGTAAAAAGGCAGTCAGGGTGAAAGAGTTATGTTTTCGATCATATAAAACCAATCTTACTGAGGAAAACCGAATAAAGTTGAAAAGAACCAGAAATGACTGTAATGCCTACATTTAGTATGTCAAAAGTTCGGACCAAAAATTGAGGAAAAAAAATCTACTATGTCCCAAAGCTAATGAAATTTTTTTTAGTAATTTGTAAAAACAAATTAAGAATTCGACCTTTCGATGATACCTCTCTAGACAGAGCTAATCTGCTTGCTGTTCATTTTTTAGTTAATTCCACGTTGCCAGATTGTGTCCAGTCTCCCCCTGTTCTTGAAAACGTAGAATTGAATGCGACCAATCCACTATCGCACTCGTACAGTATTAATCCATCTTGACATACACAAATCGGCGAGTAAGCTTTTTCATCTATCACATTCATCAGGACTCTTTTCGAGCCGATGGAGAACCATTTGTCAAGCCCGTCCCTTAAAAAGGCGAATCTTCTCCTATTTCCAATTTTCGACCGATTGCATTTACGTCCCTTCTTTCTAAGTCCATGGAAACTCTGGTAAAGCGTCAGCTCTTGAAATATTTTGAATCTTAAAAACTTCTCCATGTCCGGCAATATGATTATTATAGCAACAGGGCTTGGATGTCATATCTCAGATCTCACCGAAAAGTCGAACCAATCAATCTACTTTGGTGGTGAAAACAAGGATCATTGCACTTGATATTTCAAAAACATTTGACAAAGTGTTGTATCAGTCCCTTTTGTCGAAAATGCGTAGTTTGGTAATGATGATACTTTTCTCCTATGGATCAGAAACTACCTCTCAAAACGTTCAATCCAAGTTGTCTTGGACGGTGTCAAGTCTGCTACTCACAAAACAAATGCTGGTGTTCCACAAGGCTCCGTTTCATCCCCGACACTTTTTCTCATTTTTATTAATAACCCCTTGTCTGCAATATCTAATCCAATCAACTCCTTTGGTGATGACTGTACCCTTAGCTTATCATATTCGTTCTCAAATCTACGAAATCCATCTTTATCTGCAATTCCGACATCTACAACATAAACCAAAAGTTACAAATTGGCAATTGCATCATCGAAACCGACAAACTTTCCATGCTCGGTATGTGTGTTAGCAACGACCTTCGTTGGAGAGACCGCATATTTGAAGTCTCCAAAAACGCAGTGAAATGTCTTCATTTCCTAATCCAAAAAATATTTCACCTGATCTGTCCATATATTAAAGACAGATCAGGTGAAGCGTGTATACGCCTCAAACTTGAATTCAACATCAGGTAAGTGCACCAAAAACATAATTGCACCTAATAGATTGGATACAAAAGCGTGCTATAAAACTAATAGGAGACTCAACCATAGCGAACTCCATAGTCTCGCTCGAACATCTTAGGAATGTTTCCAGCGTCCGCTCCGTCAAATGGTCCAACGAAATAGCCAGTTGCGCTCCGCCTCTTCAACAATTCAACCGTAATACTCGCCATGCCGTGAATACTAATCAATTCAGCCTCAAGCCTATCATCGGATGAACTACGATATATGGAGATTGTTTCGTAAAGTCTTTCCTCTCCATGACAATTTACAAAAATGGTGTCTTCCCTATTCTTCTCTCCAAAACTCATACAGCCTTTAACGTGTGCCAATTATAAAAAAACAACAAGACCAGAACGCACAATCTTCTAAAAAAAGGTTGACGTGATGATTATATGACACGATGATACCCTCCATTTTCTATGCCACCTAACCTAAGGAATCTTAGTTTATAAAAAAGCGTGTCATATTAAAACTGTATTTTCTTACATTATAGCAGAAGACTAGTCTATTAGATTTACGAGCCTCTTTAAGCGAGATCTTCCTTTACAGCGCGGTATCTACTTTCTGTCTTAAGGAATCTTCTTAGCGACCCTGATCTATACAATTGTCACAACTACCGACGATCGTTTTTAAATTTACGCGATTGGAGTCCTGTTTTCATGTGGTGATACTATGGAACTTGAGCACCGTACTAATATATAAAACGTCAACAAATTCAGCTTGAAGCACCCATTTACACCAATCCATCAGATGCCTTGCAACCTCCCATTCGTCCCAAAAATGGGCACTCTCCCATCCAACCCGTGACGAAAATAAAAAAAAACTCCCAACTCCCCACTCTGAGTGACTTTGCCTTGTTAAAAATAACTGCATGTCACAGAAATAAGCATATTGCGCTACGTGCAGCCTACGTAAGTGAACAATGACACATCCAATGACATATCAATGATCATCTTTTATCCACGTATCCGTTTGTTCCACTTTATGGACCTGAATTTTCAATTAACTAAACACACACCAAGAACCCCTCACATGCAACTCTGCGCGTTTCAGTGTATGTATACGACTGTCACTTTGTCTGTGATGAGATTATATCACATGTGGTGCCATATGGTGGCGCGATTCATCGTAGCAAGGTGAAATTTATCCGATCAACGGCATTTGTGTAAAAATTTCACTCAAATCGAGAAAACACATTTCCACATGAAAACGTATCTCAAAACAACAAATATCCAGCAACCAATGCTTACAAAAAAAAACAATGTCCACGCCCGCAACAGATATGCGTCAGTCTCGGGCGCATCTATCATTCTCTTGATCGATCGACTGGCGGACTGGCATATCCACCCGAATCTACAATGTCGCAGAGCTGCACTCGCACAAGATGGATGCATTGACAAACGAGGGTGAAATATGGGAAAACGTACGTACAGGTGACCTTCATTGAAACGCGTTTGCAAACCGACACACACAGCACGATAGCGCGCACAGGAGCAACTGCAACGCACTAAGTGCGCATTTTTTGTTCACATCTCTAACAGTATCTATGTAGTCGGACGCTACTACGTCTTCTTGTCGCCGATCGTCGCTGCCGTCGTCCCACTGCTCCAAACTGGAGCTGCTCAACTATAGGCCTGCAGATACGGTACACACACTCATGAGATCGTTTTGATTTCACTTGTTAAACGCTGTTGGCCGAACACGCTGCACCAGAGGCAACCACCAACCACCAACCAACCATCAACAGGTAATTGTGTGGCGGCTGGATTTTATTACCCAGCTGGTGCATTAAAGTATCTGATGTAAGAAATCATGACATAATGCAAAGACCGTTCTGCATGAGATGCATGAATTCAAGGTGTCAGATTAATGCAAAGTGGGGAGCAGCAACAGAACACAAAACAACTATCTGCACACACGTCTGACGCCGCACAGATGCATCGCGGATCGCGCTTGGAGTCATCCTTAAGTGCGCCCAGGACTCGCTCAGCAATGTCAGGAATGTTGGACAAAATTTCCCATGGCGCGTAATTAGCATATGTAAACCTCTTCTAAGGCAATGCCTCTTGGCTGTGCGAACCAACAGTGGAAGACAAAAAAAAAATTCAAGGAACACCATGGACGAGGAATTCCAATGGAGCTACACGGTGTCTAGATGCAGTATCGCATGTCGCCAACTACAACAACAAAAAAGCCCCCAAAACAAGATCTTTATCAATTTGATTATTGATTACACTGCCAAGGTAATGTTGCGGAGCAAGAGAGCACCAGCCGTCTACCGGATGATCTCACATGGAGAATGCAATTACAAAAATCCTAAATCCCCATATACATGTATAGAAACATACGCATCTGTGCTGCTCTGCGAACTGCAAACCAACGAACAACAACAACAAAACAGAAAACACAACACCGAGCAACATTCGTGGGGATGATGGTGATGATGACGACGACGATGGCGGGCGGGCGGCGCTGGCTGGGAGAGGAACCGAGCGGCATCATGGCAGAGAGCGACTTGCGCACGCCAAATGAAATTACCGGCCAAGTAATTCGCAATAAAATCGATGGAAATTTATCAGATGCAATTTAAATGTCATTATCATAACACTGTAGCACCTTGTTTTGTATATAAACAAAATTATACGCATCTATACATATGGAGATGCATGTATCTGCGGATCGTTGGGAATTAGTTGGGGGATTCGTTTTACTTTGTTTGGTTTGTGTTGTGTTGTTGGGGATTGTTAGTATTTTCTAAGGCGATAATGGTGGGAAATTGTCACCAGGAGAGGAGAGAGCTTAAAAATCATAACTGCGATAGAGGAAATAACTAGTAGATACGGGAGTGAGCTGTAAGATATAAAGTGGGATCGGTTTTCAATGGGGATGGTGGTGTTCTCGACAACTCTAACAGTCAGGAAATCATTTTAAAAACCTTTCAATTCTAGTAATCGTATGCAAATTCCAAAAAATGTATGCTCTTCTGTATGTTCGCTTGTATGCTCGTCTGTATGTTCGCTTGTATGCTCGTCTGTATGCTCTTCTGTAGTTCGCTTGTATGCTCGTCTGTATGTTCGCTTGTATGCTCGTCTGTATGCTCGTCTGCATGCTTGTTTTATTAACTTTTTCCTATGAGGGGTACGATTGTCTTAAAGCTGGATTGCAGTCCTTTGGCCATATTTTGTAATGCTAGTGTGTATGCTAATATGGAGCATGATTTATTGTTCGAATCGTATGAAAGTTGTAGAATACATTATTTATGCCTCATGGTAGTCTATATATGCATCTTACAGGCATCTTTAGCATTTTTTTTAATCATTTCCCAATGTATCTACATTGTTTTACAATCGTTTTTAACTTTCTCTTACAAAGAGAAAGATATTGTTTTCGTGAAAATTTTCGACCTCGAGATTTTGATTGATTCTAACATTACGATGATAGCGGAGCCTAAAAAAGTGGTTTTTGGAATTCCGTCCGTCGGTCCGTCGGTCCGTCTGTCCGTGACGGTCTCCCCAGCCTAAACGGCTTGACCGATTTTCTTCAAACTTCGTATCCAAGCTTGTTTTGGTCATAATTCTAGGCCATTTTTTTTTTTTGCTTTTAGCCATGTTAAAACTGGTACCTGCCATATAAAAATTACACATAACCTCAATTTTCTCGAAACGGCTCTAACGATTTTGATTAAACTTTATATATACTATAAACATATTAGTTCCAACAAAACTGCATACCCAGTTTTTTCGAGAAAATCCATATAACGGATTTTGTCATTTAGGCCATATAAAGAAAATTGTTAATATCTCGCAAACTATTGTGTCAAATTGAATGAAATTTAATACATATACTACTATTACAGCTTGAAGCAATTCCACATAATTAGTTTTAGCCCAACTATTACTAAACGGAATTTTCAGTTTTGGCCAAAAATGGGAAAATCATTATTTTTCACATTGACATCGATTCCTTCAAATTTTGGAGTAAAAATTCGTATAAATACATTTCGACATTATTTATATCATTTTAGCATCAATAATCAAAATGCTTATGATTAGATCTAACGCCCAACTTGCTGTGAAAGAGAAAGTTGCGTACGACCCAGTCGTGCACCCACCACTCGTTTCTTATTAATTAGTTCCCTAGATGACTAGTCGTATGAAGTTGTGCAAAGGGTCTTCCAATAGAGCCTTCCTATCTTTGAAAGTTGATAGCGGCCGTATTGTTGAAACTTCATCTGTCAAATTGACTGCCAGTTATTCAGTCTGTTTTGTCAAATCACCATGGACAGACATAGCGTTCAACAAAGCGTGCAAATGATAATTTTTTTATCAAAACGGATGTTCTGTTGAGGCAAGTGGGCTTCGCTAATTTTATGGGCGCCATACCGAGAGGACTATAAGCGGTGTGGTAGTTAAATTTGAGTGCACTGGTTTAGTAAACGATAATTCAATACCATTGCGTCGAAGAAATGCAAGATCTACCGAATATATCGACGCTCTCCGTAAGAGTGTCCAGGAAAATCCAAGGAAGTCGATTTCGCGTTGCTCACAAGAACTCACGTTTTCGCAGACCACAACTTGGCGAATTTTGATTCATAACTTGAGCCTGCAATCGTACAAAATTCAACTGAACCAGGAGTTGAGGGTAAACGATCATTATAGACAACGAGGCTGAATGTGCTCTGGATCAGTTGGAAACTAACCCTAATTTTCATCGAAAAATCATTTTCAGCGGTGATGCCCATTTCTGAATGTATGACGTCAAGAAACAAGATTTTCGAATTTTGGCCGATACCAATCCAAATGAGATCCAAGAGTGCCTAATGTATCCCGAAAAAGTCACTTTTTGGAGTGGATTTTAGGCTACCGGCCTTATCGGTCCATATTTCTTTGAGTACAGCGTTGGCTAGGTCATCACCGTCAACGGCGAGCGCTATAGGTCGATGATTACCAACTTATTTTGGCCCGAATTGAATGATTGGATACCAACAACATGTGGTTTCAACAGGACGGCGCTACGTGCCACACAGCTCACGCCACATTAAAAATTCTGTATGAGCGATTCGAAGGCATTGCCATCTCACGTGGAGGTGTTGTTAACTGGACACAGAGATTGCGATTTGACCCCGTTAGACTTTTTCTTGTAGGGTTTTTTGAAGTCGCGGGTCTATGTGAATAAGCCACAAACCACAGCGGCCCTCAAAGATCACATATCCCATGCATTTTTCAAATTTAGCCTGATTTTTGCGACAGAGTCATGAAGAAGCCACGGCAGACATTTTGACGATGTTTTATTCCCTACCTAATAGCAAAGATTATGAATTCTATACAGATGACGCATTGAGAACAAAAAACTGAAACTTTTGCTCAGTAGCTTCATGGTACGGGCGGGCGGTGTGCATGAAAACACATGAAAAACAAGAACAAAAACGTATGGCGGGCTGTGCCACCACGACCCGCCATAGAACAATTTTTCCTATATGGAGTGCGTCATCTGTATAGAATTCATAATCTTTGCTAATAGCATCAATAGGCATTTCAAACGAAATAAAAATTGCGATAATATCTCACACTCTTTGTTTTATTTAAATTTAAAGATAGGAAGCGCTTAATGAAAGACCCTTTGCAAAAGGTAAAACACATAGACTACATTGTTCCAGCCAATAGATTATTCGAATCCCAGCCTTTAAGTTCAACGCGGCAAGAAAGACCGAACTTCCGGTTTAAGGATCAAGCGAATGCGGATTCCAGAGCTCTTGGATAGAATAACTGACAGCAACGTGGCCAGGATCGATGAAAATGGAGGCCTGCCTTTTCTCAGGTGGAAACCCTTAACGAGTCGGGAGCCCGTTAAGTAAAGTATGAAAAAAGTTGGTATATGAAAGCGTTTTGGAACAGTAGTACATACATAGCAGATTTTCAAATATCCCAACTTTATTAAAATGTCTTCTTTTCGTAGACATTATTCAGGCCTATCATGAATAAATTTTCAAGGGAAAGTGCTCCCATTCAGCAATCTGATCTACATTGCTGACAAAGGAAAAAATTTGCTCGGAATTTGTTCACGATTACCCTGATTGAGTCCTTTGCCGTTTTTCAGAGACGCTTCTCCAGAATACATAATTTTTCGGAAAAGTTTGACGAAATTCGAGGAAATTATCGACAAGAAAAGATCGACATTAATATAAAATATTTGGCATTCCATGGCCAGCTCTAATATCGAAGAAGTTAAAGATTTTGATTACATGGGATTGAAAGGTGTAAACCATTTTTTTTTATTTTCCAGTGATACGCACATTAATAAAACCCTTTTTGATGACCGCATCCGAACGTGATGAACAATTTAAAAAAAAAAGAAAAACAATTGCGAAATGTGGAAGCGTACTGCAGAAACTTATTTTCAGTTCATTGGACTCTAACTTTAGTTTTAAGAATAATGTGAGCCGCTTCCAATTTTTAGACTGTCATTTTGAGTATTAAATGATTCATCGGACTGCGGCGTCTCTCATATGCAATTTGTTAAACAGCCCTAATTGGTTATTACCAAAACATTGGAGGCATGCGGACAAAATTGCAACAAATGTTTTTATCTTCGTCATCCAAACAATATGATTTCATTGCTCTAACCGAAACTTGGCTTACGAGCAATCACCACAATGCTGAAATATTCAACAGTCAACATTATTCTGTCTTTCGCAAAGATCGATGCTCTCTAACAACTGGATTAGAAAGAGGGGGAGGTGTGATGCTTGCAGTTCGCTCCACTTTCGCATGCGTTGAATTATTTTTGCCTTCTTCTTCATCTTCCTATTCTTATGACATCGATCAAAATATTGTTAGAGTAAATATTCAAAATTGTTCTGTATTATTTGTTGTTGTTAGTTATATTCCACCAAGAAGCTCATTTGATCTTTATAAAATTCATGTAAACAACTGTCAATTTTATTTATCGAAGCTGAAGGACAATGAACACATTATAATACTTGGAGATTTCAATTTAACAAATATTAATTGGGTTTTTGATCCCGAAGAATTTCAACTTTTACCATTCAATGTAAATAATGATTATGAAATTGAAGTAATTGACTCTTTTGCTAGTTATGACTTAGTTCAAATTAATTGTTTTCAAAATGATTTTAATCGTCTTCTTGATCTTGTTTTTGTGGATAGAGAACTAATAATATCGGTTGATAAGTCATTATATCCAATTTTTCCCAATTCTGTTCATCATAATGCTTTGTGTGTTAATTTTTCATTTTATGAGTATTTTAAATCACGTAATTGTAGTAAACTCAAGTTAAATTATTCAAAAGCAAATTTTGAAGGCATAGCGAGTTATATGTCGCAAATTCCGTGGCGTTTACATCTTAATTCGATGAATTTGATGGAATTCTACAACTTTTTCACTGATAATCTGAAAGAGGCAATTAATATATACGTTCCTAAAGTCAAAATTAACATTAATTCAAAGCCTCCGTGGTTTAATAAAAGGCTTTGTAATTTAAGTAACAAAAAAAAACAAGGCTTACAAAATCGCTTGTAATTCTGTAAGTAAAAGTAATTATATCCGGTTGGAGCGAAAATTCGATGTTCTTAACAAGTTTTTATTCAAAAATTACATGTTGACAATTGAATCAAACCTTAAAAAAAATAGTAAATGTTTTTGGTCCTTCATCAAAAGTAAAAAAAAATCAAATGGAATACCTAGTAGTATGCAATACTTTGGTTCTACATATTCTGATCTTTCAACTATTTGCAATGTATTTGCTGATTATTTTCAATCCAATTACACAAGTTCAAATAAAGATCATCCAACAATAGCAGAATATTTTAGTAATGAGTGTATGATTGACATTGGTCAATTAGAAATCAACATTTCTGAAATCGAAGTCGGTCTTTTGAATTTGAACTGTGATAACAATCCTGGTCCGGATGGAATTCCTCCAATTGTTCTTAAGAAATGTGCAACTGCTCTCTCTGAGCCCCTATTTTACATTTTTAATAGCTCTCTTGTGAGTGGAGATTTTCTTTCAGAGTGGAAAAAATCCTTTATTATTCCAATTCACAAAACTGGTCCGAAGCAGGAAATATCTAACTATCGTCCAATTTGCAAACTATCGTCTATACCAAAACTTTTTGAAAAAATTGTATGCACTAAGTTGGCTTTTTTACTCAGGGAATATATTTCACCGTTTCAACATGGCTTTGTCGCAGGAAAATCTACAACAACCAATCTTGCAATTTTTTCAAATTTTATTCTTAATAAACTCGAGGAAGGTTACCAAATCGATGTAATTTACACCGACTTTGCAAAGGCCTTTGATAGAGTCAGCCACCTTATTTTAATCAACAAATTGGAAAGATTGGGTTTGCATTCAAGTATGTTGAAATGGTTAATATCCTACCTGAAAGATCGTATACAATTTGTATCTATTGACCAAATACTGTCAAATCCCGTTTTCGTGTCATCAGGTGTTCCCCAAGGGAGCCATCTTGGTCCACTTCTTTTTCTTAATTTTATTAATGACATGCCTGAAATCTTTAAAAATTCAGTTCGACTTCTGTTTGCAGATGATTTAAAATTTCTTAGATGTATAAAATCGATCGATGATTGTCTCCTTCTACAGGATGACCTTCAAAGGCTAACAGAATGGTGTTGTGTTAACCACTTGTTCTTGAATGTCTCTAAATTTCAATGTTTTTCGTTTTTTCGTAACATGTCACCAGTTTTCTTTGATTACAAAATTGAAAACAATGTTCTTGAAAGAGTATCAGAGAAAAAAGACCTCGGTGTAGTCTTTGACCAAAAATTGAACTTTGTGAAACACGTGGAATATATTGTGACCAAAGCAAACTCAATGTTAGGTTTCATTCTCTTTAAGGATCCATTTACTATAAAATCTCTATTTAGCTCGTATGTTAGATCAATTTTAGAATACTGCTGTGTGATTTGGAATCCATATTACAACGTTCATTCGAAAAGAATTGAAAATATACAAAAAAAAATCACTAGATTTGCTATATGGAAACTAGGTTGGAACATCGAAACTCCTTCCTACTCTACTAGATGTCACCTTCTCGACATTCAGTCGCTTGAAAATAGACGGAAAATTTACTCAATTATGTTTGTAAGTGATATTTTATCAATTAAATGCCCTTTTCTATTATCTTTGATTGATCTTTATGCACCATCTCGACAGCTAAGAGAACGTTGTCTGCTCCGCGAAAATGAACACAGGGTTAACTATGCACGAAATGAACCTATAACTCGCTGTGTTAGAGAAACCAATTTAATATCTGACACTATAGATTTTAACTTCCACACAAGTAGACTTACTTTAAAAAACAACTTGTTATTGCACTTCTTAATTTAGTAAATTATATTCAATTATACATACATGTACATACATAGGATTATATATTAAGAACTATCTATTTATTTTTATTTTTGTTTGAATTGTTAACTTTCTGTAGTCTAAATGTAGATTTAAAAGATCTCGAATTGATGTAAATAAATAAATAAATAAATAATTGCATTGAGCAAGGGATGTGCCACTACTTTCGTGAATATAGACGTCATGAATAGCGATTGCCGTAAACCCCCCAGAATACATTGCAACCGCCCGATTAGAAATTCACTATGACTCATCTCACCTCTGTGCAGAGTCGCATTTAATTAAAATCCATTCAAATCCATTTGGCTAATTTTGTAATTTGTAATCATCGAATCTGTCGTCATAAATATACCGACACCCCCGAAATGGAACAGTCAATAACTAACGAAGCACGTTTTCTCACTTGCAGGTTTTTTGTTTGAATGTTGCACATGGTGCGCTGCACTCTATACCTAGTAGCTCTATAGTTAGGTGGCACCTCTTGCACCACCACCATTACCAGCATTACCACCGGCAACAGCGGCAATCTCAGCATAAATCAGTTGTATCTGCGCGAGTTCCCATGGATGCTTTTTGCATGATGGACGCTTTTTCGCTTTTAATTTCTTCTTTTTGTGTCTGTTTTGATCTCACCCCCCTCCCCCTTTACCACGTCATCGTATCCATGTTTAGTTTTTTTTTCCTTTTCTGCTTATTTGAAACAAATTTGAAGTCATGGGAGGCTTGAGATACATGTTTATATGCATAAACTCCCAAATGGGTATTTAAATGTGAATTATGTTTCGAGGACTTTTTAGCCAGATTGCACCGACGCCGGCGGTGGCTTACATGCATTTAGCTTAAAATGCTAGCAATTCGCCGCAAATGCGCACAAATGTGTATGGGCCAACCGACATGCACACTCGAAACGGATCGCATGTAAAGCGGGCCTGAGAAAATTCACACACTCGGGTCCGAATTGTTGTCAAACGGGGGGGACAGCAGCGAGTGTGTGACTTACGCGGTCTTAACTAGATTTGCATGTAGACGTCAGCTAGTCAGTTATTAAACACTTTTTCTCTCTCTCTCCTCTGGGTGAGTGTTTGTTTGTTGTTGGGTTTGCGTTTTATTGGGAATAATTAGGTAGCTGAGCGTTTTGAGTGTGCGCGCACGGCATTAGCATTGACAGTCAGCGTACCGTGTGTCTTGAATGCCAGAGTAATGTATGTCTTGATTGGTAGCTAAGCAAATTGAGCGATTAATCGTGTTCCTTCGTTGCGGTGAGGCAATGAATTAGGTCATTTTCAGTTTGTTTTCAATTTATAGATGCAAACTTGAATAGACATGGATATGTATGGTTAGATACATTTTTTTTTGTTTGGTGTAATGAGCTTATAAAGAAAATCGAGTAGTATCTTGTTCAAGGTGTTTTGATGTCAACCACGAGAGGATTAAGTGTAAGATGATGACTTCTTCTGGTTATCAGTTGGTTGGTGGATTAACGCCAGAGGTTGTTAGGCGCCACGCCGATCGAGTAGGTTTAGTTCAAGTTCATAGACGGAACTCGTGACAGTGATTGTTATCATTATTGTTATAATGGGAATGGTTAATTTACTCGAAAATGGTTTGGCGGTGGGAAATATTGTTCGTTGATTAATGAAACAAAGTGGACAGCTTCCTCAACATCGGTATATTGTGTGACTTTTCTTAGTAAGTTCATTACAACTTAAATAGATTGATGCTTTTGAAACGTTATTGCGAAAACCTTTAAATCGATACAACTCACGTTTATTTTGAACTTATGGTCGCTGAGATAAATTGACTAACGCGAATTCCACACAGAATTTTTTCATCATTCCTCCTCACAAAAATAAATCTATTAAAGTGTCTCTCAAACAATGCTCTTTGTTAATAACGATTGCCAAGAAGTCTGAATCGGAAATTGCGAATGAATTAATAAGCATTTTAACAGCTAGAGCTACACGAAAAATCAAAGCTCTGTAATAGGTTAAAGAGAAAAATAAAATGACGATGAAAGTGCGTCTGTGATTAAAAACCCGCGTTAATAAAAAAAAAAAACACTATAAAGCTATTCATAATCCTTTGAGCCCACGCATCATTCCAGCCTGTTGCTGTATTTTGTGCAAAAAGAGTTAGAATGACAAAAAAAAAAATTTTCCAAAACTTAGGAATAAAATCATTTGAGGTATTATTTTGTTAGGAGGAGAGTCGGTGACTGGTCTAGATACAAATTTTACAAAACTTAGGAATGAAATCATGTTTGGTATGAATGGTCTAGTACAAACATTTGCGAGTAATAGATTCGAAAAGAAAATAGCGAAATGTCCGGGGTTGTTTTTTTTTAACACATAGAATAGGCATTATGTCAGTTCTAATAGTTCAATTTTTACGAGTGATCTTGTAGGTCCCCTCAGGCATGCTACAGCGTACGCAGAGGATCTAGTAGTGTACATATCAGGCCCGGAAATGCAGGTCATCAATATTTTTTTGCAGCGTGACTTCGATCACATTAAAAATGTTGCGTTGGTTGGCAAATAAAAAGCAATTTTCCAAAAAACCAAAAGAATTGTGTATAAACAAAGGGATATTGTGTATAGAATCACATTGCTTAAGTCTTCTAGCGATGCCAAAAAAAAAACTGGAAGCATTTGTGTATCATTGGCCAGCATCGACTGTCGTTTTCTGTAAGAAGTGAAGTTAAATTTGTTGGCATCTGGATAGGGCCAAAATAGCTTACGCTATGACAAGACGACTGTTTCAAAATAGTCAACTTGACTAAAGGATTCTCCGATCTTATCGAACGCCAGAATCCGAGTAGGTACATAAAATACTGTCGCAACAAAGTCCTATGCGATAGGCTGCGGCTAAAATATTTGACAATTTCCTTATTAAGGGAAGTCGAAGGCACGTTGTACAGGCGATCGCTAGCGGCAACAACCTTATTCTCTTGGTTTACTATTCTAATTTATTCTTTCAGATGCAGACGGGTACGTCGACAGTGCTCTAGAGCTCCTCCGCTTTAACACAGCGATAGGACAGTCATTCCTCCCTCAGGACTATGACTTTAAAACTATTCCTTAGTTTAGTTAAGAGATCTTGAGAAGGACTTTAACAGCCATCTAGGACATTTTTAAATAGATCTCGCTGAGAGCTTTAAAACGATACTTTGCACCTTTATTTCGAAATAACGATTGCCGAGACAAACAGAAGACACACAGAATTTTGTTATTATTTCTCCACACACTTTGGACAACAGAAGTGGGTAATAAATACATCAGGGTTGTTTGGTTTTGAACTCACAATCATTTTTTTAGCGATTTATGATGTTGCGTCGACATCTTGCAGAAGAATATATGTAAACGACAGATTTCGTGATGATATTTCACGATTCTTCAAGTTATAATTGGATAACGATCCCACTTTATTGAATACGTACTGGGGCCCTACTCTGTATTTCGTTTGCAAAGTAATTTCTATTTGAGAGTGCTTTTCGTTCCGTTTTTAAATTGGCACTTTTTAATCCTTTAGAAATGTAAGCAAGTATTACTTTGTGTTACCAGACAACCATTCCATTTTCAGTTTTTAACTTTCTCTTACAAAGAGAAAGATATTGTTTTCGTGAAAATTTTCGACCTCGAGATTTTGATTGATTCTAACATTACGATGATAGCGTAGCCTAAAAAAGTGGTTTTCGGAATTCCGTCCGTCGGTCCGTCTGTCCGTAATGGTCTCCCCAGCCTAAACGGCTGGACCGATTTTCTTCAAACTTCGTATCCAAGCTTATTTTAGTCATAATTCTAGGCCATTTTTTTTGTTTGCTTTTAGCCATGTTAATAACCGTACCTGCCATATAAAAAGTACACATAACCTCAATTTTCTCGAAAACGGCTCTAACGATTTTGATTAAACTTTATATATACCATAACCATATTAGCTCCAACAAAACTGCATACCCAGTTTTTTCGAGAAAATCCATATAACGGATTTTGTCATTAAGGCCATATAAGGAAAATTGATAATTTCTCGCAAACTATTATGTCAAATTTAATGAAATTTAATATATGTACTACTATTACAGCTTGAAGCAATTCCACATAATTAGTTTTAGCCCAACTATCACTAACCGGAATTTTCAGTTTTGGTCAATAACGGAAAATCATTATTGTTCACATTGACATCGATTCCTTCGAATTTCGGAGTAAACGTTTGTATTAACACATTTCGACATTATTTATATCATTTTTAGCATCAATAATCAAAATGCTTACTTTTTGATCTAACGCCCAACTCGCTGTGAAAGAGAAAGTTGCGTACGACCCAGTCGTGCACCCACCACTCGTTTATGTTTGAATTTAGTAAATTTTATTCGACTTTTTAGATTTGATAGTAAAAATATTTGTTTTCGAAAAATGTCACTTTTGGAAAGGAATACAAAGTAAGGCACCTGGTGCTGTTTTTTTTTTCAATTTTTAAAGGCTTGGTTACATTAGAACTAAAAAAAATACAGAATCCCAAATCCTTTAACCCATTTCGATCAGCAATATATAGGATCGTGTATGAGGATCATCGATTGATCTTAGTACTCAATTTTGTGTTGGCATCCATTTTGAACGAGTGCAACCGTTTTTGAGACATCTGGCCAAATGAGTGGTAGCTTCGGCGTATCCTTTTGTCTGAAACAACGTAAAAATGGCTGTACAATCTGTTCCTTATGATGGGGATGGTGACATTGGTTGATGTACTTAAACCTTTCTAGGAGTCAGAGAACTATAGAACCCAAAGATCTCTCCAGTTTAGTACTATCTTTAAAACTATGATAAGGTGATATTGGCATTTGAATTAATATGACATTGATTGAGGAAACCATAAAGCTTTGTTGGTCAGGTATCTACAACTATTCTTAAGGTTCGGTCGGATTCAATGATGTCCTATAAAAAAATTTCTATAAAGCCAACCAACTCCTGCAGCATTTTGCCTTGCATATAGACATATGCATCTAATCAAGGTCAAGGTTTTCGTTAATGAAAATTCAATATCAACTCGACGCTAGTGCGATTTTTGAAATTCCTTCTACTGATCTCTATCATTTTTACTGCTGGGAATATCAGCTCGGCGACAGTCACATGGCAGCACTGTTGCAAAGACGAAAGTCGTAACAATAAATCTCAAGTCATACGCAATTTCGTCTTCATTCTGGTCTCATAGACGACACAGAAAGCAACACCAGTCACTGCAGACACATTTAAATCATTTTCGTTTTTTTTCCCTCGGAATGATTTCTTTCGGTTCTCCTTTGCTATTTCAAAGAGTAGCGAACAAATCTATTTTCGTATTCATAGAACGACTAAGAATCAAAACATTATCAACCTGACACAAGACACGCAACCGAATCTAAAGTGTATACGAATTCCATTTCGTCTGACTGGTGCTTGTCTCGACTTTATCATCGTGTTCATTATCATGATGATTTCTAGATGATCGCGATCGCGATGGACGACGATCATTATCAAACAACAACAGTCAGCTGCAGCTCAGTAGCAGTACTAAAACTACAGCAGCGGCCCATCATCATCGCCATTATCAACTCCATCGAGCGAGCACTATACCGTCTTTGTGGTTCGATCGCAAGTCGTGTTCTAAATTTACATGCCTCCATCTATTTCAGGTACAACTATACGGACTCGATGTGATGAGATCTTGAGGCGTGTGCGAGCAGCCTAAGATTCGGCTCAACTGAACTGCGCGCAGTTCGGAGAATTTTTTCCAAGAATATTGTATTTCGAGAACGCCGTTTTCTTCGCGATGCTGTTGATTTCTGCACGCTGGAAATTTTCCAAAATCATAGCGCGCGCCCGATCTGCCACAACACCAAGAGAGTCAAGGCGGCCAGATATACCTATCTACTGATGGAAAATAAAATTAAACATCTTTCGAATGACTAGACGACAGATACCAAAAGGAACGATTAAAATGCGCTCGTTGTTGTTGTCGTCGTCGTCGTCATGATTGTCTGCTGTTCTTGTCTTTTTTGTTTTACGTTTTCGAAAACCGTCCAAGTCAATGTATTTTCCAGTCACAGAAACATTAAAGCATTCGCAATGCTTTGGACTATTGCTGGATGATGTCGGTTGCTTGCTGCTTTCTTTGGCGGCTATTTTTGAACTCGTGCGTACTTTGCAAAAAAAAAAATTAAAACATTTTTCGCAAAAATAATAAAAAATGAGATTTTGTGCGCTTGGTGAAACTGAAGACGCGGTAATAAAGCCTTACGTTTAATTTTAAATTGATTTAGAGAACAAAGCGCATTAGTGTTGAGAAGTGAGATTTTGACTTGTATACGAGCTGTACTCGTGTTCAGTTGGGTAACCATTTAATTGCTGCTCACAGCTCATGCTGAGATGAAATTATTTTTTGAATGGGTATTCAGAATTGCTGAAAAGTTTCGCAAAAATGTGGCTTATGATGCAATGGTTCTTAAAAGCTATTGCATGGCCAATGTTTTTGACGGAAAAGTATACGGATACAATTTTATTTGGTAGGCAGGTAGCTTTGGGAAGTATCTTCGGAATTTTAGGACATATCTGTACATATTCAGAAAATAAATACTCTTGACAAACTTGGGCTGATTTTGGGTAATTAGATAATGAAAGTAGATTGTACATAAATAACTGATAATCCAAGTTCTTCCTACTTTACAACGCTGAGGCATGAATCAGAGTCCTTGATAGGTTGGGGCGAAAGACTCTTCATTTGGGTTGACAAACTTGGGCTGATTTTGGCTAAATAGATAATGAAACCCTCAGTTAAAGTAGATTGTACATAAAACACTGATCATCCAAGTTCTTCCAACTTTACAACGCTGAGGCATGTATCAGAGTCCTTGATAGGTTGGGGCGAAACGCTCTTCAATTGCGTTGACGGGACTATTTTTTTTAGAAATTTTTCTTAATCGAATCGAACCTATCATGCTCAAAGAGCGCCCTGAGATGATGCTTGAAGATGTTTCTTAACACTGATCTTAAATTAGATTGTATATTGGTGGAACTATTTGAATGTTTGTGTCACTGTTTGCTTGTTCTGTAACAAAAAGTGTTCTGGTACTGCGTTGTTAGATAGACAGTGTGACAGTGAGCTGGAACTGCGTGTCTTGTAGGTCGTTGAGTCACAACGAGTCTCCGAATATCTGCCGTTATGATATCTGCAATAAAGAGACAGATCTCCTACGTTTTTCGTGTCGTTGTTAGATGGAGATTGAGAGGAATATACAAGGTGGCGCAAAAGTTGTCACCCGATGATTCTTGGCCGTCATTTTTTTAAGTGTTTTGCAAAAAAAATCGAAACAATTATTATAGGTGGCGCATAGGACATGAATCGTGGAATAAATTTTTCTACTTTTTTTTGCGGAAGAATTCAAATATTTGCAACCAAAAAACATCGGGTGACAGCTTTTGCGACGGGTGACAACTTTTGCGCCACCTTGTAAATCCACGCACTTACAGCGACATAGACCAGGTCAAAAAAAACTCCGCATTCAACAAGTAATATGGGTAGGATATGAAGAGCTAACTGTCACCTATATTCATCCCAGCATAGAGTCTTCAATTCCAGCCAGACTTCGGATGCAGTAAAGGTTAAGTGGCGCCCAGAAGTAGAAATCGACATGAACCAACTTGAAACTGGAAGCAGCTAGCTAAGGACTGCGTTAAGGATATTTTTTGAGACACAGGTTCACCTTGGACGGAAACAATACTTAAGTAAGACGGAGTTGGTGGTGCTCTTGGCACAAGGCGATTCAATAGCAGATCTGTAAATTGGTAGGGATAATGATCCGAAAAAAATTGCTGTTAGCGCAATAGGCTCGTTAGTACCCAGTGCCTAGCTTTTTTTTCACAAGCATTAATGTGTGCATGTGTACTTCTTAAAAATGGGGGAACCTCCTGTTTTATACCGTATCTGATCGGCTGAGTTGAGATTAGCTCTTCGTGACAGGTAATACTTCTCAGATGATTTGTCGGATCATAGCGAGAAGAGGGTTAGTAAACAACATTAAGGTGTTGGTACGGTTGAGAATCGAACCCAGACCTTCTGCGTGGCAGTTCATCGCACTAACCATCCCGCCACTGCGCTCCAACTATAGCATTTTGTTAGGCGATAAAAAGGCACGAGATACTAGCTATTCTACTGCTTCAGCTTCTTGAAGACATACCCAATTATTCGCTGAAGAAGATCTTCCTTTTTAATATCCCTAAAGGTTGGACATATTTGATGTTCGCCTCTATATCAACTTTTAGAAGACATACACATGCTAAATATGAACTTGCTTCTGATATCCCTAAAGACTGGACATAGTAGGTGAAGACATGTTCAGCACTTGTTATCGTATCCTGTTGTAACTTCAAAAATAAGTTCCTCAGGTTATGGTGATCATAAAAGTCGCATATGGAGGTCTGCCTATCTGAATTATTCCAAGCTTTCAATGAAGCGAAGCAGGTTACATTTGTTAATATTATCCAGGTAAGCTAGGTTGTCAAAGTAGAAGGTCTCCATACTAAAATCTTCTTTTGTTCCTGAGTGGAAATTAACAGAAAAAGTGGGTGATGATCTTCTCCTCTTTCATTTACAAATATAGAAGTCGTTGCTGACGAGGCATGGGCTTTCGCGTGTAGGATAGCGATGATGGTTCGGATATATGATATACACTATCCCATAGGTAGTTTTGATAGGTATTAATTTTGTAACATAGGAAAATAATTTATTGAAGGTATATGAATCGTGCAAGGAATCGCCAGCTGAATCGATTAAGTCAAGTCTGCCCGTCAGCCCTTCTGTATTTCACCAATTTGGTGTTAAATTTTGAGCTAGGATAATGAAATTTGGTATATTTGCCTTTTACCATGCCTATACAGGACAAGTGTAACATTTTCAAAATCCGCCTACTGACACACCCACTTTACAAAGTTTTTAGCCCATATTTTGGACCTGTTTTCTTGAAAGAAGGATTTTTGGTGCAGTTTTAAAGAAATTCGTACAAAGTTTCAAAACTCCAATTTCGTTTACAGATTATTTTAACCCACGCCCACATTTTGGAGGCGTGTTTCTAAAAAAAATCTATTTGTATACCCTATCCCATAGCATATGCCATAGGCGTACATTAGAAATTCATTTTAAGGTCAAGATAGGATATTAAACGATTCGCACAGCGTTTTGTAGCCTTCAGATATTTTATCTCTGAAACTGAGTGAGCGTTTCTGTGTAAAGTTATGCCAACCATTCATGCATTTTTGACACCCTGTGCCTGTCTTTGGTTTTCTAGATTGAGTCCTACTCCTATCTAACTATGTACTTGTAAAAGAATATCAAGAATGCTTGAAAGCTCATCAGCCTTAAATTTCTCGGGGATATTTCTATGCCCCTGTACCCAGAAATAGTGAATCTTCAGGTTAAGAAATTGGGGGCTGTTTTTCTATGTAAATGAGATATTCGATTGCCGCTTGTCTATCGCTGAATATACATCTTTTAGATATCACAGCAAATTTCAACCAGAAAAAGGCTTGTCGAAACCAGACTTCCATAAATTTGAAAGCCCTTCAATATAAATGCATTTTTGAAGTTAAAGATACAAATATTAAAAAAAAAATCCATGATGACAAAAGTGTACGCACAAAAATATAAAATCAAACCAACATGAGACCGAGTTCAACAACAGTTGTTCGAATACAAACCATCTCCCGCGTTGACCTGCCTCTCACTATATTCATCCTTCACACGCCTGTTTGCAACACGGAAACTCCCAACACCGCTCATAAATATCAGATACACGATAATACACCTTCAGTAGTTCCGTTCGGGGGATTTCCGTTGTCACAGTAGACTCCTTTGTTACCTGCACGTATAGCGTTGGCTTAACAGAAATACTTTTCACAGGCGTGATCGGTCATAAACAATAAACATCCTGCGGGTTTGCTTTTATTAAGATCACATCCAACACCCGTTGTACAAATTTTGTGTGTGTTTTTTTGTTCATCAGTCCAATGACAGTACCAAG
Source organism: Rhingia campestris (assembly GCA_932526625.1). NCBI lineage: Eukaryota > Metazoa > Arthropoda > Insecta > Diptera > Syrphidae > Rhingia > Rhingia campestris. The sequence goes on from OW052184.1 coordinate 5,408,910, forward strand.
TGTATACACAACCAATTTGATAATTATCCTCGTTTTTGGGTAGATGTAAGGCGAATCGCATTGCGATGGCGCACACTTGCAGAGAACATTCCCACGCGCGCCCACTACTACCTGACCTTTAAAATTGCCGACTCCAGCAACAAAAACACACGAAAGATAGAAATTACGTGCCTTCAGCGATTACATATCGTCGGTGGCACGTATTTTCCCAACATTAAACGAATTAACAAACATGTAGCCACACATGTTATCCAGATGTTTAAGGAGATTCAAATCAACCTGTAACTAGTATCTTTTTGTGTGAATTTAGGGTTTTTTTTTCGGGAATGGAAATCAGTGTGTCCAAAAAGTTGTTTGTCGCGTTAGATGGAGAGATGGGATGTGACTCTGTGTTGCACATTGGGGATTTTCATTGTTTGGTATGGAAAGCTTGAGAATGGAGGAAGCTAATTTCGTTATTCCATGGTGAATTGTGGCTCTTGATGGGAGATACCTTTTGGTGGGTGGTACCTATTGTGACCTAGATGGTGTACAGTGGTTGGCGCTAACAATGGTCGGTTTTTTAATAGGCCTAACAGATTGAATATAAAAATGTGCCTTAGAGGGATTTGACCAGATCCATATCTATCTAATCATTTAAGCGGTATTACTTTTGTGTTTCTATCTACTGGAAGTGAGATAAGCGATCACTGATCGTGTCATGGTATCGCTATCATTTTTTTGGGAGTACATTTTAATGTTCGATACGTTCGTGATGAACTAGTTATGCACTTAGTGATTATTTTTATCACCCCTAAATGTTTGAAACCCAAAAATCAATCTAAATTTCTATGATTAACGCGATCACTTCTTTGGTTTCAAACATTTAGGTGTGATAAAAAAATCACTAAGTGCATAATTAGTTTGCGGTCACTCACCAAGCCATTTTAGTCAAATTTTATTAAGATAAGGTCGACCATTCCTTTTTTTTTCATTTGTTATTACTTGTTCATACAAGTTCTTGAACGATCACTAATCAGGGCAAGTTAGTCAATTTTATTTTAGTTGCTAGATATCAATGATTCGAGATCACTTTTTGAAACAACTTTTTAGATTTCAGCTGCGAGCGAGTAGTGAGGTTGCTTGAGCAATAGAAGAAAAAAAAAATCATAGATAATGTAAGTGTCATGTGATCATAAAATATTCAAATTATGAACGATCAATGATCTCTTCAAAGATGTATAGCTTTTCGGGGACCACATTTAAGTGCTAAAATAGGTAAACTATATCTAGAAGCACGATCAGTTGTTTTTTCGTCGATTTGCTAACACTGGTTCATACAAATGCTTACAAAATGGATTCAGGAATTTGCAGAGGTTGCCTGCTTATTATCAACTTCGCTAACCATGATTTTCTGGTAGCAGAAACTAATGTTCACTGATTATTCTATTTCAGTAAAATACATTCTTAGACATTTTTTTTTGCTGGAATGTGGGTCACTTCAAGACACCATTCTTAGATCAAACTACGACTAATTTCTGATCGTGGTATAATATTCAGACATTTTATCACAATTTTGATAATGATATTGTAAAAATCATCAATTTCTAATAAACAATCACTGATCATACAGTTGGTTTTTGACACTTGTCATCAAAAAAATTGTATAACATTGCACGTACTTATGCACTGAAATTGTTTTGATCTTAAAACATCACTGATCTTGTATTCTAATTATAAATCATGAAACTAATAAAAAATAATCGATCATTTCATTGATTTGCGATCGATTTTTAGACAAATTCGTATGGCGCTGATGGATACATATTAAGGTTACAATAAAGTACCTGATGACGGACACTCAGTGATCATGCCACTGAATGAGGATATGGTTTAAAATGTGATATCAATCCATCCAAATTACGCTAAAGTAGGTATTAGTACACTGATTGTTTGAGCTACCACAGAGTTCCTGATGTTTTGTAAAAAAATCACTGATCTTGCTTTCAAACTTAACCAAGAAGCTTTTTAAAAAATCGATCGATCATCATTTCATTGATTTGCGATAGATTTTTAGAAAACAAATTGTATATCCCGATGAAAAGATACTAAGGTTAAGTAGAGACAAATAATCACTGATCGTGCTACTAACTGTGGGTATGGTTCAAAATTCTATAATAATCCTTCCAAAAATAATAAAATTATTAATTTCGTTATTGTGACAGCCTCTGAATTTAAAAAAAAAAATGAACTACTAGTATCTGCAGTCATATTATCCCAAAGTTTCGTATTTATTCTTCGAGTTTCATTTTTGCACAACAAAGTCCCTTCATGCATCAACGAATACATCAACTCACAGTCCACCCTAGCTTGTAGTTTGTGTAAAACAAATTAATATTCCGCAAGTGCCTAAGGACAAGTACAATTTATCGTTTACAACAATCTCGACAGGCAGTTGTCCCATCTCGCATCAAACATCATAATTATAATCGTCCGCACTGATCTTTTGCATCTGCACCCAGACTGATCATTTTTTTTTGTTGTTTGTACGTTTTTCGTATGTCTTGCAGGGCATCGCTGCAAGAGAGTAGTATCCCAGCAAAAGCAACAAAAAAAGATGCAAAAATGTGTATGCATCATACAAGTTAATTTTTTGTTGCTGTTGTATGTATCCAAACTCTTCAAGAGATGTAATCAGGCCATATTCCTATATATTACACATTAACACGGTCCATCTATCCATTTAAGATCAGCTCGTCCCAGCTCCATACTCCGTATACTTGCAACAATGTTTTTTTTGTCGTTCTACAACAACACAACTAGTTGGTTTATATGTGGTTTTGCCTTGTTTTTTTTCCTGCAGATACATATACATACTTGAAGCTACTAATCGTTGTGGTAATAGACGGGAGTACATCGATCGAATTTAGTTTTATACAACATTGCATACAATGTTGATTATGACGATGATGGATTCGGTTGGTTCTTTGTAACCTTGCAGCAATTTTCTGACTGTAGCTGGTCAGACTACATCATCTAAATGACATACAATTGGTAACAGATGCTTTGTTGTTGTTTGAAGACGTATGTCTCACATTGGGATTAGATAATCGATTTGTGTGGGCGAATGGCATTTTTACTAAGTGACGGGCTGAATGTGTTTTTTATTGAAATAGGCGCCACATTCTGGCTTTTTAACAAATTTATCTAACTCTTAATGAATATGGATGTGGCAGAAGGTAGTCGAGTGGATTTTTGGGACATGACTTCATTTGTTGAAGTTTGGTTACACTATGAATACTGGGTCAGAAAGTATGTTGTGGAAAGTTTTTAAGAGCATTGTGTGCAGGTTTCGTAGGTATATGTGATGTAAATACTTTCATTGGCTTATGATTGTGAAAAAAAGTATCTGCGGGGTCTTATTGTCCAAAAATTGAGAAGAATACATAATAAAACGTTGCATCAGGTTATTTAAATTTCTATGAAAATAAGTCTCTAAATGGCGCCCGACATGAGGGTCATTTTAGTGTATGGTAATTCAGTGATTTGTAAGTGCAAAACTTTGTTTCATTTTCGCATCGAAAGTGTGGATCAAGTATTTATTTGCAGTTTTGTTGAAGATGTAGATGTTATTGGCTTTAAGTGGCGCTCAACGTGAGGCTCATATGGTGATATGCTTATAAGATGGTTTTAAATGATGTGTCGTTTTCGCATCATATCCGTGGTTAACGATGTTCTGTGCTTGGAGTTCTATCAATAATTTCAATGCATTGTTCTGAGATAAATTGCTAAATGGCGCCCAACACGTGGCTGATTATTTTATTTACTAGGAAGCAAAATAAACGATTTTTTGGAGAAAATTCATTGGCTTCCTATGTCAAACGCGAGACTGAATTTTATTTACTGCAAAGAAGAATATACCTTTTATGTTATCTACTTCCGGAAGGTTCAAGTCTACAGAAGACGGTAAGAATTCACTGCCTTCCTAAGTTAATTTTTTTACAATTTTGTCCCACCGAAACATTCAAAACCAAGCAAGCAATCTATTTTGTCCACAATTGTCAGGCTTTTCGATCGATTTTTAAAATGTTTTTAAGTGCCACGAAGTTGTGTATCTCAATATGAGTAGATATGTCAAAGGGCAATTTGAAACATACCCAAGGACAAGACTTTTGTAGCATCAGGGGGTCCAAATTCACTTTATGAAAAGGAAAAATCCAAAGGGAATTCATGTTTCGAAGAATAAAGTGCACAAATGGACTGATTATTTTTGGAGCAATTGAATAAATTCATCTACATCACGATGAAAAACATTTGTCGGGAACGAAGTGATTTAACCACTGACAAATACTTTTTGTGAAATGGACCATTTCGTCTGCACCCATATTAGGATTTACGACAGAAAACACGTCATAAGCTACCGATATCGCAAAAAAGACTTTTGCGATTCACGATAGCTGTGGCCAACACGACATGAGTAGATGCATGTGGTACAAAGTAGTATGTGTGGGTGAAATTGATCCCAAACATGTGAATGGTGCTGGATTTCTGAAGTCATACACAAAATGTATTGTGGACCACCTAAAGGCTGAAAAATATTGACTATCAAAATACACGTAAATTAAATGGCGCACAACATTTGAAACAAACTCTTTCAATAGAAACAACAAAGTCATAGTTATATATAATTCTAGAAGTGAAAAATGCGTTTGGTGATGGTATTGAAGCGTTTGAAGATAAAAATATAGCAAAATGCATATCCTGAACCTAAATAATGTATCATTGGTACTTTAAATATAAATTTACGATTAAAAATAATACAAAGTACCAGAATGGCGCCCAACGTGAGACCTATCAACACTACAAAATTGATTCCAATGTATATCCTAATGTTTAATATCGTACCATTTGTACTTTTTAATAGTCATTTACCGTAAAAGGCGTAGGATAACAATATTGAATCGATTAAAAATAAAAAAAATATTAGAAGAATGGCACCACACGTGGGACCTATCAATACTAAAAAATAAAAATGAATTCCTGAACCTTATAGTGTATCTTTGGTACTTTTTATTACAAATTTATCAACATTAATTCAGCCACACTAAATTCGAAACTGTAATTGTAAATTTCACACACACACTGATGTTAATTAGCAAAAATAGTGTCATTAACCCATGTTCTGAGTTGTATTTTCCATTTGTTCGTTTAATTTCTCTAACCTTAAGCGAAACCTTTCTCACGTCTCAATTTACTTTTTCACATGCAACCGGCACTAATGCACACTCCCACTATACCACAGTGGTACACATTCAACAAAGCTGCACAACTTCAATGAATAATATCCGCAAACCTATACGACAACGACTAGGAAGCAAAAGGCCACGCTGCTTTAATTCCATTAGAATGCAATTTATCTCCTACCTATCGGCAATCCTATTAGTCCAAGGCACATGTAAACAAACAAAAAAAAAAAAACAACATCTCGACAAACTATAGTGTTTTATGTTGTTGTTGTTGTGTTTTTTTTTAATATCACTATTTGTGCGAAAAGTAATGGGAAATTTCACAATATAGCGCCTAGAGGGCGCATTCATTAAATTGCTTTTCCCCACCCAGAAAAAAAAGTATCTCATCACCTAACGTTTGCTTCGAGTATATCATGTTGCGCCAAAACGAACGAGAATTCGCGAAATCTACTCATCTCGAATGTATCTAGAAGGAATTTCCGATTTTATTTGCTTTTCACGCACGATGTCGTTTGAGTATTGCGCTGCTCCACGACCGTCGTTGTCATTAAATTGTTTAAATTTCAGGGATTTTCACGGCGTACTACAGGCAAATTGAGATCACCGCATCAACGACGACCAAGCCCGATCTGCGAGTGAGACAGGGAGCGTGTAAACTTATTAATGGCATTGGCAAGGCGGGCATGCAAGCGGCCAACATGTCGATTTATTTGATCCATTTTGAGAAGGAGACCGATGTGTGTATAGTTGCGGGGGTGGGCTTGACTCATATACTGAAGGTACCTACTGTATTTACCGACGACATAAATATAATTGTACTACTACTTGGATCTGCTGGAGGGGGAGATACTTTGGAATCAATGGACCCGATTGTTTATTGTTAATTGCTGCTATAGAGGCCTAGAGGTCTTGTTAAATAGCTTCATATTGTGTGGACTGTATGGAGGCTTTCCAACATCCAGAGACATTTCTGTAGGAATAGACGTACGGATGCTCTTTTGAGTGTTTTATTAGTCACTGTTTGACTGAATTGGTATTCTGTTGATTCGGAGATATTATGGTTCTGTGTAGTAAATTTGCATTTGTTTCCTGGTTTTTTTAGGTTAAATGGGAATGAGATGTTCTGAAAAAGTAATTTGCCGGACAAGCATATTTTTACAATGATTTTTTTTTAAGAATTAAAAAAAAATATGGAAATGCGCGGTTGTTTATTATTTCAATCAAGTGGCATCACTGAAATTGTTAATTTTTTTTTAAGATAGGACCATGCTCCCGGGTAAAATGAAGTTGTGAGCAAGAAGTGAGAGAATATTAGAAAAAATTTGTTTCAACAATTTTATCAATTAAAATAATACTTGAGTTTGTTTCCTATTTCAATCAAGTGACATTACTGAAATTGCTAATTTGTAAAAGAAAAGGACCATCCTGGTTAAAGTAAAATTTTGCGCAAAAAGTGAGTGTTTTTTAGCATATGTTTTGTTTCCGCATATTTTTGATTTTTAAATTAATAAAAAAATAGGTCCGTTTGGTTCTTATTTTAATCAGTGGCATCACTGAAATTGCATATTTTTAAGGAAATCCCCACAATCTCATTTAAAATAAAACTGAGCGCAGAAAGTGACTGTTTATAATTTAATAAGAAATTTATTTAATATTTTACATACCTATTCCAGAAATTTTGAAAATCGTTATTGTGAATAATGTTTTTTTTTTTAAATCAAGTACAACTATCAAGTGCTTATTTTAATATGATCCCAATTTAGAATATTATAGTCAATACTTAAAAAAAATGTTATATTGTGAATTATTCATAAATTTCGACTAAAAAACATATTCCCGGCAAAAATGAAATAAGCTGATAGTAGCACAGTAGCAAATTGTTATGTACAAATTCGTCGTTGTGTATAATAGTTATTTAAGAAAATAAATTTAAGCCAATATTAAAAAAATATAAAATGTTAATTTAAAAAGCTCCCAATTAAGAATGTTACAAAAAAATAAAATTTACTTTTGTGAATTATTCATAACAATGGAAGAAAAAAAACATACTCCCAGCTAAAATTAAATTGTCCGCAAATATTTTCAGTACATAAGCTAATAACCATTTAAGTAAACTACTGCAATTGTCAGATATTCACAAAGTAAACTACTGCAATTGTTAAAACTGTTATTGTGAATTATATTTTGCTATGTTTCAAAATCTAAGCTACTTATGCTAATAATCTTACAATCATTGTTAGGGTACACCTTACATTTCATGATATCACAATGGATGCACTTGGTTATTGTAACCTACAATACATTTAGAAAGTGAAAGGACTTTATAAGCTTGGTTTATTGTTGGGAAATTATAATTAAAAGCATCACTATAAGTAATCAATATTATAGGAGATCACTAGATATACATCTGCAATTCACCATCAAATTTATAAAACTTTTAGTCCACAATTGATTTCAATAATAAAGACCATAATATGTGTGCTACGAGTTTTTATGTGATTTTAAGGGTAATTAGTTTAATTACACTATACCAATGCTCAGGAAGCCTCAGAATGCTTTGGGCCTCACAGCCCATAACTCCTCTTGTAACTAGAAAAATCATAGCTAAGACTCTTCCCGTCCCAATTATGCTCTTTGGTTGTGAGATATTTGGTAACTGCAACTATGAGCTTAAGCGCAAGCTTAATGTTGCATACAACAGCATCGCACGTTACATCTATGGACGTTGAAGGTATGACCACATCTCCGCTTTCTCTAAGTCAATATACGGCATAACTCTCGATAACCTTTTAAAATTCAGAACAGTAATTCTGCTGCATAACGTCATGGAAACCCGTCAACCACTTTACTTATTTACCCTTATTCCTTTTTCGCGTTCCTTAAGAACTCTTAAACTTGTATCGGCACGCTGTAACTATTTAGTTTCCAAGCGTCAATTTTCAATTCATGTTATTGAACTGTGGAATTCCCTACCTTTAACTATTCGATTAATGAGTCGCACAATCCAATTTAGGAGAACGCTCTGGCAACACTTCACGTCACTCTAATGATAACTTTTTTTCCCCTTCACTTATTTATTTTCTTTTTTATAAATATATTTAATTTTTTATTATTTTAAATTTTTATTTCGATCTTTTGTTGTTTTAAATTATTTTTTGCCTACTAGTATATAATTCACACACAGTGTACTAATTGTAATCACTATATTGTACCGTTCTCGATTCTTTCACTAATTTAAAAGATCTTGTATCTTACAGTGTAAAGACTTTACATAATAAATAAATAAATAAATATTCCTATTCCTGACTATACACAATTTTGAATTTTATAAACATAATTTGGTTGTAAGTTGTACTTTTTTGGTTCTAAAGGGCAAATAGTTTACAAATAACTGATTTAGTTTCGAGATTAAATTAAGTTCAGTTCACAATAAGATTTTATTGTATTTTTTTACTTAAGCATACAAAATATTGTTAACCTGAATTAGTCTACCGTATATGATTCCGGCTCTAATATTAACATGATTCAGATAATAATGACAACAAACCAATACCAACATGGTTATAGTGAACAATTGAAAAAAAAAAACATAAAGTAACGGGTGATTTTTTAGCTGGTTTGGTTTTGGCAACACTGGTTTTGACAGCTGACGTGTGTTTAGTACCTTGTGTCACTGTCAAACAGCTTCAGTTTGGTTTGCAATTTAACCATGGATCGTCTTACAAATGAACAACGCTTGCAAATTATTGAATTTTACTATCAAAATTCGTGCTCGGTTCGAAATGTTCATCGCGCGCTGCTTCCATTTTATGATCGGCATTCTCGAGCTTCTGAGCAGTCTATTCGGAAGATTGTGACCAAATTTCGCACCAAATTTACTTTGTTGGACATTAAACCACCAACACGTTTACATACTGTGCGTAGTGAAGAAAATATTGCGGCCGTATCAGCTAGTGTGACAGAAGACCGCGAAATGTCGATTCGGCGCCGTTCCCAGCAGTTAGGCCTTTGTTACAGCACTACGTGGAAAATTTTGCGGAAGGATTTGGGCGTAAAGCCTTTTAAGATACAGCTGGTGCAAGAACTAAAGCCAGCCGACCTACCACAACGCCGAATTTTTGGTGAATGGGCTCTTGGAAAGCTGGCCGAGGATCCGCTTTTTTATCGAAAAATTGTGTTCAGCGATGAGGCTCATTTTTGGTTGAATGGGTACGTAAATAAGCAAAATTGCCGCATTTGGAGTGAAGATCAGCCAGAAGCATTGCAACAGCTACCAATGCATCCCGAAAAAGCCACTGTTTGGTGCGGTTTATGGGCCGGCGGCATTATTGGGCCATATTTCTTCAAAGATGATGCGAATCGCAGCGTTACTGTCAATGGTGAACGCTACCGAGCGATGATAACAAACTTTTTTTTGCCCGAAATGGAAGTTCTTGACTTGCATGATATGTGGTTTCAACAAGACGGTGCCACATGCCACACAGCACGCGAAACAATGGCGCAATTGCGAGGCGAGTTTGGTGAACAGTTAATTTCACGTTTCGGGCCGGTCAATTGGCCGCCTAGATCGTGCGATTTGACACCATTAGATTATTTTTTGTGGGGGTATGTCAAGGCTAATGTCTATAGGGACAAGCCCGCTTCGATTGACGCACTGGAAGCCAACATCCATGCATTCATTCGTGAGATACCGGCCGATATGTGTGAAAGAGTATGCCAAAATTGGACTCAGCGGATGGGCTACCTGAGACGCAGCCGCGGTCAACATTTGCATGAAATTATCTTTAAACATTAAATTGCAAGGTTCAAACTATCGATTCAAATAAATATTTTTTTCGAATTTTTTGTGTTTTTTTTTTAAAAAAAAGTTCTAAACCTCTTAAAAAATCACCCGTTATAAGTTAGAATTTAAATAGCTTTCATTGGTAATATTATTTTTATATAAGCATTGTCAATGTGGTATTTACTTGCTTTAATTTTAACTTAATTTCATTTGTAGTTCACAATAGAAATATTGAAACAAAAAATGATATTCTTTACAAGTTTTTGTTCGTGGATCAGGGAAATTCAATCAACACCAGCACTTTTAGTGACAACAAATTTCTGAATATTTTTGCGATTCTTGCGATTAAGGATATAAAAAAGCAAGAAGGTTGCAATCGCTTATGTAATGATGAAAGCAGAATAGCGTTTAATATCGCACTGCACTAAGAATGAAACGGACGGATTTTTTTACAGATAATTGCTTAGTTAATTAATTTTCCAAAGAAGCCTACCCTAAAGCGAAAAAATAATAAACTTCCGACTAACTAAGGGCGATTGACATCTAATAAACCATATCATCAACAAATTAATTTACGTAATTCTATTCGTGACGCCGCCGATAGCTACCAACTCTTTGACTTATGGTGGAAATGATGAATGTTCTACCAAAAGGAAGGTATGAAGATCTCGTATGATTTAATGATCTCTTAAGATGCTCTCGTTTGGATATTTTTTATTTGATATGCATGATCTGATACCATTTTTGAAAAAAAAAAAAAACATATGAGAAGGCTACAATCCATGCGGATCGTTGAATACCTTATCCCACCCCATCCTTAAAATGAATATCCTCAAAATGTGGGCTTTATGGCGATGAAATACAGAAAATTACATTGTCACAATATATTGCTCAGACAGTTTATCAAAACCTTTTGTGGTTCGACAAAAAACGACGTATTTCTATTGCTAATGGCTTGGGATGGGGTATACAAATGGTTTTTGTAGAAAATCGCCCGCAAAAAGTGGGAGTAGATGAAAGTGATCTATAGTCAAAATGTTTATATTGCCATTACGGAAGTATTTGCATAAAAAGGTTTTTCGTAAGTTTTAAAATTTGGACAAAAAGCGTTTTTTTTACTAAAAACGCCACCAACTTTATATGAACGAAATATAGATATTCAGATTGCCTAAATATCTTGTATAGAAAGTTTTTCAAAATTCTTAATTGTTGAACCAAAAAGAACGTTTTTCTAAAAAGTTGGAGTGGCAGTAGGCGGATTTAGAAAATTTTTACACTTGTTTTGTAGCCTCGGACAAGGATCCTATATACCAAATTTCATTATCCTAGCTCAAAATTTAAGGCCTAAAAATCGGTGACATACAGACAGACAGACGGACGGGCGGACAGACTGACATGGCTTAATCGACTCAGCTAGTGATTCTGAGTCGACCCATATACTTTGAGGTATATGTAGCTAAATTATTTCTCTATTTTACAAACTATGTATCAAAACTAATATACCCCTATGGGATAGGGTATAAAAAGTATACAAACAATACTAAAATGTATGAGTCCAGGCTGGCTACAATTCTCACTTTTTGATAAAAAAAAATTTAAAAAAGATTTTTAAACACAGTTGTAGAAAACCCAACTTACAATTTCGCTTTTATAAGGCACTATTTAACCTCCATGAATATTAATTCATGAAAAAACATTTGGAGCACTCTACAGAACTTTTATATGGTATATCCAAAAAAACTTACGGAGGAGGCTATTAACAAGTTTTACCGAAGCTAAAAAATTACGAAAGAAACAAATCAAATGTAGTATATAACACAAATATTTCTGTACATTATAAATAGGCATCAGTTATAGCAATCAGTAAATTTTACATGAAAAATGGGTGTATTTGGTGAATCTGATGCGAAAATATATATAAATTCATTCATATTCATAATAAAAGTGTTACCACGACTGGAAATTTAACCCAAAACTTCTGCGTGGTAGTTCATCGCATACAAATTTAAAGGCTGCACTATAATAGAAGATGGCTGCGGACGACCACTTCCGTAACTGTGCGAACACATGCAATTTGTATTGTACAACCATAGTAGCTTTTAGCTTCGATTCGTTAAGTTTTCGTTCACTTTTGCTCACTTGCGAAAAAGCTCATTCATTCGCTCTTTCTCTTTCTTTTGTTCTTTCATACAAAAATTTGACATTTCACTTCAACAGTTGTGTACATTTAAATTTGTAAGTTCACAAGCAACGAAATTTTGTTTTTATTGTTTGTAAGGAGTGCAAAACGACTTCCACTCTGAAAATCACTTCCATTCCAAGAGTCTATTATTTGCAACTTGAGTATTTGACAGTACTAAAGAAAACTTAACGTAGAATTTTGACATTTGCTTTCGGGTGCTTCCGACTATTATAGTTCAAGCCTTAAGTAGTCACAGCTCCTATAAGCCTACATTACTTTGGCGGAAGCTTAACCAAAACATCATAAAAAATGTCGAATATACACACATCCTCGAAATCAGTATAGAAGCCCAACAGAGGATTTACAATCACATATTTTACAAAGCCTGAAAGAGTTATTCGGCCCTAGCGAGATACGGCCCTAGCGATGTATGACGTATACCTCGAATTGAATTCGAATCTCCGACGAAGTATGCGTTACGGAAAATTTTTCTATTCGACGGATACCTCGCTAGGGCAGATTAAACATCCTTAACTTCTGCACACAAGTACTAAAAAAGCTCAATGGAAGTAATTGCTTTTGGAAATGGAAAAATTGTATCTTACAGCAGAAAAAATTGTTACTTGGAAAGAAACCGAATGGTCACAAACCGAATAGACCTGGTTTTTACGAACAACATACAAATGGAACAAAACGAAGCAAAAATAACTTTTTTTCAAAAACTTTTCATTGGGGTTTTCGAAACATTTGACATGGACTATCAAAGCAACTGAAATAATTTAAAAAAAGTTTGTTAGGGTTTCCACATTTTTCCCAAGCGCAGTTAAACTACTGTCCTATTGCCTGATAAATTTAATAGTTGTAACGGGTGATTTTTAAAAAGATAAGTTAAGAGTCCTAGTTATAGAGTCCAAACGTCATTTGTCAAAGTGAAAAGTTTTCAGTATACTCTGCCATTTAATCATGGAAAGACTTACAAACGAGCAACGATTGAAAATTATTGAAACTTATTGACCCAAATTCGTGCTCTGTGAAAAATGTGCACCATTGCCGTCAACGGCGAACGTTATCGAGCAATGATACGCGACTTTTTTTTTGCCAAAGTTAGCTGAGTTGAACTTGGTTGACATGTGTTTTTTTTTTTTTTTGGATTTGGTGAGAAGCTTATCTCTCGAAATGACCCAGTGAGGTGGCCGCCATGATCATGCAATTTAACGCTATTTGATTATTTCTTGTTGGTTTATGTAAAGTCGTTAGTCTATGGGGACAAGCCGAACGCGATTGAAGCTTTAACACGCGTAATTCGTGGAATACAGGCCGAAATGCTCGAAAAAGTGACGCAAAATTGGACCATCCGAGTGGAGTCGTTAGTCTATGGGGACAAGCCGAACGTGATTGAAACCTTAACACGCGTAATTCGTGGAATACAGGCCGAAATGCTCGAAAAAGTGACGCAAAATTGGACCTTCAGGGTGTACCATTTGAAACGGAGCCGCGGACAACATTTACATGAACTTGTCTTTAAAAGGTAAATGACAGAGGCCTATTTATCGATTACAATAAAAAAAAAACTACGCTTAAAAAATCACCCGTTAGTTCAAAATACCTCAATATATTTCAAATCTTTAATATATCCTCCAGGGGTTTGAGTAATAAGCTTCTTTTATGACGTTTCTTTAAAATCTTAGCGGTGTTTCTCATGAGCATGATTAATAACACATCGTTCCTTTAAATTTGAGTGGTGTCCCTCAAGGTTCTATACTAGCTCATGTAATGTTCTTAATTTACGCAAATAAAATTGTAACACAGGCTGAATTCCAAAACTTAATAAAAAAAAATGCGTACTGTTAATGCACACTGCTTTTCTGAGGCCAGGTTATGAATGCTTTGGCACTATTTCGCATATGTTATACATCCCAAACATTCACGATCCTCTTTTTGCGTTTGTTAGCACAGTTGATGCGTTTTAGTAAAGTATGCATTGCCATCATAGTAATTCGTTTGCGTTTTGGAACGCTTGATTAAGCAGTAATGCAGAAGTACTGCGTTTTCAAATTACAAACATTGCCCGTCACATATATGAATGCTGATGATGTCTACTTTGTTTTATGACCATGTGTCTGTCAGAGTCTTATAAGATATTCAGGTCTATCGAGGTATCGGTAGGAGCGGACAATTTTTCGCAACGCAAACTTCGTCGGAGGTTCAAATTCCATTCGAGATATGTGCCATCGAAAAAAAATACTACACAGACGTGACAGCTTCACAAAATAAATTCCGCGAAGAATTTGTGTCGGAGGAAATCGGAAAAAGAATGCCACTTAGCTGTCAAAAATTGCACGAAAAATGCACCTGAACGCAGTTCTCCGGGATGCGTTACAAAATGTCAGTGAAATATCCCGAACAGCATTTCGGAAGAATACCTCGAAGCAAAAATCCTCCGAATCGTACAAAATCGGAGAATTTTCCGCACCGAGGGATATCTCGATAGGGCTGATTTTCTCTTATAGTATATAAGGATATGCAAAGCAAAATAATTAAATAGAATATGAATATTTCAAAACCAATTTATACTGCACTGGAAATTATAGAAGTTTTACGATTTTCCCGGCCGAATAATGTCAAAAAGTGGTGATGGCGAGCCCTGAATTGACGCCTCCCGATTTCGTATTTTAGGGTACTTAAGCAAAAAGGTTAACATCATAAACCCACCATAACCTCGATGGTCGAGGACTACATGAGAAGCAAAATTCCAGAAATGACACCAGAAGTCTGCAATTTTTTTATGCAAATGTGGTTAAAAGAGCTCCACTTTGCACCATGACCAGTGGCGCCCATCTGATCGACATCATATTCCATATATAATGCATTTTAATTAAAACTTATTGAAAAAAAACATCGCCCCGGCACATAAAAAATAAAACGCACCCTGCATTATCGTTGTCACATAACCAACAAATCTTCATAATATCGTCTGAACGTTATCTTTTCACATATTTACAACCAATCGCAGTTTTTTCTACAGCAATTGTAAATCTCCTATTAGTATTGTTTCTTTTAATTATTTTTTGGTCACCATTGGCTTTTGTTAGTTTGTTATAAATATTTTATGAAAAAAATTAACAAAAACAATTTTAAATTTATCATATTTATGTATCACAAATATCACAGCCCTGGCTATGATTAAAACAATTTTAAAGCCTACTACATAATTTTAATTTATATTCTGCTAAATAGACCTCCTACGATTCCCAGAAAAAAGCAAATCGTTCCCAATAAATCTTAAGTCAACAAAAAAAAAAAGCTGCTTTCTGTTACACATAATTTTCCACAAAAAAATCCTCAATCTTGCACTTTTATTATTTAATAAATTTTAATAAGTCTTTTTTAAATAAAATAAAATATGGGTCAGTATTTATCCGCCCACCAGCCCGATTGTGCTCAGGTGTATCTATACTCACAACCGAATGGTTTATTATTAGCCTCTCATTCCATGGGGATTTTCACTTGAAAATTACTCAGATTTAAGTACTCTTCATCAGAAACAAAAAAAAATCTAAAGCAGACGCCATGAAGAACACATAATCGTAAAAGATGAAAAGAAGATACACGTACATGAGTTTTGAAAAAAAAAAATATAATTAAAATCTAGCAAAGAACCGCTTCGTCTACAATTAAAAACACACAAAGTACACTTGCACAATACTTTTCACTCTCCTTGAGAGTTTTCTTCATTTCCCCCCATGGTGTATCAGGTGTGCTCAGGTGTGTAGTGTGTCATAAATATTTTCTTCTGATTTTTTTGAAATCTTTCCAAAATTTCTCTCACTAAATTCAACAAGTAGGCATTTTTTCTATGTCTAAATGTCTAACAGTTTCAAAAAATAAATGTTAAACAAAAAACTAATTTTCTTATAAGCAAAATGATTTTTTTTTGCAAATCGTCAGAGAGTACAAAAAAATCAGGTGTGCCCATAAAACGTGTATCTCCCGTATGTCATTGGAATACTTTAACATATCTATCAAGCGATCTGGATACATTCAATGATTTGTTTGGCAAATTTGGCCTATCAACACAAAATGATCTTTTGTCAAGCCTAATTTGTCATTTGTTGTCGACTACAATTCACCGCATCGCCCCCATTCGCGAGAGATACATTTTGCATAAAATGTAGTTAGTTTGGTCACATGGGCTATCAGTGTGTAGATACAGATCAGCAATTAAGATTTTTGTTGCCGATTTTGTAATTAATTAATTTAATTGGTTGACAAACAGCAGAGAGATTGTCCTATAAATTATGCAGGAATTTTTCAGCAAATTTGTTTGAATGTGTATCTAAACATTGTATCTACTCATGTCGGGGGAGCTATAATTGATGTTTTCATCCTGCCACAGTCACTGGTTGAGGAATGATCATTTTGGCGTCAAATAACGAAATTGTAGGGGCACTAATAAACTACTTTACACAGTCACAATGAAAGCCCCTCAATCTTCTCACAGAGTAGATATTCAATGAATATGCATTTCTATTTAATAAAACCAAAAAAATTAATTTTTTTTTTAGATTTTCCGCATGCACAAAGAATGCGCCCAAGATCTTTGCGTTGCGATAACATTTTTTGCACTTTTATTATTTTTTTATATAAAAATAAAAAAACGCTTTGCGTATACAAAAAGCGAAGATGGACAATTACAAAATGTGAACAGGCAAAACGTATTTTGTTCTTACTCCTATATCTGACTACGTACAATTGTAAAACCGCATTTTGAGGCAAGGAAATACACACGTAGATGTAGACCTGTACTCAGCACAAGCATACATTGTTTGTAAGCAATAGAGGCTACCGTCTTCTTTCGTTTATACTTTGGTTCGTTTTTTTTTTTCGATTTCGCTAACTTCACGCTCTGGTAATATTCACCAGACCGAAATAATTTATTCCACACACCCGCGATTTCGAGAATGAATAAATTTATGTGCGGTATTTTTCAATTTCATCTCCTTTTCGATTGACCTTTGATTGTGTTCTCAAAACCGTATAAGAGTGAGGGTGGTCGACCGACCGATGGATATATTATGCATACGCGTATGTGTGCTTTCGATGATACTTGCATTTTGTCTATATTTTTTAATTAAATACGATCCAACAAAAAAAAATGTAATGGTGTGAGATACTATTTAAGCTTGTAACTTGTTTTTTTTTTTTTATTTACGTGTGGATGTAAAAATTAAAGTTATAACCTGGGCTAGTAAATTAATTCCATTAGATGAAATTATGTTTTCCTCTCCCGAAAATGTTTGGGAGGAATATTTTAAAACTTTTGTTCAAAATAATTCAAATTAAGCAAGACATGTATCTATAAATAAATGTGCCAACCGTAAACTGATAAATAATGCCATTTTATTGGAATTTTAATCTGGAACGATATTTTTATTGAAACAACACACTTTGGTTAAAATTTATATAGACCTTGCTTTTACAATAGCATATCTTGCTTTGATAGTTGCCGGGTAACTCCACGGAAGTAAGTAAGTATCTAAATATAGCTATTGGTGTTAATTGTTTTATAGGACCTTAAATCGATTACCTCCAAACATGTGGGTTTGCAGTGTTAAATGGGGACCTACTACTTAGGAAGCTTTTCACCCCTATCGAGGTAGCCGAAATGAAAGTCTGTTGCAACCGGAACTTAGCTTACTTTTGAGGTATCCGTTGCGGAACAAAATATACAAGCATTCAATCGGGATCGTTTAATTCCGCAGCAGTTTTTCGTCTGACAACTTTGGAAGAAATTAAACGCATAGCTGTCAAAAATTGTCAACTTAACGCATATCGCCAAAGCGCGATCATGTGCGTTACATTTTGTTGTAAGATCTGTTCAAAATTCTATTCGGAACGTATAGCTTGGTAGAAAACTCTCCGATTTGTTTGAAATTTTCTTTCATTTTCATTCAAAAGGATATCTAAAGAGTGGTAATTATCATGACAGTTCTCACGAATTGTAAGCCTCTTCAACTTCTTATTATATATTGATGCACCCAGTGGTTCTAAAAAACAACTAGCATGCGAACAACATTACTCCCTCGCTATTTTCTTAACCCAATAAAATTTAGAAATAAAGGGTCTTCCAAAAGCGACTTCCAAACTTTGACAGTTGATAGCGGCCATATTGTTGAAGTTACATCTACAAAATTGGCTGTCATTTATTCAGTCTGTTTTGCCAAATTAACATAGATAGACATAGCGTTCAATAACATGAGTAAATGATAAAATTGTTTTATGAAACTGGGTGTTCCGAAACGATATCAGATTCGCGCGCTTCCCCCATTATATGATCACCATAATCGTCTTACCGAGAGGACTATTCACAGTATGGTGGATGAATTTGAGTCCATTTTAGTAAAACACCCGTTCTAGGACGAAACACAAGATATGCCGAAAAGATAGCCACTGTCCGTGAGAGTCGATTTCGCGTCGCTCACAAGAACTCGGCCTTTCGCATACCACAACTTGGAAAATTTTGCGCCGTGACTTTATCCTGCACCTGTACACAATTTAACTGACTCAGGACCTGAAGGTAAACGTCCACAGACAAGGACGAGTGTTCGCTGAATGGGCTCTGGAGCAGTTGGAAACTGACCCTAATTTTCGTACGTCAACAAACAAAATTTTAGAATACTGGATACCAATCTACATGAGATCCAAGAGTGTCTAATGCGTCCCGAAAAAGTCACTGTTTAGTGCGGCCTCATCGGCCATCACCGTCAACAGCGAGCGCCATTGGTCGATGATTATCAACTTATTTTGGCCTGAATTGGATAATATGGATACCAACGACGTGTGGTTTCAACAGGAAGGCGCTACAGCCACACAGCTCAAGCCATATTGGAAATTCTGGCAAGCATTAGAGGGCATGGTCATCTCATGCGGAGGTGATGTTAACTGGCCACCGATATCGTTCTATTTAACCTCGTTAGACTTTTCTTGTGGATCCGCAAGACTATGCGAATAAGCCACAAACCATTGCGGCCCTCAAATCTAACATAACCCATGCCATCGGTCAAATTCAGCCCGATTTATGCGCCAGAGTCATGGAAATCTAGACATTTCTGATGCGCGCCATACAGAGAAGCCGCGGTGTACATTTGAACGATGTTACATCCCATACATAATGACATTGACAGGCATTTCAAACAAAAAACAAATATCTCCCTTTAGGTTAGGTTAGGTTAGAGTGGCTGCCAGCGTTCGCCAGCACACTTAGACCATTTTGGTCCATTGCGATACCACGTGGATCTTGTCCAATCTCCTTATTATCCGGGGGAAAACCATTCTGAGCTTTTGATGAAGCGGAGGAGGCTTTTCACTTCCGTTTTTGGCAAATCACTGAGATTTTGAAAATAGTAAGCTCCAAGATGTAGCTTCCTTTTGTTTGATAGGGCAGGGCAGTTACAAAGGAGATGAAGTATTGTTTCCTCCTGCTCCTCGCCCATGTAGCTCCTACAGAAGTTGTTTGAGAAAAGGCCTAGCCTTTCTGCGTGCCTACCTATTAAGCAGTGTCCCGTGATGACACCTATGGTGGCGCAGATATACGGTTTATCAAGCGAAATCTGTCGCTTTGAGATCCATGACTCCGACTGAGGTTTGTGGCGCTAATAAGCTTTTTCATGTAGTGATTGAATACCTAGTGCACCCGTGTCGGGTACAACTGGTAATTTGGTTCCATTTCTGGCCAGTTCATCAGCCTGACAGTTTCCTGGAACGTCACTATGCCATACACACAGGTGAATGTTAAAATGAGTTGACATCTCCTTCAGAGGTGATCGGAAATCTAGGGTTGTCTTTGAATTTGTTGAGACTGATTCCAGGGATTTGATGGCCGCCTGGCTGTTTGAGAAAATGCTAATATCCTTGGCAGATATTACATTCTCTTTCAGCCAGGGTGCATGGGCCCAGCACAGGTGAATGTTAAAATGAGTTGACATCTCCTGCAGAGATGATCGGCAATCTAGCGTTGTCTTTGAATTTGTTGAGACTGATTCCAGGGATTTGATGGCGGCTTGGCTGTTTGAGAAAATGCTAATATCCTTGGCAGATATTACATTCTCTTTCAGCCAGGATAAAGCTTCTTTGATCGCAGTGAGATCCGCCTGCAACACGCTACAAAATCTCTCTTTGTTTTAATTAAATTTTCAGATAGAAAGCGCTTAATGAAATACCATTTCGATACAAGAGACAATGGCAGAACTATAGGCAGGCTATTGATTGCAAAAAATTGCAAAATTTAGAAATAATTCATGGAATGAAAAACTGAGCTCACTGAAACCAAATTTTAAGCCCTTCTGAAATATTGTTTAGTTTCCCAGGAATTAGTATAAATTTCTTCCACACCTCAATGAAGAAATTTCGACTCATTGTTACTAACGAGAATAAAGCGCAAATATTTGCCGATACATTTCCAAACAGTTTTAGCAATCCACTCGTTTCAGAAACCAGCTCCGTCTGTGCACTTCTTGGTAAAACACTATCTGTGATAGGAAACAGTAGAGAGTCATCGCTTTCAAGTGCTCTTATATCAAACGAGTGATGTAGAATTTATTATCCGAGATATGAAAAATAAAAAAAAATATCTTATCTAAGAATATCTAAGAATAACCTAGGTCAGGCATAAAATATTTATGTTTCATTACACATGCAATACTTTTTCACAAAATGGAAAAATACAAAAGTCATGCCTATTTACAAACAGTGTAAGTCCCCGAAAGATCCAAAGAGATGTAGTTCATTAAACGTACTAAGTAGTTGAAGTAAAATCTATGAAAAATTATTAAATATAAGCTTTTCCTGATACCAAACGAACAATTCGGTTTTAGACGCCTTCAAAGTACCTCACATATCTTTAACAAAACCTTCAAAATACCTTCTCCTCTCAAGAAACAGGAGTCCTTTGGATTTCTTTAGATGTTAAAGAACATTTTAATTTAAATAAGACCAAAGGACTCCTATTTCTTGATGAGCAGAAGGTATTTGAAAGGATTTAGCATGATGAGCTATTGTACAAACTCTACAATTTTGAATGTCCACTGTATCTTATACAAATCATTTAAAGACACGATTCTTTTAAAAATATAAGGCCTGGGGTTCCACAAGCCTCAGTTTTGTGAGGAACATTTTTTTCGTTGCCGATTTTACGGATACTCCATCCAAAGCCACTCTTCCTTTAAAAATATAAGATCTGGGGTTCCACAAGGTTCCACTGCTGTACATAGTTTTCGATGGCAATTTTCAGAATATTCCAAACTGTAACATAGCAATGCATGCGGATGATACTGCTATATGGACATGTAGAAACTAATTTACGAAATCCATTAATACTACGGATAATTCCAAGAAGTGGAAAATTAATTAAATGATGGTAAAACGCAGGATATCTGTTTTACTAGGAAAATAATTCCTTGTCTTCTTCACCTAGATAGCTGTGCTATTACAAAAAGAACACCTGCTTTTCAGAATGAAGAAAAAAGGGCAAGAAAAGCGCGCGATCGAAGATATAAAGTGGTGCCACTTCAGGAATGATGTTCTCAAGTTTTACCAACATCAAAGGCAAGGATACGAGGAGCGAACAGAATCCCGTCAAGATGAGCAGGAAAATGTCGTAGTTGAGACACAGTCGATGCTGAGGATATCGAAGAACCACTTCTGGAGACTGTTAAACTGCGATAGCCTGTCAGCCAGAACGAACGATGACATATTGGCGACGACAGCGAAAACTACCAACCAACCGAACTAAATGAAGTGAGGATAGCGATATCTAAACTTAAGCTTAACAAGCCTGCCGGAAATGACTGCCTTCCCGACATGCTTTATAAAGCCGGCGGAGATTATAAACTCATAGGCCAAATTTGGTCGGTTAAAAGTATGCCTGAAGAATGGAACCACAGCATCGTTTGCCTGATCCACAAAAAAGGAGACCCTCTGAACTGCGCCAACTACAGAGGCATAAGTCTGCTCAACATCAACTAAAAATCCTATCTGTTATAATATGGGAACGCCTAAAACCGTTTACCAACAACCTCATCGGCCCTTATTAATGTTGTTTAAGGCCAGGTACGTCCACAACTGATCAAATCTTCACACTTCGGCAGATCCTGTGGAAAAACCCAAGAAGTCCAAATCGATACCCACCACCTATTCATCGATTTCAAAGCCGCATACGACAGCCTTTATAAAGGCGAACTATGCAGAGCAATGTCTAGTTTTGGCATACCGGCCAAACTCGTACGTCTCTGCAGGAAGGCGGTGAAGAATGCTTCTCCATCAGGGTCGGAAACGAACTTATCGACACATTCGGTTCCAAAAAAGGATTTAGGCAAGGCGATGCACTGTAATGTGACTTCTTTAATCTGATTCTTGACAAGATTGCGCAAAACTCCCGAGCCAACTACTATGACGTCAATATCAAGGCTAGTACTTGATATTGACGTCATTGGTCGGACTCTACGTGATGTCATAGTCACGTTTGCTAGTATAGAGAAGAAAGCGGCAAAAATGGGTTCAGATGTAAATGAGGGTAGATATGATATGAAACCCACCATCATTGAATTGGACAGAACGTCACCATTGACAGATATAACATTGAGGTAGTACGGGACTCTATCTACCTCGGGTCCGCTGTTACCTTTGACAACAACATCTCGACAGAAATTAAACTCTTGCCAAACGTTATTTCATGGGCCTATAAAGGCAATTTAGTATTAAAGCCCATACTCAAACTACTAAGGAGATCCTATATAAGACCCTGATCACCCAGAACGTATCAAAAGTGGATGAAGAAAAATTCTTTGAAAAATCTTAGGTCCCGTTTGCCTTACCGGGCTATGGAGATGAAGATTCAAACGAGAACTAAACGAAGTGTTTAGCGACATACCCCTAGGAATTGGATGTGAAAATGGCTACGACATGGACACCAAACTCTGGCGCGCAGAGTCTTTGGTTCCCAGCCAGACTTCTGACGC
This sequence comes from Rhingia campestris, assembly GCA_932526625.1. Lineage (NCBI taxonomy): Eukaryota > Metazoa > Arthropoda > Insecta > Diptera > Syrphidae > Rhingia > Rhingia campestris. Next base: position 5,432,118 of record OW052184.1, read on the forward strand.
AGTAGAGGAAGACCTCGCTTTAAGTGGCGTAACTGGAGGCCGTTAATTAAGGACCGAGGTAATTGGAGAAGCAGGTTGGTTGAGGCCCACTTTAGTATGTAAGTAAGTAGACTCTATAGTGCTAATGCTAGTGCAGGATAGGACTGGTATTCCAGTATTACACCATCGCCATCGAGGTGCGAGGGACCTATCCTCGACGGGTACGTTGCCAATCCTTTGGAGCTCCTACGTGGTAGTATGGCGCTAAAACAGCAAACTGAATCTTGATGAAAAACAGGGAAATTGACAACTATGTGTCTTCCCAGGTCAGTGCGGACTAGTAGTTGCCTGCTTAGTTTCATAGGGAATCTGGGTGGGGTTTGAAAAAGCATCATTGGTGAACACCTCGGACATGCTCGTGATGCAATAAGACCTCGGACGGATCTCGGTGGAGAGATGGATTCTTTTCTCATGCTGGTTGATTGGGCGCCCAATAACGCCTTTTTGGTGCATTTTGGAAAAATGCAATTTTTCATCTACTCAGTGAGAGTCATGACTACTAGGACAGATTGGATTTGCTAGCGTGGAAGATAAATTGAAAATAATGGAGGACATAACATCTGTAGCTTCGGATAGGCGCAGCAATTGAGTAATTGACTGACTGCTGATATGTCAATATAAATAAGCGTCGGAATTGATTTTTTTTTTTTTTTGACATTCTTTGACTTTTTATTATTTTGACATTCGATCAAACATTTGTTCCATCTTTGGGATGTACTACGCTGGACTAATTTTAGCCAATTTGGGTCAGATTTGGATACTGCAACTGCTTTATTCATTGAAATTCTATCGAGATGCATTGCATAAGCACTTGAAGAGCCATGCAGCCTTTATTCATGGTCGCATAAATCCATGACATCGTTCATTCGTATAAGTTTTATGTACAGGGGCTGTTACTGCTGTAACTATAGTGACATAACCTTAATAGACATGAATAGGGTGAGAAAAAATTTGGGCCTAACGATCTTGTGTCAGTCATTACATAATGCGCGTATTTCCTTTCCCCAAAAATGTCATATCCCCTCCGAAAGATGAAAAAAAATTTTAAAGTATTTTTTTTCATATACCTCCAACCGGATGTGTTTGTATTTAGAACAAAAATTTACTTCAAAATTACCTCTGCTTGTTATAATTATTTTGGTTAAAAAAAAACCCCAAGTACACGCTGTGCTGTGACACATTCGCACGTCATTCTTCGGCCTCAAGGCGTACCTTGAGTGCTGACACAAAACCACATGTTCTCATGAGACAGTTCTCATGTGCAACCTTGCTAAGTCACCTGCTGGCTTGCACTTGCAATTAAGCAAGTCACATCTTCTCAAATCGATATGTCCTTAGACTCAATTGAACAACTCTATCTACAACCGGAACTAACGTATCTGTCAACTCAATTTGCAGTTTCTCTGTGACAAAAAGCGATGCTGCCATATGACGTAACATTTTCGTATTATTTTACGTCAATTTGGCAAACGAACATGCCACAAGTCCATTTGGCAAGCTTAAGGCGGGTGGTCGGATAGAATTTCACTCCGACTAGGTATAACCACAACAAAGCTACCATTTGACGTAAAACGGTCACTTGGGGTGCGGAAAACCTACTCCAAACTATGAATGAATGTTTGCCTTATCTATATGGCAGAGCGCCACTTGGCTAGCACACATTTTGTATACCGCCATTCAACCGTTGAGCACGTCACATCGGCGATACTACCAACACACATAATGCCGGACGCAAAATAAATAAATAAATGAGAATGATACAAAGAGAATGTATATAGTATCTGTGATGTTGAAATTTATCGAAAATGAAAACATAAGCGATCAATTTGCCACACATTAACACTGTGACCGCTGCAGTTCAAGTGGCAATCAATTTCTGTTTGTAGAGCGTTTCTTGTTCAGACTTAGTTGTTGGGTGCATCTACATCAACATAGCGCTCTGGTTTTGGGTACGGGTCGGTATAATGGACAATTAGGGATACACGCAACGTATAGCCGGCAGATGTGGATGACGATGACTACGACGCTGATGCACACCGGAGGCATGGGGTTGGATTGAGATGCATTTGATTTGACGTTTATTGATTTGTTTGGAAATTTGTTTCTCTCTCAATGTGGATATTATTGACAATCTAGAAGTCCAGGAATGGGCAGAGTTTGCATTGGGGAAATATTTTGAAATTTCCAACACAATGGGAGTGACTTAAGTGTGGGAATATGACGGTTGGGTTGGCCGCATCGGTTGGTATTTATATGCAAATGGGGGAAATAATTTGACTTCGTTGTCAGATCTATGAATTTTATTAATTCAATGGGAAATTTGACATTTGAATTTCGACATGAAATTTGGAATATTTTTTGGGGAATTTTTGACATTTAAAATTAGTAATGAAGTTTGGAATATTTTTGGGGATTTTTTGAAGAGTCGAGAATGCGACAAACGTATTTTCATGCCATTTGAAAGCAATCAAACATTAAATTACTTGCAGTGTTCATCTGTAGGCAGGTAGTTTGAGAAAAATATATCTGTCACTTGATGCAATGGTTTCATCCGACTAAAAGCTTATTAAGCTATCGAATAAGATACACAATTAAAATGTTCACACTCAGTTTTTATGAAAGTAGGCACCAAAAGTTTTGATATTCGTCGGTAAAACATCAAGTTGGTGGTCCTAAGATACAATTTGGGCCAAAAGAGATCACCCTATTGGAAGATGCTCTTATTTATTTGCAAATGGCCGCCAATTTCAAATCTGTTTTGACATTTGTGGACTAGACAGAATGTAGAATACAAGTGAACAAGCCATGGAGCGATACACTCCCCAAGAACGCGGAATAATCGTGTCTATTTTATGCGTAACAATTCGTCTGTAGTGTTGGCGCAGCGCGAATTCCGTCACCGATTCCCCGGCGGTCCGACACCGACTGCGCAAACACTGCGCCGTTTGGCCAACCTTGAATAGTATGGGACCACACGAGACGTTGCAAAGAGTGGCCTGCCCCGGAGCGCCCGTTGTGCCGAGAATATCGCCGCTGTTGCCGAGGATGTCGAGCTGTCGCCGGAAACATCGACCAGACGCCGTGCCTCGCAATTAGCCATCAACCGGTCGTCCCTAAGGCGAATTTTGGTCAAAGACTTACAAAGTCTAGTCCGTGGATCAGCTGCTGCCTGTCGACCGCCAAATGCATGCAACCTACGCCCAGGTTACATGCATCCTCAATCTTGAGGACAAAGTGGACGATTTTTCGACTAAAATCATAATGAGCGATGAGGCGCATTTCCACCTCAGCGGGTACGTGAACAAGCAAAACTATTGCTTCTGGGGCACCGAAAATCCACGAGTAAGGCACGAGCAGCCATTACCTTTGCTCAAAGTTACTGCATGGTGCGCTGTTCACGCTGGAGGAGTCATCGGGCCATTTTTTTTAGAACGCCGATGGTCAAACGACAAAAATGGACGGTGCGCGCTATAGGGCCATGTTAACCGAGTTTTTTTCTGTCGCAATTGGACGAATTAGGACTAGAGGACATGTGGTTCCAACAGGACGGAGCAACGGCACACACACAATTTAATGTGCCGCATATTTCACTTCATAAAATGTTTTCACATTAGAAAAAAAAATCTCTCAATATACCCAAGAAAATTGATTAATACCTTAATTTGACATAAATAAGCTTAACAAACATTTTAGAGTTGATTCAGCCAGGTAACACTTGATTGGCAAAAAAAAATATTTATGAGCGGTTTTTTGAGGCAAATACCTCATAGTGCGTCGTAGGTTTGGTGAATGGGACGAAAGCATGATTCACCTTGGATCCTCATTTTCAACGCAAAATTTTGTTCTCTGATTAGGCCTAACTTTTAGTTTAATGGATATGTAAACAAACAAAATTGACAAATTAGGAGTGGCAGTGGAGAAAACCCAGAAGCCTTTGTCGAGACGCCCGGCCCTTACAACCATTAAAACTCACTATTTCGTGGGCTTTATGAGCTGGTGGAATCATCGGCCCATATGTCTTTAAGGACGATGCCGGTCAGAAAGTTACCGTCAAAGGAGAGCGCTGTAGAAACAGGATTTCTGACTTCTTCCTTCCTCAGTTGAATGGCATTGACGTAACAGAAGCTTTGATTTCAACAATATGGCGCAACATGCCACACGATGGGCGACACTAGGTCTGTTCCCGTACTTTTGCAGTAAAAATTAGTAAATTCTCAAATTTCTTGGAGTGGGGGTAAATTATCTCAGAAAGAGACAAAATTACTAAAAAGTACGGGAACGCGTTTAAGTAAAAAACACAGTAAAATTATATATTTTATATGTCTTTGAGAGAACAAATGACACAAAACACCTGTCAAAACAAGCGAGTTGTCAGTTTTAGATACCAACTGAGAGTTTACTGTTTTTTAGCAACAGAAATTTCTGCAGTAAATTTTTATTTTTGATTTATGGAGGGGTAGTTTTTTGCTCTCTCGTGAGCTCTCTCTTTTACTTATTTTTGCGTACGGGAACGGCAATAAGTAAAAATCAGTAAAAGTCAGTAAGAATCAGTAAATATTATTTTTATGCTGAGCGCATAATTTCGCGTAATAAACCTGAGAACCGGTTTCCACGTTCCTGTGATCTCACCTTTGGATTACTTTCTTTGGGGATATGTGAAGTCACTAGCTTATACCGATATCCGAGAGACGTTTTGGAAGTCAACATTCGCATTTTATTGCTGATATACGACCCCAGGTGCTCAATAAAGTTTTCGAAAATCGAATTGCGCTTCATTCGAGCTAGCATATGCCCGAAGATAAAATGCCAACAGCGGGGGATAGCTTAGAGCGCCCGCTTAGGGCCGATAAGTTAGTTTAAGAAAAAATGTTAATTATTAGTTAGATTTAATCATTTTTGTCTAGTTTTAAGATAGTATTTTAAGTTAATAAAAAATGAATTAAAAAAAAATGCCAACAGCGGGTGAGTGGCGCGCTTTAAGCGATTCATTTAAAGTCCATTTTACACTCCTGTGACTTCCGGAGTGGCTTAGACACCCATGCGACTTCGTATGCTAAGGGCGTGTCAACGGCGGTCAGACAAGCGCCTATTGCTAAGTTTATTGGAGAACAGGTATGTTTCTAGTCAAAACCAAAAATCTTCAAAAATGTTTAAAAAATAAAAAAAAAACAAATTTTCTCTCCAAAATATTTACACAGTAGGTATAGACATCTTTGAATAAACCATTTTAAATGTTCATGTAAGGGCAACAAAATAATACAGGATTTCAAGGGAAAAAATGTTTTTACACTAATAGTGATTTCCTCCCAAGAAAAAGGTTTTTTTTTATCCTATCCATGGCTTTTTTCACAAACTAAAAACAGCAATTCTTTTTTTTGCGAGTTTCCTATCTTGGAAACCCTCCCCCTTTCGAATTTAATTGAATAGCAAATGTTATTATTTGATACTGATTATAGCGTCAACACATATTTTCATGAAACATGTAAAAAATTTATCTAAGGATTCTTAAAATTGCAGAAGTAATTGGTTTTCCTAAAATGCGACCAAATTTTAGCCGCTGACTTTTCCTCGATCGTTCTTAAATCTCACATCCCAATCGATCTCCGAAGTGACTCAGCAGTGCAATACTCTCATCGTTTTCGCCATTAAAAGACGCCCTTGTCACCAACCACTCAGTTAGTGACACCTGACCTCCAAATCCACTTAGATGCAGGCAGGATACAAAAATCATTTTTCTGACAACAAAGCGCCCCATTTTAAGAACAACAAAAGTAGATACATATTCGAAAAAAAACTCGTTCCCCGCCTAGTGACCAGGTCCATCATAAGCCATAATCTAGTTTTCATTCATGTGCGATGTGCCTGTCAATTTATAACAAGCATACCCCAGGTCGTGAGAAATTAATTAAAAAAGAAAAAAAAAACATCAAACTCAACCTCGATTAGTGAAAATCAACATAATCCAGATACACACATGTCTCTTCATGTAGACATCTGCAATAAAACTTTAACTCCCATAAACCCCTATTATCGCTGATGTAACAATTATCGAGCATGTGATACCAATCATTGCACAATCATAAGACAATTGTCTCCTCATGGGTATCTAGATTGATAATTTCAGAGGGGGGAAACAAATTAAAAAAAAGATTTCTTCAACTCACCATAGTTTTCGCTCACAGCATTCTTAACCGCCTCAATAACACGCCTCGTCTTACGGATTGGCTGGCCCAAAATTGTGAAATTGCCTGAATCGATTTGTTGCACAAACATCACATAGATGCGGCCCTGTTCCAGCTCGTCGCCGCGCACTAGGCCGCGGGGCCGCAGGAACTCCCGATAGATATCGCATTCGGCGCTCGTATTGCGGTAGGCGAACTGCAGACGCAGATACTTTTGCAAACGGTATCCGTTCTGCTGTTTGAACACCTCCTTCACCTCAACGGTGGCGGAGAAGTTCGCCCGCCGATCGCGTGTCATCGAGATGATCTTACCCTCGAAGACGGTTGGCGCTTCGAAGGCTAGCTGCGCGGGATCTCGAGCCGAACAATAGCGTCGCGGACGTTTTCGATTGTTGTTGTTGTTGTTGTGGTTGTGGTTGCCACCCTTGTGATGTTTCTGATGGTTGTAGCTGCCGGATGATGTTGCTGTTAGCGAACCACTTCGTATGTATCCCAGCGGGACAGCCGATGTTGCAGAGTCGCGTCGACTACGCGCCGCCGCAGCTTCCAGCAACATGGTTCGATTGTGGGCCTGTTGTCGCAGCAGCAATCGACGACGTTGCTGCTGATCGAAGCGATTATCCTGCTCAGATGGTGATGGTGACTCAGGTGGGACGTGAAATGTTGCGATCGCATACCGCAGCGGATGATGCACCGCCGACAACGACGACGGCGACGCTGAGTGTGACAAAAGGGTGTACGGTGGCGAGGGGGCCTTAAGCGCCACCCGAACTGGACTGTGGTAATTCGCATTTGGCTGAGAGGTGTGTCTTCTTAATTTATTGCTCCTACTACTACTATACGCGTATGCACTCCTAGTTAAACTATCTGCATATGGGTTTAGATTTAAATTAAAATTTATTTGACTATTTGAATTTGGAACATTGTTATGTTTATTGTTACTGTTGCTGTTGCTATTGTTATTTTGAATTTTATTTTTATTGTTATTGATGCTATCTTCTGTGGTGTGATCAACGACGTCGTCATCGTTGACATTTGCTGTGGCGGGTACGGCTACGGCTACGGCTGCGTTAACAGGAGCTCTGGCTCTGGCATTGTGATTTCTTAAATCACTAAATACTGCTAACGGATTATAACTATTAAAATTATTATTTGTATTGCTTATGCTGCTACTTAAGTTACTACTACTGCTGTCGCTGTTTGTTTGTTTGTTGCTATAACTATTGCTGGTGCTGAGTCGGTCCAACCACCAGTTGTAGGCGCTGCTATCTGTCGATGGTATCCGCAGAGCTGGATCTCTTGTGTTTGTATTTATTGGCAGATGCATGCTTGCAGCATTTGGGCAGTAGATGATTAGTAGTAGCATTGTGACCATAGCCGTTAGCCACAGGTAGGTTGATTGATACTTTAGACTCCATTTGCGCAATTCTCGCGCATACATGGCGTCCCGTGTGAAGCCACCCCCCGTTCCTAAGTTAAAATTCGAAAAATTCGCGCACTCTCACTGCTCGTGTTGGAGTACCACTGTGGGCTCTCTCTCTCTCTCTCTTTCTCTGGCTCTCTGTTTCACGCGATGCGATTGATAGATACCTAGCCGTTTGAGATATATCTGGTGTTTCGTATCCTTTAACAAATGACCTTGTGCCACTTGATGATGTCCAAATGTATGCCTCGGGTGTGTGTAAATTGTCGCAGAATATAATTGGAATCGTGTCGATAGATGATCTTCATTGTTACAATGTTTCAATTTCGAAAAATGAACAGTCCAATCAAGTCGTTTTCCAATTTCGACGATACATTTAGCTTATCGATCTATGTATCTTAAGGTTGACAATCGCAGCGTCTTCGTTTAGAGAACATTTTCTTTTGGACGGAATTCGATTTCGAATCGATGGGGATTTGTATTTTTCTTATCGAATCCAAGGGTTTTCAGGGGTAACACTATTTTTGAACACGCACACTTGTAATTTCTTTTTCAGCACTATTTTCTTATTTTTTTATTTATTTTTTTCTTTCTTCGAAAACACTCACAATTTCTTTATGAATTTCTTCTTTTCACTTATCCACTTGAGTTGAATTTTTTTTTTCGCTTAATTATTCCTTAAAAAATTCTTTTATATCTTTCAACACGCGATAAAGAAGATCTGTAAGTCGAAAACAACACAACAAATTACAAAAAAAAAAAAAAATTGAGTACACGATGCGCGGATGCGTTTGCGTTGAGCGCGTATTTCGTTACTCGAAGTCGATTAAATGTGTAAAAATGAAAATGCTCTCTCGTTTACTCTCTGCACTAGTAGTATCTGTGGTGGTAGTATACGTTTTGTAATAATTAATCTACTAAATACACACGGACGAGCCTGCCGATACTATACACAGAGAGATGTATAGATATTTTTACTTGGCTGCGCGCTACTGTTTTTGGGGGCTGCTACTGTCTGTTTGTTGCCGCTACTGGTGCTCCGGCGGCTTGCTACTATTTGACTATGTCTTGGACTCTTTGCCAGACACACTCGTTTTCTAAATTTAGCCGGGAGTAATTATAAATCGACACAAAACGACGGAGACGTAAAGTAGAAGACTCAACACGATTCTCGACTATATGTGAGCAGTGAAAAGCACCGTTTAGATACTTTTTTTTTTTTTTTTAAACAATTTTAGATTTTTTTTCGAAAAAAAAAAAACAAAAAATATATACTAAACACTTTTTTTCACATAAATAAAAAAAAATCACACGGATGGTTCTGAAAATTCGATTTTTTTATTATTTCGGGAACGATTTTTGATTTAGACACTTAAAATCGTATTTTTCGAAAAAAAAAAAAACCGTCATTCGTGCGTAAGTCTCGGAGACCGTCCACTCGTCTGCGATATTTGTTGTTGTTGTCGAATTGAAAAATAAATAAATAGAACGACTGTCCCGTCGGGTGTATGTAGGGTGCCAGCCTCTCTATATCACTCGTTGGAGTATCCGAATGTGATATAAAAAAAAATCGCTAGCTACTGTTGTTTCATTATCTTTTTTGAAACGATTTTTTTTTTCTCGAGGGAGTTATCAGAGTTTTTGTTTTGTTGTTGTATTACTTTGACGATTTTGTTTATTTGTCGCGTTTAAACCGAACCGAATTGAATTGTTCTTATTTCGAAGGAGATACTTTTTTATCTGCCCGCAACGGTTGAAATAAAAATTCTACTGCTGAACCGAAATATTATGCCTTCCTTTGCCGACGACGACGACGAAGAGCAACCAACATGCGACCAGAACGATTGACGTTTGTAAACTAATTTTGTGAAATTATATACAGTCAATCCAATCCAATTCAAAGTATCTGCGAGAAGCAGCATCGAACCCACGGGCAATAACATATCATACAACAGTGATGTTCGATTGCGACAACAGAGGGAGATACATAGATTGAGATACTTTTGCTGGTTGGAATACCGGCATTAGATAGAGTCAGTGCAGATGGGATTGTTTTTTTTTTTGTTTTGTTGTCTTGTGACGGAACGTTGGAACATGTTGTGTTTATAGTTGGAAGTTGGATTGTGTGTCGGATGGTTGAGTATCTGAGTGTAAATAAATACTAGTATCTTTTTGCTGTTGCGGTCGTCGGAATATTGTGGGAAATTGAACTGCGGATGCATTGCTGACGCTTGTTCATGCCTGTGCATGATCGCGCACGTCGAACTGTTCGTTGGGGGTTCTTTTGTGATTAGGGAAGCCATTGATTTGCTTGTGTATTTTTGTATGGAGATTATCTGAATTGATTGTGAGATGGTGATCCCCACTTTGAGAGTTATCGCAGGAGGGTAGATATATATCACGTATTGAATTCGGTATTTTGATGGTTACCAGCGGTATTTAGATGAGGACAGTTTTTTTTTGTGATTTAGGCTCGTTTTTATGAGCAATAAAATGCCAATATAGATTGGCAACAAATTGGCGCCCAACGTAGGAGTTTTTAACATTCAAATCGCGGACGTTTTATAGTTTGTTCATCAGGGAGAATTATTTGTTATGTAAGATCGTGAAGGTATTTGCGTTTGGGACTACTTAATACGTGAATGGATAGGTACCTACCATATAAAATGGTTGATATTTCCGGAACATACTTTATGTTGATCGACTCTAACCAAAAATATGCATGTTGACATTTTACAAAGAATGGTGTAACAAGTAAAATTAAAGTTAGCAATCTTAAGCCCATTTTCAATATTAATCAGCAACTAATTCAATTTTGCGGAAAAAAAAGATCGTGCAAATCCAGTTGAATACTCAGGTGAGGCGTCAGGATCTCAAATGCCTGTGTGGGTCCTTAGGGACACCCTTTAAACGTTTTAAAAATGTAACGAAAAATGAGAAACACTAATTTAAGACATACCTGCCTGATATTTTGCAGAATCGCACGATGTCAACCATAGGGGTATATGTGTGTCTTCCAGGTAATGTGGATCTTCATAGTGTATCTTTGTAGTAGGCTTAGAATAGTTATACTTAAGATATTTAAATGCTATGTATGCGGAATATATATTTTAAGACACTCTTACTGATATTTTGTAGAAGCGGACAATGCGGAACATGGGGGTATATGCGTATCTCCCCAGATCCTGTAGATCACAGTAGTATCTGTTAAGGATTTTGCAACTCATGGCAGTGCACCACAAGTGTGTAATATCCTTTTCTGCTTCAGGATAATATAAAATAAATCTCTTAGAGTTATAGACTTGTTAGATTCACTGCCATTATTTTGCAACCAGAGATCTTTGGTGTGCTTCTACGTATTTGTATTGTGCCATCTGGATATTGTTTCAATCTGTATGTATATCTGTTTTTTTTTAAGGCCAGTGGGAGCCATACCCGATCGTCGAGATAGTTCGTTTCCCATAAACTCATTATGTCCTGGGACACAGCTTAATTAGTCATTTTTCTGATTCCATTGAGTCTTAAACACTGAGCGGCAGCGTCCAGCTGCAGCACGAGATTTTGTATTCTTAGCTTTTCCCAGGTTAGGCGAACCTATAACGCTCCAGGAGCGCCTTGAAATGATTCTTCCAGATGTTTATTGACGCTGCTATTAATTGTACCTACATTGGCGGAAAAATATATTCTGGAAGTTCGTTCCAGAAAAAAGAATTTTTGAACTACGTTGTTTGTGTCGTTGTTAGATAGACAGTGTGCCTAGAAGCTGAAACTGTGTGTCTTGAAATACAACGGGTCAGATGTGATTTTTCTACACTCCTTCGAACAATTGCCGTAATAATATGTGTAATAAAGAAACAGATCTCCTACCAGTCTTCAATGTGTCAAAGGTTGCAAATCTTAAGTAAAGGAAGAATCGTCTATAGGGCGGATTGCACGTCTTTGGATGGAGCCCAGTATGTTCAGGGGCCGAACTCCAAACATGAGAACAGTGTGCAAGTCCTGGACGTACTTGGGCTTTATACAGAAGAAGAAGCTGACCTGGTGTAGAATATCCTTTACCTTTAAAAAGGTAACTTAGTTTGGACGCTGCAGATCTGTCAATAGAGGTTACATGTAGTTGCCATGAAACATCTGATCCAATTGTGATGCCTAGCAGATGCATGGATTCTTCTGATTTGAGAACAATATTTTCCATTTTGTTCTTAGGAATCGTGGAGTTGTTTTTTTCTTAAAAATGTTGTATACTGCGTTTTCTTCGAGTAATGTTTTCCTTTCCCAATAATATAATCTTTTGCAGGTCTTTCGTTTATAGAGCAAATTTGTTCGCATCTCTTGGTTCAGTTTGAGTTTGACGTTATTAGAGGACTTTTATCTGCAAAACAAAAATGCGGTAATTAGTTGTCCCCAAAAGATCATTAATGTGCAGCAGATATAGAGTGGGTGGAGGAACTGATCCTTGAGGTACCCCATCGTTTATAGAGAATCTGCCTGAGAAAACGCCATCTGCAACTATTTGCAAAGAAAGTGGTCGATCCAGCTGAACAGTATTTGATTTGAGTAAGTATGCTCTCAATTTGGCTAATAAAGCCCTGTCCCAAAAACGATCGAAAAGCCTTGGAGTTGGTTCCTGACATTAAAATTTGTATTAGTCACCTCACCGATATTTTCAAAGAAGTGGTATCCTAGATGTAGTTTTCTTTTATTAGAGAAAGCTGTACAAGAGGAGAGGAGGTGTGGAGTACACTCCTCCTTCTCATCGACCAAGCAGCTTCTGTAGAAGTCATTGCGAAAGAGGGATAGTCTTGCGAAGCGCTGTCTTAACCGACTTACACTTGCTTGTATATATTTTGAGATTTTGAGATCACAGTCGTTTCAATTCTAGTACAGCTCATCTGAACTTTTCCAAACTATAACCGGATTCCGCCAAGGAGATGCATTACCATGGGATTTCTTTAATAACGAACTGAAACAGATAGTGCTCAAGGCAGGAGTTAATAGGGGAGGCACTTTCATCACTTTACGTCCAGCTACTGGGGTACGCAGACGACATCGACATCATTGGTCACTTCCATTGGTGCTGTTGTTGAAGCATATATGGCCATTGAGGAAGGGCGAAACACGTTGGTCCTGTAGTTAAAGAGGACACGACAAACTTTTTGCCATCACCAATTAAGGTCGACGCACAACCTTGGACAACATGTCTCGTACCGTGCCATAGGAGCAAAACCCTCATCAAAATCCAAGCCAGCCCCCTACTTGCAACCTGTCGCAAAGAGCATAGCTTTGTAGTGCTTAATCGACCCGTCTTTCTTTCGTTTGATAAGGAGCACCCATCTGTTGCTCAGGACAGTACAGCATTTTCATTTGACATTGACTTGACAATACTATTGTCTTGACTAATCTCGTGCCGAACTTTAGATTACCCCCAATCGTTCAACAACAGTCTTCAGAATCAACTATGACTCAACTACGATATTTCTTTCAGGGTCTTATATATCGTCCCCTTAGAACATCGAGTGAGGGCTTAACAACGAAATTGCCTTCTTAGCCCGAAGAAAGAGCGGTTGGCAAGAGTAATCTTCGTTTGATTTCTGACAAAATGTTGTTGGCAGAGTTAACAGCGGAGCCGAGGTAGACAAAGTCCCGTACTACCTCAAAGTTATATCTGTCAATGGTGACTTACTTACGTAAGTGGCGCTACAGTCCGGGATGAACCTGGGCCTTAACCAACATGCCTCTCCAATTAGCCCGGTCCTTAGCTAACTGCCTCCAGTTGCGCACTCCAAGTTGGTTTCTACTTGTGCGCGCCACTTAAGGCGAGGTCTTCCTCTACTGCGTCCGACGTCTGGCTGGGAATCGAAGACTCTGCGAGCCGAAGTATTGGTGTCCATTCTTTCTACATGTCTTAGCCATCTTAAACGTCCAATGCGGAGTTTTTTTTTGACTAGGGGTATGTCGCTGTACAGCTCGTATAGTTCGTGGTTGAATCTTCGTCTCCATAGCCCGTCAACGCAAACGGGACCAAAGATTTTCCGAAGAATTTTTCTCTCGAATCGGCCAAGGATTTCTTCATCCGCTTTTGATACGGTCCATGCTTCAGCGCCGTAGAGCAGGACTGGGATGATCAGGGGTTATATAGGATCTCCTTAGTAGTTCGAGTGAGGGCTTTACTACTAAATTCCCTTCTTAGCCAGAAGAAACAGGGGTTGGCAAGAGTAATTCTTCGTTTGATTTTTGACGAGATGTTGTTGTCAGATTTAATAGCGGAGCCGAGGTAGACAAAGTTCCGTACTACCTCAAAGTTATATCTGTCAATGATGACATTCTGTCCAATTCGTCGATTTTGTGTGTCCTTTCGTGTTGACAGCATATACTTAGTCTTACCCTCATGTACTGCTAAACTTATTCTTGCCTATTCCTATACAAGCAAGCGTGGCTATATCATCACGTTGAGTCCTGCCAATGATGTCAATGTCGTCGGCGTATGCTAGTGCATTTGGAAAATTGTGCCTCTGGTGTTGGCTCGGGAGTTTTGCACAATCCTCTCAAGAATCAAATTGAAAAAGTCACATGACAGCGCATCGCCTTGCCTAAATCCTTCTTTGGTATCGAATGTGTCGGTGAGATCGTTTCCGACCCTGATGGTGCAGCGAGAATTCTCCACTGTCATTCTACACAAACAGACGAGTTTGGACGGTATACCAAAACTAGACATGGCTCTGTATAGTAAGTCTCTATAAATGCTTTCGCATGCGGCTTTGAAATCGATAAATAGGTGGTGGGTATCGATTTTGACTTCTTGGGTTTTTTTCAGGGATCTGCCGAAGTGTTCAAATTTGATCGGTTGTGGACTTTCCTGGCCTAAAACCACACTGATAAGGGCCGATCAAGTTGTTGGTAAACGGTTTCAGGCGTTCACATATTACGGCAGATAGGATATTGTAGGCGATGTTGAGCAGACTTATGCCTCTGTAGTTGGCTCAGAGGGTCTCCTTTTTTGTGGATCGGGCAAACGATGCTGAGGTTCCATTCTTCAAACATACTTCCATTCGACCAGATTTGGCTTATGGATCTTACTTACCAAGTCATCTCCGCCAGCTTTATAAAGCTCAGCGGGAAGACCGTCATTCCCGGCGGTCTTATTAAGCTTGAGTTTAGATATTGCTATCCTCACTTCACTTAGGTCGGGTGGTTGGCAGTTTTCGCTGTCTTGGCCCATATTGAATAGTTCGTTCTGCCTGCCAAACGGAATTTTGTTTGGCATCGCCATCTAACAGTCTGCAGAAGTGGTTCTTTCATATCCTCAGCATTGACTGTGTCTCAACTACGATATTTCCTTGTTAATCTCGATAGGAATCTGTTCGAGTATTGTATCCTTGGCTTTGACGTTTTACACTTTGGTAAACTTGCAAACATCGTTCCTGGAGTAGCACCTCTCTATATCCTCGATCGCGCGCTTTTCTTGCTCTTTTTTCTTCTTTCTGAAAAGCCAGTGTTCTTCCTTCCTTCTCTGCTATAGAGCTCAATGGCAGCTCTCGTCTTTACCTGCAGCTTAGCCTCGTAGGCCTCGTTCTTGGCGGCGAGCATCTGTCGGCATTCCTCATCAAACCCGGGGTTTCTTGCTGGTGGCCGCGAGAAGCCTAGCACATCAGTTGCGGCTGATCTAATGGCTTGCTGGCATCGTTGCCATTGTTCTTCGACATTAGATGCTGGTGGTATGGTGTGAATCGAGAGGTTAAGGGATACGCGTTTCTCGGAGGTCTTGGTGGTCTCTGGCGATTGCAGTCTTTCGACATTAAATTTTTTTTACAGTGTTTCTGGTTTGTTGTGAATGGATATCAGCATCCTTAGCTTGGCTGCAACAAGATAGTGGTCCGAGTCGATGTAAGCCCCTCGGAATGTTCGGACATCCAAAATACTGGATGCGTGCCTCTTGCCTATCGGAATGTGATCAATTTGGTTGACTGTTCGTTGATCTGGAGACAGCCATGTCCCCTTATGGATATCGAGGTGAGGAAACCGTTTGCTGGCAATAGTGGCATTTCGTTCCGTAGCGAAGTCAATTAGCCTAAGTCCGTTACCAGACGTGTTGTTGTGTAGGCTATATTTTCTGACAATATTGCTAAAGATGTCTTCTCTTCCTACCTTTGTGTTAAAATCTCCCAGCACGATTTTAACATCGTACTTTGGTAATCGCTCATAGGTTTTTTCAAGGAGCTTGCAGAAGCAGTCCTTAGTTGTATCATCTTTTTCCTCAGTCAGATCGTGAACGCATATAAGGCTTCTGCCCTTGATGCGGATTGTTACAATGCGTTCGCTAATGTCTTGAAAACATAAGACTTCATGCCTAAGTCTGGCACCTATAACAAATCCGCATCCAAATAGTCGCTGTTTCTGCTCACTATAACACGTTCCATAGTAGATGTCACAGTTTTTCATCCTCTTTTTGCCCGGCCCATCCTGGGCCGGTATTTCCTGGGTATTTCCTGGATGGCAGTAATGTCTGCTTTGTAGCAATGTAAGTCTTCCGCTAGTTGTTCGCCTGCACCTCTCCTGTTTAATGTTCTCACATTCCAGGTGCAGATACGAACGTCATTGTCCTTTTTTTCGTTTAGCAGGGTCGTCAATAATAATATCAGTCCTTTCCGAGGCTATTGGTTGCTTCTTACCAATGGTTTTTTCCATGGGTGGGTAGTTAACCCAAAGCACAACCCCCAACCTGGAGGGCCAGTTCCAATTTATTAGATACCCCCTGGGACATGGGGCCATCAGTATCCACTACGGGATTGAGCGCTGCCGTTGACCTTTCGGTTCATCCGCCACCATCTCTGTTCAAGGGGCCTGACATCCTTGAAATTCCTAGATAAACTGTTGTCCGAATATGTCGAAGCAGCTTATCTAGGTTCGCCTCGAATGGCAGACCGGGTATTCATTCCGCGCCATTCTGACCAGGGTGGTTATAGTGTTGCTGTTTAACGTCTTGTTATCAACACTCGCACTTATCGTTTAGCAAGTCAAATCCTGTTGGATGAGACCGGTAACCGATGGTTACCACTTGTAGGTAAAAAATAAGCACATTTGATGTGTAGTCAGAGTTACGAGCACTGGGCATTGCCATGTTTAAGCCAATCAGAGTCTACCCTCGTTGTACAACACCCAACCATCGACATTTTCAGAGCTCCACCTCTTGGAAAATTCTGACAAACATCCAAGAATAACACTGTCATGAGAAGCTCCTGAAATTGGCCGTTTGGATTAGGCGTTAAGCAGGATGTCCTCTTCTTTGTGGAAAAAATAATAACTTCGCACACATAAATAAAGGGGAAGGGGGGGTTTGAGGACCAGTATGGGCCATAAATCTGATGGCTTTGACTTTTAACACTTAGCAACATAATTCCTGGAATGACACTTCTTCATGTCTTCGATCGCGGACTTTTCTGATTTTTTTTCATCTTTCTGAAAAGCCAGTGTGCCTTTCTTCCTCCTTTGCCTAAAAAGCTTTATTTCAGATTTCGCCTTTAACTAGAGCTTTGCCTTATATGCCTCATTTTTGGCTACGTGTATCGGTCGACATTTTCTTTTCAAACCAGAGATTAATTCCGCTAGTGAGCATCCGAATAATCTCTGATTCCGCTCTCTCCGACACGGGCCATAGTACATGTCACGGTTTTTCATCCATGTGGGACTGGATAAGTCAGACAAGATCTTCTCATTTTTAGGTTCGGCCTTCAATACTCACTATTCAGGCCTTGTCGCCGGTATTGGCTTATGAATCTGTTCCTACAATAATACAAGGTGGCGCAAAAGTTGTCACCCGATGTTTTTTGGTTGCAAATATTTAAATTCTTCAGCAAAAAAAGTAGAAAAAATTATTCCATGATTCAAGTCTTATGCGCCACCTATAATAATTGTTTCGATTTTTTGCAAAAAACTACAAAAAATGGAGGCCAAAAAACATCGGGTGATAACTTTTGCGACGGGTGACAACTTTTGCGCCACCTTGTACAATTGGCATTGTCTTCGCAAACATTATTTTTGCAGCAACGGCCTTCATGGATGGGCTCAGTGGCGCGAAGGTTATTGCGTAGAGTGTCTGAGAAGGCCTGTGTTCGATTTCCAGACGAAGCAACACCTAAAATGACTTTTGACTGGTCCTCATCTCGCGATGATCTGACAAATCTTCCGAGTTGTATCAATTGTCAGCAAAAGCTTATCTCAACTCACTCATCCGTATTCCGCATAAAATAGGAGGCCCAACATCATTGAATGGTCGTGAGAAAAAAGCTAGTCCGTGGGTACTGGCCAATCATTTTGAGACCTCCATGCTCAACAGGTCAAAGTCGTAGGTGATATCCAATCACCAAAATGGTATTTCCGCAACAACAGTCTTCGTGTTTGCTTCTGGATCACTGAAATGCAAACGGGACCCCATAATTGGACCACTTTTCACATAGACCTAGCAAAATGATGATGATACCATTCATCTCTAAAGCCAATGTACCACGGTTAACTCCCAATACCATTTCTTGGGTTATAAATTCTGACGTGGTACCCTCGCACTTTACTAAGGCGCACCGCTCTCATAACTCCATACCACCACCCAATCGGCCCAAAACAACAAAGAAGCAACAAAAAAAAAACTCCTCATACCTTCATCATGTCTCAGATCTGTGGGAATGAGAGTAATTAATCCGTGGACAGCAACTGTCCAAGCACAAAGCAACCAACAATAATTCCTTAAATTGACAATTGTTGTCGAAATGTTCAAAGATCGTCCGAATGGTTGCATAGAGACGGTCAGACAAGAGTCGTACCTTTTGAAAATCTGTTTTTTTTTTGGAAAAATGAGTCGCGCTAATCTATGTTTTGATTATTGTCATTATGGACGGGCTGTTGTTGGCGAGCTTTTCACCAGCCAACTACAGCATATCACCGCCGCCGCCACCTTTCGTCTTTCACCGCTGCTGCCATAACTACAGCACTTCACAGGTGAGCCATTGTTGACAGAAGTTGTCCAATGTCCACCGTGTGTTATTTTTAGGTTTGTTTACCGCAGCCCCGAAAAGTAAATAACCATGGGAAACATGACTTCTTAGCTTGGGTCTTGGAAATCATCATTAGAATGGAAACGGTCAGTAGCAGTAGCCGCAGTGATGGGAACAAAAATACCCGACCTCACAGAGTGACAGAGAGAGCAATAGAGTGGGGTCGACTCTTGGTATAAAAGATGACGGGAGTTTCGGTGGCTTCACAGATCGGGTTGATGTTGTTACATTTGTTGTTGATTAGTTTCTTATGGCACAGCTAAGAGCTGTTCAGCTCGGGTCTTGTCGATGGTATGGTGGCACTCGAGGCTCCGGTGTATTGTTAATCCATGGGAGAGTGTCGTCTCTAAGTGGGCACTTATCGAGAGGGATTTTAGTCGGCAATTTTGAGGTTTATGTTATTTGCTGGGAGGGAACTTGTTGCTAATCAAGCCCAGTGTACAAAGGTGTCCAGGTTTTATGTGTGCGCTTTTCAAGTTTTGTTTGAAGTACGACTTTAAGTGTCCGGCCAATGTGTGCGCGCATGTTGGGTTTGTGTGCAGAGTTATGTCAGACAACGAACCTTGGGGTCAATATAGGTGGTTGAAGGGGAAATATAATTAAAATGGTGAACTTTTTGAAGGAGGCTATTTGGTTTCATTTAAGGTTAAACATATTGTTTAGTTGGGGCTTTGTTCTACTTTTCTGTGGAATGCTAGGCCGGCGGAGATGACTTAGTAAGTAACTTGCACCAACTCATAAGCCAAATCTGGATGAAAGTATTCCTGAAGAATGGAACCTCAAAAGGAGACCATCTGAACTGCGCAAACTACAGAGGCATAAGTCTCCTTAACATCGCCTACAAGATCCTATCTGCCGTAATATGTGAACGCCTGAAACCGTTTACCAACAACCTGATCGGCCCTTATCAGTGTGGTTTTAGGCCTGGAAATTCCGCAACTGATAAAATCTTCACACCTCGGCAGATCCTGGAAAAAAACCCAAGAAGTCCAAATCGATACCCACCACCTATTTATCGATTTCAAAGCCGCATACGAATGCATTTATAGGAGACGAACTATACAGAGCCGTGTCTAGTTTTGGTATACCGCCCAAACTCGTCCGTTTGTGTAGGATGACGATGGAGAATTCTCGCTGCTCCGTTAGGGTCGGAAACGACCTCACCGACATATTTGATACCAAAAAAGGATTTAGGCAAGGCGATGCGCTGTCATTTCTTTAATCTGATTCTTGAGAGGATTGTGCAAAACTCCAAAGCCAACACCAGAGGCACAATTTTCCAAAAGTCGGTGCAACTACTGGCATACGCTGACGATATTGACATCATTGGTAGGACTCAACGTGATGTCATAGCCACGTTTGCTAGTATAGAGAAGAAAGCGGCGAAAATGGGTTTAGCAGTAAATGAGGGTAAGACTAAGTATATGCTGTCAACACGAAAGCACACACAAAATCTTGCAAATAACGTCACCATTGACAGATATAACTTTGAGTTAGTACGGGACTATGTATACCTCGGCTCCGCTATTAACTCATCTCGTCAGAAATCAAACGAAGAATTACTCTTACCAACCGCTGTTTCTTCGGGCTAAGAAGGCAATTTAGCAGTAAAGCCCTCACTCGAACTACTAAGGAGATCCTATATAAGACTCTGATCATCCCAGTCCTGCTCTACGGCACTGAAGCATGGACCGTATCTAAAGCGGATGAAGAAATCCTTGGTCGATTCGAGAGAAAAATTCTTCGGAAACTCTTCGGTCCCGTTTGCTTTGACGGGCTATGGAGACGAAGATTCAACCACGAACTATACGAGCTGTACAGCGACATACCCCTAGTCAAAAAAAAACTCCGCATTGGACGTTTAAGATGGCTAAGACATGTAGAAAGAATGGACACCAATACTTCGGCTCGCAGAGTCTTCGATTCCCAGCCAGACGTCGGACGCAGGAGAGGAAGACCTCGCCTTAAGTGGCGCGCACAAGTGGAAACCGACCCCAACCAACTTGGAGTGCGCAACTGGAGGCAGTTAGCTAAGGACCGGGCTAATTGGAGAGGCATGTTGGTTGAGGGCCAGGTTCATTCCGGACTGTAGCGCCACTAGTGTCCCCTGCTCAACCTGGCTTTCCTAGAAATTCCCAGGAGCCTGATAAACTTGTTGATTAGCTTTTTGGCGCAACAGGCTCGTTAGTACCCATAGCTGAGCTTTCTCACAACCATTCATGTGTGCGTGTGTAATTCTTGCACGATGGCGGGACTTCCGGTTTTATGCCGAATACGAACGGCTTAGTTGATATAAGCTTTTCTTGACAAATGATACTACTCGGATCAACATCAACAAAAACCTCCATGGTGTCCTGAAAATATAGGAATGCTTAGGCAGAAGTGTGGAAAACTTTTCAATAAAGCTAAAAGCGTGAACGAATCTTCTAACTGGATCTCCTACAAAGACACCCTATCAATATACAAAATGGAACAGAGGAAGAGAGACTCTTTTGTGATAAAATAAAACAGACTGCCGAGGTGTTTAGACTCCGAAAAATCCTATCCACTAGCCCAACTGTTCCATGCTATTTCAAAAAACAGATGACACTTGGACGACTTCAAGCAAAGAATCCTTAGAGCTATTAATGGACACACATTTCCCACGTAGCTACAGCACTGTTTGGATCTCATCCTACAATGGTTGGAAACCATCCTTATGGGCTGCATTACATTTCCAAGGTTTGGTGGGAAGTGAAGTAGTATTCATACCCAAATCTGGTAAAAGTTCTAACGCCAATCCGTAAGACCTGAAACCCTGAATAGATTGATTAACATTCATCTCAGCAGCAGCATTGATGTAAATCAGAGGTCTGGTTCCCAACATGCGTAGTGCAAGGGCAAATCTGTAGAAACAGCCCTACACACATTAGTACGGGTGTCTAAAAGTCGTTATGCTGCAAGGAGTTTACTATGGTTGCATTCCTAGACATTGAAGTTTGTTTTAAAAACGTTAATTCTGGAGCGATCATTATGGTGCTCACATGTCTGAAAGTCAATCACTCACTTGGAATGTTGATTAATAATTGCCGGATTATCAACACAAAACTGGGTAGAGCTTCGACCAGAAGAGATATTAGTAGAGGGATCCGCAGGGTGGAGTCCTGACCCCTCTTCTTTAGAACAAAGGGATGCCCCGTGATTGCCTACGTGGATGACGTTGCTATTGCAATCTCAGGGAAGCACCTGAATATACTCAAGGAACTGCTCTAAGACGCACTACACAAACATTCCAAATGGGCAGTCAGTTGCGGATTGGGTGTCAACCCCCACAACACTAAACTGGTCCTGTTGACTAGGAAATATAAAATTCCTTTTTAGTGACGGGAGTCAACACTAAACGGAATCCGAAACCGATGGCTCCAAAACAAATGACGGAGTGGGTGCTGGTGTCTTCTCCAACAGGTTAAATCTCAGCCTATATTCAGTCTTCCTGAGCATTGCAGCGTGTTCCAGGCGTAATTCATGGCGATCAGAGAAGTCTTATCCTTGCTAAATGATAATGTAATATCTGCCAAGGATATTAGCCTTTTCTCGCACACCCAATCGGCAACAAGATTCCTGAAATCAGTCTCAAAAAATTCAAAGACAACCCTAGACTGCCGATCATCTCTTCAACAGATGTCAGAACATTTTAACATTCACCTATGCTGGGTATTTGGGCATAGTGACATCCATATAACTGAATTCGCTAGACATTGCATTAAAATACCGGTTTTTTTCCAACAAGGGTGCACTAGGTATTCCTATCGCTACATGCAAAAGCTTACTAGAGCAACATGCTAACAGAAAATCAAACCTCAGATATAGTCTTAGCACGACGTGTCAAATAACCAAACATATTTGACCACAGCTGGCTTTGGGACTGACTTCGCTCGATAGATCATACATAAGCACCATCAAAGGTGTTACCACTGGACACTGTTTAAGCCCCCACTCAAACGATTTTTGTAGGAGCCGACGAAGATGACGAAGAAACAATACTTCATCTCCTTTGTAACTGCCCGGCCCTATTAAACAAAAGGAAGCTCCATCTTGCAGCTTACTATTTTCAAAATCTCAGTGATTTGATGATAGCGAAAAGCCTCCTCCATTTAATTAACAACTCAGAATGGTTTTCTCACAGAAAACAAGCGACAGTAGACAGGATCCAGGTGGTACCACAATGGACCAAAAATGGTCTAAATGTGCTAGCGAACTCTAACTTAACCCAACCTATATATTCAGCTTGTATAGTAGCTTGGCTTGTCAATTTAGCATCAACAAAGCCTAATCTATGATGTGGTGATATCTAAGGGTGCGACAGCGTAAACTCCAGTTTGCACATCAACTCTTTTGTCTGAAATTTTTTTTTGTTAAATATGAACTTTTAGCATGAATTTCTTTAGTGAATTGATTTCCTGTTAAAACAACGGAGTTTAGCCAATTCACTGCCTTTAATCATAACCAATCATAGTTTAGGAGGCAGTTCTGAGTAAACAAACATTTATGAGCGAATCACAAGTGTATGGCATTCCTTAAGAATTTTGTCTGGAATTTTTCACTACAAATAGGAGTCACCAATTTAAAAAAAAATGACACACCCTCGATCCCAATTTACAAACAAAAACCGTATCATCACCAGACACCGTTGCGGTGACACAATAAAAACAGCAACACCTGCGATCGGAAGCGACTATCGGTGCACCTATACAAATTTTGTAAACATAACAAAATTTTGATCCCCTCTGCACTTGTTGAGTGTTCCAAAAACAAACAGTGTGGTCTCCAGAGCCTTATCGATCAAAGATGTCCTGCACTAACTTAATTTTAATTATTTACAATCATTCATTGTGTTACAAGTATTTCTGTAGAGCTTGGTTTGTTATTCCAGATTGGCTTTAATTTTTCGGCTCATGAGTTCAGAAGCTGTTGTCAGCCATCACTGTCTTGCATTTCCACTTTCAAATCTTACAAAGTTATCAAGTACGCACACATGACAATAGTATTCGAAGAAGATACGAGAATCGTCGCCATTTTGCGTTGGAGTCCCTTCAACCATCATCACCAGCCATCGTGACCCCTAGTCTGCCACCAGAGCAGATGATGACGAGGTACGGATGCGGAGGATCACATTGTCGTCTTTTTATTTAGATTTGTTTTCTTCAGATGAAAATGCGTGTTTGGTTTGATCTTGTTTTTCCTCGTGTATTGCACACAGGTGCACGCACGTACAAAGGAGAAACAAAACGGACAACAAAAACGTACTCTTTGTCATTCCAGCGGTTGGTAGTGATTGTCATCGCAGCGCCGACAAGAAGCATCCTAGCATGCTTGTAACCCAGCTGATATGACCCCTTCTCAGTTTGATGAGTGTGCAAAGCCGGTAGCTGAAGTTCGTCTCGAGAGACAGATCGAGATGGATTCAGATAGACGTAAAGAAGAGCGGGACAAAAAGTGATCTTCACGCGTGGGTGCTTCTAACAACGTTGGGAGCAGTTGTTGACTTGTTGTCTGCGGCGAATTCAATTGGTAAACCTTTTTTTGGTTTTGAGCCCCTCGTTTGAGGGTAACCATCGACAATCTGTTAGATGTAACCTATTTGAAGGGACGATTGAGGAGGGGGCGGCTAGTAGCAAGTAGTTAACGCAGTGATGCATCTTAAAGGTTGGTCAACCAGGTTTCAGCGTGATAATTATACAGTTGAGTTGATAGCCAACTAGGCATGAATGAAGAATTATGCTAAGTTGACAACGCAATTTCTCGTAGCCTTAACATGGGTTGCTTTTGTTGTGTTGATGGTGGGCTTTAAAAGAATCGGCCAGGCAGTGTTTTGGTTGGATTTTGGAAAATTAATGAGAGCGCAATTGGATTTGAGGGATAAAGGGAATTTCGAATATGAATTTCAATACCAGACATTCAAGGATCATATCACACAGGTATAAAACAATCGATAAGCAATGTTATTTTGTGAGAGTTTTCACAAATGTTGTCGCAATATAACTTTTTGTTATGTTGATTTGCGATTTCAATTTTGTTTTAATTTTACATCGATCTATGTTTCAAAATTATGTAATATTAGCCTTAAGCTTTTACAGACATTTCATTCAAAATAGATTATTTGCTTTATTCACAATGGATTTTTGATTTTAAGATTCTAAACAAATTTCATACTTCGTATTTTTAAAAATAAAATTAATTCATAAAAATTCATTTTAAATAAATTTACATTTTGTACATTTTTGTTATTAACATTATTATTTTTAGTATTAACATTCTGCCCGCCTTGAAGTATCTTTAGCAGATACTTTAATTGATTGCTACAACCTTCGCAAACTCTCTTTTAAGCTCTTGAAATTGTTCAGATCGACAAACTCTGTAGCATTCAAAACTATGTACCTACGTGCCAACAAAGATTTTAAGCAACTATGCACCCAGAAACGAATGCTCTACCTTAAAAGCCTTGCAACCAGGTTACAGCACGCCAAAAACTCCAAAGAATTCTGATCTAACATTCGTGAGCTGGGTGGATGTAGCCGAAGTACGAAGATTGCTCTCGAAGCGGAAACTTTAGCTGCTCATTTTAAAACACTACTGTCAGCGGAGGAGAATCTTCATACTTTTAGCTATGCATTACAGAACGAAACTTTACCTGTGCTTGATCGTCCAATTTCTTTAAGAGAACTCGAATCATCTCTGGTAACCATGAAGAACAACAAAGCTCCAGGAAGTGACGGTATCCCTATTGAATTCTTTAAAAATGCAACAGATCAACTGAAAAACTACATAGTGGAGTTTTTCAACATAATATATAATAATGCTTGTGTCCCTTTTTGTTTTACCAAAGCGCTTGTGTTTCCTATTTTTAAAAAAGGGAACGCGAGTATGGCAGAGAATTATAGAGGAATCTCCATTCTCAATTCTCTCAGAAAGATTCTTGCTACGATCCTGTATTCAAGACTGTCCATTTGGATTGAAGACAACAATCGTCTGAGCAAGTATCAAGCTGGATTCCGTGCAGGCTTTTCTACTATTGATCACATTTTTGCATTGACTAGTATCGCTAGAAAATATATTGAAAGGAACAAGAAGCTGTATGTATGCTTTGTAGACTTTAAAGCAGCGTTTGACACCGTCAACAGACAAGCTTTAATCTACAGACTGGCATCGCTTGGAGTAACAAGAAAGTTCCTTTTAGTATATGAAAATTTTTTGTCGTCATCAAGTGCAGCTGTGTGGGATGGATCTAAGTTGTCTGAATGATTTGACACGTCTGCAGGTGTTCCACAGGGTTGCATTTTAAGCCCAGTTCTGTTCGCCTTGTACATTGATGCCATATCAGATTTTCTTCCTGGAGGCGTAAGCTTTGCGGGCAATCACATAAAAGTACTCCTTTATGCAGATGACTTGGTGTTGCTGGCGGATAATCCATTTGCGCTCCAACTGCAAATAAATAGACTTCAGTCGTTTTGTGAAACCTGGGATCTCCAAATCAACGTCATGAAGACAAAGGTCATGATCTTTGAGAACCGACAGAGAGCAAGACGTCGTGAAGAATCCTGGCGCCTCAACAACGAGCGGATTGATGTGGTGTATGAATTTAAGTACCTCGGTGTGCTATTAACAAAAAACTTAAACTTCCACAATCATGCGAAAGAAAAAAGCAGCGAGGCAAAACTGGCACTAAACATGATGTGGCCGAAATTCTTCGCAAACCAAAACATTGATCTGTCCTCTAAATATCAAGTATTCAATGCTACAGTTAACACCTGCATGTGTTACGGTGTGCAGGCCTTTGGTGTGAGCCCCTTTGAAGAATTTGAAGCAGTTCAAAGATTTTTCTTTAAGCGTCTATTTCGACTACCGAACGAGACACCAACCTACGCTATCCACGTGGAATCGGGCTTACCACCCATTTACTTGCAAAACCTAAAAGCTCATTCAGATTATCTAACTAGATTGATGAAGAGAAGTGAAAACAGTCTTCATAGGTCAATATTAATTAGATTATTGCAAACAAATGCTTCACCTTTCAGAGATTGGAACCAACTGGCGTTATCGCACGACCTCAATATTTCTCTTACTGAGAGCAACATTACTGAATGGCAGAATATATTTGCAATGATCATCGCTAAGGTCGATGAAAAAATATATGACCAACATTTAACTAGAGCATCTGCTTCAGCGTCCAGATTATTGTACAAAAATTTAAATCATCAAATCCTCTCCCAAGAAAGCTATTTCAACATCAAATATTCGTCGGAAATTATTAGCACCATTTTCAGAGCCAGAGTTGAACTACTAAAGTTAAATTTCATTCCACATAGAGCCGATCTTCAACAAACTTGTAATCTATGCAACAGGAGAGAACCTGAAAACATCTACCATTTTATTGCGGTTTGTCCGATCCTACAAGAAATCCGACGTTTACATTTCCAAGAAAGTTTTTTGTCATTAAGTAGTCTTTACGAAGTATTAAATGGGGCACGAGGTTGGCTCGTTTTGTATAAATTTTGTAATCATGCCCTTACTTATCGGAATAGCTTCTGATAAGTTATTACTAACCACTCGTCTATTTTCAGTAACTGCTTTTTAACATAATTTTATTTGTTTGAAAGCATTTAAACTTTTTATGTTTCAAATCATTAAAATTGCACATTGACCTCTCGCTAGCTCATTTTATTTATTCTCTTTTCAAACATTAACATTTCGTATCTTTCGATTGTTCGTAATTTCTTTTTTTTTTGTATGTATATATATTTTTGTTACATCTTCTATTTAAACCATTTTATCCATATGAAATGTCATATCCGGCAGACGGCATAATTGTCAAGTCCGTATTTCTACTAAAAAAAAAAATATGTAATTGTTAATGAAATAAAGAAGAAAAATAATAATAATAATAATAAATAATAATACTTTAATGTTCTATTGGAAGTGGTGCCAACCGATGTATCGCTCTACGCAGGATCCCATTTTTCGTCTTTAAGTCCACCACTCTAATCTTACCAACTTCTGAAGCTACTATCTTGATGATTTTGCCCATTAACCACTGCTGAGATGGCGCATTATCCTCCGAAATTAAAACAAGTGTACTCAGCTTTACGTTCTCCGCCGACGATTTCCATTTAACTCGTTTTTGTAACTGCAGCAGATACTCTTTCGATCAACGAGCCCAAAAGTGTTGTTTAATTTGGGATAATCGTCGCCAACGATCTATTCCTGAAATGCGCTCATTTTCCAAAGATGGTTCAACTATTGCGTTTAATTGAGCACCAATTAGGAAGCGTCGGGGTGTTAACACTGCCTCATCGCTGGGATCACTGGACATAGCACAGAGAGGACGTGAGTTGAGAATGGATTCAATATCTGCTACCACTGTTGACAGCTCTTCAAAGAGGTGATTTTTGCCGATTTTACGGCGGCTTCCCAAAGACCCCAAAAGTGAGGCGCTCTTGGAGGGATGTGGTGGAATTGAATTTGCTCAGATGCACACCACGACGCTATTGCATTTTGAGTCTGTTGCTCTAGAAATTTTTGTCGAAATTCTAGTAAAACATTTCGGGCACCAACAAAATTTGTCCCATTATCGCAATAGAGATCCCCACATAATCCACGACGTGCTAAAAATCTCTTCAGCGCTGCGATAAACCCTTGACTGGAAAGGTCAGATACTACTTCCATATGTACTGCCTTAACCGCAAAGCACACAAAGACTGCAAAAATAGGCTTTATGAGTGTGTCGTCTTCGACGTTTCAGTGTAAGGTGAAACGGCCCGCAAAAGTCCACACCGGTCTTAAAAAAGGGACTGTTGGGCTGCACTCTATCCGATGGTAAGTTTCCCATTAATTGAGTAAGGAGCTTTGGGCGGTACTTGACACAGTGTATGCAACTATGAACGACCTTCTTTGCGAGTCTTCGTACATCCAACACCCAGAATCACTGTCTTATTATGCCAACTAGCGCTTGCGGCCCAGCTTGATAATTTTTTCTCTGTAAATAGACAATAAGAGACTTCACAAACAAATTAGATTTTGGGAGTATGATCGGACATTTGACAGGATAAGGGATGTTCGCATTCTGCAAACGCCCACCAACTCGGAGGAGTCTTAAAGAATCTGCGTCTAGAAAGGGATTGAGATTATTGACGCAACTCTTTGGGCTGTTTTCCGCTTCTAATAATTCTATCTCCTCCTTGAATGCTTCACTTTGAATGTGCCAAACAATTCTGAGTAACGCCTCATCTATTTCATTCGCGGATAACATTGGATCTAACGTCGGTTTTTCTGAAGATCGTTTTCTTACACTTGTAGATCTAATTCTTCGCATCCTCTTTGTTACTCTCAATACTATTGCGATTATTCGAATCGTTTTATCAAATTTTCTAAACCGTTGATAGTTGTCTGCAAAGTCGACATCCACCCTTTTTGCCAATAGGGCAACGTCACCTTTTCTTCTTCCAGGTTTATTTTTTCCAATCACCGATAAATCTTTTTTCTCCGGCCAATGTTTTTCAGGTGAATAAAGAAAACTTGGTACCGTGAACCATATACTTCCAACTAATTCTTCCGCATATGCGCCTCTAGATACAATATCTGCTGAATTTTGCTTGGATGTCACATGTTGCCAAATCGCTTGTGGCATACATGTTTGAATTTTTGAGATTCTGTTTGCCACAAAAACTTCCCAAGTAGATGGGTGGACTAACAGCCAACAAAGAACGATTTCTGTGTCAGTCCATAAGTAAATCTCATCAACAAAATGTTCAAAATTCGGGTAAATTTCAGCAACTAATGACGCCAACATTTCTGCCGCACAAAGTTCAAGCCTTGGTAAACTTTGGGTTTTTATAGGAACAACCTTAGATTTTGCTGTCACCAAGTGACAACATATGCGATTGTGTTCATCGACAGTTCTAAGGTACATACAACATCCGTAGGCCTTCAATGACGCATCCGAAAATCCATGAAGACAGACAGCTCTTTGACAGAATAAATTGAACTTGTTCCTCTGAGGGCTGCGATTATTAAAACTTTTTTTATAAGCTAGAAAAAGATAAGGCTTTATGTATATATTTCCTGAAAAGGGATATTTTTTTCAATACCAGCTATGCACACCATAATCTAGGGTAAACCAAACAACAAACAAATTTACTTGAGCCTTCCGGTGATAAATTTTTACAATTCCACCTAGCAGTGCATGATTCTTAATTGCGAGCTTAATTGTAAGCCTGTCAAATAAAACAATAAGTAACTGGTTGTCTGTCAAACAATGTTACTTCACACCTGTCATGTGTTTGTACCTACAATACTCAACATTCCGCTAATATTTTAACTCTTCAAAGCAATTCATGCAGTTTTCGGTTTCTGTTGCTGATAAAAGACTGTTATCAAAAAATTAAAAGTCATTTTGCAAACATCGATTACTGTTATAACTAAGATAAGAAATTGTTTCTATTTTTTGCAAAGTTCGAAAAAACCCCCAAGATTTTGTAAGAGCAGCCTAATAAAAACCATCATGTGCACTAGATCCAATAAATGCAGGTGTCTGCATATATAGATGATGTTGGGTTATTTATTACAAAAAAGTGGTAAACACTACATCCACACAAATGTTAAATAAAAGGTCGTACACGACTCGGATAAACTTCCCGAGGAATGCAGATGATGTTTTATATTGAAGTTGAACAAATCCACTTTTGCTTGCTGGCGCTCAACCAACATGAGTCTCCAATTACCCCAATCCTCAGCTAACTGCCCTCAGTTGCACAATAAAAGTTGTTTGAGGTCGGTTTCTACTTATACGCGCCACTTTAGGCGAGATCTTCAACCACTGTGTGCTCCGTCTGGCTGGAAATCGAATACTCTTCGAGTCGGAATATTGGTGTCCATTCACTCTACATGTCCTACCCATCTTAAGCGTCCAATGGGGAGTTTTTTTGTTACTAATAGTCTGTACAGCTCATACAAGGTGGCGCAAAAATAACCTTCCGATGTTTTTTGGCTGTAGTTTAAAAAAAAAATGAAAAACTTTGATTCTTCTTGTGGATTATTTTAATTTGGTCTTTTAATTTTTTTTACATCAAGTCGGGAATATGATGTCATGTAAATGGCCGCCGCCACAGTTGATTGTCATTTGAGCCCTTTTTATGGCATTTTCCATCACTTTGGCCAAAAAGGTCTGATGACTTTGAGCGGGTGTAATGGCTCTTCGTGGGTTACACGCGGATTTTCAGTGCCCCAGAAGCGTAAATTTTGCTAATTTACGTACCCGCTATGATGGAAATGGGCCTCATCACTCATGATTATTTTTGATGAAAAATCCTCTTCCTCTTGGTGGTGATTAAGGATGGCTTGAGCGTATGTAAGACGCGATTGGCGGTCAGCAGCTAACAGCTGATGCACCGTCTGGACTTTGTATGGAAACATCTTCAAATCTCCTACCAAAATTCGCTGTTAAGACCGTCGACTGATACCCATTTGCGTGGCACGTCGTCTGGTCGATGTCGACGGCGCTTCCATTACATCTTCGGCTACAGCAGCAATATTCTCTGCAGAACGGCTACTCCGGGGTCTGCCACGCCTGGCAGCATCTCGTGTTGTGCCAGTTTCTTCGAGGCGAGCGGCTAAACGTCGCAGTGTTTCACTAGTATGCGTTGGATGGCTAGGAAATCTGCGACGAATTTCACGTTGTGCCAAAGTCACCGACGATTATTGCTCAAATAAATAGTCACCAATATTCCGCGTTCTGGAGCAGTGTAGCATAACATTGTTTATTAACGTGTATTTCGCATGTGTTTACTACACAAATGTCAACACAGAACTGACATTAGGGGCCAATCGCAAAATTTATAGCATTTTCTGATAGGAGGATTACTTTTGCGCCACCTTGTATATATGTGCCTCGTGGTTGAATCTCCGTTTCCATAGCCCGTCAATGCAAACGGGACCGAAGATTTTTCAAAGGACTTTTCGGTCCAAACGACCAAGTATATCTTCATCCGCTTATGATATGTACCGTGCTTCAGCAGGACTGAGATGATCTGGGTGCTGTATATAGCATCTCCTTAGTATTTGGTTCCAGTGAGGACTTTACTACTAAATTGACTCCTGAGCTCAAAGAAACAGTGCTTGGCAAGAGTAATTCTTCGTTCAATTTCTGATGAGATGTTGTTTTTAGGGTCGAGTTAGAAAAAGTCCTGTTCTACCTCAAAGTTATATCTGTCAATGGTGTATTTATGTCCGATTCGTCAATGTTGTGTGTCCTTTTGTATTAACAGCCTAAACTTGGTCTTATTAAACCCATGTTTGGCACTTTCTTCTCTACTGGCAACCGAGGCTATGGCATCACGTTGAGTCCGAGTAGTTGCACCGATTTTTGAAAAAAATGGGCCTCTGGTGTTGGCCCGGGAGTTTTGCACAATCCTCTCAAGAATCAAATTGAAGAAGTCACATGACAGCGCATACCTAATTCCTTTTTTTGGTAACGAATATGTCGGTGAGGTCGTTTTCTATCCTGATGGAGCAGCGAGAATTCTTCATTGTCATCCTACACAGACGGATAAGTTTGGGCGGTATAACAAAGCTGGACATATAGTATAGTTCGTCTTTATGAATGCTGTCGTATGAGGATTTGAAATCGATGAATATGTGGTGGGTATCTTGGGTTTTTTTGCTAGCATCTGCTGAAGTGTGAAGATTTGTTCAGTTGTGGACTTTCCTGGTGTAAAACCACACTGATAAGGCCCGATCAGATTATTTATAAACGGTTTCAGGCGTTCAGGAGACTTATGCCTCTGTAGTTAGTGCAGTTCAGAGGGTCCCCTTTATTGTGGATCGCGCAAACGATGCTTAGGTTCCATTCCTCGGGCATACTTTTATCCCACCATATTTGCCTTATGAGTTGGTGGATGTTACTCAACAAGTCATCTCAGCCGGCTTAATAAAGCTCAGCTACAAGGCCGTCATTTCTGGCAGTATTGTAAAGTTTGGATATTGCTATCCTCACTTAGGTTGGTAGTTTTCGCTGTCGTGGCCCATATTGAATGGTTCGTTCTGCCTGACAACGGAATGTTGTTCGTCACCGCCGTTTAACAGTCTGCAGAAGTTGTCCTTAAATCGACTGTGCTTCAACTACGATATTTCCTTGTTCATCACCTCGAAAGGATTACCTTCGAGCCTTGCATCCTAGCTTTGACGTTTAACACCTTGGTAAAACTTGCGAACATCGTTCCTGGAGTGGTACCTATTTTTTCTTTTTTCTGAAAAGCTGGTGTTCTTCCCTTCTTCTTTGACTATAGAGCTCAATGGCAGCTCTCGTCTTCAACTGCAGCTTAGCCTTGTAGGCCTCGTTCTTGGCAGCGATCTGTCTGCATTCCTTATCTATTCAACGGTTTCTTGCTGGTAGGCGCGGGAAACCAATCGCCTGATCCAATGGTTTGTTGGCATGGCGGTAAGGTGGTATGATATGAATCGATAGGTTAAGCGATACGCGTTGCGCGTACAGTCATTCGACATTAAATTTTGTACCGTATTTCTGGTTTGTTGTGGCGTAGTGGATATCCGAATCCTTTCCTTGGCTGCAACGAGGTAGTGGTCCGACTTGATGTTAGCCTCT
This sequence comes from Rhingia campestris, assembly GCA_932526625.1. NCBI lineage: Eukaryota > Metazoa > Arthropoda > Insecta > Diptera > Syrphidae > Rhingia > Rhingia campestris. The sequence goes on from OW052184.1 coordinate 5,465,442, forward strand.
CGGAATGGTTGGACATCCAAGATACTGCGGGTGGTGCCTCTTGTCTGTCGCAATGTCATCAATTTGATTGACCGTTCGTTGGTCTGGACACCGCCATATCCCCTTATGGATATCGTGGTGAGGAAACCGTAGCTGGCTATAGTGGCATTTCGTTCCGTAGCGAAGTCAATTAGCCTAAGTCCGTTACCAAACGTGCTGTCCTGTAAGCTATATTTTCCGACAATATTGCTAAAGATGTCTTCTCTTCCTACCTTTGCGTTAAAATCTCCCAGCAAGATTTTAACATCGTACCTTGGTAGGCGCTCATAGGTTATATCAAGGAGCTTGTAGAAGCAATCCTTAGTTATAACGGTTTTTTAAGAGGTTTAGAACTTTTTTTAAAAAAAAAACACAAAAAATTCGAAAAAATGAATGAAATATTTATTTGAATCGATAGTTTGAACCTTGCAATTTAATGTTTAAAGATAATTTCATGCAAATGTTGACCGCGGCTGCGTCTCAGGTAGCCCATCCGCTGAGTCAAATTTTGGCATACTCTTTCACACATATCGGCCGGTATCTCACGAATGAATGCATGGATGTTGGCTTCCAGTGCGTCAATCGAAGCGGGCTTGTCCCTATAGACATTAGCCTTGACATACCCCCACAAAAAATAATCTAATGGTGTCAAATCGCACGATCTAGGCGGCCAATTGACCGGCCCGAAACGTGAAATTAACTGTTCACCAAACTCGCCTCGCAATTGCGCCATTGTTTCGCGTGCTGTGTGGCATGTGGCACCATCTTGTTGAAACCACATATCATGCAAGTCAAGAACTTCCATTTCGGGCAAAAAAAAGTTTGTTATCATCGCTCGGTAGCGTTCACCATTGACAGTAACGCTGCGATTCGCATCATCTTTGAAGAAATATGGCCCAATAATGCCGCCGGCCCATAAACCGCACCAAACAGTGGCTTTTTCGGGATGCATTGGTAGCTGTTGCAATGCTTCTGGCTGATCTTCACTCCAAATGCGGCAATTTTGCTTATTTACGTACCCATTCAACCAAAAATGAGCCTCATCGCTGAACACAATTTTTCGATAAAAAAGCGGATCCTCGGCCAGCTTTCCAAGAGCCCATTCACCAAAAATTCGGCGTTGTGGTAGGTCGGCTGGCTTTAGTTCTTGCACCAGCTGTATCTTAAAAGGCTTTATGCCCAAATCCTTCCGCAAAATTTTCCACGTAGTGCTGTAACAAAGGCCTAAATGCTGGGAACGGCGCCGAATCGACATTTCGCGGTCTTCTGTCACACTAGCTGATACGGCCGCAATATTTTCTTCACTACGCACAGTACGTAAACGTGTTGGTGGTTTAATGTCCAACAAAGTAAATTTGGTGCGAAATTTGGTCACAATCTTCCGAATAGACTGCTCAGAAGGTCGAGAATGCCGATCATAAAATGGAAGCAGCGCGCGATGAACATTTCGAACCGAGCACGAATTTTGATAGTAAAATTCAATAATTTGCAAGCGTTGTTCATTTGTAAGACGATCCATGGTTTAATTGCAAGCCAAACTGAAGCTGTTTGACAGTGACACAAGGTACTTAACACACGTCAGCTGTCAAAACCAGTGTTGCCAAAACCAAACCAGCTAAAAAATCACCCGTTATCATCTCTTTCCTCCGTCGGAGCGTGAGCGCTTATGTTGTCGAATTTCGCCTTGATGCGGATTGTTACAATCCGTTCGCTAATGTCTTGGAAACATAAGACTTCTTGCCTAAGTCTGGCACTTATAACAAATCCGCATCCAAATAGTCGCTGTTTCTGCTCACTATAACACGGTCCATAGTAGATGTCACAGTTTTTCATCCTCTTTTTGCCCGGCCCATCCAATCGTATTTCCCAGATGGCGGTAATGTCTGCTTTGTAGTTGAAGGCTTCCGCTAGTTGTTCGCCTGCACCTATCCTGTTTAATTTTCTCATATTCCAGGTGCAGATACGAACGTTCGTTGTCTTTTTTCGTTTAGCAGGCCCGTCAACAATAAAATCAGTCCTTTCCGAGGCAATAGGTTTTTTCTATGGATGGATAGTTAACCCAAAGCACAACCCCCCACATGGAGGGCCAGTTCCAATTTATTAGATACCCCTAGGACACGGGGCTATCAGCATCTACCATGGGATTGAGCACTGCCGTTATCATTTCGGTTCATCCACCACCATCTCTGTTCAAGTGGCCTGACTTACCCTTGAGATTCCTAGATAACCGGTTGTCCGAATATGTCGAAGCAGCTCATCTAGCAGCAGGGCGGGTATTCCCTGCCAGTATGATCAGTCTGTTTATAGTGTCGCTGTTTTCGTCTTGTTACTCGCACGATACGTTTAGAAAGTCAAATCCGGTTGGATGAGACCAGTATCCGATGGTTACCACTTGGAGGTAAAAATAAGCACAATTGATGTGTAGTCAGACTGGGTATTGCGAAGTTAAAGCCAATCAGAGTCTATCCTCGTTCTACAATATACCAACATCTTTCGTTCGACCAAATTCTACCGTCATTTCCGGCAGCCTTGTTAGGTTTTGATATTGCTATCCTCACTCCACTGAGGTCGGAAGATTGGTAGTTTTCGCTGTCGTGGCCAATATTTATGTATAGTTCTGGCTGACTTTGGGAGACTGTTCATCATGACCATCATTCGTCATTTATAGTCTGCAGAATTGGTTTCTTCCACATCCTCAGCATCGACTGTCTCAACTACGATATTTCTATTTAAATCTCGACTGGATTCTGTTCGAGTCTTGTGTCCCTGGTTTTGAAAATTTCGCACTTTGTGAAAACTTGCGAACATTATTCCTAGAACCTCTCTATATCCTTGATCGCGGTTTTTTCTTGGTATTTTTTTCTTCTTTCTGAAAAGCCGGTGTTCTTTCCTCCTTCTTTGTCTTAAGAGCACAATGGCAGCTCTCGTCTTCACCTGCGGCGTAGCCTCTCTTAACACGATTTTAACATCGTACTTCGATAGTCGCTCATTAGGATTCTCAAGGAGCTCGTAGAAGCGTGAGCGCATATATCCGGTTACAATGATTTCGCTTAGCTCTTCTAGGCATACGACTTCGTGCCTAAGTCTGGCACTTTTAACAAATTCGCATTAGAATAGTCGATGTGTCTGCTACGGATCGTGTTATAGAGAGCAGAAACAGCGACTCTTCGGATGTGGATTTCATCCTCTTTTTGTCCGGCTTAACTTATGGTATTTCCTGGATGGCAGTAATGTCTGGTTTACAGCGATTTAGGTACTTCGCTCGCTGTTCTCCTGAACCTCTCCTGATTAATGTTGTCATACACCAGGTGCAGATAGGAAGGTCGTTGTCCTTCTTTCGTTTAGCATGGTCGTCAATAATAAAATCAGTCCTTTCCGGGGTTCTTATTTGCTTTTTAACAACGAATTTGATTGACATTGGTTTGTAAACTAATAAATAACCCTACGTCATCTGTTTATACAGTCATCTGCATTTATTGGATCTAGTGCACATGATGCCTTTTATTAGGCGGCTATAACAATAACTGGGGGGTTTTTGTCGAACTTGAAAGGGGATTCCCGCTTTAAAAAAAGAAAAACTTTCGAAAACAATTTCTTATCTTAGTTATAACAGTAATCGATGTCTGCAAAATAACTTTTAATTTTCGATAACGGTCTATTATCAGCAGCAGCTTGTATTTTATAGACACGGACAGTGATAAAGTTCAATTTAATAATAATAGCACAGATAAGGTTAATAGAGGTGAAGTTTTTTATTGAAGACCTCCGGATAAGTTCAGGAACATTTAAGGGTGCCTTCCTCACTCTCCTACTGGGAATGTTGCAATCAAGGCTGAATTAATCTGATGACAACTACACAATCGGCGGTCTATTTGCCAAGATTATCTAGGAGCACCATATGTTGTATAAAATCTAGAGATGCCGAAGGGTTATTTTAAGAGCTCTGCTTATAAATATAGGTTATCACCGTATAGGAACTTAGCAACGGACTTGGCAAATTGAAGAGGCATGTTGGTTGAAGCTTATAGCGCCACTTAAATAAGTCAACAAATATTTGAAATGGTCTAAAAAAAAAACGGATCTCCCTTTACATCCTGCACTGTAGCCCTACCAATCATCACGAAAAACAGTATTCATCGTCCCTTTTCTTTTATCCCTCAGCTTCAATAATCTTCACAATTTTCCAACATGGAAGCGAAAGGCTTGCTTCCTTTTATACACACTTCAGGCACGTGTTCGTGAGTGCGGACTTTCCACTTTCAACCATTTTAATGTAGACCACCTTTTTCCAAAAATGTGGCTCATACTTAGCCCCTCTGACTAAAAACCTCAGATTCCTTCTCAAAAACTCTCCAGTCTTCGGAAGCTTTGGGTGAAACATCCATTTCATCGAAGCCTGCCTCCGGTGTCTATACCCCAGTGCCCCCTGGGAGGATCATTATTTCCACAGAAACGTTTCCATTACAATTTGGATGAAGATGATTATGGCAATCATCGTAATGACCATCGGTATTCCCTTCAGTATTGTCATGACAAAAGATGATTTCCAGATTCCCAAAGAGTGTTACGAAGGGCTTCAACATTGCAACCTCCCACCGTACGGGACAGAGGACACTGCATGATGCGCATCAAATCGATTTCTGGCATTTAACTCCAAGGCAAACCCGTACGTTAAACTTTTTTTTTGTTTCAAATCAAGTCTTCCTAACTTTGAGGAGTTTATTCCATATCGACGATGTCTCCAGAGAGTTTATGGCCGGCCACAAGGTAGCGAAACAGCGATTGTCACACGCACGCAGAAAAGTCCCAGCCGCGCGTAGCGAAACTAAAAATGCTGGCAGAGGTATCCATAGGCATCTTCCACTGCATATGGACCGAGCGCAGAGATGATGTTGCTGCTGGGGCGAGTGATGACAGTGATGACGACAACGACGACGACGAAGACTATGATGGGAAAAACCATCGATAGTCCAGGGAGCGAAGAACAACAAAAGCAAACGGTTCATATGTGGAACTGAACTCCAAGAATGTCAGTCCTTGCCAAATTAAGGAGATGATTTTATTTGGTTAAGGTCCTCTACGTTTATGGGGGGCTTGTGGTGTGCACCTCGAGAGCAACTACAACTTTATAGTTGATTGGCCATGGCCATGGCTATGGGCTGCTCTAGCCGCGGCCACTCGTATCATTATCCAGCGTGTACCTAATCTAGGCCGATGCGGAATCAAACGAGACAGATAGGTGCCTAGGTACGATACGGCGAGGAACCCGTTTGTAGTCGTAGTAGTTGTACTCGTATCGTGGCAGTGGCAAGCAAGCAACTCCAAACAGCTGAGTGAGTCTGGATAGATGGATGACCGCATTGCTGAGCTGACAGTCAGACAAGCTGGCTGGTGCACGGGCATGATAGAGGTTCTGGAATTTTAAAGACTTCTCTTTGCCGATTAATTGAAGGCTCTCCGTGCATTCCGTCCTCGTCGTCGTCGTTTTCGTCGTGCTTCGGTCGGTCTATGATGTTGTAAATGGTTGTGGACGAGTTTTTTCCTATGCCAAACCGGCCTTGAAACTTGACATGACTTTTTTCGCCGATGGTGTTTGATGGTAGACAGTACGACGTCATGGCTACGCAAGGAACTCGTTGTTGTTGTTAGTGCAGTGGTGGTTCTGCTTGCGGGTCGACATTTTGTACAGTACACCGATAGCTGGTGATAGGCTCGCCGGGGAAGGCTCGCAATTAATCAGAATCAGAAGGCATGGCAGTAGAAATTACCATGCCCTTCCGAAGCAGCCGAAAATGCAGCGCATGAAACAATCTGGAATCTGGCTCGCTTGGACGCTTTTATGTTGCTTCCTTCGCCGACCACCAAATGAGAATTATTCATTGTTGTGCATATACACAGAGACGAAGTCGGAGTCGGAGTCGGAGGAGCTGTGTTGCTTCGACTTCAATTTTAATGTGTTTGCGGGAGCGGAAATCTTCTTCTTATTCTCAGCGCTTCTTGCTGCTGCTGTTGTTGTTGTTGTTAGTGGTGCTGGGGCTGTTGGTCTTCGTCGATGTCGCTGCAATGTTTTGTGGTTGGAAATTGCCCCTTAAGCAGACCTGCCAGTTGTTGTGTAGATAAGTACAGATACAGAAAGTTTTTTTTTTTTTAATTTTTATTTTACTACTGCAAGTATCCGCATACGAAATTCGTTTCGTTCTGGTCTCTTGAACACCACCGCACAAAGTTAATAAGTCATTCTTCAACAGTCATCTCCACCTTTTTTCGTTGCTGGTGCTGTTGCGCGCCGGCTCTCTTCCGTCAGCAGCGTAGGTACATAGCTCGGACTACTTTACAAATAGACTTCGATTCGGTTGAAGGTTTTGGAAAATAAAAATTAAAGAACGGAAGACATCGTCGACGTCTTCGTCTTCATCGACGACAATGACGACGAATGGAAAAAAAGCCACAGAAACGTTTTCGTTGGCCCGCAACAACGAAATGCAGACGCACTTGTACCCTCGGTACGAGTAGTTGGTTCCTCTAATCTTGAATTACGATCTAAGCTGATGTCGGATAGTTGGGTTCTTCAGAGTCTACGTTGTCGTTGGACAATTGTTAAGTTCAATGAAATCAGTGGGACAGATGGAGAGAAACACGCAACAAATGTTGCGACGTTTCGACGACCTTTGTTATGGTCAATTATAGTCTTATTGCGAACTTAGCTCGCGAATAGGTTAAGGTCGTACGCGCGGCTGGGCTGTGCGAATTTCGTGGGCAGAACTCAAGCATGAAAAGATTGGGAAATGGAAATAAACGTAAATACTCCCCTCCGTAGGTAGGTTATTAGGAAGAGGTTTATGTGAGGCTGGATAGGTATTGAACCTTAAAGTTTAGACTTAAATCTTGGTAAGACATCGCCTTGGGTGAATTTTGCTTGTAATCTGAAGTTATTCGAAATTTATTCACTTTTCGAATGCTCTAGCGGTTATCTGTGTATTGTTAGCTTGGGTTTATTGAGAAGAAAAAAGTGGGGGAAACTACAAATCAAATGTAATGACGCCCAAATAAATAATTCAAAAATGAACTGTCAGCTACAAATAAGAGGGTCAAAATGAATTACATAATAGCTGCTGAGCGTTTCAAGTTGACAAGTATTTTAGTTCGTCTGATTGCAAGGGCCTGACCCTACAGGTTGGGGGTTGTGCTTTGGATTAACTACCCATCCACGGAAAAAAATATTATTACGAAGCAACCAATAGCCTCGGAAATTACTGATTTTATTGTTGACGACCATGCTAAACGAAAAAAGGACAACGACGTTCGTATCTGCACCTGGAATGTGAGAACATTAAACAGGAGAGGTGCAGGCGAACAACTAGCGGAAGCCCTAAACTGCTACAAAGCAGACATTACTGCCATCCAGGAAATACGATGGGATGGGCCGGGCAAAAAGAGGATGAAAAACTGTGACATCTACTATGGACCGTGTTATTGTGAGCAGAAACAGCGACTATTTGGATGCGGATTTGTTATAGGTGCCAGACTTAGGCAAGAAGTCTTATGTTTTCAAGACATTAGCGAACGCATTGTAACAATCCGCATCAATTCCAAATTCGACAACATAAGCCTTATATGTGATCATGCTCCTACGAAGGAAAAAGCCGATATAGCGAAAGACTGCCTCTACGAGATTCTTGATAAAACTTATGAGCGACTACCGAAGTACGATGTTAAGAAGACATCTTTAGCAATATTGTCAAAAAACAAAATCTACACGAGAACGGGTCTGGCAACAGACTTCGGCTAATTGACTTCGCTACGGAATGAAATGCCATTATAACCAGCACACGGTTTCCTCACCTCGATATCCATAAGGGGACATGGCGGTCTCCAGATCAACGAACGGTCTTCCAAATTGATCACATTGCGATAGACAAGAGGCACGCATCCAGTATCTTTTATGTCCGAACATTCCGAGGGGCTAATATCGACTCGGACCACTACCTTGTTGCAGCCAAGGTAAGGATGCTGATATCCACCACGCCACAAAAAAACAGAAATACAGTGAAAAATTTTAATGTCGAAAGACTGCAATCGCCAGAGACCGCCAAGACCTTCGCGCAACGCATATCCCTTAACCTTACGACTCACAACATACCACCAGCCAATGTCGAAGAACAATGGCAACGATGCCAACAAGCCATTAGATCAGCCGCAACTGATGTGCTAGGTTTCTCGTGGCCACCAGCAAGAAAAACCTGGTTTGATGAGGAATGCCGACAGATGCTCGCAGTCAAGAACGAGGCCTACAAGGCTAAGGTGCAGGTGAAGACGAGAGCTGCCATTGAGCTCTATAGGCAAAGAAGAAGGGCAGAACATCGGCTTTTCAGAAAGAAGAAAAAAGAGCAAGAAAAGTGCGATCGAGGATATAGAGAAGTGCAACTCCAGGAACGATGCAAGTTTTACCAAAGTGTAAAACGTCAAAGCCAAGGCTACAAGGCTCGAATAGAATCCTGTCGAGAACAAGGAAAGGAAATATCGTAGTTGAGACACAGTCGATGCTGAGGATATGGAAGAACCACTTCTGCAGACTGTTAAACGGCGATGACGAACAACATTACGCTGTCAGACAGAACGAACTATTTAATATTGGCAACGACAGCGAAAACTGCCAACCACCCGACCTAAGTGAAGTGAGGATGGCTATATCTAGACTCAAGCTTAATAAGGCCGCCGGAAATGACGGCCTTCCCGCTAAGCTTTATAAAGCTGGGGGAGATGACTTGGTAAGTAACATCCACCCACTCATAAGCCAAATCTGGTCGGTTGAAAGTATGCCTAAGGAATGGAACCTAAGCATCGTTTGCGCGATCCACAAGAAAGGGGACCCTCTGAAGTGCGCCAACTACAGAGGCATAAGTCTACTCAACATCGCCTACAAGATCCTATCTGCCGTAATATGTGAACGCCTGAAACCGTTTACCAGCAACCTGATCGGCCCTTATCAGTGTGGTTTTAGGCCAGGAAAGTCCACAACCGATCAAATTTTCACACTTCGGCAGATCCTGGAAAAACCCCAAGAAGTCCAAATCGATACCCACCACCTATTTATCGATTTCAAAGCCGCATACGACAGCATTTATAGAGACGAACTATACAGAGCCATGTCTAGTTTTGGTATACCGCCCAAACTCATTTGTGTAGGATGACGATGGAGAATTCTCGCTGCACCATCAGGGTCGGAAACGACCTCACCGACACATTCGATACCAAAAAAGGATTTAGGCAAGGCGATGCGCTGTCATGTGACTTCTTTAATCTGATTCTTGAGAGGATTGTGCAAAACTCCAAAGCTAACACCAGAGGCACAATTTTCCAAAAGTAGGTGCAACTACTAGCATACGCTGACGATATTGACATCATTGGTAGGACTCAACGTGATGTCATAGCCACGTTTGCTAGTATAGAGAAGGAAGCGGCGAAAATGGGTTTAGCAGTAAATGAGGGTAAGACTAAATATATGCTGTCATCACGAAAGGACTCACAACATCGACGAATTGAACAGAACGTCACCATTGACAGATATAACTTTGAGGTAGTACGGGACTTTGTCTACCTCGGCTCCGCTATTAACTCTGACAACAACATCTCGTCAGAAATTAAACGAAGAATTACTCTTGCCAACCGCTGATTCTTCGGGCTAAGAAGGCAATTTAGTAGTAAAGCCCTCACTCGAACTACTAAGGAGACCCTATATAAGACCCTGATCATCCCAGTCCTGCTCTACGGCGCTGAAGCATGGACCGTATCAAAAGCGGATGAAGAAATCCTTGGTAGATTCGAGAGGAAAATTCTTCGAAAAATCTTCGGTCCCGTTTGCGTTGACGGGCTATGGAGACGAAGATTCAACCACGAACTATACGAGCTGTACAGCGACATACCCCTAGTCCAAAAACTCCGCATTGGACGTTTAAGATGGCTAGGACATGTAGAACGAATGGACACCAATACTCCGGCTCGCAGTCTTCGATTCCCAGCCAGACGTCGGACGCAGTAGAGGAAGTCCTCGCCTTTTAAGTGTCGTGCACAAGTAGAAACCGACCTCAACCAACTTGGAATGCGCAACTGGAGGCAGTTAACTAAGGACCGGGCTAATTGGAGAGGCATGTTGGTTGAGGCGAAGGTTCATCCCGGACTGAAGCGCCACTTAAGTATGTAAGTATTATCAAAATTCGTGCTCTGTGAAAAATGTGCACCATTTGTTACGACCATATTATGGTCGTCATAATCGACCTGGTGAATCAACAATTCTTGCTGTTATCACCAAATTTCGCACCAAATTTACTTTGTTGGGCCTAAACCATCGACTCACATGCTTACAATGCGTACCGAAGAGAATATTGCAGTCGTAGCGTCCAAGGTTTTTTTTCCGTGAGCTGGTGGAAATCTTCATAGACACGATGAGCACATGCCCAAAGTAGTGTAAGATTTTTACTCACTAAAACCACCACCCATTTTGTATTTCTATTGCAACTAAATATTCAACTTATCTAGCAATTTTTTTATCACGAGTGTATAATATGTTTGGCAGGTAACTTTCCTTTGAGAGTTCCTGCTTTTTCCGCAATTTATAGCGCGGTTTGTTATTATCGGGCCAAATCTAAGGGTTTAGTTCTTTGAAGACGCCGCAATATACTTGTTTCGTCAAGAATTTGGAGGACTGTTTTGTTAACGTGTCCTAATAAACGTTTTTTATGTTTTCGTGCAAAATTTTTTGTTTCATCTTTAACCGCGGGAATACCCAGATCTCTGCGTAGATCTTCGTTCCTTACGTACCACGGCGCATTGACGAATGATCTTAACATTTTGTTTTCAAAAGTTTGTAAAATGTTTAGATTCGTTTCACTGGTACAACCCCATAGTTGTATACCATATGTCCAAACCGGTTTTAGCACTTGCTTGTATAATAGCAGCTTGTTATCAAGGTTAAGCTTCGAATATTTTCCGAGCAACCAGTAAAGTTCTCTGTATTTATTCTTAAGTTCTTCGCATTTCTTTTTTACATGCGACTTCCATTTTAATTTTGTATCGAGTGTCATACCGAGATATTTCGCTTCATTTGCAAACGGGACTCGAACCGTATTTAGAAATACAGGCAAATTGTTTGTCCGTTTATACGAAAAATCTACATGGATCGATTTGCTTTCATTAAGAGCAATCCGCCAGGATTTGGTCCATTCGTTAACCTCGTTAAGAGCGTTTTGTTATTTTATAATTGTTTCCTCTATTGCTGTGCCAACTGTAGTATCGTCAGCAAACGTTGCAACTATTGTATAGTTTGTTTGTAATGTGTTTTATCTTGCGGGACACGAATTTGGTGCCAACTTTTACGAGCTTTTCTTTTTTGTCTTACTAAATCTTGTATTTCATATTATGTAATGCTTTATTGTTTATATAAAACGTTACAAAACTTAAGTTACCTGCGAAGTTAGTTACCTATCTGCAGGTGATAGTGGGTTTCGGATACTTGAAATGTTTGGAAGTATAAGATTTCCTTACCGAAACCTTACCGAAATTCATGAATATGGAAAAACATTTGGTGCCCCCTTCATGACTTCTACAGGGTGGCGCACCAATTGTGCTACAATAAGAAATTCAAATAACTTTTTTTTAGTCCATGTATTTCATTTATTTTTTTTTTATTGGTTAGAAAATTAAATTTTATTTTAAATAGTTAGTTGTTTTTAAAGATTATAGATCGCAAATGACCTCCACGCTCTCCCACGCATATGCGGCACCTGATCAAAAAATTATTCATTGCGGCCTGAAGAGTTGAAGTTGGGATCGCCTCAATTATTGTCGTTATGGACTGCTTTAATTCAGTTAAATTCCTGGGCTTCGTTTTATACACCTCTTGCTTGACATAACCCCAGAAAAAGAAGTCTGGTGCAGTCAGGTCAGGTGACCTTGGGGGCCAGCGAAGAGTGGAGTTCCTAGAAATTAATTTGTTTGCGAATTTTTTGTTTAGCTCCGCCATAACTGGTCTGGCTATATGTGCAGTTGCTCCATCTTGCTGAAACCAAACGCTGTTGAATGGTATACGTCTTCGGCGCAGTTCTGGGTAAAAAAAACTCCTTCAACATCTTTAAATAACGGTCCCCATTGACAGTAACGGTTACACCGTTTTCTTCAAAGAAGTACGGCCCGACAATACACCTTGATGAAACTGCGAACCACACAGTGACTCGTTCTGGGTGCAGTTCCGTCTCATGGAGCATTTCTGGATTAGACTCTTTCCATATACGGCAATTTTGCTTGTTTACATTGCCGTTAAGATCAAAATGGGCCTCATCAGACATGAACAAACAATTGATCGATGTGTTGTCTTCTTCGGCCATTGATATCATTTTTTGGCAAAATTCCAGGCGAACAGGCAAATCCTGAGGGTTTAACTTGCTAGTAATTTGGACTTTGTACGGAAACAAGTTTAAATCGTCATGAAGTATCCGTTGTAATGACCGTCTACTAACTCCAATTTGCCCCGATAAGTTTCGGGTCGAAACGCTCGGATTGGCCTGTATTGCAGATGCTACTGCTGCGATTGTATCCTGAACCCGAACATTGGCATCTCGATGGTACGGCCTTCGTGCGATGCTTCCAGATTCGGCAAACATGTTTACAAACCTCATAATGGTTCATCTACTCGGGGGATTACCGCCAAACTCCCGCCTAAATTCCCTTTGGACGGAAATGACGGACTGCAAAGCATGGTACCGTTGCACTATCCAAATTCTTTTCTCCGTATCCCAAGCATCCATTTTTATAAATCTAAATAGTAACCTACAAAATAAAAAAAAAAATAAGCCGATTACTCACACAGAAAAAAAGTTATTACGTTTTATTTTTGTAGCACGATTCGTGCGCCACCCTGTATAAGACTTCCTTACCAAATTTCATATATAACAAATTTTGTTTATTTAATTATTTTTATCAATAATTATTTACAACAATTTAAATGTGAATACTGTCTACCAAAAATGTTTTACAATTGTCAGATATACACACATTCCTGGAAACTTTGTGCAAACTTTACAGATGATATCGTTACCTGAATGCAATAAGTGAGTAACTTCATTTTCCACATTTTTGAAAAATCGGCTAATTGGTTTCTTTTTTTTTAACGATTTTTTCGCAATCTATTTCCCAAATAGCTACAAGATAAATGGCAGCAGATCAGGAAAATTATTTTGCTATTGCTATTGCAATATATTTATATCGAATCAAGGAAGCAAAAAACATATATATAACGGGTGATTTTTTAAGAGGCTTAGAAATTTAAAAAAAAAAAAACATAAAAAATTCGAAAAAATGAATGAAATATTTATTTGAATCGATAGTTTGAACCTTGCAATTTAATGTTTAAAGATAATTTCATGCAAATGTTGACCGCGGCTGCGTTTCAGGTAGCCCATCCGCTGAGTCCAATTTTGGCATACTCTTTCACACATATCGGCCGGTATCTCACGAATGAATGCATGGATGTTGGCTTCCAGTGCGTCAATCGAAGCGGGCTTGTCCCTATAGACATTAGCCTTGACATAGCCCCACAAAAAATAATCTAATGGTGTCAAATCGCACGATCTAGGCGGCCAATTGACCGGCCCGAAACGTGAAATTAACTGTTCACCAAACTCGCCTCGCAATTGCGCCATTGTTTCGCGTGCTGTGTGGCATGTGGCACCGTCTTGTTGAAACCACATATCATGCAAGTCAAGAACTTCCATTTCGGGCAAAAAAAAGTTTGTTATCATCGCTCGGTAGCGTTCACCATTGACAGTAACGCTGCGATTCGCATCATCTTTGAAGAAATATGGCCCAATAATGCCGCCGGCCCATAAACCGCACCAAACAGTGGCTTTTTCGGGATGCATTGGTAGCTGTTGCAATGCTTCTGGCTGATCTTCACTCCAAATGCGGCAATTTTGCTTATTTACGTACCCATTCAACCAAAAATGAGCCTCATCGCTGAACACAATTTTTCGATAAAAAAGCGGATCCTCGGCCAGCTTTCCAAGAGCCCATTCACCAAAAATTCGGCGTTGTGGTAGGTCGGCTGGCTTTAGTTCTTGCACCAGCTGTATCTTAAAAGGCTTTACGCCCAAATCCTTCCGCAAAATTTTCCACGTAGTGCTGTAACAAAGGCCTAACTGCTGGGAACGGCGCCGAATCGACATTTCGCGGTCTTCTGTCACACTAGCTGATACGGCCGCAATATTTTCTTCCCTACGCACAGTACGTAAACGTGTTGGTGGTTTAATGTCCAACAAAGTAAATTTGGTGCGAAATTTGGTCACAATCTTCCGAATAGACTGCTCAGAAGGTCGAGAATGCCGATCATAAAATGGAAGCAGCGCGCGATGAACATTTCGAACCGAGCACGAAATTTGATAGTAAAATTCAATAATTTGCAAGCGTTGTTCATTTGTAAGACGATCCATGGTTAAATTGCAAACCAAACTGAAGCTGTTTGACAGTGACACAAGGTACTAAACACACGTCAGCTGTCAAAACCAGTGTTGCCAAAACCAAACCAGCTAAAAAATCACCCGTTATATCTCAAAAATAATAAAATAGAGTTATCCACTTCTTGCATTCAGGTGACGAATACCATCACATCTTCTATAAAACAACAAGAGGTAATAAATAGGCTCAACTTCTGCGCAAAAGTACTAAAAAAAGCTCAACAGAAGTAATTGCTTTTTAAAATTAAAAATTTCAAACTAATAGAAGAATAATTGTAAGTTGTACAACTGCTCAACACCAACTGAATCTATCTTTCCCAAGCAGAAACCAATATCCACTAATATTGACAAAATCTGAATCGTCGCATGATTCACAAAACTCAATTTCTGAAGAATTTCGCCATTTGATTGAATGTTCGACATTTCTTAAATACTCAAATGGTCGGCACAGATTCGACCGCAAACGAATAATGGAAACACTTTATCATCCGGCGACTGATATACGAGAATCTGTGAATCAGCGAGGCGCCTTTAATCTCCCGTATAAATCTATCAGGTGTGATGCCCCCCACTGGGATAACCACTACCACAGGGTCCCCGAAACCGCAACAAAGACGGCGCAATCCAAATGAACGAAACTATGCAAAGCTCCCTAATGGACAGCGCGCCGAGGAATTTCTCAAAAATAAAAACCCTAACCAAGCCACCAAACATTTCAACAAAGCCGAGAAATCATCCTCGTAAACTGGCCAATAAAACTGTCAGTGCGCCCCACAAGATCGGAAAGAGATTCTCGATCAAGATGTGGTCGCTGATAAAAGATGCACACCACCAATACCACTACCACCACACACAAAAAGAAGTAAGCAACCGAAAATACCAACCTGGAAGGCGTTTATTTTCGACTTCTCACATGAATCACATGTCTCCTTTCGCGCGGCGTCCGACGCGAGTATAAAATCTCGCACCAAAAGTTGTTCGGCGTTGTCCGCCATCGAACCCCCCAATACCCCGCAGACGAAAAAAAAAAAAATTCAATCAAATTAAAAACTGGCGTCTACCATTTTATCATCGCCTTATCAGATCTCCAAATCGTATAATAAGATCTTTGTCACATCCTTAAGTATCTTATGTGGTCCATATATCAATGTGGAGTATCTCGCTCTCTATGAAGGTGTGTGTGAGTGTTTGGGTGATGGGATCAATTTTGCCCCCGGCTGGCGAAATATAAAAAAAAATTAACACGGTGCAACGCAACCTCCCGCCCGCCGCATGCCACACTGTCTCCGTCAATTTTATAAATTAATTGGCTCCTCGGGATTTTGAAATGGGGCAACCTCCCATGCAAAGATAGAAATCTCATCCGCATAAGGGCGGCGAACTTAACAGGCTTCGATCCTGGCCCGAACACGATCAGGCGAAACACAAGAGTGGGTACTCCACTCCGAAACCGTAAGGAATTAAAAATGTCCTTTCGCTGTGATGGAGACCGGTGGTGGAGGAGCAGGACAACTTTTTCGGTTGTTAGGTGTTAATGAAATCATTTTCGACCACCCAATCCTTCGAGGTTACACAAACTCAAACACACAGGCACAGGCACAAATACCGGCTGCACACACTGAATGGCTAAAGGAAGGTGAACATAATCTTCCCGAAATCGAAATCGGTCCCGTTTTGTCCTCCCGCTGCTCCTCCTTCTCTCACATAATTAGTTATATCGGCGGTCCAATAAAGTGTTTTATCGATTGTAAATGATTTCCTAGAATTCGGATCGTCGTTCGAGGGTACAAGATATTTCGGCGCTCTGATGTCTTGTTGTCCCCTCTCCTTTATTATTGATGGTCTGGATTGCGCTGTCCTCTGGTTTGTGTGTGTGCGTGTGTGTTGGTTTGGAGGCGTCTTCTGTGGCGACGACACAGTTTTGTTTCTCCTGTTGGTACGTGGCTGGCTCCAAGATTGAGGGATGAGGTGAGGAATGTATGCTCGAGGCATATTTTAATCCATTGAAGTACATATGCATACTGTTGGACAGCCAGCAAGAGGTGTTTGCATGCAATGGCGTTTTTTTTTAAGTTCGTTTCAGTGATGGCCAGCGATGAGCATCGAGGACAAACTTTTTAAGGATAGCGTGTGATAAAAAGCGACAGACGAAGCAAGTTTTAGGTGCTATCAAGGATTTCTGGCTTTAGATGGGTTGGATCGAATGGAGGTACCAACTCCCAATAAAGCCATTGCGACCATCAAAAATGGGCCTCGTGGCTAATTATTACTTTTGGTCCAAAATTTGGGTCAACGCCCAATTGGTCTATGTTCTCTTATCTAACATTGCTATTGTCAGTTGGATTTTAATCCAATTGAGTCGAAATAAAGTCCCAGTATAAAAAAGCTGAAGTCGAAGGCCGAGTTTTTGTGCAAAATGAAAAGTTGACTGCCTCGGATTTTCCCGCATTGTTTTCAGGTAACCTTGCGTTTCTGTGGCTTGCGTGTCTTGGCTGGCAGACAAATATCAAATAATCAACTTGGCAGGACGGCTATGGCTCTGATTTTAAAAATAAAATTTCATGATTTGCACACTCTGTTTAATGCTTTTACCATCAATGGTGATTTAAAATATTTACACTGCTGAGTACGGAATAATTCAGCACCAATTTGACAGCTTTAGCTTTATGTATATGGCCGACAGACAGATTTCAGATGCGTCTATTGAAATACTTCTTAGGGTCATCAAATTAGGTTACCAATCAGTATCAAGTTTGCTCCAATGTCTTACTTACTTTCTTATTTAAAAGGCGCTACAGTCCGGGATGAACCTGGGACTCAACCAACATGCCTCTCCAATTAGCCCGGTCCTTAGGTAACTGCCGGCAGTTGTGCACTCCACGTTAGTTGAGGTAGGTTTCTAATTGTGAACGCCTCTTAAGGCGAGGCCTTCCTCTACTGCGTCCGACGTATGGCTGGGAATCGAAGACTCTGCTAGCCAGAGTATTGGTGTCCATTTAATTCAGATGTCCTAGCCATCTTAAACGTCCAATGCAGAGTGACCAGGGGTATGTCGCTGTACAGCTCGTAAAGTTGAATCTTCGCCTCCATAGCTCGTCAACAAAAACGGGACCGAAGATTTTTCGAAAAAAAATGTCTTTCAAATCGACCAAGGATTTCTTCATCCGCTTTTGATACGGTCCATGCTTCAGCGCCGTAGAACAGGACTGCGATGATCAGGGTGTTATATAGGATACTCTTAGTAGTTCAAGTGAGGGATTTATTGCTAAATTGCCTTCTTAGCCCGAAGAAACAGCGGTTGGCACGAATAATTCTCCATTTTTACCGCTTCCTTTTCTATACTAGTAAACGTGGCTATGACATCACGTTGAGTCCTATCAATGATGCCAATATCGTCGGCGTATGATAGTAACTGCACCGATTTTTGGAAAATTGTGCCTCTGGTATTGGCTCGGGAGTTTTGCACAATCCTCTCAAGAATCAAATTGAAGAAGTCAGATGACAGCGCATCGCCTTGCCTAAATCCTTTTTTTAGTATTGAATGTGTCGGTTAGGTCGTTTCCGACCTTGATGAAGCAGCGAGAAATCTCCATCGTCATTCTACACAAACGGACGAGTTTGGGCGGTATACCAAAACTAGAAATGGCTGTGTATTTCGTCTCTATATATGCTGTCGTATGCGGCTTTGAATTCGATAAATAGGTGGTGGGTATCGATTTGGACTTATTGGGGTTTTTCCCAGGATCTGCCGAAGTGTGAAAATTTGATCGATTGTGGACTTTCCTGGCCTAAAACCACACTGATAAGGGCCGATCACGTTGTTGGTAAACGGTTTCAGGCGTTCACATATTACGGCAGATAGGATCTTGTAGGCGATGTTGAGTAGACTTATGCCTCTGAAGTTGGCGCAGTTCAGAGGGTCTCCATTTTTGTGGATCGGAGAAACGATGCTGAGGTTCCATTCTTCAGGCATACTTTCATCCGACCAGATTTGGCTTACGAGTTAGTGGATGTTACTTACGAAGTCATCTCCGCCAGCTTTATAAAGCCCAGCGGGAAGGCCGTTTTTTCCGGCGGCCTTGTTAAGCTTGAGTTTGGATATTGCTATCCTAACTTCACTTAGGTCGGGTGGTTGGTAGTTTTCGCTGCCGTTGCGATATTGGCATCCATCTTGCAGCTGAATGGTGTCCGTCATCGCAGTTAAACAGTCAGCAGAAGTGGTTCTTCCATATCCTCAGCATCGACTGTGTCTATATTTACTTGTTCATCTCGATTTTCCTTGTTCATCTCGATATTTCCTTGTTCATCTCCACAGGTTTCTGTTCGTGCCGTGTATCCTTGGCTTTGACGTTTTACACTTTGGTAAAACTTGCGAACATCGTTCTTGGAGTGGCACCTCTTAGTATCCTCGATCGCGCGCTTTTCTTGCTCTTTTTTCTTCTTTCTGAAAAGCCGATGTTCTTCCTTCCTTCTCTGCTATAGAGCTCAATGGCAGCTCTCGTCTTTGCCTGCAGCTTAGCCTCGTAGGCCTCGTTCTTGGCTGCGAGCAGCTGTCGGCATTCTTCATCAAACCAGGGGTTTCTTGCTGGTGGCCGCGAGAAACCTAGAACATCAGTTGCGGCTGATCTAATGGCTTGTTGGCATCGTTGCCATTGTTCTTCGACATTAGATGCTGGTGGTATGGTGGGAATCGAGAGGTTAAGGGATACGAGTTGCGCTAGGGTCTTGGCGGTCTGTGGCGATTGCAGTCTTTCGACATTGCATTTTTTCACAGTATTTCTGGATTGTTGTGGCGTGGTGGATATCCGCATTCTTACCTTGGCTGCTACAAGGTAGTGATCCGAGTCGATGTTAGCTCCTCGGAATGTTCGGACATCCAAAATACTGAATGAGTGCCTCTTATCTATCGCAATGTGATCAATTTGGTTGACCGTTCGTTGATCTGGAGACCGCCATGTCCCCTTATGGATATCGAGGTGAGGAAACCGTGTGCAGGCTATAGTGGCATTTCGTTCCGTAGCGAAATCAATTAGCCGAAGTCTGTTGCCAGACCCGTTCTCGTGTAGATTTTGTATTTTGACAATATTGCTAAAGATGTCTTCTCTTCCTATCTTTGCGTTAGAATCTCCCAGCACGATTTTAACATCGTACTTCGGTAGTCGCTCATAAGTTTTATCAAGAAGCTCCTCGAGGCAGTCTTTCGCTATATCGGCTTTTTCCTTCGTAGGAGCGTTATCGCATATAAGGCTTATGTTGGCGAATTTGGAATTGATTTTGTCTTGAAACATAAGACTTCTTACCTAAGTCTGGCACTTATATCAAACAAATCCACATCGTAATAGTCGCTGTTTCTGCTCTTTATAACACGGTGCGTAGTAGATTTCAGAGTTTTTCATCCTCTTTTTATCCGGCTCATCCCATCGGATTTCCAGGGTGGCAGTATTGTCTGCTTTGTATCAGCTTTGGGCTTTTGCTAGTTGTTCGCCTGCACCTCTCCTGTTTATTGTTCTCACACTTCAGGTGCAGATACGAACGTCGTTGTCCTTTTACGTATAGCATGGTCGTCAACAATAACATCAGTCTTTCAAATGCTCTTGGTTACTTTGTAACAAGATTTTTTTGCCTTCAACCTGAAAGGCTGTCAGTCTAGATCTCCAACGCTTATTTTTGGATTAAAATCCCCTCCCGCAATAAAACTTGTGAATTATACTGAGAAGGCTTTTAAGTCATTTTGCCGTATTCCATAGCTGAAAGGGTGTTTTTTTTATTATGACTGCTGTCCCGCTTTTGGCGCAGCTATGAGGATGTGGGGAGTGATAGGAGTATCATACGGAAAAAAAGGACATTTTCTTGTCGACCCCTGTGCAAGAAAAAGTTGCTTGAATGACATAAAGGCAACGCAAAGAAAGGCCATTATGACATTGATAAGGATTTTTAATAATTCCCCTTCCAAGAGGATGATTTGGACAAGGCTTATAAAACGTTCACCGATTTCCACTCCTATTATGCTCAATTACTACCATCTCACTTTCAGTCGCAAAACTTTTCGCACCCACTGTTCTCCGCCAGTGTAACACTGTGTCAATCCAAGGTGCACAACTTAAAAGCGATCGCCTCATGGTGCACACACATAATAATGGGATTCATGAGGACCCGACAACGACAAAAACTACACAACAAACGCCTTTTGTTTCGTCTCCTTTTCGGTTATTGGACGCGATACGCGAAGATGCTCTTCTTATTCTGTTTCTTGCGTTTTTTTTCTTCCTTTGGCTGGTTTCTTCGTCTTTTTTGAACATTTTTGAGGGTGTCCAAAATCGGACAACACTGTGTGTATTATGCCACAAAATGTATACTGTGCGCCGAATGTATCCCCGATGTCTGACTCAGTTGAGACGGTGTATTGGCGGCTTTTGCTTTTTGGGGCCGAAAAGGGTCCTGCCTTATTGAAGTTATTGTTACTGATGTATAGGACCAGAGCAGGGCATATAGCAGAAGCAGCTAGCCAGCCAGCCAGCGTCTACAATGGAATGCGCACAGGCGACACATAATACCTTAACCAAAGGTGTTGGTGATTGTCTTTAAAAGCGGCGCTTCATCGCTTCATCGCAGAGATGGAATGTGAATTCCGAAAAAAAAATGGAGAACAAGACCTTAAAGGCCAGACAATCGTGGTCCTTCTTCTTTTATATTTGTTTCATTTTTTTAGTGAACTTCACCGAAGCGACAGTATAGAGAAGCTCTTGAAATTCATTGCGAATGCCCTTTTGACAGGGTCAGGATAACGATAAATGTCACATTTGATAAAACAATATAAAGGACACGTATCTACACCCTGGAATGTTCATCCCACTTGGAATGTCCATCAGCATTCGGTACTACAATGTAGTCCTACCGCATGCGCATGTCGCCAAGATGTCCAAAAAAGCAATTACAACTTCTACTACCAAAAAAAGATTCGAAAATAAAAAGATCATGTGATGCACGTATTTCGCGGATAAGTTGTCGGCTGGTTCCCACGCCTGCGTACTCTCGCATTTTGCCAATTGTGCGCGCAGCCTGATGTGGTAGTGGTGCTGTTACATGCAGTGCCAACTTGGAGCTGAAACCGATTGTGTTGCGTGATGTGCTCACGTAACAAGCGGGTTTCGGATAAAGAAAGTTTATTATGGCTCGCGGACAAGGTGAATCCTTATTTAGTGCGATGGCACATTTCGACTAGAATTCTTTTATGCGAGGACGGTCATTTAAAAGGAATTCATAAGTGGGCGTCCTCAAGTGCATGACTAGTGTGAGTCCAATTAATTTGAATACTGGCATTTGCAGTTCGTTTTTAAATTGTTTGTCATCAGTGAATCGCGTATGTACTTGTAGCCCCTAAAAAAAATCAGAGAAGATCTTTGGGGATAATTTTTTAAAGAGGTTATTAATATTTAAAAAAATTCACTGACTGGGGCCCATTTATTTAAAGAAAATACTTTTGCAACTAAGAGCCTTGGTGAAGACTGACATTATTGTTGACGACCATGCTAAACGTATCTATACATGGAATCTGAGAGGTGTAGGAACAACTAGCAGAAGCCCTAAGCTGTTACAAAGCAGGCATTACTGACATCCAGAATATACGATATGATTGGTCGGGCAAAAAGAGGATGAACAACTGTGACATCTACTATGGAACTTGTTATAGGGAGCAGAAACAACATTTTTTTAAAAATGGCTTTCAAGCAAGAAATCCTTGATGAGGAATGCCGAAAGATGCTCTCAACCAAAAACGAGGCATACAAAACAAAGCTGCAGCTGAAGACGAGAGCAAAAGAAGAAGAGAACAACACCAGCTTTCCAGAAAAAAGAAAAAGCGTGCTATAAGGATATATCGAGCTGCCACTACAGGAATTATGTTCGCAAGTTCTACCGAAGTGTAAACCGTCAATGTCAGGGATACGCTGCGCAAGCAAAATCCTGTCGAAATGATCAAGAAAAGTCGAAGTTGAGGCACAGTTGATGCTGAGGATATGGAAGAACCACTTCTGCAGATTGGTAAACTCCGATGACGAACAAAATTCCGCTGGCAGGCAGAACGAACAATTTAATTTTGGCGACGACAGTGAAAACTACCAAGGCTGCTGGATATGATGATCCACAAAAGAGAAGACACTCTGAACTGCGTTAGCTACAGAGGCATAAATCTTCTCAAAATCGCCTACAAAGTACGAGATCCTACCTCCCTTGATATATGAAATTCTGAAAACGTTTACCAACAACCTAATCGGTCCTTATGAGTGTGGTCTTAGGAGAGGAAAGTCCACAACTGATCAAATCTTCACACTTTGGTAGATCCTGGAAAAAACCCAAGATGTCCAAATAGGTACTAACCACCTATTCATTGATTTCAAAGCCGCTATACAAAGCCGTATCTAGTTTTGGCATACCACCTGAAATTGTCCTTCTGTGCAGGATGACTATGGGGAATTCTCGCACCATCAGGGTCGAAAACGATCTCACCGAATCTCAAGGATTTAGGCAAAGCGACGCACTGTCACGTGACTTCTTAAACATAATTCTTGAGAGGATTGTGCTAAACTCCCGAGGAAAAACTAGAGGTTCAATCTTCCATAAATTGGAGCAACTGATGATATTGGCATGATTGGTCGGACTCAAGGTGGAAGTGGCAAAAATGGGCTTAGCAGTAAATGAGGATAAGACCAAGTATATGCTATCAACTCAACATCGATGTATTCGACAAAACGTCACCACTGACAGATATAACGTTGAGGTAGTGCCGGACTTTGCCTACCTGACTCCGAAATTAACTCTGACGAGAACACTCTTGCTAACTGCTGTTCTTCGGGCAAAGAAGGCAATTAGGTAGTAATGCCCTCACTAAAATTACCAAGGAAATCGTATGAAAGATCCAGATCATCCCAGCCCTTCTCTATGACACTGAAGCATGGACCGTATCAAAAGCGGGTGAAGTAATCCGTAGTCGTTTAGAGCGAAAATTCGTCAACAAATCTTCGATCCCGTTTGCGTTGACGGGCTATGGAGACAAACAAAACTACGAACGATCTGTAGCGCTACTTGGACTTGGTCAAAAAACTCCATATAAGATAATGGAGATGGCCAGGACATGTGCAGGGGACCTAGCCAATCTTTTATAATTATATCGACACACCCTGTGTACGTATAACAACACCAAAGACATCAACCATATGGAATTCCAAAAGCGATTCAGTTTTGACGAAAATTAGCACTGGACGCGATTAGGTTCATAGTCATATTCTTACCACTAAACTTCCTTTTCCATTTTACCTCTTGCCAAGTGCAGTACATAGTTCACAAGTCCATCTAATAGAATTAATAATTACCATATACTATACATTGCCTATACCCCATATCGACAAAGTATACCAAATTACTAAGGTTAGTTCATCAAAATATATATAGTTCGCTTGGATTAAACTTAAATTATGTTGTTTTAAGTGAAGTGCTGCGCGATCTAACGAGAAAAAAACTAAAAATCTAGACTTTGATTGGACCACCTTTACTGGCTCGAATTATATATTTTTCTCCTGCCAAGAGGAGAGCCGTAACTCTCGCTCAACGTTCCATCCCAAGCGATAAAGTTGCAGCTCAGTTATCACCATCTCAGGCATTGGTTTTTTTTTTTAAAGCGCGAATCTAACGCTGATGTGCATTGTATTATACATAGTATATACGTGTGCATGCACATATATAACGGGTGATTTTTTAGCTGGTTTGGTTTTGGCAACACTGGTTTTGACAGTTGACGTGTGTTTAGTACCTTGTGTCACTGTCAAACAGCTTCAGTTTGGTTTGCAATTTAACCATGGATCGTCTTACAAATGAACAACGCTTGCAAATTATTGAATTTTACTATCAAAATTCGTGCTCGGTTCGAAATGTTCATCGCGCGCTGCTTCCATTTTATGATCGGCATTCTCGACCTTCGGAAGATTGTGACCAAATTTCGCACCAAATTTACTTTGTTGGACATTAAACCACCAATACGTTTACGTACTGTGCGTAGTGAAGAAAATATTGCGGCCGTATCAGCTAGTGTGACAGAAGACCGCGAAATGTCGATTCGGCGCCGTTCCCAGCAGTTAGGCCTTTGTTACAGCACTACGTGGAAAATTTTGCGGAAGGATTTGGGCGTAAAGCCTTTTAAGATACAGCTGGTGCAAGAACTAAAGCCAGCCGACCTACCACAACGCCGAATTTTTGGTGAATGGGCTCTTGGAAAGCTGGCCGAGGATCCGCTTTTTTATCGAAAAATTGTGTTCAGCGATGAGGCTCATTTTTGGTTGAATGGGTACGTAAATAAGCAAAATTGCCGCATTTGGAGTGAAGATCAGCCAGAAGCATTGCAACAGCTACCAATGCATCCCGAAAAAGCCACTGTTTGGTGCGGTTTATGGGCCGGCGGCATTATTGGGCCATATTTCTTCAAAGATGATGCGAATCGCAGCGTTACTGTCAATGGTGAACGCTACCGAGCGATGATAACAAACTTTTTTTTGCCCGAAATGGAAGTTCTTGACTTGCATGATATGTGGTTTCAACAAGACGGTGCCACATGCCACACAGCACGCGAAACAATGGCGCAATTGCGAGGCGAGTTTGGTGAACAGTTAATTTCACGTTTCGGGCCGGTCAATTGGCCGCCTAGATCGTGCGATTTGACACCATTAGATTATTTTTTGTAGGGGTATGTCAAGGCTAATGTCTATAGGGACAAGCCCGCTTCGATTGACGCACTGGAAGCCAACATCCATGCATTCATTCGTGAGATACCGGCCGATATGTGTGAAAGAGTATGCCAAAATTGGACTCAGCGGATGGGCTACCTGAGACGCAGCCGCGGTCAACATTTGCATGAAATTATCTTTAAACATTAAATTGCAAGGTTCAAACTATTGATTCAAATAAATATTTCATTCATTTTTTGTGTTTTTTTTTAAAAAAGTTCTAAACCTCTTAAAAAATCACCCGTTATATACGTGTGCATGCACATATATACATCGTGTACCCAAAAGTTCTTTTCAGAACTCAAAAAAATCCTAGTTCTACTTTGTAGACTACGCGAAACCATAACCCGTCATATATATACATTTACAACATACATGCGTGGAGGTAAGAGAGTGGTACATCATAAATATCAATCAAACGCTCCAGTTAATATGTCATTCACAGAAAACAAATCTGCAGCGCTGATACTCAAGAGTGCAGTAAAAGCGCAGCAGGTACAAATACCACCAGCACATACTTTTGTTTTGCTAGACACATAGCCATACTCTTGACCGATCCCACGTTATCGAATTCTCACTGGGAACAAACTATTAAAGCGGTGCGCATACGCACTTTGTAAAAGAGGCCAAGGCCAAGGCAAATCAACAGCAAACAGCAGACGATCAGTTTACCCAAGAGTGTGATATCGGTCAGCAGCACAACCAAGCTCGGCTTCGCGAATTTCCCCGTAAATCTATATTCCCACCCCTCACCCATCCTGCAATCCATTCTTACCATATTCAAAAAAAAAAAAAATAAAAGTGATTTGTTGACATAACGTCAAACTTTATTTAATCAATAATTTAAACTAATATTGCATCATAGTACATACAAAATAAAAGGAACCTAATGTTGTTCCTTAAAGTTTAGTTTGTTTATTAAAAATATATGGACTTATTGTAAGCCGAAAGTGTGTTCAAGTGCGATTATAGTGATATACATTTTCCACAATTTAGCAGTGATCACCCACCACCTTCTATGCATGCTGTGCGCACAACATTCATCGGAGCGTCGTCAACAAAATTTGGTGAGTCCCGTAAGTTTATAAAGTGATAACTCTTTGATTTAATTTGCTTGAACTACACTAGTCGGCATAAGTATTTTGACGAAACCTGTTTGTGACTATTGAGACTAACTTTGCTTGGTATCGTTAAAACAACGGTGCAAAAATGATGCGCGAAACAAAGAATCTATTTTTAGCTCTATGCATGCCAAGTTTTGTATTGTTTACCTTTTGCATTCTCTTTCTGCTGATAAGAACGCATGCAGACAAAGAATTTTTACGTGGCATAAGTATTTTGACGGAAACTTTGTGTAAATATTTAGTTTTGAGCACGTGATAACCAAAAAACTTGTCTAGTTAACTTTAATTTACATTAAACGTTGATAACAAAATAAAAATTTATTAAAATTTATTAAAAACCATGGGTAAAACGGCTGAGTTGAGGTTGGTTGTCAGATCTTCAATGGTAGCGAAGTTTAACGCTGGAACGGCAGTAAAAGACATAGCAAGTGAGTTTAATGTGTCGCGTCAAACTGTGCACTATCAAATCAATAAGTTTAAAAAGCATAATGACATCACAAACCTAATGAGATCAGGTGCTAAGCACAAAACAACGCCCACTGAAGACCGAACCCTTCTACGGGAATTTAAAAGAAATATATTCCTGAAGCCTCAAACTGCTGCAAATCAATGGAATTTGACGGCAACGAATCCAATCAGTGAGCGCACTGTCCGACGACGTTTAATGGAAGGAGATTTTAAAACATTTAAAGCTAAGGACGTGCCGTACATATCAAAGGTAAACAAGCTTAAAAGACTGTCTTTCGCAAACGAACATCTGCACAAGCCAAAGGAGTACTGGAGAAGCGTTCTATGGACAGATGAAAGCTCCTTTGAGTATAACTCATCAAAAAACAAATTTTACGTTAGATTGCCAAAGGTAGAAAGGCAAAAAAGACGCCCCGTTTGTCAAAAAGTGAGCCATGGTGGAGGCTCTGTCATGTTCTGGGGATGTGTTGCGTATAATGGCCTGGGTGAATTGGTTCCTATCACCGGCTCGATGAACCAAGGTCAATATTTAAGAACCCTAAATGATAATGCCTTTCCTTCCGGAGGTAGGCTTATTGGTGAATCATTTATCCTGCAACAGGACAATGCCCCATGCCACAAAGCCCGGATGAAAACTAAATTTTTGAAGGATGTTGGTGTTGCCACTTTGGACTGGCCACCTCAAAGTCCAGATTTAAATATAATAGAAAACATCTGGTCTCTTTTGAAACGCAAAAGAACAGTTTCTTTAAATAAAACCAGAGAGGAGACGATTTCTGAGGTCACTTCCCTTTGGGAAGAGATATCTCCAGAGATTCTTCAAAATTTAGTAGATTCAGTACCGAGACGCCTTCAAAAAGTTATTGAAGCCAAATTAGGTTATATATTTTACTAAATTCTTCTTTATTTATTTACTTTTGTTAAGTTTAAAATGTTTTTTCTTAGAGTTATATACTTGTCAAAATACTTATGCCAACACACGAAATTACAAATTAATTTATATCTTTTTTGACTTCTATGAAAAAATATTTGTTTGCCTATTTTTAAGTTTGTATTAGTTATATATAAAAATGAAAAAATAGACATTAATTCTTGTCAAGCCATTTAGAAGTTAAACTCAAAAATGCACGATTTTTATTTCATCAAAATACTTATGCCGACTAGTGTATCTGTTGGTTGAATTTTGATACTTTTAATTGAAACATTAAATAACTAAAATTGACCTAAGAAACTACGATTTGTTATGAAAACATTTAACTACCTTACCTAAAGAATAATAATTTAATTACATACATACAAACAAATATCAAACATAAACAAAGCTATTGATTTTTCTAAATTGAAACTATTTACCTAGAATAAATATGAATTTGACCTAATTTAACTTTTCTATTATAAATTTAACTACTGAATTAACTACTTATTTACTAAATTGAAACAAATGAATCAACTACTTAGGGTGATGCAATCGTAACAACGTAAACAATTATATACATACATAATGAAGTTAACCTAAATATCTATTTTATTATTAGTACGTTATGACCATTTTAATAAAGATTTTAATCTTTTTGAAGATATGATTCGGTTCAGAATTATTTCTTGTTGTGCCATCGATTTTAGAATGACATTATAGTGATTTGTTCGATTAGTGCAAAAGTGGTGTGCAATGTCGTGTGAGCGATACATCGGCGAAGATGTTAGCGAATCTTGATTGATTCGACTTTCGGTTAGGGGCTGTCGTAAGAAGAAATGTTAGCGTCGCGGTAGCCATGGTTAGTCTTTATGTTCTCTCGGGTATAAATGACTGTGGGAGGGTCACGCTTAGGAAACCGCCTCCACCTTAGGGTTTCCTCAAAGTTTTTAAATTCCAAGATTATCTTGTATTGACTTCATAAGTAGTCTAACATATTTTATTTTTAAATATTTTTTTATACTCCGCGCATTTAATAATATTTTTTTTTTTGGCATGTAAAAGCAACGATCGTCCGACAGTAAGTGCACGAACCTACGCCTCCGTCGAGTTCAAGCCGCGCGTATGCAAGCATGCCTACTCACACTTCACTGCCAGGACAACCCACTCTATGACTCATCGCTATCTGGATGAAGTCCTGTATTCGCTAAGGGTGGTGGGATGTATGATTCTCACAAATCCATAGGGTGGGAACAGCATTCGTTGCACATGTAGGGCGAATGGACACCAAAACTCCGGTTCGCAGAGTCATCGATTTCCAGCAAAACGTCGCAGTAGAGGAAGACGTCTCGCCTTAATTGGTGCGCATTTCAACTACCTTGAAGTGTGCAACTGGAGCCAGTTAGCTAGGTACCGGGCTAATTGGAGTGGTATTTAAGTTGATGCCCAGTTTTATCCCCGACCGTATTGCCACTTAAGTAAGTAAGTAGGCCCCTGGGAGCATTGGCCTAGTGCGTTGGAGTACTAAGCCCGGGGTCCCTGGTTCAAATCCCGGCCTAAGTTTTTTTTTCACTGGTTCACCTCGGACCTGCTTTGGTCACTTAATGGGATAGTCCTTGTCTGGCACCAGTGTCGACATGTCATAAATATCAAGACTCGTCTTAAAACCAAACTCACTTCATGTTTTACTCGGCGCATTACATTCGGTAGAAGAAACGACCAAAGTTTAACGGCCTTTCTTTCATTCTAATTCAGTGCACTGAACTACTAGGACTGGCTTCCAGCAAATCTTAAGAGTAAGTCAGGCCCCTGGAATGGAGATGGTGGCGCATGAGCCGAGATCCAAACTACAGCGCTCAATTCCATAGTAGATGGAGATGCTGATTGCCCCGTGTCCTAGGGGTATTGTGGAATCCCTAGGACACAAGTTTAAGCCGGTTATTGATTGCCTGGTTGTGATGCGCATAAGAGCAATAGCAGCCTTATATGTGCACACACCCATACCGATTAGACTGAAGACCCTTTGGAGCCTGTCCGGAATATATGATATGAAAATCGTACTTGAGGACTTTAATGCGAAAATCGGTAAGTTTGAGGGCAGAGCCACAGCGAAATGACAACAGATAGTGGCTTCCGACTAACAGACTTCGCAGCACCATATAATACTATGATCACGACAGGGTTACAACTCTTGCGCCACCTTGATGTGTTGTAGTGCAGCTTCCATTTTAGCATATGGAATTTCCAATTACAGGAGATAATGCAGGTTTCTTGACACTTAAGCAGGTTTCTTGACACTTACACATCGATTGCTGTTGTCATAGTAGCTGGCTTCTCTACAGATATTTGAGGTTTGCTTCGTTGCTTCTTTACCTGAGGAAATAGCGATTTGCAAGTTCTATTCTTTCTTTGGCTAGTAATGGGATTCTATCGGAGCAAAAGTACTAGGTTTCAGCTAAAACGTTTTAGCTTTCACCTTAACTGTCCGGGCCAAAAATTCGATGTCTGTTACTGCTTAAAGATGGCCGCTTCAGTAATTTATATTAAAAGCATTCCTGAGTAAGAATAAGTTGTAAAATTTCTTAAAAATTGGAACTCCAATGTTGCACAATAAGTTTCACACAATCCATTCAAGTTCAATGCTCAGGATTGCACATGAAAGTATCATCTTGTCATTATTCCTTTTCTGTAAGAAATAATTTCGTTGTCGTCATTCTTAAAGGTTTTTTTAACAATTTGAATCCGTATAGCTAGTCTCTATAAATGCAGGCATTTTTTTTAGAATTTGCAAATGTGTGAAAGTGTGGCCAATTGACGTCTTTCTTGGCCTCATGTGTTAGTGGCTTGATAAAATTGTCTAAAGACGTCATCACATTCTGAGCGTAATGCAAATGTCTTCCATTTACCACACAAATTCAGCTGCGGTATTGTGCACTTTGTTATCATTTTTATTATTTTTAAAATGTTACCATCTCCACTATGCTTTCCAGATATTGAAAAGCCCGTTAATCCATCTAATAATCCTTTCCCTGCTAAATAATTTTGTACCTCCCGACCATAACAGACTAACCACCTCCATTCAAAACATACCACAAAATTGTGATCTAAAAACTGAACAGGTCTTTTCTTTCATGCGCCTTCAATTTTCTCACAACAATCTGTAACCTGATTCCACATAACTTCACTTTCATCCCAAATACCTTGCTCCCATTTCGATAAAATCTTATCATCAGTGCTCTTGTCAGCTCCATTCTGCATCTAACCGATCAATTCCGAAAAATCAATCGACTCTAAATTAAACAAATACCGTTTTTATCTTTTCGAAATTGCCGCACCGTCTAAACAAATCAACTCTCCGCCAAGCAAATCCAATCCAACGATCGTTCCACTTGATCAGGCCGTGAGATATTGCGCCCGCCCATAAGCATTTGGTCCCAAATGAGCCAAACCGAACCGTAAAGAAAGAGTAGCCAACCGAACTAGCAATCAACCGAAATTTAAGCCTCATTAGAATGATCTTCCCTACTCGGCCCGGCCGGAGCAACCAGTCAGGCAGTCAGCCCTTTGGGCATAGCCTTGTCCCTTATGCCACTGGCTATACTACACGATCACCAGCACGACGGACGATCTGTGTGTCCATCTGACCATGCCGCACAGGCATGTCGATGAAAGTCATTGCGTTATACCTGGCGATAGCGACTGGCGTTGACTTATTAAGACATCGCACGTCAGTAGGTAGTAGAAACAAGATCATCAGCATAGAATTACAAGAGAACCGATCACCGAAACATACACAAAAACTGACTAACTGGCTTAGCGGGGATGACAAGGAGGAGGAGAAGATAGAAGATAGCATACGACAACAACGAAGACGATGACGTTGTGGATGACGATGGTGCCGCCGACGCTACCACCACCAGAGCGATGGCTCTCAGAATTGATGTCGAGTCTGTGACCGCGACTACCATGAGCGCAACCGACTACGATGATTATTTGAATGAAATCCAATATCGCGGGGACGTTTGATGAAGGTCGGTCGAATCTAAATTCGAATCTGAAACCATCGTGCGGCCGCTGTTCTATCTCTATTCGGTGTGCTTTGGTGTGTTTGATTAGATCTCTTGTTAGCGGGTATGGGTGTAACTCCCGAGTTTATGGAAGATGATCTGCGGTGGAGGTGGATTTTGATTTTGATTGCGGGCACTTGACGGGAATGCTAATCAGAGTGTTTCGGTTTATGTCAGATATAAATGGGTATTGTAGGTATGGAGTGTGCTTTGGTGGTTAATTGAGGGTAAAAGTGAATTTTGCTTCTGTTGGGTGTTGATGTTGAATGATTGGGTTAGTACTGGGATGTGCAGTTATTTGCATATGAATTAATATATTCAGTTTGCAACACAACTCTTTTGTTTAATAATTTATGCGGAATGTGGTTTTGTAAATTTTTTGTCTTATAACTCTGGTGATAATTTTGTGTTGATTTTTTTGTCGCGGATTGACAACCCGAATGATTCATTCAATAAAAATGTCACTTTTGTGTTTTTAAAAGGACGAGTTTTTAGCTCAACTCTTTTGATTGTAAGTATAACTTGTGTACCAATGTGAGCAAGTAAAATTCGCAAACTTATTCCTTTTGAAAGCTTTCAGAGCCCTTGGTTCGTTTTCCTAGCCAAATGGATTTTAAAAGAACCTCTGGAGCGGTCAAAACATAACCAATTGACATAAAAAAATCACAGAAGCAAGAAGTCTGGAGTGGGGAAATTGGGAAATTTTTGCAAATAGAGCAAATCGAGAGGTTAGGTGGTCCGGAAACATATTCTCTACAATGGTCATTGGCGTGCGATGTATTAATGCTGATCTCTGCTGGGTTACAGAGATATAGGCAAGAAATGGATCTGCTACAGATCATGACCAGGCACTACAAGCGGTCGAACCACCGCTCTGCAACTTCAGAGAACGAGTGGAACACAAGACCCGAATGAAAGCCAATATCAGGTGGAATTCATTGACCACCTGCGGCATATCTCGGAAGCTCTGGCCAGAATACAACGGGAACCGGACCAAAAAACTTTTACGGTACGACAGAATCTCATTGTCTAAACTGGTAGGGGCTTTCACTGGTCCCAACTTTC
The DNA here is from genome assembly GCA_932526625.1 of Rhingia campestris. NCBI lineage: Eukaryota > Metazoa > Arthropoda > Insecta > Diptera > Syrphidae > Rhingia > Rhingia campestris. The sequence goes on from OW052184.1 coordinate 5,498,373, forward strand.
TCAGAACCCACACAATGAAACTTAATCTCAAGGATGACGATATCTGTAGAGTCTGTGGTGATGAAGAAACACACGAGGATACACCTCATTTCCTCTGCTACTGCCCGAGTCTCTGTCACCTGAGGAACAGAACACTTGGAAGTTACTACTTCCGAGACATCCAAGCACTTTACAATATTCCATTACCCTATCTTTACAGGTTCCTACGAACATCAGGATGACTGGATAGAGTGGAGTAACCCAAAAGTGATTTGGTAAGCAACATCCACCAACTCATAAGCCAAATCTGGTCGGTTGAAAGCATGCCTGAAGAATGGAACCTCAGCATCGTTTGCCTGATCCACAAAAAAGGAGACACTCTGAACTGCGCCAACTACAGAGGCATAAGTCTACTCAACATCGCCTACAAGATCCTATCTGCCGTAATATGTGAACGCCTGAAACCGTTTACCAACAACCTGATCGGCCCTTAACAGTGTGGTTTTAGGCCAGGAAAGTCCACAATCGATCCAATCTTCATACTTCGGCAGATCCTGGAAAAAAACCCAAGAAGTCCAAATCGATACCCACCACCTATTTATCGTTTTCAAAGCCGCATACGACAGCATTTATAGAGACGAACTATACAGAGCCATGTCTAGTTTTGGTATACCGCCCAAACTCGTCCGTTTGTGTAGGATGACGAAGGAGAATTCTCGCTGGACCATCAGGGTCGGAAACGACCTCACCAACACATTCGATACCAAAAAAGGATTTAGGCAAGCCGATGCGCTGTCATGTGACTTTTTCAATTTGATTCTTGAGAGGATTGTGCAAAACTCCCGAGCCAACACCAGAGGCACAATTCTTCAAAAATCGGTGCAACAACTAGCATACGCCGACGATATTGACATCATTGGTAGGACTCAACGTGGTGTCTTAGCCACGTTTGCTAGGATAGAGAAGGCAGCGGCAAAATGGGTTTAGCAGTAAATGAGAGTAAGACTAAGTATATGCTGTCAACACGAAAGGACACACAACATCGACGAATTGGACAGAACGTAACCATTGACAGATATAACTTTGAGGTAGTACGGGACTTTGCCTACCTCGGCTCCGCTATTAACTCTGACAACAACATCTCGTCAGAAATCAAACGAAGGATTACTCTTGCCAATCGTTGTTTCTTCGGGTTAAGAAGGCAATTTAGTAGTAAAGCCCTCACTCGAACTACTAAGGAGATCCAATATAGAACCCTGATCATCCCAGTCCTGTTCTACGGCGCTAGAGCATGGACCGTATCAAAAGCGGATGAAGAAATCCTTGGTCGATTCGAGAGAAAAAATCTTCGTAAAATCTTCGGTCCCGTTTGCGTTGACGGGCTATAGAACGAAGATTCAACCACGAACTATACGAGCTGTACAGCGACATACCCCTAGTCAAAAAACTCCGAAATAGAGGATCCTAGGGGATCTACTCCACCAACCCGAAAACCTAACCTAACCTAAGCTTTTCTATCTAGTTTTCTATCTATATTAGATAGAAAACTGCATTTGTCCAGCGTATACCAAAATCTTGAAATCCTCTTCTCCCTTCAGTTAGCAACCAATTGCACTTAAGTCTTTTTCCATGGTCATGGAAAGATCATCGTCAGCTTCTAAAAACACAAAAACTTCACAATGACCGGCTTAGGGTTTCGCAGCAGGTCCACTGGTGATTTGATGAGATATCTCACTGAAAATTGGAAACAATCAATCCACCATGGCCGAGAAAGCAAGATTGTTGAACTTGGATAAGCAATTATCTTTCGAAACGTTAAATCCAAGTTGATTTTCACGATTTCAAGTCAGCAACTCACAAATTAAATTCTGGTGTCCCCCAAGGCGCAGTTTTGTTACCGACTCTTTTTCTCTCCTAATTCAATTCATTCCTTTGCTGAGGACAGTACTCTCAGCTTCTCATATTAACTTTCAGGTACACAACCATTAATTCGCGTAAACACGGTCTTTTGTGTAGCCCAGCAGGAAAAATCTAACGGTGTAAAATTGTATGATCTTGGTGGCCAATTGATGTCGCCAAAACATGAAATTATGCTTCGAGAAACTTCTCACACAATAAAGCCATAATTGGTCGTGTTGTGTGGCTTGTTGTCATGTCTTGTTGGAACCACATATCGTTCAAGTCATGATCTTCAATCGCCAACCAACAAAAATCTTTCAGTTGCTGCGAACGCCGGAAAATCGATAAATCTAAATCATCAGCAAAACTTGCACTTGTAGCAGCATTACTTTCGACTGAGGATGCATTTTCGATTCCATTCCACTCTCTTCAAATTTCTTTACAATTTTACTGATTGTACGTTTGAATCGCCATTTTTTTGTAAGTCTTCATAATTTTAACTCGTTATTCGATTGACCCATTATCGTCAATGGCAAACATTCAACTAATATTATGACACTTCACACGATAGCTTAGTATGACAGGTGCCAGTGCTACCAACATGAAACCACGAAATTAATGTCCCGATATATCTTTTTTGTCCTGTGCACGAGGAGGGCGAATGAAGGAGAAGATACAACCGCGAACTCTATGAGCTGTACCAAGATGTGGATGAAGTCCAAAAAGCCAAAACACGTCGACTACATTGGCTCGGCCACATCGAGCGAATGGACAATAATGCTCCAGCTAAGAGGATCTTCGAATCCCAGCCCCCAGGTTCAAGAAGGCAAGGAAGACCGAACCTGCGTTTCAAAGACCAAACCATCGCGGATGCCAGAGCGCTTGGTCTAGACAACTGGAAGCAGCGATCCCGGGATCGTAGAGGACGGAAGGCTGCAGTGTCTCAGGCAGATACTCTTCACTGATCGGTGTTATGTATAAGAAATCTAGTACTGAATTAAATTACTTGATGTAAGCTAGGTTTAATAATATACCAATTCGACATATAACAAAATGTAACTTCCTATTATGGGACTTCACTAAAAAAAGACTTCCTGTTTAAGTTGTAAGCTTAATGATTTTAATCCAAAATTGTCTAAGGAAATATAATATTTTCGGCGACGAGAAAAATTGGGTACATAATAAAAAATAAATTGTGATAAGTCTTAGCAAATATAAAAAAAAAATTGGACAAAGGAAATTTTAAAAGTGCATGCAAATAAAAGTTTTTTTTACTAACAAATACCAAATTCAGAACCTCTAATTGAAGAGAAAAAGTTTGATAAGTCAACATATAAAAAAAATACAGAAATAAAAATGTCTACAATAATTGGCCACATAGACCCTTATGTAATGGGCAATGATTTCGTCGAGTATGAAATGCGATTGAAACAATTTTTTATCGCAAATGATTTACCTGAAGCGAAGAAAGTACCATTTTTCTTAACATATATGGGATCGGATGCATTTTCTGTACTAAGAAAAATGTGTGTTCCCGATGAGCCATCCGAAAAGACATACGATCAATTAGTTGGAATTCTAACTTGTTAACAGCTGTGAACGAAATATCAGAATCATATAAGTTCTACAAAGTTAACCAAGGTAGCATGCAAATCGTCGAGTACATAGTCAAATTGAAAGCATTGGCACAAAAGTGTAATTTTGGAGATTACCTACAGAGTGCGTTACGTGATAAATTTGTTTGTGGAATCCGTGATAATAATCTGCGCTCAAAATTTCTCAAAGAGTCAAAACTGTCTTTCAAATCCGCATTTGAAATTGCAATAAATTGGGAGATGGCAGAGAATCAAAATCACATGATAGAATCGAGAAGTGAGATCATTAACACTTTTGCAATCCATTCAGGAAGACATTCACCAAGAGCAGCTCAGTCAAATTTTAGTAAAACCGGTTTCAAAAGAAATCAAAGACAAGGTCAAAGTCACAGTCAGAGTCAAAGTCGTCGTAATTCTCTTCGTAGCAGCTGCAGTCAAGATCAGTTGTCATCAGCATCACCAAAGTCGTATCCAGAGTGTTATCGATGCGGCAGAATGCATAATCCACACAATTGTCCTGCACGTCAGTGGGAATGTTTTAAGTGTCACAAATATGGTCATTTATCAAATAAATGCCGTCAAAGAAACTATCAGCACGGAGGTCATCGCAAGGTTGTTGCCGAATTATCAGAATCCACCGATTATGTAAAAGTGACCATAAACCCTTATATCAAAACTGAACATTATCCACTTCCCAAAACGGAAGACAATTTCGCTAGTTTAGCAAATTGTAAGTTTTTTTGTGTGATTGATTTGTCTGGAGCTTACCAACAACTGAAATTATCCGAAAAGTCTAGGGAATATGTCACAATTAATACACACAAGAGAATGTTTCAATATACGAGATTACCTTTTGGTATATCTAGTGCGCCATCAATTTTTCAGGCAGTGATGGACCAAGTCTTATTAAATATACGAAATCTGTTTTGTTATCTTGATGATATCCATATTGGAGGTCAGGATTATCAAAGTTGTCAAAAAAGGCTTTTAGAAGTTTTAACAAAATTAAACCTTTTTAATATAAAAATTAACTTAGATAAATGCCGATTTTTTGAAAAAAGCATTATTTATTTAGGTCATTGCATAAGTCAAAAGGGAATCTTTCCAAATCCAAATAAACTTAGGGCCATAAAGGAAGCCCCTGTTCCAAAAAATCTTCAAGAACTACAGTCTTACCTGGGAATGTTAAACTATTATGGAAAATTTATTAAAAATGCTGCAAATGAATTGCACGATTTATACCAGCTTCTTAGAAAAGAAACTAAATTTGTTTGGAATAAAAAAGTTAACTCATGTTTTGAAAATTCAATGAAACTATTAGCTGAAAGTAATGTTTTAGAGTTATACGACCAAACTAAGCCAATAGTGCTTACATGTGATGCAAGTCCATATGGTGTGGGCGCTGTATTATCGCATGTAGTAAATGGTTTCGAAAAACCTGTTTTATTTGCCTCTTGTACACTTTCTCAAACCGAACAAAACTGTTCCCAATTACATCGCGAAGCACTCGCCATTTTGTTCGGAGTAAGAAAATATCACAAATATATTATGGTCTGTGATTTTAATCCAAAATTATCTAAGGAAACATAATAGTCGGGAGCCCGTTATGTAAGTAGTAAGTATATCTACGTTAATTATTTCTCTATGTCACAATTATACATATGGTATAATTATACTCATCCCAATTGGTGAAAAAATCTAATCATTAACTCAAGTATTATGTCGCTGAACTATTTGTCTACAACCCAGACAGGACACAACTTATTAAGGCGTAAATAATTCGTCACAAATTCACTCGGTGATATTGTAGACATATAAACGGTATCCTTCCTCATGGTAAATAAAAATTCCGTGTTATCTTAATTTGCATGACTTCAACAAGAGCAAACATTGCCTAAGATTTCAGAAACCTTTCACATTTCTCGTAGAAAATTTGAGCCACACCATACAAACGGAAACAACATCACACAGACCACCATGTAACCAAAGCAAGGAGAAACAGTATCCTGATTTTGCGACTTACACAGACACGCCGCCGTTCAGGTGAAAATCCGGATCTGAATAATTGAGCCTAATAGGATTTTAAGTGTGCACGCAGAAACAATTCTGCTACCACCTCCTGTGCACAAGCGATAACAAGGGAACGTGAGTGACTATATGAGAAGTAAGTAACCCTGGAAGGTACAACTATAGGTAGCCTAATGAATGAACCTCAATCCATGACCTCACAGGGAGTAAATATCCTTCGTAAATACACAATCTGTGAGTGCTAATACGTTCCGGTCATTAATTTTCATTGAGAAATTTCATCTCAATTTTTCCGCATTAGGAGATATGGTTGCTTATGTGTGTGAAGGATCTACCTAAGGTCACATGAATGATGGTTTTTGTCTCTTTCTGAAAAAAAAAAGATTTTCTTTTTTTTTGAAGAAAGTTAATTGAACGTGAACAGTTGCCCAACACAGGAAGAGTTACCTGTTGATCGTTTTATTTTTGACGTCCATAGGCATACCTAGGGATGAGTTTCCTTTTTTTTGGTTTCCTTTGATATGTTTGAAAGGATCTTTCCTTCCGGATGGGTTTCAGTAGAAATATATTTTATCCTTCAACACGAACGGTGTTAATCCTTATGCCATACCAAGGAAAACAAATAACGTATCATATCCTTGGAATGATAGAAGAACTGGAGCCATCATTGAGAAACGTGCTTATAGTTTCAACAATCGAAAGATCCTTTCATACTTTTGTTGACACTTTTGAAAGGGGAAATGTATATGAGTACCTTTTTCAAACCACTTACGAAGTTAATCGAAACGGTATACCTCTTAAAATAAAATCAGCGTGAGAAATTTTCAAAGGGATTTCATTTGTATAAGTCGGGCATGGAAATTTATTATTTTTTTAAATTAGGAAAGCAAAATATAAAACCAAATCATGTCACATTATGTGCATAAGCCAAGCAATTTGATTTAATTACAAAAAAAGGAACAATTTGGCTTTATCGCGCTATGTAAAGCGAAATATTGCCAAACAAAATAATGGAAATAACGCCAATTTTTCTTAAGTTTCTTTATTATTACAGTCGAACCTCGATCACAAACCAAATCAAACAGTGACCCCCAAGCATGGGGGTTGCAGGGGAGCAGCATCCCCCCACTCATATTCAAACTTTTCATATCCAAACTTGTACTCGTATGTATGCAAAGTATGAACCCCCTGCTTGGTATCACTGTTGGCTTTGGGATGGGTGCGAATGCATGCAAAGTTGGAATATGGATTGAGGAGGCATGCGGTCCCCCTGCAACCCCCCTGCTTGGGTTGACTGTTGGACTTGGGTTGTGTGCGATGTTGGGTGCATGCTAAATTTGTATCTATCTATGGCTATGTAGTTACAAGGTGGCGCAAAAGTAATCCTCCTATCAGAAAATGCTATAAATTTTGCGATTGGCCCCTAATGTCAGTTCTGTTTTGACATTTGTGTAGTAAACACATGCGAAATACACGTTAATAAACAATGTTACGCTACACTGCTCCAGAACGCGGAATATTGGTGACTATTTATTTGAGCAATAATCGGTCGGTGACTTTGGCACAACGTGAATTTCGTCGCCGATTTCCTAGCCGTCCAACGCCTACTGGTGAAACACTGCGACGTTAAGCCGCTCGCCTCGAAGAGACTGGCATAACACAAGATGCTGCCAGGCGTGGTAGACCCCGAAGTAGCCGTTCTGCAGAGAATATTGCTGCTGTAGCCGAAGATGTCATGGAAGCGCAGTCGACATCGACCAGACGACGTGCCACGCAAGTGGGTATCAGTCCACGGTCTTTACAGCGAATTTTGGTACAAAATTTGAAGATGTTTCCGTACAAAGTCCAGACGGTGCATCAGCTGTTAGCTGCTGACCGCCAATCGCGTCTAACATACGCTCAAGCCTTCCTTAATCACCACCAAGAGGAAGATGATTTTTCATCAGAAATAATCATGAGTGATGAGGCCCATTTCCATCTTAGCGGGTACGTAAATAAGCAAAATTTATGCTTTTGGGGCACTGAAAATCCGCGTGTAACCCACGAAGAGCCATTACACCCGCTCAAAGTCACTGTATGGTGTGCTGTTTTCGCTGGAGGAGTCATCGTACCTTTTTTCTTCGAAGACGTCGCGGGCCAAACGGTTACTGTGAATGGTGAGCGCTACAGAGCAATGATCAACGAGTTGTTTTTGCCGCAACTTGATGAATCGGGATTGGAAAATATGTGGTTCCAACAGGACGGTGCAACGGCACACACTGCACGTGCCACAACCGATATGCTGAAGGATGCATTTCCCGGGTGCCTAATCTCCCATTTTGGCGATTTGCACTGGCCAGCAAGATCGCCTGATTTGACCGCTCCAGACTTCTTTTTGTGGGGCTTTTTGAAGTCGCGGGTTTATGTCAACAAGCCTCAGACTCTTGCAGCTCTTAAAGACAATATACGTCAAGAATGTGAGGACCTATCGCCGGAAGTTTTGGCCAAAGTGATGGAAAATGCCATAAAAAGGGCTCAATTGACAATCAACTGTGGCGGCGGCCATTTACATGACATCATATTTTCGACTTGATGTAAAAAAAATTAAGAGACCAAATAAAAATAATCCACAAGAAGAATCAAAGTTTTTCATTTTTTTTTTAAATTACAGCTAAAAAACATCGGAAGGTTATTTTTGCGCCACCTTGTATTTGTAACGGGTGTTCTTTTTAGAGGTTGGTTTTTTGAATAGAGATAAAACTGACATTTTGTAGTCAAATCGGGCAACTCTAATGTAATTTATGTTTAGTTTGGTTTGCCATTTCATCATGCACAGGTTGACAAATGAACAACGCTTGCAAATCGTGCAAATTTATTTCGAAAATAATGGTTCAGTTCGCGAAGTTAACCGCAAGCTCCGTACATATTGTGGTCTACATAATCGTCCATCAGACCAATTAATTCGGTTAACCACGGATCGTTTTCGCAGTACGTTTACTCTATGTGATAATACGCATCCGCAGAGACGTCGAACAATGCGCACCAAAGAAACAATTGCCGCTGTAGAGCAAAGTGTTGAAGAGGACCTGAATGAATCGATTCGATACCGTGCACAGCAATTGGAGCATTGTCCATCAACTTTATGGAAGATTTTGCGCAAAGATCTTGGCTTACGACCTTACAAGATCCAGCTTGTGCAAGAATTAAAGCAGCGAGACCATGTAATGCGTCGTGATTTTGATCTCGATGCTGAATTTCATCGCACAATTTTGTTCAGAGATGAGGCTCATTTTTAGTTTCAAAAACAGTTGCCTCCCTCTAAGTCGAATTTCTACGGGGCATCAAAATTAGATCGAGTTGGAGGGAGTTTTGGAAAAATTCGAGTTAGAAAGGCCTTTATTTTGTTCAAAAATAAGGTTATGTTACGTTAGGTAAGAGTGGCTGCCAGCGATTCGACACGTGGTACCACATGGATTTTGTCCATTCTTCATGTTACATGTTAGATACAGAAGTAAGCTCCAATAAAAAGCTTAATGTAGCCTAAAAAATAACTAACACTTCTTAAAACTACTTGCACAAAACTGAAATATGTAGATATAATCGGGGTGGCAAGCACTCGTTGTTATATGTTCCGAGTGGTCGCATTCCTAATCGAGTCTTTGGGTGCCCGCCTGCCACGCCAGCATGCATGGAACATCGTCAACATGGTGCCCAAACCCCGCCCAGACCTCCATGGTGGTCTAAAAATCTAGTAAAGCTTAGTCAGAAGTGTAGAAAACTTGAACGAATTGTCTAACTGGATCTCCTACAAAGAGACCCTATAAATATACAAAAAGGAACTGAGGAAGTCCTGGAGACTCTTTTGAGAAGAGACTTCCGAGGCGTCTTGACTCACAAAAATCATATCCACACGTTCAACTGTTCCAAGCTATCTAAAAAAAAACAGATGACAATTGGACGACTACAAGCAAAGAATCCTTAGATCTACTAATGGACAATTATTTCCCAGGTAGCTTCAGCTCCTGCAGAAGTCGTTTGAATGAAAACCTAGACTTTCTGCGTGCCTGCCTAATAGATTAGCCTTGGATATTCGTAAATCCAGCTTTGTCCAAATTTATATTCGCTTCGTGCCAAGACTCCATCTGAGATTTGATTTGCTTTTAGCATGTTGCGATAGTAAGATTTGCACACGTGCCGGGTAAGACTAGTAATTTAGTTCCATGTCTGGGGAGCTCATCAGCCTTACAGTTCCCTATGCTCAGGCACCCGGCACAGGTGAATGTGAAACTGCTCTGACATCTTTTGAAGAGATAAGCGTTAATCGATGTGGCTAAGCCAATGTAATCGACGTGTTTTGGCTTTTTGGACTAAATCCACATCTTGGTACAGCTCATAGAGTTCCCGGTTATATCTTGTCCTCCATTCGCCCTCCTCGCGCACAGGACCAAAAAGCCGCCGAAGTATTCTTTCGAAAAAGCCCATTATAAGATCTCCCTTCTTGCTTATATGGTCCAGCACTCGGTGTTATAAAGCAGAACTGGCAGGATAAAGGTTTTGTAGAGCTCACATTTCCTCCTTCGAGTTAGGAGTTTTGAATCCAGTTGTTTTGCCAAACCGAAGTAGCAACGGTTTCCTAGGGTAATTCTTCTTCTTCTTCTTGAGTCCATGTTTACTCCGATGTAGGTGAACTCCTAAAGTACCTAGAATTTGCTGCTATCAATAGTGACGTTTAATCCTAGGCGGTGGACTGATGCTTGTTTGTTTGTTGATAGCATGTACTTGGTCTTGTCCTCATTTACTTCAAGGACAACGGATTTCGTCAATCCCCGTGGACGCTTTTGTCATAGAACGCTTGGAGCGAAAGATTATGTCAAAATCGTCCGCATAGCCCAGCAGCTGGACGGACCTGTTGAAAATAGTGCCTTCCGTGTTAACACCTGCCCTGTGCACTATCTGCTCCAGTACGGGATTGAAGAAGTCACATGATAGCTCGTCTCCTTGTCGAAATCTGGTGCATGGTTTGAATAGTTCGGAGGAGCTACTTCCAAACTGCACGTTGTACTGGCACCACTGATTGTTGGCGGCTGTGGTAGGTGCGTGCACAGAGGAGAGTTTCATACTCAAGCGCTTGATGTAGGCTGCGGCTACTCCAGGTGTGCTAAGGCGTCCAACGTCGAATTTCTTCTTCTGGGCAGTTCGCAGCTTCTTTTCATTGGACAGTCGAGCTCTGAATCTAGCAGCGACAAGAAAATGGTCAGAGTCGACGTTTTTTCGGCTTTATATTCTTCTTCTTTCCCTCGACTCACGTCATCATTAGCAGTAGCAGCAAGTGATATTGCTTCAAAAATTGAATCGCGATCAAGTACTTCTGTGCCTAGAATACCGTATTCGACTGCAACAAAATTCTTTCAATTCCTGCCCTCAACATTATAATCAGATTCTGCATACTGTTAAACGGGGATGACGAACAATACTCCGCTTTCAGGCAGAATGAAATATTCAATAAGGTCCACGACAGTGAAAACTACCAACCACCCGACCTTAGTAAAGTTCGAATGGCAATATCTAAACTCAAAATTAACGTAAATGACGGCCTTACCGCTGAGCTTTATAGAGCCGGCGGAGATGACTTGGCAAGTTACATCCACCAACTCTTAAGCGAAACCTGGTGGGATGAAACTATGCCTGAAGAATGGAACCTCAGCATCGTTTGCCCGATCCACAAAAAAGAACTAAACTGTGCCAACTACAGAGGCATAGGTCTCCTCAACATTGCCTAGAAGATCTTACCTGCCGTAATATGTGAACGCCTGAAACCGTTTACCAACAACCTGATTGGCCTGTGATTTTAGGCCAGGAAAGTCCACAACTGATCAAATCTTTACACTTCGGCAGATCCTGGAGAAAACCTAAGAAGTCCAAATCGAACCCATCACCTATTTTTCGATTTCAAAGCCGCATACGACAGCATTTATAGAGACGAACTATACAGCGCCATGTCTTGTTTTGGTATACCGCCCAAACTCGTCCATCTGTGTAGGATGACGCTGCTCCATCAGAATCGGAAACGACCATACCGAAACTTTCGCTACCAATCCTTGATAAGATTTTCCGATGCACAGTTATGTGAGTTCTTTCAAGATTATGCAAAACTCCCGATTCAAGTCCAAAGGCACAATCTGTCATAAATCGGCGCAACTACTAGCATACGCTGACGATATTTACATCATTGGTTTGACTCAACTTGCTGTCATAGTAATGGGTTAAGCTGTAACTGAGGGTAAGGCCAAGTATATGCGAATTGGAAGGAACGTCTCCACTGCCTCGTAGAACTTTGAGGTAGGACGGGAGTTTATTTACCTCGGCTCCGCTATTACCCCTGACAACAACATCTCGTCAGATATCAAAAGAAGAATTTCTTTGCCAAACGCTGTTTCACTTGAACTATCAAGACCCTGATCATCCCTGCTCTATACCGTATCAAAAGCGGATGAAAACATCCGGTCGTTTTGAAAGAAAAATTCGTCGAAAAATCTTCTATCCCGTTCTGGTTATGGAGTTCAAGATTAAACCACGAGCTATGCGAGCTCGTATAGTGACATAGACAAGATCAAAATCCCCGTATTCGAGTTTGTGATGGCTAGGTTAGGACTGTCAGTCATCGGACAGAGTAGAGGAAGACATAACCTTAAGTGGCGCCCGCAAGTAGAAACCGACTTAAACCAACGTAAAGTGCGCAACTGGAGGTAGTTAGCTAATGACCGGGCTTATTATAGAGGCAAGTCTAGAATTCGCTGATTATGCAAATTGAGGTTATTTGTATGTTGTTGAATAGACTATGACCCCTGGAAGGTACAAGGATTCCACAATTTATTACTTAGGATTTGTTATTTTTAAGAAGGCTGGGTACCAGGATTTACAGCACTCAAGAATACACGCACCGCTTATCCAAACCAGCTTACTGGATAACCTCAATTGAATAGCTCAAATGCTGACTGTAAGCTCCGAAAACGTCAGTCTTTTCTGAACGAAACTTCAGCCACCATCTACATACGTCCACTGTGAATTGACCATCAGCACACACGGGGCGGTATATACCTGCATTCCAACAAGTCGCCATCTCCTTTGGTTGTGGAAATTTGAATTGGAAATAAAATGAAAACATTGGCACGGTCTCCTGGCCAGAGAGTTGGCTCAGTCAGCGCCAGCAAAACTAAATATCATTCGCATTCTGGGCAATATGTGTCCGCGCATCCTTTGAAGGTGGAATAATAACCTGCACGAGTATGCTGATGCACTTCTCCTTAACATGGAGCACATTCCAACGCCGCGGAAAGTGTCTATACTTCGCTTCGCATTCTTCTTCCACCTTAGTCGTCGTCGTCGTCGTCGACGTTGTCATCCTGCCCCCCGCTCTCCCAACATCATCTCGCCATATAGCCATCTGCATCACCTCCTACAGTTTTAAAGGAAACAACACGTATTTGGGAACCAGTGCCTCTCTCAATTTTATTGGGCATTGATACGACACACCATTGATCTTATCTCCAACATCTTGACGCCATACATCCACCTCCAGTTACCAAAGTGCAAGAAGGGCCCTGACGCAGGGACGAACTCTGCTGCTGGTGCTGCTGTTACTGTTGCCGCCACCGCCACCGCTGCTGCTGGACTGGCTTATGGTGTATGGCTCTGCTGCCGCATTTGTCTTGTGTCTCTTGGAATTTTTGCGCTCTTTCGCCTTTCTCATGTAAATGATTTTTATGGGAATCCTTTGAGACGATGGATTATTATAATGTTGGCAGAGTGCGGTCCAGCAAGCCAGCAACAACGACAAAAAAAAAACAAAAAACCCACCACCAACAACAAACAGGGAAGAATTAAAGAAAACTGGACGACCATAAGCTGGCAGAAGAGTTCTCACGTACTCTGATATGCATTTGACCATTGTCTTCATGTAGGGTTACTGCCAAGATGTCTCTGCTTCGGTTCCATTCCCTCCTCCAACACCAGGCTCTCGTTTGAAATGAGAAAAAAGGACTCTTGGATTTTTGGGATTTGAAACGAATTTCGTCGGTTTTTTTTGGGGGGTTTTTTGTGCTCGTCGTCGCGGGATGCATTTGAGAAGTGTTTTTGGAAACTGACCTCAACTCGCTTGTTATTGTGTTCAATTTCGTAATTTATAGGTGTCAATAAATTGCTCTTCGCGCAGACGATGACCATGTCCCAGGGATATGTTTTTGATTCCTTTTTTCTGCGGCATTTTTGGTTTCGGCAAAAGGAAATTAGAATTTGGGACTTTTTTTTTCATGGTATAAGGGGGTGGCAGAGGGCAGACGTCCTGCAACAGAGGGATATACATACAATTTTGGAATGCAGATGGAACTACACAACCCAACACCGCGTGCGCACCATGGGGATAGTTGTGATCAGAGTTTATGGACGATCATATTTTACTTGAAATCTTGTGTTGCCAGAATTAAGCCGAATTTTTGTAGATAATTCTAATGACTCTCATTAATTAGAAGTTTTATGCGGAGAGTTTGAAATTCCATTCGAAAAGTAGAAGGAGTTCTGGATTATTGGCCAGCATTAATCAAAGTGCTGTGTGCAATGAGAGCTTCTTGGAATTTGGCAAAAGGTCGATAAGTTGATGGTGAAGATGCTAGGGCCTCTGTAATGGCAGACATTTTGAAATGTGTGGTCCAAATGCTAGCTGATTTTGAAGGAAAATCAATTTCGACACTGGCTATACTCTTTCTTGATTGGAATCTTGACAGTCAGTCAAGATCATACCTCCGTAGAACGAAATCAATTGCCACGTTGGGAAATTTTGCAAAATTGGTGTGCGATCAAGATGATTTCACAGATCTCAGCGAATTCTGTTTTTGCGAAGGATAGGAAAATTCTGACCTTTGCGATAAACGACAGCAACGGTTGCGAGCAAACCAACTAGAAAGAATATTTAAAGGTAGCCAGCGAAAACGCCAAATTTGTTAGATAAAACGAGACAATTTTTCAAAATTTTGTGTAGCGACATATTGCCATATTTTACACTGGCGAACAAAAGTATGGATTCCAGTTACAAGAGCAGGGGTAGACTATATCTACTCCTTGTTGCCGAGCTTAACGCACTAAAGATCGTAATGGCCGCGCTGTCAGAGAGACCCTTAAAGATCCTGGCTGTGAATGTAAATTCAGTGATTAGTATCGAACGCAGGCTAGCGAAACTATAAGCTAAACCATAAGTATAATTGGACGAATTGTAATTACAATATCGTAAGAAGAGATCAGCCCAACTCTACTCAAGGAGGGGAGGTCGCCATCTTTATACGAAAAGGCGTTAGCTTACTTACTTACTTACTTAAGTGGCGCTACAGTCCAAGATGAACCTGGGCCTCAACCAACATGCCTCTCCAATTAGCCCGGTCCTTAGCTAACTGCCTCCAGTTGCGCACTCCAAGTTGGTTGAGGTCGGTTTCTACTTGTGCGCGCCACTTAAGGCGAGGTCTTCTTCTATTGCGTCCGACGTCTGGCTGGGAATCGAAGACTCTGCGAGCCGGAGTATTGGTGTCCATTCTTTCTACATGTCCTAGCCATCTTAAACGTCCAATGCGGAGTTTTTTGACTAGGGGTATGTCGCTGTAAAGCTCGTATAGTTCGTGGTTGAATCTTCGTCTCCATAGCCCGTCAACGCAAACGGGACCGAAGATTTTCCGAAGAATTTTTCTCTCGAATCGAACAAGGATTTCTTCATCCGCTTTTGATACGGTCCATGCTTTAGCGCCGTAACAGGACTGGGATGATCAGGGTCTTATATAGGATCTCCTTAGTAGTTCGAGTGAGGGCTTTACTACTAAATTGCCTTCTTAGCCCGAAGAAACAGCGATTGGCAAGAGTAATTCTTCGTTTGATTTCTGAAGAGGTGTTGTTGTAGAGGTAGACAAATTCCCGTACTACCTCAAAGTTATATCTGCCAATGGTGACGTTCTGTCCAATTCGTCGATGTTGTGAGTCCTTTCGTGATGACAGCATATACTTAGTCTTACCCTCATTTACTGCTAAACCCATTTTTGCAGCTTCCTTCTCTATACTAGCAAACGTGGCTATGACATCACGTTGAGTCCTACCAATGTCAATATCGTCAGCGTATGCTAGTGGTTGCACCGATTTTTGGAGAATTGTGCCTCTGATGTTGGCTCGTGAGTTTTGCACAATCCTCTCAAGAATCAAATTGAAGAACTCACATGACAGCGCATCGCCTTGCCTAAATCCTTTTTTGGTATCGAATGTGTCGGTGAGGTCGTTTCCGACCCTGATGGTGCAGCGAGAATTCTCCACCGTCATCCTACACAAACGGACGAGTTTGGACGTAGACCAAAACTAGACATGGCTCTGTATAGTTCGTCTCTACAAATGCTGTCGGATGCGGCTTTGAAATCGATAAATAGGTGGTGGGTATCGATTTGGACTTCTTGGGTTTTTTCCAGGATCTGCCAAAGTGTGAAAATTTGATCGGTTGTGGACTTTCCTGGCCTAAAACCACACTGATAAGGGCCGATCAGGTTGTTGGTAAACGGTTTCAGGCGTTCACATATTACGGCAGATAGGATCTTGTCAGCGATGTTGAGTAGACTTATGCCTCTGTAGTTGGCGCAGTTCAGAGGGTCTCCTTTTTTGTGGATCGGGCAAACGATGCTGAGGTTCCATTCTTCAGGCATGCTTTCAACCGACCAGATTTGGCTTATGAGTTGGTGGATGTTGCTTACCAAGTCATCTCCGCCAGCTTTATAAAGCTCAGCGGGATGGCCGTCATTTCCGGCGGCCTTAATAAGATATAATATAGATAGATATAGCTATCCTCACTTCACTTAGGTCGGGTGGTTGGCAGTTTTCGCTGTCGTTGCCAATATTAAATGGTTCGTTCTGCCTGACAGCGGAATGTTGTTCGTCATCGCCGTTTAACGGTCTGCATAAGTGGTTCTTCCATATCCTCAGCATCGACTGTGTCGCAACTACGATATTTCCTTGTTCATCTCGACGGGATTCTGTTCGAGCCATGCATCCTTGGCTTTGACGTTTTACACTTTAGTAAAACCTGCGAACATCGTTCCTGGAGTGGCACCTCTCTATATCCTCGATCGCGCATTTTTCTTGCTCTTTTTTCTTCTTGCTGAAAAGCCGCTGTTCTTCCCTTCTTCTTTGCCTATAGAGCTCAATGGCAGCTCTCGTCTTCACCTGCAGCTTAGCCTTCTAGGCCTCGTTCTTGGCTGCGAGCATCTGTCGGCATTCCTCATCAAACCAGGGGTTTCTTGCTGGTGGCCGCGAGAAACCTAGCACATCAGTTGCGGCTGATCTAATGGCTTGTTGGCATCGTTGCCATTGTTCTTCGACATTAGATGCTGGTGGTATGTTGTGAGTCGAGAGGTAAAGTCGTTCGCCTGCACCTCTCCTGTTCACATTCCACAACGTCGTTGTCCTTTTTTCGTTTAGCATGGTCGACAGGCGTTAGCTATTAAGTTATATATAGAGGTGCGCCGATTTCGGTTGCTTTAAGCCTGCGTCATATGCATCCCTCTCCAACAAGGGAAGCGTCTGTATGTGATAGCGGCCTACTCACCAGAAATACCTCAGCCAGAGAGTACAGAGCTCGGAAAACTTTTTGAATCTCTGAGACTGAACTCAGTGGAGTACATTTATCTCTTGACTGGAGATTTAAATGCCAAACACGAAGATTGGGGCAATCAAATACAAAATCCTCGGGGTAAATATCTATAAAATTGGATGGTCCAATATAATGTTGTTACCTAGAAGCGGCAATTTTCTGGCTCTTTTACTGCGAGACACAAGACTGTCAGTTACGGACAGAGTAGGTCAACAAATTAACATCATCATATAAGAAATATTATGTGATGATTTTGTTACCTCAACAGAAATAACATGATATGCCCACATAAAAGAATGCACCAAAAATATTTTCCAATCGACAAAGTTCGCACATCAACTCTTTTGTTTAATTCAAACCTAACCTCGACGCACTCTCGTCATTCAGCCGTGTTTAACAACAAAATGTCAAGTTAAGGTATTTCCTTGGTTCATGATTACAAATACACCGCAGTTTCAATCGAAATTCCCACAGTCACCTACCTTTCTGCTGGTTTCTTTGTTCGTCTCAATTTTATAACGCCATTTGTTTATCACCCCTGAATACAAAAATCAGTTCAAAAATACCACAAGATCCCATCTCGTTACAAAACACTTTCAATATATTTCCAATATTATGGACAACCATTTTGTTGTTGTTTCTGTTACGATTCGTAACACTCAGACCGACGATCGACACCGTCATCGCGCGCCTTTATCCTGGCAACGAGTCAATAAACAATAAACACGCATTAAGGTAAATGTTCACGATAAATTTCTAATTAAAATTCATTCGTTGCCGCCACTGCCGCTCAGTGACAAATGAAAGATATCTTTAAGCATCGCGGCTAACGACACTTTATTCGGCCGTGCGCTCCTTTGCGCCACCGCCCGCGCTTACTGACGCGCTATCTGTCGATCGGTGAACGAGTGTGTCCCACAAATCTCGTCCCCAAGCGAATCCAATTAACACTCGAAAATGAGTAATAAAAAGGTTACCAGTTGCGCCGGCGTATAGTGACGGGCTGACATTGAGTGGTCGAAGCACCGTGATCGCATAAAAAACTCTGCGAACGCAAACAAATGTAAATATTCTGACAGTTGTGACGGTTTAGTGAAGCGGTCGGTGTCACAGCAGTTTTCTACAAGCCAGGGGTAGAGCACACATGAGCAGCATTGGATTATTTTTTGCATCAGGTTTTGGTCACTAGAGAATTTAGTATGGCGTAGAAAATTCTGACGGTTGTTTCTGGCACGACTGTAAGAATTTCTTTAAAAGGTGTTCATCATCATAAGGAAAAAGTCTCTTCAATCTTCTGGAGGTAGGGCCTACAAGTCGGATTTAATCAAGCAATTTGTATCGGATTTGTGTAAGCATCTGAATTGGGCAAACATAGAGATCAGTTTGTACCTACAGCCGTCTTGTTTTATGAGCATTTAGCTAACATCTGGCCGACATCTAGCCGTCCCTAATGATGATAAGATTTCAAACCGAAAATTTATCCGGATAGAAGTTGGGAACTGGTCTAGAATGGGTTTTGTACTGGGAATATAAGGATTGCGTGTTAGTTTTTCTACAAGCTGCATCCAGAGTCTTACTTTGAAGCACAGTCAATGCTAAGAATATGGAAGAAACACATCTGCAGACTGTTAAACGGCGATGACAAAACATCTACCACTGTAAGACAAAACAATTCAGTATTGTCGACGAAAGCGAAAACTACCAACCACCGATCTAAGTTAAGTGCGGATAGCAATATCAAAAATTAGGCTTAACAAGGCTGCCGGAAATGACGATTTAAAAATAGGAGACCCTCTGAACTGCGCCAACTACAGAGGCATAAGTCTGCTCAACATCGCTTACAAGATCATATCTGCCGTAATATGTGAACGCCTGAAACCTTTTACCAACAACCTGATAGGCCCCTAACAGTGTTTTTTTGGGACAGGAAAGTCCACAACCGATCAAATTTTCACACTTCGGCAGATCCTGAAAAAAACCCAAGAAGTTCAAATCGATACCCACCACCTATTTATAGATTTCAAAGCCGCATACGACAGCATTTATAGGGACGAACTATACAGAGCCATGCGTAGTTTTGGTATACCGCCCAAACTCGTCCGTTTGTGTAGGATGACGATGGAGAATTCTCGCTGCACCATTAGGGTCGGAAACGACCTCACCGACACATTCGATACCAAAAAAGGATTTAGGAAAGGCGATGCGCTGTCATGTGACTTTTTCAATTTGATTCTTGAGAGGATTGTGCAAAACTCCCGAGCCAACACCAGAGGCACAATTCTCCAAAAACCGGTTGAACTACTAGCATACGCTGACGATATTGACATCATTGGTAGGACTCAACGTGATGTCATAGCCACGTTTGCTAGTATAGAGAAGGAAGCGGCAAAAATGGGTTTAGCAGTAAATGAGGGTAAGACTAAGTATATGCTGTCAACACGACAGGACACACAACATCGACGAATTGGAACGTCACCATTGACAGATATAACTTTGAGGTAGTACGGGACATTGTCTTCCTCGGCTCCGCTATTAACTCTGACAACAACATCTCATCAGAAATCAAACGAAGAATTACTCCCGCTGTTTCTTCGGGCTAAGAAGGCAATTTAGTAGTAAAGCCCTCACTCGAACTACTAAGGAGATCCTATATAAGACCCTGATCATCCCAGTCCTGCTCTACGGCGCTGAAGCATGGACCGTATCAAAAGCGGATGAAGAAATCCTTGGTCGATTCGAGAGGGAAATTCTTCGAAAAATCTTCGGTCCCGCATGCGTTGACGGGCTATGGAGACGGATATTCAACCACGAATTATACGAGCTGTACACCAACATACCCCTGGTCAAAAAATTCCGCATTGCACGTTTAAGATGGCTAGGACATGTAGAAATGGACACCAATACTCCGGCTCGCAGAGTCTTCGATTCTCAGTCAGACGTCGGACGCAGTAGAGGAGACTTGCCTTAAGTGGCGCGCACAAGTGGAAATCGACCTCAACCAACTTGGAGTGCGCAACTAAAGGCAGTTAGCTATGGACTGGGCTAATTGGACTGTAGCGCCACTTAAGTAAGTAAGTCAAATACGAGGATAAATGGAAAGCGTAACTGCAATCGTATGTTAGATTAGAGTGGTAATACGTGGATACTGTCCTTGTTATCTGTTTGAAAACCATTATGAGCTTTCAATGAAACGGAGGAAATTCTTACATTTGAGATTTTGAAAATAGTAAGCTCCAAAACAGAGCTTCCTTTTGTTTGATAAGACCGTGCAGCTACAAAGGGGATGAAGTACTGTTTCATCTTCCTCTTCGTCCATGCAGTTCCTACAGAAGTCCTTTGAGTGGATGCCCACCCTTTCTGCGTGCCAACCTATTAAACAGTGTCCAGTGATGACATCTATGGTGGCGCCAATGTTTGATCTGTCGAAAATAGTAAGCTCCAAAACAGAGCTTCCTTTTGATTGAAAAGACCGTGCAGCTACAAAGGGGATGAAGTACTGTTTTATCTTCCTCTTCGGCCATGCAGTTCCTACAGAAGTCCTTTGAGTGGATGCCCACCCTTTCTGCGTCTCCAGTGATGACACATATGGTGGCGCTAATATTTGATCTGTCGAGCGAAATCAGTCCCTTTGATCTTAGGTTAGGTTAGGTTGGTGGGTTGATGAGGCAGACGGTGTGTGTCCTCCCTCATCGCACTCAGGTCAATATAGACCCATTGTGATGCCCGTTGGGGGTCCACTTATGTGGTTGGTTCATTCATTGTCCCGTTACTGTCCATTGTTGTTAGCCTCTTTCCAGCCATCCAGATGTTGATACAAACCTGAAAAGATTAGGGAGAGGGATTTCGGATAGATCCGTGAGGTCATGAAAAAAGTATTTTCCTAAGGTTCTCATTCTTAATTGGCTGAGGCCTGGGCAGTGGCACAGAAAGTGGAGGGTGTCCTCGCGTATTTCTTCATCACCGCAGCCTCTACAGAGGTCATCATCTATGAGATGCATTTTCAGTTTGTGGCTTTTTAGTAAGTTGTGTCCAGTAAGAATCCCAACTAAAGTAGAGACAGATTTCCTGTTTCTACGAAGTAGTTTATGGGTTCTGGCTTTGTCATACTCAGGCCACATCCTTTTGGAAGTTTCACAGGTGGGAAGGGAGTTCCACCTGTTTTTGGCAGCGATCAGTGTTTTCTGTCCCACCTGAGATTTGAGGTCGCATAATGGTGGTTTGACAGACTGGTCTGCTTGGTCAGTGCTGGAGGCAGATCCTTTTCTTGCCAGTTCGTCAGCAATTTTATTGCCCTGTATGCCTCTCCTGTATGCCTCTGTGTCCGGGTACCCAGCAGAGCTTTACATTATGTTGGACGCCAAGAACCTTTAGCTCTTCACGACAACGTTTCACAAGCCGAGATTTTATTTCGACAGCAGAGATAGCTTTTATTGCAGCCTGACTGTCAATAAAGATGGTGATATCATCTGGTGGTATCGCCAGCATTGAGGTCGCTTTGGCTGCCTCTGCTACTGCCAATATTTCGGCTTGGAAGAAACTGCTGTGCTCAGGGAGGAGGAAGGTGCTGTTTAGCTTAAGTGTTTCTGAAAACACTCCAGCTCCAACTCCTACATCCATTTTTGTACCATCAGTGTCGATGGATATGGTTTCGGGGCCCAATTCGTTCCTCTCCCACTGCTCTCTGCTTGGGAGGATGCAGGAGAATGGTCTTTGAAAGTCATGGTGAGGCAGCATGTAGTCAGAGGATACAGCTGAGCCCAGATATCTGTGTAGAATTTGGGCATGTCCTCCAAACTTCGATTTCCAGCAGTTGAGCTGGCTGATTCTTAGAGCACTTTTGGCTGCAGATTCTTGCATGTAAAGGTCTAGCGGTAGCAGGTTAAGGATGGTTTCCAGTCCCGCTGTTGGCGTGGTTCTCATTGCGCCAGTAGCGCCCACACATGCTATCCTTTGTACCTTTGTCATATTTTTCAGATGGGTGACTTTATTTGTGGATTGCCACCAGATAAGCCCCCCATATGTTAATATAGGTCTCACAATGGCCGTGTACATCCATAGGATGATCTTGGGGTTCGGACCCCAGTTTTTTCCGAATATTCGATTACACGTATAGAAAGCGACTGTGGCCTTTTTAGTGCGCTCGCGCACATTTAGGTTCCAGTTGAGTTTTCTATCAAGAATGACACCCAGATACTTTGCACTATCGGCTAGTTTGAGGGTAGTCCCATCGACAGCCGGTAGGTCGAATATTGGTATCTTCCTCTTGTTCGTAAAGAGAACGAGTTCCGTTTTCTGGGGGTTGATGCCAAGCCCACATTGTTTTGTCCACTCGTTGAGAGTTTTCAATGCCCGCTCGAGTAGTTCACTAATAGTGGGTAGGAATTTCCCTTTAACTAGTATCGCTACGTCGTCTGCGTAGGCTATGACTTTTACCCCATTTCGCTGTAGCTTTATGAGTATCTCATTGATGACTATGTTCCACAACAGAGGTGAGATAACGCCTCCTTTGATCTTAACAAAGCCAGCTTTAGCCAAATATGTTTGGTTATTTTACGCGTCGTGCTTGAGGTTTGATTTGCTGTTAGCATGTAGCTCTAGTAAGCTTTTACATGTAGCGATAGGTATACCTAGTCCACCCGTATCAAGTACAAGTGGTAATTTAGTCCCATGTCTGGCGAGTTCATTAGCCTTACAAATCCCTGGAATGTCACTATGTGTCTAGGCATAGGTGAATGTTAAAAACATCTCTTACTGTGATAAGCGGCAATCTAGGGTTTGCTTTGAATTTGTTGAAACTGATTTCAGGGATTTGATGGCCGCTTGACCGTCTAAGCAAATCCTTTGCAAATATTAATTCTCTTTCAGCCAGGATAAGGCTTCTTTGATCGCCATGAGTTCCGCCTGGAACACGCTGCAATGATCAGGAAGACGGAAATGTAGTCTGAGATTTAGCCGTTGGAGAAGACACCAGCACCCACTCCGTCATTTGTTTCGGAGCCATCGGTATAAAAATGGATCGAGTCATTTAGCACCGGTTTGTTACTCTCCCATGACCATCTGTCTGGGAATGTGACCTGGAAACTCATATCAAATTTTAACCTGGTAAGGGTGTAATCGGTGTTTTCAGGAATATTTTTATGTTCGTTTAGAATTGTTGAAAGCCCAGATTGTATATTTGTCAAAACTGTTGGATGGCTTTATGACGTATTGCTGAGTTAGCTGCCATTTGCTTGCCATAAATATCTAGGGGTAGTAGATGAAAAATAATGTCTAGTGCTGCTGAGAGTGTTGAACGTAGTGCATCACCGATACACGAAACGAGGTTGCATTCCAGATTTAAAATTTAGGCATTCTTGCGCGATTTAAGTGCGACTGTCGCTTTCTTTAGGTTAGGTTTGATGGGCTGTTGACTCTCGGGTGAGTCGTCAAGCACGCATAGGCCTACGTGGGCCCATAGCGATACCATTCGAAGAAAGTATCTGAAATAGAGAAAGATGAAACCTGGTTAAGTTCGCTAGTGACACTTATGCGGTGCTGATCTGTGTTGCTCCTTCAACCTCAAAGAGGTAGTTGCCCCATCATGATCTGCTACAAAAACGGACTATTACCGCTATTGGGATAGTCGTTAGGTCACTTAGGTCATCAAAGTAAAGGCTGCCTAGTATTTTTAAACGGCTGCCACTGGCATAGTAGGTGTGAGACCTCTTCTTCGACGTCAGGGTCGCTGCATTTCCTGTAAAGTTGGTACGCACCAGTCAGTTTTATCTTATTTGAGTGCTTACCCAACAGGTTGTGACCTGTTATCACTCTCACCGCTATAGAAATGGAAGCTCTATTCAAGGCTATTAGCTTGTTTGATTTGCTGCCGCTTAATTCTGGCCAGAGAGATTTTGTGTGTGTACAAGTTATTGTATTTTGCCATCCTGTTATGGTTGCTTTTTGAGTGTGCTTGGTTATTATATGTTTTTTTAGATGCTAGCGGGGGATTGACCCTTTTATCAGCTAGGGAAATGCAACTGGACGATCCTAGTCTGGATAGCTCGTCTGCTTTCTCATTTCCTATAATGTCATTATGTCCTGGCACCCAGATAATTTGGACTTTGTTCTGGTTACAAAGAGCCTTCAGCTCTTCGCGGCAGCGTCCAACTACCCGTGATTTTACTATATTGGATGCCAGAGCTTTAATGGCCGCTCGACTATCCACGTAGATGGAGATATCCTCATGTGATATGTCCAATAGCCTAGCCCATTCGGCAGCTTCGAGTATGGCCAGGATCTCAGCTTGGAATACACTACATGAGTTTGCTAATCTCAAGGATGTAGCTAGCCCGATCTTTTCAGAGTAGAGCCCACTCCGACTTCCATTTTGGATCCGTCGGTATAAATTGCTATTTCAATATTAGATAACACATTTTTTGAAGACCATTCGTCTCTGCTTGGTATTCTGATAGAGTAATTAGTATCAAAGTCGTGGTATGGGATAATGTAGTCAGATGCTACATCCGCATATGCCATTGAGGCTTCTTGAGTAGATTGCCTGTTTCTTTGAGTCTTGCTGCGCTTTTTGCTGCTGTGTCACTGATTTGTAAGTCAATTGGTGTTATGTTCAGGATTGTTTCTAAACCTACTGTGGGGCTAGTGCGCATAGCTCCTGTCGTGAGTATGCATGCTGTCCTTTGAACTTTCGTAAGCTTGGTCATATGTTTTGCTTTTTTCATAGCATTCCACCAGACCAAGCAACCGTATGTTAGGATTGGCCTGACAATAGCTGTGTATAGCCATTTTGTGACCTTCGGGGATGGGCCCCATTTTTTGCCGCAGATTCTGTTGCAGCTATAGAGGGCAATATTAGCTTTCTTTACTCTTTCTTCAACGTTTAGATTCCAGTTCAGTTTACTGTCAAGTACCACCCCCAGATATTTCGCGCTTGCGAAAGAGAGTCGAATCTTCCAATTCCAAAGACGGTGCCTTTAATGCTGGGATCGATCTCCTGTTAGTAAAGAGAACCAGTTCTGTTTTGTTTGGGTTTACACCCAGCCCGCAAGACTTTGCCCACATGCTGAGTATATTGAGACTACTTTGCATAATTTCACTCAGTGTCGGTGGGAATCCACCGCACGCCATGAGGACTACGTCATCAGCGTATGCCATTGTTTTTATTGCAGTGATATCCAGCTTGTTAAGTGCTTCGTTGACTACTTATAGCCAGAGGAGAGGGGATAGTACGCCACCCTGGGGGGTACCTCTTGACGTTGTGATCCTTTTGGTACAATCGCCTAGTGTTGACGAAATGATCCGGTTATTGAGCATGGTTAAGATCCAATTGCTAGAAACCGTTCCTATTTCAGCTTCGGTAAGTGCCTCAGCAATTGCTTCAGTTGTAACGTTGTTGAAGGGTCCTTCTATATCTAGAAAGGCTGCTAATGCATATTCTTTGTAGTGCAGTGAATTTTCTACTGTGCGAACTACTTCGTGTAGAGCCGTTTCCACCGATTTACCCTTTATATAGGCGTGTTGGCTTACAGATAGGTAACCTGGATTCAGGTTGCTACGTATATGGATGTCGAGTAATCGTTCCATCGTTTTCAGTAGGAAGGATGACAGGCTTATGGGTCTGTAATCTTTCGCTACGGTGTGGCTGCATTTACCTGCCTTTGGTATGAATATAACTTTAACTTCACGGCACACTTGTGGTATGTGGTTTAGTTTTAAACATCCACGGAAGATGGTAAGCAGTGTTGGCATTATGTGATTAGCAGTTTTTTGTAGCATGATAGGGGTTATGCCGTCAGGGCCGGCTGATTTATGGGGCTTGAATGAATTAATGGCCCATGCAATTTTTTCCTTGCACACTATCGTATTAATGAGGGAGTCGTCACACATGTTGTCCGATGTGTGGTATGTTTTTGTACTTACGATGGCATTTTCCTCTACAGTTTTGAAGTTCGGAAAGTGTGTGCTTAAAAGAAGGTTTAGGGTTTCAGCGGTTGATTCTGTCCATTCATTTGATGAATTTTTGAGAAAACCTGGGCTACTTGCTTCTCTTGATAGTATCTTCCTCAATCTGGCAGATTCGTTGTTTTCCTCGATACTAATGCAGAATTCTTTCCAAGCCTTTCTTTTGGCCGTTCTGATCTCTTTTTTGAATTTACAGAGGCTGGTTCTATAAGAGTGCCAGTCTGTTTCTGCGTTTGACATTTTTGCTATTTTGAAGAGTTCTCTCGTTGCGCTGTGTTGGCTGGCCAGTTCCCTAAACTACCAGTAGCTGTCGCTTTCTTTACTCTATCTCTCTATCTTATGTACAGCTTCCAGTTAAGTTTTCTGTCAAAATTAAGGCCTTGTTATTTAGCTTTGTCTGAGAAGGCTAGTTCGATTCCGTCTAGTGACGGGGGGTCAGTGTAAGAAATTTATTTCTTCTCGTTAACAGGACCAGTGCAGTCTTCTGGTGGTTGAAACCCAAACCACAACTGACTGCCCTTTTGAAAAGTTTGGTTAGTTTGAAACTGCGATAGCAACATCATCCACGTAGGCAATCACGTGGCATCTCTCTGCTTCCAGGATGAACAAAAGCTCGTTTATTTTATTTGTTTATTTATTCAATCTACGATTTACAATCTCCAGATTTCGAAATTTATGGAAAATGTGTTAATTACTAGGTTCCAAAGAAGAGGAGACAGGACTCCACCTTGCGGGGTCCCTCTACTGACTGTCTTTTGGTCGAAGCACCATCCAGTTCTGTATTGATAATTTGGCCCCGGGTATTCCCCATATTATGTTGAAGAATACTGGGAGGCACCAGCTTCCACAGTTCAGGTGTTGCAATCATAATTTTCCAAAATATTTGTCGTTTTTTGCAATATACAATTGGATACCGATAAGTCCTTAATATGGGAGGACAATGACCCAACTCCGCATAGAAAAAGGAATTCGTGTACATACAAGGTGGCGCAAAAATAACCTTCCGATGTTTTTTGGCTGTAATTTAAAAAAAGTATGAAAAACTTTGATGCTTCTTGTGAATTATTTTTATTTGGTCTTTTAATTTTTTTTACATCAAGTCGAGAATATGATGTCATGTTAATGGCCGCCGCCACAGTTGATTGTCATTTGAGCCCTTTTTATGGCATTTTCCATCACTTTGGCCAAAACTTCCGGCGATAGATCCTCACATTCTTGACGGATATTGTCTTTAAGAGCTGCAAGAGCCTGAGGCTTGTTGAAATAAACCCGCGACTTCAAAAAGCCCCACAAAAAGAAGTCTGGAGCGGTTAAATCAGGCGATCTTGCTGGCCAGTGCAAATCGCCCGGGAAATCCTTCAGCATATCGGTTGTGGCACGTGCAGTGTGTGCCGTTGCACCGTCCTGTTTGAACCACATGTTTTCCAATCCCAATTCATCAAGTTGCGGCAAAAAGAACTCGTTTATCATTGCTCTGTAGCGCTCACCATTCACAGTAACCGTTTGGCCCGCGACGTCTTCGAAGAAAAAAGGTCCGATGACTTTGAGCGGGTGTAATGGCTCTTCGTGGGTTACAGGCGGATTTTCAGTGCCCCAGAAGCGTAAATTTTGCTAATTTACGTACCCGCTATGATGGAAATGGGCCTCATCACTCATGATTATTTTTGATGAAAAATCATCTTCCTCTTGGTGGTGATTAAGGATGGCTTGAGCGTATGTTAGACGCGATTGGCGGTCAGCAGCTAATAGCTGATGCACCGTCTGGACTTTGTACGGAAACATCTTCAAATCTTGTACCAAAATTCGCTGTAAAGACCGTGGACTGATACCCATTTGCGTGGCACGTCGTCTGGTCGATGTCGACGGCGCTTCCATGACATCTTCGGCTACAGCAGCAATATTCTCTGCAGAACGGCTACTCCGGGGTCTGCCACGCCTAGCAGCATCTCGTGTTGTGCCAGTCTCTTCGAGGCGAGCGGCTAAACGTCGCAGTGTTTCACCAGTAGGCGTTGGACGGCTAGGAAATCTGCGACGAAATTCACATTGTGCCAAAGTCACCGGCCGATTATTGCTCAAATAAATAGTCACCAATATTCCGCGTTCTGGAGCAGTGTAGCGTAACATTGTTTTTTAGTGTATTTCCCATGTGTTTACTTCACAAATGTCAAAACAGAACTGACATTAGGGGCCAATCGCAAAATTTATAGCATTTTCTGATAGGAGGATTACTTTTGCGCCAACTTGTACTAAGGAATATCAACATTTTTCTCTTGCAATTGAAGTTCTTAAATCTTCTGAATGATCTCAAGACCTTTAAAAAATGTTCATTCCATTACGTCTGCATTAGTGTACGTAAATGCTCAGAAATATCAAGTCCAAAAGTAGTTAATTTGTCTAACGACGCCTGCGGAATAGCACGCGCTTGCGTTATCCAACTTTTAGCCCTGTTCGGTATGACCAAAATTAAAAAAAAAACTCTCCCTTTCCAAAAGAGTTGCAAGGGCAATGACTTCACCTCATTGAAATTCAAAGGATTAAACATCAAATTAGGAACGATTGCCTCTGCACACAGACACAGGGTCAGAAAGTAGCATTCATCTAATTAAAGCAATTACATCCTAATTCATTTCGCTTTTATGAACATTTACTCGTCCTCAGTGGTGATCTTTATCAAAACCCAACCCTCATCGCACAGAAGTCGAAAAAAAACAGAAAACGTCGTCAGTTGTATTTCTGTAAGAGACCCAAGATACAAACTCGTAAGCGTCTTAGAAACATCTGCTCCCTTATTTGTTCTTAATTCGTTTGTCCCTAACTGGTTGTTGGCATCAGGCTAACACTATCACTTAACACTAAGGACCTCAGTCTTAATCCACAAAGTCTCTTTCTGGAGTTTATTTGAGTTTCACAGTACAATTTGCTGGCTTCTTAATACCGTTCGTCTTAAAGGTGGGTTGTGTGTATATAATATACTTTTTGGTTTACTAGTGCCCATTGTCACAAAGCGAGTTACGCGCTGCGGAGAGGGAATCTCTTTTACTTGAGGTAGCACAATAGCGGAACCTTAATTTGAGGGAACAATGCGAGAATGAAAAGGACGACGAGGAGAAAAAAAAAGGACGACGTTGTTTGTTGTTGAATGAAAAAAGTCAGAAGGCGTACGTTTCGTTTGTGGCTGTGGTCCTAAGAGAATACTCTACTCATACATTAATAATTTTTCTATTTGTTTGTGATCGTTTCTTCCGGCCGCCTGCATCATCCTAAATTTAGAAATTGTTTTTTTTTTTTTTTTATTTGTAGTTGTACCTTTTTATTCTCTCCTGTTTCTGTTCTCGGATGCGTTATTTTATTTCCTGTCAGGGATTTTTTTTTGTATTGCCTAGGTGATAATTTGGAATGACAAATCAATTTGGAGATATGTTGTGCATCTATCATGGAGATAGTTTATTACACTATAAGGGGTATGAATGTGTGTGTGTGTTCGGTTGTAGGACTGATATAAATAAAATGCAATATTTTGAAATAAATGATTGATCTAGGGGTT
Organism: Rhingia campestris; assembly: GCA_932526625.1. Taxonomy (NCBI): domain Eukaryota; kingdom Metazoa; phylum Arthropoda; class Insecta; order Diptera; family Syrphidae; genus Rhingia; species Rhingia campestris. The sequence goes on from OW052184.1 coordinate 5,528,020, forward strand.
GTCTTTCCTGCCTATTACTGAGTCGTAGTTGCTTTACACTTCTGCAGGACATAATTCCGTTCGGTTTTTCTGAATCTATTTGAAAGACTTATAAAGGGTCCGCCAAATAACTTTTTTTTTTTTCGAAAATGCTATAAAAAAAAAACTACTGAATATTTTCTCAAATTTCTTTTTTTATTTGAAAGTACAATCCTTCTGGTTAATAATGGAAAATTATTTCATTCAAATGGCTGCCTCGACTGGCCATGCAGTAGGCTACACGATCGATCCAATTTTTGAGCACATTATCGATTGTGTGCAGCTGTATTTCACCAATGGCTTCACGAATATTGTCCTTTAAAGCGTCAATTGTCTCTGGCTTGTCGGCGTAACACTTATCTTTTACGGCACCCCACAAATAATAGTCCAACGGTGTCAAATCGCAGCTCCGAGGTGGCCAAACGACATCAGCTCTGTAGCTGATAATGCTATCTTCAAAAACAGGGCGCAAAACATGGAGTGTAGCTTCGGCTGTGTGGCACGTAGCGCCGTCCTGTTGAAACCAAATGTTGCCAATATCCTCCTCTTCAATTTCTATGAACAAAAATTCGGTCAACATGGCCCGATAACGATCGCCATTGACTGTAACGGCCACTCCTTGCTCATTTTCGAAGAAAAATGGCCCAATTATGCCTCTGGACCAAAATCCGTGTATCGGCTTTTCAATGTATGCCTCAAATGCGACAATTTTGCTTGTTTACATACCCGCCAAGATCAAAATGAGCTTCATCTGAAAAGATGATTTTTTTTGGCAAAATCGGCATCTTCTCTAAGTCGATCGCAGGCCCACTTAGCGAAGCGAAAACGCATTGGATGGTCAGTTGGCTTCAACTCCTGAACCAATTGGACTTTGTATGGCGTCATACCAAGGTCTTTATGTAAAATTCGTCTCAATGATGTCTCCGAAATGTTCAATTGTTGAGAACGACGGTGAATTGATGTTGATGGCGCTTCACGCACACTTTCTGCCACAGCAGCAATATTCTCGGGTGTACGCACTGTTTTTGGCTTTTCACGCTTTGGTTTATCGATGAGGATGCCAGTTTCTTTCACTTTTTTCACAAAATAACGAACATACGGAGCTGACGGTGCTCCTCTTCTTCCAAAATCCGTACGCAATTTTCGCACACATTCTGCAACATTACCATGATTTTCAAAGTAATGTCGCAATATTTCCCAGCGTTGTTGAAGCGTATACGCAACCATATTCGTTCAGCGGAAGGATAAAACTAATTATCTGTCAAATCAGAAATGAGCTAAGTGTTACCATTCACGAAATAAACACTAGTTGAAAAAAAAAACGTTAGATGGCGGACCCGTTAGTTGATCTTAAGGCTGAACTAGCTTTGTTTAATGTGTCTGAGCTGCATACAAAATTAGAGAAAAATAAAATTTCTTTGAGGCTTAAACATGCATATGTACAGGGATGCACCAACTGGATGGGATACAAAACTTACTTGCATAAGTGGAGCTACAGTCCGAAATAAACATGGACCTCATCTAACATGCCTCTCCAATTAGACCGGTCCATAGCAAACTGCCTCCAGTTGGACACTTTAAGTTGGTTCAGGTCGGTCTCTACATATGCGCACTATTTAAAGCGAGCTCTTCCTCTACTGCGTCCAAATCGGAGTATTCGATTTCACTCTATACCCCATTCACTCTATAGCCATCTTTAACGTCAAAAGGGACTTTTTTGACCAGGTCTCTGTCGCTGTACAACTCCTTTAGTTCATGGACATGGTTGAATCTTCGTCTCCATAGCCAATCAACCCAACCGAAGAGACCGACGATTTTTCGAAGAATTTTTCATTCAATACGACCAAGGATTTCTTTATCTGGTCCAACTTCAGCGCCGTAGAGCAGGAATGGGGTGATCCGGGTCTTGTATAAGTAGTTCAAGTGAGGACTTTACTACTAAATTGCCTTCATAGCTCGAAGATTGTGCCTTTAGGTATTGGCTCGGGAGTTTTTCACAATCTTCTCAAGAATGATACTAAAGAAGTCATATGACAGTGTGTCGCCTTGGCTAAATCCTTTTTTGGTATCGATTGTGTCGGTGAGGTCGTTTCCGACTCTGATCGAACTGCGAGAATTCTCTATCCTCATCCTGCATAGATAAACGAGTTTGGGCGGTGTACAAAGATGACTTATTTTGGCTGAAAGGGAATGTAATATCTGCCAAGGATATGAGCATATTTTCGGACAGCCAAGCGGCCGTCAAATCCCTGGGATTAGTCTCATCAAACTTAAAGACTACCATAGATTGCCGCTCATCTCTTCAAAATATGAGATCAGTTTAACATTAACCTATCCTGGATACCTGGACATAGCGACATTCCAGAAAATTGTAAGGCTGATATATTCGCCATACATGGAACTGAATTACCAGCAGGGCATGACAAGGGTGCACATGGTATTCACTTGGTATGCTAACAACAAATAACATCTCAGATGGGGTCTTGGCAGGACGTTTAAACAGTTTTTTTTCAAAGAATTTCAACTGGTCACTATGTTTCATCGATATTAACGTGGGTGCTGCTACTGATATGATATCAAACACCATTCCCCTTGGTATGAGATCATTTATTCCCAACAGAATAAAAAGTATCAGACCAAAGGCAAAAGGATATGGTATGACTTGAGCTGCAAAGAAGCTATCAGTTTGAGAGAGACAAACTTTCGGTTATACAAGACCAATCCAACAGAGGAAAACCGAACAAGATTCTAATAAGCCAGAAATGACTGTAATGCCCATTTAAAACGTGTCAAATTCCTCTATGACCAAAAGTTGAGGCAAAAGATCTACAATGTCCCAGAGGTAGTAAAGACTTTTGGTCATTTGTCAAAAATATTAAAAATTCGGCCTCATCATCAGTTCCGCCGCTCGTTCACAATGACATTCCAGCTGTCAGCTCTTTAGACAAAGCCAATTTGCTTGCTGCGCATTTCGCAGCCAGTTCTACATTGCCAGACTGTGCCCTTGTACTTGAGAACGTAGATCATTCTATGTGAAGAGTTCGCTGGTCCAGATGGTATATCTCCCATTATTCTGAAGTGGTGTTCTTCTTCGCTAGCAAAACCACTGCGTAATCTTTTCTAACGATCCAAATCATCAGGACTCTTTCCGAGTAGATGGAAGACAGCATTTGTCCAGCCTGTACCAAAAAATGGCGAATCTTCTTCTATCTCCAACTACCGACCAATTTTATTTTTTCTAGTGAACAGGACCAGTGCAATCTTATGGTGGTTGAAACCCAGACCACAACTGACTGCCCATTTGGGAAGTTTGGGTAGGGCGTTTTGGAGAAGATCCTTGAGTATGTTCAGGTGCTTCCCTGAAACTGCGATAGCAATGTATCTTAAAGAAAAGACCAGTTAAAAAGAGGAAAGCTGTATCCTCTCCTGAAATAATAAACCGCGACAAAGAGATTATTAACAAAGCGAAACAGCTAAAACAACGTCCCCCACCGCCAATTAATGTGATCGGTATTGACGACTTTAACAAGTTGCATACCTTGCTAAAATCGTTGCCATTATCGGGCTACCAAGTAACTTCGCTAAGAAAAAATACATGGAAAGTCTGCGTTAAAGACCCTGAAAGTTACCGTCTATTATCTCGCAAGCTTAATATCGATAAAATAGAATGGTATTCTTTTGAAAATAAATCTGAAAGGCCTTTACGCGTTGTAGCTAGAGGGTTACATGCGTCGTGCTTAAAGGATGACATTGTAAATGATCTGAAAAACAGGCAATATAAAGTCATAGATGCCGTTAACATTGTCAAACGAGACCAAAAGCAAAAAGATGGCGAGGGAAATGTAATAAAACGCGGCCTTCCTTTATTTATACTCACTTTCGATAGAACAGAAAGTTTGAACAAAATTTATGAAATAAAAACAATACTTAATATTGTTGTAAAAATAGAGCCTATGCGTAAGGATTCCAAACTAGTTCCCCAGTGCAAGCGCTGCCAAGGATACAATCATACGCAAAGCTATTGTCAAAAAGAACCGCGGTGTGTAAAATGTGCCGGCAATCACCTGACGGTAGATTGTATGTCAGATAAGAAAGCTCTTGCTATCTGCATTAACTGTAAAGGCAATCATCCGGCAAATTATCGCGGCTGCGAAGTAGCTAAAGAGTTGCAAAAAAGACGGACGAAATTTAATAGTATTAATTCACAGAAATTAAATTTAAACAAGCAACAGCCTAAAATTCCGATTAAAAATATGTCGAAGAAAAAGCAGGCCATAATCGAAGAACCTAAATGTCCACAAACTACGCGGCCATCAGATATCCGTTCGGATCTTGTACATCCAAAACCAAATGTACAAACGTATTCTCAAGCTACAGTATCCAATAACGCCCAAAAAAATATCTCACCTGACCCAGTTTCAAATGTATTTTCGATTATTCTTTCAAAACTTGAGGAACAAAGCAAAACGAATAAACTTATTTTTGACAGGCTCGTTAAGCTCGAAAATAGTATTCGCAATAGAAGTACCCCACCTTTAACATGAATAGATTGCTTAAAATTCTTACGTGGAATGCCAATGGCCTTTGGCAAAAACTTGGAGAACTTGAATTATTTATGCAGGAAAAAGATATAGACATCTGTTTAATATCCGAAACTCACGCAAAGAGTAATTCGAACTTAAAAATAAAAGGTTACCTCGACTATCATGCTCTACATCCATCGAATAAGGCTAGAGGTGGAGCCTCACTATATATAAAAGAGTGTATCGAACATTCGATTGATCTTAAACTAGAAATCGAAACAATGCAAGTTAGCTCTATACAAGTCAAAAGCAGACAATCCTTTCTGAAGATATCGTCTATTTACTGCCCACCACGATGCAAGGTTGAGAAAATTGACTTTGAAAACTTGCTTAATTCCCTTGGACAACGTTTTGTCATCGGAGGGGACTTTAATGCAAAACATACATTCTGGGGATCTAGATGCATATCACAGAAAGGTAGGATGCTTTATGATATAGGTAGAAAGTACAATACCGAATTTCATTCTACGGCAAAACCAACATACTGGCCAACTGATGCTAGAAAAATACCGGATTTGATCGATTTTTTCATTGTAAAAGGTCTGCCGTCCAATCGAATCAAAGTTGAAGAATGCTTTGATCTTTCCTCTGATCATTCTCCAGTCATTTTAACAATGAGCGAGTCACTGATTATAAATGAAAAACCACCCAGATTAACAAACGCGAAAACCAACTGGGAAGGTTTCAAAAACGATATTGAAAATAATATCCGACTGGGTGTATCGCTTAGAACCCCATTGGAACTCGAAGTCGCTGTTGACTCATTTATCAATACCATCCAAAAAGCAGCATGGAATAATACTCCTCAACAGAACAAAATAGTGAGCTATAGTAAAATTAAGTACCCCCGTGAAATACAAGATTTAGTAAGACAAAAAAGAAAAGCTCGTCAAAGATGGCACCAAACTCGTGCCCCGCAAGATAAAACACATCTCAATCGGTTGAGTAATTTGCTATCAAATTCGATTAAAAATTTTAAAAACCATGCAGTAGAAACTTATCTGCAAAGCCTAACCGCTGGAAAGGAATCGAATTATTCGCTCTGGAAAGCAATTAGAGTCATAAAACGGCCAAAAATCGCTGTGCCGCCAATTAGGGTAACTCAAGACGTCTGGGCAAAAAGCGATAAGGAAAAAGCTGACGTTTTTGCCTCACATCTTGAGGAAACATTTAACCCATTTGATGGTCCAGCGCAAAATGAAAACATTAACATATTCGAGAGTACAACCGATAATAACATTGTAAGATATGCAAGTATTGCCGAGCTTAAACGGGAAATACAGAAACTAAAGCCTAAAAAAGCTCCGGGTTATGACCTGACTACAGGAACTTCTTAAAATGTTGCCTCGGAAAGCATTAACTAAGCTTCTTTTTATTATAAATGCAGCAATCAGATTAGAATACATACCAAGACAGTGGAAAGTCGCGGAAGTGATTATGGTTCTAAAACCAGGAAAATCACCGAATGAAATAAAATCTTACAGGCCTATTTCACTTCTTCCAATCATTTCAAAAGTTTTTGAACGGATATTACTCGGTCGCTTACACCCCATAATTGAACAGAAACGTCTTTTACCTGACCATCAATTTGGGTTTAGAAGTAAACATTCAACGGTGGACCAAGTACATCGAATTACAGATGTAATTGAGAAAGCTTTCGAAGAAAAGAAAATTTGTTCAGCCGTATTTCTTGACGTGTCGCAAGCTTTTGACAAGGTGTGGCACAAAGGCCTTACTTATAAACTAAGTCAAGTTTTGCCAGAACAATAATATAAAATCCTCGTGTCGTATCTTGAGCATAGACTCTTCCGTGTGAAACTTGGAAGCGAATATTCCGAGTTCAAAGAAATAATGGCAGGTGTACCGCAAGGAAGCGTCCTTGGACCAATCCTGTACCTCATATTCACTCGTGATATCCCACAAACAAACGATACAATAGTTGCAACGTTTGCTGACGATACTGCTATACTAGCAGTTGCCACAACAATAGAGGAAACAAATATTAAATTACAAAACGCTCTTAACGAGGTTAATGAATGGACTAAATCCTGGCGGATTGCACTTAATGAGAGCAAATCGATCCATGTAGATTTTTCGTATAAACGGACAAACAATTTGCCTGTATTTCTAAATACGGTTCGAGTCCCGTTTGCAAATGAAGCGAAATATCTCGGTATGACACTCGATGCAAAATTAAAATGGAAGTCGCATGTAAAAAAGAAATGCGAAGAACTTAAGAATAAATACAGAGAACTGTACTGGTTGCTCGGAAAATAGTCGAAGCTTAACCTTGATAACAAGCTGCTATTATACAAGCAAGTGCTAAAACCGGTTTGGACATATGGTATACAACTATGGGGTTGTACCAGTGAAACGAATCTAAACATTTTACAAACTTTTGAAAACAAAATGTTAAGATCATTCGTCAATGCGCCGTGGTACATAAGGAACGAAGATCTACGCAGAGATCTGGATATTCCCGCGGTTAAAGATGAAACAAAAAATTTTGCACGAAAACATAAAAAACGTTTATTAGGACACGTTAACACAACAGTCCTCCAAATTCTGGACGAAACAAATATATTGCGGCGTCTTCAAAGAACTAAACCCTTAGATTTGGCCCGATAATAATAAACCGCGCTATAATTGCGGAAAAGCAGGAACTCTCAAAGGAAAGTTACCTGCCAAACATATTATATAATCGTGATAAAAAAATTGCTGGATAAGTCGAATACTTAGTTGCAATAGAAATACCAAATGGGTGGTGGTTTTAGTGAGTAAAAATCTCACACTACTTTGGGCACGTGCTCATCGTGTCTATGAAGATTTCCACCAGCCCACGGAAAAAAAAAAAAAAAAAAAAAAAACGTCAACATATGTTAAGCTCATTGAATTCCGACCTTGACAGCATTATCAAATGGGGTAAATCCAACAGAGTGGAATTCAATGCTTCCTTTATTATGTCATTAAAGCGAAACCAAAATCTAGAGCCATTATCCATGAATGGCACTTACGTCAAAGAAACCGAAAAGCCACATATTTCAAGCCGCTAAAAACGCGAAATGTCTAGGTTTCCGTAATCGATGTAAGAAATATTTCACCCCCTCTGATCAGGCCACAATATATGAAGCGGTTATATGCCCTTAACTTGAATTCAACGCCCACGCCTGGTCAGGTGCACCAAAATCAACATTGCACCTACTAGATAGGATTCAAAAGCGTGCGAAAAAACTTATAGGAGACATTAGAATAGCGAACTCTTTAGTTTCGCTCGAACATCGTCGAAATATCTCCTGCCTTATATAGTGTTACCGCTATTTTAACAATCAATGCTCAAATGAAATAGCCAGCTGCATTCCTCCCATTCAACAATTCAGCCGCATTACTCGGACGAACCTTTCTTCGGACGAACGCTAACATATTGAGATTCGTACATAAACCGAACAACACGAATGTGAAATGCTCTACCAAACTCTGTTTTCCATTTCCATTATAACTTACAGGCATTGAAAACCTATGTGCATCGGTACAAACCTCTCTGGTTTGAATCCCCAAAGTGACAACACCTAAATTTTTTTCGCTGCTACACCTCTTGCGAAAGTCTGACAAATATCCAAGAGTATGACTTTCATGAGATGCTTCTTAAATTTGACGTTCGGTTTCGGCGTTATCAGGAGGTCTTCTTCTTTGTGGGAAAAATAATTACTTAGCATAAACAAATGAAGGGAGAAGCTAGGTTTTGAACTGTGTAGGCCGCTAATGCCAGACTTATAATTTTTTTCTGCAAAGGACTTCTTGCGCTTATAACAAATCTGCATCGGAATAGTTACTGATTCTACTCATTAATCTCCAACCGAAGTAGATGTCACAGTTTTTCATCCTGATTTTTTCCAACCCTTCCTATCGTATTTCCTAGATGGTAGTGATGTCTGATATGTAACAGCTTACAGCTTTCAATAGTTCTTTGGTTGAGCATGTTTACCAACAGTAAATTCATTCCTTTCTAGGCCTTTGGTTGCTTTAGGTTAGGTTAGATTGATGTGGTACTACGTGGATCCGTCGCCTACCCTATACTCGTACGCCTAATTGAACCATTCAGAGCTAACTATGTAGAGTCGGAGGTTTCTGACACTGATATTAGCCAGATCACCTATATTATCGAAGAAGTAGTCTCCCAGATGAAGTTTCCTTTTTACGGAGAGAGGCGGACAAAAGCAATGAAGGTGGGTAATACTCTCCTCCTTTTCCTCGTCCAGGCAGCTTCTACAGAAGTCATTGCTGAAAAGGCTATTCTTCTTGCATGTAGGCCTATACGACAGTGTCCTGTGTGAACACCGATTATTGTGCTGATGTATGATCTGTTCAGCATTATTAAGTAGATGGAACGCTTCTGGTTAAAGCTAGGACAGAGTTGCTTGGATATTTGGCACGTTGTGCCATTTATCCATCTGGGGTTTGCTTTCTTGATCGCATCCTTCTTGATCAGTAATTTACAAGTAGCAAGGGCAAACCTAACATGTCCACTGGTGGTAGAATGTCAAGGGTAGTGCACTGTCTTGCAAGCTCATCTACCTTGCGATTCCCTGGTATGTCTCTGTGGCCCAGCACCCAAAAGAGGTGAATGGTAAAATACTCCGCGATATCGTAAGAGACAGTCGGCATTCGTGGGCTAATTTTAAATTGGAACGAGATTGCTTCCAGGGATTTGATTGTCGCTGAAAATGCTAATATGCTTCGTGGATATTACATTCCTTTTTAGCCAGGACAAGGCTTCTTTGATTACCATGATTTCCTCCAGGAAAACGCTACAATGATCGGGAAGGCGAAAGGATATGCTTAGGTTAAGCATCTCGGAGAAAACACCTCCACCCACTTCAGATTCTGTTTAGACCCATCCGTGAAGATGTGAATCGAGTTATTGGTTTCGATCGAATCCGACTCCCATTCAAGGCGACTGGGAATGGTTTTCCTGAAGTTATGCATAAAATTGAGTTGGGTAGTGATATGGTCGGTGTTTTCTGTAGTGTTAATGTGAATTCTGAATCATTTTGTGTTCACCCTGATAGGGTTTCCATTCGGATGAGGCTCTCAGTCTTACAGCTGCACAAGCTGCGGTCTTTTTGCCGTAGATAACTAGGGGCATTGGCATCAAGCGCTGCGGAGGGGGTTGTTCTAAGAGCTCCGATAATGCCTATGCATTGAGAACATTTAAATAATCTCCAGTGAACACGACTTATGCAACACATTTTTTCCAGGGATTCGCAAACACTTTTAGATGTATTTTTTGTAAGTCATATTAGTGATGTTCAAGTGATGTTGTTAGCAGCAGAATTATCTAAACATGACCTGATCTTCATATCTTATAAATTCAATGTCAAAGGTCTTTCAGCTTCGTATGAATACAGAGATTTTGGGCAAGTTGATTATGTGCGTTTAGAGCACGAAACTCGTAGTATTCAATGGGAACAAGTCTACTCTTTTCCATCTCCCGATGATCAAATCGAATTTCTTAATTTCAACAATATTGTCGGTTTGTTCAATAAAGCAGGGCGAACGTCTGTGGTTTTCGAATGAATTTCCTAGTCTTATTTTGCAACGAGAGCTGGCCTACAAAAAATGGAAACGCTACAGACTGGACATTAACCACCAAAGGTATCGTACGTTGCGTAACCAAGTGGTCCGCAAAATAAAAACCAAAAAAAATCAAATTTTCCTTGAATAAGCGACAACTATGGAAAAACTTGAAAGAGTAAGGTATAGGGAAACAAAACCCAATTAATAATCAAATTATCAATGCCGATTTATTGAACAAAAGTTTTGTATCCTTACCCTTTCCAACCCTTTCAGACAGTACCACCGATATAGCTGAAACTTCTTATGGGTTCTCGCCAGATGAGATGTTCGTGTTTATACGTGTTGAAAGCACTGACATTGTTGAATGTATTTTATCTGTTAAGTCCAATGCTGTTGGAGTTGACTCGATACATCCTGTTTTCATTAAGTCCATCTTACCTCTTATCCTGCCTTACATCACAAACGCCTTCAACACGATATTAATGAAAGGTTTATTTCCTAACCTATGGAAACTAGCAAAAGTTTTACCCATCCTAATAAATTCGAGTGGAAATGAATTCAGACCAATTTCAGTGCTCCCTTATCTGTCTAAAGTACTCGAAAGGGTTGTGCATAAACAGCTGAATGTCCATCTTAAAGCACATAATGTCCTTTCCCCCAATCAGTCAGGGTTTCGCCAAAAGCAAAGTTACACCACCGCCATTTTAAACATTGTCGAAGATATCAGGCTTGCCTTGGGTGATGACCATGTCACGTTCTTAGTACTTCTTGACTTCTCCAAAGCGTTCGACACGGTGGACCATGCTAATTTATGCCGCAAACTCGCTGTATATTTCGGTTTCTTATCTTCGGCAGTTCGTTTGTTGTTATCCTATCTTCGTGATAGAAAACAACAACACTCTGTTGGCAACACAATTTCAAACTTTCTTCCGACTACTAGAGGAGTCCCTCAGGGCTCGATATTAGGACCTCTTCTTTTTTCCTTATATATAAATGAACTCCCAAATAGGATTACAAGATCCTCAATCCAAATGTATGCAGATGAAGTGCAACTCTATAAAAGCTGCCCACTTGGACTTATCGAAGATTGAGCTCTTACAATCAACAAGGATCTAGAAAAAATCTCGCGCTGGTCAGCATCTAATGGTCTTTTTCTAAATCCATCGAATTCGAAATGCCTTGTCATTAGCAAAAAAGCCATAAACTATGAATACTTCCCCATCTTATACTTAAATAGTTCACCTTTAGCCTATGTATCAAAGGCAATGAATCTTGGTATGCTTTTCAATAACACTCTGTCCTGGAATATGCACATCAACGCTGCCGTCGGTAAGGTTTATGGTGTACTCCGTATGCTATGGGGCTCCCAACATTATACTCCTCTGAAAACTCGTTTGCTTTTAGCTAAAACACTAGTAGTACCTATACTCACATATGGGTGCGAAGTTTTTTGTCATTGCGATGCAGTCAGCAAGAGAAGGCTCAATGTAGCTTTTAATAATACTGCGCGTTATGTATTCGGCTTGCAAAGATTTGACCATATATCAAGCTTCTCTGTGCAAATCTATAACATCTCTCTCGACGACCTCATGCGCTTTCGTAAACTTCTAAAGGGTGATCCAAGTAAAGATACTTTTTTCAATAGCCTTTTTTGACAGATCACGTGTGAGTCGTGTCATGCTGTCATGTTATTTTTGTTTAGTATTGTTTGGCATTTCATAATGGAAAGACTTACGCGTGAACAACGTTTACAAATTGTTCAACTTTATTATGAAAATTCACGTTCTGTGAGGAATGTGTTTCGTGCACTTCGCTCAACTTATGGTCAACATAATCGGCCTACTGAGCGTACTATTCGCAACACCATCACCCATTTTGAGACCCAGCATTCATTATTGGATAATATTCGACCGAATAGACCACGTCCAGCACGCTGTGAAAAAAATATAGCGGCCGTAGCTGAGAGTGTAAAATTATGCCGGTGCGAACGTAACCGTCAATGGCGACCGTTATCGTGCCATGATAACCGACTATTTGATGCCTGAAATTGAAGCTCGTGATCTCGGCGACATTTGTTTTCAGCAAGACGGCGCCACTTCCCACACATCGCATCAATCAATGGACTTATTGAGAGAACATTTCGGTGAGCACATAATTTCACGTTTTGGGCCGGTCGATTGGCCACCAAGATCGTGTGATATCACACCGTTAGACTTTTTCCTGTGGGGATATGTAAAGTCAAAAGCTTATGCCGACAAACCCGCTTCGATTCAGGCCTTGGAGGAAAACATCACGCGTATCATTCGCCAGTTACCAGTCGAAATGCTCGAACGAGTGATCGAAAATTGGACTCAACGGATGGACCATCTGCGACGTAGCAACGGCCTACATTTGATAGACATAATCTTCAAAAAATAAATGCCAAAGAATGTTCTTTCAAATGATAATAAACATTCTCCATTAAATTTGAATTTTCTGTGTTTTTTTCTTTAAAAAAGTAGGGAACCTCGAAATGGATCACCCATTACTTCTATTTAATATAATCCAACTCAAACTTCCTTGCATGTTGTACAATGGAATACAGTTTGGTTCCTCTAACAGATCCCTACAATTACGTTTTCCCGTGATTGAGTAGTTAACGTAAAGGACAACCCCACACCTGGAGGCTTCGAATTTACTAGATACCCCAAAATCTACGGGGCCATCGAATCGGTATGATATACACAATTGAGTGCTACTGTTGGCCTATCGGGTCACCCACCACCTTGATTGCTCAAGGGGACTGACCAATCCTTGGAATTCCTAGATTATATGTTTACCGAAAATTTCGGAGCAGCGTAAGTAATTTGTGCAAATTGTCCATCCTATCTGCAATTGTTGACGCCACCGTTGACTCCATCTTGAGAAATCTTCCGCTGCCGTCATGAAAAAGGAAGAGGTGGCCAAGTGTGAAGACCACCTCCATTGAATTTTATAGCGGTTGATGTTTGGCTACATCCCAATCCCAAAACCCTTTGTGTTGACGACAGTTCTCTGTTCATTCACAAACATTCTGTTTCGTAGTTGTAGTGATCATTGTCAAAAAAATTGTGTTGATCAACTTGTGATTGTGTAAATTCAGCAGAAGATTTTAAAGAAGGGGTTAGCCCTCAATTTTCAGAAAAACTAGTTCCATTTACGGATTTAGCTATTTTCGAAACCAATATAAGCATCTTACATTTTACAAGCGACCATTTATCATCTCATCCCTGCCTTTAGTTGGTAGATCACTTCCCCTTACCTATGTATCTAAATTTGCTTGGTCAAAAACCAATTACATCCACAGTATCTTTAACCAACCCGTCACTTTATCTCCCATCAAGATCACATCTATTAATTACACACTCCTGTGTGTATCTTACTGACCAAAGGCACTCTTGTTTGTCAAAGTGAATTTCATGCATTTCAATGACTTTTTCCAAAAAAAAACACACACACACATCCATAAACAAAACCGAAAACAGCCTGTGCGACCATCCGATTAACAAACAGTTAACATTTCAATATTCCTGTCTATGCCACCCGATAGATGGTGATGCCTCACGATGCGAAGCAAGAGGGAGATGTAGCCGAATGCCTTAAAAGGGAGAACAGAATATCCTGGCAGATGGTCATAAATTATTGAAATGTCAAAATAAAAGAACCGCCTACATCAATGGTCAATTACTGTCAGGCAGAGTCGCACACACTCACAAACGAGGTCTCGTTCGTTCCCTCTCTGTCTATGAATTTACGAGTACGACCTTTTTTATAGAAGTTTGTGCGTCTGCAGCTTTCTGACCATTACAAATGAGGTTCCATTTATTTGATTCTCCTTTTGTCGTCCTGCGTTAAATTAGTATTCCCATGGTTGATTCTCTTTGGTTTTACTTTTTTCTTTCGTTCGGTTTTCTTATGCTCTGTGTGTTCGCGAAGAGCCTATACTACAACGGCAAAGGCTAGTTGGGACAGGCGAAATGCAGTGGCAGAATGAATGATTCAATGATTTCTTGGGATATACCTATAGTGAGAAATATTTGAAGATCCGAAACGGAATTTAAGGGCATTTGAAGGAATTTTTATTTTATGGGGTTGTAAAGCGGCATTTGATGAATTCAAAGGCGCACATGTCAGAGATTCAATTGAAATAGGTAGGGAAGATCTTCAAAGGTGATCTTCATCATATCGATATCGATCGTTTTTTTTGTTTGAGTAAAGGAGAAGTATAGAATACATGTGGCGCTATCAAGATGTATTGTACAGAATCTTTAGCTTCGGAGAGAGCATACCTTGATGAATATATTTTACAACCTATATTAGATATTAACATCTAAAAAGTACGCTATTTTTCAAAAGCTCGTGTTTTTAAACAAAACCCAGATTAATTAAGATATCGGGCTAACATTTTTTACACTCGTGAAACACATGTCATATATCAGAACCGATCTCGTTGATATAATTATTATTATTATTATTTATAATGTAAAGTCTTTACACTGTAAGATACAGGATCTTTTAAATTAGTGAAAGAATCGAGAAAGATACAATATAGTGATTACAATTAGTTGGCTGTGTGTGAATTAAATACTAGTAGGCAAAAAATAATTTAAAATAACAAAAGATCGAAATAAAAATTTAAAATAATAAGAAATTAAATGTATTTATAAAAAAGAAAATAAATAACGGGTGATCCAAGTAGAGATACTTTTTTCAATAGCCTTTTTTGACAGATCACGTGTGAGTCGTGTCATGCTGTCATGTTATTTTTGTTTAGTATTGTTTGGCATTTCATAATGGAAAGACTTACGCGTGAACAACGTTTACAAATTGTTCAACTTTATTATGAAAATTCACGTTCTGTGAGGAATGTGTTTCGTGCACTTCGCTCAACTTATGGTCAACATAATCGGCCTACTGAGCGTACTATTCGCAACACCATCACCCATTTTGAGACCCAGCATTCATCATTGGATAATATTCGACCGAATAGACCACGTCCAGCACGCTGTGAAGAAAATATAGCGGCCGTAGCTGAGAGTGTACACGAAGACCGTAGAGAGTCGATTCGGCGCCGTTCGCAGCAACTCGGACTGACGTATGGAACGACCAAGAAGATCCGACGTTTTCGAGGCAAATTTTGTTTAGCGATAAGGCCCATTTCTGGCTCAATGGGTATGTAAACAAACAAAATTGCCGCATTTGGGACGAAGAGCAACCTGAAGAGATTGAAGAACTGCCACTTTATCCAGAAAAAACAACGGTTTGGTGTGGTTTGTGGGCCGGTGGAATCATCGGTCCATATTTCTTTAAAAATTATGCCGGTGCGAACGTAACCGTCAATGGCGACCGTTATCGTGCCATGATAACCGACTATTTGATGCCTGAAATTGAAGCTCGTGATCTCGGCGACATTTGGTTTCAGCAAGACGGCGCCACTTCCCACACATCGCATCAATCAATGGACTTATTGAGAGAACATTTCGGTGAGCACATAATTTCACGTTTTGGGCCGGTCGATTGGCCACCAAGATCGTGTGATATCACACCGTTAGACTTTTTCCTGTGGGGATATGTAAAGTCAAAAGCTTATGCCGACAAACCCGCTTCGATTCAGGCCTTGGAGGAAAACATCACGCGTGTCATTCGCCAGTTACCAGTCGAAATGCTCGAACGAGTGATCGAAAATTGGACTCAACGGATGGACCATCTGCGACGTAGCAACGGCCAAGATTTGATAGACATAATCTTCAAAAAATAAATGCCAAAGAATGTTCTTTCAAATGATAATAAACATTCTCCATTAAATTTGAATTTTCTGTGTTTTTTTCTTTAAAAAAGTAGGGAACCTTGAAATGGATCACCCTTTAAGTGAAGGAGAAAAAAAGTTATCATTAGAGTGACGTGAAGTGTTGCCAGAGCGTTCTCCTAAATTGGATTGTGCGACTCATTAATCGAATGGTTAAAGGTAGGGAATTCCACAGTTCAATAACACATGAATTAAAAATTGACGCTTTGAAACTAAATAGTTACAGCGTGCCGGTACAAGTTTAAGAGTTCTTAAGGAACGCGAAAAAGGAATAAGGGTAAATAAGTAAAGTGGTTGACGGGTTTCCATGACATTATGCAGCAGAATTACTGTTCTGAATTTTAAAAGGTTATCGAGAGTTATGCCGTATATTGACTTAGAGAAACCGAAGATGTGGTCATACCTTCTACGTCCATAGATGTAACGTGCGATGCTGTTGTATGCAACATTAAGCTTGCGCTTAAGCTCATAGTTCCAGTTACTAAATATCTCACAACCAAAGAGCATAGTTGGGACGAGTAGAGTCTTAGCTATGATTTTTCTAGTTGCAAGAGGAGTTATGGGCTGTGAGGCCCAAAGCATCCTGAAGCTTTCGTGCATTTTACCAAGGGTGATACGTATGTGATTGTCCCAAGTAAGATTATTTGTGAATGCGACCCCAAGATTCCTTGCGGTATCAACAAACTCGATAACTGAACCGTTAAGCTCAATTGGAGGTAAGAATGACGTGTCTACTTTAACCCTTGAAATAACCATACATTTGGACTTGGTGGGATTAAGAGCAAGACTGTTTGTTTGTGCCCAAATATAAATTGATTGGATGTCCTCGTTTACTTCGTAAGCACCATTTTCAACCAGACCAACTCGGCAGCTATTGTATAGTTGAACATCATCAGCATACGTGTGTATGGACGAGTTCTTTATATATTTGGGGAGCTCAATGATATAAAGTGAAAAAAGAAGTAGTCCAAGGATGGAGCCCTGTGGGACACCTTTATTTAAGGGAAGAAAGGTTGAGATGTTGTTCTTGCCTACAATTGCCAGTGATCTACCACTTAAATACGAAGAAACCAGGTTAGCGGCTGATTGTGAAAAGTTGAATTGTTCTACAAGTTTGCTGCAAAGTATATCGTGATTAACAGTATCAAATGCCTTCGAAAAATCAAGCAGGGTAAGAAAAGTTAGATTATTTTCATCTACGGCCTGCCTGATATCTTCTACTACTTTTTATAAAGCTGTTGTGCAGCTGTGTTTTGGACTGTTCAGGGCAGAGCAAACTATTAGTATAAAGGTATTCACGAATCTGGGAGTTCATTATCTTTTATAGGATTTTCGAGAGGAGGGGTAGAATTGCAATCGGTCTATACTCTTCTTTAGTGCCCTTTTTTGGAATGGGTATAATTTTAGACTGTTTCCATACATAAGGAAGAACGCCGGTCGTAAGAATCGAGTTGAAAGCATATGTGATATATTTTAAGCAATATGGGAGTATTGCTTTTAAAAAAGTCGGATGGAGTTCATCAAAGCCAACGGAGTTTGATTTTGTGCCTAGAAAACTCTCGAGCACTTTGGTTTCATCAGTTGCAGAAAATTGAAAGGTGTTTGGGCGTTGTTCATTTTGATTATGGATATGGGAGCGTGAGTAGAAATTCCACTGGAGTCAGCAGTGGACACAGATGCGAATTTTTTATTCAACTCATCACAATCAAAGTCACAATCTGTAATGTTTTTTCTGTTTTCCTATACCAATTTCTCTAATATTCCTCCATAGTTTTTGCCCAGCAAGCGATGGGATGAGGAGTAGAATTGTTTGATTCCCGTATATCTCGAACGACCTTATTTCGTAAGGCTTTGTAAGCGTTGTGATGCTCTTCGAGACGAAAACACTTCCAACGCCTATAACCTACATCACGCAAAGAGATGAGGTTTTTAATAACGATGATCACGTTTGCAGACATCGATTCGTTGAAGGAATTTTTTTACAACATCTTCCACACATGCAATTTCGCGTTCGATATTGTCTCAGAGATCCTCTTACTTTTATGGCTTGTTGGCATAAGCTTAAGTCTTTAAGTGATCCCATAAATAAGTGGTGAGTCCAAACGGAGAAGTTTTGGCGCTTCAAATTATCAATAGGTTTCAGCTTCACCGTGGTCTGATTCAAGAGCTGGGTAAAATTATATTTGCAATCATCGAGAATCGGGATCAACCTACAGGTCCATTTCGCTTTCGTTTTGTTTTACCACCGAAGTTGCCACATGACCATAGATGATGACTCCTTGATTATTTTAAATTCTTTGGCTCCAGTTGTTTCCAGGTTCCACAGCTATAAAAACTTAGCATCTCATCCTTGAGGATATCAATGGGGAAAGTTCCCCCGAAATCATTTATAATCCACTGAAAGTCCTAAGTCTGGATTCCACTGATAGTCCTCTGCCTAGAGTCTGTAAACTGACTACAAAGTGCTTTCCAGTTTCTTCGTCCTATTGTCCATGCAATTCCTAAAGTTGTCGTTAATATTAATGTTTCCGTGTCTATGTGTTCCATTCATAACTCTCCGAATGCGATTTCATTTCTCGGAGGAACCCATATGAGGTGCTTTTCGAAAACCATCCAGAAGACGCTGTAATGAAGCCCGTTTACACTTGCATAGATGCGTCAACAAACAGAACATGCGCAACTGAGGCAAAAACAATTCCGGAGGATTGCATCAAATGCGTTTGCATTGACCTAAAGGTTCATCACTTTCTCAAATGTGAGACACGTGAGACTGGTTAGATGTTGTAGAACTAGGATAGACTCTGATTGGCTTTAACTTGACCATGACCAGCAAACCTAGATGAGCTGCATTGACATATTCGGACAAAAATTTAGGAATCGCGAAGGTTAGTCAGGCCCCTTGAACAGAGATGGTGGTGGTTGAACCGAAAGTCCAAGGGCAGCGCTCAATCCCGTAGTGGATACTGATGGCCCCGTGTCCTAGGAGTATTTAATAAATTGCAACAGGCCCTCTAGGTTAGGGGTTGAGCTTTGGGTTAACTACCCACCCATGGAAAAAAATATATGTTACGAAGAGACCAACAGCCTCGAAAAGGACTGATCTTATTGTTGACGACCCTGCTAAACGAAAAAAGGACAACGACGTTCATTAAACAGGAGAGGTACAGGCGAACAACTAGCGGAAGGCCTTAACTGCTACAAAGCAGACACTACTTCCATACAGGAAATACGATGGGATGGGCCGGGAAAAAAGAGGATGAAAAACTGTGACATCTAATATGGACCGTGTTATAGTGAGCAGAAACAGCGACTATTCGGATGCAGATTTGTTATAAGTGCCAGACTTAGGTAGGAAGTCTTATGTTTCCAAGACATTAGCGAACGCATTGTAACAATCCACATCAAGGCCAAATTCGCTATTTCGAAAGACGGAAGACGAAAGACGACGAAGTACAATGTTAAAATCGTGCAAAAAATAAACGCAGAGGTAAGAAGAGAAGACATCTTTAGCAGTATTGTCGGAAAACACAGCATACACGACAAAACGTTTGGCTACGGACTTAGGCTAATTGACTTTGCTACGGAACGAAATGCCACTATAGCCAGCACACGGTTTCCTCACCACGATATTCATAAGGGTACATGACATAGACAAGGGGCACACATCCAGTATTTTCGATGTCCGAACATTTCGTGGGGCTAATATCAACGCGGACCACTACATTGCTGCAGCCAAGGTAAGAATGCGGATATCCACCAAGCCACAGCATAACAGAAATACTGTGAACAAATTTAAAGTCGAAAGACTGCAATCGCAAGAGACCGCCAAGGACTTCGATCAACGCGTATCCCTTAACCTCTCGATTCACACCATACCACCAGCATCGAATGTAAAAGAACGATGCCACCAAGCCATTAGATCAGTCGCAACTGATGTGCTAGGTTTCTCGCGGCCACCGACAGATGCTCGCAGCCAAGAACGAGGCCTACAAGGCTAAGCTGCAGGTGAAGACGAGAGCTGCCATTAGGCAAAGAAGAAGGGAATCAGTCGCAACTGATGTGCTAGGTTTCTCGCGGCCACCGACAGATGCTCGCAGCCAAGAACGAGGCCTACAAGGCTAAGCTGCAGGTGAAGACGAGAGCTGCAATTAGGCAAAGAAGAAGGGAAGAACATCGGCTTTTCACCAATAAGAAAAAACAGCAAGAAAAGCGCGCGATCGAGGATATAGAGAGGTGCCACTCTAGGAACGATGTTCGCAAGTCTTACCAAAGTGTAAAACGTCAAGGCCAAGGATACAAGGCTCGAACAGAATCCTGTCAAGATGAACAAGGAAATATCGTAGTTGAGACACAGTCGATGCTGAGGATATGCAAAAACCACTTCTGCAAACTGTTAAACGGCGATGTCGAACAACATTCCGCTGTCAGGCAGAACGAACCATTTAATATTGGCAACGACAGCGAAAACTGCCAACCACCCAGCCTTAATGAATAGAGGACAGCAATATCTAAACTCTAGTTGCCAGAAATGACGGCCTTCTCGCCGAGCTTTATAAAGGCAGCGGAGATGACTTGGTAAGTAACATCTACCAACGCATAACCCAAATCTTTTCGGATGAAAGTATGCCTGAAGAATTGAACCTCAGCATCGTTTGCCCGATCCACAAAAAAGTAGACCCTCTGAACGGCGCCAACTACAGAGGCATAAGTCTCCTCAACATCGCCTACAAGATCCTATCTGCCGTAGTATGTGAACGCCTGAAACCGTTTACCAACAAGCAGATCGGCCCTTATCAGTGTGGTTTTAGGCCAGGAAAGTCCACAATCGATCAAATTTTCACACTTCGCCAGATCCTGGAAAAAACCCAAGCAGTCCAATCGATACCCACCACCTATTTATCGATTTCAAAGCCGCATACGACAGCATTTATAGAGACGAACTATACAGAGCCAAGTCTAGTTTTGGTATACCGTCCAAACTCGTCCGTTTGTGTAGGATGGCGATGGAGAATTCTCAATTCTCCATCAGGGTCGGGAACGACCTCTCCGACACATTCGATACCAAAAAAGGATTTAGGCAAGGCGATGCGCTGTCATGTGACTTATTCAATTTGATTCTTGAGAGGATTGTTCAAAACTCCCGAGGCACAATTTTTCAAAAATCGGTTGAACTACTAGAATACGCCGACGATTGATAGGACTCAACGTGATGTCATAGCAATAAATAAGGGTAAGACAAAGCATATGCTGTTCACATGAAAGGACACAAACCATTGACAGATATAACTTTGAGTTAGTACGGGATTTGATTGGACAAGTGAAGGCAGTTAGCTTAAATCCTGCCTAATTCGAGAGGCTCAGGTTCATTTGCGACTTAGCACCGCTTTAGGTAATAAGTCACACTTTAAGGGCATCGATGGCTGTTTTGAATGGAACACTTTTCTGAGCGGGTTATTTCGTCATCAGCTTCTCATGACAGTGTAACTCTGAGATGTTTGTTAGACTTTCGCAAGAAGTAGAGAAGTGAAAAAAACATAAATTTTGTCTTTCGGGATTGGAAACAGGGACACAGTGCTTAGTAGTCCGACACACTAACATCTAGGCCACTATGTAAAATAAGTCTTTAGATGTGCCTACGTCATGAAAAAAGTGGTTGATTCATGTTGCCATATCCTTTACTAAGTCTAGATCGATTTTTGAATAATAAGGATGTGACTGAAAGTTCGTTTTAGTGCCTCACCTTTCAACTCCAAAAGTTGTATGAATTGAATTTAAAGCTCAGGCTGAGTAAACTGCCAGCGGATCAATGGAGAACAATTTTTGGAGATTACCGCATATTGAGATCTAATGATTGTAAAAGGTGGTCCAACGATAACGCGTGATGTTAATTGTAAATAACAAAAAGTTTTCAGAGAATTATCTTAATGTTTTTTATTATGATAGAAGGATAGAAGGATCTATGAGCACCACGGCTTTGGTGGCATACTTCTATCCGATGGTCACTATTTTCAATGAGACATAATGTCGCTAATGTGCCAAATTATCTCATACTTACGCTCTTGAATTGTTCTTGGCTTATTTGCGCACCTTTTTTTCTTTTAAATATCCCCGAAGCAAGTAGTCCAACGGTGTCAAATCACATGATCGTGGCGGCCAATTACTTCGCTACGACGTGAGATAACACGGCCATTGAATTTCTTGCGCAAAACAGCCATTTTGGTTGGCTGTATGGCAAGTGGAACCATATTATTGGAAGCACATATCATTTAGGCCCATATCCTCAATTTCTGGCCACAAGAAGTCCGTTATTATCTCGCGAACACCATTCACGGTAACTTCTTGGCCGACCTTATCTTCGACGAAGTACGGCCCGAGCCACAGGGCGGCGTCATCTCTCCTCTACCCTGGCTTATTGTTATGAACAAAATTCTAGTTAACTTAGACGAGGAACGTTCAAAGTTGTCGCGTATGCGGATGACGTGGGATACTAAGTCAGGATAATAATAATGGGGACTTCAACCAAAGATGACCTTGTGGATGTACACAGCAGTGGTACGTCCAATTCTCACATACGGCTCACTAGTATGGTTGCCCGCAAAAAGGCTGCAAAGAACAGCCAGTACAGGCACCACATTCATATCCAGAATGGCTTAGGATTTCCTACCAGAGCTCAGTGGAAGAGAAACGAAGTAGTTAGAGATTTCGACACGGTCGTCAACATCGACTGATCTATGATGAACTGTGGTGTGGAGTGCGGAGTCTACTCGGAATCACCGAAATTATCAGTATCATACCGCCTACCGGAGTTTGCCAGCGTATTCTAGGTGGAACTACTGGGTATCCGAGAGGCTTGCACGCTACTGGTGAATGACACTACGGAAAAGCAAAATATTGCTATTCTCATAGATAGCCAAGCGGCCATAAAAGCCATCAACTCGGCTACTATATCCTCCAAACTGGTACAGGAATGCCGGGACCAACTTGTCCACCTTGGCGAACGCTTCAGGGTCACACTTCTCTGGGTTCCTTGGCACAGTGATTGAAGAAAAGGAGTGTGCAGTCGAACTGGCCAGGGAAGGCTGAGCTCTTCACGGCTCACTTGCGGCAAGGGTCCGTATCCCGCTATATGCGGTTACACTTCCTTAAAAAGGCCGACTCCAAATGGAGAAGGTTAACAAATTGCATCATATCGAGAACGATATGGGCCTCCTACAACAAAAACAGAACAAACGATCTACTAAATTGAATCCGCCCACATATCGCAAGAATTACGGCGATATTCACTGGGCACTGACCAATTGGAGACCGTGCGGCCAAACTAGGGATCCCATAAAACCCTCGGTGCCGCAGTTGCAGAACACAAACGAGAGAGAAACCCTCTGCCATTTCATCTACAAATGTCCGGCACTAGCAAGAGCCTGATTGCGTGCGCTAGACCAACCATTTTTCTACAACCTTAGCGACATGTCGGGTAAAAGGATACAAGATCTTATCCGTTTTCTAAACCTCACAGACTGGATCTAGAGACCGCCTGTATCACATCCACAACAACAATCATAATAAAGGTCACACGAGTCGTGATCACAAAAAGGCATAAAGTCCTACATGGGTTCATGTCGAACCGCCACTTCTACCTACCTACCTAACACCGTCTGGACAGAAACAGATCGTGAACTTTAGTTCTGTGATTCTTAGTGGGAGTTATAACGTTAATCTTACTGGAGGACCTATTTTGTTGCCCTTAGCCAATTGCTAGAAACGAATTTTTTTTATTTTTGAAAAGAGGAGCTTGAATCTTGTGTGAGTTGTACGCTTCAACAGTTGAGGATATGTGACATCAGTGCAATTGACATTGGAACTGGGTGCTAACTTGGCAGTGTTCTGGGCAACGTCCACGAGCAGCACAAATCCCAGCCCGATATATTAACTTATCGATGGTTGATTTATTACTCCAACCGCAGTTGTTTGTATTTAGCTACAGTTCCACTTATATTCGCAACCATCTCCCATTTTGATTTTATTCTGCAAGTGTTTCTATACCTTTAAGGACTTTTTCCTTTTTTTGAAATACCTGAACCAAAGAATGCAGACAGTGAGCAATGATCGAGTACAAATTGGTATCACCCCTCCCATTCCAGCATTCAAGGCCCTATGCGTAATCACCTTAACGCACGTACTAGTTGACACAACATAACGAATGTCTTATGCGCGGATGTCCTTAATTACATGCTTGTCTATCCTCTGGTGTTAACTGCTGTAACCTCATCTCATTATCATTACCACTCATCATCAGAGACTCCTGATAATCTAGTAGTTCTCCTCCTCCTCTTTCTGCTGTTGATGCAGCTTCATTCGGAAGTCCCTCGGTCTTTCCTTTTTTTTGTTCCTTTCGTCCACTGCAGCTCCAACGATGACGTTGATCACGATCATCATCAACATCAAACGACCGGGCCTTGCTCGGTACAGCTTGTGTAGTCTATCCTCTTATCCACATCGCACCTTGGCTTGGCAATCTGTCCGTCTATCCATCTGTCTGTTAGTTGTGTGTTGAGAGTGTACACACACCTTGCGCAACATGAGTTTGCAAACAGTCCTCCAAACTGATACACACACACACAAACACAGCGACTGCTCAGACGCGTGCGCAAATATTTAACATGACCCCTGTTTCGTTTGTTGTTGTTGTAGCTTGCGTGCTTTTTTTTTTTGCTTTTTTGCTCCTTCAGCCTCAGCTGGCTCGGTCGAAATGGGGCAGACTGGCTTGCACTTGAAATAGTTTACATAACGCAAAGAACAAAAGCGGCTCCAAGCAACTCCCTGTTGCAGATCTGGAATGGATCCTTTGTGTCTGGGCTGAGAGCTGTGTATTTTATGCACAGCAATGTGCATTTGTTTTGTGGGCTGTCATCCCAGGGTGGCGCACGGGATAAGGCGAGACTGCAAAGATAAACACAAGGATGATGTTGTTGACACTGCAGTCGGTGGTGGTTGCGGTGATGGTGGTGATGATGTTGGCATGCTATTGATGTTCAAGCTGTGCTAATAGAGTGTTAAGAAGATGCCGGTCCATTTCATGGGAGATTGCATGCAATATCCGGCTTGGAGTCTCGTTCCTGTGTTGTGGTTAGCACCTTGCATTGTTGTGTGTTATATCCTGTAAATAATCGACCCTATCCATGGCTGTTCCTCGAACAAGAGCGAAATTAGCATGAACTTGCATCGTATGGCGTTTATGAGCCTAAGATGACAGGAGGGTGCCGAGATGGAACCAAGGGGCAAATAAAAAAATTGATTGCTTCATGGGACCACCATAAGGTGTTTGAGTTCGAAACCGTGCAATGGCATATCGTACACTTGATGGATTTTTTAAATGCTAGCGTTTGCAGGAGAGGAGTGAATAGCGTTTGTGTTACTAAATTAACTATTCGGCTATAGCTGATGCCAAGTCGTAAAAGGAACACCTTGGAGGAGAACTTTTATTGTGGGTGTAATATTTTAGCTACATACCCCGACTTGAAAGTTCTGAAGTTAGAAACACATCTTCAGGACACTTATTTTGCGATAAGTGTTCCTACCAAGTCTACGTTTTTATTTATATGCGGGCCGGGAAATTTTATTCTGATCTTTTGGTACGTCGACATCGACAACCCATGAGAGCGTGCAGGAGAATCTGAGGCAGCCGATTTCGCGTTGCTCACAAGAACTCGGCCTTTCGCAGACTACAACTTGGCGAATTTTGCGTCGTTACTTGAACCTGTACCCATAGAAAATTTAGCTGAAGGTGCAGCAGCTGAAGGTAAACAACCATAGACAAACAAACAAAATTGTCATATTTGGGACGACATCAATACACATGAGATCCAGGAGCGTCCAATGCATCCCGGGAAAGTCACTGTATCGTGTGAATTTTGGGCTAGCGAAATCATCGGTCAATATTTCTTTGACAACGACGTTAGTCAGGCCATCACCGGCAACGGAGAGTTCGATAGCTCGATTAGTTGCCACACAGCTCACACCACATTGGAAAATCAGCACGAGAATCTCGAGGACATGGTCGTGTTAAGGATGATCTGAACCGAATAAGGCACAAACCACAGCGGGCCACAACCCATGCCATCGGTCCAATTCAGTCTGATTTATGCGCCAGAGAGATGGAAAATTTGACATTTCGGATGCACGCCCAGACAAACTGCGATGGACAAAAGCCTTTCAAAGGAATAAAAAACTAAAGGGCTTCACTACTAAATTGCCTTCTTAGCTCCTTACCTATACTAAATCCTTTTTTGGAATCGAATGTGTCAGTGAGGTCGTTTCCGACCCTGATGGAGCAGCAAGAATTCTCCATCGTCATCCTACACAAATGGACAAGTTTGGGCGGTATACCAAAAGTAGACATGGCTCTGTATAGTTCGTCTCTATAAATGCTTTGAAATCAATAAATAGGTGGTGGGTATCGATTTGGACTTCTTGGGTTTTTTCCAGGATCTGCCGAAGTGTGAAGATTTGATCGGTTGTGGACTTTCCTAAAACAACACTGATAAGGACCGATCAGGTTGTTGGTAAACGGTTTCAGGCGTTCACATATTACGGCAGATAGGATCTTGTAAGCTGTGTTGAGGAGACTTATGCCTCTGTAGTTGGCGCAGTTCAGAGGGTGTACTTTTTTGTGGATCATGCAAACGATGCTGAGGTTCCATTCTTCAGGTATACTTTCATCCGGCGGCTTTGTTAAGCTTGAGTTTAGATAGGGATAGCAAATCCCCACTTCACTTAGGTCGGATGGTTGGCAGTTTTCGCTGCCGTTGCCAATATTAAATGGTTCGTTCTGCCTGACAGCGGAATGTTGCTCGTCATCGCTGTTTAACAGTCTGCAGAAGTGGTTCTTCCATATCCTCAAGCGGCGGTTCCTGCTCTTCGATTCCTATGAGGGAGTAAGGCCGTACCACATAACTGGCGGAGTTCCACGAGGATCAGTATTAGGACCTATCCTATGGAACATTATGTACGACAGGGTTCTAAGGCTCAGAATCCCAAATGAGGCAAAAATCATAGGCTTTGCCGATGATATTACAATTGTTGTGGCGGCAAAATACCTGAAAGAAATAGAGGACATTGGCACCGAATGTTTCCGAAAAGTGAGACGATGGATGTCAGCAGTTGGGTTAGAGCTCGCAAAACACAAAACAGAAGCAGTACCAGTAGGCAGCCGGAAGAAAAGAGAGGCAAAGAGAAGGTGGACCCATCGACTTATACCGGATATCCACAAATGATTGGACCGGAACCACGGAGAAGTAGATTCCTCCCTAAGCCAGATCTTAACCGGGCATGGCTGCTTTCGAGCATATCTGAACAGGTTTGGTCCCAAGGAGTCTCCTAACTGTTTAAACTGCGGAGAGGCCACAAAATATGCGCAGCACATACTTTTCCAGTGCCCACTTTTCAGTGTAGAGCGTAGAAAACTAGAGGATATAATTGGAGAACATTGTGAACCATATATTAACATCGAGCGCAATATGGGACGCGGTGAAACAGGTTGCAGGAATAATGATGAAGGAACTTCGACGGTTGGAAAGAGTGAGGGAGATCAGCAGCGAAAACCAAGCCCAGACGGAACAGGGAAAGAAGAGCATAAATTGCTAACCAGCCCCGCGAAGTAATACCTAACGGTAGTCCCGTGGGGATAGTGGTTGAGGTGTGCAGGGTGTGGTTTAGTACGTAGGCGTATTCCTGGCATCGAGTATTCAGGTCTGCGAATCGTACATGCCAGTAGCCCGGGTTAATGGATTACACATCCTTTGGAGCAAACTAAGCCTTGTATCTCAAGCTCAATAGCAGCTCTTGTCTTCACCTGCAGCTTAGCCTTGTAGGCTTCGTTCTTGGCGGTCTCTGGAGATTGCAGTTTTTCGACGTTAAATTTGTTCACAGTATTTCTGGTTGTTGTGGCGTTGTGGATATCCGTATCCTTACCTTGGCTGCAGCAAGGTAGTGATCCGAGTGAAAGTCAATTAGCCTAAGTCCGTTACCAGACGTGTTTTTGTGTAGGCTATATTTTCCGAAAATACTGCTGAAGATGTCTTCTATTCCTACCTTTGCGTTAAAATCTCCCAGCACGATTTTAAGATCGTTCTTAGGTAGTCGCTAATAGGTTTTGTCAAGGAGGTCGTAGAAGCAATCCTTAGTTATATCATCGTTTTCCTCCGTCGGAGCATGAGCGCATATAAGGCTTATGTTGGCGCATTTGGCCTTGATGCGGATTGTTACAATGCGGTCGCTTATGTTTTGAAAACATAAGACTTTTTGGCTAAGTCTGGCACTTATAACAAATCCGCATCCGAATAGTCGCAATAGATGTCATAGATTTGCATCCTCTTTTTGCCCGACCCATTCCATCGCATTTCCCAGATGGCGGTAATGTCTGCTTTGTAGAACTTTAGGGCTTCCGCTAGTTGTTCGCCTGCACCTCTCCTGTTTAATGTTCTCACATTCCAGGTGCAGACACGAACGTCGTTGTCCTTTTTTCGTTTAGCAGGGTCGTCAACAATAATATCAGTCCTTTCCGAGGCTATTGGTTGCTTCTTAACAATGGTTTTTTCCATGGGTGGGTAGTTAACCCAAAGCACAACCCCCAACCTGGAGGGCCAGTCCAATTTATTAGATACCCCCTGGGACATGGGGCCATCAGTATACACTACGGGATTGAGCGCTGCCGTTGACCTTTCGGTTCATCCGGCAGACCGGGTATTCATTCCGCGCCATTCTGACCAGGGTGGTTATAGTGTTGCTGTTTTGTACATTTGATGTGTAGTCAGAGTTGCGAGCACTCTGCATTGCCAAGTTAAAGCCAATCAGAGTCTACCCCCGTTCTACAACACCCAACCAATTTTGGACATTCGCCTAAAAATTGCGGGTGAAGATTATTTTAAAAGCTGTCCAATAGACCAAAACCATAAAAGAGAGGATCTAATGATGGCAACGTAAAATGCGAAAGTATTTTTTGGTTTCATATCCGATTTGTGCCCGATTGCATTTTTACTTTACTTTTACAACTATGTAGCTAGGACCTACTCTGGCGGAATCACTATTTGCTTAAAAATTCTTACAATACTGTCGCTTTCTGTAAAGAATTTGGTGGAGCTTGTCATTATCGAGAGACGGGCTCAGTGTAGCGATGGTTAATGCGATGAACTGCCGCGCGGAAGGTCTGGGTTTGACTTCCAGCCGTAGCAACACCTACCATCAGTATTATCAATTGCCAAGAAAAGCTCATCTCAACTTAGCAGTTCGGATTTGGCATAAAATAGGAGGTCTCGCCATCGTGCAAGAATTACACACGCACACATTAATGGTTGTGAGAAAGCTCGGCCCTGTTTACTAACGAGCCTTTTGCGCCAAAAATTTGTATTTTTGTTGTTTGCCTTGATCAGGAAGTGGGTTCAGCGACCTAAAAGTAACAGCGTCGAACTACTAACAGAACTCTATAATTCCTTCACAGACCCTCCTCTTGATTAGGCTTTATCAAGAGGAGGGTCTGTAAATGAACGACCAAGAGTGATAATATACCGAGCGGATGATTTTTGTGGTATCAAAGTGACATTTGAATTTTGAAACAGCAAAGTGGTAAAATAAGTTGTAAAAAGAGAGAAAGGGACTGCAGAGACTCTTCAGACACCAGATTTGATCTGCCCCATTTGTGAATTTCCTTTTTTAAGGGTAGCAAAGCAAAGAAATTTCGTGGATGTGTTAAATGGAAGCAACAACGTTGGTTCCGTTCGACCGAGCCGTTGCTGCAATCGATTTAACGGTCAACCAGGACGGAAAGACAAGCTAAAATGCATCACTAACCGCCTTGAAACTTCCAACCACGAACAAAAGGATCACAGTGATACAGCAATCGAAATTCAGAAAACAAAAAGTGACATTGTGACAAAGACAATTTTGTGTGTCGTGGGATGGCCATCTCTTACCAGCAATAACAAGGCATATCTCGGAGGATCTGGCGAACCTCTTATTGGTGAGAAATACTGCGAACCAATTCATTACGGATCTTCCTTTTCGAACGTTTAGCTACGCGAAGTGTTTCTCTAGTTCTCACCGATAGTGGCACAGGTCATGAGTAGTGGCTTTCTTTTCTTTCTCTTCTTTCCTTTCTTAATTTGTCCGTCCACAGTCAAAGTTAAGTAGCTTCCTGTCTTCTTTTTTTTTATATTTTGTCATGAACAACATGTAGTCGATCAGGTGGTGTGTGGTGAGTGGGCAAGATCTGAGCTGAGCAACTAAAGCGTGCCATGCCCTCCTCACCTCCAACTGAATAATGCCTCTGTGGCTGACCCTGACTCACAACTATGACATGTACGACTTATTACACAAACAAGACCAATATGGTAGCTCTTGGGCTCAATGACTATTCGTGTACTAACGGGTGATTTAAGAGTTAAGTTTTTCTGGTTGGCAGCACTGGTTAGTAATGGCGTCCATACGTCATCCGTCAAAGTGAATAGTTTTCAGTATCATCTGCCATTTAATTATGGAAAGACTTACAAACGAGCAACGATTGCAGATTATCGAAATTTATTATCAAAATTCGTTCCCTGTGAAAAATATGAAAATTCGCTGTTTTATCGAAAAATTGTGTTCAGCGATGAGGCTCATTTCTGGCTCAACGGGTACGTAAATAAGCAAAACTGTCACATCTGGAGTGATGAACAGCCACATGTCATACAAGAATTACCGATGCATCCCGAAAAAAACGAAAATTTGGTGTGGTTTATGGGCTGGTGATCTCGTGATGATCTGACAAATCATCCGAGTAGTATCAATTGTCAAGAATAGCCGTTCGGAGTCGGCATAAAACCGGAGGTCCCGCCATCGTGCAAGAAGTACACACGCACACATGAATGGTTGTGAGAAAGCTAGGCCCTGGGTACTAACGAGCCTGTTGCGCCAAAAATTTGTATTTTTTGTATGGGCTGGTGGCATCATCGGTGCATTTTTTTTTCAAAGACGACCGTTGAAGAAACGTTACCGTCAACGGCGAACGATAACGAGCCATGATACGCGACTTTTTTTTTTGCCCAAGTTGGCTGAGTTGAACTTGGTTGACATGTGGTTTCATCAAGACGATGTTACATGTCCCACGTCTTGATGACATGTGGTTTCATCAAGATTGTGCCACATGCCACACAGCTCGTGAAACAATGGAAATGTTGAAGGATGAATTTGGTGAGCAGCTTATCTGGCCGCCAAGATCATGCGATTTAACGCCTCTTGATTATTTCTTGTGTGGTTATGTAAGGTCGTTAGTCTATGGGGATAAGCCGAACACGATTGATGCCTTACAGGATAACATAACACGCGTAATTCGTGGAATACAGACCGAAATGCTCGAAAAAGTGACGGAAAAATTTTCCTTCCGAATGGACCATTTGAAACGGAGCCCCGGACAACATTTACATGAAGTTGTCTTCGAAACGTAAATGGCAAAGGCCTATTTATCGATTACAATTTTGAATATTTGATGCAAATTTGAGTGTTTTATTCGAATTAAAAAAAACATTACGCTTAAAAAAATCACCCGTTATAGGCTTTCTCTGAAGTTAAGCCTGTAGTCCAGGAGGACCACTAAGTATTAAATTTAGGACTTTGACTGGTTTGTTGACTTTTTTTTCTAAGAAGACTCTACTAAACATTTTTCGAAGGGTTGTTTCTATTAACATTGTCAATGGCAGTATTGAAATCAAGAAAAATGTATTGTTTTGCAGAGTCTTCTCAATCAAAACCCATATCAATTTGGGTTTTATTTTACGGTCCCCAAAAGATTTTTGCACCTACACTCAGCATTGTCCCATAAGCTGTCATAAGCTTTTAGATGTCATTGCATTCTGAGAAGATCGTTTTGTTATGAGTCTGTGGATACGTTCGGTAAGATCTTCTATTCATTCGGACGAAGAGATTTTTGATTGTTAAGCTATCAACAACATTTTTCTTGTTCTGGACTTTGGTACTTTTCCTTCATTTTATTTTGGTGGCATGATTTTTGAAAGCAACGTTTGGTATGTTAGTAGAAGCAGCCTCTAGAGAAGTTTAACTTAAGCTTTTATTTTATTATATGAAAACATTCTTTAAAAAAAGTGTCAAATTACTCCAAAGTAGGCCAAAAACTCCAAAAAGCTGGTTTTTATCAACTTCAGATCTATGACAGATTCGGATCTCAATTCAACATCTGACTTCAAAACTCTGAAAACCTCCTAAACATACTAAAATCACTCTCGTTCTAAATATGCGTATCTTTTCCCGCAACACAATTTCTCGGAATGTATCTATAATATTCCCCACAAAAAAAAAACAAACACCAACTTAAATCCTTTGTCGCGCACATTTATCCCATAAAGACGGACAAAGTCAATTATTTACTTAAAAAATTCTCACTGTACAACTTTAATTGAGCACCTCCATGTCTGCATCGTAAAAACGCATTACAAAACATCCTCATTCCCATTCTCACACCTCCTACCTTTCACAAAAGATGCACCACAACACATCAACCAACAACAACAACAGCCACAAAAAAAAAACGAAGAACGATCCCCGACAGGATCGGAAAACCACAGTTCCCATCCATATGCTGTGTGCATCGATCGATGTGGGTGAGCTGCTTACTCTGCTCATCCCCGAGAGCAGTTCTTAACCTGCAAATAGTCCCCCGAAGATGACTCAAATCACAGCTAAGAAGAGACACCGAATTCCAGCATCAAGATGAGGAGTATAGAACCGCACTCTCGCCCTGACACCGCCAGATCGAAGCAACAAAACAAATCGAAGAGAAGGAACGAAAAAAAAAACAACTAAGACCCAATCCAGATACAGACCGAGGGACTTGGTCTGTCCAGCTCAAGCCGCGCATAACAAGCGTCTGGTTTAGTGTCGTTATTATTGTTATTATACGGTGTGCGCCGGATCCGATCAGAGGCTGCGGTGGATTTATTTTTATGGCCCATCGTTAAGACGACCTGATGAGATTTTATGTTTATTGATTAAGATCCGAAAAAATCCCCATTGCATGAATGGGGATTTTTTCGGATTCGTTGTCGTTTTCATTCCAATCCAATCTGCTCGGGTTGGTGAATGCGGAGCGATCGGGTTTGTTCTCGGCGGACCCCGCCGCCACTTGAAGGTGATAAAACTCGAAAATATGTTATGAGCTTGCTTGTGGTTGGGTTGTTGTTTTATGGGTGGGAGTGGAAATTGAGTTGCTTTTGGGTGGTTTGGGGTTGTACTTAAACATGGGTTAGGGCAACACATGTTCCAACAAAGCTCAGTTTTTGATTCCGACATTCTCCTAGTTTTAGGATGAAAGCCAAGTTAAGTTGGCAAACATATGGTTCGATGTGGTAGAACGAGGGCGAACTCTGATCGGTGTTAACTTGACAACACCCTGTCGTTGTAGATTTGTCCACACATCAATTGTGCTTATTTGCCTATCTTTTCCAACCGGATACGATTCGCTAAACGTATAAATGCGAGTGGTGATAACAGGACGAAAAACAGAAACACTATAATGAGCCCGATCAGAATGACTGGCAGGGAATATCCGTCCTACTGTCCTCAGGATAAAACATGGGTATGGCCCTATAGGTTGGGGTTTGTTCATAAAAAAATCATTGTTACAAAACAACTGCGAGCCTTGGAAAGGAATGATTTCATTGACACCAAGCTAAACGAAAAAAGGGCAACGACGTTCGCATCTGCACATGGAAAGTGAGAAAATTCAACAGGAGAGGTGCAGGCGAATAACTAGCGGAAGACCTAAGCTGTTTTTAAGAAGACATTACTGCCATCCAGGAAATTCGATCGCATGGAACGTGCAAAAAAGGATGAAAAACTGTGACATCTACTATGGACCGTGTTATAGTGAGCAGAAACAGCGAATATTTCGATGCGGATCTGTTATAGGTGCCAGACTTAGGCAAGAAGTCTTATGTTTTCAAGATATTAGCGAACGCATTGTAACAATATGCATCAAGGCCAAATTCGCCAACATAAGCCTTATATGCGATCATGCTCCGACGGAGGAAAAAGATGATATGACTAAGGATTGCTTCTACGAGCTCCTCGATAAAACCTATGAGCGACTACCAAAGTACGATGTTAAATTCATGCTGGGAGGTTTTAACGGAAAGGTAGGAAGAGAAGACATCTTTAGCAGTACTGTCGGAAAATAGAGCCTACACGACAACACGTCTGGTAACGGACATAGGCTAATTGACTTCGCTACGGAACGAAATGCCACTATAGTCAGAACATGGTTTCCTCACCTCGATATCCATAAGGGGACATGGCGGTCTCCAGATCAACGAACAGTCAACCAAATTGATCACATTGTGATAGACAAGAGGCACGCATCCAGTATTTTGGATGTCCGAACATTCCGAGGGGCTAACATCGACTCGGACCACTACCTTGTTGCAGCCAAGGTAAGGATGCGGATATCCACCACGCCACAACAAACCAGAAATACTGTGAAAAAATTTAATGTCGAAAGACTGCAATCGCCAGAGACCGCCAAGACCTTCGCGCACCTTGTATCCCTTAACCTCTCGATTCACACCATACCACCAGTATATTATGTCGAAGAACAATGGCAACGATGCCAACAAGTCATTAGATCAGCCGGAACTGATGTGCTAGGTTTCTCGCGCCCACCAGCAAGAAACCCCTGGTTTGATGAGGAATGCCGACAGATGCTCGCAGCCAAGAACGAGGCCTACAAGGCTAAGATGCAGGTGAAGACTAGAGCGGCTATTGAGCTCTTTAGGCAAAGAAGAAGGGAAGAACATCGGCTTTTCAGAAAGAAGAAAAAAGAGCAAGAAAAGCGCGCGATCGAGGATATAGAGAGGTGCCACTCCAGGAACGATGTTCGCAAGTTTTACCAAAGTGTAAAACGTCAAAGCCAAGGATACAAGGCTCGAAGAGAATTCTGTCGAGATGAACAAGGAAATATCTAAGTTGAGACACAGTCGATGCTGAGGATATGGAAGAACCACTTCTGCGGACTGTTAAACGGCGATGACGAACAACATTCCGCTGTCAGGCAGAACGAACCATTCAATATTGGCAACGACAGCGAAAACTACCAACCACCCGACCTAAGTGAAGTGAGGATACAAAAAAATACAAATTTTTGGCGCAACAGGCTCGTTAGTACCCAGGGCCTAGCTTTCTCACAACCATTCATGTGTGCGTGTGTACTTCTTGCACGATGGCGGGACCTCCTGTTTTATGCCGACTCCGAACGGCTTAGTTGAGATAAGCTATTCTTGACAATTGATACTACTCGGATGATTTGTCAGATCATCACGAGAGGAGGGCCAGTGAAAAATCATTTAGGTGTTGCTACGGCTGGGAATCGAACCCAGACCTCCTGCGCGGCAGTTCATCGCACCACTGAGCCCTCACTGAAGTGAGGATAGCAATATCTAAACTCCAGCTGCCAGAAATGACGGCCTCCTCGCCGACCTTTATAAGTGCAGCGGAGATGACTTGGTAAGTAACATCCACCAACGCATAAGCCAAATCATTTCGTATGAAAGTATGCCTGAAGAATGGAACATCAGTATCATTTGCCCGATCCACAAAAAAGTAGACCCTCTGAACTGCGGCAACTACAAAGGCATAAGTCTTCTCAACATCGCCTACAAGATCCTATCAGCCGTAATATGTGAACGCCTGAAACCGTTTACCAACAACTAGATCGGTCCTTATCAAAGTACACAACCGATTAAATTTTCACACTTCGCCAGATCATGGAAAATACCCAAGAAGTCCAAATCGATACCCACCACCTATTTATCAATTTCAAAGCCGCATATGACAGCATTTATAGGGACGAACTATACAGAGCCATGTCTAGTTTTGGTATACCGCCCAAACTCTTCCGTTTGTGTAGGATGACGATGGAGAATTCTCGCTGCTCCATCAGGGTCGGAAACGACCTCACCGACACATTCGATAACCAAAAAGGATTTAGGCAAGGCGATGTGCTGTCATGTGACTTTTTCAATTTGATTCTTGAGAGGATTGTGCAAAACTCCCGAGCCAACACCAGAGGCACAATTCTCCAAAAATCGGAGCAACTACTGGCGTACGCCGACGATATTGACATTATTGGTAGAACTCAACGTGATGTCATAGCCACGTTTGCTAGTATAGAGAAGAAAGCGGCGTCAGAAATGTATTTATCAGTAATTGAGGGTAAGAGGAAGTATATGCTGTCAACAGAAAAGGACATCAAACATCGACGAATTGGACAGAACGTCACCATTTACAGATATAACTTTGAGGTAGTACGGGACTTTGTCTACCTCCACTCCGCTATTAACTCTGACAACAACATCTCGTTAGAAATCAAACGAAGAATTAGTCTTACCAACCGTTGTTTCTTCGGGCTAAGAAGGCAATTTAGTAGTAAAGCCCTCACTCGAACTACTAAGGAGATCCTATATAAGACCCTGATCATCCCAGTCCTGCTCTACGGCGCTGAAGCATGGACAGTATCAAAAGCGGATGAAGAAATCCTTGGTCGATTCGAGACAAAAATTCTTCGGAAAATCTTCGGTCCCGTTTGCGTTGACGAGCTATGGGGACGAAGATTCAACCACAAACTATACGAGCTGTACAGTGACATACCCCTGTCCAAAAAACTCCGCATTGGACGTTTAAGATGGCTAG
This sequence comes from Rhingia campestris, assembly GCA_932526625.1. Lineage (NCBI taxonomy): Eukaryota > Metazoa > Arthropoda > Insecta > Diptera > Syrphidae > Rhingia > Rhingia campestris. The sequence continues at coordinate 5,564,743 of OW052184.1, forward strand.
GACATGTAGAAAGAATGGTCACCAAAACTCCGGTTCGCAGAGTCTTCGATTCCCAGCTAGACGTCGGACACAGTAGAGGAAGACCTCGTCTTAAGTGGCGCGCACAAGTAGAAACCGACCTCAACCAACTTGGAGTGTGCAACTGGAGGCAGTTAGCTAAGGACCGGGCTATTTGCAGTGGCATGTTGGTTGAGGACCAGGTTCATCCCGGACTGTAGCGCCACTTGAGTAAGTAAGTAAGTAAGTTCTGTCAAATTCGGCGATGTTATGTGTCCTTTAGAATAAACAGCATGTACTTGGTCTTACCCTCATTTAACTATTTTTGACATCACGTTGAGTCCCACCCATGATGCACCGATTTATAGGAGAATGTGCCTCTGGTGTTGGCTCGGGAGTGAGAGAATGAGATAAAAGAATTCTTATCTAAATAAAATAAAATATTTCGGTAATTTGGCCTTTCGGTATTTAGTGTTTTCGGGATTTTGGACATTCGAGATTCTTTCCGACTCCCAAATTCAAGTCAACGTGAGGCAACGAGCTCACAACCACCAGAACGAGATTTAAGGATCCATCAAAGAAATTCAGCGATATTTATTCAAAATGGATCTGGATTTCGTTATTGGGAACTCCAAGGATAATAAAGCACCAGGAAATGTTCGCATTCCTTTTGAATTCTATAAGAATTCCACATTGGAATTCCGATCAGCTCTTACCATGGAATTCAACCGAATCTTCGAAACAGCTGATGTGGCAATGGCTTTCCAGAAAGCGATTATTTTTCCACTTCATAAAAAAGGAAACTACGACGACCCAGCAAACTATAGGGGGATTTCGTTTCTTAACACATCTGCCAAGCTGTTTGCTAGTTTACTTTTTAGTAGAATTATCGACTGGGTGGAAAATAAGAAGATTCTGTTGGAGTTTCAATCGGGTTTCAGGAGAAATTATTCAACGGTTGACCAAATATTTTCGCTGATCGACATAAGCGAAATTTATAAAAAGAAGAAAAAAAGCTTTACACGTTTTTTTGTAGATTTTCGAGCTGATTTTGATTCGATTCCGCGTGAAATGCTTTTCTACAAGCTCTATAAATATAAAGTCTCATCCAAGGTGATAAACGTGATAAGAGCTATGTATAAAAATAATTCTGCATATATTTGGGATGGCAGCCATTTGTCGGAAGAATTTGAGACAACAATGGGTGTCAAACAAGGATGCGTCCTAAGTACATTGCTATTTAATTTGTACATAAACGACATTACTGAGTACGTTAAAGGAGGAATCCTACTAAGTGGAACTCAAATTCCAGCACTAATGTTTGCAGACGACATCGTATTTCTTGCGGATACAGTAGATACCATAGGCTAGATTCTTATTGCAGAACGTGGAATTTGTCAGTTAACTTAGAGAAGTCAAAGATGATGATATTTAGAGATGGCGGGGGAAGATATGCTCAAAACGAAAAATGGATATTTCAAGGGGAGCAAATCGAAATTGTCAAGCAGTATAAGTATCTTGGAGTTGTGATTACCCCCAACTTGAACATGAACATTCACCTTAAGACTAAACTTGCAGAAGCTAAAAGGGCAATTTGTGCGGTTTGGGGAAAGTATATTAATAATAAAAATATCTCGCACATTTCTAAACAGAAAATATTTCGGGCTACAGCAACTTCGATCCTTCTATATGCATCGCAAGTTTGGGGATACTGCTCATTTGAAGTCGTAGAAAAATTTTTACGGTTTTTTATCAGGAGAATTTTTAGATTACCGAGTAGCTGCCCCAACTACATGATATACTTAGAAACGGGAGTGGCACCACTTTTTCTGGATACACTCAAATTCCATTTCGATTATATCATAAAAGTCATGGCAATGAATCCAGAACGCCTGCCCAGAATAGTGATTTCCTCAATGCTACGATATAAAGTCAAATGTGTTCAAGAGTGGCAAGTTCTAGGATTGGAATGCGGTTATGACTTTTCAGTTAGACCAAACGAACAATCGAGTCTACTAAAACAAAAATTTAACGACTTATTGGAGAAAACGGGCCGACGAATCTACGATTACTAAAGTCGATTGGAGCATCATTTACAGACTAGGATATATTTTTTGATCAGCAATTCCACTGATAAGATAAGCACAATCTTTAAAATAAGAGGAGAACTTCTTAATATAAATTTTATATCGCACCGTCCCGAACTACCAATTTTATGCAACCTGTGCAACCTAAAGGAGCGTTAGGATGTTTTCCACTTCATCGCGAGATGTCCCGTCCTAAAAGAATTTCGCTTCATTTTCTTTGGTGTATAGGTGCTTGATTTAGACGAAACAATGAGTATCCTTAATGGCGAAAGAGGTTGGGACCTTCTGTACAACTATACAGTAAACGCAATGCGGTACAGAAATTGTATAATAGATGAAAGCTTTTAACTTCAGCACATCAAGAATTGTCTTTGTTTTTTTCTAATTTATATGTGTAAAATCTAAAATTAAACAAAATAAAATAAATATCTAAGTAAATAATGTCATACTGGTAGACGGCTCAAAAGCCAAACCATAGAGACTAAGATTGTATGAAATATGAAAGAAATAAAAATAGTCGATTTAACTAACTAACTAACTAACTGGTCTGGAAAATTTCGACAGAAGAGTTCGTATATGCCATTGAAGCCGTGGAGGCCATTTGACCCATGTGCTATGCCATATGTAATGGTATTCGATGAATATTATGTTTCAATCAATTACATCTTAAAAAAGTGGTGTTTTATATTTAAATATTTTATAATTTTCTATTTCCGTAAATTTTGGGAAACTTTGGATGTGATGCCCTCGCGGTCGACTCCGACGAGCATCGAATATATCAAATCCACATCGGTTAGTATGTCCAGTCAGTACCAATACCTGGGTGCCCTCGTTGCGGGTTTAAATAACACCAATAGCCTCTTCAAAATCTGCCTTTTTTCCTCATAACAGCAGCGAAAGAAGCACTCGGCCTTGTCTCGCCTGGGAGTCTAGGTTGATTCTAGGATTTAAAATCTTCATCTCCAACACAGGTTCCTAACCCTACAAAAACCTGAAATTTCCCATTCCAATGATTTACTTCACTTAAATTTCCAGAAATCCTTTGAACTAACAAACGGCGAGCTTTTCACCATTTGGACCCCCATGAAACCTTAAATTATGCATTAAACTTTTGACGGCGTCCTTAACGCACTCATACCGTTTCATTTTGGAGTCCAAACCTTATTTAGATCGCCTGGCTTTGCTTATTTTTCTTTTTTTTCTTTTTTCATAAAAAAAAAATCAAACAGACCCATATCCGAGGGATACCTTGGAAGTGTTGTACGCCTGCACTACACTGCGCAACGTTTCTGGAGTACCCCGGGAGGCTGAGCACAAAAGTTCATCATCGTTGTTTGTTTCGCTTTACCTCAGTAATCGAAATGAACGCAAAAATCATAATAATAACAAAATTGGTAACAATGGCAGACAATGCTGGGCCATGGTCATGTGCGGTGCAGCAGGACGACGCGGAGGCAGAGCAGTGCCATCAGCATAGCCATTGCACAGCACCGCGCAGAGAACACGCCACAGAAGTTGTCTTAATTTTTTACCAGACCACACAGAAGTCATTTATATCAGATGAAGTTGTGACTTTATAAGTCGCTCGTCTCTTCTCGGCCAGTGCATTGGTTTGGCCTGGCCTGGCGCAGCCCTGCTGTCTCCGTGGACCTGCATCATTGATCGGCGAGGAATTTCGTGTGATCGGTGGAACATTTCGTCTCCAGCAGGTTTTGTCCGTTTTTTTCCTGATTTTTCTGTTTTTATTTTGTTTCCCAATAATTTTTGTATTCCTTAGCATTGGACGAGTCGGATGCGGTGGTTGGCCAGGAGTGGGATAGGGCTTGGGGGTGACATCTTGCGATAAGGAGTTTCTCCGTTTTGAGAATCTTGTCGGAATCTATTCATGCGCGCAATAAAGAAGTCCGAGGCTAAATGTCTGTCGTAATCGGGCGTACGGTATACGTATATGGAGAAAATTGCTTACGGAATTGTTGGCGAGCAAGATGAGTAGAGCCCGATTGTGCGGAGACCTTTGGATGTGCTGGGAAGTTTCAAATAATTACCGTGGGATTCGTTGGAATTTATTTATGTAAATGGTTGTGACATTGCAAATCAATCGGAGGAAGGTCGTGTTATGAATGTGGACTAGTTTAGAGGTGATGGAGTCTTCACATAAGCTGAGAGGGGAATGCGTTAACGGTAATAGATATTATTTTGAGTTCAACTTGTTTTGCATCCATAGATCGCAAAATAATCAGCAGAAAAGGAAACTTACTCAGGAATAGAAACTATTTGAACTAGCTTCAACAAAATGCCAGAAGCAGTCTTTTCTAGCCTAAACTACAACAAAAAAAATCCAAAAAGTGAACAAAACGAAGATGGTTGTATCTTGTAGAACGAGGGTTGACTTTGATTGGCTTTAACTTGGCAATGCCCTGACTACACATACACATTGTGCCTCCAAGTGGTAACCATCGGGTAATGGTCTTATCCAACCGAGTTTGACTTGCCAAACGATTAGTGCGAGTGTTGATAACAAGACGAAAAACAGCAACACTATGAACAGCCTGGTCAAATTGGCACGGAATACCCGGCCTGCTGTCCCAGGCGAACCAAGATGAGTTGCTTCGACATATTCGGACAACAGGTTATCTAGGCATCTCAAGGGAAAGACAGGCTCCTTGAACAGTGATAATGGCAGATGAACCGAAAGGCCAACGGCAGTGCTTAACCGCGTAGTGGATACTGATGGCCCCGTGTCCTAGGGGTATCTAATAAATTGGAACTGGCCCTCCAGTTTGGGTTTATGCTTTGGTTAGTTAACTCACTCATAGAAAAAACGTTATATTACGAAGCAAAAAATAGCCTCGGAGAGGGCCGATTTTATTGTTGACGACGTTCGTATCTACATCTGAAATGTGAGAACATTAAACAGGAGAGGTGCAGGCCAACAACTAGTGGAAGCCCTAAGCTGCTACAAAGCAGACATTACTGCCATCCAGGAAATACGATGGTATGGGCCTGGCAAAAAGAGAATGAAAAACATCTACTACGGACCGTGTTATAGTGAGCAGAAACAGCTACTATTGGGATGCGGATTTTTTTTAAGTGTCAGACTTAAGCAAGAGGTCATATGTTTCAAAGACATTAGCGAACGCATTGTAACAATTTGCATCAATGCCAAATTCACCAACATAAGCCTTATATTGGTTCACTGCCCGAGTGAGGAAATAGATGATATAGCTATGGATTGCTTTTACGAATCCTTGACAAAACCTACGAGCGACTATCGAAGTGAGATGTTAAAATCGTACTTTCAGATTTTAACGCAAAGGTAGGAAGAGAAGACATCTTTAGCAGTATTGTCGGAAAATATATCCTACATGACAACACGTCTGGTAACGGACTTAGGCTAATTGACTTCGCTACGGATCGAAACGGTTTCCACAGCTCGATATCCATAAGCGGACATAGCGGTCTCCAGATTACCGAACGGTCAATCAAATTGATCACATTGCGATAGAAAAGAGCCACGCATCCAGTATTATGGATATCCGTACATTCCGAGAGGCTGATGTCGAATGACTGCAATCGCAAGAGACCGCCTAAAACTCTCGGTTAATACCATACCCCCAGCATCGAATGTCGAAGAACAATGGCAACGATGTCAACAACCAATTAGATCCGCCGTAACTGATGTGCTAGGTTTCTCGCGCAAGTAACCATTGGTTTGATGAGGAATGTCGACAGATGCTCGCAGCCAAGAACGGGGCCTACAAAGCTAACCTGCAGTTGAAGACGAGAGCTACCATTAAGCTCTATAGGCAAAGAAGAAGGGAAGAACACCGGCTTTACAGAATAAAGGAAAAGGAGAAAGAAAAGCGTGCACAATTAGAAACCGAGTGGAACAAAGCGAAATGGGCAATAGAGCTCGAAAAGCCTTGCTTGTCTTGGACTATGAAAGCAATTTTAAGGGATTTTTCAGGAACTTTCTGCACACTTATCGAAAAATATCGTGTGGAACATTTAATCTGATTTTATTCAGAATAATTTTCAATTAGGCTTTATGTCAAGTTGAAACCCATGTTAAAACCCAAGCCATTGTCAAATCTGTTTTGACTAGACAGATGTAGAATACAAGTGAACAAGCCATGGAGCGATACACTTCCCAAGAACGCGGAATAATCGTGTCTATTTTTTTTTTTGCGTAACAATTCGTCTGTTGTGTTGGCGCAGCGCGAATTCCGTCGCCGATCCCACGGCCGTCCGACACCGACTGCGCAAACACTTCGCCGTTTGGCCACCAACCTTGAAGAGTATGGGACCACACGAGACGTTGCCAAGAGTGGCCGGCCCGGAGCGGCCGTTCTGCCGATAATATCGCCGCTGTTACCGAGGATGTCGAGCTGTCGCCGGAAACATCGACCAGACGCCGTGCCTCGCAATTAGCCATCAGCCGGTCGTCCCTAAGGCGAATTTATGTGAAAGACATGCGCATGTTCCCGTACAAAGTCCAGTCCATGCATCAGCTTCTGCCTGTCGACCTACAAACGCGTGTATCCTACGCCCAAACCATCCTCAATCTCAAGGACGAAGTAGACAATTTTTCGACCAAAATCATAATGAGCGATGAGGCTCATTTCCACCTCAGCGGGTACGTGAACAAGCAAAACTATCGCTTCTCGGGCACTATAAATCCACGAGTACTGCACAAGGAGCCATAACACCCGCTCAAGGTTACTGCTTGGTGCGCTGGCCATTTTTTTCGAGAACGCCGCTGGTCAAAGGACAACAGTGGAAGCTGCGCGCCATAGGGCCATGTTAACCGAGTTTTTTTCTGCCGCAATTGGACGAATAAGAACTGGAGGACATGTGGTTCCAACAGGATGCAGCAACGGCACACACTGCGCGAACCACAACCGATAATCTGAAGGCGGATCGGACATCGGATGACTTCTATTGGCCCACTTTGTGTTTATCAATTATATTGCCACGATTGTCAAAGAATGGTTTTTCTAGTTTCCGACGTCTAGGCAAGGATGCACATTCACATATTAGTAGTTGTACTAGAGTTTCTATCATCCGGCTGCGAAAGTTGTTGTTGTGAATATGCATTGTCGTCCAATATGATCACCGACGGGCCAGTGCCCAGCTTTATCGTTTTCATCAATGACACTTTGACCTGGAACCCATTTCAAAGTGACTTTGTCCGACTGGCCTAAAACCAAGCTGATAAGGGCTGGCCGACTAGGTTGTAGGTAAACGGTTTCAGGCTTTCACATATAACGGCCGATATGATATTGGCTTATGTTGGCGATGCGGATTGTTAGAATGAGTTCGCTAATGTCTTGAAAGCACAAGATTTCTTGCCATCGTCTGGCATTAAACCACATCCGAATAGTCGCTACTATAACATGGCCCGAAGTTAAGGTCACATTTTTTTGACCTCAATTTGCCCAGCCCATCTCATCGTATTTCCTAGATGGCCGTAATATCAGCTATTAAGCAGCTTTAGGCTTCTGCTAGTTGCTCGCCTTCACCTCTATTCTTTAATGTTCTCACATTCCAGGAGTTTTCCAAACAAAAACAGTCCAAACAACTTTCGAGGCTCTTGGTTGCTTCGTAAACAAATTTTTTTTTCCGTGAATAGTAGTTAACCCAAAGCTCAACCTTCAATTTTTAGGCCCAGCTCCAATCTATTAGACACCCCTTGGACATCATCAGTATCCACTGCCGTTGGCCTCTCAACTCCTCCCCCACCACCTCTTTTCAAGTGGACTGACTTGGTTGCTTCGTAAACAATTTTTTTTCCTTGAATAGTAGTTAACCCAAAGCTCAACCTTCAATTTGTAGGCCCAGCTCCAATCTATTAGACACCCCTTGGACATCATCAGTATCCACTGCCGTTGGCCTCTCAGCTCCTCCCCCACCACCTCTTTTCAAGTGGACTGACTAACCCTTGAGATTCCTAAATGACATGTCCGAATATGTCATAGCAGCTCAAATAGGTTATTTACTTTGCCCATCCTAACTGGGAGTGTAGACGCCACCCTTTACTCCATCTTGGGAATTCTTTCGCTCCCGTTTAGTGAGTTTTTTTTTTTTTGGCAGGGGGACCTTACCCCTAGCTAGTTTCGGTCCAGGAGTAGTTTTTTATTCCCCACCTATCCCGCATACCTTCCTCTATTCGCCACCCGGGGAGTTGTCCGGTGGGAGACTAGCTACGTTTAAGATAGCTAGATAATAATAAAAGGCTGCCAGCAGAGTTGAGAGTCTTCGATTCTCAGCCAGATTTTATATGAGGTAGAGGACGACCTCACATTAAGTAGAAACCGACCTCAACCAACTTGAAGTTTCCAATTGGAGGCAGTTATCTAAATAAATTACATTACTGGCGCAACAGGTTCGTAAGTCCATATTGCCTACTTTTTCTTTCTCAAAACTGTTAACTGTTGACGTGTTTACTTCCTTCACGATATTATTTGGATGACTAGTCAAATCATAGCGGTAGCAGGGTAATGACACGACATTTTAGTAGTGGCGACTGCTAGTGTTCGAAATCAGAACTTCGGCGTTGCATTTCATCAGACTAGCCCTCGCGACTCTGAACCCGCCAGACAATTAGGCTATTAGCTAAAGGCCGGGCGAAATGGAGAAGCATGTTGGTTGAGGTTCAGGTTCAACTCAGACTGTAGCTCCACTTTAGTAGGTAAGCAATTATACCTGTCGACAGTCTTAATACAGCCGGGGTTTCTTCTTAGTGGGCAGAAGAAAGCTAACAGATCTATTCCGGGCTTTCCAATAGTTAGCTAATAGGGTTGTTATTGACGTTGCCGTTTTGCTGCATATTGACAGATTGAATATCCTGTTTTCGGCAAAAGTCGTTATGGTAATGGTGCCGTAAAAATTTATTTATACCACAACTGCAACATGAATGACTTCTGATTCCTTGTTGTCTGCAATGTACGTCCGGCCCAAATATTGGATTAGCTAATCAATTTGTAGTCCTATTGATTAACTGCCTGCTCTGATGGCAATTCGCTTCCCCCAAAGCTACTTACCTAAGTCCAAATCCAAACATGATCCCGTATTTTCATCAGAAAGCACTTTTTTAGGCGTTCTCTCTTCCTATTTTCCCGTTCTCCTCACCTGACACAACTTTACCAACGTAATTCATCACAACTCCCCAACTAATCTGAATGACAAATCAACAACCATGTTGCTTGCTCCTAAAAGCCATAAAACTTTATCGCATTTGATTGCATGCACGTTTGGTCATGTTGTTGTTAACACAAATCTACCACTCTAGATGACGTCGGATTGCCCTAAAGCACCGCCAAATGCCAACAAATTCGCTCTCCCAAAGCGGGTAATAAATGCCACCACCAGAGAAAAGGAGTCATTAGGACCGATCCGATTCGTTTCTTCAAGATATCTCTGCCGCTTGGATTTGAAAGACGACAACAGAACAGAACCCTCATCAGGTCGACCGAGAAATAAAGAACTGATCGTACCTATTAAGGGAAAATTATAAGGCGCTGTCATATTGGGTGGCATTTGTAAACCTGTGTTACCAGCCCAAGGTCCGATGGCAGCTGGACATGGAATCAATCATACAAATAGAAAAAAGTAGTATCGATACAGATGCACAGATTTGAATTTCCATCTCATCACTTCAAACCCCTCCCCCCATCTGTGTGTCTTGTTATCCCCAGGTACAGACATTCCAAATCGAGGCGTTTTAAATTACACTCAGTTTATCCTGTGCCAGCCCCGCGCTCCGGCATACCCTCCGGGCCGGCTTCATCCGAATCAGTTATGCGGCTGCGCGCACATTTGCGCTTTTGTTTCATTTTTGTTTCGCCTTGTTGCGGACCTTTGTCCCGCGCGGATGCCGAAAATCGTCTGTGTACCTTTTAAATTGGTGCCAATTGGGTCGATCTGATGTGATGAAGCCGGTGGTGATTTAAAATTTCGCAAAAATGCCCCCGAGCTGGTCACCCTCCATTCATTCAGGTAGGTAACGCCACCACTGGCTGCCCTGCCACTGCTGCTGCGGATGCGCTCCGTGGTGTGTCATTATCCCGATGGTGATTTTCACATACGAGCATACCGACTCCTGGTCCAGACACGACGCGGAGATGGGTCGGCTGTGGCGGCTATAAAATCTAATCAGAGTGTGGTTGTAAAATTTGTGGCCAATAATAACAGTGTGCGGCCGTGCCGACTGCCATGCCGACTTCGTTTCGGGGCAGTTTCGCTGATTCCTTAATAACTCATGACGTTGTTACCGCAGCGATGAGGATCGCCCGATGATTTGTTCGATGCCGCGTTAATTTATATTTTTAATTATGTCAATATTAAATGTTGTGTCCTGACAAAGTGTACAAATGATGGCGGGAGCTTTGGGTCTGGGTCTGGGCAATGTGTGGAGGGCGGTCAATTAAAATCTTTCAGAGGACGGCGTGGATGGTTTGGAATTTTTGAGTCAAGTGTGTCAGAGTGCACTCAGAACAAAGTATACGTAGGGCTTACATGATTATTTTAAACTACTACAACTGATCGACGCCAACGCGCATAACATAATATGGGGCAGTCGAGATACAAACAATTTAGTTATACTAAATAAGGGAAATAAACCCACGTTTAGAAACGTTTTAAGAGAAGAAGTTTTAGACCTTACCACCTCTTCTCCGTTTGTACAAAACACCGTCGAAAATTGGTACGTGTCTGGTGAGGCACCTTTATCGGATCACATGCACATAAGATTCCAATTAAGAAGCAACACCGAGGATGCGCCGATAAAATACGACAACAAACTTACAAATTGGAGAACGTATCGAGAAAATCTATCGATTAAATGTGCAATACTTCCAGAAAAACCTTCATGCATAAGTGAAGCGGAAGTCGCACAATGTCAACTAAATGACATTATCATCTCATCTTTTACAAATAGATGTAAGGTTAAACGCACTGTGGCAAAGAGGTGCACACTATGGTGAAACGATAACCTAGAAAGTCTCCGTAAAAGAGTAAGAAAACTTTTCAATAAAGCCAAACGCACCGGTAAGTGGGACCAATATAAATCTCTAGTTACCCAATACAACATAGAGTTGCGTAAATCAAAAAGAGCGTATGGCGCAAATACTGTCAGGAACTCGAAGAGCTCCCAGCGGTGGAGCGTCTCCAGAGGGCACTCTCGAAAGATAAAACAAACTGCATGGGATTACTAGTCAAATCTGACGGTAAAATCACATGTGACCGGGAAGTAACGTTGACCACACTTCTTCAGGTACACTTTCCCGGCTCCACTATCACAAGTGAGTTTCATGAACACATGATAGATGACTCACCCCCTAGAAACCTGAAAAGGATTAATAGTTTATCCTGCAAACTTTTCACTCCGGATAAGGTCAAATGGGCGATCAACTCATTTAAACCATACAAGGCACCAGGGACAGACGGAATCTTTCCTGCTCTTATACAAAAGGGCTTGGACTTTTCTTACCGACTATGGTCGCCTTATTTGGGTTTACTTTCAATTGGGGCTACATACCACAAGCCTGGAGGGAGGTAAACGTGGTATTTATCCCCAAACCAGGCAAACCAATAGAACTACCTAAATCATACCGTCCAATAAGCTTAACATCGTTTTTTCTGAAAACAATGGAAAGAATACTAGACGTACACATTAGAGAGTGCTTAAATGAAAGCACTCCTCTGCACCCCTATCAATTCGCCTACCAAAAAGGTAAATCCACGGAAGGAATGTGCCTTCCTTCACATATAGGGTGCTTTAGACAACACTGGATATGACTCCATATCAAATGCTTTGACTCATAGAAGAATAGATCATCTCACCATCAAATGGATCAAAGCGATGCTTGAAAGTCGGAAAATAACTGCTTCATCAGCACTGACCTCAGTATCAGTAAGAGCCGTTAAAGGCTGCCCTCAGGGAGGAGTACTCTGACTCCTACTATGGTCTCTGGTTATCGATAACCTACTTCAAGACCTAAGTAATGCAGGTTTCAATATAATTGGATATAATAAGGGGCAAAGAACCAAACGAGGTAACAACACGTTTGCAAAACGCCCTTATGATAGTCATAAACTGGTGTAGTAAAGAAAGTCTTTCTATAAACCCCAGCAAGGCTATTAAATCTTACCCACATTTCAATCAATGGTACATACATTGAGTACTCCAACGAAGTAAAATATCTTGGAGTTATCCTCGACAAAAAACTAAGCTGGAACACCCACATTAACAACAAAATTCAATAAGCAATCAAAGCTTTCTGGGCTTGCCGAAGCATGTATGGTAAAACCTGGGGAATCTCTCCAAAGACCACACACTGGATCTACACGATCATGGTCAGGCCCATTATAACTTACGCTTCAATAGTATGGTGGAACAAAGTCACCCAAAAAACAACGGCTTGCCTGTCTGGGCATTACCGTAGCTATGCGTACCTGTCCCACAGCGGCTATAGAAGCCTTAATAGGACTTACGCCACTCCACATTTATATAAAAAAGTGGCGATTCGCAGTCTAGCAAGTTTGACACAAGCGGAAGAATTAAACATTAGTGAACATCTAAAACTAATTGAACTTCTTTCCGAACTTCCAGAACTTGACATGATCTGTGCGGTTACAGACCGCTTACCAAAGACACTATGCTTCGACAAAAGATTCTCAACGGAGATCACAACCAGAGAAGCATGGTGTAGCAACAACCCTCCAAACTGCCTAAACGGCCTAAAGTGGTATACGGATGGTTCTAAAATGGACTCAGGGGTAGGAGCTGGCATGCATGGGCCAAATAGAAACATCTCAATACCTATGGGAAAAAACCCTTGTGTATTCCAAGCTGAGCTCCATGCCATAAAAGAATGCGCAAACCTAATACACAACTCAGGTATTAAAGGCGCAAACATCCATATATTCATGGACAGTCAAGCAGCTATAAAAGCCCTTAGCTCACACGTTATTGACTCCAAATCAGTACTACACTGCTTCAATTCCCTCCAAACACTCAGTTCCAGGAACAAAACCAGACTATGGTGGGTCCCCGGACAAAAGGAATTGAAGGCAACGAAAAAGCTGATGAACTAGCCAGAAAAGGTTCGGAAACCCCCTTCATTGGACCTGAACCCTTCTGTGCAATCCCCAAATCAGCCATAAAAAACTGGGAACAAAACAAACGTTTTTCATACTGTGCAAACATACCAGGCCTAAGACAGGCTAAAAGAGCTATTCAGCCCTTCAATTCCGATGCCAATAAGATACTAAATCTTCGCAGGCACGATATCAAAAACTTAGTAGGCTACCTAAGTGGTCATCGTCTGCGATATCACCTAAATAAAATGCATCTAGTCGACTCACCGCAGTGCAGACTATGTCTAGAAGAAGACGAAACAGCCGAGCATATCATATGTGAATGCCCGGCCCTTTACAGTATGAGAAGGGAATCTTTCTTCAGGGAATTTTTAAGTCCCGAAGAACTGAGGAAATCTTCGGCTGAAAGAATTATCAGCTACATTAGGAAAGTAGAAGCGCTACTAATCTAAAAAAACATCTGACGGCAAGCACAATAGATCTTTTAGGGCGATGTGTATATTACTGCTTAGGCAAGTCAGAATTTAAACAAAAAATTTTAAACAATTTCCAGAATGATATACTTAGAGCATGTTAAATATTTGCAAATGTACACTGAGTTTGTAACGTCTTAAGAAAGCAAATACACACCCAGATTCCGTAAAGGCGAAATTCAACTTCTCGTCACAGCTGTACTCAAAGACCGACTCTCGAATGAGTATAATCTGCAAAAGGTACAAATAAGGAGGTTTTATATTGGACTTCTTAGTTGAGATCGGATTCTACTTCTGCCCGCCACTTAAGGCATGACCTCGCCTTAAGTGGCGGGCAGAAGTAGAATCCGATCTACGGAGTCTGCCTGTAAGTCATAGACCCTACGGGACGGATTATTGCTGTCGACATTTTTTTATATTATTTTTTAATCTTAAGATATTTAATTTTAATTTTAATTTTCAAAGAAAAGTTAAAAAAAACTTTGAGAAGTGACAGTTTTTTTTGTTTTATATAAAAAGCTTATTCTAGATTAAAACGAACTTACACTACTTAAGACTACTTAACTACTTAAACCTAACTTAATTATAATCGCGTTGGCAAGCACTCGTTGCATATGCCCCTAGTGTTCGCCATCCGGATTGAGTCCTTGGGTCCAGTAAGCATTCATGAACCATATTAAATAAAATGTGGTGCACACGCCCCGCCTCAAACCTTGTACCTAAATTTATTCTTATAACTAAGGAGTAGACTAAAAGTTCGCAAAGACCTGAGGAAGTGCAGAGATACCTTGCTCATTTAGCCACCAAAATTGGGTGCGCTGCTTTTCAGCCTCGGTCCTATCGCGATCCGATACCGCCGTGCTAAAGCGGATGAGCGCCGAAGCATTGTCGACGTACCCATCGCGGATTAGCCGCTTGTCCCGCGCGTCACGGTAGCGGTGGTTTAAAACCGGGATACCGTTCCTGTCTTTTACCAACCCTTTTACCAAATCGATATAAATGAATACCTCTGGTGGAATAAAGCCAGACACGAGCGTACTCTCCATATATATTTCGTTGGGGTAATAAGCCCCGAAGATCAGGCTGTCGCTACTCATCGCCCTTGCTTCGAATCACCTTAATTAGGAAATTGTTATCTCTATTCAACTGAGCTCCATTGTATAGAACCTCGTGGCGATAGTATTTTATGTACTCGCAGTCCGGCGTTCGATACAGTCCTAAGCAGGATCGGAGACAACGCCTCTCAAACAGCCGTATCCTTTCCATGTAGGATGGTGATACATTGAACCACACGGGACAACCGTAAGCGATGACCGGCCTTATGAGGGCCATGTAGCAAATGACTTTCACCCTTGAATCAAGTTGACTGCTATGAACAATTTTATTAAAATACAGAAACTTGTAAAGCCAGATGCCAAGGTATTTGACTTCACTTCTCACCGCCAACGGCCGTCCATGCTGTTCAATGATTCAGAAACAGGGCTGTTCACCGTATACACGGTCTCGAAAATAGCGCCTATCGAATTCGCCTTCTCCTGCGGATCTTTGATCGTGAAAAAACCGTCGTTCGAGTCAACACTTTCTGGCCTTATACCAACAGCGGTGAGTGTCTCTCTGTTCTCTGTCGTTTGGGAAATTCGGACACATGGAATGTCGTTATGACCTTTTCGCCTGAATATTTTATTTATTCGATTCCCAGCCAGACGTCGACCGCAGTTGAGGAAGACCTCGCCTTAAGTGGTTATGCATCTCCATGTCGGAATCCGGTACCTGTTTGGAGTGTTGAGATAAGATGCTTTCGAATTGAACGTTTCCCTGTAAAATTTTGGGATCCGGTTTGCGTTGACGGGCTATGGAGACGAAGATTCAACCAAGAACTATACGAGCTGTACAGCGACATTCCCCTGGTCAAAAAAACTTCGCATTGGACGTTTAAGATTGCTAGGACATGTAGAACGTCTTCAATTCCGAGCCAGACGTTCAACGTTTAATATGGCTAGGACATGTTAAACGAATGGACACCAACACTCCGGCTCACATAGTCTTCGATTCCCAGCTAGACTTTGGACGCAGTAGTGAAAGACCTCGCCTTAAGTGGCGCGCACAAGTGGAAGCCGATCTCAACCAACTTGGAGTGCGCAACTGGACACAGTTAGCAAAGGACCGGGCTAATTGGAGAGACATGTTGGTTGAGGCCCAGGTTCATTCCAGACTGTAGTGACACATAAGCAGGCAAGCAAGTCCAAAAGGCAAATTTAACGACAGGACAGTCCTTGAGGTTTTTATTTCCCTTGGGAGCAAGCACCAATCGTTTGAGCTTCCAGTGGTCTGGGAATGTCCGTTGCTGCTCTGTATTACTTTCATGCGAGTGTCAGGTTTGCAGCCAATGGCCGATTTCGTTTGTCTTTTAAAGATTCCATCTGGGCCCGGTGTCTTGTATAATAGGTGGGATATCTTCTTTTGAAGCTTCAATTAGAACTGTCTGTGCCCGTTGCTGGAAAAGTGTCGTTACGATGTTCTTTAGAATAGCTCCCCACGTAAGTTGAGGTGATCTATGACCTGTCACTTTCGTCATGTCATTCATGTATGTTGGGATTATGCCTGCTTCATTTCACAGCTTCTTAGACCTGTTCCTTTCGCTGTTTGACGGCCATTTTCAAAGATTTCCTTGCGTATCGTATAATCGAATCTGCTGCCTCCAAGAGCTATCCACTAAATCTACAATCGCGATATGGAGCTGAAGTAAGCATCACCTAAAGAATGTTTTTTCTAATAGTCGCGACACGCCAAAAACAAGATCCGACAAAAGCCTGTTAAAATGTATAAATCTCATCAAGGTTTCACATATATACTCGCTCCCTTGAAGACTGCACCCCCAATAACTTTTCCAAAATAAGTCTTCACTCGGTTGATGGCGTTATTTATGAGAATCCTAAGTTTCCTCCGCTGAAAATTGAAAGCAATAAGGACACGTAATGACAGTTTTCGAAGATATGTATTAACGACGCCCTAGCCTTGTTATTGATGATTTTTAAGACAAACTACAGCTCTACTTCCCGTCTTCCAATAGGAATTTCGAAAAAACAAGCTCTCCTCCTTTCGCTCCCTTCATGTCATCGTCATGGTCCTCGAATAAATTTGAACAAAAAAACACCAAAAATCATAATTTAAGTCGGTAACGTATCTATCCACCTTTTTGTGTATAAACTATGGAGGTCTGTCACCACCCGCATACATACTCTCCTCCAAAGGATCCCAACAACAATCGAAAAAAAAACGGTATTATCTTCTGTGAAAGTTCTTATCCATTTTGCTGGCGTGTTTTTTTTTTCGTTTCGTCCTTTTCAATTCGAAACCCTCCACCCTGAAAGGGCACCCTTCTTCTTCTTCGACGGGAGTATAAGTATTTTTTTGGCGCCACATTTCTTTACAGCGACACAAGCGTCAAGACGGCGTCTTCATCGTCCGTTTGTACAGAGAGTTATAACTCTCTCGGTCTTGTTGTCGTTGTCGTATTGTCGTCCCTTCGACATACACACAGCGACAGAGTGTATAAATCTGAAGCTGGTGTAAAAGTTCTCCCAAAGGCAAAGGCAGCGAAAAGGACGATTATTTGCTTAGCTGAACGCGAGAGGAAGAATATAAACCATCGGAGCATAAGGAGCTTTAAGAAATCATAAATATCCTCTGAGAATTTTCACTGCTGCTGTTGGTGGACTGATGCTGTAGTGTTGGTCTTTTGCTTCCTGACATTGACGATTGTTTGGACATGGAAAAGGACACAGCGATTGCATCACACATTTAACACCCTTTTCGGGTTGCATGTGGGGTTAGGTGCACACGTAGGCGAGGACAGTTTAATAATTGTCGTCTGGCTGGGTTTGGATTCGGATCCTGACAGGAATTTATCTACTAGTAATAGTTAGGTGGAAGGAGGAGGAGGTGAAGGTCTTTGAACTTTGCACTCGATTCTCGGGGAAGTTGTTCGAGTCCTTGCTGGTGTTCATTAAATCCCACACATTGTTGGCGGTTGGCCATTTGGCTGCATGCGCTGGAAATGGGTTTATTATTTTTAATTAAGGACTCGGCACAGAACATGGCAGCCGATGAGATGGTGGGTTGCTTATGATGTTGGCTCAGATGTTTCGGTTCAATAATCGCAGAAGTTGTGGGTGGACTCGCGAGGGATGACACTACTTTTAGAAGTTCGATCGAACACTTTTTTTTTTTGAAATTT
Source organism: Rhingia campestris (assembly GCA_932526625.1). NCBI lineage: Eukaryota > Metazoa > Arthropoda > Insecta > Diptera > Syrphidae > Rhingia > Rhingia campestris. Next base: position 5,582,637 of record OW052184.1, read on the forward strand.
ATGTTCTTTGAGGGCGGGATTATTGTCGGGTGGGTTTCATTATAAATTATAATTTTGCAGCCGAAAGTGGGTTCATTAGAGTAGAACTTGCTGGTTTTCGGACTTTTGATTATGTATGCGAAAACTGGAAGCTTTTATAGGACTAGTGTTTTATGGGACACGTGTATTGTTGCTACTCTTGCCAATTGGATGGGTTCTGTTATGTTATGTTCCCCTATACTTACTTTTTTTTTAATTGCCTCCCTTGCCCTCTACCTATTACAAGACAGCTTTCCGTCCTATTCGACTTTGGACTCGTTGCTTCCAGTTATTCAGTTGAAGCGTTCTGGAATCCGCGACCGCTTGATTCTTAAACCGAGGGTACGGTCATCCATGTTGCCCCGAACCTTTAGACTGGGATTCAAATATTCTTTGGGTGGAGCATTATTATTCATTCTCTCGATGTGGTCGACCCAATGTAGTCTTCTTATTGTCTAGCACTCAGCAGAGTAAATTAGGACCGGTAGAATTAAGGTCCTGTAAAGAAAGCATTTGGACTTTCGAGTCGTTGATCCCATTTGTTTCACTAAATACCAGTAGCATCTGTTTTCTAGGGTCAGCGTTTGTCGTATCTCCAATAAGCTGTCATTCGTAGGTGGCAACGAATTTGAAGAGTTTCGATAGAATTCCGACTGGCTTGTGGTTCTCGAAATTGTACCTACGTTCCTACTTTGAAACCACCTGTCAGTTGTTTGGCGTTTTTTTCGATTTGACGGATTTTCTACCCGCGAGACTCTTCAATTTTCCTGATTGTGTTGTAGCGCCTTGATATGTGCCTTCTGTCATCTATTTTTGGTACTTGCAAATATCATCACACCTCGGGGGTGGCTGGAAGCTTATAGTGGTATCTTCTTGATGATATTGCGATACTGTATCCACTGGGTGTTAATATTGGTGGAAGATGAGGGGACAGCGGAGAGCCAATTTTGTAGATTCTGCAGATCTCCGGCTTCATCAGCAAACCCAATGACTTTTGCCTCCTTTGGTATTTCGAGCCTTTGAACCTTATCAAACATAAGTTCCTTATGAAACTCCGCAAGATATGTGACACACAACACTCCACAGACGGATTCTTTTTAACGAAGTCTAGGTGCACCATGAAGTTAAGTCTGTTGTCGATCATTACACCTACGTAGCGGATTGCTGGTTTCGATTGAATTATTTGATCTTCCACGGTAGTTTCATGTATTCCACTACTATACGTTTTTTCTCAGGATATGCTTTGCAATGATAACGATGATGACATCATCTGCAAAGCCTAAAACTTTCACTCTCCGATCATTGGCAGCCTCGCAGCACCATCATACATAATATTCCACAGAAGAGGGCCTCAAACAGATCCTCGTGGAACACCTGCTCACATGTTGTAGTACTCTGTGCCTTTGTCGTTTTTATAGCTTGGCCTTCTGTTCTTGAAGTAGTTAGAGAGTATAATGAGAATATAGCACGGTATTTTAATTTTGACTCAAAACCTTCAGATGTAGGACCAGTTAGCAGAATCATAGGCTAGGGTGACGCTGAGCAGTACACCTTCGTTCCAAACCGCCATCGTTTAATGGCGTCTACTGTGGAGCTAGTTTTTCGGAATCTTAACTGGTAGTCTGTTAGTGCCCCCTGTCTTCAGTTTTTGCTTTCAGTCTATCATTTCTAAAAGCCATATGAGACGATCAGACAAAGGAACTCCTGATGTTTTAATTCCTTTTAGAAGAAGCACAAATCGTTGCAGTTGCCAGTCGTTTGGGAATGTCCCTTCCTTCAGACAGCTAATGGAGAGCTGTCTGAAGGAAGGGACATTCCCAAACGACTGCCAACTTTCATGTGAATGTCAAGTTTAGAGCAAGTTTCCGTTTTCCGTGCTCTGTTTGGGATTTCATCTGGGCCTGGTGTCTTCTTGTCTCTAATATTCTTGCACACCGATATTAATTCCTTTTGATCATTCCAATGATGATATCCCATCATTGGAGCATCAATTAAAACTGGAAACTTACTAAGTCGACAAACGTAAAATTCCTTGTTTGGATAGTCGAACTCTGAATTTGGCTGTGATGAGAAAATGGTCATAGTCGATGTTTGCCCCTCTGAATGTGTCTTCATCCAGGATGTTGGGTGCTCGCCTCGCATCTACAAGGTGGGCCAAGAGAGATCACCCTATTGGAAGAGGCTCTAATTTTTGCAAACGGCCGCCAATGTCAAATCTGTTTTGACATTTGTAGACTAGACAGATGTAGAATACAAGTGAACAAGCCATGGAGCGATGCACTCACCGTTTGGCCACCAACTCGAAGAGTATGGGACCACACGAGACGTTGCCAAGAGTGGCTGGCCCGGAGCACCCGTTGTGCAGAGAATATCGCCGCTATTGCGAGGATGTCGAGCTGTCGCCGGAAACATCAGCCAGACGCCGTGGCTCGCAACTAAGGCTAATTTTGGTCAAAGACTTGCGCATGTTCCCGTACGAAATCCAGTCCGTCCATCAGCTGCTGCCTGTCAACCGCCAAACGCGTGTAATCTACGCCCAAGCCAGCCCCAAGTTCGAGGACGAAGTGGACGATTTTTCGACCAAAATCATAATGAGCGATGAGGCTCATTTCCACCTCAGCGGCTACGTGAACAAGCAAAACACCCGCTCAAAGTTACTGCATGGTGTGCTGTTCACACTGGAGGAGTCATCGGGCAATTTTTTTTTCGAGAACGCCGCTGGTCAAAAGACAACAGTGGACGATGCCGCGCGATAGGGCCATTTTAGCCGAGTTTTTTTCTGACGCAATTAGACGAATTTGGACTGGAGGATATGTGGTTCCAACAGGATGGAGCAACGGCACACACTGCGCGAGCCACAACAGACATTCTGAAGGCGGCGTTCCCGGTTCGCCTCATCTCTCGTTTTGGCGATTTGAACTGGCCCGCAAGTTCGCCCAATTAAACCGTTCCAGACTTTTTTTGTGGGTTTTTTTGAAGTTCCGTGTTTACGTGAAAAAGCCCGATACCCTAGAAGCCCTGAAGTGATGAAAAATATCATAAAACGAGTCCGTATGGCAATCAATTGTGACACCGCCCATTTGGCCGATATCATCTTCTCGAGTTGACCAATAAAATTCTAAAGTTTCAAATAAACATAATCAAAAAACAGAATCGAAGTTTTTCATTTAGAAAATAAATGAGAGCATCAACATCGGATGAATTCTTTTGGCCCACCTGTGTGATCACAAGATTGCCAGATTGATTAGTTGATTCGAAGTCGTCGGGAATCTAGTACTGCTGATAATAGTATACATGCTGCCGCGAAGTCTGTTAGCCTAAAGCAATTATCTGTTGTCGTTTCGTAGAGGCTGTGTCTTCTAATTAACCCAGCGTAGGTATTTTCCTTATCGATTTTCGCATTGAAGTCAACTAGTACGGTTTTCACATTGTATTCGGACAGCCTCCGTAGCCCGAATATGTTCCCGCAAATAAATAAAATTTTCAGGCGAAAGGATCATAACGACATTCCATGTGTCCGAATTTCCCAAACGACAGAGAACAGACAGACACTCACGGCTGTTGGTATAAGTCCGGAAAGTGTTGACTCTAACGACGGTTTTTTCACGATCGAAGATCCTCAGGAGAAGGCGAATTCGATAGGCGCTGTCTCCGAGACCGTGTATACGGTGAACAATCCTGTTCGCCCAAATCACGTTATTGAGGAGAGAGCCGTTCTGAATCACTTTTATCTACGTACCGAATTTCAAGCTTGGCGATCTGAGAATAACGGTTTTACCGTATTCAATGACGAAAACCCTTCAAATGGCATAGTCGCCAATAGCGTGCAAAAAGATGAACTCCTGGACATCTTTGTATCACTGAAGAATAAAAAGTCGGCGGGAGAGGACGGGGTCCCAAACGTCGTGTTGAGACACCTGCCAATAGAGGCAGTCGATATTTTCACCACGCTGTTTAACAATGCACTGAATAATGCACATTATCCGGTGCACTGGAAAACGGCGGTGGTACATCCTATCCCCAAAAAGGACAAGGACAGAACAAACCCTGCAAATCTTCGGTCAATAAGCCTTCTGCCGAATGTAAGCAAGGTATTCGAGAAAATAGTCAATAGGGCTCTGCTTGAGTGGGTCGAGGAAAATAAAATTATCCCGGAAGATCAGTTTGGTTTTCGAGCGAGGCATGATACTATTCATGCCGCGTCGAAACTAGTCTCCGACATCCAATGGAATAAAGCCAAAGGACAATGCACAGGGGCCTGTCTGGTTGACTTTGAGAAGGCCTTCGACACCGTATGGTTAGAAGGGCTTTTCTACAAGCTAACCAGACTTGGCATGCGTAAACCCATGCTATATATGATTTATGAAATGCTTATGGGAAAGAAGGTCGTCGTGAAATGTGGCAACGTAACTTCGAGTAAAGTCTTTGAAATTAAAAACGGTTTACAACAGGGGGCGGTGAACTCCCCGATATTGTTTAACATTTATACAAGTGATCTTGTAGGTTCCCTTAGCCACGCTATAGCGTATGCAGATGATCGGGTGGCGTACAGGTCAGGTCCGAAAATCGGAGTCATCAACATACTTTTGTAACGTGACTTCGATCACATCAAGGGATATTGCGACGATTGGAAATTGAGGATCAATTTCCAAAAAACCGAAACAATTCTGTTCAGGACCCCAGTGCAGAGGGCATCTTACGATACCAGAAAAAACTGGAAAAAATTGTGCATCATTGGACAGCATGGACGGCCGTTGGCGCTGAGAACTGAAGTCAAATACCTTGGCATCTGGCTTGACAAGTTTCTGTATTTTAATAAAAATGTGGATGCTTGTCTGGCCAGGGCTAGGGGGGCTTATGCTCTGACAAGAAGATTGTTTCATAGCAGTCAACTTGATTCAAGGGTGAAAGTCATTTGCTACATGGCCCTCATAAGGCCGATCATCGCTTACGGTTATCCCGTGTGGTTCAATATATCACCATCCTACATGGAAAGGATACGGCTGTTTGAGAGGCGTTGTCTCCGATCCTGCTTAGGATTGTACCGAACGCCGGACTCTGAGTACATAAAATATTATCGCAACGAGGTTCTTTACAATGGTGCCCAGCTGAACAGAATCGACAATTTCCTTATTAAGGTGACTCGGAGGCACGCTGCAAGGGCGATGGCTAGCGACAACAGCCTGATCTTCGGGGCTTATTACCCCAATGAAACATACATGGAGAGTACGCTCGTGTCTGGCTTTATTCCGCCAGAGGCATTTATTTATATCGATTCGTTAGGGTTGGTAAAGGACAGGAACGGTATCCCGGTTTTATACTACCGCTACCGTGACGCGCGTGACAAGCGGCTAATCCGCGACGGGTATGTCGACAATGCTCCGGAGCTCCTCCGCTTTAGCACTTCGGTATCGGATCGCGATAGGACCGATGCTGAAAAGCAGCGAACGGAATTTTGGTGGCTACACGAGGGAAGTGATTCTGCACTTCCTCAGGTCTTTGCGGACTTTTAGTCCACTCCTTAATGATAAAGAAAAATAAAAATTTTGAAAAAAGGTCTGGGGCGGGGCATGTACACCATATTGTGGTAAAATATGGCTGGTTGCATGCTGCCTGTGGACCAAAACTCGATTGGGATGGCGACCCCTCGGGGCATTTGCAACTAGTGCTCGCCACCCCGATTATAATTAAGTTAGATGTAAGTAGTTTTAAGTAGTCTTAAGTAGTATTAAGTAGTATTAAGTAGTATTAAGTTTATCTTAAGTTGGTTTTAATCTAGATTAAGCTTTTTTTTTTATATAAAACAAAAAAAATGTTACTGATCAAAGTTTTTTAAATTTTTCTTTGAAAAAAAAAAGATCTACATAGTAAAATAAAAATAAAAACGACTAAAGCTGAAAAGCAAATAAAAACCGTTAATTTAAGCTTAGAGCGCCCGCTTAGGACCGATAAGTTAGTTTTAAGAAAAAAATGTTAATTATAAGTTAGATTTAATCATTTTTGTCTAGTTTTAAGTTAGTATTTTAAGATAATAAAAAATGAATTTAAAAGTAAGTAGTAAAGGATGTTACCCTGGAGGCACCAACCCCAACCTGAAGGACCGCAGTTCAAATTTATTAGATACCACTAGGATACGGGTCATCAGTACCCACTGCGGTTGGCCTTTTGGCTTATGTTCAAGGGCCTGACTAACTCTTGAGATTCCTAGATGACGTGTTGTCCGAATATTTCGAAGCAGCCCAAACAGGCTTCTCATTTAGTGTATCCTAACTGGGACTGATGACGCTACCGTTGATTTCATCTTGGGAATTCTTCCGCTTCTGCCGTTGGACTGTAATATGTGCCATTACGTTCCCCTATCCAGATCATAAATTCTTAGGGTGATTTGCAGTATTTTTAGCTTTAGCTCCAACTTTTATTATATAAGACCCACCTTATCTCCGGCCTACTTAAGGGAACTGAGGCATTACGGTCCAATGTAACAGGTAGCTAAGGTTCTGCTAATTGAAGAGACATTTGATTAACGCCTTGATTTTCCCAGGACTGAAGCGTCAATTAAGTATATAAGCTAAACATTTATTTCAATCCTGCATCTTTCAAAGCACGGGTATAGTACAATTTGAAAAAAACTTAATCATGCCTAAAAATATGATTTAAAGACGATTTAAGCAAATAAATGTCGAAGGAATTTTTCAACAGATGCCTTAAGGCGACTGCTATTGTACCGAGAATGTTCGGACGTAGGTCTCAAAATGTTTGTAGGATTGATTACAGCTCAGTCAATTTAAATCCATGTCTTCGATCTCCAAATTCCAGTTTCACTTTACTTTCAGTATGAGAGGAATCTAGCAAAGACCTCATATAAAAAATAATACTCTCCCATGGATTTCCGAATCCTCAGAGGTACTCAGAAATGGACACGCTTTAAAGCTTCAACCAATTAATCAGACGAGCAATGCTGAATGTAAATCAGCTAGATCACTATAGGGTGTAAAAGCCACGTAGACTAAAAGAGAAGTTCTAACATGTTCATACACAAGCCTACATCTGTGTACAAAGCTCGCCTTTGACCCTCAAAACCCGACTCTATGTTCAAAAGACAGCATTTCTGTCAAATTCGTAGAAATTAGCTTAGTTTTGCCAAAAAAAAAAAAACATCGCCGTGAAAGATGACATGATACAGCCCCGTCCACACACTAATGCCATCGCTCAAATTAATTAACACTCATTAGCATCCTAATTAGAGAGCGATGGCATCCCTACTTAAGGAGATAATCCGCGACACCGCAACCAGTTCGTGCGCATTCAATCAGAACTGTGTCCCCGCGACAAGGCGAATCTCATTCGCATTCGGTCGCGTTTCAAAGCCAACCCAACTCCACCACCAAAAATGGTCCACAAGTCCCGCAATTTTGGTGTCCCATCGCCCCTCCAAAGCGTCCATTTTGGGAATGATTAAATGCCACTATTACCAACATTATCCCCAAAAACAGTAAAATGGTTTATTAGCGGCTCTTCAATGAGCCGGGCGGAGCGGTTGCAATGCAGCCAAACCTATTCGGACGGGAGCGTCTACAATTACTGCCATGCGGGCGGTAGTCGTATACAAGGAGAACATAATTTCACTTTTGATGGAGGCCCATAAGAGAGTGCCATCATCAGAGTCCCCGCACCTGTCCCCAATCGTCTCATACAGCCGCGATGTCCTTAATTTATTCCACACAAGCAGCGAACAATGTCGACGACGGATGGGAAAGGGCCCAACCGAAGCGACACACAAAAATCTCGTGTGTAAATTCGGGCAATCTGGAGTTCTCATGATTGGGCACATTTAAGGGGCTTGGGAATGTCTTTTTACCCCCCTCGCCGGTGTGTCCGTGAGATGTCTGTTGTGAACACCGACGACGCGACAGCAACTACTACGATCACGCAGTAACTACAACGCCAACGACTCGGACTCGGACGACGACAACAACGTAGTGATCATATTCCTGTAAGGAATTTCCAAGCTGCCCTGGAGCGAATACTTTGATCTTGTGGAATTTCGCGGATGGTTAGCTAACCCAATTAAAAAGTTAGATTTTTGATGCTGCGTATCTGGGGCTGAGAGCGCAACGGAAAGAGGTCGAATGCTGATGTTGGTGTGAGGCCGGCTCGGAGGACAGAATGAGGCTTGGTGTTGGGATGAATTCGCTGAGAGGTGGACATGGAATGCGTACCACACATGGCGATATTTGATTGGAATTGATTTTTTCTTTCTTGGTCGCTCTCCTGGGCTGATGGACGATGCATTTGCATAAGAATCTCATAAGAACAGGACCTCAAATCGACGTTACATTTATAATTAAATCTTTCAAGGAATGTGTAGGTTGTGCGGTGAGGTTGACGTTATATTGATTGTCAAAATGGGTAAAATATTTAGACCATGCTCTATTGAATCTGGCTTACTGATAATGCATATTACTTGCACTATAAAGCTGTACTCTAGATGAATGTCCTTGGTTTTACAACGTGAAGGGGGCAAGTCGGATTAAAGGGCATCTGAGTAGTTCTAACATTCTGGTAAATCTAGCCCCAGTTTGTTCACTTTCGGTTAACATAAACTAACACAAAAAAACCGTGCCTTAATATCAGAAAAGTGGTCCTCCAGTATGCACGCATATTTGTAGGATGACTGAAGATCACATTAAACAAAATTTTTGGCGCAACAGCCTTGGACCCAGATTAGAGCCCAGGGCCTAGCTTTTTTCCAAAACAATTCATGTGTGCTTCTTGCAGTATGGCGAGACCACCTATTTTATTGCTGAATCCGAACAGCTGAATTAAGAAAAGCTTTTGTTGAGAGTTGATAAGCCGGCATTATTTGTCAGATAATCAGAGAGGGCGACTTGGTGTTTCAACGGCTGGGAATCAAACCCAGACTTTCTGCGCGGCAGCTCATCGGATTTTTTTTTATTTTACAAAAAATTTTCACTGACACTTAAAACTTTAACATTATTGCAGACAAAAATGCTTAATTCTACGTTTGGGATACCATCCTCTCCAGCTGACTTATTTAATTTTCATTTTTTTCAAAGTTTAATTTTCTCTAAAACGGCTCCAGATTACGAACTACCAACCTACCTAAGTGAAGTGAGTATGTCCTGTCAAGATTTGGTCCTATCAGGGGTTCTGTTGGCGAGGGGTTAGCCACCGACCGTTGTCTTTTGGACGCGGTGTCCTCGAAAGATCTGCCGAAACATTCAAGTTGTTCTTTCGCTCAATCATTTTTGGAGTGCCCATTTATCCTTGTAGGTTGAAGTAGAATGAGGATCGGGGTATACCCCTTGCATCTCTTGGCTTCGTATCGGACCAGCTTCTAAAACCATTGCTACCATGGCACACCCATCCACTATGTTTAGACCAGGTTTACCCCGAGTCTTTATGTTAACGGCGGTGATTCTTCCAGGGGAGGATACCAGTATGCTGGACCAGGGTGTGGATCGGAGAAGTGGGTGACTCACACCATTCTCGGTAGAGGCGGAGTTTCAACTCGATGCTAGCTCGAAGCCGAACAGCCGCTTGAAAATTTATGGATTCGGATGTTTGGGAGAGAGTCCCCTTGCAACACTTGTCCAACACTTTCATTCAGACCAGATTTTTAGCAGTTGCGTGCTTGGCTCAGACCAGGTTTTCCCAAAATCATTTTTGCCTTAACTGCAGCAGTGCTTCCAGGTGTCACTTCCGAGGTACTGGACGGTATTTTTTGGAAGTCCGACCTCCCGTTTTTTGTTCGGCGTATTTTGTTTTGTGCGTTGATAATTGTGGTCCCACGAGTAGCGGAGGAAATTCGATAAACCCTAACATAGATCCGCGTTATATAGGCAAGTCAGAATAATCCGGAGATTACCTGATATCCCTATATTCCGTTAGGGATTGAGAATTTGGTAGGGCCCTCAGCCTGGTCGGTTATCAGCACGGGCCTTCGGCCTTAATCCAGACGTTTAGATGTTTATGATTCACGGGTGGTGTTCCGGCCATAAGGCTTACACACACACAGGGGCCCCCTAGCCACCATGCGGGGACACGCACCGATAGGAGAACAACTAAACTCCCATGGGAGGGTAGCTTAGTGTACCATTCGGTGTTGCTCTTGGTACGAATCAAGTTAGGCTATCTAACCTCACATTACACATACATAAGCCAATATTCTTCAATTTTCCTTTCTTTTGACGAAGATCACCAATAATGTTCAGTCTACCAACAGACTTATATTCTCACGCGCGAATCAGTTTTGATTAATTTGTTGCTGTAGGCAGCGCAAGGTGCTACAATTACCTGGATGTGATTTCCCCCCTTAGTCGGTTTTGCTATAATTTTTTTTTATGTGGGCTATCGAAGTGATATTCTCAGTCTCTCCTTGCACGATTAAAACGAGAACTTACAAACAGACACTTAGATCCACCACACAAATACACATCAAATCAAAAGTCCTCCAACATGCCATTTGACATTTTGAAAAATGCCAACTTGGCGCAACATGTACCAAAAGTTCCTACAGACTCTCATCGATTACCCCCTAAAAACCAAAAGAAGATTCACGAAAGTAGAAATCGTCACTACCAATGTGCCGAAACAAGCTCATTACTTATTCCCCGACTAACCACATTAAACTCACCACAGAGCCTCAACCCTTTGCACTTTCTCACGAGGAGTTGCAAAAAATCAAAAACCCAAAAAAAGATTTCGCCCAAAAGGAAAAATCATTCCACAGCGCCTGTAATTTCCATAAATAAACCGAAGAGCCCTGCGAAACCTCGACAGCAGAGCATGGACGCAAAAAATTACAAAAATAATATGCATTCCATTTTTTGGGTCCAACTAAAGGAAACGCCGACTAACAAGATCCCATTTATTTAAATTGCATTGGCCACAGAATTGGACCGTGCTCCCTACCAGCACACCATCGCCATCACCATCACCACCAGCATCACCTCCACCGCTACCATTCTACAGCCGTGCCATCATCACTTCGGCTTTGACGATCGTAATTAATGCAGCAACGAGAGGCAGCAGCGAGAAAAAGCGTTTGCGACCTGAGACCCCGGACTCGGACCTGCGAGGGCTCCAAACCGAAGAAGAAGAAGAATACGAATCAGTCGACATCACCACCACCACCGCCGCCATTGCCAAAAGTCTGGAGAAACAAAGCGCGCTCACCAAAGCTCGTCGCGCATTGCACGCATCAAAGACCAATTTCGAATTCAAATAAATCATCGCAGGAAATTTGATTTTCCCGTCGTCCTCCGAGAGAGGAGCCCGAAAAAGTACAATTTCTGGCCAACGACCACAAATCACAATCCTCTTTCACAGATCAACAGTTCTGTCCGGTTTGCCGCTGTTCGACCGTTTGGTTGTTGCTGCCGTGGTGCAGCCACCGCTGCATCTGATTGAATGAAGTGCGCGGCATAATCGATAATCATACACTTTGACCAGGCGTCAACCGCAGGAACCGCAATAATTTATCTCAATTTTGTGCCGGTTCCAGGTTACAAGCGATTCCCCCGACCGGGAGCGAGCAGTAGGGAGGGTCAATGAGGCAAGGCGAGGCGGTGAGGCGGCGCGCCGCGACGAAGTGATCTCCCGAGGTGCGAATGGCGCAATTGATGCGCAGACGCCGCCACCGCACAAGGCACAGCCAATGTTGGCTGATTCCACAAAAATGGTTTCCACAACTTTTGTGCTAAATCACTTGGCGAACGGATCGGGTGAACCAAGACGAACGAATGGAGTCACTTTGTGGCCTTTGTTCGGACTTTCTGTCGTTTGGTTGTTGTTCTGTCTGGAGTTCATGGTGCGGTTGATTTGGGTTGTCTGGATGTGACCGAACCTAGGCTAGACGGTGAGAATGAGTTTTAAAGTGACAAATTGGAAAAAAAAATCACTGCTGTCGAGGTTTTTCGGGATCATTACCTTTTTCTTTGTTGGTATTGGTAGATGGGAATATGCTTTTGGGACTTTTGGGTATAAGTGGTGAGAACTAAACGGGGCTCATAAATGTTGTTAAAAAGGAGATTTATTACAAATACAGGTTTTCTTTACAGAAATGTATCTACATGTAATGTGTAGGGTATTCAAGAACTCTTTGTTTACATAAAAAATGTTTTTAAAAAAAGTAACAGATTTTTTCCAAAATTGCACTTTTACTACTTAGTTCAAAATTAAACAGCTAAGTAGGAACGAATGTTTTTATATTAACTCAGCTGACTCAGGCGTCCGGGCTGCGTGACAAGACCAGAAGGGAGAAGAAAATCCAGAAAAAAGACATCCTAAGCGTCTGCATTTCTAGCAGCTGATAAGCAACGGAAACCCAACCACCTCGAAGAAATCTGTGCACTGTGCACCCATAAAAAAATTACAAGGCCGCCAGTTTTTAATTTATTTTTTTACCGAATCTCGTCAAATACGTAGTTGACAGAGTAAAAGTGTACCATCGACCAGCTCTCCATGTGTCCTATTTAGGTGCAGTGGACTAGTGGTTAGTGCATTGGACTACTGTACGAAGTCCCTGATATTTATTTCATGTAACATCTACAAACAACGGGCTCAGTGCCACGATGGTTAGTGCGATGAATTGCCGCGCAGAGACCCTCTGGGTTCGATTATAAGCCGTAGCAGCACTTAAATGATTTTTTTACTGGCCCTCCTCTCATGGTGATCTGACAAATATTTCGATTTGGGTCTTGAAGAACGAGGGTAGACTCTGATTGGCTTTAATTTGGCAATTTCCAGTGCTCGCAACTCTGACTACACATCAAATGTGCTTATTTTTTACCTCCAAGTGGTAACCATCGGGTACTGGTCTCATCCAACCGGATTTGACTTGCTTAACGATAAGTGCGAGTCTAGTCTTGGTATACCACCCAAACTCGTCCGTTTGTGTAGGATTGCGATGGACAATTCTCGCTGCTCTATCAGGGTCGGAAACGAACTCACCGACACATTCGATACCAAAAAAGGATTTAGACAAGGCGATGCGCTGTCATGTGACTTCTTCAAGTTGATTTTTGAGAGGATTGTGCAAAACTCTCGAAGCCAATAGCAGGCCACACAACATCGACGAATTGGACAGAACGTCACCAGACATAACTTTGAGGGAGTACGGGACTTTGTCTACCTCCGCTCCGCTATTAACTCTGACAACAACATCTCGTCAGAAATTAAACGAAGAATTACTCTTGCCAACCGCTGTTTCTTCTGGCTAAGAAGGCAATTTAGTAGTAAAAAGTAAAGTTTTCACTCGAACTACTAAGGATATCCTATATAAGACCCTGATCATCCCAGTCCTGCTCTGCGGCGCTGAAGCATGGAACGTATCAAAAGCGGATGAAGAAATCCTTGGCCGATTTGAGAGAAAAATTCTTCGAAAAATCTTCGGTCCCGTTTGTGTTTACGGGCAATGGAGACGAAGATACAACCACGAACTATACGAGCTGTACAGCGACATACCCCTGGTCAAAAAACTCCGCATTGGACGTTTAACATGTAGAACGAATGGACACCAATACACCGACTCGCAGAGTCTTTGATTCCCAGCTAGACGTCGGACGCAGCAGAGGAAGACCTGGCCTTTAGTGGCGCGCACAAGTAGAAACCGACCTTAACCAACTTAAAGTGCGCAACTGGTAGCTAAGGATCTGTCTAATTATAGAGGCATGTTGGTTGAGGCGAAGGTTCATCCCGGACTGTAGCGTAAGTAAATAAGTAAGAAGATGCAGGGAGTCTTCTGATTTGAGTACTGTATTTGCCATTCAGATTTGCGGAACTCTATTAAAGGGCAGATTTGATCGCATTTCCGCAAAACTAAAAATGCGATTATAAGTTGTACTCAAACGATAATTATTGTACAGCAGAAATAGAGTGGCTGAGAGAATTGAACCTTGAGGTACACCAGCGTTTATAGAGAATCTATCTGACGAAACGGAATCCACCACTACTTGCAATAATATGTCTTTAAAACATATGGGAAGGCTACAATCCGCTGTGCGGATCGTTGAATACCCTATCCCATCCTATCCATAAAACTAAAATCCCCAAAAAAGTGGGCATGGCTAAAAACACGATGTGGATAAAATAGAAAAAATGATATAGTGACAACAAATTCTTCAGACTGCTTACAAAACACTTTTACGGTTCTACAAGAGACAAGGTTTTCTCCTGCATATGTTATGGGGTAGTGTATAGAAATGATTTTTATATAAAAACGCCCCCAAAAAGTGGGCGTGGGTTAAAATGGTATATAGACGAAATGTTTATATTAATAATGTTAATGATTTTGCATCAAATTTTTTTTTCGAAAAATTTAAAATTTGAGCGAAAACAGTTTTTTATTGAAAACGCCCCCAAAAAGTGGGCGTGGCAAAAAACTTTATATTGACGAAATATAGATATTAATATTGTCTAAACATGTTCTTCAGAAACTTTTTTAAAATTCCTTACGGTTCGGTCAAAAACTGAGTTTTTCTTAAAAAGGGGCGTGGCAGTGGGCGGATTTCAAAAATGTTTCTACTTGTTCTGTAGGCAAAGACGAGGATCCTATATACCAAATTTCATTATCCTAGCTCAAAATTTAAGGCCTAAAAATCGGTGACGTACAGACGGACGGACGGACGGACAGACAGACATGGCTTAATCGACTCAGCTAGCGATTCTGAGTCGATCCATATACTTTGAGGTATATATAGCAAAATTATTTCTCTATGTTACAAACTAAGTATCAAAACTAATATACCCCTATGGGATAGGGTATAAAAAGTTTTGAATATAGCCGCACAGTATTTGAGCCTTGTGCCAAACTCGATCGAAAGGCCTGCCAACAGTCTCAGCAACGGTTTTCTATTGGCCATGATAACATACCTAAGTAGTTTTCTCGTTGAGCGAAATTTGACAGATATCTAGTCTAGACTGTCTATTTGACGAAGTTGAACAAGTGTAAAACTGCTGCGCCAATTTTTCATAAAAATCTACTTTTTGGTCAAACCGTAAGAAATTTTGAAAATGTTTCTGAGCGACATTCTCTATATTTCGCTTATTTAAAGTTTTTGAGGTATTTTTTCCGTAAAAAAACTGTTTCGGTACAATTTTAAGAAAATCCGAAAAAACGTTCGATGAAATTGGAGGGTATTCAACGATTCGCACGGCGGATTGTAGCCTTCTCACATGTTTTCTATAATCTTTATGGATGGTGAAGCAATAGGTCTAGAGTTTTCGGACATGCATTTTCTTCTTTTTTTGGAAATCGGTTGTATCCGAGGAATTTTACACCAACTGCGGAAAACCTATGATCATCAGGTTTTCCGCAGTTGACATGGAGAATAATCTTCAGAAAACGGGTGCAATAGCTGGAATTCCGTCAGGTTTAGTAGCTTTTTTACAGTGTAAATTATCCAGGATGCGTCTTTTTTCTTGAGGTCGAAATTTTACTTCAACCATCCTTGCGGGTACGTGCTCTATTATTGGTGGCACCGCTTGTTCCGAGTTTAATGATGAATTTTTGTGTGGAAGCTAGTGATCCATCACCTCTGCCTAAGGGAGGAACTGAAAAGTGTTTACGACTACTGTTGTCATTGAACAATTTGTCCGAGAGCATCCGGGACATGACAGAAGTTTGTTAGTTAATCTTTTGTTAAAGGCATCCTTTGTGGCTTCTTATATTTGGTTGGTTATCTCTCACTGGTTGATCTTTTCACTTTAGTTGTATGGGGATGGGGTCTCATTCACCAATCAAATTCCTGTGATCTCCTCAATGACACCAAAACAGGCTTACGAATGGCAGCTATCTGTCAACCGTACCTGTAGGGAAAAGCTATGCGGCAATCAAATTCCTGGGATCTACTCATACTTTCAAACCAGCTCACGAATCACGGCTATCTTTCAACTTACTTACTTACTTAAGTGACGCTACAGTCCGGGATGAACCTGGGCCTCAACCAACATACCTCTCCAATTAGCCCATTCCTTAGCTAACTGCCTCCAGTTGCGCACTTGAGGTCGGTTTCTACTTGTGCGCGCTGTCCATTTGTTCTACATATCCTAGCCATCTTAAACGTCCAATGCGGATTTTTTGATCGTATAGTTCATGGTTGAATCTTCATCTTCATAGCCCGTCAATGCAAATTGGATCGAAGATTTTTCGAAGAATTTTCCTCTCAAATCGATTTCTTCATCCACTTTTTACACAGTCCCTGCTTCAGCGCCGTAAAGCTCGACTGGAATGATCAGGGTCTTATATAGGATCTCCTTAGTAGTTCGAGTGAGGGCTTTCCTAAAAATTGCCTTCTTGGCCCGAAGAATCAGCGATTGGCAAGAGTCATTCTTCATTGTCAGAGTTAATAGCGGAGCCGAGTTAGACAAAGTCGCGAACTACCTCAATGTTATATCTGTCAATGGTGAAGTTCTGTCCAACTCGTCAATGTACTTAGTCTTACCCCCATTTACCGCTAAATGGCTCTGTATAGTTCGTCTCCATAAATTCTGTCGTATGCGGCTTTGAAATCGATAAATAGGTGGTGGGTATCGATTTGGACGTCTTGGGTTTTTTTCCAGGATCTGTCGAAGTGTGAAGATTTGATCAGTTGTGGACCTTCCTGGCCTGACTGATAAGGGCCGATCAGGTTGTTGGTAAACGGTTTCAGGCGTTCACATAATTACGGCAGATAGGATCTTGTAGGAGATATTACCTCTGCAGTTCAGAGGGTTTCCTTTTTGAAGCGAAGGTTTTTTACGTACGGTCGGTGGGTCATAAAGCTCGGCCGGACCGTCATTTTCGGCGGCCTTTTTTAGCTCCAGTTTAGATATTGCTATCCTTACTTTACTTAGGTCGGATGGTTGCCAGTTTTCGCTGTCGTTGACAATATTAAATGGTTCGTTCTGACCGCGGAATGTTGTTCGTCATCGCCGTTTAACAGTCTGCAGAAGTGGTTCTTCCATATCCTTAGCATCGACTGTGTCTCAACTCCGATATTTCCTTGTTCATCTCGACAGAATTCTGTTCGAGCCTTGTATCCTTTGTTTTGACGTTTTACACTATGGAGTGTAATGGAATGCAGCACCTCTCTTGACCACGCTAGAAGGATTGCATAAAAAATACTGTCTGGACTTAGAGAGGTGCTTAATCTTGAACCGTACAGGCTAATGTCTATTCGCCCCACAATTAAATGGGCATTATATTATAGGAGAGCATCTAGAGCCTTAGAAAGTGTGGTTCTTAGAACTCAGTTAATGCATAAGAAACTGATGTTTGAACTTTTCCCAGGGGGTTTGAGTTTGCAAACCGTTCCCTCGGAGTTTACCGCGGGTTTTGGTCAACAACGGTCACTTTGCTGGTTGAATTATGCAGACGTATCGAGAGAAATAATTTAGATTCATGTGATATCAGAATGGACGTTGGTATAGGAATGTACTTACAAGTATTTCACATGCAAACACCTTATCATTATCTATCCCAATCTACTACAGAATCGGGCGTTTTGGTGATGGGGGTAGTTACCAAAAACTTCATGACTCGTAGTAGTTTCTGCTAAATAATCTCTGTTGACTAATGCTGGTGACACTCCTAGACATCATAGCAAGATTGTCTCGACAGTTGATGTCTGTCAGTCCCTCAGTCAGATGCTCACTGCTATTGAAATGGATGCTCCAGATTCATTTGATTTGCGATCTTATTAATTCCGGTTAAAGCGTTTTGTCTTATGTTTCCATCCTAACCAATGTTTGTATTGGATGTTCTTGCATATGTCTGCATTTAAAAGATAGAGCGGGGCTTACATTTATTAGTTATGGATTCGCAGCTGGACGATCCTAGTCTGGCTAGCTCGTCTGTTTTCTCGCTTCCTGTAGCAACTTTATGTCCTGACTAACTTAGTTATGCTGGGCTACAGTCCAAAGTGAACAAGGGGGCTTAACCAAAATTCATCTTCAATTAGGCTAATCATTTGCTAACTCAATCCAGTTGCGCACTTCATGTTGCGGTCGTTTTTACTAGTGCACAACACCTAAAATTACTTCACCATCTGACTGGAAATCAAAGACTCGACGAATAGGTGAAGGGTATGGATATACCCATCAGACTTTTGGTGAACGGGCTTAAGTGCAGATTTGCCAATTCAAATTCCCCAAAATGCAAATTGGCTCATTTGAGAGCCTCTATTGCACCGATTTAAATCCAACTAACAGTCTTTGGTTGGTGTCACTGTTAAATTTTCAAATTTAAAAAAAATATTCAATTGCACGATCGAATTATATACCCACCTTGTAAATAAAAACAACAAGACTACACCTGCACCACATACTTTAAAAAAAAAAAACTTGTCTACGTGAAAATATCAAATAATCGACTCAAGCTCACGATCTTCTCTGGCATAACCCAAAAACGAAAAAAAAAATCCACCATCATGCTTGGCATCAAACGACCGATGCGGCGGCGCGTCAAATTCATCACTTTAATCACATAACTTGTCAAAGCGGTCGGCGCTCCAATCCCTCGGATTTTTGTCAATTCACCGGCCGCATTAATCAAACAAAACATTCACACAGTCATCCCATTTGTCGGGGAGTCTGCTCTGTCCGCGTCTGCGTTGTCATCTTCGTGGTCGTTGTCGCTGTTGTGCTGCTTCTTTGGGGGAGCGCGGGATTCCAAAAAATTATCTCCTGCTGCGCGCGTAAATGCAATTTCAGATTCTTTCGCCTGGTATTGCAATTATTTCGGACAAACGATGAAAAAAAACGAAAAGATTGCGAGAAAAAAAAAACTCTGACGAGCTTAATTGGTGTAAAAGAACATGACAATCAGTTTGGACGAATATACTTAAAGAGAAGCTCTAAAGGCCGACGCTAACGCTATTGCCGATGGTAATTTTGGCCAAAATTCCAAACATTCTTCGGAGCATCATTTGGACAGGGGGCAGCATATCAGCGAGAGCCATACCGCAGCGCGGCAGGGAATACCACTTAAAACAGCTCAAACACTTCTACGCCTAATCAAGTGTTCAGCCCTCGAGATGATGCTGCAGGTTGCTGGCGGTCAGCAGGATGATCATACTGCTGTTGCCGGCTGGAAGGGTAATAATTCTTGAAATTGTTACCAGACACTTAACGATGCAATGTGCGCATGAGAAGAGACCTCCTCGAGCAATCTTCACATCGTCGTCGTAGTCGTCGTAGTAGTCTTGGTTGCTGCCGCCATCGGAATCTGTCGGTGAGAGCGGAAAATAAAAGAAGACGAAGGCGAAAATCCGAAGCGCAGAGAATTCATGAGGTGCAAAGGGTTAAGCACGTGCTTCACATTTCATTCCTTCAGGTCAGCGCTTCTGATTGCGTCTCATACACTTCTCCATCATCTTGTGATGCTGCTGCTTCTACTGCTGGTGGTGGTGGTGGTGGTGGTTGTTTGGATCTGATCTTGCTTCTGGAGCTTACCGACCGCACAGCCATCAGTTGTGCACATCGCCTGTGAATCGCGTTATTATCCTTGGCACACTATCGCTTTATCTTTATCTTATTTTACCTGTGTACAGTATGGCTGGAAAAAAGAGTGCAGTTTTTGGAATTTGTACTGAATACGTATTTGACAAAAAAAAAATGGTAAAATGGTAATTCTATCAAAATAGGCATTTGACCAACACCCCGGTACACAGAGCTATCGAACCATCTCAAAACCTTCATTCATGTGAGGCAACGCGAAACGATTACAGAAAGCTTTTGTTGATGCTTATGAGGCGATTTTCTCTTGTTTGACACCATAGCCCATCTCTCAGCCCTATGTAGCCTCAGTTTATGCTGTTGACATGAATTTCTTAGGAACATTTCCTTCTGCACAGACTCATACCCACTACAAACGGATTCTATCAACTTTTCAACTTTGTACCAAAAAAATGTCCTGGAGCTCATAGTCATCAAATTCCAGACCATGCCATATTCCCGTAAGCGTCCCTCACCTACCGCCAAATTCTAATTCATCTGTAGCAAGCCCTTACCTACAGCCCTTTTCTTGTGTGTTTTAACCTAAAGTTCCGTTTTCGTATTGATAACATCATCATCAGAGCCAAAACCACACTTGGGTTTGTTAAACGCTCTCCAATCCCTATATCACAAAGTCCCTATTTTTCACATTTGTTAGACCTATCCTTGAATATGCTAGCTGAGTATGGTCTCTACATTAGACAGGCAGCTTTCCATCTTCTTTGATTCTTGGCATGATGCTGCCAGTTATTCAGTCCAAGCATTCTGGCGTCCGCGATCGCTTGATCCTTAAACCGGGGGGTTCGATCTTCCTTGTCGCCTCGAAACTGAAGGGTGGAATTCAAATAATCTTTGGCTGAAGCATTATTGTTCATTCGCTCGATGTGGCCGTGTCAATGTTTTTATCTTTTGAACGTCTGGTAAAACTCATAAAGTTGACGGTTGTCAACTTCGGCGCCGTAAAGTAGTACTGGATTAGATTAGAGTCCGGTAACTATAAGACCAATAAGTTTCGCCTCTTCCTCATTGGCCGTAAATGCTTCAAAGGCACGATGGAAGCGACCAACGATATCGATGTCGTCTTCGTACCCCAGCTGCTGGAAGGATTTGTTGTAGATAGTGCCCTAGTATTAACTCCTGGCCTATGCACTATCTGTTCCAGCAAATCCAGTAAAATTTGGAAATATTCAGACGTGCTGTTTCCAAACTGGACGTTGTATCCCGTGTCCTCTAATGTTAGGCGACACAGCTGTATCAGTTTTTATGTATCCCGAATGGGTTCTATCACTATTACCTATAACCTATCCTAACATTATGTTGGCTCATCTTTCCCAGGATATGCCTTGTTGTGAAAATTTGGTCTATGCTCGATATTTCCTGCCCGGAACCCACAAGCGTGTTGCAGAAAGTCTTAAGACGTTCACACAGTACTTTGGGTAGAATTTTAAATGCGACATTAAGCAGGGATATGCCTCAGTGGTTGGTGCAAGACCTTTTTGTAGATTGGACGTATGGATCATATGGGCATGCTCCATATCCAGACTTTGTTGATGGTTTGGTGCATGCACACTTTTTTAGCAACACCTCTGTATTTGAAGAGTTCTGCTAGTAACCTTTCAGTATCTGTTGCCTTGTTGTTCTTCAGTTTTTTAATGCCTGCTCTAACTTCTTTAATAATGGGAGAGATCTTTACCTCTTTCTTGACTGGAGGTGGGCTGGTTTCTTGCCCTATCACTTTCTCGGGACTAAGCCCATTAAGCAGCTGCTGAATATACTGTTACAACCCAGCATTCATCCTTTAACTTTTTATTGGAGAACCTCTAATCAAGGAAGAGCTGCTCTTAAGAAGGAGCAATTTCACCTTTTCCTTGGTAACATATGCCTATTAGTATTATTTAAACTTTATTGTTGAAAGTGTGTCTTGTTCTAATAGGATAGAAATCATCGGCACATTATATAAAATGTAGATACAGGCACATTTAAAATTGTGCCTGCATGCTACTTAGAAGGGCAATACAAGCCTTAAATTACTGTGGAATTTTACCATAGTCGAAAATTGAAGTCGCCAGTTCCAATGTATTGGTTTCATATTTTTTACGATACACTTTTTCGTTTTATAAAATCGAATTCACACAAAAGAAGTTTTACTTCAGAAAGGTAATCATACAAATATCGCCATTAGTCCCTTCTGCAAGATATCTCGTGCGAAGATATTCTCTCTTCATTGTAAGCACAAATATCGATAAAACCGTCAAATATTCAAATGTGTAAAACACCGTGCTTCCTGGAGGCAACACTCCAATTCCAAAAATAAATCTTTATTATCACTAATCACATTCACATCGAAAACTCAATCAAATCTACCTGTTTGGATTCAAGCTTCAATTACAGAGTCCAGACGTCAGACACACACTTATGGCACTAAAAGAAAGCCAGTACCATCGATAAGCCGTCATTTCAACATTCAGAGGGAAATAACCATTTTAGCCACCTACATGTTACCAAATGTAGCATCCATATATCTAGCTTTCCTGGACTCACCGATGAGTTTCATAATTTGATCTTGCTCACACAATCCCACGTACCCAAATTTACCTATTGTAAAGCCCGCGAAGACCAACTGCATCATTTCTCGATACCACCGGACGAAGGAAGAGCAAGTGCTGCATATTTTTATCCACCAGACGTTCCGTGTTTCCAAATTGTTCTCTAAGGAGGGAAACGGCAGCTTCGTAACACGTTCCAGAAGCGGTAAATCCAGAAATTATCTTCTTTGCGCCTCCCACCAATACCTACTCGAGGTAACTGAATTTGTCGCATGATGTGAGGTTACTGTTCTCGTGAATAGCTGAACGAAACTGTTCCCAAAACGGTAGCCATTCTTGGTGACTACCGTCAAACTTTCGTAGTTCTAATTTTGGAAGTTTCAAGGAACCACTAGCAGCCGTTGGATTGCTGGAAGTCGTTTCAGACTTTTGTGCAGTCAACTGTTTTTTCTTTAATTTCTGAAGGCGCACATTTAAGCGTGCAAGCATTCCGACTGCCGAGTCTTGATACTCAATTACCCTTTCCATTTCTTTGTCCAGCTCCTCAGCTTTTACCAAACTCCTGCTCTGCACCTCCTGATTGACCACGTTCAAGCTCTCGTGAGCTGCTGTTAAGCGTTGGATGAGGTACACGAGTTCTTCTTCCAACCCATCTATGTCGTTTGTTTTACTTAGCTCTGCCTCCATATTGGCTAAAAAATCTACCGCACTTTTAATTATTTTGGTCACTTGACCTCGGTAAGCGCTGCGCGCCGCAGACATTTCAGCTGACATTGTTTTCTTGGTTTATTCTCTGTTCGCTATTTCCCGGGTTTCGGCACCATGTAAAAAGTCGTTAACTTCCCGAAACAAATCTCTAAAATGAAAAAGCCGAGACTTAAGAACGCAGGAAAACTTTATTCGTCTGATTCCACGAAGGGCAAAACTAAAAACTAAACATTTCGTTTGACTTCAGAAAGAGTGAGATGTACGAATACAAGTTAAAGATAATTCATTAGTACAGTAAGAAGAAAAAGTGTATACATATTAACTTTAATAGTGGAGCCGAGGTAGATTAAGTCCCATACTACCTCAAAGTTATATCTGTCAATGGTGACGTTCTGTCCAATTCGTCGATGTTGTGAGTCCTTTCGTGATGACATCATATACTTAGTCTTTCATTCATTTACTGCAAAACCCATTTTCGCCGCTTCCTTCTCTATACTAGCAAACGTGGATATAACATCACATTGAGTCCTATCAATGATGTCAATATCGTCAGCGTATGCTAGTAGTTGCACCGACTTTTGGAAAATTGTGCCTCTGGTGTTGGCTTTGGAGTTTTGCACAATCCTCTCAAGAATCAGATTAAAGAAGTCACATGACAGCGCATCGCCTTGCCTAAATCCTTTTTTGGTATCGAATGTGTCGGTGAGGTCGTTTCCGACCCTGATGGAGCAGCGAGAATTCTACATCGTCATCCTACACAAACGGACGAGTTTGGGCGGTATACCAAAACTAGACATGGCTCTGTACAGTTCGTCTCTATAAATGCTGTCATATGCGGCTTTGAAATCGATGAATAGGTGGTGGATATCGATTTGGACTTCTTGAGTTTTTTCCAGGATCTGCCGAAGTGTGAAAATTTGATCGGTTGTGGACTTTCCTGGCCTAAAACCACACTGATAAGGGCCAATCAGGTTGTTGGTAAACGGTTTCAGGCTATCACATATTATGGCAGATAGGATCTTGTAGGCGATGTTGAGGAGACTTATGCCTCTGTAGTTGGCGCAGTTCAGAGGGTCTCCTTTTCTGTGGATCGGGCAAACGATGCTGAGGTTCCTTTCTTCAGGCATATTTTCATCCGACCAGATTTGGCTTATGAATTGGTGGATGTTACTCACCAAGTCATCCCCACCGGCCTTATAAATCTCATCGGGAAGGCCGTCATTTCCGGCAGCCTTATCAAGCTTGAGTTTATATAATGCTATCCTCACTTCACTCAGGTCGGGTGGTTGGCAGTTTTCGCTGTCGTTGCCAATATTGAATGTTTCGTTCTGCCTGACAGTGGAATGTTGTTCGTCATCGCCGTTTAACAGTCTGCAGAAGTGGTTCTTCCATATCCTCAGCATCGACTGTGTCTCAACTACAATATTTCCTTGTTCATCTCGACAGGATTCTGTTCGAGCCTTGTATCCTTGGCTATGACGTTTTACACTTTGGTAAAACTTGCGAACATCGTTCCTGGAGTGGCACCTCTTTATATCCTCGATCGCGCGCTTTTCTTGCTCTTTTTTCTTCTTGCTGAAAAGCCGATGTTCATCCCTTCTTCTTTGCATATAGAGCTCAATGGCAGCTCTTGTCTTCACCTGCAGCTTAGCCTTGTAGGCCTCGTTCTTGGCTGCGAGCATCTGTCGGCATTCCTCGTCAAACCAGGGTTTTCTTGCTGGTGGGCGCGAGAAACCTAGCACATCAGTTGCGGCTGATCTAATGGCCTGTTGGCATCGTTGCCATTGCTCTTCGACATTCGATGCTGGTGGTATGGTGTTAATCGAGAGGTTAAGGGATACGCGTTGTGCGAAGGTCTTGGCGGTCTCTTGCGATTGCAGTCTTCCGACATTAAATTTTTTCACAGTACTTCTGGATTGTTGTGGCGTGGTGGATATCCGCATTCTTACCTTGGCTGCTACAAGGTAGTGATCCGAGTCGATGTTAGCTCCTCGGAATGTTCGGACATACAAAATACTGGATGCGTGCCTCTTATCTATCGCAATGTGATCAATTTGGTTGACCGTTCGTTGATCTGGAGACTGCCATGTCCCCTTATGGATATCGAGGTTAGGAAACCGTGTGCTGGCTATAGTGGCATTTCGTTCCGTAGCGAAATCAATTAGCCTAAGTCCGTTACCAGACGTGTTGTCGTGTAGGCTATGTTTTCCGACAATACTTCTAAAGATGTCTTCTCTTCCTACCTTTGCGTTAAAATCTCCCAGCACGATTTTAACATCGTACTTCGGTAGTCGGTCATAGGTTTTGTCAAGGAGCTCGTAGAAGCAATCCTTAGCTATATCATATTTTTCTTCCGTCGGAGCGTGAGCGCATATAAGGCTTATGTTGGCGAATTTGGCCTTGATGCGGATTGTTACTATGCGTTCGCTAATGTCTTGGAAACATAAGACTTCTTGCCTAAGTCTGGCACTTATAACAAATTCGCATCCGAATAGTCGCTGTTTCTGCTTACTATAACACGGTCCGTAGTAGATGTCACAGTTTTTCATCCTCTTTTTGCCCGGCCCATCCCATCGTATTTCCTGGATGGCAGTAATGTCTGCTTTGTAGCAGTTTAGGGCCTCCGCTAGTTGTTCGCCTGCACCTCTCCTGTTTAATGCTCTCACATTACAGGTGCAGGTACGAACGTCGTTGTCCTTTTTTCGTTTAGCAGGGTCGTCAACAATAAAACAGTCCTTTCCGAGGCTATTGGTTGCTTCGTAACAATATTTTTTTTTTCTGTGGGTGGGTAGTTTACCCAAAGCACAACCCCCAACCTGGAGGGCCAGTTCCAATTTATTAGATACCCCTAGGACACGGGGCCATCAGTATCCACTACGGGATTGAGCGCTGCCAATGGCCTTTCGATTCACCCGCCACCATCTCTGTTCAAGGGGCCTGACTAACCCTTGAAATTCCTAGACAACCTGTTGTCCGAATATGTCAGAGCAGCTCATCTAGGTTCGCCTGGGACAGCAGGCCGGGTATTCATCCGTACCATTCTCACCAGGGTGTTTATAGTGTTACTGTTTTTCGTTGTGTTATCAACACTCGTACTTATCGTTTAGCGAGTCAAATCCGGTTGGATGAGACTCATTGCGGTCAATGAGCTCATTGATAATTTGAGAAAAATACTCCATGAGTATCAACGGTTACCAAGATGTCCCGACAAGGTCTCGGGAAAACACGGCAACCCTAGTCTACATAAACGCAAACGGGACCAAAAAGTTACTAAGGATTTCTTCATTCGCTTTTGATCAAACTTCCGCATCATTCATCAACTGCACACGTATATGGGTCGCTTATATATTTGTATTTTTTAACGGTCTGCAGGTTTTCATCCACTTTTACTATTTCTAGAAGATCATCCGTCATCGGCGCCATGCACCCCACTTGTTAAACACACTGTACTTCCAAATCGTTCTGCATGTTCACAGTTCTCACACTCATTGCATCGTTGGGCTGCGTTAGTTTCGGCGCATATCTTTTTGGTTTCTTTTTTGAAGACGAGACCCACAAAAGGTACCTACTCTGAAATTGCAACTCTCACTCATTCCTCTGTCGCGCGGTGTTAGCGCTGGCGCTTCAAAAACCTTTTTTTCCTTATTTTACATGCGCGCCTTGTTATAGCCGTTTTCTTGCAATTCCGTTTTTGTTTTTTCGTTCTGTTAATTCTTGGGGCTGTTTTTCTCAGTGGCATATTTCATGTTCAATCGCAGGCTTTATGTGTGCGCGTGCAATTGAGCGAAGACATTCTGCAAAACGGCCATTCGTCATTCTGCACATTAGGCCGA
Source organism: Rhingia campestris (assembly GCA_932526625.1). Taxonomy (NCBI): domain Eukaryota; kingdom Metazoa; phylum Arthropoda; class Insecta; order Diptera; family Syrphidae; genus Rhingia; species Rhingia campestris. The sequence continues at coordinate 5,609,239 of OW052184.1, forward strand.
AGATTTGCGAGTGAAAGACTCATAAAACGATATTTCTTAACGTCTTGTTTTGGTTGTTAAACGTTTGTTTGGCGATGAGGACCTTATCTGTGTGAGCGAAGAATAGATACTTGCACGGTCATAATCACCTGCGTCAAACTGCAACACTAAGAAAGAATTCAACTCGTCTGGCGGTGGAGGTTATTAACCTAAATTGGGAAAGGAATGAGCCGCTAAGGATTCTCTTCGACGACGGCCCAGATGTTTTCCTCAAGCACGTGCTATGCCTTGTTATCCTTACAACACTCTCCCTGTGAATGAAGATTTAATACGCTCGACTTTAGGAAGGACCGTTCGGTGCAGATGTTTTGAAAGCACGCGCGGCACTTTATAAGGAGGAACCCACCTGTCTCCATAACATTGTTGGTGAGGCAAATCCAACGAAACTATCAAAATGTGGACTTTGCTGGTCGAATCCTTTTGCGAAATTGAAATTTTGCCGACACTGTCCAGGTACAGTTAAGACATTCCATTGGATGGTGGAGTTTGAACTCCACCATCCTTCTTATGGCGTTGTCCTTTGAATTTATGATTTTAATGTCTTGGCCAAACTTGGTGCACAGCCGGCATTTAGATACACCTGCTTGGAGTTGCAATTTTTCATCGATTCGCCAACATCGAGGTGGGCTATCAGGAGGTAAGATAATGCTTTGCAAAATGCCGATTTCGTAATAAGGGGAATGACTGTGCTGAGTCAGTGCGGTCTGGAGTATTGAGCAGGTGATAGTTTGAGGAAATTCGGAACATTTTTTTCTGCTGTCGGTATATTTGGGCATTATTTGTTGAACGAGACCCCATTAGCGGTTAATGACATGATGAGAGAATGTAATTTAAAATAAATTAACAACGTTTTGTATTTCAAACACAATTGACGTGCGTCATCTGTATTTAGTTGGCCTAAGATATCAATGTGGTAAAAGTTGGGTTTGTTCGCTAAAGTAAGAGTGAAACGAACCAGGACAGAAGAGCACAGAAGCATAAAACTATTTGTTGGATTTCTCCCGCTGCCTTTGTTTACTTAGAATGCCTACTAATCCTCTGTACCAAAAAGGAGGCCTTTTAGGCAACACTGAAGGTCAAGACGAGAGGTGCTGACAAAGTAGCTATTTAGCTTTAAAAGGAAAGAAGAAGCCAAGAATAATAGCTTTTCAGAGAGAGTTATACTTCGCTCGATTTCTGACGAAATTTTGTTCTCAGAGTTAATAACGGAGGTAGTGAGGTCGTTTCTGACGATGACAAAGTAGCGAGATTTCTCCATCGTGACGGGTGACTTTGAGCGGTATACTTAAACTAGGCATGGCTCTGTATAGTTCGTCTCTATAAATGCTGTTGTGTGGCTTTGAAATCCAAAAAAGGTAGTTGGTATCGATATGGAATTCTTGTTCTTTTTTCTATAATCTGCCAAAGTATGAAGATTTGATCAGTTATGGACTTTCCTGGCCTAGGTTAGGTTAGGTTGGTGGGTTGATGAGGCAGACGGTGTGTGTCTTCCCTCATGGCACTCAGGTCAATATAGACCCATTGCGATGCCCGTTGGGGGTCCACTTGTGTGGTTGGTTCATTCATTGTCCCGTTACTGTCCATTGTTGTTAGCCTCTTTCCAGCCATCCAGATGTTGTTGCAAACCTGAAAATATTAGGGAGAGGGATTTCGGATAGATCCGTGAGGTCATGGAAAAAGTATTTTCCTAAGGTTCTCATTCTTAATTGGCTGAGGCCTGGGCAGTGGCACAGAAAGTGGAGGGTATCCTCGTGTATTTCTTCATCACCGCAACCTCTACAGAGGTCATCATCTATGAGATGCATTTTCAGTTTGTGGCTTTTTAGTAAGTTGTGTCCACAAATCCCAACTAAAGTAAAGACAGATTTCCTGTTTCTACGAAGTAGTTTATGGGTTCTGGCTTTGTCATACTCAGGCCACATCCTTTTGGAAGTTTCGCAGGTGGGAAGGGAGTTCCACCTGTTTTTAGTAGTGATCAGTGTTTTCTGTCCCACCCGAGATTTGAGGTCACATAGTGGTGGTTTGACAGACTGGTCCGCTTGGTCAATGCTGGAGGCAGATCCTTTTCTCGCCAGTTCATCAGCAATTTCATTGCCCTGTATGCCTCTGTGTCCGGGGACCCAGCAGAGCTTAACATTATGTTGGACGCCAAGAACCTTTAGCTCTTCACGACAACGATTCCCAAGCCGAGATTTTATTTCAACAGCAGAGATAGCTTTTATTGCAGCCTGACTGTCAATAAAGATGGTGATATCATCTGGTGGTATCGCCAGCATTGAGGTCGCTTTGTCTGCCTCTGCTACTGCCAATATTTTGGCTTGGAAGAAACTGCTATGCTCAGGGAGACGAAAGGTGCTGTTTAGAATTAGTGTTTCTGAAAACACTCCAGCTCCAACGACTACATCCATTTTTGAACCATCAGTGTAGATGGATATGGTTTCGGGGCCCAATTCGTTCCTCTCGCACTACTCTCTGCTTGGGAGGATGCAGGAGAATGGTCTTTGAAAGTCATGGTGAGGCAGTATGTAGTCAGAGGATACAGCTGAGCCCAGATATCTGTGTAGAATTTGGGCATGTCCTCCTGAGTTCGATTTCCAGCAGTTGAGCTGGCTGATTCTTAGAGCACTTTTGGCTGCAGATTCTTGCATGTAAAGGTCTAGCGGTAGCAGGTTAAGGATGGTTTCCAGTCCCGCTGTTGGTGTGGTTCTCATTGCGCCAGTAGCGCCCACATATGCTATCCTTTGTACCTTTGCCATATTTTTCAGATGGGTGACTTTATTTGTGGATTGCCACCAGACAAGCCCCCCATATGTTAATATAGGTCTCACAATGGCCATGTACATCCATAGGATGATCTTGGGGTTCGGACCCCAGTTTTTTTCCGAATATTCGGTTACACGTATAGAAAGCGACTGTGGCCTTTTTAATGCGCTCGCGCACATTTAGGTTCCAGTTGAGTTTTCTATCAAGAATGATACCCAGATACACTATTGACTAGTTTGAGGGTAGTCCCATCGATAGCCGGTAGGTCGAATATTGGTATCTTCCTCTTATTCGTAAAGAGAACGAGTTCCGTTTTCTGGGGGTTGATGCGAAGCCCACCTTGTTTTGTCCACTCGTTGAGAGTTTTCAATGCCCGCTCGAGTCGTTCACTAATAGTGGGTAGGAATTTCCCTTTAACTAGTTTCGCTACATCGTCTGCGTAGGCTTTTACCCCATTTCGCTGTAGCTTGATGAGTATCTCATTGATGACTATGTTCCACAACAGAGGTGAGATAACGCCTCCTTGTGGTGTGCCTCTTGATGCTATTTCTTTGAAATGGGTGTCTCCCAGATTCGCATTTATATTTCTGTGGTTGAGAATACATCCAATAATATGTATTAGAGGTTGGTCCACGTTGTTCTTCGCGAGGTTTCTTTCGACTGCGTTTGTGTTCACATTATTGAAGGCTCCTTCAATGTCGAGAAATGCAGCGAGTGTATATCCTTTCCTTCCTTCCTTCTCGCGAAGAGGTTTCTCCATTGTACTAACTATATCATGTAGGGCAGTTTCGACTCCCTTATCTTTCGTGTAGGCATGCTGTGCCGAGGATATGTTTTGGGGGTCGAGTTTGTCACGAATGTAGATATCCATTAGTTTTTCATAGGTTTTTAGTATGAAGGATGTAAGACTTATTGGTCTAAAGTCCTTCGCGGTCGTGTGGCTGGGCTTTCCGGCTTTTGGGATAAAGACTACCTTTACTTCCCGCCAGCACCTAGGGATGTAACCGCATTTTAGACTTCCAACAAACAATTTGTGTAGGAATGCTGTTACGAGGTGTTTCGATTTTTGTAGCATGATCGGGATAATACCATCGACTCCTGGGGATTTATAGGGGGAGAAGGAGTCAATTGCCCAATTGATTCTTTCTACACTAACCATATCCTCCTTTGCTGCTGTTATGGGTTTGCAATTATAGACGGTTGTGTCTGGAGTCCTATCGGAGTATGAATCACATCCTGGAAAGTGAGTTTCCAGTAGATGTGTTAAAGATTCATGGGTGGACTGTGTCCAGTCCCCATTGGGGAGCTTGAGGTAACCTGGCACAGCCGGTTCTTTGCCGATTATTTTTCTGAGCCTGGCTGATTCAGTAGTGCTTTCTATACTACAACAGAAGTTACGCCAGGAGGTGCGTTTAGCACTGTTGACCGCACTTTTGAATTTGCGCTGATTATTCTTATAAAGATCCCAGTCGGTTTCCGAATTTGAGCTTCTTGCTGCGTTATAGGTTTTCCCTGTTTCCCTTCTAATGCTTTGAAGCTCTTTCGTCCACCATGTCGGTGATCTTTGTGGTTTTATAGTCTTTAGAGGGCTGATCCTTTCGTAGGCTTTGACTAAAATATTGCCTATTAGTTCCGCTGCAGCATCGATTTCAAACGGAGTTTCCATCAGATGCAGTGGAAGGGCGCTACTGTGTCTCCCTACTTCCACAACGAACTTGTCCCAGTTGGCTTTCTTGGGGTTTCGATGTTGAAGGGGGAGTTTAGTGTCGTCCTCTATTTCAAATTCTACTATTCTGTGGTCAGATTACGATGTTTCTGATGAAACTTTCCAGTGGCACACAGCGAATCTATCAGAATTGTTGAAGAGGGTAATGTCTAGACCCCTGTTCGCCACTAACAAATTGTTGTCACCAATGTTTTGAAACAAGGACTCACCTCGTGAAGATTTGATCAGTTATGGACTTTCCTGGCCTAAAACTGATGAGACAGACATATGCGTTTCCGTAGTACGGAGAATATCTTTGTTTTGGGATTCGGGTAAAAGATTTGAATATTCCATTTTTCAACCATATTTTCATTTGACCAAGTTTACCTAATAAGTTCTTTTCCACCTGCTTCATATGCAAGGGTGCCATTTTCAGAATCTTGGTGATCTGGTGAGGTGATTGGTGATTTTTGATATTCTATGTAGGTAGTCTGTGGAAGTGGTTCTTCTATATTCTCAGCATTTGCTGTGACTCCACCACAGCTTATATGCAGATTTGTAGCGTTTTTGCATGCGAGCAACTGTCGGAACTCTTCGTCAAACAAGGGATTTCTGGTTGGTGGGCGTCAAAAACCTAGCACATCAGTTGCGAAAGATCTTATGGCTTGTAGGCATCGTAGCCAATGTTTTTCGACATTAGAAACTGGTGGTATGGTATTTATCGAGAGGTTAAGGGATACGCATTTTAGAAAGTCCTGGGCAGTATGTCACAATGTTTCGCTTTTTTTTTGTGGCGTGGTGGATATCCGCATTCATACCTTGGCTGCAACAAGGTATAGTCCATACCAAATCAGTTGGCCATTATACTGCGCAGGTCTCTTAAAATGTATTTTACAATATCTTAAATTTCTCTTAAATCCTCTCTCTGTGCATTCGACCGTTGGCCAACTGATTTGGTATGGACTATAGTGATCCAAATCAAAAATAGCCACTCGAAATGTTCGGACGTCCAAAGTACTGGATGCGTGCCTCTTGTCTATCGCAATGGGACCAATTCTATTGACCGTTCGTTGATCTGCAGACCGCCATGTCCCCTTTTGGATATCATGGAAATCGTGGTCTGAAGTACTTGTATATAGTTCCGCAATTTAATCTCCGTTTTCGTGGTGTCGTGTAGGCTGTGTATTTCGAATACGCTTTTTTAACTTCGGACTTTGTCGTTTCGATTATTTTTTTCCTGGTGTTCGTAAAAACTGTCCTTAGCAATGCCATCTTTTACTTCCAAAGGAGCGTGAACGCAAAAAAAGGTATGTTGGCGAATTAACAATTTTCTATTTTGTTTTGGTTTGTTTTGGTCATAATTCTTGGCCATTTTTTTTTGTTTGCTTATAGCCATGTTATTAACGGTACCTACCATATAAAAATTACACATAACCTCAATTTTATCGAAAAGGGCTCTAACGATTTTGATTAAACTTTATATAAGTTTACTATTAGCATATTAGTTCCAACAAAACTGCTTACCCAGTTTTTTTCGAGAAAATCCATGTAACGGATTTTGTCATTTAGGCCATATAAGGAAAATTGATAATTTCTCGCAAACTATTATGTCAAATTGAATGAAATTTAATATATATACTACTATTACAACTTGAAGCAATTCCACATAATTAGTTTTAGCCCAACTATCACTAAACGGAATTTTCAGTTTTGGCCAATAACGGAAAATCATTATTATTCACATTGACATCGATTACTTCAAATTGCGGAGTAAATGTTCGTATAAACACATTTCGACATTATTTATATCATTTTTAGCATCAATAATCAAAATGCGTACTATTTGATCAAACGCCCAACTCGCTGTGAAAGAGAAAGTTGCGTACGACCCAGTCGTGCACCCACCACTCGTTTTTTAGAATCAATCAAAATCTCGAGGTCCAAAATTTTCACGAAAACAATATCTTTCTCTTTGTAAGAGAAAGTTAACAAATTAAATTAGTATTCTAGGGTTTTAAGCACACACCGGATTTTAAATAGTTGCCCTACTGTGGCCGTCCATTTTCTTTCAACGAAACACAAGAAATGTCATGGCTCATGGGCCTTCGAACACGAGTATGCTTCAACCGGTTGAACGTCATGTTTTTGGGGTTGGACGGGTGAGGAAGGAGCACAGTTTGAGAGTCACTGTATAGCAATTTTTCAACCAAAATTAAGTGGTTGACATATGCATGTGATTCTGACAGTTGTGGTATTAAAAAAAAGACAGCGGCTAATTCTGTGTCAATTGAATTAAATAAAAAAATAAACCAACAAGAATTGCAACAATAAAAATTATACACGCAAAACAAATCGGTATCACTCAGTTTGAATGGTCTGTGTTGTATATTATCAAGTAAAATAAAATGAAACAAAAGTGAAAACAAACCATGGATGTACACATACATAAAAGTTTGTTCTGTTACACAAAATTCAACCCGTGTGTTTGGAAAGAAACCATAATGACTACGGTTGAAGCATACTCGTGTGCGCAGACACAATCTATGGAAGTGGTATCCAAATCAGAAACTTACAATTTTGTTGCATAGGATGTACTATTGTACTGTCTATCCCAACTCAATGCGCAAACCTAATACACAACTCAGGTATTAAAGGCGCAAACATCCATATATTCACGGACAGTCAAGCAGCTATAAAAGCCCTTAGCTAAAACATTATTGACTCCAAATCAGTACTACACTGCTTCAACTCCCTCCAAACACTCAGTTCCAGGAGCAAAACCAGACTATGGTGGGTCCCCGGACATAAGGGAATTGAAGGTAACGAAAAAGCTGATGAACTAGCCAGAAAAGGTTCGGAAACCCCCTTCATTGGACCTGAACCCTTCTGTGCAATCCCCAAATCAGCCATAAATCTGGTTATAAAAAACTGGGAACAAAACAAACGTTTTTCATAATGGGAAAACATCCCAGGCCTAAGACAGGCCAAAAGAGCTATTCAGCCCTTCAAAGCAGATGCCAATAAGATACTAAATCTTAGCAGGCACGATATCAAAAACTTAGTAGGCTACCGAACTGGTCATCACGGTCTGCGATATCACCTAAATAAAATAGATCTAGTCGATACACCGGAGTGCAGACTATGTCTAGAAGAAGACGAAACAGCCGAGCATATCATATGTGAATGCCCGGCCCTTTACGGTATGAGAAGGGAATCTTTCTTCAGGGAATTTTTAAGTCCCGAAGAACTAAGGAAATCTTCGGCTGAAAGTATTATCAGCTACATTAGGAAAGTAGAAGCGCTACTAACCTAAAAAAACATCTGACGGCAAGCACAAAAGATCTTTTAGGTCGATGTGTATATTACTGCTTAGGCAAGTCAGAATTTTAAAAAAAAAATCCCAACTCAATATTGCTTTACATAAAAAGGTTATGTAATTCCCAGTCATTAATTGTACCTATCTGTACTCCGTGTGGGATCTTATATACTTAGTAGCGAAATGTCATTAAAACAACCCTAATGTAAACAAACACAGCTGAGAGATACATTTTTGGGATTTTTATAAATTCAAAGAACGATCGCTTAATTAGTCGTTCTGCAAAATCTACATACGCACAAAAATAGTAATTTAACTTTTACGCTTTTCAAACACTGAAAAGTAGATGAATACTCGCGATAACGCACCTTTTTGCTGAAATGATGCTTTGTATATATGTACTGCAGTGTATAATTGTTAATTCAATTCAGCTTTAATCAACTCAAATATTATTATTAACTCATAGTTTTTATCTAATTGAATTATTCAATTATTAGAGCGCTAGCTTTCAAAATACATATACACTCAGAGAAAAAATGTTAACTAAAATGTAATACGATCTATTTGATTTTACGTGGAATAAACTTTGATAAATAATATTTACTTTTACATTGAAACATATGATTTGAATACGCAATGTAATTTTAAATAAAATCATCCTAGATTCAAAGTGAAACGTATTCACTTTTACATTGAAACCATTTTTTTAAAATATTTAAACTACTCTCAACGTACTTTTGAAGTGTAACATGATAGTATTTGTCCATTCAAAGTGTTGCATAGTTAATTTAACTTTGTTTTAAATCGCCTTCAACTTCAAACCGTTACTAATTTCAATAACGATCAACGTAGATTCAAAGGGAAACATACTTATTTGTATGTCCCGCTAAGTGTCGCGATTGTAATGGTGAGCTCATTGTCGTTGTTATTCTTGTGTCTCCTTCGGTTGTGTAAAGATGGAAAAAATTAGTGTAGTCGACGAAAATTAAGCGCTCATAAATATCTTTGATTTGACTCAAGAGATTCAGTGTCAGTTGTCTGAAGATGACGAAAAGTTAAAAAAAAATACTAGCCAATTTGAAATGCAATGCCTGTTTCCAGTGTTAAAATGTAAGTTTTATGTGATTATATATAATGTATTAGAAATAAAATTAAGTGCATTGATTCGTGGCAAAACTTACAAACGAAGTGTAAGTTAAACATGTTTGGAAATAATGTTGTTACGAACCATATTGTGCAATTTAAAAGTAGGAAAATGGGTATTAACTTAATATTAATACCTCAGGATAAAATCACGTGTGCGAAAAAATGTACCTGGTTTTAAGTGTTCGATTAGAAATTAATTATGTGTATACAATACGGTTAATTAGTGCATATGTATGTGCAAAACATAATAAGGATACCTAAATTGTTTTTCCTAATTTTCTCAAAATTTCTAGTATAATGAAGTACAATTTTTCAAGCAGTCAACAATAATGCACAAACAAAAATTATTTCCATATTAGTTCTCAAAGGATTGCACCTAATTTTATTACATTTCGCTTGTAAAAGCTTTTTACTTATTAAAAAAGAATTTCATTTCAGCCAATGACATAACATTTTCGAGATTAGTCCATTTAACAAATGAGGACATTACAAATACCATAGTTAGTACCTGCCAGAGAGCAGAATTCAGGGCTAAACTTTTTGTAGTGAATGTTGCAGATAATGTCGAATATAAAGGTACTCTGTATAAAAACAATTGTTACTTGACTTATTATAAAAAAAAAACCATTAATGGAATTATTTACAACACATGTCTTTGCATTTCAAAATAATAATTTGTTAGTTTTTTGTTATCCAATTAAAGTAAAATCATTTAGTAAGCATTTTCAAGCCTTACAAATTGGCAACAATATTAACCATGTAGTGATAAAAAATATATCCTTTTTTACGAGCTCACCTTTACATTTATATCCAGTAAATAATGGGAAATCATATTTAAAAAATAATTTTATATAGGTAAAAAAAAACTAATTTTATCTTTAGTTTGATGAATAATTTAAGAATTTTATGTTATTATAAAAGAAAATTTATGAATTAAAAATTATTGTATATAATTGTATATATTGTATATATTATAAAACAAAAATGTATCTGCCAAAATTTTAAATTTTGCGAAAAATTTATTTTGAAAATACATACCTATATCAAGTAAAAGTTGAAATATACAGCTTTTAAAGTTGAAAACATTTGATTCTACAACGAACTATTGTTGTATCAAATAATAAACGTGATATTTTTAAAGTCGAAGGATGTTATGTCTACGAAGGATCATGGTAAGATTAAAGTTAAAAATGCTAATTCAAAATGGTTTCATTTTGAATCAATGCCTGAACGAATTTAAATTAAAGCTTAAGCATAGTACTTTCAAAGTTGGATTTGTTTGAATACACAATGCATAGTCATTACTTCAAAATGTAGTCGTAGTGTTTTTAAAGTCAAATGCATTTGATTCTACGATGCGTCATTGTTAAATTAAAGTTGAAGCATATAATTTTCAAAGTTGAATGTATTTAAATCTACGATGCATTATGGTTGAATCGAATTCCACAAACTTTGTTTTAAAGATAAATGAATTTGATTTAAGCATGATCCCACATCAAATCAAGGTACATACGTGGTTATATCAAATTAAAACGATATACTTTTTAGAGTAGGAAAACCTTTTGAATCAATGTCATGCCACTTTGATTTTAAAATTTTCGTAGTCGAAGCTAAATCATTCCGAAAAATATTTAAATCGAAGTGGTTTTCTTTGATTTTACGTTGTTTTTTCTCTGAGTGTATAGCACTTGCTTAATGCGGATATTCGTCAATTGCAAGGAAATTTCTCTTAAACCATGACATCAACCATTCAGCACATTCAAGTAGCTTCTTTCGACACCATCCAGTTGATTCATTTTCTGCGACACAAACCAAAAACGGAAATAATCTAAAAATTGGTTTAAAACCCAGCTGCGGTTATTTATATTTCCATCTATCGGTAAGTAGAACATACAGATGTGGATTGTATTTTATTTTGAATCGAAAAGGCGTTATCCAATAGAACAAACAAATCACTGCTAAAAAATTTAAAGTATATTCGTTAACAGTAAAAAATGTGTGTATTGAAACAACACCAATCTTCCATGCAATATTGGGATGTTATTTGTGTTTTTCGTTTTATGATATAAAAAATATTAGTTTTCAAATTAATTTTTCGCAAATATAAAAACAAACAAATTGTTTTAATAGAGTGGGAACGTCAATCTGGGGGACGTATGGAACACACATATCTCCATTATTGCAGAAATGGAGAAACTTGTCAATAAAATAATATTCGGCTTCAGTTCTTGCGTCAATTTAATCTTGTAAGGATGTAGGCCAAGATCTTTTCGCAAAATTCGCCACAACGACGTCACAGACATGCCCAACGCTTGAGAACGACGTGTGAGAGACACATTTGGGCTTTCTTCAACTGAAGCCTCAGCAGCAATATTCTCGACATTTTGTACTGTGCCTGTGGATTCAGATTTTTCACTAGACGCTCAATTGTTGATCTGCTAGGTCGACGGTTTTTCAAATATTTTAAAAATGTGTCAAAAAATGTTTTTTTATGAAAACGACCCCAAAAAGTGGGCAAAAAACTTTGTACATATAGACAAAATATAGATATTAAGAATCTCTAAATATGTTGTTCAAACGCTTTTTAAAAATTCCTTACGGTTTGGCCAAAAACTAAGTTTTTCTAAAAAGGGGCCGTAGATTTTAAAGAAATGTACACTTGTTCTGCTGGGAGCAACAAAGAGCACGTGTACCAAATTTCACCATTGTAGCTCAAAATTTAAGGCCAAAAACTGGTGACGTACGGACGGACAGACGGAAGGACAGACATGGCTAAATCAACTCAGATATAGATTCTGAGTGGATCCATATACTTTGAGGCATATCTAGCTGAATTATTTCTCTATGTTACAAACTATGTATCAAAACTAATATACCCCTATGGGATAGGGTACAAACATAAGCGCCGTTCAAGGCTGTTGTAGGAATTTTCTCATAAGATCTGTCTGTCCTTTTCATTTTCTTCTTTAATCGGTTACGTTATAATATCTATAACAGGTATAGCAGTGATAATATCATAGCCCTTTCACTGCATCCATACTGTTTGGCCACTAGGACCTCGAAAATTATTGCCAAATCTTTTTTAGGTACCCCAAGTCCAAAAAAGTAGTTTTTAAAAATATGTTTTTCTGGAGTCTGAAATCTGGAGTCTTCTATTGACACTTGAGGACAAACTTCTCTTTCGAATTGACTGAAATTTCGGCTATGTGTGTTGTTGGGGTTCTAGCTCAAAAATTAACGGTATGTACCTGGAATGGAATTTTTCAAATTCGAAACGGCTCTAATGATGTTAATAAAAAATTAATAATTAAGCTTTTACAGGTACATGTTTAGAATAAGATGGCATAGTCATAATTAAAGTCCGCAGAGGCAATAGTGATAAATACGACTGTTTTTTCCGGAGTTTATTAAATATTTTAAAGCCGTACAAATGAAGAGTTGAACAAGGTGGCGCAAAAGTAATCCTCCTATCAGAAAATGCTATAAATTTCGCGATTGGCCCCTAATGTCAGTTCTGTTTTGACATTTGTGTAGTAAACACATGCGAAATACACGTTAATAAACAATGTTACGCTACACTGCTCCAGAACGCGGAATATTGGTGACTATTTATTTGAGCAATAATCGGTAGGTGACTTTGGCACAACGTGAATTTCGTTGCAGATTTCCTAGCCGTCCAACGCCTACTGGTAAAACACTGCGACGTTTAGCCGCTCGCCTCGAAGAGACTTGCACAACACGAGATGCTGTCAGGCGTGGCAGACCCGGGAGTAGCCGTTCTGCAGATAATATTGCTGCTGTAGCCGAAGATGTCATGGAAGTGCCGTCGACATCAACCAGACGACGTGCCACGCAAATGGTTATCAGTCGACGGTCTTTACAGCGAATTTTGGTACATGATTTGAAGATGTTTCCGTACAAAGTCCAGACGGTGCATCAGCTGTTAGCTGCTGACCGCCAATCGCGTCTAACATACGCTCAAGCCATCCTTAATCACCACCAAGAGGAAGATGATTTTTCATCAAAAATAATCATGAGTGATGAGGCCCATTTCCATCTTAGCGGGTACGTAAATAAGCAAAATTTACGCTTCTGGGGCACTCAAAATCCGCGTGTAACCCACGAAGAGCCATTACACCCGCTCAAAGTCACTGTATGGTGTGCTGTTTTCGCTGGAGGATTCATCGGACCTTTTTTCTTCGAAGACGTCGCGGGCCAAACGGTTACTGTGAATGGTGAGTGCTACAGAGCAATGATCAACGAGTTCTTTTTGCCGCAACTTGATGAATTGGGATTGGAAAAATGTGGTTCCAACAGGACGGTGCAACGGCACACACTGCACGTGCCACAACCGATATGCTGAAGGAGGCATTTCCCGGGCGCCTAATCTAACGTTTTGGCGATTTGCACTGGCCAGCAAGATCGCCTGATTTGACCGCTCCAGACTTCTTTTTGTGGGGCTTTTTGAAGTCGCGGGTTTATGTCAACAAGCCTCAGACTCTTGCAGCTCTTAAAGACAATATCCGTCAAGAATGTGAGGACCTATCGCCGGAAGTTTTGGCCAAAGTGATGGAAAATGCCATAAAAATGGCTCAAATCACAATCAACTGTGGCGGCGGCCATTTACATGACATCATATTCTCGACTTGATTTAAAAAAAATTAAAAGACCAAATAAAAATAATCCATAAGAAGAATTAAAGTTTTTCATTTTTTTTTTAAATTACAGCCAAAAAACATCGGAAGGTTATTTTTGCGCCACCTTGTATAACTATACATCACATCGCAGTTATTAGTATATGCTGTGATATCATTTTTGGTATCGCTAGACGCCCTGTTAAAAGAGGTTCTAAGAAGAACTGTTTTCTTTTTTGGAAATTGATTTCGAATTTAAAATCATCCCATATACCTTAACTTGAACAAAATCACGCAGTAAGAGTAAAGGCGAGCTATAATAGACGGAAGCAATCGGAAGCTAATGTCAAAATTCTAAGTTAAGTTTTCTTCAGTACTCTCAATTACTCAAGTTGCCCATAATAGACTTTTGAGAATAGAATTGCAAACAATAAAAACAAAATTTCGTTGCTTAGCAACTAACTAATTTAAATATACACAGCTGTTGAAATGAAATGTAAAACTTGTGTATGAAAGAACAAAAGAAAGAGAAAGAGCGAATCAATTCGCTTTTTCGTAAATGAGCAAAAGTGAACGAAAACTGAACGAATCGAAGCGAAAAGCTACTATGGTCGTACAATACAAATTACATGTGTTCGCACAGCTACGGAAGTGGTCGTCCACAACCAGCTTCTATTATAGTTCAGCCTTATGTTGATAAGATTGTAGGACCTGATCTCTTCGCTTGTGCTTAAGCGTGCCTGAGCCAGTGTTTAGATTTGCAAGTATTAAATTTATTACTTTCTTACCCGGGGTTTAGCCCAACTAACAATTATTCTTCTATAAGGGACAAATATTTAATTCCCACAAGCAATTATTTCTATAGGCCTTACATAGTATTTGTGCGCGGAGGTTGAGCATTTGAGACTAAGTATATGCTGTCAACACGAAAGAACACACAACATCGACGAATTGGACAGAACGTCACCATTGACAGATATAACTTAAAGGTAGTACGGGACTTTGTCTACCTCGGCTCCTCTATTAACTCTGACAACAACATCTCGTCAGAAATGAAACGAAGAATTACTCTGCCAATCGCTGTTCCTTCGAGTAAAGAAGGCAATTTAGTAATAAAGCCCTCACTCGAACTACTAAGGAGATCCTATATAAGACCCTGATCATCCCAGTCCTGCTCTACGGCGCTGAAGCATGGACCGTATTAAAAGCGGATGAAGAAATCCTTGTTCGATTCGAGAGAAAAAATCTTCGGAACATCTTAGGTCCCGTTTTTCGTTGACGGGCTATGGAGACGAAGATTCAACCACGAACTATACGAGCTGTACAGCGACATACCCCTAGGCAAAAAACTCCACATTGGACATGTAGAAAGAATGGACACCAATACTCCGGCTCGCAGAGTCTTCGATTCCCAGCCAGACGTCGGACGCAGTAGAGGATGACCTCGCCTTAAGTGGCGCGCACAAGTAGAAACCGACCTCAACCAACTTGGAGTACGCAACTGAAGTCAGTTAGCTAAGGACCTGGCTAATTGGAGAGGCATGTTGGTTGAGGCCCAGGTTCATCCCGGACTGTAGCGCCACTTAAGTAAGTAAGTAGGTTGAGCATTTTGGCAGTCGATTGTTTGGGTAGAAGCTTGTTTAAGACATTATGCAGGAAAATTCACGAGCATAACCGAAATTATGATGGCGTAACGGAGATGTGTGTACATGTACCATAAGTTAAGATGTTTCGGTAGAACTTCGCACGAAGTTTATCCGAAGCATAGCATGTATAGAACTTACGAATGAAGGCTTAAAAAAGCTAATGATAAAATATCGGGAAAAAGGTGTAAATATCGGGACATGTTGTAAAGATTGGAAAAAAGGTGAAAAGATCGGGAACCTACCAGAGAATAAGTCAACACGGTTCAAGTACTTAGTTGTATTTACTCGTCTTTTATGTTCGAGAGTACAGCCTAGTGCATAGCACGTTGGACTACCGTGCGAGAGAACCCGAGTACGAATCCCAGTAAGATGAGAGTTTTTATATAAGGCGTGTTTTTTTCTCTTCAACAACACCTTAGCCTGTATAGATTTCGCGAAACCTGGATAATTATCCAGTCATACGCCCTTAGCCTGGATAGAAAATGTGCTAACGGCTGTCGAAAATGATAAAATTGCAAAATATAGCAGCTGATACCACAACCAGTAAGTATTTAAAGAAGTTTTATAGAAGTAAATAGCTTCCTTAAAGTGCGCCAAATGTTTTTCCATAAGACTTCCTACAAGTAATATTGCTGTAGGGGAAATAGCTTGAAGCAAAATTGTTAGTTGGGAGATTTGAATGTAATAAATTTATTAATGGTGTTAATTTTGTGAGTGTATGTGTAACTTTCAAGTGGTGATGGGTTCTAAATGCATGCATGAATTTACAGTCATGAAATTACCTGGCATGTCATACTCCGGCCATAATTCTACTGAATAGACGAATAAAACCACAAAAAGGTTATGATAATTCCACTGGAAAATAAATTTGGTAATTAAAATAAAAATTGATACCTATTGGTTGAAATTTGAAATAAAATCAAAACAAAGCCACCGTCGAAAAAGGGGACGTCAAACAGAAGAAATTTGACGATAGGCAATAAAAAGAGAAAACATTCCAAATGTCAAATTCACATTTATGAAGTAGTCGACCTTACTTGCAACTTGCAAGCAAAATGTTTCGAACAATCAGCATACAAGGAAGACCTCTCGTGTACAGACACACTAACACATATTAATACCATGGAAGTTGAATTTAATACCAAACCCCGGGTACAACCTGCAAGATTACTGATATAAATCTTTTTTCTAAATCTATTTAGGCTTAGATACAAATGAGAAAAAGAAACGCTAATTAGTGATCTGGCACCACTGAAACTGTAACACGTAAACGACAAAAGATGGCATTTTAAGGTTTAAATTTTTGCTATGTCATTTATTTTTTCATTTTATCCACTACTACGCTTACTGTAGTGTTTTGATTTAATATTCAAAGCAAATATAAATATATTTTCAGATCCAATTATTTCATAAAACATTGATTTCCAACCTATTTTGCTGCTTTAAGCTTTCCAGTTGTGGTATCAGCTGTTTATACCCTATCACATAGGGGTATATTAGATTTGATACTTAGTTTGTAACATAGAGAAATAATTTTGCTACATATAGGTACCTCAAAGTATATGGATCGACTCAGAATCGCTAGCTGAGTCGATTTAGCCATGCCTGTCCGTCCGTCCGTACGTCACCAGTTTTTGGGCTTTACATTTTGAGCTAGAAGGATAAAATTTGGTACACGTGCTCTTTGTTGCTCCCAGCAGAACAAGTGTAAAAAATTTTAAAAATCCGCCCACTGCCACGCCCCCTTTTTAGAAAAACTTATTTTATGGCCAAACCGTAAAGAATTTTAAAAAAGAGTCGGAGCAGCATATTTAGAGAATCGTAATATCTATATTTCGTTAATATAACGTTTTATGCCACGCCCACTTTTCGGCGGGGTTTTTCATAAAAAAAAACGTTTTTTGGTCAAATTTTAAAATTTTCGAAAAAAAAAATGTTGATGCACAATCATTGGTAGTATTAATATGAACATTTCGTCAATAGATAATTTTAACCCACGCCCACTTTTTTGGGGCGTTTTCTCACAAAATCCATTTTTATGCCCATATGCAATACAAAAACGTTGTTTTTTGTCGAACCACAAAAGGTTTTGATAAACTGTCTGTGCAATATATTGTCATAATGTCATTTTCTGTATTTTATCGCCATAAAGCCCACATTTTGCTGATATTATTTTGAAGATGGGATTGGGTATTCAACGATCCGCACAGCGGATTGTAGCCTTCTCATATGTTTTTTTTTTGCAATTTTATCATTTTCGACAACCGTTCTGAAAAAACTAGGTTTGGTAGCTTTTCTATCCTTAAAAA
Source organism: Rhingia campestris (assembly GCA_932526625.1). Classification (NCBI taxonomy): domain Eukaryota; kingdom Metazoa; phylum Arthropoda; class Insecta; order Diptera; family Syrphidae; genus Rhingia; species Rhingia campestris. Next base: position 5,626,797 of record OW052184.1, read on the forward strand.
CTGTCATATGGGTATCTCGGATAATTGGAAAATTGTTGTGAACCATTCATCTCAATGCTGTATTTATTTGCAGGATATGTACGGATTATCGGATTTAAAGACCGAAAATATTTTGATTACTGAAAATTAACATGAATTTCCAAAATTATTTGTTGAAGGTGACGGGCTCAATGGGGCATTGGTTAAGGGGATAAACTGCCGCCAACAAGGTCTGGGTACGATTCTCAGCCCTACAAATACCTAAATGATTTTTCACTAGCCCACTTGTTTGTTCGAATCTCAACCCAGCCGTTCGGAATCGATCCCTCCGTCGCGTCGTGCAACCACACACGCACACATCAATAGTTGTTTGAATAAGCTAAGTTCCTAAGTACGAACAAGCCTGTCGCGTCAAAAAATTGTGGTAGTAGTTGTTGAAGGTTTTTTTATTTTAGGTCTTTGAGTGCAATTACCTCTGGGTCTAAAGATTAACTCTCTATACATCCATGTAGGCTTAATGTTCGCATTGTTGGCATTTGGTACTTGTCCCTCTGGTCGATCTTCAGTTGAACATTCTTATATCATAATCTTAGGTTAGATTTGATGTGTTGACATTAAGACCACGCTTCTTCTAGTTTTACTTAGGCTAATTTAGATCTGGTAAGATTTGTTCTCACCAGATTTAATTTTAATCATTAAAATTAATATACGCAAAATGTGGGCTTTATGGCCATAATATATTGAAAATGATGTTGTCAAAACATCTTGTTTAGACGGTTTATCAAAATCCTTTAGGTTCGACAAAAAACAACGGTTTTCTATTGCATATGCCTTGGAATAGCACCAAAAAAGTGGGCGTGGGTTAAAATGATCTAGCGACGAAATGTTCATATATTATCACAATTAATGATCTTGCATCGAAAGTTTTTTTCAAATATTTTAAAAATGTACAAAAAAGCCCCAAAAAGTGGGTGTGACAAAAAACTTTGTATAGACATATACACAAATATAGATATTGAGATTCTCTAAATAAGCTGCTCAGACACTTTTTTAAAATTCCTTACGGATTGGCTAAAAACTACAATTTTCTAAAAAGGGGGCATGGAAATTTTCGAGAAAATTGTGGTTATGTGTAATTTTTAATGGCAGGTAGCGTTAATAACATGGCTAAAAGCAAACAAAAAAATGGCCTTAAATTATGACTAAAAGAAACTTAGATACGAAATTTGAAGACAATCGGTCAAGCCGTTTAGGCTGGGGAGACCATTACGGACAGACAGACCGACGGACCGATGAACCGACGGACGGAATTCCAAAAACCACTTTTTTGGGCCATCATCCATCACGAAAACCTTACTGGTCATCATATAAAGGGTCCGCCAAACAACTTTTTTTTTTGAAAATGCTATAAAAAAAACCACTGAATATTTTCTTATTCTTTCTATTTCTTTTTTTATTTGAAAGTACAATCCTTCCGGTTAATAATGGAAAATAATTTCATTCAAATGGCTGCCTCGGCTGGCCATGCAGTAGCCTACACGATCGGTCCAATTTTTAAGCACATTATCGATTGTGTGCAGCTGCATTTCACCAATGGCTTCACGAATATTGTCCTTTAAAGCGTCAATTGTCTCTGGCTTGTCGGCGTACCACTTATCTTTTACGGCACCCCACAAATAATAGTCCAACGGTGTCAAATCGCAGCTCCGAGGTGGCCAAACGACATCAGCTCTGCGGCTGATAATGCGATCTTCAAAAACAGGGCGCAAAACATCGAGTGTAGCTTCGGCCAATATCCTCCTCTTCAATTTTTGTGAACAAAAATTCGTGTAACATGGCCCGATAACGATCGCCATTGACTGTAACGGCCACTCCTTGCTCATTTCCGAAGAAAAATGGCCCAATTATGCCTCTGGACCAAAATCCGCACCAAACAGTGACTCGTTTTGGGTGTATCGGCTTTTCAATGTATGCGTGCGGGTTTTCTGTGCCCCAAATGCGACAATTTTGCTTGTTTACATACCCGCCAAAATCAAAATGAGCTTCATCTGAAAAGATGATTTTTTTTGGCAAAATCGGCATCTTCTCTAAGTCGATCGCAGGCCCACTTAGCGAAGCGAAAACGCATTGGATGGTCAGTTGGCTTCAACTCCTGAACCAATTGGACTTTGTATGGCGTCATAGCAAGGTCTTTATGCAAATTCGTCTCAATGATGTCTCCGAAATGTTCAATTGTTGAGAACGACGGTGAATTGATGTTGATGGCGCTTCACGCACACTTTCTGCCACAGCAGCAATATTCTCGGGTGTACGCACTGTTTTTGGCTTTTCACGCTTTGGTTTATCGATAAGGATGCCAGTTTCTTTCACTTTTTCACAAGATAACGAACATACGGAGCTGACGGTGCTTCTCTTCTTCTAAAATCCGTACGCAATTTTCGCACACATTCTGCAACATTACCATGATTTTCCAAGTAATGTCGCGAAATTTCCCAGCGTTGTTCAAGCGTATACACAACAATATTAGTTCAGCGGAAGGATAAAACTAATTATCTGTCAAATCAGACTAAGCTAAGTGTTACCATTGACGAAATGAGCACTAATTGAATAAAAAAACGTTAGATGGCGGACCCGTTAGAATTTAACTGGAAACGGCGAGTTTAAATTATGACGATATAATTTTTATTTATTTTTTAATTGGTCCACTAAAAACGTTCTTTTGAATTCTGAATTCGACTTTAATCTCAATTAATAGAGTTAACGTAATAGGCACTTTGTTTGATTATGTTTTCAAGGAAAAAGTGGTCATATACTTGTTCATAACATATAGTAATGTGAAATTATTACAATTTGGAATTCAGTGATTGCATCCAAAAAATAAACAAATTTCTCTAGACCACATATTCCATTTCAACCCCCTCTACTGAATCAATCCACCCCACCTAACAATCCGAACATCACCAGCTACCACATACATGCCCGATAGCTTAAAGAGGCAATTAGATCCGCACTGCTGTTTTTTTGCTCATATCTGCACAAGTATATCTATAGCAAATGGGTGTGAACCAATTTCATATTCGCCCCAAGGACACTCGTATTCCAAGTGATTTGTTTTCCATTTGTTGCCGGTGCCCGCTTCATCTACGAATACGCGTGAAACCAGTGATTCCATGATAGACTATCATTATCCTTTCGACTTGCCGCATAAATTATCGCAAGCAAGCGCTGTGTGATAATGATGGCGAACAGGGCAAGGATAAAAAACGATTCACTCTGCCGTGCTGCCTGCTGCTCGTGTTATCCCCACCATTAAATGCCACAACAATCATTTTCCCCAATTTCATCCTATGAATATGAGATGAGCTTATTTTACTTGTTATCCTTATTTTCTGTTTCGTTACGTTTTTTTACGAGTCCTTTGAGTGATGGGAGAATATGTGCTGTCGAGGGTGTTCCAAGCGGACATAGGCGAATTGAAAATTTCAAAATCAAATTTGCACCCAAACAGTGAGGCGCTTAACCGATTAAAGGACCTCGGGATATGTTCAAAGTTTTGGTTTGTTTTGTTAGGCAACAACAAATAAGGATAAAATGCCTCATGTCAGAAGGACTTGTTAATTTGATTGAGTTGTAATGGGATTTCCAAGAGTAGTGTAGGAAATCTTTTGTTTTTGTATTGGTGTGAGATTGTTATGTGAGGGGGGTTTTTTCGCAATCTTTCCGTGGAAGGACAAAGTTTTCCTGTTTATAGTTTCTTTGCAAAGTTTTTTTTTTTACAAAAAAATAACCATAAAAAGTGGAATTTCTCTGGATGTGGATATAAATCAAAGACTGAGACGATTTTTCGGTGTTCTATCGCTCTGACGCCCTATGGTGTAATGGTGACAATTGTCTGGTCAGTTCTGGAGTTATCCTTGTTGTGTTAAACAAAAACTAAGGTTATTGTGTTTATCGGTCTCTGTCATGTTAGAAGAAATATGTTTCTCCTTGTAGGGATGGAAATATGTTTTAGAGAATTTTTTTCAACGGAATTGCTGAACGGGGAAAAGAAAAAAATTCTCGTTTTTTTGTAAAGATGTTACGGAAAAACCTAAAGACGCCTAATAACTATTTCTGGTTGAATAGAGAGCAGGCTGTTTGTCAAATCGATATACCAGTCAAAGGTCAATGGGGTTTTGACTTTTGGCTAGTATTCCAATGAAAATCACATTACTTATCGAGTGCTGTATTTAATGCCAATTAATATAAAGGTTTCTGAAACCCAGTTGATAGAGCTTTTTATAGAAACACTTAGCTAGAGACCTTCTAAACTTTTAAAACTAACCTTTAAATATTGAATAATGCAATTCCGATTAATAACCTGAGAAGTGTAGGTGTATCCTATTGCTTGGTCTTTGAAACGGAGGTTCGGTCTTCCTGGCCTTCTTGAACCTGGGACTGGGATTCGAAGATCCTCTTAGCTGGAGCATTATTGTCCATTAGCTCGATGTGGCCGAGCCAATGTAGTCGACGTGTTTTGGCTTTTTGGACTACATCCACATCTTGGTACAGCTCATAGAGTTCGCTGTTGTATCATCTCCTCCATTCGTCCTCCTCATGCACAGGACCAAAATACCGCGGAAGTATTTTTCTTTCGAAGGAGCCCAGTATTAGCTCTCCCTTCTTGCTTATCGTCTATCTTCTTATCGTCGACACCATAAAGCAGAACTGGCAGGATAAGGGTTTTGTGGAGAATACATTTCATCCTTCGAGTTAGTAGTTTTGAACCCAGTTGTTTCGCCAAACCGAAGTAGCAGCGGTTTCCTAGAGTTATTCTTCGACGGATCTCCACTAGGGTGTCATTCGTAGAGTTTATGTTAATTCCGAGGCAGGTGAACTCCTTAACTACCTCGAAATTGCTGCTATCAATAGTGACGTTTTGTCCTAGGCGGTGGACAGATTGTTGTTTGTTTGTTGATAGCATGTACTTAGTCTTGTCCACATTTACTTCAAGGCCAACGGACTTCGCATGTTCTTCAATCTCCGTGAACGCTTTAATCACGGCATGTTGGGGGGGACCGATGATGTCAATATCTTCCGAATAGCCCAGCAGCTGGACGGACCTGTTGAAAATAGTGCCTTCCATGTTAACACCTGCCCTGCGCACTATCTGCTCCAGTACAAGATTGAAGAAGTCACATGATAGCGCGTCTCCTTGCCGAAATCCGGTGCATGTTTGGAATAGTTCGGAGCTACTTCCTACTTCCAAACTGCACGTTGCAGCACGTGTTTTCCCAGTTTTGCTGGGATTCCGAATTCGGCCATCGCCATATAGAGCTCCTGACGATGTATGCTATCATACGCGGCTTTGAAGTCAATGAATAGGTGGTGAGTTTCGACTTGAAATTCGGTGGCCTTTTCCAGGATTTGCTCAGTGTGAAAATTTGGTCTATAGTCGATCTGCCGGAAGCCACACTGGTACGTGCCGATTAGTGTGTTGCAGAACGGTTTTAGACGTTCACACAGTACGTTGGATAGGATCTTGTATGCGACATTAAGAAGGGATATGCCTCGAAAGTTCTTGCAAGATATAGGATCGCCTTTTTTGTAGATGGGACATATGGAGCTTATAGTCTAGTCATCGGACATGATTTCTTCCACCCATACTTGGTTGATGATTCGCTGCATGCTCGCTACCAAAACATCACCACCGTATTTAAAAAGCTCCGCTGGTAAGCCATCAGAACATACGGCCTTGTTGTTCTAAAGCTTTTTTATAGCTAGGCCAACTTCATCTATACAAGGTGGTTTAACTAGGTCTTCATTGACTGGACGTGGGTTCTCTTCTTGCCCTATCAATCTATCTACATGATGCCCATTTAGCAGCTGTCGGAAATGCTTCTTAAACACATCTACTATTCCTTGCGCTTCGGTGACTATAGGTTTTCTTCGATGTTTTGAAGAGCCTGCGTTCCGGTTTTGTAGCCAGCAGCCAGTTGCTTGGCTTTTTTTATAGAACTTCTGGATGTTATTATGAATGCGCGACTCTTCGATCTCCTTGAGCTGGGAGGCTGCGTATAGGCTCTCTTCTTTCTACACAGGATCTTCTTTTCCTTCCTGGGTCGATACTCTTCTCTCGCTTCCCTTGTTTTGCGCTGCAGCGCCTTCTTGTGTGCATCTTCTCGATAAGAAAAACACAAATTCATACGCCTTATATCATGTGAACAACATCTATGGGTGCACACTAATCAGATGCTTGTTCCACAGCTGGAGTGACACACAATCCTTTTAATTTTATGCATTTCCTACTGTATTGTACGGATTGGTACCATTCGTGAAGTCCATATAGTAAATGGCTTAACATTTGGCTTTAGTTCTAAGCTCTCAAACACGTTTTTAAAATCACTTCTGCAGTTCCTAGAAGTAACGTTAAATAATGTTTACTTGCCTCTTCTGATAGAAGGAGTGTTTTCGTGAGATTTATGCAAAGCAAAGTAATCGATTCTTGAAGATTGGTTCGCCTACTTGCAGTCAGATGTAGTTAGTTGTCAAAATACACAGTGGGCCCGTTTCCATTTTTGGTTGCAAAAATCATAACTTTTGAAGGAGTTTAGATATTTTGATATATATTATTCAAAATAAAGGTGAAACCCACAGCTACCAATTTCGTGAGTTTTAAAAAAAAAATTGGTACACAGGGTGTTTCAAAATCATGTGTTGAAATATGTCTGTTTTATCAATTTATTTGATAAGGTTAACGACCAAAATATAAAAAGCTTTTTCAAAAACTGCAAGAATATTAGTATGAAACGAGTGGTGGGTGCACGACTGGGTCGTACCATTGTATATGAAACTAATAGTACTATCACTTTGGCAAATCGATGGTGGTGCCTCTATCGGCGCGAGATACTACTAGGCCAAAGAGGGCTGAAAATTTTACGCTCTCCTTATTAGATTTAATGGAAATCCACTCACATAATTTACACAGTTCTACTCTAAAATTAAACCAATCGCATGCCAATATACTATTTCTTTCTCGCTCATTTTGTCAAATACGAAAGCTAAGTGAGTTACTTTATTGCAATGCGATATGCGAATTGCGAGTATGCCATACCAACCGCCGATATGAGCAAAAGCAATTGCATTTCATATCTCAATCGCAGTGCTGCAAAGCCATTTGCTGAGGGATGTTGCACATGTCTTGTTTCATACTTTACTCAGATTCAAATTTTATTTTCGTATTTATACCCTATCCCATAGGGGGGTATATTAGTTTTGACATTAAGTTTGTAACATAGAGAAATAATTTCGATACATATACCTCAAAGTATATGGATCGATTCAGAATCGCTAGCTGAGTCGATTAAGCCATGTCTGTCTGTCCGTCCGTCCGTCCGTCCGTCCGTCCGTCCGTCCGTCCGTCTGTGTGTCACCGATTTTTGGGCCTTAAATTTTGAGCTAGAGTGTTGAAATTTGGTATATAGACTCTCTGGCCGACGAAGCAGAACAAGTGTAAAATTTTTTGAAATCCGCCCACTGCCACGCCCCCTTTTTGAAAAACGTAGTTTAAAGCCAAACCGTAAGCCAAACCGTAAGGAATTTCAAAAAAGTGTCTGAGCAGCATATTTAGACAATCCTAATATCTATATTTCGTTCATACAAAGTTTTTTGCCACGCCCACTTTTTGGGGGCGTTTTTAGTAAAAAACGCTTTTTGTCCAAATTTTAAAACTTTCGAAAAAAATTTTGATGCAAATACTTTCGCAATGGTAATATAAACATTTTGTCCATAGATCATTTTCACCTGCGCCCACGTTTTGGGGGCGTTTTCTTACAAAAACCATTTGTATACCCCATCCCAAGGCATTACCAATAGAAATACGTTGGTTTTTGTCGAACCACAAAAGATGTTGATAAACTGTCTGAGCAATATATTGTGACAATGTCATTTTCTGTATTTCATCGCCATAAGGCCTATATTTTGAGGATATTAATTTTAAGGATGGGATGGGATAGGGTATTCAACGATCCGCACAGCGGGTTGTAGCCTCTCATATGTTTTTTTGTTAATCTACTCAATGTATTAAAATTTGAGCCTGAGTGAATAATGCAGCATACATAATGTATGATGTTCCCATTGCCCATCCCATAACATCTTTGTCCACGTATAGCATGCACTCTGCTTCAACTGAATGATCGGTTTTTGGAGTATTTCTTTTTGTGTGTGCTTTATAGATACTGATCGCTCATTTTCAACCAATGTTTTGGTGAAGTGCAGTGGCAGTGGCAAACTAATATACCCCATAGGGGTATATTAGTTTTGATACATAGTTTGTAGCGAAATAATTTAGCTAGATATATCTCAAAGTATATGGATCGACTCAGAACCAATAGCTGAGTCGATTAAACCATGTCTGTCCGTCCGTCTGCACGTCACCAGTTTTTGGGCCTTAAATTTTGAGCTAGAAGGATGAAATTTGGTACACGTACTCTTTGTTGCTCCCAGCAGAACAAGTATTCAAAATTATGAAATCCGCCCACTATATTTCGTCAATATAAAGGTTTTTGCCAAGCCCACTTTTTGGGCGCGTTTTTAATAAAAAACTTTTTTTGGCAAATTTTAAAATTTTCGAAAAAAAATGTTATGCACAATCATTGGTAGTATAAATTTGAACATTTCGTCAATAGACCATTTTAACCCACGCCCACTTTTTGGGGGCGTTTTCCTACAAAGACCATTTGTATGCCCTACCCCAAGGCATATGCAATACAAACACGTTCTTTTTTGTCGAACCACAAAAGGTTTTGATAAACTGTCTGAGCAATATATTGTGACAATGTCATTTTCTGTATTTTAACGTCATAAAGCCTACATTTTGAGGATATTAATTTTAAGGATGGGATGGGATAGGGTATTCAACGATTCGCACAGCGGATTGTAGCCTTCTCATATGTTTAATTGTGTTATTGTTCTGCTTCTTGGTTTGTTTTTCAGCGAACAAAAAAAATTATACATTTGTATTTTTTTATTTCTAATAAATTAAAGTTAAATGTTAAATAGCATTATAGAATGGCGAAATGCTCATATGGACTGTAATAATTTCAAAATTCCATTTTCCTTGTCCTTTTTTAAGCTCCCCAATGATCATAGGAGAGATGTTTGGATAAAACATTCACATCTCATTAAATAAAAATGTTTTTATGTGTGAAAACCATTTCTATACCAAAGACTTAAAATTAGAATCACTTCGAAAATGTCTTTCTAAAAATGCAGTTCCAATTTCATCCCCATTAGTTTGCAATTGCTCGAATCTATTCACTGACGATTCTTGCTTAAAAATTATGGATAATAATCGAAAGACTGAACTTGCATCGAAGGTAATTTAAAACAACTCCAGATCATGCAATAATCCAAACTTTATTCAAGAAACTGATGAAACTGAAAATGTGTTCACCTGTCAGTTCTTTTAAAAAGGATGCTAACCCCGTAACATATGTAAGAGATTTCTCTATACCTCCTCTTAACAATAGCTCCGAAATTTCTTCCTCACAGTTTCCATCTCCCGGTTCACGTTTCGTTCATAAATCTAAAGGTGGAATACAAAATTCTGTCCCGCGTTGCATTTTCGATACACCGAAAAGATTAAAATATGATAAGGAGTATAATTTAGAGAAAAACGTTGACTTGCAATTGCAGGAAAAACAAGTCGATGTTAAAACATTTGTTAGCATGTAACTTTTTCATAAGGTAAATGCACGTTGGACATACAATGAAAAAGATTTGTGTCTAAAGTTTTTTATAAGTCTCCTTCATAATAATTCCATATGCTGAACACCGGATTTAGCTTACTATCTGTAAGCATAATATATAGATGGCATTCATCTTTGAGTTTACCGGCTGGGTTCTCTACCCAAATAATTGAACTATTGAAATGTAAGACCAAGACCATGTCAAATATACAAAAAAGATGTGTTCTGATTTTTGATGAAATGGCAATAAAGACCGAGCTTGATTATAACACGAAAACGGATATGATATACGGGTTTTCGGATTTTGGGGAGCTGGGAAGGCACACCACTGTTGCTTCAAAGGTTATGGTATTCACACTTAGAGGATTAAATATGAATTGGGAGCAAACCATATCATATTATATAGGATGCCAAAAGGGTGAGAACATCCGAACCGAGATATTGAAATAAACAGTTACCAAAATATTAGAATGTGGATTTGAAGTTATTGCTGTATGCTGTGACCAGGGCAGTAACAATAGAAAAGCATGTAAATTACTGGGAGCAGCAGAAAATAAGCCGTTTTTTTGAAATCTCGGACCAGGTAATATTTCTTTTATATGACTACCCGCATTTATTCAAAAGCCTGCGAAGTTGTTGTTAAAAAATAATATTCGCATAGCTGATGATATCGTTTCTTGGGGAACACTTGTCAAACTGTTTGAAGAAGATTCCAAGAATATCTTTCAAGTATGCTTCAAACTAACGAAGAGTCATATAAATCCAAACAGTTTTGAAGAATGATCAGTCAAACTGGCTACATAGGTTTTCAGCTGCTGGAATTTTCAACGCTATCTCAGCAAATTGTTTTGAAACCGACACAGATAAAAAAATCGCTGCCTCGACGGCACATTTTGCTATTAAGATGAATAATCTTTTTGTTAACTTAAATAGCTACAGTCTTTACACATCCAATCCTGATCGTCGACCTGTTTCAGCATCTAGTGAAACTCTACAGTCCATCAAAACAGCTAGGGAGTGGATCTCATTATGGGAGTCTACTGGTAAAATGAAAAAGCCACATTGCTTTGGTGGTCTTATGCAAACGTTGCTGGCCATAGAATTAATATGGGAAAAACTCAAAAATGACTAGCAGTTTCTTCTTCTTGTACATCTAAATACTGATGTTGCAGAAAATTTATTTTCTATAAGAAAATTCAATAAGGATTTCTGTGGAGTTAAAAGTGCGAGGAACTAAGATCTTTCTTTTTTTTTTTTTTTAATTTTTGTTTGTTTATTGAATTATCGATATGTTTTCTGTTTTTTTACCCCGCTTATAAATAAACATTGTTACGTTTTCTCATATTTATGTTAAACATATTTTACATATTGTATTTTTTAGTTCTAAAGTGCGTCTAATATGCTACCTCTTTGGAGACGTGGAAAAGCATATTGAAGTTATCACCTCACCTCTGTATATTACTCATTATCTTATTTAGTTTAGTGCGAGTACGCCAAAACCGGTTTGTTCTTGTTTGCACTCTTCAAGTCACTCATAAACACACTCATTATAATATTATTTACTCTATTCAGAAAGAGTGAACAAATGTTTCTTCTCTCGTGAGAAACGATCGATCTCCCCCTAGGCGGCTGGAGACAGAAATAAAAAAATTGCCGTGATGATACTACTATAAGCTTCATATACAATGGTCGTACGCAACTTTCTCTTTCACAGCAAGTCGGGTGTAAGATCAAATAGAACGCATTTTGATTATTAATGCTTAAAATGATACGAATAATGTCAAAATATGATTATACGAACGTTGACTACGAAATTTGAAGGAATCGGTGTCTATGGGAATAATAATGATTTTTCGTTATTAGCCAAAACTGAAAATTCCGTTTAGTGATAGTTGGGCTAAAACTAATTATGTGCAATTGCTTCAAGTAGTAATAGTAGTATATATATTAAATTTCATTCAATTTGACATAATAGTTTGCGAAAAATTGTCAATTTTCCTTACATGGCCTATATGACAAAATCCGTTATATGGATTTTCTCGAAAAAACTGGGTATGCAGTTTTGTTGGAGCTAATATGGTTATAGTATATATAAAGTTTAATTAAAATCGTTAGAGCCGTTTTCGAGAAAATTGAGGTTATGTGTAATTTTTATATGGCAGGTACCCTTATTAATATGGCTAAAAGCAAACAAAAAAAAATGGCCTAGAATTATGACTAAAATAAGCTTGGATACGAAGTTTGAAGAAAATCAGTCTAGCCGTTTAGGCTGGGGAGACCATCACGGACAGACGGACCGACGGACCGACGGACGGAATTCCAAAAACCACTTTTTTAGGCTCCGCTATCATCGTAATGTTAGAATCAATCAAAATCTCGAGGTCGAAAATTTTCACGAAAACAATATCTTTCTCTTTGTAAGAGAAAGTTTAAAAGAAGAAATCAACTGAAAAAATTATTTTTATTCAAATATTTAAGTTTTAATCAATAATTACTTGCTTAAGTGGCGCTACAGTGCGGGATGAACCTGGGCCTCAACCAACATGCCCCTCCAATTAGCCCGGTCCTTAGCTAACTGCCTCCAATTGCGCACTCCAAGTTGGTTGAGGTCGGTTTCTACTTGTGCGCGCCGACGTCTGGCTGGGAATCGAAGACTCTGCGAGCCGGAGTATTGGTGTCCATTCGTTCTACATGTCCTAGCCATCTTAAACGTCCAATGCGGAGCTTTTTGACTAGGGGTATGTCGCTGTACAGCTCGTATAGTTCTTGGTTGAATCTTCGTCTCCATAGCCCGTCAACGCAAACCGGACCGAAGAATTTTTCTCTAGAATCGACCAAGGATTTCTTCATCCGCTTTTGATACGGTCCATGCTTCAGCGCAGTAGAGCAGGACTGGGATGATCAGGGTCTTATATAGGATCTCCTTAGTAGTTCCATGGAGGGCTTTACTACTGAATTGCCTTCTTAGCCCGAAAAAACAGCGATTGGCAAGAGTAATTCTTCGTTTGATTTCTGACGAGATGTTGTTGTCAGAGTTAATAGCGGAGCCGAGGTAGACAAAGCCACGTACTACCTCGATGTTATATCTGTCAATGGTGACGTTCTGTCCAATTCGTCGATGTTGTGTGTCCTTTCGTGTTGACAGCATATACTTAGTCTTACCCTCATTTACTGCTAAACCCATTTTCGCCGCTTCCTTCTCTATACTATTAAACGTGGCTATGATATCACGTTGAGTCCTACCAATGATGTCAATATCGTCAGCGTATGCTAGTAGTTGCACCGACTTTTGAAAATTGTGCCTCTGGTGTTGGCTTTGGAGTTTTGCACAATTCTCTCAAGAATCAGATTAAAGAAGTCACATGACAGCGCATCGCCTTGCCTAAATCCTTTTTTGGTATCGAATGTGTCGGTGAGATCGTTTCCGACCCTGATAGAGCAGCGAGAATTCTCTATCGTCATCCTACACAAACGGACGAGTTTGGGCGGTATACCCAAACTAGACATGGCTCTGTTTAGTTCGTCTCTATAAATGCTGTCGTATGCGGCTTTGAAATCGATAAATAGGTGGTGGGTATCGATTTGGACTTCTTGGGTTTTTTCCAGGATCTGCCGAAGTGTGCAAATTTGATCGATTGTGGACTTTCCTGGCCTAAAACCACACTGATAAGGGCCGATCAGGTTGTTTGTAAACGGTTTCAGGCGTACACATATTACGGCAGATAGGATCTTGTAAGCGATGGTGAGTAGACTTATGCCTCTGTAGTTGGCGCAGTTCAGAGGGTCTCCTTTTTTGTGGACCGGGCAAACGATGCTGAGGTTCCATTCTTCAGGCATGCTTTCAACCGACCAGATTTGGCTTTTGAGTTGGTGGATGTTGCTTACCAAGTCATCTCCGCCAGCTTTATAAATCTCAGCGGGAAGGCCGTCATTTCCGGCGGCCTTATTAAGCTTGAGTTTAGACATAGCTATCCTCACTTCACTTAGATCGGGTGGTTGGCAGTTTTCGCTGTTGTTGCCAATATTAAATGGTTCGTTCGTCATCGCCGTTTAACAGTCTGCAGAAGTGGTTCTTCCATATCCTCAGCATCGACTGTGTATCAACTGCGATATTTCCTTGTTCATCTCGACAGGATTCTGTTCGAGCCTTGCAGTCTTGGCTTTGACGTTTTACACTTTGGTAAGACTTGCGAACATCGTTCCTGGAGTGGCACCTCTCTATATCCTCGATCGCGTGCTTTTCTTGCTCATTTTTCTTCTTTCTGAAAAGCCGATGTTCTTTCCTTCTTCTTTACCTATAGAGCTCAATGGCAGCTCTCGTCTTCACCTGCAGCTTAGCCTTGTAGGCCTCGTTCTTCGCTGCGAGCATCTGTCGGCATTCCTCATCAAACCAGGGGTTTCTTGCTGGTGGGCGCGAGAAACCTAGCACATCAGTTGCGGCTGATCTAATGGCTTGTTGGCATCATTGCCATTGTTCTTCGACATTAATCAATAATTATATTTCCTTAAAAACTGGTTTGCTTATTGATTTCAAGTTGAAAACTAAATTTAACGAAACAATAATAATGCCAGGGGGGCTCGTCTAAATTCCGGGTAACTTTTAATAAATTAACCATTTTGCAGAGTATAGTTCTAATGGCTGCATTCCGTAAATACTCTCTAAAACGCAAATATGCAAAAAGTGGCAGCTGGTAAATGTTTCAGAAATAGTCATTAAATTTTCGTTGAGTTAAGACTAAAGACTCGGAGAGCGTTTTTATAACTCAACTCAAAGTGAAAAAAATTGAGGCAAAAACAACTCTCCGAAAATTTTAATTTTTTGCAATATTAAAAAAAATTGGATCATCATTGTAAAACAAATTATTTATTTATTTAGTTAAATTTATTAGTTAAAAAAAATATGATTTTTAAATTATGTTTCTAGATTTTTACTCCGAAACTCTGAAAATTTTTTTAAAAATAAAACAATTTTTCTTTGATTTTAAAATTAAGGAAACTTTGACTTTCGTGTCGTCCAAATCATTCGACTGATTTTAAATTTTTTTCAGCTTCTGAAGCTTGCAATATTTCCTAATCCAGTAAATAAATTAGTATTGGATTTTAAGCACAAGCGAAATATAAATTGCAACGGATTTTAAAAAGTTGGCCAACTGTGGCCGTCCATTTGCTTTCAACGAAACACAAGAAATGTCAATCTATGGTAGGGGTATCAAACTCAGAAATTCAAAAATTTGTTTTCAGCGACCCCTAATGTTGAGTAGGATGTACTGTCCATCCCAACTCAATCTTGCTTTGCATGAAAAGTAAAGTAATTCCCAGTCATTTGTTGTATTTGTACTCCTTGTGAAATCCTACTGCACTTGTTAGCGAAATCTCACAAAAACACGCCAAGAGAAAGTTTTAATTTTGGAAATAAATCAAATGGAGCTCAAGATTTAAATCAAACCTATCATTACGATGATGGAGAAGTCCGAAATAGGGTTTAGAGTGCTGTCAACGCAACAGCGGTCTTAACATGCGCCAACCTTTTCCGATTTATACCAGAAAACCTGCTATTTGTATATTTAAGACACAAAATCGAAACACCCCATATTCCTTCTAATCAAAAACGAGTTCCCCTCACCATGATCTCATTAAAAATTCCCAACATCAATAGTGATATTCATACAGCTAAGTGAAATCCACATCGATATGAAGATCTGCCTTATTCGTAACTACATGCATACCCCCCTCCTGTGCACTTGTTCATCAGAAAGAAGGGAGTTTAAGCATCCAGAACTGATTTGATTAGGAGCAGCAGCAACTCATTTGAGCAGAAACACATTTTCCTTATTAGAAATGGGATGTCCTTCGTGTCCTTCTGTTCGTCTCACAATCGCGCGAGCATTCATAACTACATACAACAACTGTGATAAAAGTAATAATTTACGAGGACACAAAACTCCGACGCATATTCTTTTCTGCCGCCCATACCCCCAGTAGAATGCGGCGCGCACTTGTCTCTCGATGTGCAGAAAAGTCCTTGCTAAGGACTGTGCTCGTAAATCGACCCCTAATGAACATTTCATTTCGCACGATATTTTATGATTATTTAAAAGGGGTTGTTGGCTTTGGCTTTTGTCTGCTCGATTGTCATCCTCGGCGGATATTTATGGTCGTCCTAATCGCTATGTCATCGTATCTCATCTCGGTCGCAGTACAAATCGAATCCCAGTCGGGCAAGGCAGTGCCGTAGTGATTCATTAAGCGCGCGCTGCGAAATATGCACGACTGTCATATGCGAGCGATAAATGTAAATTTTGCACAAGGGGGTGGTGGACCAAATTCAATTGCGAATATCGAAAATGTTTGCTAAAATATTAAAAATATCGAAATGTGCCACATGTTCGAGAAGTGGTCGCATTCGGGTGCGGAATGTTTTCGCAACTAAGTGCATTCGGTGTTTGCGCGAAATCACCACCACCAACATTGGCGATAGCATTAGAATGCTATTAGAGGGTTGTTTGGACGGTTTAGTTTAATTTATTGATTGCATCGCTTCGATTTGGGTTCGATTTGATCTAGGGGTGGGTATGGTGTGGAGTGTCGATGACGATTTGTCGCTGGAGCGCTCTGCCCGCCGCCTAATGGGACTGTGACAATGTTTGCAAATGATGTCGATTTACAAATGGGATATTTAGCACTTCAGTGTGCGATATGGTGAAAAGGATTTTAATTACATTAACATCGCGCTAGCCGGTATTAGTTGATATTCATTATGGATTATGGGGAGTGGCTTTGGGATGGGTGAAGAATTGTAATTGCTATTTGCAACTGTGAGCTTAAGTGTTAAAGAGGTCGATTAGTTTAGATTGCAATAGGAGTGATGGAAGAATGTATTGTACTGCAGAAACGTTACCATCTGGTGTTTCATCGACACTGGGAGATGAAATGACGCCCATATGGGGCTAGGAGTTGATTAGTAGGTAATTTTTTCATGAATTTTTGTTAGTTGGAAGAAAAATAAAAATGAATTATAAATTAAATAAAGTTTTTTCATCCATTTAAACTAGAGACCTAAATTTTGCTAATGACCATTCACAATTTTTACTGTTTTGAGACCTCGTCTTTAAGTTAGCGAAAATACTTAGTAACTCGAATTATACAAAAACAAATAACGGGTCCGCCATCTAACGTTTTTTTTTTCAACTAGTGCTTATTTCGTGAATAGTAACACTTAGCTTAGTCTGATTTGACAGATAATTAGTCTTTTCCTTCCGCTGAACGAATATTGTTGTGCATACGCTTGAACAACGCTGGGAAATTTTGCGACATTACTTTTAAAATCATGGTAATGTTGCAGAATGTGTGCGAAAATTGCGTACGGATTTTGGAAGAATAGAAGAGTCAGCTCCGTATGTTCGTTATCTTGTGAAAAAAGTGAAAGAAACTGGCATCCTAATCGATAAACCAAAGCGTGAAAAGCCAAAAATAGTGCGTACACCCGAGAATATTGCTGCTGTGGCAGAAAGTGTGCGTGAAGCGCCATCAACATCAATTCACCATCGTTCTCAACAATTGAACATTTCGGAGACATCATTGAGACGAATTTTGCATAAGGACCTCGGTATGACGCCATACAAAGCCCAATTGGTTTAGGAGTTGAAGCCAACTTAGCATCCAATGCGTTTTCGCTTCGCTAAGTGGGACTACGATCGACTTAGAGAAAATGCCGATTTTGCCAAAAAAATCATCTTTTTCAGATGAAGCTCATTTTGATCTTGGCGGGTATGTAAACAAGCAAAATTGTCGCAATTGGGGCACAGAAAACCCGCACGCATACATTGAAAAGCCGATACACCCAAAACGAGTCACTGGTTGGTGCGGATTTTGGTCCAGAGGCATAATTGGGCCATTTTTCTTCGAAAATGAGCAAGGAGTGGCCGTTACAGTCAATGGCGATCGTTATCGGGCCATGTTGAACGAATTTTTGTTCACAAAAATTGAAGAGGAGGATATTGGCAACATTTGGTTTCAACAGGAGGGCGCTACGTGCCACGCAGCCGAAGCTACACTCGTTAGCGCCCTGTTTTTGAAGATCGTATTATCAGCCACAGAGCTGATGTTGTTTGGCCACCTCGGAGCTGCGATTTGACACCGTTGGACTATTATTTGTGGGGTGCCGCAAAAGATAAGTGTTACGCCGACAAGCCAGAGATAATTGACGCTATAAAGGACAATATTTGTGAAGCAATTGGTGAAATACAGCTGCACACAATCGATAATGTGCTTAAAAATTGGACCGATCGTGTAGGCTACTGCATGGCCAGCCGAGGCAGCCATTTGAATGAAATTATTTTCCATTATTAACCGGAAGGATTGTAGTTTCAAATAAAAAAATAATTTTGCGAAAATATTTAGTATTTTTTTTATAGCATTTTCAAAAAAAAAAAAAGTTATTTGGCGGACCCTTTACAAATTGTTGGCGTAACAAGCTCGTTAGTACCCAAGGCCTATGTTCTCACAACCGTTCATGTGTGCTTGTGTACTTCATCCACAATGGCGGGACCTCATGTTTTATGGTGAGCCCGTTGTTGAGATAAGCTTTTGACAATTGATATTACTTGGATGATTTGTCAGATCATCAAGAGAGGAGGCAAGTGGAAAATCATTTAGGAGTTGCTACGGCTGGGGAACGAACCCAGACATTCTGCGCGGCAATTTATCGCACTAACCATTGCAGCACTGAGCTCTTAGTCGAGACATTAACGATACGTGAGAACGAGTTAATATTTTGTTTTTTTTTAGAGGTTGGTTTTTCGAAAAGAGATAAAACTGACATTTTGTGGTCAAATCGGGCAACTCTAACGTCATTTATCTTCAGTTTGGTTTGCCATTTCATCATGAGCAGGTTGACAAATGAACAACGCTTGAAAATTTATTTCGAAAAGAATCGTTCAGTTCGCGAAGTTTACCACAAGCTCCGTCCATTTTATGGTCGACATAATCGTCCATCAGAGCAATTAATTCGGTTAACCACGGATCGTTTTCGCACTACGTTTACTCTATGTGATAATACGCATCCGCAGAGACGTAGAGCAGTACGCACCGAAGAAACGATTGCCGCTGTAAAGCAAAGTGTTGAAGAGGACCCGAATGAATCGATTCGCAACCGTGCACAACAATTGGAGCTTTGCCGTCAACTTTACGGAAGATTTTGCGCAAAGTATCGGCTTACGACCTTACAAGATCCAGCTTGTGCAAGAATTAAAGCCGCGAGACCATGCAATGCGTCATGATTTTGGTGTATGGGCCGAAAATGAAATTGATCTCGATGCTGATTTTCATCGCAAAATTTTGTTCAGTGATGAGGCTCATTTTTTGTTGAATGGCTACGTCAACAAGCAAAATTGCTGCATTTGGAGTGAAATAATCCACATGAGACCCTTGAGACGCCATTACATCCACACAAACCGACTATTTGGTGTGCTCTATGGGCTGGTGGGCCATTGGGCCATACTTCTTCCGAAATGATGCTGGAGAGTCAGTTACCATGAATGGAGACTGGTATAGAGCCGTGATAATCGAATATTTTGTTCCCGAATTGGATGGCATGAATGTGGATGAGATGTGGTTCCAACAAGACGGTGCTACATGCCACACAGCGCAGGTCACAATCGATTTATTAAAGGGAAAACATTCGATGAGTGCATAATGGACCTGTCAATTGGGCACCAAGATCGTGTGATTTGACACCATTGGATTATTTTCTTTGGGGATATGTGAAGTCGCTCGTCTACGCCAACAAACCAGAAATGTTAGGGACTTGGAAGCCAACATTCGTGGCGTTATTGCCGACATACGGCCCCAAATGTTCGAAAAAGTGGTTCAAAATTGGACCTCCAGACTTGGATTTATTCGAACCAGCCGCGGGGCGACATGCCCAAAATCATATTGAAAAATTAATGGCATAAAATTATCCTTCCAATAAATCCAAATTGATGGACATTAAAACGATTTTCTTGTGTTTTATTTCAATTCGAAGTTCTATACCTCTCAAAAAACAACCTTCATTTCAAAAGTATTTGATTGCTCTAAAGTTCAAAATAGCGAAAACAACTCATCCGGAACATTACCTAGTTGCAGCCAAGGTAAGAATGCGGATATCCACCACGCCACAACCAACTAGAAATATTGTAAAAAAAAATGATTAATGTCGAAACTGCAATCTCAATAGGCCTTCGCACAACTCGTATCCCTTAACCTCTCGATTCACACCATACCACCAGCATCAAATATCGAAGAACAATGGCAACGATGCCAACCAGCCATTAGATCAGCCGAAACTGATGTGCAAGGTTTATCTCGCGGCCACCAGCAAGAAACCCCTGGTTTGATGAGGAATGCCGACAGATTTTCGCAGCAAAAACGAGGCCTACAAGGCTAAGCCGCAGGTGAAGACGAGAGCTGCCATTGAGCTCTATAGGCAGAAAAGAAGGGAAGAACACTTGTTTTTTTCAGAAAGAGAGATAAAGAGCAACACAAGCGAGCGATCGATGATATAGAGAGGTACCACTCCAGGAACGATGTTCGCTAGTTTTACCAAAGTGTAAAACGTCAAAGCCCAAGATACAATGCTCGAACAGAATTCTGTCGAGATGAACAAGGAAATATCGTTGTTGAGATACAGTCCATGCTGCGGATATGGAAGAACCACTTCTGCAGACTGTTAAACGGCGATGACGAACAACATTCCGCTGTCAGGCAGAACGAACAATTTAATATTGGCAACGGCAGCGAAAACTGCCAACCACCCGACCTAAGTGAAGTGAGGATAGCAATATCTAAACACCGAAATGAACGCCTTTCCGCCGAGCTTTATAGAGCCGGCGGAGATGACTCGATAAGTAACATCCACCAACTGATAAGCCAAATCTGGTCGGATGAAAGCATGCCACAAAAATGGAACTTACGCATCGTTTGCCTGATCCACAAAAAAGGGTCCCTCTGAACAGCGCCAACTATAGAGACCTAAGTCTCCTCAACATTGCCTACAAGATCCTATCTGCCGTAGTATGTGAACGCCTGAAACCGTTTACCAACAACCTGATCAGCCATTATCAGAATGGTCTTAGTCCTGCAAAGTCCACAACTGATCAAGTTTTCACACTTCGGTAGATCTTGGAAAAAACTCAAGAAGTCCAAATCGATAGCCACCACCTGTTTATCGGTTTCAAAGCCGCATACGACGGCATTTATAGAGACGAACTATACAGAACCATGTCTAGTTTTGGTATACCGCCCAAACTCCGTTTCCGTCCGTTTGTGTAGGATGACGATGGAGAATTCTCGCTGCTCCATCAGGGTCATAAATGACCTCACCAACACATTCGATGCCAAAAACGGATTTAGGCAAAGCGATGCGCTGTCATGTAACTTCTTTAATCTGATTCCCGAGCCAACACCAGAGGCTTAATTTTCCAAAAATCGGTGCAACATGCTAATAAGTGAACTGAACCGGATGTTGGCGCCACCTTAAAGTCATTATTGGGAATTCTTTCACTACTATCATGGAATAGAAAGAGATGCTTTCTTGAAAGAACCCGTTCCCCGCAACTTCATCACAAGACCTTGGGAAGAGGTTAAAACCTAGCCACATGGAGGCTGAGAGTCGTATTTAGTAGGCATAAGCTAATTGAAAACGCTCGTGCTTTATTTAGTCTGCTTGATTATCATGAGACTGGCCATCCGTGTGTATAATAAATTGATGAATTGATAGTGACCATCAGTATGGCTTTCGAAAGCAACGTTCCACCAGTAATCTTATGGTCTACCTTAGTGAAAAATGGAAACACAGCGATCAACAATTAGGTAAATGTAGAATTGTGCTCTTTTCAATAAGCTTAAATCTTCTGGTTAAGTCTTTTGCTTTTCTGGGCAACAGATCAACACAAGTTGTGTCAACTTGCACATCACTTTCCAACAAATGCTTGTGTAACCCAAGGCTCAGTCCTCAGCCCTCACCTACTCTGTCACAGTAATCCAATTCATTCATTCGCGGATGACAGCACTCTTGATTTCGTTTACTCTTTAACGACTCGACGACAAAAGCCTCAAGTTGTACAGTCAAAACCCAAGCGAATGTTAACTAAACTCGACTCCGACATACAATTATCAAATGGAGTACCAACAACAACTGAAGCGGGACATAAATGTTGATAAATACAAAATGGAAGCAATTGAAGTTTAGAAATCCAGTGGATTGTCTTTGCTCGGCATGTATGTTAGCCCAGACCTATGTTGGGACAAGCAAATTATAGACGCTGAAAAAGGTGGTGCTAGTTGCCTAGGATTCTCCAAAAGATGTAAACGGTTTTTTACTCCATCGGATGTAGCTAATATTTATAAAGCTTACATTCGTCCAAGAACGGAATACAACTCACAAATATGGGAGGGTGCTCCAGAAACTTGCTTAAATGAACTTAATCGAGCTAAACGTCATGCTTTTAAACTTATTGACAACAAGGTAATTTGTAGCCAAACACCTTCGCTCGAACACCGGCAGAATGTTGGATGTCTTGCGCTTCTTTACCGATACTTCTTCCATAAATGTTCCGATGAAATATATAGTTGTATCCCGCCATTCCGTCTGTTTAATCGTAGCACTCGTGTTGCCTCTTCCACTCATCCAAATTGCTTAAAGCCTGATCGTTCGTCAAGATCGTTTCTTAACCACACTACACGACTATGGAATGGCTTGCCTTCTTCAATATTTCCAGATGAATACAATCTACAAAGATTCACAATCAAATAACCTCACTATTTTTTCACCAACTTCCGATCTCTAACTGTCCTGCAAACCCTTTTCCTTCTTTCCATCACTGTGTTGTATAACCTTTCTGAGTGCAGTAGAATATTAAAAAAAGGATGTCACCTGTTTTGTCAAAGTCAATAAAGAGTTTGCTTACAATATTTAGCAAATATAGCCGAAAAATGTAAGGCTCAACATGGAGTGAAAAAGTATTTCAACGATCTGCAATCCAATCTTCTCTCTCCTCCACATAGACCAATTGATTGTTAAAGTATCTTTTGCGGGTAACTTCGATCTTTTTATGATTGTAAGCTATTTACCACCTCGTAGTCCTATAGAACTGTTTAGTATTCAATATTCATTTAGAAATTGTTCGTTCTATTTTGGAGAACCTAACTAATTCTCAGCATGTTGTGTTCTCAGGTGACTTTAATCTGAGAAAAATCATTTGGAGCTATGTTTTGACGATAATCATCTTGTACCTTTCAATGTTTCTACTGATATTGAAATATCATATTTACAGACTTTTTCGGTCAATATGACTTTATTCAAATTAATCACTTCACCAATAGTCTGAATAGTATTTTAGACCTTGTGTTTATTGACAAAGTGTTGGTTTTTAAAATTGATCTACCTGCTTCTCCCATCTTTGATTTTTCCATACATAGTGCGAATACTGTTGAATTTTCAGCTCTTGAATATCAG